>CM062807.1:214312073-215694108 GCA_031772625.1 Pinus tabuliformis | reverse complement strand
TTCACTGAAGTAGCTCAACACATGAATCCTGTAATGCAATCTCTTTATTACTCAGTCCCGTCTGCTGACTTGAAAAATTGGTATAATAACCCCCAGGTTTTTGACCAATACAACTCTACAAATGTCTAGCAATCCACCCGCAATACTTCGAATTATGAAGTATCTATACAAAAATAGTCTACAAAATAACTCAAATTGTCTTGAAATTAATCTAGGAAAAAGAAATATCTTCATGCAAGAAGATAGAGAGAGATGTTGAACTGATGTATGCTATCGCTGTTTATTTGGTTGTGTTGTCTTTATGCTTTCGACCTTTTGATGTTTATTCTCTGCCTTGTTGTTCGTCTTCACGCCGACTGTTCTTTTTACTTTGCCTTTTCAACTGATACTCTTTACCCTGATACTCTTTCATCTGGCTAGCCTATTATTTTTCTCTTATTGTGCTTTTTCAGTTTGACTATGCATTTTTACTGTAAGTCATTTAACTTCAACAAAAGATCTGCATCTAGTAATTTTATATTTACCATTTTCCTATAAATTTCCTCTACTTTTGTGTACTTAGCAAAAGTGGGCCTGATCACAAAAAGGTGTTTAGCTGATGCTAGAGGTAAAACTGGTTCTCAAATTTATGATATAGAACCTTTCCAGTAGGCATCCCCTTCATAGAAGAATTATTTGCCTGATCCCTTGCCACCTCTTTGATTCTCCTGTTATGGTCTTCCTGTGGCATCAATTTGTCATTTATCACTAAGGGATTTGAAGACCTTTTTGTCTTAAAACATCAAACTTTACTAGGAACCTGTCTATAGCCAGTTGCATGGTTTAGCATTTGTCCTCAAGGTTCATCATCAAATTCCTCTTGGTGAGCACCTTTTTAACCTCCAGTATGGTGCCTGTCGTGTCAGCTATGTCCAACTCTTGTAATTCATATTTACTTTTAGAGTTAAGGAAATGGATTATTCTAGTGGCTTCTTCTGGCATGTCTCCCAGCTCAGCCTTAACTCTTTGTATTGCTTCTGTAGCTTATTTGACTAAGTTATTTTGATCAAATATGAGTTGTATAGATGGCCAAATATCATTGATATAGTCAATGATATTTTCCCATAACTGTTCTTTAGCTTGGCCAAGGGGCTCCTTCAATGGTAGTTCTTTCTCTAAGCTCTTCATTCTTTCAGTCAACCTGGTTTACTTCTGAACTTCCTCCTTGTGCATAATCTGTGTAAGATTATTCTCATTCTCTAAACTTGTTATATTTTCTTTAAGATTATTTATCTCTATGGTCTAAATGAACATGTCTTCCATTTCTTTAACCAATTTGCTTGCCTCATCACTTGGCTGAGCTAATGTTGTTGTCGAACTTGTTGCTAATGTAGATGTTATTGCAGTTGGAAGTGTTATAGCTAGTGGAGCTGTAGGAGCTAATGAAGCTATCAAGGTGGATGGTATGGCTATAGTGACTGTTGGAATGACAGTGGTAGTGGTGGTCTCAAGGCTAGCCTGTTTCAGTGTTATTAAGATGTCCAACTCCTTCTCCATTTCTTTTGATTGGTCATTAAGTTGTAGAACTAGATCCATCATCTCCTCCTACTGTGTTTTGCTTTCTAAGACCTCTCTTTGTTTGTGGGTGCTCTGAATGAGGTAGTTTTAGTTGCTTCTTCAAAGCAACAATTTCCTCATTCTTTTTCTTTATCAATTTCTTAGCAACCTTGACATCATTGGGATCATGTCCAATCTCAATCACCAAGTCTTCCAGTGACTTGATTTTGTTGTCCTTAGCCTATGAGGAGGCCTTTTCTAGTTTGTACTATGCAGTGATATTATCTAGTGAGCCTTGGAGTTTGTGCACAATCATAGCTTTGCTCGTCATGGTGGAATAGAAAATATCACCTGCTTGTTTGTGAAACTCAATTTGGTCAATAAGGTGAACATCCCTGGCCAAAACTTCAAAATCTGTTTTCTTATAGTTTGCTGATGATCTTGGTTGTTGGACTGTAGGTTGCATGAATGTCATTTGCATCTTCCCAGTCTTAATGTCGAAGGCTGACATTAACCTATTTTGATTGGAAAGTGTTTGCTTGAAGTACTGGGCATAAGTCTCAGCCTTCAATGATTCATTCCTCAACTTAATTTCCTTGTACCTCTCTTTAATATCTTTCTCTTTATCCATAGGCCTTGTGGATGAAGATACCTCAATGATGAGTTGTTTCCGAATAAGTTGGGTGTTTGAGGTAGAAGGTTGGTGTTTTTTCTGAAGCTGATGGGCCTTTTCTCCTTCCCACCATTGTGTCAGTGTCATTGATTTCCACTTTTCCAATGGTGTCTTTCTATTCAGTTACAGGATTAAGCTTGGGCCTCTTCCTATAACTAATTTCAAATTGTTCATATGTGGTTTCCATGGCTAAACTAGAACCTTCTTCCCTTGTTCTCTTTGCATTTCTATCTTCATTTGCTGGAGTTTGTAAAAGAGGGGGAATATTCATCTTTCTCCTAGGTCTGGAACCTGCAGAAAGGAACTAGTATCAATCTTCTTTTCCACATCTATCAATGTATTTTCCACATCCACTACAGTACTATCCATGTCTATCAAAGTGTTTTCCAACCATTCAGTCTGGTTGGCGAATCTCTCAATGTTTGGCATGGGACAATGTATGAAAGGATCCAATTTGACTTTGAGCCTTAGTTTATTTATGACTCCATGAGGGTCATATTTCCACATAAGACTATTCTTGAATTTCATCTGCTGTAGAATCTTATCAGCCTTTGGTCCAACTTTCCTATTATTACAAATAAAGGGGTCCAATTGGTTTTTCATTTTGAATTGAGCCTTCTTCTTGGCTTCTAGGAAATTAACTTCATCAGAGTTTATAATCTACCTAAAGTACTCTAATGCAAATAACCACATGGTGAGGTATTTGGGCAGTTTGTAGGGAGCTAGTTGGCATCCATATATCCTTATCTCTGTGTGGTCCTGGTATAATTACCAGTCTCCCACTTTACTGTTCTTTGCCACTTGTAAAACACTTTTAATTTCCTGACTAATCTTGGGCTGATAGCTACTGGTTTGCATTTTTATGACAGGATGAACAAATGAATCAATGAGGTCTTTATAGCAAAAAATAGTGGAGTATTCTTGGATCAATGGTGTCCAATAGATGACTGATCTTGGATTGCCTTTGGTGTCTAACTTCTGAATGTTGATTGGAAACTTGTCTAACTAATAGTATAGGAACATGTGAAAGAAAACTGAAGAGTACTTGAAAGCTCTCTCATTTGGTAGTCTGATGAGTTGTTCATGCATTCTATCTACTATGAACTGAGCATAGTTATACATTATAGTAGGAGGCTTGCCTGGGCAAAAGATAGAGAGGAAAGCCAGGACAACCTCATCCACATGTTCATCTATGGTGTACCCTAAAATGCAAGAGAGCATGGTAATCATTTATCTACCTCTCTCAGAAAAAAGGGTGGCAGCATAAGGAGGACTATCTGTTGGAGTGTGAGACTCTTTAATGATGAAAGTTTGAATAATCTGAGCTTTCTTGGGAATATTTAGCTTAGTGTAGAGATCAAACAACCCTTCAATTGAAAGTAGGGTTTCATTTTGAATTGACTAGATTTGCATCATTTGATTTATAGATTCTGTTGTAATGGTGAACAAAACCTATTGATCATGGGTGACTATGGCTCTCTGATTTGGAATATAGCATTCTTGGTAGAAGTGGATGATTTCTAGGAATGGGTGTACCTGTGGGAAATAGTACTTGGGAAAATTTGACTCCCAAAGGTGAATGTCATCATTCTGGTTTAAAAACGTGTCTTTACTCCAGCAATGGAGTTTCAGTAGGTAGGCAGGGGAAGAAATATCTTTAATTTGAAAGTCTCTATTAGCAAATGCAAGGTGGTCAATATCCCGGTGAGGGATTGCAAGGGTCTTACATCCAGAGAGGTTTGGGAAGCCATAATTGGGTTTAATGAATTGAATTATGCTTTATGTGGCTTTGAAAGTAAGGTTTAGGAGCTTTGGACAGTGGGAGGGTAATTTGAATTTGTAAGAAAGGGTTTAGGATGTACAATAGGTTTCTCTTCAATTTATGAATTTTTTTTTTAGTTAGTTTTATTAATTAACCGTTCAATAACTATTGTACCTTTTTCAAATTCACATGGTCATTTTGGTTTTTCCGAGAATACCTTGAAATTGGCGATTTGTTGTGCAGACGAGGTTCTGTGGTAGCTGTAGAGGGTACTGAGGCTTGAACTGGATATTTTCTACTTCAACTTAGTGTCCACAGTGTCTTTAGGTGGCGATTGGTGGCTAAATTGGTCGCTTAGAGGTTTTGGGTGTTACAAGTGGCTTACAGCAGTTTGCAGAGAAAATGAGCAAAAAGAGTAGTTTGGGGATTTTTCGGCCTTTTAAATGATAACAGTCACATTTTGGCGTGAATAGTATTGAATGAATAGTGGGCATTTTTTCCTTTAGGCGGGGAGGTGTTTTGTGTGACATCATACCAGTTTTGGATGGGGGGCGATATTTTTCACGTGCATGCGATATAACGTGGTGCTGCCATGTAGCCAAGCAATGTTTGGCCAAAACCACGAATCTCGCGTGCTCTTGGGTCGTTAACTCCCGGACAATGAATCTGCAGAATATGGCTTTACATCGTTAGATCTGGGGTTGGGAGATTGGAGTGATATCACACAGTTGAGTTGCACAGATGAAGTCGGGAAAGTGGTTGGCGGGCCCGAGGTTTAATTACAAAGAATTGTAATTAATTAATCATAATGTCATGATTTAATATAAGAAGTGGGCTAATAAAGGTGGTACCATGGGTTATGTGGTGAGGGTTTTTTAACTGCACTAGAGTTTGTGGGTTAAAAAGGTTATCAGGGAAACATAAAGTGGGGGATGTTATTTACATAATGCGGGGGGATAGGAAAAACTAAGGATAAAGGGTTTTTGTGGGTTTTTAAGGGAAAAGGGAAATTAATAAGGGGGAAAAGTGATATTTGTAATGGGGAATGAGTTTGACACTAGGGAAAAGGGGTTTTAGGAAGGGGGGATGAATTTTGAAAGGTAATTTCTAGGGGAATGTGTGAAACCAAGGGTAAAGGTCAAAATGATGGGAAGTGTATTTATAAGTAATAAAGGGATAATGGGGGAAATTAGCAAATAAGTATGTGGGGGTGTAGTGAAATGAGGGGAAATTTAGTAAACAAACTTTGGTGAATATCCTTTCTTTTTCTCAATTCCTCCTGCACATGAAACATAGGATTAAGCATGATAAATGTGCTTTTGACTTAGAAACCTTGTGCACTTTGCAAAACTTCTTCTACCTACCCTTTATTTACCTTAACATTTTTTCTTCATTTCAATGGGTGCATTTAAGCTTGCTGACCCTTTATTTCTTTTTCTTTTGATAAGAAAACTATCTAATTGTAACCTTATAACTTCCAATGGCTCAGATGAAACTAATGAGCTCATTATTATTTTCTACCTAATAACTAATCTGTCAAGTTTAAACAGTTAGGCTAGATCTTTATTCTCTATCTATCAACATGAAATTTAGAGAATGAATGAGTCAAGATTAAGCTATTTGACCATCATGGATTGTGGAATTTTTGACAGGCTACACACAATATTATTTTACAAATTAAAGTAAAAGGAGTGGCATTTTAATTTGCACACTTTCATGATCCATTTTTATCTCTTTTGGAGTTCATTTTTTTTTTACTTTTTTCTTTCTTTTTGTCCCTTGATTATTCTTTTAGGACACACCCTCTTTACATTTTTTAATTTTTTAATATGGAAAACATTTTGTAGAAAGAAAAAGTATGTACAATATTGCAAGACTAAGCATAGCCAATTCAAAATTATGAATCCTATTATTACAGGACCCTAACAATGGCTTCACATGGGGATGGAATTTTCTGGTGAAATGTCAACAACTTTAAGATCAATAGCGTTTGAAATTTTTGACTATAGTTGCCTTGTAACCACTCCTCCATAATCTTCTTTATTCATATTTATGATGGTAAACCTTTTCAAAGCTCAGGGCCTTTTCTCTAGGCTTCAACTTTAAATGATTACCATCCAATCCAATCTAAACTCTGCAATGTTATATACAATGGGCAAAGTAAAATGAACTACTATTAATCTGTGGATAAGTAATGCTTTAGCATTATACCATTGATTGATCATCCCAGTAGATATGTTCCATCTAACTGTCTCAAGAAAAATGCATTGTTACCTCTGTAACCATAAATCATATAAGGGCCTTGCCATAGGAAATCAAATTTGCCATGTTTACCTTTCTCTTCTCTTCTATAATCCCATTTAATTACTTTGTCACCTATGTAAAAATAATTATCTTTAGTTTTCTTGTCAAAAATATTTTTGATTTTATCCTGGATCACTTGTGATTTGACATAGACTTCTTCTCTGGTTTGCTGCAAGTGTATTGTCTGATTTATCCTCCTTTGGATGTCATTTGGTTCAACTTGCAACTCTTGAATCATTTTCATTACTGATACTCCTAAAGAGGATGGAAAAACAACATCCATTCCATATACTAGCTGATAAGGAGATGTACCAATGGAATTTTTGGTAGTTAGTTTGTCTGCCCATAAGGCATTGACCAACATTTTGTTCCAGGTCTTCTTGTTGTCTTCTAGCAGTTTCTTGATGATATTGATAAGGCTTTTTGTTTGAGGATTTTGCAAGTCCATTACCTTGAGGGTAATAGGCAGTGGAATGGCCAAGGGTAATGTGATATCTGTTACAAAATTCTATCATTTTCTTGGATTTAAAAGTAGCTGCATTATCAGTAATGAGCTTTTGGGGGCATCCAAATCTTGAAAGGATATTGTTTTCAAGGAATGAGATAATGACAAAGTCTATGGCTTGTCTAGAAGGGATGGCTTCTATCCATTTAGTAAAGTAATCAGTGGCTGTCAAAATCCACTTATGCTGGGCTGAGGAGGATGGGTGAATTTCCCAATGAAGTCTAAACCCCATTGTTGAAATGGCACTTCTATGGATATGGGTTTGAGAGGTAAAGGTAAGAGCTTCCTTTTGCACTAAAATATTTGGAACTTGTGATAGGAGGTCACATATTTCTTGACATCTGCAAAAAGGGTGGGCCAATAGAAACCTTCCCTTAGAATTTTATCAGCATTTGTTTTCCAATATAGGTGTCCTCCACAATATCCTGCATGAAATTCTTGCATAACTTTGTCAGCTTCATCTTTCAATAAACAATTGAATAGAATGCCACCATTATTTTTCCAAAATAAAGAATTGCCTATGATACAATATTTTATTGATTTCATTTTCAAAAATCTACCTTTAGTTCTACATAAACTAGGAGGAGCTTGTAGGTTTAGTAAAACAAATATGATATCTGCATACCAAGGTGAATATGTAAAAGGTTCACTGGTCTGTGGATTTTCCATCTCTTCCTGATCATCTAGGGCGCCAATAAAATTTATATCTAAGTCCCGACAGTTCGATTCAGCCATGAGTTTAGCTAAACCTTGGCCTTTGATAAGTTTTGTAGGTTTTATTTCTATCATATTAAAAAATAGTGGCAATCCATTTGCCTCTATCTCCTTCAGGCCCATCCTATGTCAGAATGCCCTTTACTACTGAATTTGGAACATAAGCAACGATGTGAGAATATAAGATGTATACTCTGAAATCTTTAATATCTTTCACTAAAGCTAGTGCTTGTTTTTCCATTATGTCATATTTCAGTGTATCATCTCTCAAAGATTTGCTGAAAAATGCAATAGGTTGCTCATAACCTTGATCATTCTTTTGCAACAAGATTTCTACAATAGTATTTTCTGAAGCAAAAGAAAAAAATATAAAATTATTTTGGAAATCAAGACTTATGAGGACTGGTGTTTTAGTAAGGGCTTCCTTGATTGCCTTAAAAGACTATTTAGCCTCTACTATCCACTTAAGTGCTGACTCTTTCTTTAACATGTTATTTAATCTCTGATTAATTCTGCTAAGTTAGAAATGAATCTCATAAGGAAATTTATTTTTCCTAAGAATGACTGTAATTCTTTGATTTTTCTAGGATAAGTGATGTTTAGGATTGCCTTTATTCTAGCTGGATCTATTCTGATTCCATCTTTGGATGTTATGTGTCCCAACACTTTACCTTCTTCTAGACCAAAGAGTGTCTTTTTGGGATTTAAGGAAATACCAAATTTTCTGCATTTAATGAAAACTCTTCTTAGGTGATCTAGATGTTCATTATCTGATTTTCAAAACACAGTGATGTCATCTTGGTAAACCACTAGGAAGTCATGGATTTCTTTTGCAAAGGCTATATCCATTGCTCTTTGGAAGGTAGTCGCTTCATTAATTAGTCCAAAAGGCATCTTTAAATACATAAAAGTACCCTAGGGAGTGGTAAATGAAGTGTTTGCTTGATCCTCTAGTTGAACTAAGATTTGGTTGTATCCAGAGAATCCATCAAGTAATGAAATTTTGGATGAGTCTACTACCCTTTGGAGAATTTGGTCCATTTTAGGGAGAGGGTAGTTATCTTTTAATGATACTTTGTTCAAGTTCTTGAAATCAACACAGAATTTGATTTCTCTTGTTTTCTTTCTAGTAGTGACCAAATTAGAGACCCAGTCTGAATATCTAATTGGTGTTATGATTTGTGCATCATACATCCTCTTTACTTCCTTTTCAATTAATGGCATAAGAACTGGATTAATTCTCCTAAGCTTCTGTTTAAAGGGTTTATGATCTTCTTTGATAGGTATCTTATGTTGAATTATGATGGTATCATAAGACTTAAGGTCTTCATAACTCCAAGCAAATACATCTTGAAACTCTTTGAACAGACTTATGTATTTAATCTTTTCATCTGGAGGTAAGACTTTTGATATTTTGATAAGCTTGGGTTTTCTTCTGTTCTTATGTTACATTCTTCTATATCTGCTCTTAAAGGTTCCATCTTTGGCTTCCTAGCTACATCATTTGAATCAAACAAATCTTCTAATGGGGCTAATCCCTTGGGCAAAAAGTTATCTTTAAGGTTTAAAATTTCAGGATCATCATTCATTATTTCTTCTATTTCTACCTTTTCTAAGTTATCTATTTCTACTTTAGTGAAATTAGTGGGTTTATTCAAATCTAAAGCATTTATATCTATCTCACTATCTATGTTATTATCTACTATACAATCAGTATCTATGTTATAGTTTTGAAACTCTCCTTTAGCATTCATGAAATCATAAATTTGAGAATCTTGTGAAAAAATCTGCCAATATTTCAAATTGTCAGGTATGACAGGTCTGTGTCTTACTTCTGTAGTGTACTTGTGGTTAGGCTGAATAGGTAATGTGCAGTTACTAGTAGAAGTGGCTAGACTATGAGCTTGCATGTTCTGTTTCCTAGGAATGGCAAAAAAATCAGTTTCAGGAGGTCCTTAATCAAATCTAGGATAGTCTCTCTGTATTGGCTAAGCATGGGATTATTCACAAATTATTCTCCTTTAATTTGTTTTATAATCAATTCTAAATCTCCCATGATAGAAACTCTCTTGGCTCCAATTTTTCTAACAATTTGTAGTCCTAAGATTAAAGCTTCATATTCTGTCATGTTGTTTGTGCATTTAAAGTTTAATGTAAAGGCATGACCTTCAGAATGATTATTCTCCATGTTATGAATCTAAACTCTTGCACCTACTCCTAATCTATTTACAGAGCCATCAAAATCCAAATGCTATATAGACTCATGAAATATGTTTTCACTATTAGGTGATTTGTGTTTTTCGTCTACAGCTGTAATTTCATTTTTTCCATTGTCTGAATTGTAGAAGATAAAAGAGTCCATATCAGAATGCATGGAATATATGGGGAACTTTTGTGGTTTTTTCTGCACTACTCGCCATGTATTTCATCATGGTATCTCTATAAAGTTTTCTTGGCTGACCAAAAACATAGATGGTGGCATATGACATATCTAACTATAGACATCCCTGCAATTTTGCTCCCCATGAGCAAGATAACAACATTCCATACTTGGGTGGGATATCAACAACTACTATGTCCATGAAAATGCTCTTTTCTGGGAACTGGAATAGAGTAACACACAAACCTTTAATTAGGCCAAGGCATTTGACTTGGCTAGAATCAAATGAAAAGAGGTCGTTGTATGGTCTGGTGATATCTAAGTTTAATCTCTCCATGATTGCTTTTGGCATTATGTTATGGGATGCCCTTGAATCTAGCATAGCATTATGTAAGATTTTATCATGAACATTCAAGCTAATGTAGAATGGAGGGATACCCCCTTGCTGATGTGTGCCATTTACTTCTGGGCCAAACAATAACTCAGGTTGATCATTGCTGAGGTTTACAACATCTTCTCCTTCACCTATGTTTAGTGTTTGGATGATTTGTGCTTTATATGATTAATTTTTCACTAACTCTATGAAAGGAACTGATATTTTCAATTTGGCTATCTTAGTCTTAATGTTGAATGGAAATTGAGTTTTGCCTAATTGTGTAAGATCTTCCTGAACAATTGTGGTCTGTGAAGTTTTATCTTCTTTATTAGTAGTTGGCAATTCAGTTTGTGTACCAGCTGTTTTGTTTTGGATTCTCGTATTTGGGATAGTTTTTCTAACAATTTCAGTTTGAGTTTCAACTGAAGTTATATCTACAATTTTAGGGATGGAAGTCTCTTGAGTTCCTCTAATTTGTATCACTTTGTTCACAGGAGATTGTGTTATATTTTTAGTTTGGGTTCGGATTGATTTCTTAGTGGGAATTTCAATTTTCTCTTTGCTTCTAAGGTTGCACTATTTGTGAACTTAATATGTAGCAGATTCATAGCCTTGTTTGAAGTCAAAGGGTTCTCCAGATTCTAATTATAATTGTTGTAGCATGTAGAATTCTTGTTCTTCTTGAGTAACAAAACCAACATCTTCATTTTTAATTCCTAATAGATTTATCTGGGTATCCTCCTCTTCTTCATGGTTTTGTGAACCCTCAACATAGTTTTCCTAGAAAGGAGGTCTAATCTATTGATCTGGTATAGCATTTTTTCTAGTGTTAGGATTTTTCCTAATGTTGGGGTTTCTTATTGGGGGTGGCTGTTGATTTTACCACTGAGTTTTTCTTTCCACATTTTATAATCTATCCATTATCCTTTCTACACTCTTTGCTAAACTATCTATTTTACCATTAGAAGTGGAGGTTTCCTCTTTAATGACAACTCATTTCTCATTTCTCATCCTAGCTTTCTTAGCCAATAAATTTGCTTCTACACTAACAACATTTATTTGCATCTTTTCTAATGTTTCATGGTTTCTTTCCCTCAACTGGTAGGACATGTCAGTGTCAAAACCATCAGGAAATTTGATTAATGCTAGGTCTGGTGGAGGTTTAATATTAGCAGGGATTGCATTGTAGATACTATTGAACCTAGTACAATAGTCCTGAACTGATTCATTAGGAGCTCTTCTAATGTTATCATATTCAGATAGTATTTGCAGAGGGTTTTTCTTTCTTTCCCATCTATCAATAAACAATTTATGAAAAGTAGCTAAATCTGCAATATGATTAGCAGGTAAACCTTTGAACCATTTTTTAACATCCCCTATCAATGTTTGGGAAAATAACCTCATTTGGACATCAGACTCATCAATCTCATGCAATTCAAAGTAATCAGTCATTTTATTCACATGCTATTGGGCAGTATACTAACCAGTAGCATCAAACAAAAAGATTTTGCTTTGGTAATCTTGGGGCATGGCATGTAGTTGAGCTGGTAAAACCAAAGGTGCATATCTGTCTACCATGGCTGAGATTTTGGTTTGACTGTGGGGCAAAGTAGTGGTGCTAGAAGAAGGACTTGAGATGGGTGTAGATGAACTTGAGATGTTTGGTTGGAGAGGAAGCTGAGGTATGATTGGTTTAGGGCAATGAACTGTGGTGGATATTATAGGTGGGGTGGTAGTAAATGAAGCTGTATTTGCAGTTTTTGAAGACTCTGTAGAAAGTTCAGAGGTAGCAATAGTGAGGGCAGCTAATTCAACTGATTGTTGAAGGTAGGCATTATCTATATGGTTTATCAAGGTTGAAGTTAAAGATTCTAGTTTATCAAAAGTATCCAAAACAAGCTGATATAAATCAGGATGTATAGGCACCCTTTTTGACTCAATAAATTGAATAAAATTAGGGTCTATTACAGTTTCATGAATTGAATTTTCTGATTTGGTTGTAAACAAATAAAGCTCAAATGATAGACCAAATTGAATATCCTCTAAACTTGATAACTCTTTGGGGAGTGAATTTTCTTTAACTAACTAACTACTACTTCCTTGAGTTTCTAACGTTTTTGATTTTCTTAAAATTCTGTCAGGATCATCAACTATTGCTGCAGGGTTTGGATATGCATTTTCTCTAGTATAGTGTGTTCTCCTAGAAGCCATAATTTTAACTTTTTTGATTTGTTTTATGAAACTTTTTAATAACTCAAAAATGACCTTAAGGTGCAAAAGGTAAGATTTAAGATTTCCTTAAAGTTTTATTACACTAAGGACTGTCCCTAGTATGGTTGCAAATATGTTATCACAAAAAAATGTCTATAGAGTTGTTAGGAAAGAAATGATAGAGGTAACCACAAACCTACTTTGGAGATTAGGATCTAGCCTTCCTAATGCTCAGAGAGGGCTCTCTCTTTATGATTTAACTTTGTTTAGCTAATTGATTTTAGGCTAGTTATGATTGTACTTGGGTTTTGGTTTTGAATTGGTGGTGGGATCACTTAATTAGATGGATAGAGGGATGTATTTTACCATTGGGCTATGGGGTCAAATGTCAAGCAAATAGGACTGGATCAAGGTCTAAAGATAGTGTTTACAGGGCAAGGTAGCTGAGTAATTTTAGATCTTAGGGCTGGATGGTGAAGTGGTTTTCAATTGGATCTAAGGAGCAATTAAGGATTCCTTAAACCTGATTATGAAGGAAGTGAAATAGGTCAACCAAGATGGGATAGAAATTAAGGATTCTCAAATCTGAGTATCAGAAGAAAACATTAAAATGATTAACTATTCAAGACAGAGTGTACATAAACAAATTATGAAATAAATTTCCAGTTATTTCATTCAATTTAGATAACATGCAAGTTTGTGAAACACATAAGAAAATAACAATTTGACAAAGAAAATACTTCACTGAAGTAGCTCAAAACATGAATCCTATAATACAATCTCTTTATTACTCAGTCCAATCTGTTGAATTAAATAATTAGTACAATAACCCTTAGGTTTCTGACCAATACAAGTCTACAAATGTCTAGCAATCCACCCTAAATACTTCGAATTATGAAGTATTTATACAAAATTAGTTTACAAAATATCCCAAACTTCCTTGGGAATTAATCTAGGAAAAAGAAATATCTTCATGCAAGAAGATAGAGACAAATGTTCAATAGTTGTATGCTGTCCCTCTTTATTTGGTTGTGTTGTCTTTATTCTTTTGAACTTTTGTTGTTTATTCTCTACCCTGTTGTTGGTCTTAATGTTGGATTTTATTTTCACTTTTCCCTTTCAACTGATACTCTTACCCTGATACTCTTTCATCTTGCTAGACTATTATTTTTCTTTTACTATGATTTTTCACTTTGACTCTGCATTTTTATAGTAATTCATTTAACTTCTCCCAAATATTTTCATCTTGTAATTTTATATTTACCATTTTCCTGTAAATTTCATCTGCTTCTGTGTAATTAGAAAAAGTGGGCCTGTTCACAAAAAGGTGTTTTACCTCATGCTGTAGTTAAAACAGGTTCTCAAATGTCTGATATAGAACCTTTCCAGTAGGCATCCCCTTCATAGAATAATTATTTGCCCGATTCCTTTGCCACCTCTCTGATTCTCCTATTGTAGTCTTCATGTGGCATTAATTTTTCATTTATCACTAAGGGATTTGGTAGACCTTTCTATCTTAAAATATCAAACTTTACCATGAACTTGTCTATAGCAAGCTGCATGGTTTGGCATTTGTCCTCAAGGTTCATCATCAAATTCCTCTTGGTGAGCACCTTTTTAACCTCCAGTATGGTGGTTGTCCTATCATCTATGTCCAGCTCCTGTAATTCATATTTATTTTTAGAGTTAAGGAAATGGATTATTCTAGTGGCTTCTTCTTGCATGTATCCCAGTTCAGCGTTAACGCTTTGTATTGCTTCTATAGCTTCTTTGACTAAGTCATTTTGCTCAAATATCACTTGTATAAATGGCCAAATATCATTGATAGAGTCATGATATTTTCCCATAACTGTTCTTTAGCTTGGCCAAGTGGAAACTTCAATGTTAGTTCTTTCTCTAAGCTCTTCATTCTTTTAGTCAACTTGGTTGACTTCTGAATTTCCTCCTTGTGCATAATCTGTGCAAGATTATTCTCGTTCTCTAAACTTGTTATCTTTTCTTTCAGCTTATTTATCTTTGTGGTTTGAATGGACATGTCTTCCATTGCTTTGACCAATTTTCTTGCCTCATCACTTGGCTAAGCTACTGCTGTTGTCGAACCTGTTGCTGATGTAGATGCTGTTGCAGCTGGAAGTGTTGTAGCCAGTGGAGCTGTAGGAGCCAATGAAGCTACCAAGGTGGATGGTATTGCTATAGTGACTACTGGAATGACAGTGGTAGTGGCAGTCTCAAGGCTGACCTGTTTTAGCTGTATTAAGCTGTCCAACTCCTCTATTTCTTTCAATTGGTCATTAAGTTGTAGAACCAGATCCATCATCTCCTCCTGCTGTGTTTGGATTTCGAAGACCTCTTTTGTCTATGGGTGCTCTCAATGAGGCGGTTTCATTTCTTCTTCAAAGCAGCAATATCCTCTTTCTTTTTCTTTATCAATTTCTTAGCAGCCTTGACATCATTGGGATCATGTACAAGCTCAATCACCAAGTCTTCCAGTGACTTGATTCTGTTGTCCTTGGATTTTGAGGAGGGATTTTCTAGTTTGTATTATGAAATGATATTATCTAGTGAGCCTTGAAGTTTGTGCACGGTAATAGATTTATTCGTCATGGTGGAATAGATCATCTGACCTGCCTGTTTGTGAAACTTAATTTGGTCAATGGGGTGAACATCCCTAGCCAAAACTTCAAAATTTATTTTCTTATAGTCTGTTGATGATCTTGGTTGCTGGAGTGTAGGTTGCATGAATGTCACTTGCATCTTCCCAGTATTAATGTTGAAGGATGAAATTAACCTATTTTGATTATTGGTGTTTGCTTGAAGTACTGGGCATAAGTCTTAGCCTTCAATGTCTCATTCCTAAACTTAATTTCCTTGTACCTCTCTTTAATATCTTTCTCTTTATCCACAAGCGTGGTGGATGAAGAGACCTCAATGCTGAACTATTTCTCAAGAAGTTGGGTGTTTGAGGTAGAAGGCTAGTGTGTCTCTTCTGAAGTTGTTGGTTCTTTGCTCCTTCCCACCATTGTGTCAGCGTCAGTGCTTTCCACTATGCCAATGGTGTCTTCTTGTTCAGTGATAAGATTAAGCTTGGGTCTCTTCTTGTACTAATTTCAAATTATTCATTTGTGGTTTCCATGGCTAAACTAGAACCTTCTTCCCTAGTTCTCTTTGCATTTCTGTCTTCATTTGCTAGAGTTTGTAAAGAGGAGGAATATTCATCTGTTCTCCTAGGTCTGGAACCTGTAGAAAGGAACTAGAATCAACATGCTTTTTCACATCTATCAATGTATTTTCCACATCCACTACAATACTGTCCATGTTTATCAAAGTGTTTTCAAAACTATTCAGACTAGTTGGAAAATCTATCAATGTTTGGCCTGGGATGATGTATGAAAGGACCCAATTTGACTTTGAGCCTTAGTTTATTTATGACTCCATGAGGGTCATATTTCCACATAAAACTATTATTGAATTTCATCTGCTGTAGAATCTTATCAACCTCTGGTCCAACTTCCCTATTATTACAAATAAGGGGGCCTAATTGGTTTTTTATTTTGAATTGAGTCTTCTTCTTGGCTATCGTGAAGTTAACTCCATCAGAGTTTATAATCTTCCTAAAGTAATCTAATGCAAATAACCTCATGGGGAGGTATTTGGTAAGTTTGTAGGGATCTATTTGGCATCCATATATCCTTATCTCTGTGTGGTCCTGGTATAAATACCAGTCTCCCACTTTACTGTTCTTTGCCAACTGTAAAAACCTTTTAATTTCCTAATTGATCTTGGGTTGATAGATACTGGTTAGCATGTTTATAATAGGATGCACAAATGAATCAATGAAGTCTTTATAGGAAAAAACAATGGAGTATTCTTGGATCAATGGTGTCCAATATATGACTGATCTTGGATTGCCTTTAGTGTCTAACTTCTGAATATTGATTGGAAACTTGTCTGACTGATAGTACAGGAACATGTGAAACAAAACTAAAGAGTACTTGAAAACTCTCTCATTTGGTAGTCTAATGAATTGTTCATGCGTTCTGGCTACTATGAACTGAGCATAGTTATACGTTATAATAGGAGGCTTGCCTGGGCAAGAGATAGAAAGGAAACCCAGGATAACCACATCCACATGTTCATCTGTGGTGTACCCTAAAATGCAAGAGAGCATGGTAATAATTTCTCTGCCTCTCTCAGAAAAAATGGTGGCAGCATAAGGAGGACTATCTATTGGAGTGTGAGACTCTTTAATGATGAAATTTTGAATAATTTGAGCTTTTTTGGGAATGTCTAGCTTGGTGTAGAGGTCAAGCAACCCTTCAATTGAAAGTGGGGTCTCATTTTGACTTGACTAGATTTGCAGCATTTGATTTATAGATTTTGTTGTAATGGTGAACAGCTGATCAGGGGTGACTATGGCTCTCCGACTTGGAATATAGCATGCTTGGAAGAAGTGGATGATTTATGGGAATGGGTGTACCTGTGGGAAATAGTACTTGGGAAAATTTGACTCCCAAAGGGGATTGTCATCATTCTGGTTTAAAAACTTGTCTTTACTCCAGTAGTGGAGTTTCAGTAGGTAGGCAAGGGAAGCAGTATCTTTAATTTGAAAGTCTCTATCAGCTAATGTAAGGTGGTCAATATCTAGGTGAGGGGTTTGTAGGGGTCTTACATCTAAAGAGGTTTGGGGAGCCATAATTGGGTTTAATGAATTTAATAATACTTTTAGTGGCTTTGGAAGTAAGTTTTAGGAGCTATGGACAGTGGGAGGGTAATTTGAATCTGTAAGAAAGGGTTTAGGATGTACAGTAGGTTTCTCTTCAATTCAGGAAGTTTTTTTTAGTTAATTTAATTAATTAACCATTCAATAATTACTGTGCGTTTTTCAAATTCACAGGGCCATTCTGGTTTTTCCAAGAATACCTGGAAATTGGTGATTTGGTGTGCAGACGGGGTTCTGTGGTAGCTGCAGAGGGTACTAAGGCTTGAAATGGATATTTTCTGCTTCAACTTGGTGTCCACAACGTCTTTAGGTGGCAATTGGTGGCTAAATTGGTCACTCAGAGGTTTTGGGTGTCACAATTAGCTTAGAGCAGTGTGTTGAAAAACGAGCGAAAAGAGAAATTTGGGTCTTTTTCAGCCTTTTAACTGATAACAGTCACATTTTGACGCGAATATTATTGAATGAACAGTGGGTAGTTTTTCCTTTAAGTGGGGAGGTGGTTTTATGTGACATCACACCACTTTTGGATGGTGGGTGGTATTTTTCGCTAGCACACGATATAATGTGGTGCTATTGCGTAGCCAAACAACACTCAGCCAAAACCATGAATTTCGCGTGCTCTTGGGCCGTTAACTGCCGGACAATGAATCTGTGCGACATGGCTTTACACCATTGGATCTGGGAGTGGGAAATCTGAGGGATATCGCACAATTGAGTTGCACGGACAAAGTTGGGAAAGTGTTTGGCAGGGCCCGAGTTTTAATTACAAGGAATTGTAATTAATTAATGAATAATGTCGGGATTTAATATAAGCAGCGGGCTAATAAAGTTGGGACCATGGGTTATGTGGCGGGGTTTTTTTAACTGCACCAGGGTTGGTGGGTTAAAAAAGGTATCAGGGAAATAGAAAGTGGGGGACATTAATTACATAATGCGAGGGCATAGGAAAAACTAAGGATAAAGGGTTTTGTGGGTTTTTAAGGGGAAAAGGGAAATTAATAAGGGGGAAAGTGATATTTGTAATAGGGAATGGGTTTGACACTAGGGAAAAGGGGTTTTGGGAAGGGGGGATGATTTTTGAATGGTATTTCTAGGGGAATGTGTGCAACCAAGGGGTAAAGGTCAGAATGAGGGGGAAAGATATTTATAAGTAATAAAGGGATAATGGAGGAAATTAGCAAATAAGTATGTGGGGGTGTAGTGAAATGAGGGAAAATTTAGTAAACAAACTTTGGTGAATATCATTTCTTTTTTTCAATTCTTCCTGCACATGAAACATAGGATTAAACATGATAAATTTTCTTTTGACTTAGCAACCTTGTGCACTTTGCAAAACTTCTTCTACCTAGCCTTTAGTTACCCTAACATTTTTCTTCATTTCAATGGGTGCATTTAAGCTTGCTGACCCTTTATTTCTTTTTCTTTTGATAAGCAAACTATCTAATTGTAACCTTATAACTTACAATGGCTCAGATTAAACTGATGAGCTAATTATTATTCTCTATATAACTACTGATCTTCCATGTTTAAACAATTTGGCGCCATCTTTATTCTCTATTTATCAACATGAAATTTAAAGCATGAAGGAGTCAAGATTAAGCTATTTGACCATCATGGATTGTGGCATTTTTGACAAGCTGCAAACAATATTATTTTACAAATTGAAGTAGGAGGAGTGGAATCTGAATTTGCACACTTTTATGATCTATTTTTATCTGTTTTAGGGTTCTGTTTTTTACTTTTTTCTTTCTTTTTGTCCGTTGATTATTCTTTTAGGACATAAACTCTTTAAATTTTTTAATTTTTCAATATGGAAAACATTTTGCAGAAAGAAAAGGTATGTAAAATATTTCAAGACTAACCATAACCAATTCAAAATTATGAATCCTATTATTATAGGACCCTAACAGACATTACGGACTCTAACTAGTATCTGGAAAGAAATAGATGGAGGTAATGGAGGATGTTCTGACGTATCAACAAAAAAGACAATCAAACAATCGTCTCAAGGATCTACTACACCAAAATTAGTTAATAGAGATTTATTTTGAGACGGGCACGAATGGAGGACTTCCAGCGTGGACATGGCTACAGGGGATTATGGCAAGTCGTCTACTATAATGTATGTATGGGCAGCTCAGTTAGAAGCCACGTTATGATGTAATGGTCCCTTGGGGATCTTAGAAATTGACTCAAATTTAGGTTGAGTTATCTGTAGCAGACCATTTGGGGTCATATGAGGCTCAACAGATGCTTTGGTTTTAGACTCAGTGGTGGACGAAATTGATGGCTTGTCATATTGACATGATTGATTTTACAAGGTTATATCAGAGGTATTGACCTCGTCAGAATTCATCATGAGGATCTGGTAGTCACCAGGACTAGAAGGTTGGGGAGGGTTGGCTGCTTGATCTTGCTGAGGTTGAGCAACAACAAATCCTTGCTAAGGGAAAGGATTTGTGATAACTACCGGTTGATATGGCGTAAGATTCTGAGGTGGTTGCCGCATGGGCGGTTAACCTCTATAAGCTACTTGGGCTTCCCACATTTGGTGCATCTGGGATTAGAGGGGACACAAATGAGTATAATGGCCATGTAAAGCACAACATGCACAAGGCTTGTTCATACAAATAGCCTTGTTATGCTTGGGTTGGTCACCCTATTGCTAGTTGTTTGTGTTAGGCTAGTTCCCCTAGGGTTCATTAGGTTGATTACCTTGGTTACCCTGGTTACCCTTGTTTCCTTTGCCCTTATTCTTTTTATTTAAATTTTGGGGACTAGTTGCACTCTGCTATGCAAAAACCTGACCTTGGGGGGAAGGTGGCTATTGGGGTTGAGGATTCATGGGAGGTTGCGGTGCTAATTATTGAGGGGATGGAGTGCTTGACAATGCATAGGTATAAGATGGTGAAGGGGAAACAGTATAGTAGACAGGTTGAGTAGTAGTTGGCCCTAACATTTGTTGATGTGTTCGGGTAAATGCATAAGAGGGGATTTGTCCTGAATACACGTTGCTGGCAGGAGGGGGATAAGTGTTGGAGGAATTGGTGCCCCCCTTTGGATAGCCATAACTCTGTTGAGTATATGGTGGAGGATGTGAAATAGCTCCAACAATATTGTCGGTGGCATGAGATGCCCCCATGCATTAGCACCACGAGGACGAGGGAGGTCTGGAATAATGGTTTAGACATAACCGGATTGAGCATAAATCAAGTCATATATTAGAGCAGTCTGAAGAGCTTCTTCCTCTATCTGAGGAAAGTGAGACGTGACATATTTTGAAATAGGTGCTAAAAGAATCCTAAGGAACCAATCAAGGTAGAAATAGTCTTTAAAGGGTGGAGCACAACACATGCTCCTCCTGCTATTCCATTCTTAAACATGATCAGAAAGACAGGTGGAAGAGGACTGACAGAATGTGATTAAGAGCTCTGTACCAGAGTTGTATTGGAGAGGTAACTAAAAATATGAAAGGATCACTTTAGCAAGTGTCGTGAAACGTGAGAGGCGACAGGCTAGTCCATATAACACTTTGTAGCAACTCCACTAAGCGTGCATTGGATCAAACGAAGAAGAATGGAATCATTGGTGATGGAATTGGATGAACACCACATATGGAAAGAGTGAATGTGATTGGTGTGGTCCCCTCTAGAATTACCTTCAAACTTGGGAATGTTAGAGGGGGGCTTAGTCGGCATAGTTGGCCAACCAACATCATGGTGTATAGGGTCGTTAATCAATTGGCTAAAATTCGGGAGGCTTAAACTAGCCATGAAAGGTAGCACAGGAGCTGCTAGAATAGTTCGTGAGATGGTTTTGCTAGATGTGGCTACTGGGGTAAAATGGAAGCCAACACCAGGTTGGTGTACTGCACCTAGAGTGGATCCTGACATGATGATGATATGCAATGAAGGAGGCTCAAAATCAGATGAGGAATTAGATGAACCAGAAGAGGAGTCGATATGGGGACTCAGGGGACTTTGAACTCGAACCCTGCGGGGAGGAGTTATTCCTGACCGAAAGTTGGGGATGAATTCCTAAGAGTCTCAGCGACAAACACTACAAAGAAATGGTGAAGGGAGATTAACAAGATGTTTTTGTCTCTATTTGAGATAAGTGTTGGCTTGGTAGCGTAAACCAAGCACCCTTCACTTAAGGTGTGCTTATATGTGTAGGTGTGTTTATTAATTAAGCCCATATCATGTTTGAAAAAAAAAATATTGCTAAAATAAATTGAAATTAAAAAAAAAATGAACAAAAAATCAACTCTCTAAACCCCACCCAAACTGGGTTTGCAAACACTGTGGTGGTTGGTGGTGAAATCAAATGAAAACACATGAGAACGGACAAGATATCTAAGCTTCATTGATCCATAACTTGTTAATATAAGAAGATTTTCTTAAAAAATCACATTACAAATATTTGGTCGACATGTTTCGAACCATATAATTTTCTTATATTAACACGGCGACCAAATATTTGCAATGTGATTTTTTCCCAAAATCTTCTTATATTAACAAGATATCTAAGTGTCGGTGTGACTGGGACCAAATGACACTATATTGTTAGAAAGTGGTGCAATGACAACAAAAAGCCAGGGAGGAAAATCGCTAAAAAAATATAGGGATATGGGTGTGAAACCTAGGGAAAACACTGGGACCCTAAGGAAAATATCCAAACAAGGTTTAAGATGAAACTTTGGATGGAAAAAACCTATCTATGATGATCTAGAAAAGGAAGGTACATATATGGAAAATATGGCTGAAATCTCTGCAAAAACTCAGAATTATTATTCAGCTAAACTCCTCCTATAAAGGTGGAAGCGTACTAGAAGCCCTAAGGCGATAAATTCCACTTCGACGAGTGAAACATAGTAAATCAAGGCCTAAGCAGGCTAAAACAATGGTCAACCAATCGAGAAGACAGTTCTCGGAAAAACCCAAAAACAGATCAGAAAAATCCCAGAAACCCTAAAATTGCAGGTACTAACTAGTTTAGGGGGATATCACACTTTTTGGGCTAGAAAGTGTCCTTTGAACCTCTATATCACACTTTTTGGGTAGAAAAGTGCGATTTCTACTCCTCAGTTCTCGGGTGGCAAGTCTAAAAAAAAATTCTGTTTCTATCGCGGTTGGTACCTGTGACCTACTGAAATAACTAGAAAACTTGCGAAAGTTAGAAATTTGATTGATCTAGGGTTAGAATGGTAGTAAACAACATTAAGAGACTGGAAAAAGAAAAAACTTCAGCTGAAAATTGAAGGTCACCCAGGTTTCTTAATCAGAATTAAAAAACGCTGTGGAGTCACCAATTTGTTATGTAGTATTCTTCTCGAATGTGTATGAAAAGAAATTACTTTAGGTTGTGGATGACAAAAAACCCTAACAATAAAAATGGTTGTTAAACATTGTAGATCTGTAGCAAATGATAGAAACAAAACCTGCTAAAGCCCTGATCTATGCAACAGACATAGTTAAACAACAAAATGGAATAGTATAATAAGCGCAAATAACTCCAATAATCTAATGGAAACCATATATATAAAGAATATATTTTATTAAACAACACCTGTGAAGGGAGCAAATAATGTTACCGGTCCCCCTCTATGGGATGGGTTCTTGGCTATCCTCAACGTCTTCATCTTTTTGTAGAGTCTCTCTCCTCTATAATATGAAAAACCTAGCAAACAAATTTTTGAGCTCAATGAGAACTCAAATGGAAAAGAAGATGGTGTGCGACAATGATAATAATCAAAGCTGCAATACTGAGTACAACAATGAAAATATTCGAAAGTGAAGAATGAATGGAAAACCCTTCTATTTATAACAGAATATTAGGTTATCCCCCAATAATGAGAAATAATAAAATATTATTAAATCCATTCTAGAATTAAACATTTGGAATATTTTCTTATATTTGGTTGGAGGGAAAGAGTATTTAAACTTTATTTAGAAATAATAAATAAATAGCTAATTTATTTATCATCTCAAGAAATATGGTTAAGGAATAATAAACAAATAATGATTTAGTTAATTATTCCTATGGGATTTGGTCAAACTTGACAAGGAATAATAACTAAATAGTGATTAATTAATTATTCCTAAAGAAAAATAAGATAACTAATGATTTATCTATTTATTTCTCATATTGGGCCAAATGTGACAAGGAATATGACTTAAATAATGGTTTAATTAATTATTCCTACAATATAATTAAATAAATAATGATTTATTTAATTATTCTTCATGGGTTTAATTATAAATGACTTAACAAATGTGGTTTATTAAGTAATTTCTCATAGTGAAAGCAATTTTACATGGTAAAATTGGCCCTATAGGGTGTACTTTGATCTATTTAGTAAATTATGGCTAGATGATCAATTTTTTGTGATAAAAAATACCCAAATCCCCATATACACATACATAGAAACAATAGATATCTATTGCCTAAAACAAATCATATTAGGAGATACTAGATAAAGTAAACTCTTGACACTAGAGTTTATTAAGATAACCTAGATTTATTAAGCTGGAAATGTGTGGGGAGGTCTCATTTCCCCATATATCTTGATATAAATAGACCATTCATCTATATACTAGTCTCCAATATTTTGCAACATTTCTATAGCTTCTTGAGACAATCTTGGGCATGGTTTGCAAAAGATCAACTCATACAAAGGTGAAAAAAAGTAATCACAAATATGAGCATAATTATGTATGTATTTATGCTCCCAAAGATCCTTGCAATACACATGAACAGGAGGTTGGTTAGGTGTCTAGGACCAACCCATGCCTACAAATGAGTTAGAAGCACAAACCACATCCAATAGATAAGATGACATATCAAATTTTGGAGGATTGGTGGATGCATTAGGCTTGGCCTTCCTAATAGCTTCCTACAAAGAATGGGATAAAATGGTTGCCGAGTTGAAAGAAGTTCCTTGTTCTATGATTTCATGGATAAATGGTAGCCAAGTGTTATAGACATTTTTGTGCCTTACAGCTCTAAGCATGAAATGTCCATAAACCAAGGGATCCTAAGTCCCTAAAAGTGTTGTTCCTGCCCCTAAAGGAACAAGGTCAACCAATGACAGCTTCTCCCAGAAGTTCTCCACCAGAAACTACTCAGAACTAGTCAAATCAGGATCAATTCAGATGCTCCACTAGCTGGCTGCGTTGCAAAGCACCCAAATACACTGGCTAGGTGCGTTGCAACGTACTTGAATGCACTACCCAAGTGCACTGAGCGGGAAATGACAAGTGGCAGAGTCATTCAACGAGGTGGAGAGACAATGGAAGCTTCCAGAATATTCTCCAATGACACTTGCCTCACTGAATTCGACCAGTGATGAGTAAGAGGCTCTCAGTCTCCAAGTGGAAGCAAGAACTGACAGAGAGAAGCCACAAGTCAAAACATAAGCTGACTCATCCTCTCTGCTTACATCTATATATGGATCCCTCATCCCAGAGATCCAGAGGCTGGAATTTTGTACTTTGCAGAGAATTGTTGTTGGTTTTGAGATTGAGATTAGTGCATTGGTGATTTATGCTTTGTTGGAGGTGAGGAAGGGATTCCTTTGCTGGGAGGTAGATTCTGGATCAGGACTCACTTGGTTGTATCTCCTCCTGGATCTTCTTGTTATATCAATAAAACTATTTGAGTTTCTCCTACATGTTTGTATATCAATGATGCTTTGTTATATTTGCATGTTTAGCTTAAATCTGATCCTAAGCTAGTTATGAATGTAAATCTATATCTTTGTGTAGTTTTTCCTCTTTTGTGATCTTGCAGGAACTTGGTGAAGCTGGGCAAGCGAGAGAGCGGGTAGCTGGAAGCCAACAAAGAGGAGAGCGATTGGATCAACAAACTAGCGCAAGACACAGGTTAGTTAATCCTTCCTCTTCGTTTACATTTCATAAAGAAGAATACGAAAATAGTTTTCCTTGTTTGTTGCTAAGGCACTGTCACATCTTAGAGTGGGATAGGGCCGTTCTGAGTAGATACTTTTCCCAACAACAAAATGGCGACTCCGCTGGGGATCGTGTCTAGTTAGTTTATTTGTGTTTCTCTTGTTGTTTGTTTCATAAACACAGAAGTAGCAATCGAATTGCATTTGCCATTATCAAATGCAAAGTAGCTGCTACTTCAAATCCACTCGCTGGATTTGTTTATGATTTGAACAGCTGATCCACAAATGCTCTAATTACCCTTTGTGATAGCTCTTAGTCCTCCTTTAAATCATCCCTCTGATTGTACCTTACTGATTACTTTTACTCGGCCAAAATCCATAGATTAAACTGCAAACCGTGACCCAGAACCCGGATAGAAGTCTCGTTTCTGCCCCAACGCAGGCTCTGTGAAGAGGTTCTGCATTTCAACGCAGGTCCCGAGAGGGCTACCTGCGCTGCAATTCAGTTTCTCTGTGCAATAGGTGCGCTGATCAGCCTTTGCCCTGTGCAGCTGAGGTTCTTTGCTTCTTTTTGTCCAGTTTGATCTCTGATTTTTGCAGCCTGTTATCAGTGTGTGTACCTATCTAAAAACCCCTTTTCTCTGCCTTAATTCCGCCTCCTTTGTACAAAAAGACTGTAGGTTTTCTTTGTGTATTTGTTACATCATTTACAATTTTCCATTGAAAAGTAAAATAGTCATACTGTTGTCCTTAGATTTAGATCTGTCGTAAGTGTCGATTTTAATCTTAGGAGAAAGTTTGCTTGCTCTTGACAGTTGATTATACCTTTTACTTTTCCTTTGGTTTGAATTTGTCTCTTTCTAGTGTCGAAACGAGTGTTTATTTCAAAATCATAAAGTGTCGTAATCTTCTCTACCTTTTTGATTTCGAAAAAGAAGCTTGTTTGTGTTTTTCACTTGAAAGAAAATTCAAATTTGTACATCAACTTTCTTTTTAGGCATCAATATTAAGAAAGTGAAAACAAATACATGCATTTGTGCATTTGCATATTGATAGTTTGTATGGTTTGATTTAGGAAAAGTGCATTTACAGTGTGCTCTTTGCTCTTTGAGAAACGATTGTGTCTTTCTTTTCCCCTTGTAGCTAGGATTTTCATTGTTGAAAAGAGATAAATGCTTGCTTATCATCTTTAGATTGCATTTAGGAATTACATCTACATCTCGTGGTGATCCCAAAAGGCAAACTTCTAAGAAAGATCAACTTAAAATAAATTGAATGAATCTAACAACGCATTGGAACTTAACGCACAACATAGAGGTGTAGGCTAGAGACGTGTTCCGGCGTCGTAAAGCCTGGTAACTGTTGTCCTCACTGATGGTTGGGTGATTCCTCCACTGTGAGACGATAAGTGCCAGTATGGATTGTGCTCCCACATACCGTCGAGTATATATTGGGAGACCCCTATAGGCTTAAATCCTTTTATCCATAGGAAGTCGTGTCGGCCGCCCTACTGATCGCAATGCACCGAACACAGCATTCGGGAAGATTGACTGCCGTACCGTAAAAAGTATTCTGTAGTTTTGCGATTGGTTTGGTACTCCCTCTACCTAGATCTCCAGAGTAGTCCCTTTCATTCCTTTTCAGACTCCTTAACGGAAAAGGTCCATCTGAGCACTTGTCACTTCAAGCTCATTAAAAATCGAAGGAGACTAGAGTCATCTTTTGTTTTTTCTCAACTCTTAAAAACTGAAAAAACAAGTTGTGTCAAAGCATCTAAAATTCATTTAATTTGGAAACATACTTCCCCTTTGTTTTAGTTGATCGAGTAATCCGCGATCGTGGAAGAAAGTCAATCTAAATCGCTACAAAATCTTTTGGATAGACTAGATATGTCTGAACAACCGTCGACATCCAGGACTGTGTCGTCCGACACAGTAGTGGCATAGCCTCCTACTGCTACTCCAATGATGTTCAATGGTATACCATCTGTCCCGACAAGTTATCAACAACAAGCCGGAGTCCCATCAGGGACTGCTTCGACGACATGGTTAGTTCCTATTTCTTCATCCGGATTATCATCTGGTATTTCTTATGTTGAAACTCAACAAATTGATCCAATGTGTCTTCAAAGGCCAATCTACCCTTTAAGTACTGGATTGCCACCATATGGAGGGAAGTATGCATTTTCATTGTTCCCTCCCAAAGAACAACCATATGAGAGTTTACAACAAAGTTCAGGTCAAACTGGAATTACATCCAGCAGTTGGGTACCATTACTACCTCAGCAACCAAGGGTTGTATATTCAATGCAACCAGTCCACCCTGTGTCGAATACTCCCACTATACCTGCTATGGTGACTGCATCGCAAGTACAAGCGTTACCTGTTGTATGTCAACCCCAAGTTTCTCAGGTTGCAATACAACAACCTCTTGTCTCAACGACTCAATCGCAACCTCGGGTTAGTGCCTCCTTATCTGGAGCGACTCAGGCTCAAACAAGTACTATGACTCCTCATCTTGGTCAATCATCCAGTATTGGATAACAACAAATGGTCCAACAACCAGGGCTGGTTCAATCTCAACAACTGCCATTCCAACAATCATATCAAGGACCTGAGCAACAAGTCTTTGTAAGTAATGGGCAACCACATTTCCAAAGTGGTTATCAACAACCATATTATAGTGGTTATGCCCATCAACCTTGTCAAAGTTGCCAACATCAAATACATTATGCTGGTATGCAAAGACCCATTGCTCAGGCGATTCCATCTTATCCTGGGTATGCTTCGCCTAACCTGAATCAACAGTTGCCCTTTGTAGCAACTCTAGAATTACCAGATCTAAACCGGCTGACGAATGATCCAATTACTTATGCCCCTTGGTGGCCAGCGATTCCGCATAAACTTCCATCAAATATTCCTAAATTTAATGGAAATCCGGGTGAAGATCCGTCGAATCATGTGATGACATTTCATCTGTGGTGTTCATCAAACACCCTAAATGATGATTCGATTAGGCTTCGCCTTTTTAAGAGGACGTTAACTGGTCCAACAGCAAAATGGTATATCGAATTGCCCAGAGCTTCGTTTGACAACGTCAGTACCCTAGCCACAACCTTTTTAACCCATTTTCAGTTACCGATAAGGTACGAAACGGGAACAGAACTTCTTACCAATTTCAAACAAACAACGGCCACTCACATATCTGATCATATTCATGAGTGGCGATGTCATCGTAGAATGGTAAAAACGTATGTTCCTGATCAGCTTTTAGCTGAATGGTTTATTAAGTCTTTGTTACCTTCCATCACGGAAGATGTGGCAAAGGGGGGAGTCGTAACAGAAGAGCAAGTTATCGCTCGTGCGCAATATTTGGACTTGATTTACACTCAGTCTGGCACGCTCTACGATAAAATACCTGACGCCCCTAGACCGGAATTCTCAGTTCCTCCTCTTCCTAAATCAAACAATGACTCTCATGCCATTGATGGCGTGATTGGCACGATAGAAACGAAATCGACAAAGGCTACATCTAAAAAGGCCTGTCAAAATGCAAATGAGGAACTTCTTGCCTCGGAAGTAAATGCCGTGTCGACTGACAAGGGCAAACAACTGAAGCAACCAGGGGGCAAGAAGAAAAAGAAAGGGAGAAAAAGGAAGCAGGATGAGTCATCTCCTGAAAAGCCTTCTACAAACCATTCTGGGCAAAGGAAACCCCCTGCGGGGTGTCATATATGTGACGAGGATCATCGGACGAGAGATTGTCCACATAAAGCTGAAGTTAAGAAACTCTTTAAGAGTTCAAAAACCTCAGCAATATTGACTTATCCATTTCCAAGCCCAGGAACCAAACTGGTTGCTAATCAAAATGCTTCCCGATCCCAAGTGCTTATGTTGTCTATCTCAAAGCAGCAAAATGATGCTTTGGCAAGGAATAAAGATTGCGGGAATCCACAGGTGTCAAATAACAAGGCTAATGAACAAACTAGTAGTTCGACAACAACTTTGACCAAAGTTGTGCCACCCATCATTCCTGAACAAATGATAAAGTCGCCAAAGGGAGTAGTGCACAAATCGACATTTAATCCCCATGCAAAAATAGCACAGAATTATAATATAATAGAGGACCTGGCCCAATCGCCGTCCGCTATGTCGACACTTGAGGTACCGCAAAATTGCCTCTCCCAAGAGCAAGCTTTATTATCAGCAATAGGTGGGATTGACCCAATGGATTCCAATCTTTAAGTATGGGGGATTTACGCAGTGCATTATATTAGATATCATTTTTGGGATTCAACTGCGTTAAGTAAGTCATTCAAACATATGACCATTTCCATGAGAGGTAGTCGTAACTGACTAATTTCTCATGATTTTTGAATAGTTCACTTAGCACTCATTGCATCGGGTGATGCTCACAGGGGTGAAGAAGTGGGATTGAAACTAGTGAAATGTGGAGAACGAATCACATAGCATCAATCATCACTTCCGGGGCTTGCAACCGGTAACCAGGACTTCCCAGGAGGTCACCCATCCCAGAACTCCTCTGGCTCAAGCGCGCTTAACTGTGGAGTTTTTCCCACAATCAAGTCCACTTAGCTTGCTACCCCATTTGCAAAACCTTAGCAAGTATTGTGCCTCATGAACCATTCAAGTAGAGATCCCTTGACTCTTTTTGAATTTAAGTATGGGGGATTTACGCAGTGCATTATATTAGATATCATTTTTGGGATTCAACTGCGTTAAGTAAGTCATTCAAACATATGACCATTTCCATGAGAGGTAGTCGTAACTGACTAATTTCTCATGATTTTTGAATAGTTCACTTAGCACTCATTGCATCGGGTGATGCTCACAGGGGTGAAGAAGTGGGATTGAAACTAGTGAAATGTGGAGAACGAATCACATAGCATCAATCATCACTTCCGGGGCTTGCACCCGGTAACCAGGACTTCCCAGGAGGTCACCCATCCCAGAACTCCTCTGGCTCAAGCGCGCTTAACTGTGGAGTTTTTCCCACAATCAAGCCCACTTAGCTTGCTACCCCATTTGCAAAACCTTAGCAAGTATTGTGCCTCATGAACCATTCAAGTAGAGATCCCTTGACTCTTTTTGAATTTAAGTATGGGGGATTTACGCAGTGCATTATATTAGATATCATTTTTGGGATTCAACTGCGTTAAGTAAGTCATTCAAACATATGACCATTTCCATGAGAGGTAGTCGTAACTGACTAATTTCTCATGATTTTTGAATAGTTCACTTAGCACTCATTGCATCGGGTGATGCTCACAGGGGTGAAGAAGTGGGATTGAAACTAGTGAAATGTGGAGAACGAATCACATAGCATCAATCATCACTTCCGGGGCTTGCACCCGGTAACCAGGACTTCCCAGGAGGTCACCCATCCCAGAACTCCTCTGGCTCAAGCGCGCTTAACTGTGGAGTTTTTCCCACAATCAAGCCCACTTAGCTTGCTACCCCATTTGCAAAACCTTAGCAAGTATTGTGCCTCATGAACCATTCAAGTAGAGATCCCTTGACTCTTTTTGAATTTAAGTATGGGGGATTTACGCAGTGCATTATATTAGATATCATTTTTGGGATTCAACTGCGTTAAGTAAGTCATTCAAACATATGACCATTTCCATGAGAGGTAGTCGTCACTGACTAATTTCTCATGATTTTTGAATAGTTCACTTAGCACTCATTGCATCGGGTGATGCTCACAGGGGTGAAGAAGTGGGATTGAAACTAGTGAAATGTGGAGAACGAATCACATAGCATCAATCATCACTTCCGGGGCTTGCACCCGGTAACCAGGACTTCCCAGGAGGTCACCCATCCCAGAACTCCTCTGGCTCAAGCGCGCTTAACTGTGGAGTTTTTCCCACAATCAAGCCCACTTAGCTTGCTACCCCATTTGCAAAACCTTAGCAAGTATTGTGCCTCATGAACCATTCAAGTAGAGATCCCTTGACTCTTTTTGAATTTAAGTATGGGGGATTTACGCAGTGCATTATATTAGATATCATTTTTGGGATTCAACTGCGTTAAGTAAGTCATTCAAACATATGACCATTTCCATGAGAGGTAGTCGTAACTGACTAATTTCTCATGATTTTTGAATAGTTCACTTAGCACTCATTGCATCGGGTGATGCTCACAGGGGTGAAGAAGTGGGATTGAAACTAGTGAAATGTGGAGAACGAATCACATAGCATCAATCATCACTTCCCGGTAACCTGGGAAGTCCTGGTTACCGGGTGCAAGCCCCGGAAGTGATGATTGATGCTATGTGATTCGTTCTCCACATTTCACTAGTTTCAATCCCACTTCTTCACCCCTGTGAGCATCACCCGATGCAATGAGTGCTAAGTGAACTATTCAAAAATCATGAGAAATTAGTCAGTTACGACTACCTCTCATGGAAATGGTCATATGTTTGAATGACTTACTTAACGCAGTTGAATCCCACTTCTTCACCCCTGTGAGCATCACCCGATGCAATGAGTGCTAAGTGAACTATTCAAAAATCATGAGAAATTAGTCAGTTACGACTACCTCTCATGGAAATGGTCATATGTTTGAATGACTTACTTAACGCAGTTGAATCCCAAAAATGATATCTAATATAATGCACTGCGTAAATCCCCCATACTTAAATTCAAAAAGAGTCAAGGGATCTCTACTTGAATGGTTCATGAGGCACAATACTTGCTAAGGTTTTGCAAATGGGGTAGCAAGCTAAGTGGGCTTGATTGTGGGAAAAACTCCACAGTTAAGCGCGCTTGAGCCAGAGGAGTTCTGGGATGGGTGACCTCCTGGGAAGTCCTGGTTACCGGGTGCAAGCCCCGGAAGTGATGATTGATGCTATGTGATTCGTTCTCCACATTTCACTAGTTTCAATCCCACTTCTTCACCCCTGTGAGCATCACCCGATGCAATGAGTGCTAAGTGAACTATTCAAAAATCATGAGAAATTAGTCAGTTACGACTACCTCTCATGGAAATGGTCATATGTTTGAATGACTTACTTAACGCAGTTGAATCCCAAAAATGATATCTGATTCCAATCTTGTGGCCTTTAATCATAAAGGATATGACCCTCAGTTACCAACTCAACTAACTTTTCTTATTCAAGTGAAAGCCCTCAACAAAACTGTTCATCGAACAATTATTGATGAGGGGGCATCTACATGTATTATGTCGATGAGTTGCTGGAAAAATTTAGGATCTCCAACCTTGTTGCGGTCTGCGACGACGTTAAAAGCATTCGACGGAAGGACATATACCCCATATGGTATCCTAAATAACTTGAAAGTTGAACTAGGAGGGAAAACAGTAGAAATAGATGTTGAAGTCATAGATGGGAATCTTGATTACAAAATCCTACTAGGAAGACCATGGATATATGCCATGGTAGCTGTTGTGTCGACCTATTTCAGAAAGATTGCATTTCCCTTTCAAGGAGGGATTACAATCGTCGATCAGTAAAACTTCCTCCCCAATGGTTCTCAAGTTACTGGAAGCATTCCAATGATCCATGGAAGCAATCATTCGCTCCAAAATATCAGAGTAGGTCTCCTAAAAGACCCTGCCTTAATGGGTACTTTTTCCCTACCACCTCCGAGTAATCTGGCGGAAGTGGCCACAGTGGAATATGAAACCTTCTATATCTAATGGATTTGGACTCCGAGAACGGTTCTGATCTCGTGTCAACCTCATTAAAAAATGAAACAAGGAGTCATGAGGATAGTTCTTTTACTGCATCAACCTCATTAAAAAATGAAACAAATCCCCTTTTCAAATCTCAAAGGTAAACCTTCATTCCAACCACCGAGTTGAATGCAATGAAGCTTGGGGGGCATGCACCTCGATTTGCGTTATTATGCTGGGGGCATGCAAACTTATCATCGAGCAGTTTTAGCACATAGTTCAAGCTCGTTAAAAAATAAACATAAGACCGAGCAAGTGTTTCAATCTGCGTTTAAGCTCGTTAAAAAATGAACTATCCTCCGGTAAATAACCACCATGAATGTAGCATTATTAGCCATTAAAGCCTTGGTCGTGTTTGCACCGTCACCTCCACTTTTCCATTGGCCGATCGTTCACCTCCATTTGATTTTTTACCCATTTTGAGGAACAGCTGCGAAGAGTGATTTCACTAGCCATCCTTGTGACACTGCCGTGCTTGGAAAATTCCAACCCTTACCTAGAATCAGTTGCTACCCATTTTATCATTCGTTCCTCAAAAGACGAGTCTTCTTTAAGCTCTTTTCATCTGACTAGTAAAACATGAAAATATTGCCGAGTTTTGGCCTTCCAGCTCGTTAAAGTGACCGGAAGTGCTATCCCTCCTCTAGATTTTAATCTTTTTGGACTTGAGGGATTATTGCACAAAAAGATCGAGCGCTTGTGTTGTTCGGCTCGTTAAAACTATCGAAAATTCATCCCTTCTGTATTGTTTTATACTTTTTCGGACTTAAGGGATTAGATGACGAAAAAGGAATTCCGGAGTTACCTTTACGTACCTTTTCAGACTCTCTAAAAATGAAAAGGACCGAGTTATCTTTGTCGTTAAACTCGTTAAAAACATTAATAGCGACAAACTTGTCTTTAGACGAGAACGAGTTTCACTATCGCTAGGCTCGTTAAAACATAGCGATGGGTTTGCCCGAAGGGAAAATTATAGAACAAGCACATGTTATCCTCCTCAAGCTTGACAAAAATAAAGAGGTACTGGTCAGCAATGACTGGGGAAAAATTGGGAAGAAACTCAAAGAATCTTTATTGGTAGCAAGTCGCTCTTGAACATGACACTTCCACTCCGTGCCTGAGTTGGGTTGGGTTGTTTCATTCACCGGTCACATCACCATGGTCTCGCCATACCATCCAAATTTGGGGTAAATGCTACCAATCCATCACATAAGTGTCACCGACATGTTCAAGAGAAGTCATCCAGAGAAGTCACCCATGTCCCATCCACTACCATACATTATACTTCATTCCTTCATGACCGCCATCCTGAACCATATATCATCAGATCGTTTTCACCTCCATCAAAATCATTTGCTCCGTTCCATGTCATTGATGTGGGATTCATTAAGGCCCTCCTTTGATGGATCGCTTCCTGTTGACATCAGCTCATTATCCAAGAAGTTGATCTAGGAACACCCCATTCAGTACTTTGAAGCTTGCATGCCTCAATGGCAAGTTTCTCACTTCCGGCGACAGGTTTACATCAATGACCTTCGACCGAAAGATTTTGCGTGGTGTTCGACGCCAAGTCCTTTATTCACACCACGTGAATTGTACTGCAGTACCTTGAGGGTCATCATCCTTATCGGTGATTCCTCTCGCGCTTGTTAACAGTTTACATCATCGACTGGTAATCAAGCGATGTCTGTCCATGTTCGACTTCAAAACATTTCTCACATGGATCGACTTGTACTTCGAGTGAAGATCGGACGAGATTGAAGACCCCGGATCTAGTTTCATCCATCTGGGCTGCGATATATATTCAGGAAAAATAAAAACATTGACGTGTACAACATTGCAGCACAGATAATCATCCTACCAAAAGGATGATGACTTCATCAGAATCATCAGTCTACCATCAGACGATTGTCTGTCCTATGTACATAAAAATGAATTTATAAAGCTGAGCATGGGAATGCCCACCTCAGCTAGATCATGAAAACAGTATAAAGATAATGTATTGTATCGTATCTTATTACAGGTCTCCTCCCAGCATTGAAAGAACTTCGGATCCTCCTAATAAAGCATTTCACCCGATAAACGGCCTCATACTTTAGGGGGCAACTGTTATAGACATTTTTGTGCCTTACAGCTCTAAGCATGAAATGTCCATAAACCAAGGGATCCTAAGTCCCTAAAATGTTGTTCCTGCCCCTAAAGGAACAAGGTCAACCAATGACAGCTTCTCCCAGAAGTTCTCCACCAGAAACTACTCAGAACTAGTCAAATCAGGATCAATTCAGATGCTCCACTAGCTGGCTGTGTTGCAAAGCACCCAAATACACTGGCTAGGTGCGTTGCAACGCACTTGAATGCACTACCCAGGTGCGCTGAGCGGGAAATGACAAGTGGCAGAGTCATTCAACGAGGTGGAGAGACAATGGAAGCTTCCATAATCTTCTCCAATGACACTTGCCTCACTGAATTCGACCAGTGATGAGTAAGAGGCTCTCAGTCTCCAAGTGGAAGCAAGAACTGACAGAGAGAAGCCACAAGTCAAAACATAAGCTGACTCATCCTCTCTGCTTACATCTATATATGGATCCCTCATCCCAGAGATCCAGAGGCTGGAATTTTGTACTTTGCAGAGAATTGCTGTTGGTTTTGAGATTGAGATTAGTGCATTGGGTGATTTATGCTTTGTTGGAGGTGAGGAAGGGATTCCTTTGCTGGGAGGTAGATGCTGGATCGGGACTCACTTGGTTGTATCTCCTCCTGGATCTTCTTGTTATATCAATAAAACTATTTGAGTTTCTCTTACATGTTTGTATATCAATGATGCTTTGTTATATTTGCATGTTTAGCTTAAATCTGATCTTAAGCTAGTTATGAATGTAAATCTATATCTTTGTGTAGTTTTTCCTCTTTTGTGATCTTGCAGGAACTTGGTGAAGCTGGGCAAGCGAGAGAGTGCGTAGCTGGAAGCCAACAAAGAGGAGAGCGATTGGATCAACAAACTAGCGCAAGACACAAGTTAGTTAATCCTTCCTCTTCGTTTACATTTCATAAAGAAGAATACAAAAATAGTTTTCCTTGTTTGTTGCTAAGGCACTGTCACACCTTAGAGTGGGATAGGGGCGTTCTGAGTAGATACTTTTCCCAACAACACCAAGCCACTTTAAAATGTGAAGATTACTTTTCTCCATATAATCTGTTGACCAATTAAGCTGCAAACATATCGGTGCCTTTCAAATCAACTGTTATTTTATATGTAATTAGGCATTTCTGTCATTTATAGGATCGACTTCATTTATATGGTTTTTGTTGCATTTGTTTCAAATGTATTTGAGGGTGTGACTGGGTCTGTTGATTCATTTAGGAAGATTGGTTTTTATTGTTTGTCTAACCAAGTCAGGGAAAAGAGTTATTTTCTAAGAAGAAGATGCCAAGGAATGCTCTACAAGGGCTTACTTTGACCTCATTGCTTCTCTAGAAGCAGTGAGGTAATTGAGTTTCTTTGTATCTTTATTTTTCTATATAATATAATAAATATCTTACAAAAAATTATGTTTTTGTGGCTTCTGCATAGGTTTATGTCTGGTGCTTTTTTGTAAGCTTTAATCTGTTCCACTTAGAGAGAGAGAGATCTAGAAAGAGTGGTACTATATTATTTGCAATACTCGATCTTGATTAATTACATAAGAATTGTAGGTTTGCATCATCTAATTTGAATTTTAGACTCTAGAGCACATTTTAGATGACTTCTGAAATTTTTTGTTTGTTGTAACTCAGCAGTGATTCAAAAGGGAACATTTACAAATTTTGACTATGGACTCTGGCGGAATTTGGAGGACTATGGAAGCTTAAATCCAATGGATTATTATCTCTCTTAAACTCCATAATCACTTCCTTTATGGATGTAAAATGGAGGGAAAGATGCTTTGGGATATTTGGTGGATGTAAACCACACACTCACCCAGTTGAATAGTAAGCCAGTGTTGGTATATTTGGACTCCTACACTCACCTTGATTTTATTATGGGTGTACAGGAAAAAATAGATTCGTATGATTCCATGGTAGAGTTCTTTAAAACCCAGTCAAGAAATTTGTTTGAGTAGTTTGAACACAAAGAATAAAAAATTAAGGCAATGTAAAGAACCTATAGACCTATTGCAAGCTTTATTAAGAGCTTACAACTTCTTTCACTACTAAGTCCAATGGAAATAAACTTTTGTACTATATTTTGTATATGGATGTGTATCACATGGAACATTTATTGTATATAGACATGTGCATATATGTATAAACAAAAAAACTCACACTCGAATGTATGGTTAAGAGATCAAGGTTATTTGTTAGTGTTATATGGGTTGAGACTTTATATTGGAAATGGAAAAACAAATGTACAATGTGCACTATACCGCATTACATTTGTATTCAAACTTCAATAAGAGAATTGTGAGTAATTCAATTGTCGACAAAACGTTTTTTGATCTAGCCCTTATGTTGCTAGAATATTAAAATTGTTGGCTTATCTAGGAAATCTATAGATATTATATTCTTGTTTTAATAGTGGTACAACATAACTTTCTTGGCACTACACATTAGAATGTCATTCTAAGTGCAACATTTGATGGGATGAATTCCTCAAATAATAATAGGATGAAATTGTACTGGAACTTCCCTTTTCTTAGAAGTGGAGTATATCATGGGATGATTAAATTTCCAAATTATTGCCTTGTCTTCTGACTTAATTTGTGATTTTTAACCAATCCAAAAATTTTGGGACACTTAATACAAGAAAGCTAAAGAACACATGAAATAGATTAGGATTTGGAAGATGATCACCAAGGTCCTCTTGAAATATCCTTTTTTTTACTAAAATATCACCATCATTCATACGTGGATATTCTTTGTTTGTTGAGTTTGATCCCTCATCTAGATTTCTACCAATTAAATGCATTTGTATTTGTGAATCACATTCCTAGATATGAAAAAATTTTCTTTTCTTAATTAGGTGGATTTAGTATTTAGATCATTAAGGAAGATTGTTATAAGGTCCATAAAATCACATCTTTTAAATCCACATTTCAGATGTTTCATGATACCTAAGGTAATTAGGATTTTCTTTGTCCCATAACACAAACCCAATGCCACTAGGACAAACATATACCGATTTAGATGAAGAAAGGAATAAAAAGAAGAGAAGAAATAGGTTGAATGGTCTCTTCTCCAATCCCAAGATGAAATCCACCAATATTCCATGATAGCGTAATAATAAAACCTACACACATTGAAGAATACAATCCAACTAGGCTCAATATAATTTTAACAATATATTTAGCCCTCAGTTCTCATTTCTTGAATTTTTTAGATATTTATTGGTAGAATTTGGTTGCAATAAACTAGAGTATGAAGTTTGTATCATCATCTAATGTTCTCTATAATATAATAAGTTAGAGTGCTTTAGATTATTATCTTTCTATAATGTTTGATTTACAAATCTGAAAGTTATCCTTTCGCATTTTGTCTTGTTTGGTGAATTGGAGACAATATAGACACCCTTGGATTAGGATATTTGAAGCTTTATTCCTCATGTGATTTTAGTTTCATTTCTTTATTGTTGTTTTTTTAACAAAGAAATGCATGTTCGCGTGCAATTTTATATTTGTTTAAGTTATGCAAATTTATAGGTGCTTGAAGGGAATGGAAACTCCTTTCTTTTAAAGCTATAAGATATTTTAATGGATGGCAAGATTGTTGTAGTTAATTAATTCTAATATTATTTCCAAAGAGATATGTGATTGCAAAAGTGGCCCTAATTTTTTCTAGATAAAGAAACTACTTAATAAGGGGTTTTTTGCACTCAAATAAGGAGTTTTTGTTATTGAACCTCATAATACCCTAGTTTTTTTCACTGGAATAATACTCTTGTGCACTCACCATTGCTGGAGACACATTTTGGTTAGTGTACTACCTCTGTGTTATAGACATTTTTGGGCACTGCAACCCCAAGCATAAAATGTCCATAAACCAAGGGCTCCTAAGTGCCTAAAGGTGTTGTTCCAACCCCTAAAAGAACAAGGTCAACTGATTACAGCATTTCCCAGAAGTTCTCCACGAAAAACTACTCAGAACTGGTCAAAACTAGACCATTTCACCTGCTCCATAGGCAAAGTGTGTTGCATCCCACCTAAATACATGCAGTAGGTGCATTGCATTTCAAAAAGCCCTTCTATGGGGTGCGATGGGCGAGAAGGGACAAATGGCAGGGTCAATCCGCAAGGTGGAGAAGCATGGAATCTTCCAGAAACTTCTCTTGTGACACTTGCCTATCTGAATTCGACCAGGGATGAGTAAGAGATCATCAATATCCAAGTGGAATTAAGAACTAACAGAGGGAAGACACTAATCAAATCACAAGCTGACTCATCTCCCTTGCAGACATCTATATATGGATCCCTCATCCTAGAGATCCAGAGGCTGGAATTTTGCATCTTGTAAGGAATTGTTGTTGGTTTCTTGAGGCAACATCATAGTGTTGGGTGATCTAAGATTTTCATGAGGTGAAGAAGGGCTTACTTGCTGAGAGGATGACGGTGGGTTAGAACAATTGGTTGTAATTCTCTTGGCTCTTTCTTGATTATCAATAAAGCTATTCAAGTTTTCCTCCGTACTCTTGTATGATTTATGTTTTATGCATTTGTATGGTCAATTTACATCTGATCCTATATTGTTTATGATAATAGATCTATGTTCTCGTATAGTGTTATGCTGCTTTGATTCTACAGGTACTTTGTGAAGCTCGGTATACAAGAAAGCGAGTAGCAAAGGACTATCAGAAGAGAGAGGAATCGAACAAGGAACCAAGTGCAAGACAGAGGTTGGTCTCCTCTATTCTTCTCTCATCTATCTTTCATAAAGGAAAACGAAAGTAGTTTTAAGTTTGTTTGTTTCTAAGGTAGCTACCAGCCTTAGTGGGATTAGCAGTTCTGCATAGACACTACTCCCGGTAACAAAATGGCGACTCCACTGGGAGCGAGTAGATTGTTTGTTCATCTACATTTGTTTACTTTATAAACTTACAGACGGAGCCTGAAGTCAAGCCAGCTAGCCTACGAATTGCATTTTCTATGCAAGTGCAAAGTAGATCAACGCTGCTTCAGTCAATCTCCAGGTTTTGTTTATGAATTAAACAATTGATTTACAAGCTCTCTAATTGCCCTTGTGGTGGATCTAGTAACCTCCTTAGATCTACCCCTGTGATTCATTTACTGATTACCACTTTCTCGGCCAAAATCCCTGAACTGCACTGCAAACTGTGACCTGGAACCCAATCAAAGTCTTGTCCCTAGTCCAACGCACTGTTTGTTCTGTGAACCTCAAATTCAATGCACTTCTCAAGTGTAGTAGGTGCATTGCATTTCAGTTTCACTGTGTTACAGGTGCGCTGATCAGACTAGGCATTGTTCCTAAATTTTGGTTTCTGTGTTCACTCTTTTTAGATCTATTCAAGAGTTTTGCTGCCTGTAGTCAGTACACCTCTATTTGAAACCCCTTTCCTTGCTTTTATTCTGCCTCCATTGTGCAAAGAACTGTAAATGTTTTTATGTATTTTTTGAGTCATTTTCAGTTCTCCTTTACAAATAAGTAACGTAATTGTACTGTCGTTTCTTGATTTGAAAGTGTCGCAAGTGTCGTTTTCAGTCATAGAAGAGAGTCTGATTGCTCTTGATAGTTGATTACCCTGTTACTATTGTATTTGATCTGAATTAATAGTTTTTCTAGTGTCGAAAGCAAGTTTTCAATTCCAAATCGCAAAGTGTTGTCATTGTCCTCATTTTGTTTTGAAAAGAAACTTGTTAGTAATTGTCGCTTTGAAAAATAATTCAGATTTGCACAATAGCTTTCTTTTTACCATTTACACATTAAGAAGGCTGAAAATAAATACATGCATGTGCATTTGCATTTAGATTGTTTGTTGGTTTGATTTAGGATAGTGCATATAGTGTGTGTTCTTTGCTCTTTGTTGAAAGAACGCCATCTCTCTTTCCTTAGTAGCTAGGATTTTCATTTGCAAAAAAGAAGATTAAATGACTGTTTATCATCTTAGATTGCATTTTAGGAATTGTACATCTACATCACACGGTGAACCTGAAAGGAAAATTTCTTAAGCAAGATCAACTATAAAATAAATTTAATGAATCTAACAACGCTTTGGAACCTAATGCACAACATCTAGAAGTCTAGGCTAGAGATGTATTCTGGCGTCGTAAAACCTGGTAATTGTTGTTTTCACTGTTGGTTGGGTGATTCCTCCACTTTGAGACAATAAGTGCCAGTACGGACTTGTGCTCCCACGTACCGTCGAGTATATTTTGGGAGACCACAATAGGCTTAATCCTTTATCCATAGGAAACCGTGTCTGTCACCCTATCGATCGCAATGCACTGAACACAACATTCGGGAAGATTGACTGCCGTACCGTAAAAAGTATTCTGCAGTTTTACGATTGGTTTGGTAATCTCTCTGCCTAGATTTCCAGAGCAGTCCCTTTCGTTCCTTTTCAGACTCCTTAACGGAAAAGGTCCATCTGAGCACTTGTCACTTCAGGCTCATTAAAAATCGAAGGCGACTAGAGTCATCTTTTGTTTTTTCTCGACTCTTTAAAATTGAAAAAACAAGTTGTGTCAAAGCATCTAAAATTTATTTTAAACGGAATAATTATCACCTTTCCTATGTTGGTCTTAGGTTGAAGAAAAATGGAGTCCACGAACCAAGGAGTTTCCCTTGGAGGAAATCCTAGTCCCTTCTCCTCTTGGGGAGATGTTGGTGCGCCCCATATGGCCACATTGTTGCTTCTAGGATTGACAATTGGTTTGCCCGTATGGCTCTTCTCAACTTCCTGAGAAATTAAGTCAGCAACTAAACGATTCCAGAGTTACCCCCCAACCCTCTACTTCGTCCAATTCTTCCTCTGCTCCTTCCTCTTCGCTTGATGAAGCTGGTAAAGCCAAAAATCAAGTTCCTGAGAAGAAGAAGGAAAAGAAGAAGAAAGAGAAGAATAAGAAGGAGCCAAAGGTGAAAAGGGGCAACCAAGCATCGTCTAGCGAAAATCCACACACTGCACCGACCAGGCCTAAATCGCCATGTGTCATTTGCAAAGGAGACCACTATCATAGAGATTGTCCTTGCATCCCTCAGATCCTAAGGGACTGGTCTCCTCGTTTGCACAACCCGGTGTCGTCAACCTCTGGTGATCATGTTGAAAGTACACCGTCAACTAGTGAAAGTGAAGCCCCTGGACAAAAAGGAAAAGGTAAACTTCCTTGTAGACTGTGTGAAGGCGATCATGCCATTCACCGTTGTCCCTTCTTAGATGAGGCTAAAAGAGTTTTGGACGACCGTCCGGTTTCACCGTTACGACTCCCTCCTGGATATAAGAAACTCTTGCTGAGGCCATCACTAGTTGAAAATCTGGCTGACACGCCCTTGTGGTCGGCTGAAGCGTCTATCATTGAAGATAAACCATCTGAATCCATACCAGATGAAAGTCAAAAGGTCGAGGCGGCAGTTGACCCGGTCTTGCCTTCAGAGGTTCCGTCTTCAGATGATACAGTCACCGAAGAGAACAAAGATGACACCGTCCAAATTCTCTTCGTAAACACAGACTCCAATGAACATGGGGGCAGTTTACCCGTTCCTTTACTGCAGGAAGGAAGTTCGTCAGAGTCATACCCGGCCGTCTATTTGGTCCCACCTCCAAGCAACCTGGTCGTTTCCTTTGACTGGAATCTACTAGGCAGACCCCGTTTACCGGCTAGTATACCATTCCGAATCATCACTCAAGTATATAGAATGGTTATGGCCGATACCATCATAGATGAAGGGGCTTCTGTGAGTATCCTTTCCTCAACTGCTTGGAAAGCTCTTGGTTCGCCATCGCTTTTTCCTGAAATGAGAAATCTAACAGGCTTTGACAAAGGAACCATTCGACCGTTAGGGATCCTTCCTAGTGTGCCCATTACATTGAGAGGGAAAACCATTCACAGGAACGTAATGGTAGTCCAAGGACCCCTGGATTATAATCTACTCCTTGGACGAGACTATATTTATTGCATGGGAGCCATTGTCTCCTCACTCTTTAGAGTAATGTGTTTTTTGCACGAAGGAAGAGTGGTCAAGCTCGTAGACCAACTTTCATTCCCCGGTTCACGCATAGCAAATAGCCATATACCATCCTTGAATGGTATTTTCACGTAAGGAATGTCTCATCAATCCCCAGCCCGTCCACCTGATGAGCACGAGTGATTCGGGGGACATGACTGAAATCCAGGGGGCATGCATCCTGGTCTGCTTCGACAAGAGAACCTTGGGTATAGGGTTGATTTCCGCAAGGGATATATGACTAATCTAGCGAACCCATCCTTACAGGAAAATGGGAACAGACTGGAATAAGATACCTTCGTTAAGGTTATGCCGGGCGACACCACTCCTCTTTGCCTATTTCAATAGGAAACGCCGAGAAAGAATTTTATCCAATACACGGATGAAACTTTCTTGGTAACCTGGAAATTTTTCTCTATACCTGGGGGCATGCAAACCTTTTGGCGTGCAAGCGAAGAGCGACTATTTATTTTTTAAATTTGTAGGTCCCCTAACCCTTTAAACTCGTAGGATTAGTCGTTTCCTAACTTGCATATAGAAAGGATCCGAAGCAAAGCTTTGTAAGGTGCAAGCTCCACAAAAATGGCATCTTAGATGAGACATCCTTATTATACAACTGGATCGAGCAGTTTTATTGTGGAATTCAAGCTCATTAAAAAATAAACATAAGCAATGAGCAAGTGTTTCCCCCTGCGTTTAAGCTCATTAAAAAATGAACTAATTTCCGGTAAATAACCATCGTGAATGTAGTACTTCAACCTTTAAAGCCTTGGTCATGTTCTCATCATAACCTCCACTCTGTATTGGCCGATCATTCACCTCCACTTGATTGTTTACCCCTTTTGAAGAACAACTGCGAAGAGTGATCTTGTTAGCCATCCTTGTGACACTGCCGTGATTGGAAAATTCCAAACCTTACCTGGAATCAACTGCTACCCGAATTTATCACTCGTTCCTAAAAAACGAGTCTCCTTTAAGCTCTTTTCAACTAACTCGTAAAATATGAAAAGATTGCCGAGCCATTGGCCTCTCCAGCTCGTTAAATTGACCGGAAGTGCTATCCCTCCTTTATATTTTAATCTTTTTGGACCTGAGGGATTATTACACAAAAAGATCGAGCACTTGTCTTGTTCGGCTCATTAAAATTACCGAAAGTTCATCCCTTTTGTATTATTTTATACTTTTTCGGACTTAAGTGATTTGATGACGAAAAAGGATATTTGGATTTTCCTTTACGTTCCTTTTTAGACTCTAAAATTGAAAAGGACCGAATTATCTTTGTCGTTAAACTCGTTAAAACCTAATAGCAACAAACTTGTCCATAACAGACAAGAACGAGTTTCACTATCACTAGGCTCGTTTAAACATAGCGATGGGTTTGCCTGAAGGGAAAATTATAGAACAAACATATGTTATCCTCCTCAAGCTTGACAAAAATAAAGAGGAATTGGTCAGCAATGACTGGGGAAAAATTGGGAAGAAAACTTGAAGAAACTTTGTTGTTAGCAAGTCGCTCTTGAACATGACACTTTCACTCCGCATCCTAGTCGGGTTGGGTTGTTCCATTCACCGGTCATATCACCATGGTTCCATCACACCATCAACATTTGGGGTTAATGCTACCAATCCATCATGTCAGTGTCACTGATATGTTCAGGAGAATTCATTCAGAGAATTCACCTATGTCTCACCCACTATAATACATTTTCGCTCCATTCTTTCATGACCGCCACCCTGAACCATATATCACCAGTTTGTTTTCACCTCCATTAAAATCATTTGCTCCGTTCCACGTCATTGATGTGGGATTAATTAAGGCCCTCCTATGACGGATCGCTTCTTTTCGACATCAGCTCATTATCCAAGAAGGCGATCTAGGAACAACCCTTTCAATACTTTGAAGCTTGCATGCCTCAATGGCAAGTTTCTCACTTCCGGTGACAGGTTTACATCAATGGCCTTCGACCGAAAGATTTTACGTGGTGTTCGATGCCAAGTCCCTTATTTACACCACGTGAATTGTACTGCAGTACCTTGAGGATCATTATCATTATCGGTGATTCCTCTCACGCCTGTTAACAACTTACATCATTGGTTGGTAATCAGGCGATGTCTTTCCATGTTTGACTCCAGAACATCTCTCACATGGATCGACTTGTACTTTGAGTGAAGATTGAACGAGACTGAAGACCTCGGATCTAGTTTCATCCCTCCAGGCTGCGATATATATTCAAGAAAATAAAGACATCAAATGTACATATTGCTGCAGAGATAATCATCCAATCTAAGGAATGATGGCTCTACCAGAATCATCAGTCTACACTCAGACGATTGTCTGTCTCATGTACATGAAAAATGAATTTATAAAGCTGAGCATGGGAATGCCCACCTCAGCTAGATCATGAAAAAATTATGAAGATAATGTATTGTATTGTATCTTATTACAGGTCTCCTTCCAGCTTGAAAGAACTTCGGATCCTCATGATAAAGCATTTCACCCGACATCAAAAGATTAACGACCTCATGCTTTAGGGGGCACCTATTATAGACATTTTTGGGCACTGCAACCCCAAGCATAAAATTTCCATAAACCAAGGGCTCCTAAGTCCCTAAAGGTGTTGTTCCAACCCCTAAAAGAATAAGGTCAACTGATTACAGCATCTCCCAGAAGTTCTCCATGAAAAACTACTCAGAACTGGTCAAAACTGGACCATTTCACCTGCTCCATAGGTAAAGTGCATTGCATCCCACCTAAATACACACAATAGGTGTGTTGCATTTCAAAAATCCCTTCTATGGGTTGCGATGGGCGAGAAGGGACAAATGGCAGGGTCAATCCGCAAGGTGGAGAAGCATGGAATCTTCCAGAAACTTCTCCTGTGACACTTGCCTATCTGAATTCGACCAGGGATGAGTAAGAGATCATCAATCTCCAAGTGGAATCAAGAATTAACAGAGGGAAGACACTAATCAAATCACAAGTTGACTCATCTTCCTTGCAGACATCTATATATGGATCCCTCATCCCAGAGATCCAGAGGCTGGAATTTTGCATCTTGTATGGAATTGTTGTTGGTTTCTTGAGGCAACATCATAGTGATGGGTGATCTAAGCTTTTCATGAGGTGAAGAAGGGCTTACTTGCTAAGAGGATGACGCTGGGTCAGAAAAATTGGTTGTAATTCTCTTGGCTCTTTCTTGATTATCAATAAAGTTATTCAAGTTTTCCTCCATACTCTTGTATGATTTATGTTTTATGCATTTGTATGGTCAATTTACATCTAATCCTATATTGTTTATGATAATAGATCTATGTTCTCGTATAGTGTTATGTTTCTTTGATTCTATAGGTACTCTGTGAAGCTCGGTATACAAGAAAGCGAGTAGTAAAGGACTATCAGAAGAGAGAGGAATCGAACAAGGAACCAAGCGCAAGACAGAGGTTGGTCTCCTCTATTCTTCTCTCATCTATCTTTCATAAAGGAAAACGAAAGTAGTTTTAAGTTTGTTTGTTTCTAAGGTATCTACCAGCCTTAGTGGGATTAGCAGTTCTGCATAGACACTATTCTCGGTAACACTCTAGGAAAAACTATGCTTGGAACCAAAAATATGAAATCAAAGGTTACATGCATTTTCTAGGAAGCGTATATCACAGACCATAGCTGGAGGGCTATTTGTATGTGCTGATATTTTGTATATGCATCCAACAATGTTGTTTGTCTTCATCATAAGGTTTTGTCCTCCTAAATTGTTCACTGTAAATTCAATTTTTGAGTGTGATAATCTCCATTTGTCTATTGCATTGGATTCTTGAATTTGTCATTGGAAATACAAATTTATTTGGTGACTTTTAAGAAGAAATGAAAAATAATTGGTTATATGAAGACTGCCAAAAGAGAGGGAGAATAAAAACCAAAGAAACCCAAAATATCAAATTACGAAAGGGCCTAGAGGGCACCAAGAAGGAAGCCCTAGGCCAACAATGTCATTAACAATAATCTCTCCTATCATCCAAGGATGAAAAGATGTATGTGACAAGATTTCTAATGTCCACCTGCCTAATAAATTTGGTGGATCTGCTCATAATTATTCGTGTGACCAGAATCACTTAGAAGGTAAAAATAATAGGTTGTGTATGTTGGCATTATGACACGGGTTTGGCACTATGACACAGGTGTTGTCCTTGATGGCAACTCACTCAGATGACAGATCTCAGTTCAGGCTCTTAGAATGAAGGTAACAGAGATATACATAGGTTCCCTTTGTCTGAGGTGCGTATACACGCGAGTTAGACAACCAAAAGGCACGTATACATATACACACACTTTCACACAAGAAAAAGCACTCACAAGTTGGAAAACTTGGTTTTGGTCCGTGATATTTGGTCCTTGGTATTTTGACCCATGGTATTGGTCCAAGGTATTTTGTCCGAAGTGTTGGCCCCACGTATTTGGTCCAAGGTATTGATTCTAAGCGGTTTTGGACCATGGCATTGAGTAAGGCCTAAGACTATAAAAGGAGGAGGAGATCATTAGGCAAAGGCACTCAAGTATTGAATATCTAATGAAGAGCAAGATCTAGACTACTGGTCATTGGGTTATGGTGCATAGATGGATCTGAATCAAGGAGGAACCTGAGTGCTTGATGAAGGATAAGTTCTATTGATGGGTCAAGATCTTAAAACTTGAAGAGAAATATCTTAGTGTGGTTTTTATATTTTATTATTGGCGCATATCATAATCTGTAAATCTGATGATCTAGGTATAACTGATGTCTGATTAATTGCAAAGGTTAAATCATCTTTTATAGATCTATACGCAAGTTCAGTATATCAAAGGCACGTATCCACGCTGGTTCGGCATTCCAAAACAGCGTATACGCTAGTTGGCCTTAGGAAGAGTGCGTATGCACGCAGGTTTGTCACATTGAAGTAGCGTACATCTCATAGAATATGCTTTAGCTACTTCTGTTTTGTTGCTGCAGTATTTTGGGTTCTGGCTTGGGTTCTGGTTACTGGTATAGTATTCTGGTTACAGTTTTCAAAGAAGAGATTAGTTGATTCATTTTGGTTGGTACAAGGATATTGGTTGATGTAGAAGTTTGATTGATGTTATTGATGGATCCAGTCTGAAAATTTATGAAACGAGGTCCCTGGAAGAAAAGTGAAGGTTGTAGCCTTCTATAGGTCAGCACCTACGTACTAGTAAAAACATCAGCTAGTAAAAGAGCTAAGGGGGTTGAAGCTCCCTTCCACGAGAGACTGGAGAATGAGAGAAGGTTGTAGCCTTCTGCAGGTAAATGCTTGTGTACTGGTATAATACTGCACCAGTATAGAAACATTGTAAGAATAAGTTTCTTATTAAAAGAAGATAGAGACGAATTGCAGTAGGTGGTTTTCACCCACATTGGGTTTCCACCTTATATCTTGTGTTCTTGTGTGTGATTGTCTGCTCTGTTTTTACTGTACCTGGTTACTATTTATATGGTTCTAATGCACAGATTAATGATCAACATCTGAAGAATTAACTAAATTATAAGTCTGTAGGTTATACGTTAGTTTCCTTAACTACAATTGCGTATATACGCAGGTTTCACTAACTGAAGTAGCATATACAAATCTGATTGTGAAATGAAAAATAATTGACTTGCTAATATTGATTCACCCCCCCTCTCAGTATTATTTCCAACAATTGGTATCAGAGCAGGTCCTTCAGAAGAAGCTTGATCGCTTGAAGGAAGATCCATCATCATGAGTAACCAAGAAAAAGAAGGATCTATCAGACCTCCAATCTTTGATGGGAGCAACTTCGTCTATTGGAAGGTAAGAACCACGACATATCTTCAGTCTAAAGGAACAGATGTCTGGGAGATCGTAGAAGGAGGATATACCTTTCCCTCAGCTATTCCTACAGATGCAGTAGGTAAAAAGCAATATGAAACCAATGCTAAGGCTGTCATTATATTATTAGGGAGTCCGTCACAATCAGAATTTGTCAAAGTTATGCAGCTCAAATCTACCAAGGAAATATGAGACATGATCGTTCTAAGCTATGAAGGATATTCTCAAGTAAAACGTGCAAAACTACAAATTCTCAGAATACAATATGAAAATCTCAAAATGCACAATGATGAAAGTATAGCTAATTACTTCTTACGAGTAGATGAAATTGTTAATTGCATGAAGAATTTGGGTGAAGAAATAAAAGAAGTTACTTTAGTTGAAAATATTTTAAGATCCTTGTCTACTAAGTTTGAATCAAAAGTGTCTGCCATAGAAGAAAAGTAGGATCTTCAGACTATTACTATGACACAATTGCACGAAATATTAACTATTTTTGAAATGAGAAAAGGAGGTACATCAGATATGAGAGAAGTTGCATTCAAAGTTGCAAGAAGAGAAGAATCAGGGCATATTTCAGAAGGAGAGGAAGAAGTAAACTTCGTCAAAAACCTTCAACGGGGTTCCAGAAGATTCAAAGGTAAACTGCCTTTCAAACATTTTTCTTGTGGAAGAGTCAGTCATTATGATGCCAAATGTTCTCATAAAGACAATTTTGATAAAGGTAAAGAACCAACAAAATGGAATAGAAAACAAAATGTAAGTAAGAAGAGTTACTATACACATGAAGATAGTGATGGTCTATCAAACAGTGATGAAGATGAAAATAATGATAACTATAGACTTCTAATGGCTTTTGAAGATGATGATTTCTTGGATGCTTTAGATGAAGATGGTATTTATGAAGAAATTTCTAAACTTAAAGTTTGTTTAGAAGAAAAGAATATGATTATAGATGCTCTAACATTCCAACTTCCTGAAAGGGAAAAACATAATGAAAAATTAGAATGTGAAATTGTGGGTCTAAGAAAAGATATTGAGAAAACAAAAGCTCTCAATCTCAGATTTGTGAAAGGATCATAAACTTTAGATGAAATTATCAAAGTACAACGTTCTCCTCAGATAAAAACAGGTCTTGGATATACTGAAGAAGAATCTCAAGCACCAAAGCCATCAACCTCCAAAAGCTATCTTGATGCAGCAAAGAAAAGTGAACAGTTCGACAATCGTCAACAAAGGCATAAAGTAGATCACTAGGTAAATAAGGTCCAACCTAATTCAAGGATGAACAAAAGCTACAACCAACCTCAGGTAAATCATATTCAATTTGCTTCAAGAATGAATGCCAATGGAAACTACAATCACCAGGTCAGTAGGGCAGATTATCACAGGAATTTCTTTAATGGTCAATGTTTCTCATGTCATAACTTTTTACACAAAGCTACTCAATGTGTTGCTTAAAAGATCATCATGACTAGAGAAGCACGAAATCAAAGGAATGTGACTAGGATCATGAAAAGGACCTACAATAACTTCTCTGCTCTTGAAAATGAAATAGAATGCTATATCTGTAACAACTTTGATCATGAGGATTCTGAATGCAGGAGTAATTTTCAGCAAACATCTCAGAAGGAGCAGACTTCATTGGGTCCCAAAACATGGAGAAAGAAAGAACCACAAACAGAAAGATGTGGTATAGCTCTGTATGCTAAAGGACAAGAAAATCAATGGTACATCGACAGTGGATGCTTGAAACACATGACAGGTGATAAAGAAAAATTTCAATCATATAATGCCTTAGAGAAAGAAAATAAGGTCTCATTTGGTAATGACACTCCTGCTGTCATAAAAGGCAAAGGCTCTGTTCTCTTACAAGAAAAGGTTAAAGATATAAATGTTATGTATGTTGATGGTCTAAAGCATAACCTTTTGAGTGTAATTGAAATGTGTGATCAAGGAAATGAAGTAGTATTTCGATCAAATGGATGTGTTGTTTGTGAGCTTGATACATGTGAAACCGTGATCAAAGGTATAGGAACTCCAAATAACTTATACATACTCAAGGGAGGACAACAACAATGCTATCTAAGCAAAACTGATGAACACTGGCTATGGCACAGAAGATTGGGGCATTTAAGCTTCCCTCAAATAAGGAAAGCATGCAAATATCAAGCTGTTCGTGATCTTCCTGATATCCGCATTCCAGAGAATACAATATGAAAATCATGTCAATTTGGTAAGAAAACCAGGGCACATTTCCCTGAAAAGGAAGGATCAACTAGTAAGCCTCTTTAACTTGTTCATACTGATTTATGTGTTCCTTCAAGGAAAAAGTCACCTCATGGAGAAGAGTACTTTATATTGTTCATTGATGATTTTTCCAGAATGTGTTGGATAGGACTTCTAAAGCATAAAGATGAAGCATTTGAAAAATTCAAATCCTTCAAAGCTTTGGTTGAGAATGAATCAGATTGTAAAATCAAATGTCTCAGATCTGATCGAGGAGGGGAATTTACCTCGGATGAATTCTTTGACTTTTGTGAAGAACATGGAATAAGAAGGGAATTCTCCACTGCAAGGACTCCTCAGCAAAATTGAGTGGTAGAAAGAATGAATAGAATGGTTCAACAAATGGCTCGTGCTATGCTAGATGAATTTGGAACTCTTGCAACCTTCTAGGGTGAAGCTACATTCATTTTTGTCACTATCCTCAACAAAACAAACGTTCAGGTAAACATCACTCAAACTCCTCATGAAATTTGGTATGGTAAGACTCCTATTGTAAAATATTTCAAAACTTTTGGAAGCAAATGTTACATCAAAAGGACTGATGAAAAACTTGGCAATATTGAACCTAGAGCAGATGAAGGCATTCTCCTTGGCTACTCTTCCAGAAGTAAAGGATATAAGTTCTATAATAAAAGACTTGGGAAAATTGTTGAAAGCATTGATGTTGTGGTTGATGAAGCAGGCAAAAATCCAAAGCAGGTAAAAACCGAAGAGCATGAAGAAGATGAGGACTATCCTGAAGAAGAAACCAATGAAGCACCAGAAGAATAGAGAATGGAAGAAGAAAAGACACCATCCATGTACGTTGAGAAGAATCATCCAGAGAGTCAAATTTTTGGGCAGAAAGAGGCAGGTGTGTAGACAAGAAGAACTATTACAGAAGCTTCAAGCTATCCAGCATTTCTTTCCTCCATAGAACCACAAAATGTACATGAAGCATGCAAAGATGAATGTTGGGTCAAGGCCATGAATGAAGAGCTTGAGGAAATTGAAAAGAATAATACTTGGGAATTAGTTCCTAGACCTCATGATAAGAATATCATTGGAACCAAATGGATATTCAAAAACAAGCTGAATGAGAATGGAGAAGTTATTAGAAATAAGGCTAGACTTGTTTGTAAGGGATATTCTCAACAATAAGGTATACATTTTGAAGAAACTTTTGCACCTGTTGCTAGACTTGAAGCCATAAGAATGTTTCTTGCTCTTTCTAGATTTTAGAACTTCAAAGTATGTCAAATAGATGTAAAATCTGCCTTTCTTAATGGAGATTTAGAAGAAGAAGTATATATTGAGCAACCAGAAGGATTCATCCTTGGAGATGATCCAAAACTTGTATGCAGACTCAAAAAAGCTCTCTATGGTCTAAAACAAGCTCTAATGGCCTAGTATTATCGTCTTGACCAATACCTTCATCAACAAGGTTTTTCAGAAGGATCAACTGATAACAATATATATATGAAAATTGACAATGATAAATTGCTAATACTTGTTGTATATGTTGATGATATTATTTTTGGTAGCAATGAAGAATCCATGAGTCAAAACTTTGCCTTGGTAATGCAAAAAGAATTTGAAATTTCCCTGCTTGGTGAACTCACATATTTTCTTTGTTTACAAGTTCAACAACATAAAGATGGTATTTTTCTATCACAAACCAAGTATCTCAAGCAGATCCTGAAAAAATATAGCATGGAAGACTCTAAACCAATATGTACCCGTATGGTAATAGGATGCAGCCTCAGTGCAAGTGATGAATTAGCAACAGTACATCAACCAACCTACAGATCCATGATTGATAGTCTGCTCTATCTAACAGGTACCCGACCAGACATCATGCATGTAGTAGGAATAGTTGAAAGATTCCAAGCAAATCCAAAGGAATCACACCTTCAAGCAGTGAAAAGGATCTTCAAATATCTTCAAGGAACTCAAAACTTTAGGTTATGGTATCCTAGGGATATAGATCTTACTCTTCATGCATATATAGATGCAGATTGGGCAGGAAGCATGGATGACAGAAAGAGCACTAGTGGTGGTGCATTCTACATGGGTTCCAAATTAGTATCTTGGTTTAGCAAGAAACAAATTTCAATTGCATTATCTACAACTGAAGCAGAATATGTGGCTGCTGCATCTTGATGCACACAACTTCTTTGGATGATTCAAACTTTGCAAGACATTTAGATCACATGTACTCCACCCATCTCCATTCTATGTGATAATACAATTGTAATCAGTATTTCAAAGAACCTAGTCATGCATTCAAATACTAAGCACATACCTATCAAATATCATTTTCTCTGGGAACAAGTGCTTGAACAAAAGGTCAAATTGGAGTATATTCCATCCAAAGAACAAGTTTCTGATATATTCACCAAAACACTGCCCAGAGAGACATTTGAATACCTCAGACAGAAGCTGGGAGTAGTTGATGCATCATCTTGCTGTTGAAATTTATCCGTTTTAGAGAAAAAAGGTTGTACGCGAGTTTCATGAAGCAAATCTGCGTACATACGCCGATTTCTGTGGGTACAATCGCGTATTTTTTGGCTTGAAGAAAATCAATGGGCCAGACTCAAGATGAACAGAGTCTGATATAGTTCTGTTAGAGACCATCCGGCATAGGTTTAGGGGGAGCATATACTTCTAAATGCATTGTTGGCATTATCTTAGAAGATCTTGGTACAATTTCATAGTTGTTTTGATTCAGGTAAGAATAGGTGTAGAGGGAGATTATGGTTAATGGTGACTGACAAATGCTACAAATGATAGTTACTGATGACTATCATAATCTTATTTTAGATATTTTGTCTTTATGTCATGTATATCTTTTATTATCAAGGTCATGTAACGACCTATTTTGGTTTCCCCACTGTGCCTGGGATGAATGATGTAATGTTCTTGTTTTGACATATATAAACTTTTGGTATATCCCCACTTGGTTGGGTGGATGTGACAATCTTGGTATATCCTCACTTGGTTTGGAGATGGATGTATGTATGAATATTTGGTCTTGCTCGTCTTGTAAGAACATATTTTTGCAGATCTTGCTTATAGACAGGGGAAGCATGGACAACACTCTTTAGCAGATCAAATAATTCACCATGTACTCAAGGGGAGCATAACCCTTTTCCCTTGATGACAAAGGGGGAGAGTGACTTTGGGTTGCCATCAAGTCCAGAGGGGGATATTGTTGGCATTATGAAACAGGTTTGGCACTATGACAGAGGTTTTGTCCTTGATGGCAACCCACTAAGATGACAGATCTCAGTTCATGCTCTTAGAATGAAGGAAATAGAGATATACACAGGTTCCCTTTGACTGAGGCGCATATACATGTGGGTTAGCTGACCAAAAGGCACGCATACGTATACATGCACTTTCACGCAAGAAAAAGTGCATACAAGTTGGAAAACTTGGTTTTGGTCTGTGGTATTTGGTCCTTGGTATTTTTACCCATGGTATTGGTCCAAGGTATCTTGTCTGAAGTGTTGACCCCAGGTATTTGGTCCAAGGTATTGCTTCTAAGTGGTTTTGGACCATGGTATTGAGTAAGGCCTAAGACTATAAAGGAGGAGGAGATGATTAACCAAAGGCACTCAAGTATTAAATATCTAATGAAGAGCAAGATCTAGACTACTGGTCATTGGGTTACGGTGTATAGATGGACCTGAATCAAGGAGGAACCTAAGCGCTTGATGAAGGATAAGTTCTATTGATGGGTCAAGATCTTAAAACTTGAAGAGAAATATCTTAGTGTGGTTTTGATCTTTTATTATTGGCGCATATCGTAATCTATAAATCTGATGATCTAGGTATAACTGATGTCTGATTAATTGCAAAGGTTAAATCAACTTTTAGAGATTTGTACGCAGGTTTAGTATATCAAAGGCACGTATCCACGCTGGTTTGGAATTCCAAAATAGCGTATACGCTGGTTGGCCTTAGGAAGAGTGTGTATGCACGTAGGTTTGTCACATTGAAGTAGCATACATCTCATAGAATATGCTTTAGCTACTTCTGTTTTGCTACTACAGTATTTTGAGTTCTGGCTTGGGTTTTGGTTACTGGTACAGTATTCTGGTTACAGCTTTCAGAGAAGAGATTGGTTGATTCAGTTTAGTTGGTATGAGGAGATTGGTTGATGCAGAAGTTTGATTGATGTTATTGATGGATCAAGTCTAAAAATTTATGAAACAAGGTCCCTGGAAGAAAAGAGAAGGTTGTAGCCTTATGTAGGTTAGCACCTACATACTAGTAAAAACATCAGCTAGTACAAGAGCTAAGGGGGTTGAAGCTCCCTTCCAGGAGAAACTGGAGAATGAGAGAAGGTTGTAGCATTTTGCAGGTAAAAGCCTGCGTACTGGTATAAGACTACACCAGTATAGAAACATTGTAAAAAGAAGTTTATTATTAAAAGAAGATAGAGATGAATTGCAGCAGGTGGTTTTCACCCACATTGGGTTTCCACCTTATATCCCGTGTTCTTGTGTGTGATTTCCTGCTCTGTTTTTACTATACCTGGTTACTGTTTATATGGTTCTGTTGCACAGATTAATGATCAACATCTAAAGAATTAACTAAATTATAAGTTTGTAGGTTATACGCTAGTTTCCTTAACTACAGTTGCGTATATATGCAGGTTTCACTAACTGAAGTAGCGTATACAAATCTGATTGTGAAATGAAAAATAATTGACTTGCTAATACTGATTACCCCCCCTCTTAGTATTATTTCCAACAATGCACCTAGAATTAATAATGTGGAAAGATCCATCTCTTAGAGCCTATGGTTAACGGTGAATAATCTCATGAAGGATTAGGGAAATGCATCTATCACCTTATATTATATACAAATCTTTGAGCCATAAGAAATTCAATATCAATGTTCAGGTATTGGAGGAAAGAGAAGATATAGCATGCCAACTATTTATGATACTTTGGCTAGCAAGATTTATAGAGAATTGGATAGCCGTAAGGATATTTGTTTTAGCTTGAGTGGGAGTCTGGCATGCAAAAAATCCTATGCAGCATGGTCATAATTGGAAAATCATGAAAATACAATGGGGACAAAAGTGTGAGATAGTTTTCCTTTCATGAATATGCTTTGAGAACATAGTAATGAGTACTCTCTCAAGTAGTTCCAACTTCCATACTGTTTCACTTAGGCATAGGTTCCAAGCTTCACAATTGTAAAAGAGAGGTGTCACTAAGGTATGGAAGAGGAAGATCTAAGCCCAAATATCTTGGAAGTCGATCTGGAAACATTTTTTCTGTAGTGTTTATGATCCTTCGTATCCTCTACTCTACCTTGATTTTGTTGTTAGGATTACACTAAAGGATGGGCCAGAGGATACTACTCCAGTGTAAGTGTAGGATGTCACCATTTATAACTCCTCTTCTTTATAGGTGAGGGTAGTATTATATGCATCCTTCTTAGACACGTTGAAAGCTAGAATATTTAATTTTGCAAGGTTGACTTGAAAGCCATAACTATCACATAATGAGCTCAAAGCATCTAAATGCTTTCAGAGTACTGTGATTATGTGGGATAAAAGGAAAATTTCATCCACGCAGCAAACTTCTGAAGGAAATCCCATAGAGAAGGAAACCACCTGTATCACTTTGAAATCAAATCTTCTAGCTCGTCAATATAAAGTTGAAAGAGTATGGGTGACAATGGACACCTTTTCTTTGACTTTTATGTTGTTGTGTATTCCATTTGCTTTTCCCATATTGGTATGGACCTTACCAATAATCATCTTATAGATTGTCATAAATATGAAATCCTATGTTCAATGGAAGTAATTATTTTGCAGATTCAAGTTTTCATGAAACATTTGATTTCATGAAAACTTATGAACTTCGATATTTGTTTTTGTAATTATCCTTTTCCTACATAAAATGCTGCATCCATTTGTGGAATCAATGTTTGCTAGATCAATAAGATGAATAAAGAAGGTTTTTTGCATTGGAGAGATACAAGAATAATAAGTATACATTCTTTGGACCAATGGTATCTTCTAGTAAGATGAAATATATTCTCATAAAAATAAATTAGAGTGAACTCTGGAAAATATTGATAAAGTAATCAAAATGGAAAATTCTAGATTTTTTTGTAGTTAGTTGTTATATTTAATTCTAACAAAACCCAAGGGATTAGCTCAACCCATTGTTGCCAATGTATTTTGTCATTAGTTAGTTCCATGCTAACAAACACCTAGTTTGAATGCCATTGGATTAGGCTCACTAGTCTATGTGGATGGTTTTACTGAGAGTGCCATCCATGAATGTGGGGAGGCATCCCCTCAGTTTACCTGCGATGTTTTCCTTGAAAAATAAGGATTTAGTCCTAATAGGTCCACAACAAAATTGCAAGCAAACTATTCAATTTTTCGATTTCTAGTGAACACAAAAAATAAAGTACAAGGCCTTATAATACCAACAATTATTTCCAGTCAAAAAGAGAAGAAGAAGACATTTAACACATCCCATAGTTACTTTAGGAACTCAAAAGACCATTTTTTGAAATGAAATATTAATATTCAAATATCCTCCTCCACATTTTTATACAAAAATAGGGTTAACATGTAGCCCTAAACAGAATATATCTTCCATATACAATTTAAGTTTCAAACTTCCATACAAAAAAATCAAGAGATGACTTTAGAAACCATAGTATACCTAATGATAGTTGTTATGGACCCAGCTTGATGGCCCATCATAAACAAGGAAATAGTAGGCAAATAACCAAACTTTTTGCTCTCAAAAGAGTCCCAAAGAGTTTATTCATATTAACGATTAGGAGGTGGAGTTAAGAATCACTTTTATCAGGATGTTCATAATCGAAGAGGACATGATTCTTTGGCAACAATTTCTTTCATTTGGGGAAGTTAATGGCCCCTTCAACACATTAGAATGTGGATGCAAGGGAGAACTACTTAACATAGCACAGGTGAACCTAATAGGATGGATGGGGATGGGGTTTTGGAGTTTTATCAACTGGTTTTTTGGGTAGTTTTCCTTATGATTTTTTATTTTGCGGCTGACAAGAATTGGTCCACTTGCAACCTTATTCACAATATTAGAAGGAACGAACTTTTATTTGGAGAACATAGAAGAGATTTGTAGTTCATGGTGCCTTACATATTGATTCTTCCATACAATAAGACACCTAAGTTTCTAAAGGGACCAACAATACAATGTAATGTTTATTCCTAGGAAGTCTACCCAATAAATTAGGAAGGTGGAGGGTTGTAACAAGGATTATTTAGGGTGTTGTTGAGTCTATTTGAGATGATGAAGGAATCAATGAGTGAAAATTATGGTGTTCCTAATGATGCTGAAGAGTTGTTGTAGTACTAGGAAGCAAAATACCAAGCATTGACTATGTAATACATGGAGCAGTCAAATATTCCCAAAAAACACATATTTTGTTGAAATAAAACAAAAAATCCATAACTTCAAGAGCTAATAAGGAAAATTCCACAATTATGACCTAAAAACCAAAACAAAGGATTTGAAACTCTTCAAATACTCAACATAACTACCTCAATATTCGAATAAAAAAGGATTTAACCACACAAGCACTCTGATACCATAATGAGAAATCACATGTGGGCTACTCACAGGATGAACACCACAAAGGAATAACTCAAACTGACAAAAATTGAGACACCAATATTTATGTGGTAAAACCCTCAAAGAGGGAAACACCCACGAAGCAACATAAAAGTTGTATCATTGCTCATGAAATGAAATATTGACACACATATATATCCTCTGTTTCACATTTATTTATCTAGATTATATTAAAAAACTAGGCCAAATCCTTACATTTATATATACTATCTTGTGAAGATAAGGTGGACCCAACCCTTACGAAAATATTGGGTCCACTTGTGACTATCTACAAATCTAGGGTTGTGCCCATATGAAGTGGCATGACTCCGAAGAATCTAAAATGAAAGTGAGCCTTGAGGGCCCAACATAAGAAAAAGACCAAACATTGAAATGTAACTGTAATACATGGAGTGGTAAGATATCCCAAAAATACATAGGTTTTGTTGAAATATAAGTTCTTCAAGACCTAATAATTTGAGTTCCACAGGTCTGACCTCAAAACCAAAAGAAGGGATATGAATCTCTTCAAATACCCAACATAACTAGTTCAATATTTGAATGAGGAATGAACCTCACAAGCACTTTGATTGTTATGAAACCAGCTCACAAAAAGATAGAAAAGATAGATCAACGCCTTAGAATTCAGCCTCTTCGAGGGGGAAACCTCCTTTACATTACACAAATGAACAATTATTGGATGATACAAATGACAAGACCTCCTTTCTATATATAGGAGTCTAAGGGGTCATAATATAATCAGAGCCGACATAACAATAATAATGTAAGGGCACAATAATAAAAATAGTGGGCTTCTATGGAGCAACACAATAATAACAATATGGGGACTACATGGTTAGAACAATATAATAAGGAGGTTGTACTAATAACAATAAGGGGTTACACTAGAAGTATAGGGGCCTAACATGCCCCTCTCCTTCAAAAAGTGTTGTCCTCAACGCTTGAGTAGTTCTTGATGCTTCTATATAAAATTATTGTCCTCCCATGTGGAATATTTGGTGGGTAAATTCTTCCACTTGATGAGATACTCTGAAATTGATCGATTTCGTAGCTGTCGTGTTCTTACTTTTGTGACTGCTCCAGGTTCCAATTTGATTTTTCCTTCCTCTTCAAGTTCTAAAAATATTGTTTGAATTGGACTATTCTGCAACTTTTGAATGAGTGGCCACACTTCTTTGTCCTTCTTCCATTCATCCCTTGCTTTTTTCATCCAATTTGGTTGGATAATAGAAACAGCACAAAATAATTCTTCCACATCCTCATTCTTTCTTGAGAGTGCATCTGCAACAAAAAATTTCTTTCCTTTTCTATAGATGATGTCAAAGTCATAACCCAACATATTTGTGACCCATTTTTTTTGTTCTTCTAAAGATAATATTTGTTCTAAAAAGTATTTAAGGCTATCATGATCCATTTTTACCTTGAAGTGTCTTCCCATTGGGTAAGGTCACCATTTCTTAAGTGCATGTAGTATTGCCAACATTTCCTTCTCATAAATATCTTGCTTGAGATGTCACCGTAAAAATACCCAATCCCCTACATCAAAACTCTTTTCACTATGATGTTGATCTACCTGTTGTTTCATTCGATTCTGCACCAAAGTGGCATTATCCTTTAAAAGTTAGAGAACTTGTTGTTGATGCTCGATGTGATTTTTCACTGCTTGAACTCTTTTCTTCTTGATATGTCCTATCTTAAGAGTTTGAGGAGTGGTAATTTCTTCTAATGCTCTACAAGATATGGTTGGATTCATTTCTTGATGCTTGATGTGATCTTTCACTTCTTGAACATTTTTCTTTTGGATATGTGTTATAGAAATATTTGGGCATTGCAACCCCAATCACATATGTCGATAAACAAAGGGCTCTCAAACCCATAAAAGTGTTGCTTCACACCCTAAAATATCAAGGTCGACTGATCACAACATTTCCCAGAAGTTCTCCCTGAAAAACTACTTAGAACTAGTCAAAACTGGACCATACAGACTGCTCCATACTAAGGGTGCGATGCATCTCACCTGTTACACACAAGGGATGCGATGCATACTGAAAAGCCCTTCTGTAGGGTGCGATGGGTGAGAGTAGACAAATGGAAAAGGCAGTTTGCTAGGTGGAAACTCAGAGAATCTTCTAGAAATTGCTCATATGACACTTGCCTCTCTAAATTCGCCCAAGGATGAGTAAGAGATCATGAAATCTCCAAGTGGAACCAAGAACTATCAGTGAAATGACACTAATAAAAAACCCAGAAGCTGACTCACCTCTCTGCAAATATCTATAAATGGATCCCTCATCCCAGAGATCCAGAGGCTGGAATTTTGTAATTTGTAAGGAAGTGATGTTGGTTTCTCTTTGAGACATTGTATTGTTGGGTGATCTTACTTTTCATGAGGTGAAGAGGTCTTTCATGCTAGGATGATGATGCTGGATCAGATAGCTGGGTTGTAATCCTCTCTTCTAATTCTACTATCAATAAAGCTATTTGAGTTTTCCTCCATATACTTGTGTACTTGTAAATCTTGTATTTGTGAATGCAATTATATGCTTAATGTACATCTCATTCTACATTGTTTATGGTATCATAGATCTCTATGCTTTGATGATATTTTGTTACTTTGCCTCTACAGGTGTTCTTTGAAGCAGGACAAGTGAGAAAGTAGTGGCGAAGCTTTATCAAAGGAGAGAGGAAACAAGCAAGGAGCCAAGCGAAAGAATGAGGTTGGTCCGCTCTGCTTCTCTCTTATCTATCATCCATAAAGGAAAACAAAAGTTGCTTTGAATTGTTTGTTTCTAAGATAGCTACCCATCTTAGTGGGACTAGTAGATCAAATAGTGACACTAGTTTTCCTGGAAACAAAATGGCGACTCCACTAGGGAACGAATATTTTGTTTGTTTGTTACTGTTTTTTGCTTTATAAACTACAGACAGAGCCTGAAGTTAAGCCAGCTAGCCTTCGAACTGCACTTGCTATGCGAGTGCAAAGTAGATCAACACTGCTTCAGTCAATATCTGGGTTGGTTTATGAGCTGAACATCTGACTTGCAAACATCCTAAGTGCCCTGGTGGTAGCTCAATAACCTCATAAGATCATACCCCTATACTTTGTGTTTACTGTCTATCATAGCTTGACCGAAATAGTTGAACTTAGCTGCAAATTTTGAGCAAAAACCAAGCTCAGTTTTGTTCTCTGGACCATCGCACTATCTCTCATTGGCAGTCTGGATGCATCGCACCTCCCGTGTGCTGCAGGTGAGATGCATCCATGTTTCCCTTAAGGACAGGTGCGATGATTGAATGAGACTGTTTCTCTCTCCAGAAATTGGTTTTCTCTTCATTGTTTTCAACACTATTCAGTAGTTTTGCAGCCTATGATCAATATATCATTGAGAAAACCTTCTTCCTTTACATTATTCAACTTCCATTTATAAGGAATTGTGAATGTTTTTTATGTATTTTTCATCATTTACAGTCCTCCTTTACAAATAGTAGCTTAATCGAACTATCGTCTTTTGATTCAAAAGTGTCATAGCTGTCATTTTGAGCCAAGAAGAAGAGTTTTGTAAAGTCTTCCTCTTCTAGATAGTCGATCGTACTTTTGCCATTGTATTTGATTTGAATTGTCATTATTTGAAGTGTCGAAAGAAGTTTCCCATTCGAAATTGAAAGTGTCGTCTTAGTATTCCTTTCATCTTTTGAAAAGAAATTGCTGAAGTGTCACTTTGAAGAAAAGTAGTTCAGATCTGTACTTAGTTTTCTTTTTGGCATTCTCACATTAAGGAAACGGAAAACAAATACATGCATGTGCATTTGCATTTAAACTGCATGCGGAATTTGACTTAGGAAAAGTGCATTTAGTGTGAGCTCTCTGCTCTTTGTTGAAAGAATCGTACTCTTTTTTCCTTAGTAGCTAGGATTTTTATTGCTAAAAGAAAACAAACAACAATTTATCAGTTTAGATTTCATATTTAGGAATTTTACATCTACATCACGCAGTGAACCTTGAAAGGCAAACTTCTTAAGAAAGATCAACCATAAAATAAACCTCAATGAACATAAAAACGCTTTGGAACCTAATGCACAACATCTAGAAGTCTAGGCTAGAGACGTATTCCGGCTTCGTAAAGCCTGGTAACTATCATTTTCATCGTAGGTTGGGCGATTCCTCCTCTTTGATATGACAAGTGCTAGTATGGACTTGTGCTCCCACGTACCATCGAGTATATATTGGAAGACCACAATAGGCTGATATCCTTTATCCTTAGGAAGCTGTGTCTCCCGCCCTATCGATTGCAATGCACTGAACACAACATTCAGGAAGTTTGGCTGCCGTACGTAAAGTCCTTGGTAATTTCTCTTTAATTTACCACCAAGGTGTATATTGCAGTTTTGCGATTGGTTTGGTAATCCATCTGTCTAGATTTCCAGAGTAGTCACTTTCATTCCTTTTTGACTCCTTAAAGGAAAAGGTCCATCTGAGCACTTGTCACTTCAGGCTCATTAAAAATCGAAGGCGACTAGAGTCACCTTTAGCTTTTTCTCGACTCTTAAAAGTTGAAAAAGCAAGTTGTGTCAAAGCATCATAAAATTTATTTAATTCAGAATAACATCACTATTCCCTCGTTGATCTTAGGTTGAGATAATGGAGTCCACCAATCAAGGATTTCCCCTTGGGGGGAATCCTAGTCCTTTCCCTTCTTGGGGAGATGTTGGTGCTCCATACATGGCTACATTTTCCCTTCCAAGAATCACAATTGGCCTACCGGTATGGCTATTCTTGACCTCTATCGTTCAAAACACCGTAATTCCTCAACAATCGAATCAGCAACCAGATGATGCTGGAGTTTCTCCCTCACTTTCTACTTCATTTGTTTCTCCCTCTCCTTCTTCCTCTTCGCTTGGTGAAGCTAGTGATACTAAAAACCAAGTAATTGAGAAGAAGAAGAAAGGGAAGGAGAAGAAGAAGAAGAAACTGGTCCAGCAAGGGGGCAACCATGCATCCTCCTTTGAAAATCTGCACACCGCACGTTCTAAACCCAAAACTCCATGCATAATTTGCAAAGGAAACCACTTTCATCGAGATTGCCCTTGCATTCCGCGGATCTTGAGAGACTGGTCTCCCGCATGCACCATCCGGTGTCATCAACCTCTATCGATCATGTTGAGAATACACCATTGACTAGTGACAATGAAGTCAATGGAAAAATAGGAAGATCTAAATTTCCTTGTAGGTTGTGTTAGGGAGATCATGCTCTCCACCATTGTTCGTTTCTAGACGAAGCTAAAAGTGTCTTGGATAACCGTCCTGCTTCACCGCAGTGACTTTCACCTGGATACAAGAAACTCTTGCCAAGCCCATCGCTAGTTGAAAATCCAACTGACATACCTCTGTTGTCGATCGAAATGCCTATCATTGAAGATAAACCTTCTAAGTCCACACTGGACCAAAGTCAACAGGTCGGGACGACAGCTGACCCAATCTTGCCTTTAGAAGGTCCACCTTCAGATGATACAGTCTCCAAAGAGAATGAGAACGACATTGTTCAAATTCTTTTTATTAACATAGATTCTGATGAACATGGGGCAAATCTACCCGTTCCTTTACAACATGAAGGAAGTTCCCCATTTCAAGAGACTCATCTGGCCATTTATTCAGTCCCTCCTCCAAGCAATCTAGTCCTTTCCTTTGATTGGAATCTACTAGCGGGACCTCGACTTCCATCTAATGTGCCATTTAGAATCACAGTACAAGTTTACAGAATGATCATGGTTGGCACTATCATAAATGAAGGGGCTTCTGTGAGTATCCCTTCCTCAACTGCTTGGAAAGCGCTTGTTTCGCCATCGCTTCTACCTGAGAATCGAAATTTGTCAGGCTTCAATAAAGGAACTAGTCAACCGTTAGGGATCCTTCCAAATGTGCAAATAACTTTGAGAAGGAAGAACATTCACTTGAACGTGATGGTAGTCCAAGGGCCGCTAGATTACAATCTACTGCTCAGGCGTGACTACATTTACAACATTGTTGTTGGGAAAAGTATCCAATTCAAAATGCCCCTATCCCACTCTAAGAGGTGATAGTGCCTTAGCAACAAACAAGGAAACTTATTCGAGTGTTCTTCTTTATGAAATGTAAATGAGGAAGCAGGATCTAACTAACCTGTGTCTTTCGCAAGTTTGTTGATCCAATCACTCCTCTCTTCAGTAGCTCCCAGCTCCCAGCTCTCTCACCAGCCCAGCTTCACAGAATTCCTGCAAGATCACAAGAGAGAGAAACTACAAGAAGATCCAGATATACATTCATAACAAGCTCAAGATCAGATTAAGCTAAACATGTAAGCATAACAAAACATCATTGGTATACAACATGTAGGAGAAACTCAAATAGTTTATTGATAGAGTAAATAAATTCCAAGAGGAGATACAACCAAGTGAGGCCCGATCCAGCATCTACCTCCCAGCAATGGAATCCCTTCCTCTCCTCCAACAAAGCATAAATCATCCAATGTACTAATCTCAATCTCAAACCAACAGCAATTCTCTGCAAAGTACAAAATTCCAGCCTTCTGAACCTCTGGGTGAGAGATCCATTTATAGATGTAAGCAGAGAGGATGAGTCAGCTTATGTTTTGACTTGTGGCTTCTCTCTGTCAGTTCTTGCTTCCACTTGGAGGTTGAGAACCTCTTACTCATCACTAGTCGAATTCATTGAGGCAAGTGTCATTGGAGAAGATTCTGGAAGCTTCCAGGGTCTTTCCACCTCGTTGAATGAGCTTGCCATTTGTCATTTCCTGCTCAACGCACCCTGGTAGTGCTTCCACCTGCGTTGCAATGCACCTAGCCAGTGCAGACTTTGACATTCAACGCAGGCAGCTAGTGGAGCTTCTGAATTGATCCTGAATTGACTATTTCTGAGTGGTTTTTGGTGGAGAACTTCTGGGAGAAGCTGTCATTGGTTGACCTTGTTCCTTTAGGAGCTGTAACAACATATTTAGGGACTTTGGATCCCTCGAATTATGGACATTTCATGCTTATAGCTGTAAGGCACAAAAATGTCTATAACAGTTGCCCCATAAAGTATGAGGTCGTTTATCGGGTGAAATGCTTTATTAGGAGGATCCGAAGTTCATTCAATGCTGGGAGGAGACCTGTAATAAGATACAATACAATACATTATTTTTCATACTGTTTTCATGATCTAGCTGAGGTGGGCATTCCCATGCTCAGCTTTACAAATTCATTTTTGTGTACATAGAACAGACAATTGTCAGATGATAGACTGATGATCCTGCTGAAATCATCATCCTTTGGGAGGATGATTGTCTGTGCTGCAATGCTGTACATATCAATGTCTTTATTTTTCCTGAATATATATCGCAGCCCGGATGGATGAAACTAGATCCGGGGTCTTCAAACTCGTTCTATCTTCACTCTAAGTACAAGTCGATCCATGTGAGAAATGTTCTGAAGTCGAACATGGAAAGACATCGCTTGATTACCGGTCAATGAGGTAAACCGTTAACAAGCGCGAGAGGAATCACCGATAATGATAATGACCCTCAAGGTACTGCAGTACAATTCATGTGGTGTGAATAAAGGACTTGGCGTCGAACACCACGCAAAATCTTTCGATCGAAGGTCATTGATGTATACCTGTCGCAGGAAGTGAGAAACTTTCCATTGAGGCATGCAAGCTTCAAAGTACTGAAGGGGTTGTTCCTAGATCAACTTCTTGGATAATGAGCTAATGTCGACAAGAAGCGATCCGTCAAAGGAGGGCCTTAATGTATCCCACATCAGTGACATGGAACGAAGCAAATGATTTTGATGGAGGTGAAAACGATCTGATGATATATGGTTCAGGGTGGCGGTCATGAAAGGATGAAGGATAATGTATGGTAGTGGATGGGACACGGTTGACTTCTCTGGATGACTTCTCTTGAACATATCGGCGACACTTGTGTGATGGATTGGTAGCATTTACCCCAAAGGTGGATGGTATGGCGAGACCATGGCGATGTGACCGGTGAATGAAACAACCCAACCCGACTCAGGCACGGAGTGGAAGTGTCATGTTCAAGAGCGACTTGCTACCAATAAAGTTCTTTGAGTTTCTTCCCAATTTTTCCCCAGTCATTGCTGACCAGTACCTCTTTATTTTTGTCAAGCTTGAGGAGGATAACATATGCTTGTTCTATAATTTGCCCTTCGGGCAAACCCATCGCTATGTTTTAACGAGCCTAGCGATAGTGAAACTCGTTCTCGTCTAAAGACAAGTTTGTCGCTATTTAATGTTTTTAACGAGTCTAACGACAAAGATAACTCGGTCCTTTTCATTTTTAGAGAGTCTGAAAAGGTACGTAAAGTCAACTCCGAAAGTCCTTTTTCGTCATCTAATCCCTTAAGTCCAAAAAAGTATAAAACAATACAGAAGGGATGAGTTTTCGATAGTTTTAACGAGCCGAACAAAACAAGCGCTCGATCTTTTTGTGCAATAATCCCTCGGGTCTAAAAAGATTAAAATCTAGAGGAGGGATAGCACTTCCAGTCGCTTTAACGAGCTGAAAGGCCAAAACTCGGCAATCTTTTCATAATTTACGAGTCAGATGAAAAGAGCTTAAAGAAGACTCGTCTTTTGAGGAACGAGTGATGAAACGGGTTAGCAGCTGATTCCAGGTATGGGTTGGAATTTTCCAATCACGGCAGTGTCACAAGGATGGCTAGTGAAATCACTCTTTGCAGCTGTTCCTCTAAATGGGTAAACAATCAATATGGAGGTGAATGATCGGCCAATGAGAAGTGGAGGTGACGGTGCAAACACGACCAAGGCTTTAATGGCTGATAATGTTACATTCACGGTGGTTATTTACTGGAGGGTAGTTCATTTTTTAACGAGCTTAAACGCGGAAAAACACTGCTCAATCTTATGTTTATTTTTTAACGAGCATGAACTATGTGCTAAAACTGCTTGTTTATCCAGTCATATGATAAGAATGTCTCATGTAAGATTCCATTTTTTATGGAGCTTGCGCCTCACAAAGCTATGCTCCTGGAATCCTTTCTTTATGCAAGTTCGGAAACGACTAATCCTACGAGTTTAAAGGGTTAGACCTACAGGTTTAAAGGGAAGGACCTAAAAATTTTAAAAATAAATAGCCGCCCCTTGCTTGCACTCCAAAAGGTTTGCATGCCCCCAGGTATAAAGTACGATTTCAAGGTTTCCCCTCAATTTGCAAGTAAAACATTTGTTCTACCAGGAAAGGCCTACCTCTTTCAGGTCACCCAAAGGTTGTTCCATTAATCTTTCAAACAAAACACTTCTTCGGCAATGTCTACCGAAATAGACAAAGGTGAGAGACTCCGTCTGTCAACTCACATAACTTTGACAAAAGAATCTTATTCTAGAATAACCCTCTTCCTGCATGGGCGGGGTACAGACTAGTCATATTCTCCCGCGGAAACCTACCATATACCCAAAGTTTTCCTACCGAAGTAGACCAGGACGCATGCCCCCTGGGTTCCAGTCATATCCTTCCGAATCACTCGCGCTCATCGGGAGGACGGACCGTGGGTTGAGACATTTCTTGTGTGAAGAGACCATTTAGGGATGGTATATGACTATTTGCGATGCGTGATCTAGGAAATGAAAGCTGGTCCACGAGCTTGACCACTCTTCCTTCGTGCGGAAAACACATTACTCTAAAGAGTGAGGAGACAATAGCTCCCATGCGATATATATAGTCTTGTCCAAGGAGTAGGTTATAATCCAAGGGTCCTTGAACGACCATCACGTTCATTTGAACGGTCTTCCCTTTCAATGTTATGGGCACATTGGGGAGGATCCCTAAAGGTCGACTGGTTCCTTTATCAAAGCCTGTCAGATTTCTCATTTCAGGCAAAAGCGCTGGCGAACCAAGCACTTTCCAAGAAATAGAGGAAAGGATACTCACAGATGCCCCCTCATCAATGATGGTGCCAGCCATGACCATTCTGTATATTTGGACGATAATTCTAAATGGTATGCTTACTGGAAAACGGGGTCTGCCTAGTTAGTTCCAGTCGAAGGAGACAACTAGGTTGCTTGGTGGTGGGACCGAGTAAACGGCCGGGTATCGCTCTGACGAACTTCCTTCCTGCGATAAAGGAATGGGGGGAGTGCCCCCGTGCTCGTCGGAGTCTGTGTTGATGAAGATAATTTGGATGGTGTCATCTTTATCCTCTTCAGTGACTGTATCATTCGAAGATAAATCCTCTGAAGGCAAGACCGGGTCAACTGCCGCCTCGACCTTTTGACTTTCGTCGGGTATGGATTCAGCTGGTTCATCTTCAATGACCGACGCTTCAGCTGACCACTTGAGCGGGCCAGCTGGATTTTCAACTAACGAAGGACTCGGCAAGAGTTTTTTATATCCAGGAGGAAGTCGTAACGGTGAAACCGGATGATCATCCAAAACTCTTTTCACTTCGTCTAAGAAGGGACAACGGTGGATGGCATGATTGCCTTCGCACAGTCTACAGGGGAATTTAGCTCTCCCTTTTTGTCCAAGGACTTCACTCTCGCTAGTTGACGGTATGCATTCAACATGGCTATCAGAGGTTGATGCCACCGGATTGTGCAAACGGGGAGACCAGTCCCTTAGTATCCGAGGGATGCAGGGACAATCTCTGTGGAAGTGGTCTCCCTTTCATATGACACATGGCGATTTAGGCCTAGTCAGTGCTATGTGTGGATTTTTGTCAGACGACACTTGTTTGCCCCCAGTCGCTTTTGGCTCCTTCTTCTTCTTCTCTTTCTTCTTCTTTTCCTTCTTCTCCTTAGGAACTTGGTTTTTTGTTTTACCAGTTCCGTCAAGCGAAGAGGAAGGAGGAGAGGAAGAATTAGATGAAGTAGAAGGCTGGTGGGTAACTCTGGTCTAGTCTAACTGTTGATTCGACTGTTCAGGAATAGTGGTGTTCTGAACGACATTGGTTGAGAAGAGCCAGACCGGCAAGCCAATTGTCAGTCTTGGAAGTGACAATGTGGCCATATGGGGCGCACCAACATCTCCCCAAGAGGAGAAGGGACTAGGATTTCCACCAAGGGGAATTCCTTGGTTGGTGGGTTCCATTTTCTCAACCTAAAGATCAATGCAGGAAAAAGGGGTGATTGTTCCGTTTAAAATAAATTTTAACGACGCTTTAGACACAACTTGATTTTTCAATTTTAAAGAGTCGAGAAAAAGCTAAAGATGACTCTAGTCGCCTTCGATGTTTTAACGAGCCCGAAGTGACAAATGCTCGGATGGACTTTTTCCATTATAGAGTCTGAAAAATGCCAAAAGGAACTGCTCTGGACTTCTAGGTAGAGGGTGTACCAAACTTTTCGCAAAACCGCAGAATACTTTTTAAGGTACGGGTGGTCAATCTTCCTGAATGCTATGTTCAGTGCATTGCGATCAGTAGGGCGGCCGACACGACTTCCTAAGGATAAAGGCTTTATGCCTATAGGGGTCTCCCAATATATACTCGATGGTACGTGGGAGCACAATCCGTACTGGCGCTATCGTCCCTCAGGAGGAATCGCCCACCATCAGCGAGATCAACAGTCACCAGGTTTTACGACGTCGGAACACGTCTCTAGCCTAGACCTCTATGTTGTGCATTAAGTTACAAAGTGTTGTTAAGTTCATTCAATTTATTTTAGGTTGATTTTTCTTAGAAGTTTGCCTTTTTGGATCACCACGAGATGTATGATACAATTCCTAAATGCAGTCTAAAGATGATAAGCAAGCTTTTATATCTTTTCAACAATGAAAATCCTAGCTACAAAGGGAAAAGGAAGACATAATTTTTTCTCAAAGAGCATAGAGCACACTGTAATGCACTTTTCCCTAAATCAAAGCATGCAAACTATCAAAATGCAAATGCACAAATGCATGTATTTCTTTTCGCTTTCTTAATATTGATGCCTAAAAAGAAAGATGTTGTACAAATTTGAATTCGATTTCAAGTGAAAACATAAACAAGTTCCTTTTTCAAAATCAAAAAGATGATTACGACACTTTATGATTTACTTGTTTCGACACTAGAAATGCATAAATTCAAACCAAATGACAAAAGTAAAAGCTCAATCAACTGTGAACAACAAACAAACTCACTCCTAAGATCAAAACGACACTTATGACAGGTCTAGATCTAAGGGCGACAGTATGACTAGTTTACTTTTGTAATGGGAAACTACAAATGATGTAACAAATACACAAAGAACAAATACAGTTCTTTATACAACTGAGGTAGAATTGAGGCAAAGAAAAGGGGTTTTCAGATAGGTACACTGACTGATAACAGGCTGCAAAAAACAGAGATGAAACTGAGCAAAAGGAAGCAGGGAACCACAGCTGCACAAGGCAAAGACTGATCAGCGCACTCCCAACACAGAGGTTTTGACATTCAGCGCAGTTAGCCTTCACGGGACCTGTGTTGAAATGCAGAACCTCTTCACAGAGTCTGCGCTGAAGCAGAAACGAGAGTTGTTTCTGGGTTCTGAGTTACGGTTTGCAGTTAAATCAACAGTTTTTGGTCAGATCAAAGCTATCAATTAGGTACAATTAGGAGGATGATTTATAGGAGGTCTAAGATCTATCACAAAGGGCTGTTAGAGCACTTGTGGATCAGATTGTTCAGATCATAAAAACAGGCCCAGTGAGTGGACTAGAGTGGCAGATCTCTACTTTGCATTTGAAAATGGCAAATGCATTTCGATTTGGCACTCCTGATTTTATGAGAAGAACAACAATAGAAACACAAATAAACCAACAAGATATGTTCCCCAGCGGAGTCGCCAATTTGTTTTTGGGAAAAGTATCCAATTCGAAATGCCCCTATCCCGCTCTAAGAGGTGATAGTGCCTTAGCAACAAACAAGGAAACTTATTCGATTGTTCTTCTTTATGAAATGTAAATGAGGAAGCAGGATCTAACTAACCTGTGTCTTTCGCAAGTTTGTTGATCCAATCACTCCTCTCTTCAGTAGCTCCCAGCTCTCTCACCAGCCCAGCTTCACAGAATTCCTGCAAGATCACAAGAGAGAAAAACTACAAGAAGATCCAGATATACATTCATAACAAGCTCAAGATCAGATTAAGCTAAACATGTAAGCATAACAAAACATCATTGGTATACAACATGTAGGAGAAACTCAAATAGTTTATTGATAGAGTAAATAAATTCCAAGAGGAGATACAACCAAGTGAGGCCCGATCTAGCATCTACCTCCCAGCAATGGAATCCCTTCCTCTCCTCCAACAAAGCATAAATCACCCAATGTACTAATCTCAATCTCAAACCAACAACAATTCTCTGCAAAGTACAAAATTCCAGCCTTCTGAACCTCTGGGTGAGAGATCCATTTATAGATGTAAGCAGAGAGGATGAGTCAGCTTATGTTTTGACTTGTGGCTTCTCTCTGTCAGTTCTTGCTTCCACTTAGAGGTTGAGAACCTCTTACTCATCACTAGTCGAATTCATTGAGGCAAGTGTCATTGGAGAAGATTCTAGAAGCTTCCAGGGTCTTTCCACCTCGTTGAATGAGCTTTCCATTTGTCATTTCCCGCTCAACGCACCCTGGTAGTGCTTCCACCTGTGTTGCAGTGCACCTAGCCAGTGCAGACTTTGACATTCAACGCAGGCAGCTAGTGGAGCTTCTGAATTGATCCTGAATTGACTATTTCTGAGTGGTTTTTGGTGGAGAACTTCTGGGAGAAGCTGTCATTGGTTGACCTTGTTCCTTTAGGAGCTGTAACAACATCTTTAGGGACTTTGGATCCCTCGAATTATGGACATTTCATGCTTATAGCTGTAAGGCACAAAAATGTCTATAACAAGCATGGGAGCTATTGTTTCCTCACTCTTTCAAGTGATGTGTTTCCCATATGAAGGTAGAATGGTACAGCTTGTTGACCAGCTTTCATTTCCCAGTTCAAACACGGCTACGAGTCAAATGCCATCCCTAAATGGTCTCTTTACACAAGGAATGTCTCTTCAACCTCCAATTCATCCACCTAATTACCACGAGTGATTCGGTGAATGTAACGAAGCTTAGGGGGCATGCACCCTGGTCTGCTACGGTAGACGAACCCAGATGAAAAAACATATTTCCTTGTAGGTTATATGATTAGTCTGAAACACCATTTCCTTGTAGGATTTGAGTATCAATATGAAATATGATTGATCTGAAATTCCATTTCCTTATAGGATATGGGATCAGTCTGAAACAGGATCTCCTCGCAAATTATGTGATTGGAAGCTCACACCATTCACCTTTGTCTATTTCGATGGACAGAGCCAAGGAAGTGTTTTGTCTGCTCTGTACATGAAATAATCCTACTTAAATGCAGGAACTTCCGCAAGGTAATTGGAAATTTTCGTTTTCTCAACACCTGGGGGCATGAAAACCTTTTTTACGCAAGTGAAAAGTGATCAGCGTAACTCTAACCCCGTGGTATTTTACTAAATTAAACTGCTTAGCTTAGGTGATTGGTCTGATCCTCCATTCACCTTTGTTGGTGGCCCTAGAAAAGCAAAGGAAACGTTTTGTCGGAAACTATCCTACCTAACCTCAGTAGTTCATTAACTCTTAGTTCTGTAGTTGGTCGTTTTTAGCCTGCTTACAAAAGGTGCTGAGCAAAGTTTCGCATGGGGTAAGCTCACTAAAAAATGAACCTACAAAATAAGAGACATATTTAAAAGACGTCTGGAATGAGCAATGTTTCCGCAAAGTTCAAGCTCATTAAAAAATAAACCTAGCAACGAGCAATGTTACTACAGGGTTGAAGCTCGTTAAAAAATAAACTCTCCACTGAGCATAGTTTCCAAAGATTCAAGCTCATTAAAAAATGAATCCACCCTCAGTAAATAACCTTTGTGATCACATTGTTATCAGCCGTTTCAGCCTTGGTCGTGTTCTTATCGTCACCTCCACTCTTTTAGCCGATCATACGCCTCCACTTGATTGTTTACCCTTTTGAGGAATAGCTATGACAAGTGATTCTGTTAGCCACCCCCGTTACACTGCCATGTTTGAGAAGTTCCAAACTTACCTGGAACCAATTTCTACCTGGATACATCACTCTTTCCTAAAAAACGAGTCTCTTTTAAGCTCTTTTTAGACTCGTAAAATATGAAAAGACTGCCAAGCCACTAGCCTTTCCAGATCGTTAAAGGGAGCACCATCCCTCCTCTATATTTTAATATTTTTGGACCTCGGGGATCATTACTCAAAAAGATTGAGTGCTTGTCTTGTTTGGCTCACAAAAACTATCAAAAATTCATCCCTTTTGTATTATTTTATACTTTTTCGGACTTAAGGGATTATACCACGAAAAAGGACTACTGGAGTTTCCTTTCTGTCTCTTTTCAAACTCTCTAAATATGAAAAGGACTGAGTTGTCTTTGTCGTTAAACTCATTAAAAAAATTGCGACAACTTGTCCATCTGGACAAGAGCGAGTTTCACTATCGCTAGGCTCGCTAAAACATAGCGACAGGTTTGCTCAAAGGGAAAATTATAGAACAAGCATATGTTATCCTCCTCAAGCTTAACAAAAATAAAGAGGTACTGGTCCGTAATGACTGGGGAAAAAGGAAGAAAACTTGAAGAACTTCATTGGTAGCAGGTCGCTCTTGAACATGACACTTTTACTCCATCACCATGATTGAGTCGGGTTGGGTTATTCCGTTCACCATCACCATTGGTCCTCCATACCATCCATGGGGTTAACACTACCGATACATCACAGTGTCGCCGATATGTTCAAGAGAAGTCGCTCAGAGAATTCACCAACCCAGCTAATGCATCATCCACTGCAATACCTTCACGCTCCATTTTTCATGACCGCCACCCTGAACCTTGTATCATCAGGTTGTTTTCACCTCCAAAAAATCATTTGCTTCGTTTTGTGTCATAGATCTAGGATTCATTAAGGCCCTCCTATGATGGGTCACTTCTTGTTGACATCAGCTCATTATCCAAGAAGTTGACTTAGGAACAACCCTTTCAGTACTTTGAAGCTTGCATGCCTCAATGGTAGGTTTCTCACTTTCGGTGACATGTTTACATCAATGGTCTTCGACCGAAAGATTTTGCGTGGTGTTCGACGTCAAGTCCTATATTCACACCATGTGAATTGTACTATAGTACCTTGAGGGTCATTATCATTATCAGTGATTCCTCTTGTGCCTGTTAACAACTTACATCATTGGCTGGTAATCAGGCGATGTCTTTCCATGTTCGACTTCAAGACATCTTTTCACATGGATCGACTTGTACATCGGGCGAAGATTGGACGAGTTTAAAGACCCTGAATCTAGTTTCATCCATTCGGGCTGTGATATATTCAGGAAAATAAAGACATCAAATATACTCCATAGCTGCACAGATGATCATCCAAGCTAAGGGATGATGGCTCTACCAGAATCATCAGTCTACCACACAGACGATTGTCTGTCCTATGTACATGAAAATGAATTTATAAAGTTGAGCATGGGAATGCCTGCCTCAGCTAGATCATGAAAATAATATGAAGGTAATTTATTGAATTGTATTTTATACAGGTCACCTTCTAGTTCAAAAAACATCGGATCCTCATGATAAAGCATTTCACCCGACATCAGAAGATTTACGACCTCATGCTTTAGCGGGCAACTATTATAGACATATTTGGGAACTGCAACCCCAATCACATATTTCAATAAACCAAAGGCTCTCAAACCCCTAAAAGTGTTGTTTCACACCCTAAAAGATCAAGGTCAACTGATTACATCATTTCCCAGAAGTTTTCCCTGAAAAACTACTCAGAACTGGTCAAAACTGGACCATACAGACTGCTCCATGCTAAGGGTATGATGCATCTCACCTATTACACATAAGGGGTGCGATGCATACTGAAAAGCCCTTCTATAGGGTGTGATGAGCAAGAGTAGACAAATGGCAGAGGCAGTTTGCTAGGTGTAAACTCAGAGAATCTTCTAGAAACTGCTCATATGACACTTGCCTCTCTGAATTAGCCCAGGGATGAGTAAGAGATCATGAAATCTCCAAGTGGAACCACGAAATATCAGTGAAATGACACTAATAAAAAATCCAGAAGCTGACTCACCTCTCCACAAATATCTATAAATGGATCCCTCATCCCAGAGATCCGAAACCTGGAATTTTGTAATTTGTAAGGAAGTGAAGTTGGTTTCTCTTTGAGACATTGTATTGTGGGGTGATCTTGCTTTTCATGAGGTGAAGAGGGCTTTCATGCTGGGAGGATGATGCTAGATTAGACAGCTGGGTTGTAATCCTCTCTTCTACTTCTACTATTGATAAAGCTAATTGAGTTTTCCTCCATATACTTGTGTACTTGTAAATCTTGTATTTGTGAATGCAATTCTATGGTTAGTGTACATATAATTCTGCATTGTTTATGGTATCATAGATCTCTATGCTTTGATGGTATTTTTCTACTTTGCCTTTACAAGTGTTCTTTGAAGTGGGACAAGTGAGAAAGGAGTAGCAAAGCTCTATCAAAGGAGAGAGAAAAAAGTAAGGAGCCAAGAAAAAGACTGAGGTTGGTGCTCTCTGCTTCTCTCTTATCTATCGTCCATAAAGGAAAACACAAGTTGCTTTGAATTGTTTATTTCTAAGATAGCTACCCGTCTTAGTGGGACTAGCAGATCAAATAGCGACACTAGTTTTCCCAGAAACAATATGTCCTTCTATATTGATAGTTTGAGGAGTGGTAATTCCAGCCAATGCATTACAAGATATGGTTGGATTAATCTCTTCTTTCTCGATATGATCTTTCACTTCTTGAACCTTTTTCTTCTTGATATGTCCTTCTATCTTAAGAGTTTGAGGAGTAGTAATTCTGGCCAATGCATTACAAGATATGGTTGGATTCATTTCTTCTTTCTCGATGTGATCTTTCACTTCTTGAACATTTTTCTTCTTGATATGTCCTTCTATATTGAGAGTTTGAGTGGTAATTCTTGCCAATGCTTTACAAGATATGGTAGGATTCATTTCTTCTTTCTCAGGGGTTGGGTCCTGGTGTATATCATCTTCTTTTGATGTTTCTTGATCCTTTTCTTCCTCCTCTTCATACTCTATGTAAAATAATTTCTTCTCAGCACACTTATGACCTTTAGTGCATTTTCTATCACAATTGTAAGAAAGCCCTTTTTCTCTTTTTTGTTCCAATTGTTGTGGTGTAAGACTTGTAGGTTGTGGAAGGCTAGGAGAAGAAACACTTCCATAATTATAGTCATGAGTGGTGGGATTCCTTATTTCCATAATTTCGCTTTCAATTTTTCTTGCCAATTTGAATGCCTCCTCCAATGAATTAGGTTCCCAAAAACGAACCTCATGTTGAACATTATCCTTTAAAGTCCCTATGAAGACATCAATCCTTTTCTTCTCTGGAATATAATTTACCCTTCTATTAAATTTTTGAAAGTCCTTAATGTGCTCTTCCATTGAACCCTTTTTTTTGAGATTTATCAATTGGCTAAAGAAGGAGTTTCTCTTTGTATCCTCATAATGTGCTATCATTTCCTCCATGAAAATTGACCACGTGACAAGTGGTTTACGAGAACAAAGTCCTTTATACTATAAAAATTGATTCAGTTCTAAATAATTAGATGCAATACATACCTTTTGTAATAGTGGTACACCATGTAGATCAAAATATTTCTCCATATGTAGTATCCAATTTACCGGATCCTTGCCATAAAACTTCCTCATCTCGCTTTTTCTTGATTTTAGGAGCTCGATCTTGAAACGACTGTAACTTTGTAATTTCAGATCTTCCAGTTCTGAAATTGTGACCTGCAGCAGCCCTCTGCATCCTCTTTCGAATGCCACCAGTCTGATCCAAATTGGATTCTCCAAGGAAGTTTTATGCCAAATCTCCCACGGTGACCCGATTATAGACTAGTTCAGTAGAGAAAACTTGTATGATGTGCCACGTGTCACTGTTTCAACCTTTGGATCTAAAAAATGTACAAAAGAAACTACTGTCTATCCTCTTTTTGTAACCTCTGATGAAATTTCAATCTGATGCTGAGAGAGAAAATTATGATGAGTTTCCCCAGGTCACCTTTTTGGAATGTAATTCAGAAGTCTACAAAAATACCAACTTCCTCCGATCATATCTCCACAAATATTGCACAAAATGCTCTAAAATTCGTATCTGAGGTTCAGTGCGATTTCCTCTCAAATGGGTTTTTTTTCGCTTCTGAAACATCGCAGAAAAAAAGTTATAGTGATAATTCCACGATGACCTATTTGGACTAGCGAAACCCTAGAATCCAAAGCTCTGATACCAAATGTTATGAAACCAGCTCACAAAAAGATAGAAAAGATAGATCAACGCCTTAGAATTCAACCTCTTCGAGGGGGCAACCTCCTTTACATTACACAAATGAACAATTCTTCGATGATACAAATGACAAGACCTCCTTTCTATATATAGGAGTCTAAGGGGTCATAATATAATCAGAGCCGACATAACAATAATAATGTAAGGGCACAATAATAACAATAGTGGACTTCTATGGGGCACAATAATAACAATAGTGGGCATCTATGGGGACTACATGGTTACAACAATATAATAAGGGGGTTGTACTAATAACAATAAGGGGTTACACTAGTAGTATAGGGGCCTAACATTGATATCATATTAGGAAATCACAAGTGGGTTACTAAAAAGGATGTATACCACTTAGGAATAACTCATGCTGACCATAAACTAAGACACTGAGATTTACATGGTTAAACCCTCAAAATGAGACATCCATGAAGCAACAGAAAAGTTGTACTACTACGTAAGAAATGAAGGGTTATATCTAGTACAATATTCTACTCTTAATCATGTGAGACAAGTGACCATCCATGATCTTTAAGTAGAGATCATGGACGAATTAGGTGATAAAACATATATCAATTTTCATAAATACCTAGAACATGAGCACCATCGAAGCATCCATGCAGGAGATAGAACAGTGACCATTAGATAACCAAAAACACATGACTATACTACATTAGACCAAGTTGGTCTTAATCACTCCTAAGGTCTAATATCCTAATATCCCCGCTTAAAAACAACTTGGGATAGGACAAATTATTTACCAAATGACATGGGACAACAAGGAGGCATTATGCCTAAACCCACTTGAGAGAGGGAAGGAGGCATTACAAATTTACAGCTAATCCTAGACAAAGGAAATTAACATTATTTTTCTCATCAAGGCTTTATGAAAAATAAAAAACCAATAAAGCTTTAAAAAAATCCGAAATTTGCATAAGCCAAAAATTTATTCCAATTTCTATGGAAATATTTCATGATTAAGGTTGTTTGCCTAGAACACGAGTCTGGCCACACCTTTAGTGTAGATATTTAGAAATTTCACTACACAATCCTTTCAAAATTCCCATAATCTACTATCCAAGAAATTATATCCTTCACATGGATTAAAAATCCACATAACAAAATTGAATTGTGATGCATTGTGATGGAGAATCCTCTCTGTAAATTTTTCTGCCCAAAAGAAAAAATAAGTCTGAAACCCTTGAAGAAATGTTGTAGATCTTTTAAAATGAATTTTTCAATGTATAGGTTGCTCACTAAGTGCATGAGGTTGAACTTGGTTGAACCTTGAAATTCTCAGCGACTCTTTTAGGGATAGGCCAAACCCTACACAAACTCACCTAGTAATGAAGAGGTTGAACTTTTGATGAGATTAACCATGTCCTCTCCTTGTTTTTCTACCGACTTGAGTAAATTGCAAATAAGCAAGAGACTCAGTGAGTCCTATTCTAGTGGTTATCTTAAAACTCTAGAAAATTAACCCCTATGAAACCTTTACGAAGATCCAGTTCAATCTATACTCCCGATGAACTTCTCTATTTCTTCTAAAACATTTTCTAGCGAATGGTGCACAAGTAGGTTTGGAAGCCTTGATCATAATGGGATGGAAGAAGGATAAAAGATGCTAGAAAAATATTGGGGAACCAGAGTTGAAAAATATCTTGTACTTCCATAAAGAAAAGGGACTTCCTTAATAAATTTTATCATATTTGCAACAAACACAAATTTTAATGAAAAAAAAATCTTAAAATGAGGTATTAAGTGAAATAATTGTTTAACAAACCCATTTATTCTTTCTCAGTCAGAAGAAAAAGGCTTCATGATTTAGCAAACAAACCTGCAAATAAATTATTTCTCAGTTAGCAAGATAGTCTTCCAAGGATTTCTCTCTAGATGCTTTGCATGAAGAAGCTTGAGTTTCTTAACACATATTTTGAGCCTCTCTAAGGCAGTCAACAATTCTCCACCATTTACACCCTGAAATGGACCCCATCATAGTAGCATCAAGCTACACCTGTGAATTCCCCTCCACTAGTTTTTGTTTATGGGAACCCTGTAATGCTTCCTTAAATCCTTTAAAGGGTTACAAACACCTACCAACAACCTACAAACTTACCAAATTGGTTGTGTCAAGCTGGAGCCAAAAGCACAAGCCATTGCATTCAACAATTTGACAATGACTTCTATCCTCTTTCCAATGATATATTGAGTGACCATTAGTTTAGTAAACTTTATTAAATTCAGATATGTATACATCTTGAAAAATAGGATATAATGTAGGGGTTAATACAGTCAATTTTCCTCTCAAGTCAACATGGTTTGATGGCTTCTGTTACATACTTGGCTTGAGATTTTGATGCCTTTGTGTGATATGGATATGGAATTACAAGAAACAATTGAGTTAAAAAATTGGATTTGATGAATATCCATTTGTGTCCTGTTATGAGATGACTTGGTGAATGGGTATGCAGGAAATTGACCTAACTCGAATGTTCATTTGTAGAAAACCAACCCAGTTGTGGCTGAGATATTTTCCCTCATGTCCAAAGATGAAGCTCGCCATGAAGGGTATGTTATCTTACTTTGTAGGTGTGGTTTATTAGATCAAAGTTATAGCTGTTTGCTGCAAAAATGGCTCCCCTTTCACAACTCCCTACGTCTGTTGGCACTGTTGTTTACTATATTGGATATATTTCCATTTGAAACTTACATTGGATAAAGTATTTATTTGGAATATATTTTTTTGTCACTGTAATTACATTTTATGATGTAATATGTCTATTGACTTTCTCAACTCAATATTTGACACATTCGGTTATAGGTTTTTTGAACAAGGGTTTATCAGATTTCAATCTTGTACTGGACCTCGGTTTCCTAGGTAAAGCATGCAACTATACTTTCTTCAAGCCTAAGTTCATATTCTATGCCACTTACTTATCCGAGAATATTAGTTACTAGAGATATATTACCATCTCTAAGAACCTAAGAGAAAGCCCTGAGTATCAAGTGTATCCTATATTCAAGTACTTTGAGGAATATGCACGATGAATTTTTCTTAGCTTATTGACAACATAACCAAATTTTTTGAATGAATGGACAACCAAACTTTGGTAAAGGTTTTTCTGTCTCTCAGTGAGTTAATATTGAATTAAATCTACTATATCCTAAAGATCTAGGCAATATGACGTCTTCTATTTTCATTCAATATTTATTGATGATGTATTGTTTCTTATTCTCTATGAATGATTTCTTCTGGGAACACTTTCTTTCCTTTTGCAAGTATATGTGATGATGTACCTCAATGATTTCTAGAGGACAAAATTTTATGAAGGCACTGGACTGAACACAAAAGATTTCGATATGCATGTTATGACTAAGGTGGGTTAGAAGTTTCATATAGATTACAATACTTAGAAGCCATTTTTTGTCTAAAATTGAGTTGTAGTGATTTTTTGTGTGTGATGGATTTTAGCAATGTATTTTTCTGACCGATGCATACAAACCTAACTACAACAAGGATTTTTCCCATTGTCTTGGATGTTGAGAATCCAGAATTCAAAAAGAAACTTGGTAGGATGGTAGATATCAACCAACATATAATAGAAATTGGATAAAGGTAGACTCCTGACTTTGTGAAGAATCTCCAAATAATTACTCTTATAGCTTCTCTGCTGTCAGAATAAATAAAAACTTATTTGATGCCACCCGTGGATTTTGGTTCTTTGGATTATGCTAATTTTGACCCACAGGTTGTGTACTAGACGCATTTCATACATACAAAGTGTTATAGACATTTTTGTGCCTTACAGCATTGAGCATGAAATGTCCATAATCTAAGGGATCCAAAGTCCCTAAACATGTTGTTCCTACCCCTAGAGGAAAAAGGCTAACAAACCATAGCAATTCACAGAAGTTCTCCACCAGAAACTACTCAAAAACAAGTCAATTCAAGATCAATTCAGTGGCTCCACTAGCTGTCTGCGCTGAATGTCAAAGTCAACACTGGCTACCTGCACTGCAACGCAGGTAGAAGCACTACCAGGGTGCGTTGAGCGAGAGTTGACAAATGGCAAGTTCATTCCAAGAGGTGTCAAGACCCAGGAATCTTCCAGAATCTTCCTCAATGACACTTGCCTCAGTGAATTCGACTATGATGAGTAAGAGGCTCTTAATCTCCAAGTGGAAGCAAGAACCTCCAAGTGGAATCAAGAACTGACAGAGGGAGAGGACACTAGTCAGATCTCAAGCTGACTCATCCTCTCTCCAAACATCTATATATGGATCTCTCCTCCATGAGATCTAGAGGCTGGAATTTTGTTATTGCAAAGAATTGTTGTTGGTTTGAGATTGGAATCATTGGGTGCTTAATGCTTTGAAGGGGGTGAAGATAGGAATTCCATTTGCTGGGAAGGAGATGCTGGATTGGAGCCCTCTAGGTTGTATCTCTTCCTGAACCTTGTTATTCATCAATAAAGCTATCTTGGTTTCTCCTATATACTGATGTATCTTTGATGTATGATTGCATTAGTATGTTTAGTTTATTTCTAATCCTGAACTAGTTATGAATATGAATCCATGTCTTGTGTAGTGTTCTCTTCTTGTGATCTTGTAGAAACCTCTTGAAGCTAGGCGAGCGAGAAGGCAAGTAGCTGGGAACCCTCAAAGAGAAGAGAGACTGGATCGAGGGACAAACGGAAGACACCGGTTAGTCCATCTATCTCTCTTCATTCTTAATTCATAAAGGAAGAATACTAGAATAGCTGTCTCTGTTTGTTGCTAAGGCACTGTCACACCTTAGGTGGATAGGATCGTCCTGCATAGGCATTTTTCCCCACAACACAAAGATACATGGTTGCACTATATAATCGAGAATGGAAATCTATGAATCTATGACTTTATTTGTAGTTGTTTGACTTTTGAGATGTCCTACCCTTTTCTAGAAAAGCATTCATATTCTGCCAGAAGATTGTCTTTACATATGCACATGCTATATGAAATGTTGGAATTTTGTGATCTAAAGTTATTAGCAATAGAAAGTATCTATGCCTTGTTAGTAAACAAAATATTTAAACTCAGTAGGTGTTTTTAGGCCATGATTTGTGAAAAAATTAATCTCTCATAGCTTGACAGAAGTGGTAGAGAAAAGATTAATCTATCCTACCTTGACAGAAGTGGTGGTCAAGATCAACACATACATGAAATTTGTGGTGGAATATTATAAAGACTAATAGAGGGATATGAAAGAGTGTACAGTAAGAACCTTGACAAACATGCCCATTGAAGCATGCAACATTGTTTGTAGGAAGAGAAAAATATGTTTCTTTTTTCCAAACATGTAAGTTAGTATATTACAGTTTAATGAATATGTTTACCTATTATCATTTATGGTTTCATACTTTAACAAAAAATTCACCAAGATTTCATAATGTTTTGTTATTCAGTGAAAGATTTTCCAATATCTTATAAGATTTTATAATTAGTGAAAGATTCACCATGATTTTACAATATAATATAATTTGGTGAGAGAATCTCCAAAAAAATTATGTATACATATTATATTATTGATAAAATCACCTTCCAATTTTCCTATGTATCATGGGGATTTACCTATTTATTTTACATCTAAATTTAGGGGGTTCTTATAGTTTTCCCTGAATGCCATTTTTAAAAAATGTTGAAAATTAAGCTTAAAAAAATGTAAAACATCATTATGGAATACACAATTTTAGTTTTTGGGTTGTTTTTCATGTTTTATGGGGGTTTTTTGGCTAGAGTTCTCATTTTGAGTTTACAGTTCCCATTTCAAAGTTTACATTGTTCCATGTTGGCTAGAAATAAATTTTTACATATAAAATAAATACATAGACTCCACATCCGAGCCAAAATTGGGTTAAGGGAAGTGATTAGAGTCACTAAAATACTTGACAAAGGTTGTGAAATATGAATGGGTCAAATCATGTTTAGATTTAATATTTAGAATTCATGAAATAGGTTTGTGCATATTGTACTTATTTCATATGAGTGTGCAATTTATTTTCATTTGTTGTATCATTCTAATGCTTTTAACAATTTGCATGAAAATGGGAATATAAGAGACAACAAAATCTTTCAGAATTGTTTTCAACTTTGAATATAGCTACACCATCTTTTGATTATTCTAGCTCATACATAACCTCATCATTAGTTTCATTATTTCCTTGAATTTTATCTTATGGTTGGAGAATCTATGTCATGGGTAACTATCATATCATATATTTTCTTTCCATCATCTCCATTTTGAAGTTCCAACATTGATTTTCATCCCTTTCCTTCCCTTGTCTCTCTTTTATTAGCATGCCAATTTTCCTTTTTCTAACTCATTTCTTCTCATTGCCTTTTCCTGTAGATACTCTAAATGATCAATCTTTATTAGCCCTCTACTCTAAGTTAATTAATATATCTATATAATTCCTTCATATCTCTCATTTTTCTCTTAGTGTTGGTGAGGGGTGATGCAACTCACTTGAAACATTAGACTCCAAAATACATCAACACATGGTTACATAGAAGCACTTTATTGAATGCTTAACTTTAATAACAATGTTTTTTCTAGGTTCCAAAACCATAACTTCGCATTAACACTTCAATATCATCATTTTCCAACATTCTTGTAGGTGCTGGAAAATAATTTTCCAGTGCTCTTGTAGGCACTGGAAAATTGTTTTCCAATGTTTTTTTGAAGGAAGATTGCAAAGTCTTTTGGAAGTGAAAGTTCTAACATTACCAATTAAATGGATGTTTGACTAATCTAAAATGTAAGGTATGACCTAACCCTTGCAACTTTACAAGTAGTAACCCAAATACTTTAAGATCTTGAAATAAATTCGTTTCCACTAAGTTTGGTTTTTGCTTCATGGAAAACAACTTTCATTTCCTTAAGATATATGGATCTCTCTTATGTTTGGTTGTGGTCATCAATTCAAAAGGAGTGAAACTTGGGTTTTATAATGTTTCTTGTTATAATATGAAATCCAATTTGTTTTGATTTCCCTTGAAGAAAGACAAAATACTTTACAAACGAATGAAGCCCGTGAATGACATGCCCAACTTTGAAGATCTCAAAGTTTTGTTTGTAGAAGATTAGTATTCATGGAGCAATTTTGAACATTTGTTCAATGAGTTTTTGCATATTGGATTTTGCAAAACTTTGATGAATATGCCTTAGGTTTATAACTTTAACACATTAAATTTCAAATTGTGATATGAAAAAGTTAGATGAGTAAATGATACTCTCTATCTTGAGCTTCTTGATAGGTGATATTCTCCAAATTAAATTTGAGACTCAAATATTTTTAGTTTTGCACTGAAATTTGTCAAACCAAGAAATCCTTGGATTGTAATTTTCATGCTTCAAATTGCAATTTTATTACAGATTTATACTACTCATGAACATCTAAAATCACAATTATAAGGTGGAAATATTGTAAAATTGCAGTGCTGACATTCAAACTGTTAGATTAAAGAAAAAAATGCCTTCAGAAAAATTGTAAAATGCCTGCCAAAAGAGGGTCATAAATCTTCAAAAAATACTATGGTGAAAAGTGGTAGTTTGAATCTACAACTTGGTGGTTATGTTCAATGCTATCTAGTTTTTTTGAATATTCCCATTCAATATATGCAGGATAAAAAAAATCTAAATTTAACTTCGGAAGACGAATTCAACAACCTCAAAAACCCTAACTAATGTGGGCTACAATGGTATCCAACAGGAAAGGTATTGTAGGTATTTATAATTTTACTTATGTTTTTTAATAATTGTTTTTCGTAGATGTCCCTTGAAAATTCACAATTTGAACCCTAGCTCTGTAGCCGCCGCGAAGCCCTCAGCCGCCATGGGTTCTCAGAATGCCCGGGATGTGAATGGATGCAAGATCCGCAGGCACAGATCAAGGGATCTATCACTCTCAGCAGACGCTCAGGTTGATTTGGTGATTGATGGAGCCGCAGTCAAGAATACCCGTGCAGATCTATGGGTAGATTGTTCTGAAGCAGCGCGGCATCAGGCCCCCGCTTACACAAAACACCCATGGAGCCATCATCTGACCAACGGCGTAGCAGCCAAGGGCACGCCAGCAGAGCCCCTAGCAGCGTATTCTCAGATCCGGGTTATAGGGAAGGAAAAGACTGCTTCTCAGGGCGATATGCCTCCTCTGCAAATAAGGCAAATCCAAGATACGAAAACCAAACTTCGTGCATGCTGCCTCTCTACACAGATCAGCATTGATAAGGGGCATTCGGTCTTCTCAGCATCCTTTCAGATACAAATCAAGCTCATTACAGGTAAAACTATGCTACAATGGGTTAACCAGTCGGATCTAGTGCAGAATCTCAAGCACACACTGAGCATCAAACTGGGAATCCCCTCTGCAGCTCAACGGCTTCTCCATGAAGGTAAACAACTTGAGGACCCCTATCCCCTCTCTTTTTTCGGCATTAAGAAGAATGCATGCATTATTTTAACCCTTCGTTTGAGGGGAGGAGCGGCAGGAGAGTCATCCTCACCGAAAGTATCCTCTTACAAAGAAGCAGTCCATGCTAAAAAGCCTGAAAAAACAGATCAGCCAGTTCAGGCTCCTCCCAAACCCTTTTTGGTTGACAAATCGGAAGAGGTCCCCTCTGTTGAGATCTCTTACCCTGAGTTAGCAGATGCCACCCAGCAATTTGCTGAAAGAGCCATCATATGCAGATTCAATGGCCTATGGCCACGCTCAAAGGATCTTTATGACTGGAGCAAGGACAACTGGACGCACTGATGCAAGATCCACTTCTGCGCAAAAGGGTACTTTATAGTTTTGTTCGAAAACCTCGAGGACTACAATGAGGCCTTAGAAGAAGGCCCTTGGTTCATGGGTTCGGCAGGCCTCTTCTTAACCCCATGGTTCCCAGACTTTGATCCTGTTTCTGCAGTTATCACAAAAGCCCCTGTCTGGATCAGACTCCCAAATCTTCCAATTCACCTGTGGAGCACTGAGGTATACAGGCAAATAGGCAACACTTTGGGTTGTTTCTTAATGGGAGATTACAAGAGGGGAATACAGGGTCTTTACACATATGCCAGAATCTGTGTGGAGCTAGATTTAAGCAAGGGATTGCCAGAGCAAATCAATATCAAGATCAAGGACTCAGTTTGGACTCAGTTTCTAGACTACGAGAACACTGCTTTTAGGTGTCGCCATTGTCACCTTACAGGACACCTGCAGAACTCTTGCCCATCGTTGACAGCAAGATCGAAAAAGGGACTCAATGCAAAAACCAAGCCCAAGCGTTGGGCTCCCTGCCCTCCTCAGCCGACTGGAAACCCCAGCTCCCCAGGTTCGAAGGATGGGGATAGCGATGCAGAACCAGATCAGGATCCTCAGCCAATGGATCCTCCCATGAATACCATGGGCCATTCCCTGGGCACACCTATCGCCCTGAAGCGCAGCCATGAGACCTCCTCAGAATCTGAAAAGGAATTTCCGGTATCAGAGTTTCCCAGTCTTCAAGTTGTCCTAGCTCATCCTCCCCAGGATGGCTGGACAAAAGTCAACAAAAAGAAAGGGAAAAAACAATGCGTTGGAGCTACTACCCCCATGGGGTAAAGATTATTTGATATGTTTGTAATTTTTTGCTATCTGCTGTTGCCTTTAGTTTGAATCTTTTTACTGGGACCGAGGTTGATGGATTCATCATTTCCGGTCTGCCGGTCTCTTGCTTCTCCTGATTGTACATTATTTTCTACCTAATAGAATTAGTCTTTACCGAGAAAAAAAAAAACAGGAAAGGTATTGTAAAAGAAATAACTATTTCATTTCAGTGGCCCATATATACAAATTTATTCTTAAAAGTATTGATAAGAAATCTTATCTACAAAACTATATGTTTAACAAAAGGATCAAGACTACTTCCATTTGCAAAATCATGGCCCTGAGTGCGTACGAGTGGGTTATCTATTCATAATACTCAGAAGTATGTGTTTATAGGGTAGATAGTCGAGATCTTTTCCATCATTGAAGCACATTATAGATTTGTTCCAAGGCCCATCATTCAAATCTACATTAGATTTATTTATGAATACATTTCCAAACAAATTTAGAGCTTAGAGAAATTCTATTCTCCATTATGCAGATTTCTCTTATTCCATAAATTTCAGCAAATAGAGAAGAGTCATCTCCCCTTTGTGTTATTTATTTGCATGTCTGAGTGAAATATTTTGAACATTATGTGAGGGAGTTGGGTTCATTGAATTTTTTACTTTTAAATTTTGATTGGGACAATAGGTTTCCTAATATGTTTCCACATTTTTTGCAGATTGTGAGACAAAATGGAAAAGAAATGGAAGACTATAATGGGTCTTGAGGTGCAAGACCATAAAGAGAAAATCATATTTTATGGTAAATATTTAGTTTGGCATGAAGTATCTAAGGCCAACATGAGTATTGATTAAGTTGAAAAAATTCATTTACGTATTGTTGCTGACTTCATTAAAGGAGAGGAAATGAATCTAGAGGCTTTATGTACCTTCACCCATGTAGTGCTACCCTACAGTGGGAATTGTAAGTATTTTAGAAATTCCTTATTTAGATGTTGATATTAATAATGATTTATTATTTGTCAGTTGTTTTGACATCTTAAATTTTATTATGTAGCTATGCTTGCTTATATGGTCTAGAGGATAATAGAGAAAAATGTACAACTAAATGAAAGTAGTCATTTGTGAAAAAGAGGGGCTGCTAGTGCTGTTTTATCGTAAAGATTATGGTTCAAATCCCAGAGACAACAATAAAAACATACAACATGTATGATCACAAAGATGGGGAAGGATGGCCCTGTCATGGAAAACATGACATTTCAGGTGATGCTAGGTCTCTACATAAGCCAAGGCTTTCAAGGGACATGGCTTATTATGTAGAAAGTTGTTTTTTTCTACAAGTGCCAATTAATGCAGTTTGTAAAATGCATTTAAAAAATATGTTGACATAGATGCCACGGATCAAGATAGGGATTTTTTCTTATGTAGAAAAGATGTCGAAAACATCTATAATTGTTAGATGAAAGGAAATTACCAACATCATAAAAAAGATGAAAAAAGTGTGAATCTTTGGTATAAAAAACACAAAAATGATTTCTTCTTTTACCAAACTCTCAATGGTTAGAATGTCACTTTTATAGCTAGAATATAAACAAAATGGATGTTGGGCACTATGGTTGAGTTATCCCATAATAGCTTAATAGACATGGATTCAACATTGAACACAAATAAATATGGGGTTAATATTTTTCCAATGTTTCATTTAGTGAAATAATTTTGATTGTAATGATTCAATATGATTAATGGCATAAACTTAAATTCATTTTTTTTAATATGACAATATCATTTGTACACACTCGTGGTGTTTGACGATAAACAAAGCGGGGTTCTAGTTGCATGAGTGGTGATGTCAAGTAGTACATCACAAGATATATCACTATGGTTGGAGAACCTCATGCATAGGTATTATCATCTTTTTCCTGATTGGAAGGTCAATGAATTTATGGTTGATGATGCATTGGATGAAATTATTGTTTGAGGTAACTTTAGTCTTCTTATTTGACATTAAAAATTGTATTCAATCTAAATATTTCTCACTTAACATGAATTAATTATGGTAGGACCATCACCAGGTGTGAGGTAATATTGTTTGTTTGGAACGTAAGGAGGGCATGGCTAAAAAATGTTAACTAGTTGGCTAATAGTCGAAAAAAAAGAAAAATACATGTTCAATGAACTAGGCCATATGTTGAAAAATTGTTTGAATGATGAAGTGACTAATGGAATAAATGGATTTTTCACCAAATTTGCAACTGAGGTGAAGTTCTTGGACTACTTCCACAAGAATTGGTTTGTCGGTGATAAGTTTAGTAAGTTCACATACTCTTTCTTGTGTTTATACTTTTTTTGTTTCATAAAGACAAGATATATTTACTAATTAATTTTTTACAATTAGGGATGTGAGTAAAAGGTTGTTAAGTTTTTCCTCATGCAAATCAGGAGATAAGTAATGTTGGGGAACCATATGATTGTTATCTCAAGACTACCTTTCTATCTGATCATAGAAAGAAATATTCTTGTAGGATGGATTGGCTATTTTATACTCTCCTCACAAATGTTGAACTATGTTACCGATTCAAGGAAATTTTGAAAAAATAATGATATTTGAACAACCACAAGAAAGAGAAGCAACTTGAATCATCAATGGAAAAGATAGAAGAATTACAGATAGTGATTGCAGCTCTCATGAGAGAATATCTCATGCTTATTGGGTGATGAGTCAAAGTACAGGTCTGATAAGATATATCTTATCACTTGGAATCACATAAATGTTTTCACTTGTGATTTCCCATGGTCTATTCATGGCAACATTTGCAAGAATTCCATAAAGGTAGGTTGGTTTTATTCCCCTTCAATGAATTTCGATGCTTTATGTTGAGAAATGGAAACAAGAAATTCCAGTTTAATTTGTCCTTGAATTTAAACTAGGAATTAAAATCGAATTCTATTCTCATAGCAACTTCCAAATAGTTATTTAAGTTAATTAGCTTAGGAATTTCGAGTAGGAAGTATTTCTGAAGTCATGTATATGTTCTCCCTAAGTTCTAGGTGTCCAATATGAGTTTAAATTGAGTTGGAAATTTTATCACTCAATACACTGAGTTAAGTTCAGTTAAAATAGTTCCAAACAATTTGTGGAACTAATAGACAGTTAATAGTTAGTTGGTGCATTAGTGCATCCACAATTATCACTCTAGTTAACTAAAGATTCCCTCATCAGAAACTCATGCATGTTGATTATGAGACAGACCTAGTTGAGACTAGAGTGCAGGGACAATGTACTATAAGTTGTATGATTTATTGAGTTTTATAGATCATGCATGCAATCAAAGATTGATCCTATGTTTTAATTGCATAGTTTTGGAAGCATGAATTCCCTTTAAATACAAGCTATTCATCCTATAAATTACGCAAGATATTAGGGGCTTAGAGAGCTGCATAATTGGATAAGTGTTGGCCAAGAGTTATCTTGTGAGTTGAGAGAGTTAAGCATACTCATGCGGGAATTGTTCTAGTGAGAACATGCATTGTATTCTCATCTTGGATTTATGATATATGCAATATAGATAGTGGCGTTTTCCACAGTGGATTTCCCCAAATACATCTTGTGTTATGTGCCATTGATTTATCTTCTTCTTGTTCATATTGTTTTCATCGATATATTGGCTTCCGCTGGTTGAAAGTGGAGGCATATTCTTGTCTTGTGCTTTAGTACATTGCATGAGCTTGTGAATCTACATGGTATCAAAGTCAAGAACAATATACCAAAGGAGATTTCAAAGTTTTGAGTTCAGGGTTATAAGTGAAATTTGAATTTGCAATACATACTTTAGGATCAATAGATGGATTTCTATGGTTTGCGGCTCAAGTATTCCTTGGAAGGAAACTCAAATTTTATAGCCTGGAGGGATATAATGGAGGCTATACTAGAGGACAATGGCTTGAAGGAATCCATTGATGAATAAATTCCTAAGCCATCAGCATCAGATGCACATAATTTTTCTAAATGGAAGAAGTGTGTGACGAAGATGAGGCAAATAATCCTTGAGGGAGTTCGAGACCACATTGTATCGAGTCTCCATGGCAAGGAAAATTTGTATGCTATGTGGAAAAAATTGACAAATTTGTATCAAAACAATAGTGACCAAAGGAAATTTCCACTAATCAAAATGGAGAAAGGCGAGACAATTCCAAAATATTTGACCAAGTTCACTTAGTGTCATGATGAACTTGAAAGTGTTGGAATCATAGTTATCGAGGATGATATGGAGAGTCTTTCTCTTCTAGGACTCCCAAAGAGTTGGTACAGTTATTAGGAATCTGTCAATGGTTGCTAGATTGGCAACAAGTGTGGTGAGATTTGATGCAAGAGGAGATCAGGAGGAACACAAGGGATGAATCTTCATCAGATACTGATGATGAAGAGAACTATGCCTTAGTGATTAAGGCAAATAAAGGGAAAGGGAAAGCTATCCATTCCATTCCATTCCCTTTCATGAGCTGGGCCATTTTTCTACAAATTGTCCACTCAAGAAGCCCAAGAAGAAGTTCTTAGGAGGAGCGGTGGGTGAGGCTTTGGCCTCTCAATTCGAATTGGACTTTTTCCTCATTGTATGCATGGTGTCATTGATGATGGGAAGTGTATGGTACTAAATGGAGCTTCATTCCACATGACTAGTGACAAAGAGTTATTGTTTTCTAGGTCTCTGCAGACAGAGACGATCCCTCTAGCCCAATGAGTGGGACTAGAAACCTATGTGACAATCTACTAGACACTTTCCTAAGTTACAATTGAAAAGAGAGACAAAGAAGATAGCCTACCTCACTCTGATGCTATAAAGTCATCCTTTGTTGAAGATCTTGAATCACTTGCATCATGGGCTCGTTCCTACTTCTCACAGCATTTATGCACCTGCACAAGATATCAAGACACAACAAGGCATGAAAATACCAATAGCATATTCAAAAGCAACCTACTTAACTGATCAAGGAATGTTAAGATAGATGATACATAAGCATACACATCAATGGAAAATGAACCGGCAGTTGTATATTAATAGAAAAGAAGGGGAAGCATACAACCAAGCCTTGATGTTGATAGGCTCTCCTTGAATTAATTTCCAACTCCAATATAAGCTCTCCAATCACTCCTTCTCCAAGCCAAATGAGTAGCATATAGGCACGATCTTCGCATAAGGGTGCAAATAGACATAGACCAAGCATTCGGGAATGGGAGAGGATGAATATATAGGCTGGGAAAGGAAGTTAGGATCTCTCCAAATATAGGAGTAGGACCTCATCTCAAGGAGGTAGCTCATAGGGATAAGACCAAGAGGCCAAGTTGGGAGAACTCGACCTCATCTACACCGAACAACCTCCAACACACTGCCCTCAAAGCTTCTAGATCACAAAGCTTCTCATCCTCTTTGGGAAAATTTCCTTTTTGAGATAATCACGAGTATACAAGTAAACAAAGTGATGCCATCACAGGTCAGTGTAATACAATAGGCGACCATCATGGTTTTAAGTCTCATAAGAGAGATGATGCTCAGATTAGGCTTTAAGAGCTATTTCCTTCAGGGGAAGCTCAAGGAATTTTCCAATCAATGTCCGAGGGAGGATCTGAGTTACATATATGAATGAGTACACTACATGATGGTCATGTTTTGGTCACTTCGGGGTATGTCATAGGGAAGTGTAAGAGGTGTGTCAAAAATACTATGTAATAGATGCCCCCTAAAGCATGAAGGTAGAATGGGGAGTGATGGCTGAGATGCTTTATGAGCTTTTGCAAGGATGAGAACAAACATTGTCAAGAGACCTGCAAATCAAGGACACATATACATGTACATATATGATATCAAAACATGAATTCACAACATAGACGCAACCATCCGGATAATAAGGAATATATGAAAAGATCCACGACATGGGAACAACCATCCAAATGAGAAGGATCATCTGTAAGCCTAAGATCAAAGGTATGGACGCAACCACCCAATATAAAAGGATCATCATAAGTATAAAGTCTCACGGTATGGTCACAGCCATCCATATAATAGAAACATGTGTACAATCATGAATAACACATAACTCCACATAGCCTGAGTCATATCAGACATGACTCAGGGTCTTGTGCTCCATCCCAACCTGATCAAATTATGATTTCTAACATGTGAATGAACGTGTCGAAGTTGAACATGCTATAAAATGGCCACCTGATTATCGGCCAATGATGTGGACTGTTAACTGGCATGAGAGAAACCACTAATAATGAAAATGGATCTCAAGGTATGACAGTACAATCTGTGAATGTGATAATGAAGCTAAAGTTGAACACTCATGGAAACATTCGATCGAAGGCCACTGATGGACACCTGTCATCGGATGCAGATAAATTACCACTAAGGCATGCAAGATCTAAGGTACTAAAAGGGAGTTTCTAAGTCATCTTCGTGGATAATGAGCTGAAGTCGACAGGAAGTGTGATCCAGATTTAAACAGGAACACAACAAATTACAGAGATAACCATAAACACAAAGATGCAGCAAAAATAATACTTCATTTCATTAATGTAAAATACTGATATATGCTTACAAACAAAAAATGGAAATAAATAGCTAGGGCAATGGTAGCTTATCTCTGAGAAGAGATGTGGTGGCTACATGCCTCTGAACTGTCTTACAATGAGGCTCGAAGGCCTATATATTATTGACAAACAATAGAAATCCCTTAACATCCCAAAACCTAACCCTAGAAGATGAAACGCCAAATTGTGGCCCCATTTGGGTAATTGGTACATTAATTTCCCGGGGTCGTAACTTTGGCACCTGATCTTCGTTTGACGCATACAATAGCTCATTAGAAAGATCTATCCGAGAACTATAACTTTGGGAAGGGAAACATCCATCCATGGACCCATGTTGTCCCCAAATTTCCCAAAAAATGTCATTTAGGGCCTCAAAACGGCTCCGGAAGTTCAGGACCCAAAAAAGTGCTAAAAATAATAAACTGTGCTACAATTTAGGAAACTGAAAAACTAAAAGAGACAGTTGTGGGGGTCCAAATGGGATACGTGGGTGGCCACCAACATCCACCTGGATCATTCCTCCCCCCTTAGGAAGCAATGGTCCCCATTGCATTGAGTTTCTCCATAAGATGAGGAAGCTTCTGCTGAGCTAGGTCTCTGGTGAGTTGTTCTGCAATCTTTGATGTGTCCACTAATGGTGGGAAGCATGGTCTTTGATGGTCCACATTGAACACTCGGTGCAAGAAGAGGAATGTTGTGCTCCAAAGCATTATTTCCCACAGCCTTGGTAATGGTGTAAGGACCATGTCGGTGTGGTCAGAGCTTCCGATGGGCTCTTGTAAGGCATCCTTTCTGTAGATGCAACCAGACTTTATTGCCCACCTGAAGCTTCTGTGGTACCCTTGTAGATGAGGAGAAGTTGTTCCTGTGTTCTTTCATGACTGTATCCCTCTGTTGTTGTTGCTGCGTGGAGGAACCCTTCGCGGGGGTCATGGATGTGGTGACGATCTTCCACTTACTTTGGGAGCGAACCAGACAGATGAATTTCCTAGTCTGGGAGATGAGCTTGCTGCCTTTCTTGGTAGTGATCAAAGAGGTGGTGGTAGGTGGGGCTACCTCTGGTATCATGTATAATGAATCACCCAAAGAAATAATGACAGTGTGAGGCCTTGACTTATACACAGCATGTTGCCTCCACAAGTATGGCTGGCCTAATAGTACATCACAAACATCTAGAGGTGTAACATCACACAATACCTCGTTTGTGAAAGGCTTGATGCTGTAGCGAAGGTGACACTACTGGCAAAATTTGAGATCTCGTCCTTCATGAAGCCACCCAATATTGTATAGCTGCGGGTGTGGTGTAGTCAGTAGGCCCAACCGCTTCACGACCTCTGCTGAAATGAGGTTCTTTTGGCTGCCACTGTTGACAATGAATTGCAACAGTGAACCCTTCACCCACATCTATGAGTAGAAAAGACGTTCCTCCTCCTCTATATCTTCGGGTTCCTCCTTCTGGATCTTCGTGGTGGCAACGGTGGCATTGGGCTTCACATCGATAATCTGCTTCCCTTTGTCATTCCCCTTGTCAAATTCTGATTTAGAGTCGGAACATGCATCTGATTCGGAAGCCTTCAACTCAACCACCAGCGACTGCTTGGTCCGACACTCGTGTTATGAGTGGGACTCTTGTGGAACTCACACCACTTTCCTGTGTCCTTCTTTGGCTTCATGGTGTTGCTCTTTTCTTGCAGCTTTGACGAGTTGTCTTGGGTCACCCCGCCTTGGCTTTGTCCTTTGGGTTTTGGATTTGCAGATCCAAAGTCTCACTTTTATTTGAACTTTTTCTCGATTTTGACAGAATATCGGTACACCGTGCCGAGAGAGGAGATGTTGAAAAACTCCATCTCTTCCTAGATGTATCTATGTAGGCAGCGATGGTACTTGAGTACCAAATGCAGATCAAAATCTTTGATACCCAACTGTGTGCAAAGGGTATGAAAAATGTTTGTGAACTCTGGCACATCTTGGTCCCTTCCCTGCCGCAGTGTGGTCCATTTGATGTATTTGTCATCATAGCTTTTGATAGGGTAGTACTGCTCCTTGACAGCATCCCGGAATAAATCCCAAGTGGGTGCGGCTAAAAATAATGAGCCCGTACTTTCATTCTTCTACTCGTAGTAGGTTTCCCACCAGTCCTTGACGTGGGGGGTTGCTTTGAGAAGAGAAAAATTAATCTTTTCCCAACTCGAAAATTCATGAATAGAAAAATACTCTTCTAGTAGATTTAACCATTTATCTATGGCATATGTGTCTATTTAACCCTCAAAGATGGGGATTTCAAAATTAACTTGAACCTTAAATGGTGTGGCGTTTCCAGAGTAGCTGTGGGAAGCCGATGCATCACCCCTGGGTAGCTGCTGAAGGTTCTGGGAAAAGTTGTCCATCATCATGTTCCTTTGTTGCTCGAGGGTTTCTTTGAGAAGGATTTTGATAAGATCTCCTGCTCCCTCATCTTTCTTTTCATCCACCATGGGAGGCCGTCGGGTTTTGCGAGGCTGGTCTTGCAAAGGTTCGACCAGTTCAAGCCCTAACTCCTTATATCCCGACCTCATTGGGGACATGCAAAGAAAAACAGAGAAAAAACAGACCGCTCTAATACCACTGATCCGGATTTAAACAGGAACGTAACAAATCACAAAGATAACCATAAACACAAATATGCCGTGGAAATAATACTTCATTTCATTAATGTAAAATACTGAGATATGATTACAAACATAAAATGGAAATAAACAGCTAGGGCGATGGTAGCTTATCTCTGAGAAGATATGTGGTGGCTACATGCCTATGAACTATCTTACAATGAGGCACGAAGGCCTATTTATTGTTGAGAAACAATAGAAAACCCTTAACATCCCAAAACCTAACCCTAGAATATGAAATGCCAAATTGTGGGCCCCATTTGGGTAAATTGGTACAACAATTTCCCGTGGTCATAACCTTGGCACCCGATCTCCATTTGACGTGTACAATAGCTCGTCAGAAAGATATATCCAAGAACTATAACTTTGGGAAGGGAAACATTAGTCCATGGACCCATGTTGCCCCAAATTTCCCAAAAAACGTCATTTAGGGCCTTAAAATGGCTCCAGAAGTTCAGGACTCGAAAAATTGGTAAAAATAGTAAACTGTGCTACAATTTAGGAAACTGAAAAATTGGAAGAGATGGTTGTGGGGTCCAAATGGGATAGGTGGGTGGCCACCAACATCCACCTAGATTAAAGTGACCTGCCAAAGGAGGGATATAATGAATCCCCCATCATCGACACAAAACAAGAAATAAAGTGGAAAGAAATGAATAAGATCCAAGACTGTAACAATGGGTCATACAATGTATAGGTAATAGATTGTATATAGGACTTCTCTTAAACATATTAGTGACACGACTCTAGATTGTGTCAACATTTGACTCAACATAAGCCCAAGGGTCATAATAATGAAGTGGAATAGTCAGATGAGAGGTAAAATGGATCACCCAAACTCAGGAGGACAAGTGAATGAGTGAGGATATCCCAAACCCAACACGAGATACAAATGAGTGTCATGTTTAAGAGTGAAATGGTGCCTATACAAGAGATGTTTCACTTTCACTTTTTCCCACTGTTTCTAGTGAGTACCTCTTTATTTTTACACAAGCTTGAAGAGGATATCATATGCTTGTCTTATAATTTCATCCTTTGGATGAATCCATCCTAGTAAGTTTTACGAACCCTAGGAAGGAGAAACTTGGTCTCGTCATGGTGACAAGCATTTCATCGTGTAACTTGGTGTCTTTTTCATATTTAGAGAGTTTCAAAAAGAGACGAAAAAGAAAACTCCATCATGTCTCTTTTCATAATTTATCTCTCGAACCCGAAAAGGTAGAAAACAATATTCGAGAGAACCTCTTGACCATGTCTACCAAGGTGTTCCTTTTTCGTACATAGTTAATCTCAGCCTAAAAAAGGGGTAAATGTATAATGAGATGATTTCAATTAATTTAATTTAACGAGTTCTAAAAGATAAGTACTCGACGATCTTTTCATTTTTCGAGAGTCATAAAAGAGCTTAAAGATGACTCCACCTAGAGGAACGAGTGGTATAAATGGATAACAACTAGTTCTGGTCATGATGTAACTGCTCAAAACATGTAAAGGTCAAGAGGTTGGCTAATAAGACCACTCATTGCAGATGTTCCTTAGGAAAGGGTAAAACAACCAAGTGAAAGCATATGATCAACCAAAGAGATGGTGACAATGGAAATGAAAAAACCAAGGCTCATCTAGCAAAAATGGTTTAATAAAAATGAAAATCACGAGATGTAAAGTAGGAATGGTTTCATTTTTACACAAGCTTGAAACATGAGAAAATATGCTTGAGCATACTTGAATATGGTTTCATTTTTTTACAAGATTGAAACATAAACAAACTATGCTTGGGTTTGGTTTCATTTTTACACAATCTTGAAACAAAGATAAACTATGCTTGAGATAGGATTGCATGCCCCTAGCATAATGACTCAATTTGAGGTACATTCCCCCCAAGATTTATTTCATACACCTAAATGGATGGAAAGAAGGTTCACTTATGAGATCAAGTGAAAGACGTGACTCGGATTTTATGAGATCTAATCAAATACTCGAATTGGAAGGGGAATTGTTTCATTTTTTAACGAGCATGACACAAGAAAATAACCATGCTCATGACATCTTGTTTCATTTTTTAACGAGGTTGACACAAGTAAAGGAACCATACTCATGACACCTTGTTTCATGTTTTAACAAGCTTGACACAAGTAAAAGAACTATGCTCATGGATACCTAATTCATTTTTAATGAGGCTGACATAATCAAAGAACTATCCTCAAATCCCTTGTTTCATTTTTTAATGAGCTTGACATAGGACAAGGAACTTTGCTCCATGACACCTTTATCACAACCCAAAAGAGGCCATGGCTTCGAAAATGTTCTCATCAGATGGGAGAAAAACACTCCAGAAAGGATACATGGCCAAGGATCCAAATGAAAAATTGGGCTCCAATGCCCCCAGTACATGGTGTACTACATCACCTACTAGAACATCAGTAGATGTGGGCATCGAACAGGTGGCCACGTAATTAACGTTTGGTGGGGGTGATACTGCTTGTGTATACGAACCACTTAGGGATGATGGTTAATTAGGAGTTGATTTAGGACCAATGAATGTAAGCTGATCAATGATCACAATGCTTCCTTCATGTGGGAAACACATCACTCAAAAGAGAGAAGAAATAAGGGCTCCCATGACATAAACATAGTCACAGCCAAGGAGTAGATTAAAATATAAAGAACCTTGGACAACCATCATATCTATATAGATAGTCTTTCCTCCCAAAGTAATAGGTAACTTAGGAAGGATCCATAACGGTTGGTTGGTTCCTTTGTTAAAAGTTAACAGATTCTAGGTGACATGGACAAGCTGAGGAAAAGCTAAAGCTTGCCAAGTAGTTGACGATGGAATGCTAACATATGTGCCCTACTCTATGAATATGCTAGGTACAGCCATATGGTAAGCCTGTACTATAATCTGGAAAGGCACATAAGACAGAAGATGATATCCTTCCAGTCGACTCCAATCAAAAGAAGTGACCAAACTACTTGGAGGGGGTGTCGTAGGAACAAGAGAGATACTCTCTTTCTCTATGGGAACAAGATAACTACTCTCATGCACCTCAAGAATGGGAGGATTTCCCTTCATTTCATTTGAAACTGAAGAAACCATAAGAATCTGAGCAGTATGGGGTTCACTCTCTACCTGAAAGGTATGATTAAATGAAGGTGGAGTCAACTTTACCAGGTTCTCAACCAATGGTTGGTTGGACTTACGAGACTCACTTTCAGAGAGAGCGGGGTCAACCAAAGATGGATTTTGATCAATAACTTGACCAACTAACGAATGATCAAGGGAAAGCTTTAGATACCCAACTAGAAGATGAGGTTGAGAAACTGTAAGGTTTTCCAACTCTTTGGAAGCTTCATCCATAAGAGGACAAAGGTTAATGGGATGATTACCTTCACACGACTTACAAGGAAATTCGACTTTTCCCTTTTTCCCATAGGCCTTATTATTACAAGTTACGAGTTTGTCATGAGCATGAACTCTAGAGGTTGATGACAAAGGTCGATGTGAACCTATGGAACACACTTCTAAGACCTTAGGAATATGAGGAAAATTCCTAAGAAGGTGGTCACCCTTACATAACATGCAAGGGAATTTTACTTTCTGGGGCTGGTTGGAAGATTTTTCTTCATTATTTGCATCGGTAACAATAGTTGCTTGGTTTCCCCCTTGCTTATTTTTCTTCTTCTTCTTCTTCTTCTTAGCACCCTGGTTACTAGAACCCAGACTTTCACTAGGCGAAGAGGAAGAATGGAATGAAGAAATAGGCGAACAAGGTAAGGGGTAAACATTAGGATCAACATGAGGTTGATGTTGTTTAGGTGGAGGAGAACTTTGTTGAAAATAAATTTGGACACTCGGAACCACTGACATCGAAAAAAACCAAACTAGAAGACCAGTGGTCAATCTAGGAAGGGACAATGTTGTCATATAAGGCGCACCAGTATTTGCAAAAGAAGGAAAAGGACTATGATTCCCATTAGAGGGGTTTCCTTGACTAGTAGACTCAGGAAATGTTGCCATTGGTATCAACCTAAGATCTACTAAGGAGTATTTCCATAAGAAGGATGTTGTTCTGCAGTCAATTAATTGTTTTAGAACATTAACAAAAATAAATGAAAAAGGGGTAATCTAGGAAAAACGTTTTGCCAACTATCCGTGAACTGCAATATACACCCCAGTCGAAGCCAAGGACGTAATTTAAGGTGATAAATCTCTCCAAATGTTGTATTCAGTGTATCAAAGTTACATGGCGACTAACTCGGTTACCTGTGGCTAAAGGCTAGCAACCTAATGGGGTCTCCCAATATATATGTGACGGTATGGGGAGCACAAGTATGTGTTAGTGTTGTCTAATGTAGAACCATTCGATGAGAGAATCTCTATATACTTTTCATAATGAAGTGCCTCCAATATACCTGAAAGTACTGGAGAACCTTCTATATACTTCCATACTGGGACGAGATTTCACACCCGGGATACACTGGAGGTCGTTAACGCCAACTGCTATGTTTTAAGACACCGGAGCACATCTCTAGTCTATACCTCTATATATTTGAATTAAGTTCCAAATGCTCCTTAGGTTAATTGAGGTAAATTTTAATGTTTATCTTCAATTAAGTTTCGGTTGTAAGGCTCAAAACGATGTCACATGAATCCCTATTATGTAGTTATATGAGAAAAGAAAAAAATTTCGTTTTAATGAAAGCTAGACTAATCAAGGGAAGAAATTTCAATCAATAATGCCACAAACAAAAATGCATCAAACAACATACCTTCCACTAAATCTCACTCTCATCTTCCAAATGCAATGCCAAAAGTAAAAATGATTTTGACTTTTCACTATCTTAACTGCAACTTTTTCGAAAGAAAAATGATTTTGACTTTACTAAGATGCATTTATATGAATTATTCTTTTGCTTTCGTTCTGAATGATTGGATGCACCTAATACAATTTTTAGCTTTCAATCATCGAAAAATGTGATCTATTCTCAATGATGAATCTCAAAAAATAACTTTTCAATGCAACTAATCTAATGCATTTTCGTGAAAAAGTAAATTTCGAAATACAAGCTAAAGCAAATGAAAAATGATGTTTCCAATGATTTCCACAGAAAACAACACTAAATCAATCAGCAAAACAAACATCTCAATGACACCAACAAGCAACAAGTGATGACCAATTGACTAGAAACCCTAAAACTCAATCAGATTTCACTTCAAATCCAATGAGACAAATTTTGAAAATTAATCAAGATAATCAATCAAAAACTGACTAATCCAAGCATACAAGATAGGAAAATACATTAGGGGCCAATACACACTAGATTCTAAGGAAGAAAATATATACCCAAACCCATGATGATTGGGTTTTCATCGCTACTTTTCATAGCCAAACCTATGATGGCCAGGGTCATCATCACTACTTTGTATAGAAAAAGTAGTGATGATTTCAGTGTGACTAAACAGTGAAGAAATTCTTTTCCATCGCGACTGTACAGGTAAAAACTGAGGATGCCATCGTGAATGTTAGAGCTAAACCCACTATGGGAGAGGAATATGGGAAAAAACAAAAACTATTCCAAGAAACAATTTATACTACTCTAAGGCAATAATCAGTGATGGTATAAACCTAGACTGATGCAGATAAGCCGAAAAGTTGATAGTTTGTCAAACTTATCAGAAAATCAAGGTGAAGGATTGGATAGAAAGGTTTATAGCTTCCCAAGTGGATTCATGATTTTGTTGTTTAGGTAAATCGTCTCTACAGACAGAGGCGATACCTAGAGCCTAATGAGTGGGACTATCAACCTACGTGAAAATCTACTAGACACTTTCATAAGTTACAATTGAAAAGAGAGACGAAGAAGATGGCTTAACTCGTTCTGATGCTATCAAGTCGTCCTTTGTTGAAGATCTTGAATCACTTGCATCACGGTCTCGTTCCTACTTCTCGCAGTGTTTATTCACTTGCACAATATATCAAGACACAACAAGGCATGCAAATACCAATAGCATATTCAAAAGAAACCTAGTTAAGTGATCAAGGAATGTTAAGATAGATTATACATAAGCATACACATCAATCGAAAATGAACCAGGAGTTGTATATTAATAGAAAAGAATGGGAAGCATACAATGAAGCCTTGATGTTTATAGGCTCTCCTTGAATGAATGTCCAAGTATAAGCTAAGTTGTCCAAGCACTCCTTCTCTAAGCCAAATGAGTGGCATATAGGCACAATCTTAGCATAAGGGTGCAAATAGGCATAGACTAACCATTTGGGAATGGGAGACTGTGGTGAAGTAAAATTGTAAGTGCAGTCACAAACGAATTCCTCTAGCCCGATAATGGATCTAGCCACAATAGATACATTCTATGGGATATTTCCTTAGGTTAGAATCAATCAATATGGCCTACCTCTTGGTCGCTTATCCCGCTTGCTGATGTCCTCGCTTGCTCGCTCTAGCAATCTCTCGCTTCCTTCTTCAAGCTCCTGAAACAAGTAAACAACAATACCACACAAATAATAGAGATTTTGCAATTCAACCTACTTAACAAGTTGAGAAACATTAAGACATGAATATGTAATATTACAAAAAAATGTAGGAAATCAATTGATAGTTGTGTATATTAATATCAAAGAGAGATTACAACCATTCGTCTTGATGTTGCAGTCTTTCTCTGACAAAACCAGGTTCCCACACACTTCTGCTAGCATTCCATAATGGCTTAAAACAACAATAGTTTTAAATCTCTTCCCTTTAGGCTTCACTCCAAACCAAAACGCACTTCTCCCTCACACAACTAGATAACTACAACTATTAATAGCTTGCTTGTCTACTCCAAACCAAAATAGCATCAAAACTTTGCAACTATAACACTCACACTAGTTTTTGCTTGGGAAGAAGGGAGGTTTATATAGGAAATTGGATGGGAGATGGATCCTCTTCTCATGGGAGAAGGAATTATCCCTTGAGGTAGTTCCATCATTATAGGGGAAAGGAGCCCAAACTTTCATCCTCGACCCCATCCGTCCAAACCATTTACCAAACTTCCATTACGAAGCTTTTAGAGCTGGAATCTTTGGCTCTAATTTAAAAAACTTTCCATAACAGGACTGGCGTACTTGGAACACAACTCAACTTCTCTGGTCCGTGTGAGGAGTAGTGTTAATCTCTGCACATTAGTGTGGAGCAGACAAAGGCCATTAGCGCCGGTCTTGTAAACTGGGCAAAACAAAAGCTTCAGGGGAAATGGTGCAAAAGGGAAATGATCTGCTCATGAAGAGGGACACAAGGGAAGTTTCTTCATGAAGGAAAAGCATGCAGGTTACACTGTAGAGGTCCTCTAGGATCAAGGAATGGGGAGTACAGGGACAGTGATAAAATGTTGTGTAACAGATGCCCCCTAAAGTGTGAAGGCCGAGCTGGAGTGAAGGATGAAATGCTTTATAAATCAGTGTAGGAAACAAATTTGTCGTCAGAAAACCTACAAGAAACTACAAATACATATACATAAACTGAGATCTCTGTCAAATGATACATGAATCGTCGCATGGACGCAGCCATCTAGAGAATGATCATGTAAATGGATACAGGTATGGGTGCAACCATCCGTCAAAGAGGATCATAATGAAACCAAGGTATGGTTGCAACCATCCAATAATGAGAAGGATCACATATGATAACTCATGGACTAGTTGCAGCTAGCCATCTGCAAGAGACATGCATATCATCAAAACCATATCACACCACTTCACAACTTGGACTTTTGTTATTTGAGTCCAGGGTCTTGTGCTCCAACATGACCCGATCAAAGTAAAGATCTGATCATGCGAATAGATGTGTTGACGTTGAACATGATAGAAAGTTGCTTGATTACCAGTCAATGATGTAAACTGTTAACAAGTGTTAGAGAAACCACCAATAATGACAATGGTTCTCAAGGTACTATCAACACAATTCACAAAATGTGAATATAGGAACTGAAGTCAAACACCCATGAAATCCCTCGATCAAAAGTCAATGATGTGAACTTATTAGGGCATGTCAGCTCTAAGGTACTGGAAGGGAGTCTCTCGGTCAACTTCTCAGATAATGAGTCGAAGTTGATGGAAAGTGACAGTGTCAAAGGAGGGCCATAATGAATCCCACATCATCAATGCAAGACGAGAGGATGCAAAATAATTTTGGATGATATAGAGAATTAGAGGTAAGTGTAACTGTAGAGGGAAAACTCTTGAACATATCAAAGACACAACTAGAAGTTTGGCAGCCTTTGGATCCATAGGAAGGTAAAAAATGAACGGCCCAAACCCAGGAAGGTCAACGATACAAAGGAAGATGTCCCAACTCAACACAAAGCAAAGAGTGTCATGTTAAAGAGTGAGCTTTTTACATGAATGATAGATTTCCAAAATTTCCCCCACCATTTCTGGCAAGTACCCCAATTATTTTTCAATCGTAAGCTTGAAGGGGATAACATATGCTTGCACAGTAAGTTCATCCTTCAGACGTATCTGACCTAGTGAGTTTAACGATCCCTAGGAAGGAGAGTCTCATGTTTGTGATGGTGACAAATTTGATGTCGTTTAATAGTTTAACGAGTCAGACAAAGGTGTAACTCATTATCTTTTTCATGTTTAGAGAGTTTGAAAAAGACATGTAAAAGAAAACTCCACATGGTCCCTTTTTGTACATTTGTGTCTCTCGAGCCCAAAAAGGTAGAAAATATTACTTGAGAGAACCACTTGACCATTCCAGTCAAGGAGTACCTTTTTCGTAAATAGTGCCTCCCAGCCTGAAAAAGAGGTAAACTTATACTGGGCGCATGACGTTTCACATCCATTAAAGAGTTTGAAATGACAAGGGTTCGACCATCTTTTCGCTTTTAAATAGTTGGAAAAGAGCTGAAAGCAGACCCCCCATTTTTATTTTCTTTAATGATTCAAAAAGGGAAAAAATACTTGGTGATATTTTCATATAATTTTAACGAGTCGAGAAAAGAGCTGAAACGTGACTCATCGTCATCGTCGAACATCCATCACTTGTCACTGCACAAGTAAAGTAAAGTGTATTATCAAGTCCTTGAGGCAAAATAGGTCAAAATATTTACAAAACCTAATGTTTTCATCAAAAAGTGAATAAAAAGGGGAAAAGTAAATATATTTTTACCATTTACCATTTTACCTTTGTTGTGAAGACTTTTTACCCACTTTTGCCCTAGTTGTTCTAGAGCAGTTTGTGGGAGATCCATGGGGTCAATCAACGAGCCGCTAGTTACAAGTAGTAGCCGAAGCCGTGAGCCCCATTTTCATACTATTTATTTCTGCTTTTAGCCATTTTTTTGGATTTTTAGGGAGGTTTTTGAAAATAGTTTTTGCCCTCGGTCGGTGCGATTTAGGCACATGGAATCACGCTGGCCAAGCCTGATTAGCAAAGCCATCTGTGCTGATCAGCACAACTATTTTTAAAGCAGGCACACCAGCACTGTGGATAGGGGAAAACCCTATGTTTTAAAAAACTGACCGTTTAATCTTGAAATTTATGTGACAAGGATGATTATTGACTCAAATTAATGGCTTTTGCAGGAGAGAATTGCCAAAAATGGTGGATTGGAAGGAACGGGAACATGAAGATGTTGACACCCAGGAAATGAATGACCTAAATTGCCTGGAGGCTTTGAGGGCTTACGGGCTCCTCAAATTCTTCCTTACACTAGGGATGCGGGCCCATCCCGAGTTGCTTTGATACCTGATAAGCCTTTGGGACATTAATCAAGAGATTTTTGTCATTGGTGACCAAGAGCTAGAGTTGACAACTTCAAATATTTACTTTATCACTGGACTATCTCACAGAGTTGAGCCAATGAACTTGTATGGGTCATGTCCAATCGGTGCAAGCATATATTCCCTGCTTTTCGAACACTGCCCTAAGGCCCTGAATTCCAAGAGTGGGAAGATAGAGATTTCTAGTGTGCGGGATCTGACACTGAGGGTGCTTCTCTTGAGTATCAACAGAGTGGCGGGGTCCCAAGCAGAACATGAGACTAACAAGCTGAAGTTCCTTTACTCTATTTACTACACAACTCCTACAATCTTCAATTAGGTTGAAGGCATGAATATGAACATCAAGTGCCAGTTGTCCAAGGCAAGGGCAGTGAATCTGAAGAAATTTGGCTCTGAATCTTTACTTGTGACCTTCTTCCCGGAACGAGTACCACTGTTCAAGTATCATCTGACTGAGGTGGATCCTCCCATGCCACGTGATCTGCAGATGGCCTGCTAGAGTTGTTTGATGCCCAGGATCACTGGTGGTCAGTATATGTCATACTAACCTGCATTCGTTTCATGGCTACGATGACAAAATATCGTCGTGGAGGACTGGACATACAACAGAAATGATTTATGTGGAGATCCATATATACCCTTACCAGATGGAGAGGACTTTGATGACGAAGGTAAAAAATCAAATTTTTAATTTTGAGATTTTTTAATTGTTTTTGGTATATATGTGCTTATAAAATTTCTCTTGTTTATGAAGATGTTGGACCAGAGTGGCGAGCTGGGATGTCCCCAATAGCTAGGTGATTCCCCCGCCCTATTGATCATGTCACCCCTTATCAGGAAGGGAGTGACAACAAGGAGGAGATCACGAGGAACCTTGAGGGGTTAACTCATGGCATCCCGGAGTATGCTCAGATAAGAGACATGCCCCGTCGGTACCAGAGACACACGGTGGGAGTCTCAGATTAGATCCACCGATTGTTGAGTCATGTTGCATGAGCTGTCTCATGCTACCATGACCACCATGCTGATTAGTTCCTAGGTCTAGCAGTTAAATATTTTTTGAGGCTTGCATGCCATGGATGTATGAGGCTTGCGTGCCATAGATGCATGAGGCTTGCAAGCCACTGATGTTATTTTAGCTACACATATTATTTTTTGGGGTTACGATGTATCAAACATTCTCACCATATATATATGTATATATATATATATATATATATATATATATGTTGTATTTTCTTGTCTATTATGGTACAAATGGTTTGTCGTATCTTTTATATGTTTCGTAAATGTCTATCCAACACGTAATTATCTAATGCATCTGTCAATGTATTCATGCATCTAGGAATATGATGATACGTAATATAATCAAATTTCCTTTCCAATAGATGGATATGGAGATACATTCTCAATATTTGAGGGTTCCTAATGGAATATTTCCCATTGAGTTGAAGGACCACAAGCTATGAATCCCGGTTGACAACCAATTCTTTGATGCTTAGAATGATGGATTCTGACAAGAGTTCGACGACCGCACTATATTCAAAAAATTTGTTGGTTGTACGACCTTGATAGATATCCTGAAGGTCAGTCAACTCATCGTTAGGGTCATAGATATCCCATGTCGCGGATGATAGCTTCCGGGTACTACGACAAGCACCATCAGCGAAACCAATGTGAGGAGTTGCAAACATTTACAAAGCAAGAAAATCATAGTAAATAGGAAAGTTGTTTGAAAACTATCACGCAAAACCACAGTGTAAAAAAATGAATCACACACTAATGTACATAAGTAACCATGCAAGATGACCTAAGCATAGTAATTTTTGAGAGAGTCCATGTTGGGACTCAGGTAATCAATCAATACAGATGAACATTGGAGTTTTACCATCGCCATGATGAGTAAGCGTCAACTCGGCCAAATAATAGAGTAGAACTCATATAAGGATTTTCCCCCATGCCCCCTAGGCAAGGGAGGGTTAAGAGTCAGAGGAAAATTGGGGAAAACTTGAGGAGGGTAAAAAATCTTGAATCCATGAAGGGATAAAGGTGCCCTCAGTTGAAAGATCTTGATTATGTTAGAATAATCTAACACATCAATAAGGAGTGAAGAATATAAATCTTCGAAAATAGTAGACATGACCACTGGGCGAGGCAGGAACGAGGAGCAATGATGAGTATCGATCCATGGTAGTTTCTTGAGAGACATGATTTCCATGATACCTTCAACAGCAAGGAAGGTCTCAGTGATCCAAATCGGATCCATAAATGTCTATCATAGAACTACGACTAAATCAAGATGAACAAATCTCGAATGAAATCCAAAACAGTAATCGAAAACACCCTGAACTAGTGGCCATGGCAGGCGGCATGGAACGACGAGGACCTCGGTCAAAGCGCACTGACCGAGGCCCATGGAGACTGTGAAGGAGGTTGATGTAGCCCCTGGGAGCCCTGGAATGGGAAAAGGAACTGATTTTCGATGTGCGATTAGCGCTTGGTGCTAATCGCGCATCATTGGGCGAACAGGGCTGAAATGGTAGAGCCTTAAGCACTCGGTCACGTTGGGAGCCAAAGGACCATGGGAAGAGAAATGAGAAGCACCATCGTATGAAGGTGGGATCCATGACCTGGAAACCAGTGGTTTGATCGGCCGCCCTTGAACGGTAAGAGGTTTTGGAGGAGAGCGGAGCGATCCCACTCAGTGATCGATGCGTGGTAGTGGAGGTGAGAGAAAAACTGCCATGATCGCGCGTTATCGGTCAAGCAAGTCAACCACGCTTGACGTGCGTATGACGTTGGATCTGGAGGAGCCCAGATCGGATGGCTGAGATTGCGCCCAATAGACAGAAGTGGAATCGACAGGGGATTAAGCCGCAATTTAAGGGGATTTGGAATCCGTTGATCACCACGATGGAGAAAGAATGTATCCATGACATAATGGAAGAAATGAAATGACGAACAGGCTGGCGCTATTCCAGTGAGGACATGTGGCTACTTCTTAAGCGTTCATGCTGACGCCGAACAGGGAGCTCCAAGCACACAGGTGGTAGGCGAATCGACGCAGGTGGGGGAGGAACCGAACTGGCATGGAGATCGAATGGCTAAAGCCATGAACAGGGACACCGAATAGAGATCAAAAGAGGAGGAATAGATAAGAGTCCAATCGACCAAGAGGGACAGTGAACAGTGAACCCTGAGAGGAGGACTGAACATAGAGAGCAGTAAAGCCAAGCAGAGGAGATAGAGGGCCGAGCTGACCACAAGCAGTATCGAGCACCAAAGAGCTTGAAGATTCAAGCCTTCCCATAGAGGAATCTGTCTGGATTGAGCATCACAGTTGGCTCTTTCCACTGTAGACCAAGGGTCACAGAGTTGGTAGGAAGAACAAGAGTCTGTGTACTCCGAGTGGCTTGGGGAATCCAATAACCACCCTGCCAAGCAAAATCTTCTTCAAGAGAACTCATATTGAGTCCCTGTATTGTAATTTCTCTGCTGAAAGACACAATAAAACAAGGCCACCACTGAAGCTAGACCAGAGAGGTAGCCCTGGAGAATAGGGTGAACTCCTTATTAAAAATTGTTTGTGTATTTGTGTTGCTTACTGTATTTCTCTGCTGTCTCTCTATTTATTTTCTATGTATTGGCAATCTGATCGATCCGTTGTTTCAATAACACATAACACACACCATCACATGAGTCTGTAATACCTTTCGTTTAATAAATCTTCAACTAAGGTCACTCATAGGGTGATTATCAGATCACTCAGCTAAGGGATCAAACAATTCCAAAGTGTTGAGCCAAGGGGATTGAGAGTACATATCGAGAGAGGTCTTCGACATACAAGAATCATATGGTGCAGAGTTCAAAGCCAAAAAAAATTCCACGTAATTGACTTTAGCGGGACTAAGCGACATAACCTCACCCCAAGTATCAACAAGATCGGGTGCAGGTATGACCCAAGGATCAGATTTGACTGAGATCATGTTAACAGAGGCAATATGAGGAGGTGGGAGTGGAAAAATTCCAATTAAGGTAGAATCTTTGAAGAGACCTACCCCCACACTCTCATAGGGAGCACTAGAGTGCTTGACGTACGAAACATCGCCATCCTAGGAAGAAGAGGAAAAGAAAGAAAATTGATCGATAGTGACAATTTTCCCTTGATGGGGAAAATAGATCACGTGAAAGAAAGAGGAGGGCATGGCATGCATCGCATGAGTCCAACTTCGGCTGAGTATAAGATTATAATTGAGATTGGCGTCAACAATTTCTACTTCGACTTGCACTGTCTTGCCTTCCAGGGTGATGGCAAGGTTAGGTAAGACACCGAAGGGTTGCGAATCACAGCCATCGACTGCTTCCAAAGTGTTCAAAGACTAGTTCAGTGCAGGGGAACCAATAGCCTTCCAACATGCAATTGACATGATGTAGGTGGAAGCACCTTCATAAATGACAGTGCGGTGGATGGTCTTCTCATTAATGATTACATGAATAAGAAAGGCAATCTGATGAGGGGGTCGTGGAACATGGTTCTCTAGATAAAAACATATCAAATTGGAATCGGCGGGATCGATTCCCTCGATACCTGACAACAAATATTTTCGTTGTGATGGGCAGCTTTGGAGTACCTCAAGAGCCAACATGGTTGATGGTGCTTGAGCCAAATCCTCAACAATATTGTAGTGCTGAGCAGCTTGCGTGTTGGGGTTCTACGAGGATTTCTGCAACACACCTCAAGAGGGTGGCCGCGTAGCAAAATTAGGGTTAGGGCACTCAATTTGCAGAGGGCCAGAACTTGGGGTAGAAGAGGAAGGTGCACCTTCTTTCTCTTTCCCAGCTACCAGAGTTGGAGTTTGATTGTCTTTCGATGGGGTAGCCACATTAATAGGCATGCTCATCACGAACACTTGAGATCTAGAGGAAGCATATCGGGGTTGGTTTACCATTTGGGTCTACTGAGACGGAAATGGCTCTTTGAGGATTGCATGGGTCCCTTTGAGTAGGCGACTGACTTCAGATCATCGAGGATAATCCTTAGTGTAGTGATCCTCCCCGCAAATGAGGCAGGAATACTTAGGTTTTCGTTGCAAAGATTCGCCAGTCGATGATTTGGGAGGACCCTGTTTTGGGGCATCGGATTTAGCTTTGCCTTTGCCTTTATTTTTTCCTTTCAAGGATTTTTCCACTGCGATAGACTAGACAGCATGGACCTCTGAGGTTTTACCAGGGCTAGGTGGATTATGAGATGAACTATTAGGAGCAACATTCGAGACCAACTTCTATTTGCAAGAAGTTTTAATAGGGGTCTGGGATACTGAACCAATAACTCCATCAACGGAGGAATAGCTGGGGACTTTGATGCTGCGGGATTGGATGATGGATGCAGAGCATTGGGTAGCAACTCATATAAAGTGCCAGACTGAGAGTAAACTAGTTCCAAGTACTGGGCACGAGCGATGGCCTGCTCTTCAGTAACACATCCACCCATAGCTATATCTCGAGAAATTGGGTCTACGAATGATTTGGTAAACCATTCAGTGAGAAACTAATCAGCAATCTCGAATTTGGTCAGGAGACATCTACGTCTCCATTCATGGATGTGATCAGTGATGTGCGTCGCAATATCTTTCTTAAGCAATGTGAGAAAATAGGTGCCAATTTCATAGTGAATTGACAACTGAAAATGTGTGAGGAAAGCCATGGCTAAAGAGTTAAAGTCATGGGAAGTACTTCAAGGTAGCTCGATGTACCATTTCGCTACAGCACCCGTGAGGGTTCGTTGGAAAGGTGAAGATGAATGGAATCATCCACGTATGAGTTCGATGAGCACCAGAGGTGATATGTCATCACATGGGCCTGAGGATCTTCTTTAGCTTTTCCATCAAACTTTGGGCAATCACTTGGTATCTTGGACGACACTGGAGGCCAATACAACGAATGAAGGATTGGATCATTCGTAAGGTGTGATACATTTGGCAACTCGAGTGTAGCCAAGAAAGGTAATTGAGTGTTAAAAGGCATGGGAAGCCACTAAGCGGGCCCATAGGGAGGATCCCATCTCTTTTGGTAAGTATTTTGGCCCCATAGTGGGGGATTTTGGCCATATGGCATCTGAGGCAGCCCCCATTGCAGATTACCTTGAACTTAGGAAGGATTTTGACCTTGAAAACCTTGAAACTGTCCATGCATAGGTTGTTGATAAGCAATGTATGGGTTAAAAGGTTGTTGAGCCTATTGACCTTGGACATATGGATATGAGACCTATTGTCCTAGAACATATGACTGATGAACTTGTTGTCCCTAAACAAGAGTTTTTTGGACTTGCAATCCTTGGGCATAAGTTTGATACACTTTTTGCCCTTGGGCATAGGGGTTTTTTACCTCGTGCCCTTGGCTAACAAGATTCTGAACCTTTTGACCTAGGATAAGAGGGTTTTGGGGCCTACTGCTACAGGACTTGACCTTTACCCTACCCCAACAAGGGCTAACCTTGTTGGTATGTATACAAGGGTTGTTGCTGCCCTGGTTGGCAAGGATAATTTTAGGGGCAAATGTTCGCCCTTTGGCGAAATTAAGGGGTTTTAAATTTTTAGTGGGCGAATAATTTGTATCATAGTACATTTTTACAAATCACCTCAAATAGCCCACCTTATTTTAAGGGAGAGGGTAAAAAAGGTAAATTTAGCCCTTGAAATTAGGGCTTACAACCTTCCATTCGCCCATTTTCAAGAATAGGTTTTATTTAAGTGAATCCATTCGCTCATTTTCAAGAATAGGTTTTATTTAAGTGAATCCTATGGGCCAAATACCATATTTGTAAAATAGGTATGGTATATTAATAAAAATATAAATAAATGAGAGGTATGGTAAATAAATAAAACATTTTTTATATTTAATCCATAAGTCACCTTATATACATGTAACAGTGTAAACAAATAAAAATATAAGTAAAGTGGAGGTATGGTAAATAAATAAAACGTCTTTTTATACTTACTCAAATGGTATGGTAAATAAATAAAAATATAAATAAACTAGACGTATCGTGAATAAATAAAACCTCTTTTTATATTTAGTCCATAACCCTCGTTCTATTTATGAAGGCTCAAGAAAGAGGTTTTATTTAAGTGAATCCTATGGGCCAAATACCATATTTGTAAAAGAGGTATGGTAATTTAATAAAAATATAAATAAACGAGAGGTATGGTAAACAAATAAAACATTTTTTTATATTTACTCCATAAGTCACCTTATATTTACGAACACTCAAAAAATGGGTTATATTTAGGTGAAACCTATGGCCAAAATACTATGGGACAAATACCATGGACTAGATTGTTATTAATACCATGCAAAAAACCATTATTAACCCTAATATTAGAATTAATAAAAATAAAAATGGCACATGGTATTGACCCATGGTATTCACCAAAATGGCACATGGTATTGACCCATGGTATTCACCTGGAATGTAGCCTATTTAAATGGGGGAATTAAACCAGCATGTAGCCTATGCTAAGATTCACTAGGACTTTACAAAGTTTTATTATTTAGTGAAAGACTCGCCAAGATCTTACAAGATTTTATAATTGAGTAAAATATTCGCCATGCCTGGTGAGAGATTCGCCAAAAAATTATATATACATATTATATTATTGATAAAATCGCCTTCCATTTTTCCTATATACCATGGAGATTTTCCCATTTATTATATTTATAAATTTAGGGGGGGCTCTTAAAATTTTCCCTACTGGTTGGTTTTGCTGTTGTAAGGGTTGACCTTGCGGTTGCAAAATTTTTCCCTAGGGTTGCAGAGGTTAGCCCTGCGAGGGTATGGGTTGAGAGGTGTGCGGAGCATATTGCCTGCTGTGTGGCTTGCTACAACTATTGTAAGGATTGACCTTGCGGTTGTTGTAGGTGACCTTGTTGCAGGATTATTTTCCCTTGCTATTGTGTGGAGAGCCCTTATTGCAACAAAGGTTTCCCTTGTAGTAACAAAGGCTGCCATGGTTGTTGTAAAGGTTGACCTTGTTTTTGCAAGGGTACTTCAACAGTGCCCAGGAAATTACCAAACCAAATTTGGCCGTAGCCAGGCTAGATATACTACCCAAATTGGAGGGTGTAAGGTTGATTAACCAATCCTTGAGAACCATATGGAACGTAAGGATTTTTGTATTAGACCTAAACCCCATAGGGATGATCATGCTAAAAATTACTCAATCCAGACGGATCAACAAGATTATGAACCTGTTGGTACTGGACATTGCTTGATCTAGTAGGATCAACAGGGTTATAAATAATACCAGAAGAGGGTTGATTTATACCAAGCATGTGAGCTTGTGAGCCACTCACATTAGTGGCACCTAACACTAGAGAAACATTCAGGTTCTGCCCCCCAAGCGGTGGCACAATCTAGCCACTAACTAATGGGACAGAGGAACTAACAGAGACAATATTTGAAACTACCGGTTGTGACTGACGTGTAACTGGGATCGATGATACAAGAATATTTGGAATGGTGGGTTGCACTAGGACTAACGGAACATACTGTTGGGAAGTCATGTTCGTGATGAACGGACCTGACCCCTGATGCCCATACAAGATTATGGTAAAGTGATGAGGCACTAGGTGTACCTAAAACCAAGTGCACCATAGACACATAGTTGGGTGGAAAACTGTCGACAATACCTTTCAAAAAAGGGAAACCCTCAAGAGGAAATTGCAATTGAAATTCTTCCCCTTCAACAGTGTGTGGAGTATAAACTTCGGACTCATCTGGAGATGTGACTAGAGCATCGCCTTCGGGTTCCATGTTTGAAAAAAAACAACGATGAATGGCCAAATGAGTACTGGGGGATAATTCCAAAGGAACACCTGGATAGTCGTATGGACTGTAACGATGCTGCGGTGATATCGCAACAATGTCAAACAGAGGGTTCAGATGATAGATAACTAGTCCAAGTTGACCATCAGTGGTTGGCAAGTTCTCTGGAGTGCGAATGGGATTGTCCAAAGATTCCAGGACAAGAGCAGCAGATGACCCTATATCGAAATTAGGTGGAGGACAAGATGACAATGGTTGAACACTCACAACAATTACGAGTTCAACATTTTGGTCCTCGAGTGACACTAATAACTCAAGAAATGACTCGTCAGACAATATTTCTGATGAAGGAGATGAAGAGGAATTGGGTGACCCAGATGGTTCAGCCACAATGACCTTGTCTTAGTCGCTAGAACAAATAACTTCAAGGCTTTAAAATGTCCTTTTAAGGGAGCTCACAATTTGGTCAGAAAGACTAAAAGGATGTTTTGGATCGTGGGCAATCAATTATTAAGATGCATAAAAGACTAATGCTCTTTCATTTTTTAAGGGTCAAGAAAGAAACAAAGATGACTCTATCACTTTCGATTGGAAACGAGCTTGAAAGGACAAGTTCTCGAATGATATTTTCAGTTTAATGAGTCAAAAAGATTAAATGACTGCTCTAGATGATCTAGGTAAACATGATTACTAGGAAACCGTGATCTACATAATACCTCCTAGCGAACCAAGAATTTCAAGCAGGAAATCTCCCCGAATGCTGTGTTCGGTGTATCATGTTCATAAGGCAGCCGACTTGGCTTCCTAAGGATAAAAGTATTGTAGCCTAGTGGGGTCTCCCGTTATATACCCGACGGTACGAGGAGCACAAATCTGTACTACCATTGTCTAATGCCGAAGCTAACGACAACTGCTAGGTTTAAAGACGCCGAAACACGTCTCTATCCTAGACCTTCTATATATGATCATTAATGTAAAATGCACCTTAGGTTAATTGAATTCATTTTAAAGTTGATCTTGAGTTAAGTTTCAGTTTTCAGGTCTTAGCGATGCTACTCAAAAAAACCTTAAATGCAACTAAATGAGACAAGACCCTTTCAATTCGATGAAATGCCTACATTAGAAGGATAGAAAATAATCAATCAAATGCAAACAATCAAGCAACTGAAAACGAAATGATCTTTCACTACCTTACTTTTTCAAAAAATAAACTAATGAAAAATGCATTCCAAATCCTAATTTCCTGAAAAGCACTTATCTATTAGTCCTTTCAAGAACAAAAAATTCTCTTGCTTTTTCAAATGCTGATGCAATTTTAGTCTTTTAAAAGATGCAAATTATCATAACATAATGATGTAACATGTTAGAATTTCATACTTTTTCATGACACAATGAAACAAGATTTTGCATACAATCTTTCAGTGAAAAAGTTTTCAAGACAATAAGATCTTCAAGAGGATGAACACATGAAAAGAGAAGTTCATTCAGATCAATGAAACACCGACTTTTCCAAACACAAGACCGACAATGTAATCTATGCCCGAAAAGAAACCTTTAGGCAAGCAAACGAAACTTTTTCAAACTTGTGCAAAAAGAGGTCAAAGTCGTAAAAAGGACCAAAAAACAAAATGCAAAGATTAAACACACCTACAACTTGACTTAGTGAGTTCACAAACTGTTGAATGGGTGACGAACTAGATGCCCTAGTGTCGCTGGTCACTCAATGACTCAATCAATCTAACAGAAAGATGACAAGCCAACAAGAAAACAAAACCAAATGAAAAGTAGCTTTCTAATCAAGGAGAAAATGGTCCAAAAAAAACTTATGGGGTCAAAACCAAAAGAGCAGAACACATTGGCCAAGATTGGGGTCAAGCCCTAATCTTCACTTACAGGCATTGACGCAACTACCTAACTAAAAGCAAGCACCAGAGGCTGGTCGGAACGACTGTCTCTCAGCAACTTGCACTGGTCGGTGAGACTGTTAGTGGATTAAGCACACTGATCGAGGTAGCTAAGGAAAAATAAAAATAAAAAATTCAAAAACAGGGACCAAATCTGCTACTACAAATTTTAGACTCAGGCCAGTAAGTAGGAGAAAAGAAACAGAACCAAAGGAAAAATTGAAACTACAAAAGTTCTCACGAAATCATGAAATCCAAGACAAACAAAAGGATTGGGATCCCTAGCAGAGTCACCAATTTGTGGTGAAGTAAAATTGTAAGTGTAGACACGAATGAATTCCTCTAGCCAAATAATGGGTCTAGCCATAACAGATACATTCTATGGGAGATTTCCTTAGGTTAGAATCAAACAAGAGGGCCTACCTCTTGGTCACTTATCCTGCTTGATGATGTCCTCGCTTGCTCGCTCCAACAATCTCTCGCTTCCTTCTTCAAGCTTCTAAAACAAGTAAACAACAACAACACACAAACATAATAATAGAGAAATTACAATTCAACCTACTTAACAAGTCAAGAAACATTAAGACATGAATATGTGATATTACAAAAACATGTAAGATTCAATCAATAGTTTCATATATTAATATCAAAGAGAGATTACAACCACTCATCTTGACGTTGCAGTCTTCCTCTGACAAAACTAGGTTCCCACACACTTCAGCTATCATTCCACGATGGCTTCAAACAACAATAGTTTTAAAGCTCTTCCCTTTAGGCTTCACTCCAAACCAAAATACACTTCTCCCTCACACAACTAGATAGCTACAACTAGTAATAGCTTGCTTGTCTCCTCCAAACCAAGATAGCATCAAAACTTTGCAACTATAACACTCGCACTAGTTTGTGCTTGGGAAGAAGGGAGGTTTATATAGGAAATATGGATGGTAGATGGATCCTCATCTCATGGGAGAAGGAATTATCCCTTGAGGTAGTTCCATCATTATAGGGGAAAGGAGACCAAACTATCATCCTTGACCCCATCCGGCCAAACCATTTACCAAAATTCGGTTACGAAGCTTCTAGTGCTGGAAGCTTCGACTCTAATTTAAAAAACTTTCCATAACAGGACCGGCGTGACTGGAACACAGCTCAGTCGCTCCGGTTGGCACGAGGAGTAGTGCTAATCTTTGCACATTGGCATGGGGGAGACAAAGGCCATTAGTGCCGATCTTGTAAACTGGGAAAAACATAAGTTTCAGGGGAAATGGTAAAAAAGGGAAATGATCTGCTCATGAAGAGGGACACAATGGAAGTTTCTTCAAGAATTCCAAGCATGTAGGGTTCACTGTAGAGGTCCTCCAGGATCAAGGAACGGGGATTAGAGGGACACTGAAAAAATGATGTGTAACAGAGACGATGAATATATATGATGGGAAAGGGAGTTAGGATCTCTCCCAAGATAGGAGTAGGCTCTCATCTCAAGGAGGTAGCTCATAGGGATAAGACCAAGAGGCCAAGTTGGGAGAACTAAACCTCATCTATGTTGAACAACCTCCATCTCGCTGCCCTGGAAGCTTCTAGATCACAGAGCTTCTCATCCTCTCTGGGAAAATTGCCTTTTTGGGATCATCGTGGGTATACAAGTAAACAGAGTGATGCCATCACAGGTCAAGTATAATACAATATGCGACAATCATGTTTTTAAGTCTCATAAGAGCGATGATGCTCAAATTAGGGTTTAAGAGCTATGATGTTCAAAGGGGAATCTCAAGGAATTTTCCAATCAATGTCTAAGGGAGGATTTGAGTTGCATATATTAATGAGTATACTGCATGATGGTAATGTTTCGGGAACTTTGGGGTATGTCATAGGGAAGTGTAGGAGGTGTGAAAAAATATTGTGTAACAGTTATTTAGTGACCTAGAGGAGAAATATCTCCATATGCATATCGAGATGGGTGATGACGGGAAGTATAGTGTTACTGGATTGTGCACAATTACTTTTCAGAGGCAGCATGGGGCTCCACTCACCTTGAAGAATGTTATTTATGTGCTTGGGCTAAAGAAGAACTTGGTATCCATTTCCATGCTTGAGGATAGAGGCTATGATGTGTTCTTCTCAAAAGGAAAGGTGCTCCTTCGACACATAGGCACGGTTCAAGTAAAGAAGATAGGGATTCAAGTGAAGAATCTCTATAAGCTTGAGGTAGAGGAGTGTGGTATTTTGAGAAAAAAATTAGAAAGGGTGCATAGCCAAGACATTGGTGAGTTATGGCATAGGAAATTGGACCACTTGCGCCATGGGGCTTTGAAGATATTACAGTATATCTCTACTGGTCTTCCCAAATGTATGTTTGAGCAAGTTGATACATGCAAGGGGTGTACTTTTGGAAAATACACCATGTTTTCCTTTCATGACAGAGACATTCGAGCAAAGGCTATTCTAGAGCAAGTCCATTCAGATGTGTGTGGACCATTCTCAACAGCAGCCACGACCAAACACAAGTATTATGTTATATTTGTTGATGACTATTCTCATAAATGTTGGATATTTTTCATGAAGAAAAATGATCAAACTTTCACAAAGTTTTGTGAGTTTAAAGCATTGGTGGAGAAAGAGTCGGGTAAGAAGGTTAAAGTTGTACGGAGTGATAATGGTGGTGATTATTTCTCAAACGAGTTTAAGAAATTCTATGCAGCAGAAGGGATTAAATGGGAGTTGATGACACCTAATAACCCTCGGTAGAATGGGGTCACTGAGACAAAGAGTAAAAGCATAATAGGGGTAGCAAGGGTGATGTTTCATGATCAAGGCCTACCACTACACTTGTGGGCTGAGGCATGCAAGATAACGGTTTATGTTCGGAACTGTAGCCCACATTGGATACTTGAGATGAAGACACCAGAAGAGCCTTATTCTGGTAAGAGGCTAGATGTTGGTCACTTCATAATTTTTGGGTCATCGATATATTTCCATGTGACCAAAGATGCATGGAAGAAGCTTGAGCTGACAACAGAGTTGGGGATATTTTTGGGGTACACTAATACACCTCATAACTATCGGGTGTACTTCCCAACCAACAGGATGACAATGGTTCATAGGGATGTCAGATTTGATGAGGAGAAGGTCATGCGAGATTCCCTTGAGAGGGAGCTTTAACTACATGAAGATGAAGAGATTTTACCTCCTAATTTTGAGGAGCCTCAAATTGATGTGGAGCAGTCACATGCAGAGGTCCGGGAGTGGAGACATCCACTCAGGCAGAGTCTTCAAAAGAGGGAAGAAATCACATCAGAGAGGCTAGAAGATTTTTGGATGATGCACGAGAGAATGTGGGAGAACCCACTTCTCAACATAGGTAGAGGAGGTCACCTGAGAGGTACACTAGATACATGGCTCTTATGGGTGAATGTGTTGTGACAAAGCCATCTTCCTTTAAGGAAGCAGTGCAACAATCAATTTGGGTTGATGCCATGGTGGAGGAGTATGACTCCATAGTTAATAATAGTGTTCGGGATGTGGTCCTGAGACTGGAGGGCAAGTCAGTGGTGAGATCCTACTGGTTTTACAAGGTAAAGCAAGCTGAAGATGGTAGTGTGGAGAAGCATAAGGCTAGATTTTTTTCCCGTGGCTTTTCAAAGTTAGAGGAGATTGACTATGATGAGACCTTTGCTCCTGTTGCAAGGTGCTCATCAATCAGATCTATATTGGCACTATGAACACAAATGGGTTGGAATATACATCAAATGGATGTGAAGATGTCCTTCCTTAATGGAATGATTGAGGAAGAGGTGTACATAGAGAAACTTGAAGGTTTTGAGACCTTTGATCGTGAGTCGCATGTGTGCCATATCAAGAGAGCATTGTATGGGTTGAAGCAAGCACACCATGCTTGGTACACCATCATAGATAGCTACTTCACTGAGTTGGGCTTCACGTAGGGTGAAGAGGATGAAAACCTATACCACATAGTGGTGGAAGGTAAATTGTTGATCATTGTACTTTATGTTGATGATCTTATACTGACAGGTGATGTCTAGTTGATCAATTCTTGCAAAGAGGACCTTGCAAGAGAGTTTGATATGAATGACATGGGGCTCATGCATTACTTTAATGGCATGGAGGTATGGCAGGGAGATGGGGAGTTGTTTGTGTCTCAGGGCAAGTATGCCAACAAGATACTCAAGAGATTCTGCATGGAGAGAAGCAAACCCATGGAGACTCCTCTACCAGGTAACTGGAGGAAGGAGGATGCTACTTCAGGGAAAGTAATGGAAGCTACTATTTATAGGAAACTTTTGGGTTCACTCATGCACTTGGTGAACACACGATTGGATATGTGCTATGTAGTTAACCAACTTAGTCAAGCAATGGTTAGGCCTACCAAGCTGTATTGGAAGGTGGAAAAGCATGTGTTGAGATACCTCAGGGGCACATCTCCATATGGATTATGGTACAGATGGTCAGAGGGAGTGAAGGTTCAAGACTTCACCAATGCAGATTGGGAAGGGAGTCCATCGAACAAGAATAGCACATCAGGAGGGATCTTCAGTATTGGGTCAATGATGGTTTCTTGGTACAACAGGAAAAAATGATCAGTTGCACTCAGTTCGGCAGAGGCAAAGTACATGGCTACAAGTTAGGCAACATGTGAGGCCATCTAGATGAGGAAGATCCTAGTTGGTTTGTTTGGTCAATAGATGGATCCAACTATCATTTACTGCGATAATCAAAGTTGTATCAAACTCTTTGAAAATCTAGTTTTTCATGATCAGTCCAAGCATATTGATATCCGATATCATCATCTTAGAGGTTGTGTATTGGGGCAGATTGTGTTGTTAGAGTACATTCCCATAGAGGAGAAAGATGCATACATTTTGACAAAGGAATTGTCAAGATGTAAATTTGAGTTTCATAGAGACATGATCGGGGTAGCTCATAATCCATTTCTTGTTGAGGGGAGTGTTGAGAAATGGAAACAAGAAATTCCAGTTTAATTTGTCCTTGAATTTAAACTGTGAATTAAAATCAAATTCTATTCTCATAGCAACTTATAATTAGTTAATTAAGTTTAATTAACTTAATTAGCTTAGGAATTTTGAGTTTGAAGTCTTTCTGAAGTCATGCATATTTTCTCCCTAATTTTTAGGGGTCTAGTATGAGCTTAAATTGAGTTGGAAATTAGATCACTCAATTTATTGAGTTAGGTTCAGTTAAATTAGTGCCAAACTATTTCTAGAACTAATAGAGAGTTAATATTTAGTTGAGGCACTAGTGCATCCACAAGTGTCACTCTAGTTAACTGAAGATTCCCTCATTAGAAAATCATGCATGTCAATTCTAACAAAGGCCCAATTGAGACTAGAGTGCAAGGACATTGTATTACCAATTTTATGATTCACTAAGTTGTATAGATCATGCATACAATCAGAGATTGATCCTATGTTTGGATTTCACAACTTTTGGAAGCATGAATTCACTTTAAATATGGGCTATTCATCCAAGGAACTAAGCAAGAGATTAGGGCCTTGGAGAGCTGTAGAATTGGCTAAGTGTTGGCCAAGAGCTAGCTTGTGAGTTGAGATATTTGAGTATACTTGTGCATAAGTTTTATAGTGAGAACAAGAATTATATTCTCATCTTGGATTCTGATATATGCAATACAGATAAAGGGGTTTTGAGTAGTATCTTTCGATAGATACATCTTGTGTTATGTTCCAATGATTTATGTTCTTCTTGTTCTTATTGTTTTCATTTATCTATTGGCTTCCGTTGGTTGAAAATAGAAGTAGATTCTTGTCCTGTGCCTTAGTACATTGCATGAGCTTGTGAATCTACATGATTTTATACACTTTATTGGATCACGATACTAGACCCAATACTTTCAATTCCCATCCTAAGATAGTTATAGAGGAGCCAAAACTTGATACATATGTCGACACAACTATCATGGTTGATAAAAATGTGGATTCAAATGTTGAATAACTTTAGTTGGCTAGAGAGGACTTGTTTGGCTACCTAGACCTGTTGAGGAATAACCTTCCTGCTATTTTGAACAAGAAAAAACAGTTGATAGGTTTTCTTTAAAAAAATGATGGATGATGCCAATGATCTTCATATTATGGACTATGACTTCACCCTTTGTTTGGGTGCTTATGAGTCATTTTTTAAGAGAGATAAGAGTTTCATTTGACCTAAAAAGAAAAACAAAAGAGGAAAACAAACTGGCATCTTGGAAATTGATTTGAATGTTCCTACATCTGAATATGAACCATTTTAGTTTCAACATCTCAACAATATAGGTCATCCTCATTCCAACAATGCATATATACATAACAAGTTTTTAATGAAGTGGTGTGTAGATGTTTGCAATGGCACGACATCCCATTAGTGTGTTTGCTCCTATGGATCATCCTCCATTGGAACATGCTTCGCTCATTGACAATTGTCAGATTAGTGATTTGTGAGGTGTGTTGCTATATATTTTCTCTTAATTTTATTATAAATGTGTGTACTAGATGTTATTGATGTTGTTAATGTCATGTATGAATGTTTGTAGACTTGCAACATCCCACCAACGTGCCTTCAATTCAAGCACATAGGTAGATGCACCATCAATCTAGTTATCACATCATTCAAGGTGCATTGGATGGGTTTCATAATTAATGTAGTCCATAATATGATGTGTGTATTAATTTACACGTCATTATTTTCTTTGATGAAAATTGCATTGTTATCTTAAAGATGCAATAGCTTCTAGTATGGACCATGCTCCATTAGAGCATGCTTTGTTGGTTGAGAATTTTCCAATTAATGATTTTTTAGGTTTGTTGCTATATATTTTCTCTTAATTTTCTCTTAAATGTGTGTACTAGATGTTATTTATGTTGTTAATGTAGTGTCTAAATGTTTGCAAAGGTTTGACATACCACCTGTGTGCCTTTAATTCAAGCACATAGATAGATGCACCATCGATCTAGTTATCACATCATTCAAGGTGCATTGGATGGGATTCCTAGTTCATGTAGTCCATAATATGATGTGTGTATTAATTTATATGCCATTATTTTCTTTGATGAAAATTACATTGTTATCTTATAGATGCAAGAGCTTCTCTTATGGATCATACTGCATTGAAGGATACTTCGTTGGTTGACAACCACCCAATTTGAAAGGTTTGTTGTTATATCTTTGTTCATAAATGTGTGTAATGGATTTTATTGATGTTTTTAATGTAGTGTTTTAATGTTTGCAGAGGTGCGACATCCCACCAGTGTGCCTTCAATTCAAGCACATAGACAAATGCACCATCGATCTAGTTATCATATCATTCAAGGTGCATTGGATGGGATTCCTAATTCATGTAGTCAATATTATGATGTGTGTATTACTTTACATTTCATTATTTTATTTGATGAAATTTGCATTGTTATATTACAAATGGAAGATCTTGTCCTATGGATCATCCTCCATTGGAGCATGCTTTGTTGGTTGACAACTATCCAATTGGTGATTTTCCAAGTTTGTTGTTATATCTTTCCTCTTAATTTTCTCTTAATATCAATAGAAAACATTGGTATAGATTTATCTCCCTCTCCTAATGAAGTAAAGAACAAGGGGTGTATGAGTATAAGACAAGGGGTGTCAGGAAGTTATATTGGTTGGTTTCCAAAATTACAGTCAACACAACATAATGGATGTCACATGTTTATTTTTTTCATACATTTTCATTCATTGACACTCTAATCTAGCTATAAGGCCTGCAATAGGTTTATATTTCATGTGATTCCAAATTCTCATCTTGGGAGCATTATTCCTAGTATAATATTGACATGCATATATTGAAAAATTGTGACGTGTCTCAAGAGTTGGTTATGTTGTGTAGGTAATTTTCCCGATAGACAAACAACATGACAAAGAGAAAGGTTTGTAAATCCAAACAAATGATTTGGATAAATCTTGTAAAAAAAAAATCATCTATTATGATTCCCAGTTCAAGAGCTCGACATGGAATACACATAATTTTGTCAATAGGGATATACTTTGTTTAGTAAATTGTATCATAAAAATATGGTAATATTTTATGGTTTCTTTCCTAGATATTATGGATCTTAAAGTTTTGTACATTTTTATATATAATGTATGAAAAATAAATACAAAGGGTTTTGAAATCTTTGGGAAAAACATTGTGTGTATTGTAAACTTTTCAAGATCAATATAGTTTGTTGTCTACAGAAGTTTGAATGGTTTTAAAGATTCATGTATTACTGTTTTTTTGTTTGTCCTCCTTCTACCCACTTGTTCTCCTTTTTACTTCTAATATGTTGATATCTTCAGTATTGGAATATAGTTGTAACAAACTAGAATTCATGCTTGATTTCTCAGTCTCATAATATTCAAATGATCTAAGCGTTTTTCCATTTAAAGGTTACAAAAATCACTATGTGGTGCTCGTGTTTTTTGAGATCAATATGATAGTCTTCTATTGCATCCTGATTTTTAGAATATGAACAAAGAAGGTAATACTTGTCTTGCCTCAGCCAAAGTTTTGAAGGATTTGCTTCTCTTAGTCATTTTTGTAAGCATAAGAACACGTATGAGTAGACATGAGTGGGGATGCTCCTTCCACTATTTTCGAAATTGTTTCCTTGTATATGATCATAAAAAATTTAGTATATGTTTAATCCAAAGTTTTTAATGTTTATTTTATTAAACATGACCTTATCACTCTTTAATATTTCATGAAAAAGCATTTTCCAATGCTTAATAACTTAATTCACACAAACTTTCTCGGTTTTATGATTTTGCAACATTCATATAGGCATTGGAAAATTATTTTCCAACACTCCTGTAAGCGCTGGAAATTTCCAATGCTTTTTTGAAGGATATTTTGAATACTTTTGACTAAAAAAATTTCATTGGTCCAAAATTACCAACAAGGTAGCTGATTGCTTACTATGAAATGAGAGAAATAAATTACCCCCTTGCTACCTTACAATTGGTGACCCAGCATAGTGTTGGGGCCTTGTCTTTTGTGATATTTTATAGAGAAGGAGGCTAGTGACAAGTAGTGGAAATGACCATTGGGAAGTTGCAGAGCTGACAACCGAGAAAATACATGAGACTGAAGGAAGGTTGGCTGTTGCGAGAAGAAGCAAAGACAACCGAGTTAGGAAAGAGTAGGAGCAACCAAGGATGAAGACAACTGAGCAGGAGAAAAGGAACTTGAAGTTCGGTTGGTGTAGGAAAGGAAAGAAGAAAATAAAAAGAAGAGAGGAGAGAAGAGAAGGGGTTGGTTGGTTATGTTGTAATCTTGGTAATTCCATTCATCATGTGTTGCAGGGAAATGAGAGCAACTTCGCTATTATCTTTGTATGGGTTTATATCTTGTCTGTAAGAGTTCTAATGCTGAGGAATGGGTCATGAGCCTTCGGTAATGTGCTTATTTTGATAGTAATGAAGAATACTATTATGGGATCATAGTGTGGTCACTGTGTGTTATTTTTGTTATTTAATTTTTTTTATATATGCACCTGTTTAGGTAGTATCTTTGTTATAACATGCAAACACCATTGCGATCTTGTTTCTTTGAATGTTAAGTTACTGTCGCTTTCTCTCTATCTTTTTATATGGTTCCCTGTTATCATATTACAACCCTCCTATAACTTATGTTGTGACGCACCTCGGGTGAGACTCCTTACCCATCCTGGTAAAGAGAAAATGCTGACGTTGTGCTAGACTACAACAGAGCATTGTTGGCCCTTGTGCTCTAACCTAGGGTCTTAACCCTATTGTTATTTCTATGCCAACAAATGGTTCCATTGCCAGGACCTAAAATTCAAAATGAGGGTTTGGAGTATTGTATCGAGTATCTTCAAGAAAGAACTAGGGAACTGGTGGGATGAGAAAGTGGACCAATGTGTTTCTCATCAAGCTCAACTACGTTGTCGAACTATTGTGAAACTGAAGGAAAAAATTCTATATTTGGAACTGATGAGTGATTAGTGCAAGATTTTATGGTGCAAATTTCCAGAAGAAATTTACAACTGGTTACAAAGATTGCAGATGAAAGGGAGGTCCAGTGGACAAGATTTGTCTCGTTGCATCTGGACTCAAGAAGATCTCACTGTACTATGTCATCTTGACACACTACGTCATCTTGACACAGATCTGACGATGGCAGTAGATTTTTGGGTGCAGACCACACTGGAATGGTATATTATCGAGTTTACAATAGAAATCCATCAATCCTTTTCAAAGCCTAAAGTTGTGTTGTGACTAGAGTTGTGAGGGAAGTTGTTGAAAGTAGTAACCCTCTGGGTTAAGGTCTTAATGGTGGAAGAGGGATTTTTGGTATTCCAAAGTCCAAGCATGGCAATGTAAACACCTAGTACTAGGGGAAGGACCTAAAGGGAAGGATGCTACCAAGGGGGGAATATGAGGCTATTAGGAGGATGGATGCAAATGATTCTTGAAAGGCTAGGGATCTAAGAGTGAAAGGGAGAGCACATATAGTGGAGAGATGATAGGAAAGGGCCATGCAGATAATTAGAAGGAAACAAGAGGGATTACAACAAGCAGGAGAGGTGTTGAGGAGTCTAAAGAAAGGCTATAGGATGGAAGAAATATCAATGAAGGGAATAAAGATGACTGTAACCGCTGGGGGTACTGCAAGCTATAGGGTCCCTCCCTCACCAATGGAGAGGGAGAGGTTGGAGGGAAAAGGTCATGTCGTCTCAAAGGAAGGCCTAGAGGATGATATCTATTTTTTTATACAGAGAATGTTTGTTGAAGATGATGCATCCAAAATAATCAACGATCCACCCCCCCCAAAGCTCAGGAAGTGTCTCCCCCAACCATCCTCTAGTACTCATAATAATCTTGACAAATTCCTTTATAAGTTGATCAAAACTATAAGAGTTCATAGTGTGCATGTTAGTTATAAAACTATAAATAGTAGTAGTGGAAATATTAGCAGTAATACGGTCTTACAAGGATCTCTACAACTAGAATCACAAGGATTTGTGATTTTAGCATGGACTCAGTAAAAAATGGAAGGATAATTCACAAGGTATCCCAAATTCTCTGGTAGGGGGAATGAAGATGTAGAACAACATTGGTTTCTATGCAAGGCCATCTGGAGATCCCATCAGATGCCTGATAATGTGAACCTAATTAAATTTCACACCACTCTTAGGGAAAGGGCCTTGAGGCGGTTCATAAAATGTTCCAAGTTATACCAGAACTCAGCTGTGGATGATGTTAAAAGAGAATTTGTAGAGGATTTCTAACTTCCCCAACTTGATCAGTAAGGGTTGCCAGAGCTATGGGAGATAAAGCACCGGGAGGGAGAAACTGCATGGGAACTGATGCAAATATTTCAGGATGAAATTAGTAAACTTAGTTATGTTAGCACTCTATAATTTATGATGTTTATAGAGAAATTACAAAGGTAACCATAAACCACTTTGGAAGCTCGGATCTAGCCCTGCAACCTTCAGAGAGGGATCTCTATATTAGATTTATATTTGTTTGATTTTGGATATTAGGCTAGGTATAAAGGTTTAAGGTTTGGTATATGATTTGGTTTGAATTGTATGGTTGATTGATTTCTATATTACGATTGGGTTATGGAGTCTGTGAATTAAAAGATGGATCTGTTTTAGCATTTTGCGGATAGATTTCATAGTGCAAGGTAGCCTAACTAATTGGATTCTTTAATTTTAAATGAAGTGAATAAGAAGAAGAGAAAATATTTCGATTAAGTAAAGAGATATTAAGAATTCATTTACTTAATGTTAGTCGAAAACATTAAAATTATTTAAAGCCAGAATCAAAGTGTACATCAAAACAAATTATGTTCTTCAACTTTCTATTGAATAATAAACATATAAAATGATAGAGGCACTTCACCAGCATTTTGACAAAAGAATATTGTGAAAGAGATTTTTGTATTACTAATAAGTCCATTGAAGCTCGAAAATGTACAATAGCTTTCTCAAATGCAAAACCAACCCTTCATACTTCGAAAGTAGAAGTATTTATAAGTATATTTACAAAATATATTGTCATAACTGATCAGGATTGAATTTAGGAAATTCTAAACTAATTATATTTCTATTTTACAAAAATATAGGAAAAATTGAACTGCTTGGATTGTTGGCACTATTTTTGTGGAGACTATTGTTGATCTGGCCCTTGACTTTTGCTGCATTGTTTGTCCTGCTGCTGAAGAAGAATTAACTTTTTACTCAAGTAAATTGCATAATTTTTCCCACCTGTCTTCACTTGGAATTGAAAATTTGGGTAACTTCCTGTAAATTTCGTCTACCTCTGTATATTGGAAAAGGTGTGCTTAGTGACAAAAATGTATTTGATTTCATGTTGGATGTCTAAATCAAATTTCAATGCCTCTAGGAAGGTTTTCCCTATTATACTCCCCCGTGTTCTTACAAATTTTGTACTATCTCTGGAAATGACCATCAATTTCTAACTGTAATATGGAAATTTTATTAATGTGTCATTGAACACCAACAAACTTGGAAGTCCCTTTTGACTGAGGAACTTAAACTTGTTGAAGAATCTCTGGACACCATTCACCAAAACTTGGCACTGTTTCTTCAGCTACAACATAAGATTTCTTTTGTTCAATACTTTCTTGATTTCTAATATGGTCTCAGTCTTGTCTTCAATTTCTAGTTCTTCCAACTCATATCTATTTTTAGAATTTAGAAAGTTAATGAGGCTTGTGGTTTCTGTTGGCCTTTCCCCTAACTTTTCCCTAATTCCTTGAATGGCTCCTATGGATTTTTGAATCAACTCCTTTTGCTAAAAAGTAATCTGTATTAATGGACATATCTTTGTGATTGATTTGTTGATATATATCCATATATTTTTCTTAGCCTAAAATAAGGTATGAGCCATGACAGATTCCTTTTCCAATTGATATATCCTTTGCATCAGTCTCTGGGATTTTTGTACCTCTATCAATTGAGAATTCTCAATTCTCTCTTTCTATTCCTGTAGAGTCCTTACCTATCCTTGTAGTTTCTTGATTTCCTCCCCTTCTAAAGACATGTATTCCATGGAATTTACCAGTTCACTTGGGTCATCTGAAGTTGGTGTAGGGGGTGTTGTAGATGTAGAAGCTCTTAAAGTACTTGTTGTATCCGTGGTTGCTGTAGTTGACGTAGAAGCCCTTGTTTGCACTATTGTTGCAAGAGGTAATGTATTAGGTTGAATTATAGCTAGCTGTGCATTTTGTTCTTTCTCCTTGATCAACTTGTCCATTTCTGCTTCCATGTATGTTATCTGTGCATTTTGCTCCATAGTTAGTCTGAGCATGTCCTCCTTTTGGCTCTCTGTCTCCACCACTTCTTTTAGTTGTGGATCCTCGGTTGCTAGCACTTTCAACTATTTTCTGAGTGCTTCTATGTCAGCATTCTTATTATTAACTATTTCTTCTCCTGCCTTAACATTTCTTGGGTCATATCCTATCTTAATGAACAAATATTCCAATGGTTTTATCTTACTATCTTTTGCTAAAGAAGAAGCCTTTTCAAGTTTTAATTGGGATTGACTATTAGTAAATGATTCCTACAATTTGGAAGTAGTCATTGTAGTACTTGTCAATGTAAAATAGATCATCTCCCCTCTCTTCTTGTGCATGTCCATTTGATCTACAAGATGGACATCCTTTGTATCAAAATCAAATGTAGTTTGCTTGTAATCTACTATAGATTTAGGATGGAGGACCTATGCTTGCAAGAATTCCATTTGCATTCTTCCTTTCTCAGTGTCAAAGGCTGACAAGAGCCTATGCTAAGTAGAAGAAGTTTGTTATGAAATTGATCATAAGTGATAACTTTGAGAAGCTCATTTCTACTTTTTATTTCCTTAAACTTGTCAAAGATACTTGCTTCCCTTTGACCTTGGATTAATTCTAATGTCTGAGTTGTATTTGGATTCTCTTGTGAGACTTAAGAGAATGGAGATCTTGTAAAGATGCTATCCCTTGTTGGAAAATGCAGAGTCTTGAGTACTATAGGAGCTTTCCCTACTCCTTTTGAAAAATATATCTTAGGATTTGTCCTTGCTTTCTTAGTGTAAATTTTAAATTCTTTGGCTGAAACCTGTATGACTGAAGGAGAGTCTTCTTCTTGTGGCCTTTTCTTTGCTTTTTCCTGAGATGTGGGAGTTTCTGAAGTAGCGGTGGACAACATCTGCTCCTCTGCCTCCTATAGAGTATTTTATTCCCATTCATCTTGGTTCATGTATTTCTCTATTTCAAGCCTCTGAGTGTGAACAGATCGAGTGGTTTTTTGTTCCACTCTTAGTTTAGAGATCATACCAAATGGATCATATGACCAAGTGAAGCTCAAGGGAAAATTCATCTGTTTTAAGAGGATATGTGCCTCCTCTCCCACTTTCTTTCTGTTGCAAATAAATGGTCCTATCTGAGCCTTCATTCTGAATTGTGATTTCTTCTTAGGTGACACAAAATGTACTTCATCTAAGTATATAATTTTCCTGATGTATTCTAAAGCAAAAATTCTCATTGGGAGATACCTGGGTAGTTTATAAGGTGGCAACTCACACCCATACACTCTTATTTTGGTGTAATTCTGGTATAAATACTAGTCACCTATTCTAACTTGCTCACTTAGGTATAAAATTTTCTGAATTTCTGCATTGACCTTGGGTACTACCTCACTACTCAACAAACATGTTGCTGGAAGAATAAATTGATCAATAAAATCTTTGAAGTTGTATTCTTCTGAATTCCTTATTTGCATAGAAGTCCAAAAAATGACTGAGTGTGGCTCCCCCTATTCATTCATCTTTTGTACTTCAAATGGGTACTTTTATGCTTGAAAAAATAAAAACAACATACACAAGAATAGAGGCATATATGAACATTCCTTCAGTTTCAATCTTAAGGGATTGTTATTGAATGTTGTCAGCCAGGAACTGGCTAAAATTTAAAATCACTGAGGGTTTTTCTTCAGTGGAGAAAATGGATAGAAATCCTAAAATAGGTTCATCTACCCATTCATCTGAATAATACCCTAGCAAACATGAGAGTATAGAAATGATTTGTTTAGCTCTGTCTGGAAAAATGGAGGAGGGATATGGTGGATCCATTTTTGGGAGCTAGGCATCTTCAAGTAGGAAGATTTAAAAAATCTTGGATCTCTGAGAAAAGGTCAATTTCTGATATAATTCATTCAAGGTTTCCACTAAGAAAGGAATAGTGGAATAGTTATGAGGGATCTACAATATTTGGTCAATTGACTGAGGGGTGATTGTGAATAGAATTTCACCATTGTGAGCCACAATGTCTCTCTGGTCTGGTAGGTAACAAGCTTGGAATTTGAGGAAAAATTCAGGAAAGTGATGGGTTTGGGGAAACATGTAGAGGGGTAAACTGGATTCCCAGAGGCCAATTTCATCACTCTGGTTAAGGAATATGTCTTTGAGCCAGTTGTGTAATTTGAATAAATTGAATTCACACTTCGGCTCTGAGATTTTATAGTCTGTGTTAGTCAGGGTGATGTGATCAAGGTCAACTGATGGGGGAACCATAAGATTTTTAATATTGGCATTGGTTTTTCTCTTGGGAGCCATATTGGGAATTTGAAGGAATTTGGAAAAGGTTGACTAGTTGTGCAATTTACTCGAGAAAAGATTGAAGATGGAGGTTGGTGATGATGGTGAATCTAGTGCTACAACGTCCTGGTTTCTTGCTTAGTGTCTGGATAATTTTCTTGTCTCAAATGAAATTGAGAAAATGAAAAAGAACACTGATGGGATCAGATTTAGCAAAAGGTGTAATGAGAATGGATGTTATGCTCTTTATACTTGCAAAATAGTCTTGTTGAGGGTGCAAAACCATTGGTGGGTTTAACAGTAATTTAGTGGGGGATTAAATGCATAATGGGTAGGGGAAATGGTTAGACAAGTGTCATGGAGGGATTAGCGGGGTAGGCGGGGGGAACCATTGGTGGGAAGAAGCAGATTAGGCCATTTTTAGAGGTGGGGAGGGAGGTATGCAATATGGAAAGGGGGAGGTGGGAAAAATGTGGGAGTGACTTGTAAGGTGGGGTCGGGGAATCGAAGCCACCTTTTCAGACCCCCCCTCTGCCGATAAAGGTAGGAAGGGAAGGGGGGGGCGAAAGGCATTGTGGACTGTCGATCAAAATCATGATTTGACACATAGCTTGGCTCAGGCCCACCCTCTATACACTACAAAACAAAACATATTGTCGTTTTTCACTATTTGTTTATAAGCAGCAAACTTAGGACAAAAGCTGTATCGCTTCAAAGCATGCATAATACCATTTTAATGATTTTTCTCCTAATTTTTTTACAGCAAGGCCTATCTTCTACAAACCAAGGGTGCAGTTAAATGTGCAAAACCTCCTTATTTTCCTTTAAAGGATAGATTTATCCTAATCTAATTTCTACCCTACAACTCAAATTATTAATCCAGTTTAAAAAATTGGATCAATTTTTTCTCCTATCTACCTAATTTTAACCAAGTTTAAACAGTTTGGTTAACTTATTATCTAGTCTAAAAAAAAATTCAAATGTGTTTGACAATTATTATACTGTATGATTCAAACAAAGATCTGTGATTGTGGAATTTAAAACAAGATGCCCACAATTCATAATTTATTTTTTCAAAACAAAACTATTTTTCTCATAGTGGCATTTGAATTTGCATCACTTTCACTCTTTTTTATTTTCATGGGGTTCTTTTCATCTTTTTCTTTTTTTATTCTTTTATTATATTTTTCTTTTATATACCCTTTATTAATTTTATTTTTATTTTTTTCTTTTTGGAAATCATTTGCAACATGCAATATTATTTACAATTTGATATACTAAAAGAAAATATTCAATCATCATTTGATCTTATGAATCATTGGACCCTAATAGGCGCCAGCTGGGGATGGCACTCTCCTTGTGAGGTGTCAAGAATTGTTGATCAATATCCTTGAATCATCTCCTTCAATATTATTTTTTGCATCTAATTTGTCTTTTTGTTGTTGTAGTTATGGTGGCAAACATGACCAGAAGGTTAAGGCCTTCTCTTCGAGCTTCAACTTTCTGACAAGAGCTACCCAATAATAATAGTATAAATAAAATTATATTTACAATGGTTTTGGTGAGGAATTCTTCTATTCTTGGAACACATAATGTTTTAATATTATGGCATTGACAGGTCCACCAGGCAACTCAAATCCATCAATGTACTTTAGAAAAAAGCATTATTGCCCCTGTAAGCATGGATTGTGTAAGGTCCCATCCATAAATTATCAAATTTTCCATGATTATCTTTCTCTTCTCTTCTTGAATCCCATTTCAAAACATTATCCCCTATATGAAAATCATCAGCCTCAGTTCTTCTATCATAAATCTTCTTGATGTTTTCCTGGACCAATTGGGTTCTATTGTGAACTTCTTCTCTTGATTGTTGTAGTTGAATTGTTTGATTAATTCTTCTTTGACGGTCATTAGGTTCCACTTGCAATTCCTGCATCATTTTCAAAACAGGGATACCTAATGAAGTTGGAAAAACAACTTCCATTTCATAAACTAATTGGTATGGAGACATGCCAATTGATTTCTTAGTGGTGAGTCTGTTAGCTCATAATGCATTTACCAGTTTGTTATGCCATGATTTCTTGTTATATTTCAATAATTTATTGATGATATTAACCAAAATTTTGCTGGAAGACTCTGCTAATCCATTCCCCTGGGGGTAATAGGTGGTAGAGTGTCCTAAAGTTATTTGATATTTGTTGCAAAACTCCACCATCTTCTTTGATTTGAATGTTGCTACATTATCTGTAATGGTTTTCCTGGGACATCCAAATATTGAAAGAATATTATTTTCTAAGAATTCAATAATCATTGCATCATATGATTGCCAGGTAGGTATAGCTTCAATCCATTTGGTAAAATAATCGGTGGCTGTAATAATCCATTTGTGTTGGCCAAGAAGGAAGGATGAATTTCTCCAATGAAATCCAAATGCCAATGTTGAAAAGGAGTTTCAACTATATGGGCTTCAAGGGTAAAGGCAACAGTGTCCTTTTTCCTTCAAATATCTAGCATTTGTGACATGAGGTGACTTTCTTATGGACATCTGCAAATAAGGTTGGCTAGTAAAAACCAACTCTTAGGATCTTGTTGGTAGTGGTATTCTAGTACAAGTGTCCTCCACAATCTCCTTCATGAAATTCCTGCATTACTATATCTGCTTCATCTTTCAACAAGAAATTTAGTAAAATTTGAGTTTAAGAAATCTAGCTTTAGTTTTGGTTAAACCAGGATGAGCTTGTAAATGATGTAAAACAAAAATAAGGTTTGCATACCAGGGAGAGGTTGCAAAAGCCTTTGTTACTTGTGGAGTAGCCTGCTCTCCTTGTTAATCAAGTATAACAAGAAAATTTATATCCAAAGAATGTAAATTTGATTTAGCCATCAATTTAGCTAATCCATAACCCTTAATGAGTTTGGTAGGTTTGATTTCAATGTCATATTCTAGGATAATGGTAATCCATTTACCCCTTTCCCATCAGGATCATTAAATTGGGTCAACATGTCTTTTACCACAACGTTTGGAACAAAATAAATTATATGTGAATGGAGAATATAAAATCTAAAACCTTTAATTGATTTCACTAAAGAAAATACTCGCTTTTCCATAATGTTGTATTTCAATGCAAAATCTCTTAAGGCTTTGCTAAAGAAAGCAATAGGTTTTTCATGTCCTTCATTATTTTTCTGTAAGAGAACTGCTGCAATAGTATGCTCAAATGAAAATGAGAAAATGAGAAAATATTTTGTGAAATTAGGGCTAATTAATGCAGGAGCTTGGGTTAAGGTTTGTTCTACGTGATCAAATGATTGTTTTGCCTCACTGTTTCACTTTACCTCAATTTCTTTTCTCAACATATTTGTTATATTTCTTAGAAGCTCTACTAAATTAGGAATAAATATCCTTAGAAAATTGATTTGGCCAATGAAGGATTTGACTTACTTTACATTTCTAGGGGGATTTATTTTTAAAATAGCTTCAATTCTGCTAGGATCTATTCTAATTCCATCTTTTAAAATGATACGTCCTAGCAGTTTTCCTTCTTTTAATCCAAACAACATTTTCTTTGGGTTCAAGGAAATAACAAATCTCCTACATTTTTCAAAGGCCCTTCTTAGGTGAAGCAAATGTTCTTCATATGTTTTTGAAAAAACAGTGATATCATCAAGATATATAACTATGAATATGCCTATTTCATCTAAAAAGGTAAAGTCCATGGATCTTTGAAATGTAGCATCAACATTCATTAAGCCAAAAGGCATCTTCACATACATGAAAGTGCCCCAAGGTGTAGTAAATGTTATCTTTTCTTGGTCTTCAGGATGCACTAGGACTTGATTGTAACCAGAAAAACCATCTAATAAAGAAATTCTACTAGATCCAACCGCCTTCCGCAAAATGTGATCCATTTTAGGAAAAAGGTAGTTATCTTTCAGGGAGGCTTTATTAAGATTTTTGAAATCAATACAAAGTCTAATTTCTCTAGTCTTTTTCCTAGTTGAAACTGAGTTTGACACCCACTTAGAATATCTTAATGGTGCAATGATCTTGGCATCATACATCTTTTTGACCTCTTTTTCAATTAGAGGCATCATCATTGGGTTGATCCTCCTAAATTTTTGTTTAAAAGGCTTTTGTTCTTCTTTTATGGGAATGTTATGCTATATAATGTTGGTTTCATAAGATTTCAGATCTTCATAACTCTAGGAAAACACATCTATGAATTCCTTGAACAAGTTTATGTACTTTTTCTTTTCAGTTGGGGGTAAAGATTTGGATAATTTAACTCTCTTGGGTACTTGTACAGTTCCTATGTTACAATCTTCAACCTCATCTCCAGTAGTTTCAATTTTAGGCTTTTTTGACATCATTAAAATAAAAAAAATCCTCTAAGGGGACTAACCCTTTAGGAGAAATATTGTCTTTCAATTATAAGATTTCTAATTCTTATTTTTCTTGACCTATTTCTTTCAATTCTAATTTGGTCACACTTTTATGTTCACTATCTTCTATGTCAACATCTACATCTCCATTAGCACACTCAAACTCTTCCTTTGGTTGTAAAAGAAATTCAATTTGTTCATCGTTTCCAAAGACTTGCTAGTATATGATATTTTCTGGTACAATTGGTCTGTTTTTTACTGCAACAATGTATTGGTGACTAGGATGATATGGAATTTTGCAGGTAATAGCTAAAGTAGTCGAACCATCAGGCATGATGTTTTGACATATGGGGACCACAGACAAGTTATACTCAATGAAAGATTTAAAAAAATCCAAAACAACATTCCTATAGGCCCTTAACCTTGGGTGTTTGGTAGATTATTCCCCTTTTATCTATTTTATTATCAGTTTAGAGTCCCCATGGATTGAAATTCTCATGGCACCTATCTTCTCTAAAGTTGTAACCCTATAAGTAAGGCTTCATATTCAACTATGTTGTTAGTAAATTGAAAGTTTAGCTTATATGAATGGTCTTCTGAGTGATGAGGTTGTGAATTTGAAACCCATACACCTGCTCCTAATTCCTCTTTACTGATAACCCCATTAAAACCCAAATTCCATAGAGGTTCATTTTGTTTATCATGTTCTACCATATCTATTTTTCATTCCTAAATTTCACACAAAACAATTTCTAAATTGGCAATGTGTTTATTTATGGTTCCATCATTGTACAAAATAAAAGAATCAAGGTCTGAATGGACTGAATATAAGGGATAATTGTGGGGTTTATCTAGACTGGTAACCATAATTTTCATTAATTTTTCCCTATATAGTCTCCTCTGCTGAAGAAACACTGGAATGGTAGCATAGGTCATATCCATTTGAAGGGTTCCTTGCAGTTTAGCTCCCCATGGGTGAGATAGTAACATGCCATATTTAGGAGGTATTTCAACAACAAATATGTCCATTACCAAGCTCTTGGGTAGTATTTGTGCTAAATTGACACATAAATCCTTAATGAGACCTAGGAATTTTACTTTACTTGAATCAAAAGAATACATATCTTTGTATTTTCTAGTGATATGCAGTCCCAATTTTTCCATAACAACCTTAGGCATGAGATTGTGAGAAGCCCCTGAGTCAGGCATTGCATTGTGAAATTTTTTATCATGAATGTTTACACTAATGTGAAATGGAGGTACATCTCCATCTTGGAGTTTTCCATAAACTTCAGACCCAAACAATATTTCTGGTTGATCATCCAATACATTCAATGTACCTATATCTTCCCCTATATTCAAAGCTTTCATTACTTGCAATCTATATGCAGGTTTATTCATAAGTTCTGTTAGGGGAATAGATATTTTAAGTTTTGCCAATTCTTGTTCTGTGCTGAATGATATTTGAGTTTTTTTTATATTGAGGGAATCTTGTTCCTCAACGACATCCTTTTGGGAAATATCTTTTTGTTGGCTAGTAGAGGGACTATCAGTTTTAGTTGTTTTGAAGATAGTATCAAATATCTTTTGGGTTGGAACATCTGCATTCTTTTTAGCAAAAATGTCAAGATTTTTCTTAGAAGGGGTGTCAACTACCTTTTTATTGGGAGTATTAGCATTATTTTTAGTAATATTATCAACTGTTTTCCTACTCCGTAGGTTATGTTTCCTATGGACTTCCATAATTGAATTTCAAAGACTTCCTTGTAATATTCAGATTCCTCAGGATTTACTTCATCTTGTGAAAGTAAGAAAATGTCTTGTTCTTATTGAGTAAGGAATGTAGAGTCATTATCATTTATTCCAATTAAATTTACATGAGTATCATTAAGGTCTTCAACTAATTCTCCCTCCTCATCTCTATAGTTTTCATGAAATGGAGGTCTGATATGCTGATCTAGACCTTTTTGTTCCCTTTGTTTGATTTGGGGTGGATTTATCCTAAAATTAGGATTTTTGATTTGGGGAGCAGGTTGGTTTTCTTTAGAAGGATTCCTATCAACTATACTTATCCTCTCCATCATCCTCTCCATCCTTCTAACCAGATTATCTATTTTATAATCGGATGAAGAAAAGGAAGAAGGTTCCTCCTTTATAGTAACCCTTCATTCAATTTTTAGTTTCGATTTTTTGGCTAATAAATTATCCTCAACTTTAAGGGCATTAGCTTGCATTTCCTCTAATGTAGTAGGGTCTCTCTCTCTCAATTGGTATGCCATATCCAAATCAGCTACTTCAGGGAAATGGATAAGGGCCAAGCCTGGTGGAGGTTTAATAGAAGCTAGCATTGCATTATAAACTTTATTAAACCTATCACCATATGATTCCATAGTTTCATTAGGTCCTCTTTTTAAATTTTTATACACATTTAGAATTTTAAGGGGATTATTTTTTGTTGCCCACCTATTTAGGAAAGCCCGATGAAAGGCATCAAGCCTAGCTATACTAGCTACTATTAATTTTTTTATCCATTTTCTTACCTCTCCACCCAAACTTTGGGCAAAAAGTCTCATCTTTAGATCACTTTAATCCACTTCCTGAAGATCAAAGAAATCAATCATTTTGTCTACATGTTTTTGTTCTGTGATAGCACCACTCGCATCAAATTGAGGAAATTTGGTTTGATAATCTTGGGGCATAGGATGAAATTTCCCAGGTAAGACCAAGGGATCATAACAAGCTACCATGTTGGGTTGAATAATAAGAGAGCTTATGGGAGGTATAGATGTAGGAGTTATTAAAAAGGTTGGGTCACTGTCTGTAATACTATTGGAGAAGTAGTGGAGATTATGGATGGAGTGGGACTAATTGATGCAGGATGGAAAGATTGAGAGGAAATAGCAGATGCTACAACAATCAAGGTAGAAATTTCAACAAATTGTTGAACATAGGCTTCATGTACAACTTGATCAAATTCGGATACTAGATCTTGTAACTTGTTGAAGTTTTGGAGGAATTGTTGATCAAAATCTAGTTCAACAGATTGACCTTCAGTATATAGGGTCATAGCATGGATTTATCAAGTATTGTTTCATCCAAAAAAATTTCAGACTTAACCGTAAATAGAATATGTTCAAATGGTAAGTGAAATTGAATATCTTGTATAGTAACAAATTTCTCTCAGAGAGAGTTTTCCCTAGGTAGGGGACTATTACTTCCTTGACTTTCAGCTAAACTATATTTCTAACCAATTTTTCAAGGTCATCTAAGATCTTGGTGTTGAAAATGCAACAAGATGATGGATCTTAGTGAAAAGAAGTTGCCTTCACTAAGTGGGCCCGCAGGCTATTTTTGGCGCAAAGTCTATTTTTAGACTATGTATATTTTTAGACATATGGATCATGGTCTATGAGTTGCAGGATGTTATTTATGGATGACTGGTCATGTTGGTAAAAATAGATGGACCTCTATTTTTAGACATATGTGCGAAGTCTATTTTTAGATTGCTAGTCTAAAAGTAGAACAGTCGAATATTATTAGCTCTTAATAATATTTGGACTATAAAAATTATCTTATCCTCTTGCAGCACTTCAATTCGAGCTACGGATGTGGCACATGCAACTACTAGAAGGAAATACGATTTTCCTATGGGTTAGTTGAGCTATTGCATGATGGACTTCAGTTAGAACTCAAGTGATTGAGTTTGGTGGAGTTGATTGAGGAGTTGATGGAGTTGTGTTCAGTTTGACTTAGTTGAACTAGTTGTATTTAGTCTAACTGCCAAATACACTAGTGATGAGTGATGTTAATTAATTATTAATTAATTCACTAATTATTAACTCATAAATCAACTAAAGAATACATCAGTTAACTCAGTGCATGGATAGTTCAGTGGAGACAAGTGTTAGAGGTGGGTGAAAGGGTGAGACTACTATAAGTTGTGACTATAGCTGTGCATGGGATTTGCACAATCATTGATTGAGATTGCAAATGAGGATTGCGTACTACAAGCCAAGGGATTTTGAACTTGGATCAGATCTATTCTCAATTTGGATTGCGCAGTAGAGGCAGGCAAACAGTGGAGGAGATTTGAATCTGTGACTTGTTCAGATCTGAGCTAGTTTGTGTGTAGCAGGTGGAGATAGTACTGAGTACTTGTGAGGAGTATTGTACTATGTATTGTTGCATGTTCTCTATCATTATAATATACAATAGTTGGGGGTTTTCAGCTGTATGCTTTCCCCATTACATACTGTGTTGATATGTGTGATTGATGTTTCAATGTGCACATGCGATTGTTTTTTTTTTAATTCCGCAAATTGATGATCAATGGTAGATGAGGTTATGTATTATGCATGCATTCCACAAATAGTGTATAATTAGTATAATCTCTGTGAATAGCTGTTATATTATTCAAATTTCTACACTTTTGCGGTTCTAGATTAGGATGTGATCTTGTGTGAACTCTTTTTGGAGCGAGATGTTTAATATTAAACACACAACTCAATTATTTACACAGTTTACAACCTATGAACATTTATTTATAAAATTTGAACCATTACTTTTCCTGAAATAAAGTTGTTTGAACTAGGGAAATGAATCTTTATAAATAAAAGTTTGTTCTTACCCAGTATGGTCACCACTGTGTTAGCACTCTGTAATTTTTGAGGTTGCTATAGAAATTACAAAGGTAACGACAACACCACTTTGGAAGATGGGTAGCCTTGCCAGCTTCAAAGAGGGATCTCTATGTTAGATTTAGATTTTTTGGTTTTGGATATTAGGTTAGGTATAAAGTTTTAAGATTTGGTTTGAATTGTATGGTTGATTGATGTCTATATTACCATTAGGCTATCTAGTCTGTGACTTAAAATATGTATTTGTTTCAGTATTTTGCAAATATATTTCACATGCAAAGGTAGGAAAACTAATTGGATTCTTTAATTTTAAATGAAGTGAATAAGAAGAAGAGAAATTATTTTCATTAAGTAAAGAGAAATTAAGAATTAATTTACTTAATATCAGTTGAAAACATTAAAATTATTCAAAGCCATAATCAGAGTGTACATCAAAACAAATTCTATTCTTGAACTTTCTATTGAATAATTTAGATTCTGAAAACACATGAGTATGGTAAACAAAGAATAATAAACATATAAAATGATAGATGCACTTCACCAACAATTTGACACAAGAATACTGTGAAAGAGATTTATGTATTACTGATAAGTCCACTGAAGCTCGAAAATTTACAATAGCTTTCTTAGATGCAGAAACCAACCCTTCATACTTTGAAAGGACAAGTATTTATAAGTTTATTTACAAAATATCCCTTCATAACTAATTAGGATGTAATTTAGGAATTTCTAAACTAATTATATCTCTATTTTACAAAAATACAGGAAAACTTGAACTTCTTAGATTGCTGGCACAATTTTTGTGGAGACTGTTGTTGATCTAGCCCGTGACCTTTGTTATGTTGTTTGTCTTGCTGTTGAAGAAGAATTGACCTTTTACTCAAGTAGCTCGCATAATTTTTCCCACCTGTCTTCACTTGGAATTAACAATTTGAGTAACTTCCTGCAAATTCCATCTACCTCTATACACTTGTCAAAGGTGGGCTTAGTGATAAAAAATTGTTTTATTTCATGCTAGATGTCTAAATCAAATTTCAATGCCTCTAGGAAGGTTTTCCTTGTTATACTCCCCTGTGTTCTTGAAAATTTGGTGCTACCTCTAGCAATGGCCATCAATTTCTGATTGTAATTGGGCAATTCTATTAATGTGTCATTCAACACCAGCAAACTTGGAAGTCCCTTTTTACTCAGGACCTTAAACTTGTTGAAGAATCTCTGGACACCATTCTTCAGAACTTGGCACTTTTTCTTCAACTGCAACATATGATTTCTTTTGGTCAATACTTTCTTGATTTCTGATATTGTCTTAGTTGTGTCTTCAATTCCTAGTTCTTCCAACTTGTATCTGTTTTTAGAATTTAGAAAGTTGATGAGGTCTGTGGATTTCTTTGGCTTGTTCCCAAAATTTTCCCTAATTTCTTGAATGGCTCATCTGGATTTTTGAATCAGCTCCTTTTGCTAAAAAATAATCTATATTAATGGCTAGATCTCTGTCATTAATTTGTTGATATTTATCCACATATTTTCCTTAGTGTGAAATAAGGTATGAGCCATGGAAGATTCCTTTTCCAATTGATGTATCCTTTGCATCAGTCTCTAGGATTTTTATACCTCTATCAATTGAGAATTCTCAATTCTCTCTTTCTATTCCTATAGAGTCCTCACCTATCCTTGTAGTTTCTTGATTTCCTCCCCTTCTAAAGACATGTATTCCATGGATTTTACCTATTCACTTGGGTCATCTGAAGTTGGTGCAGGGGGTGTTGTAGATGTAGAAGCTCTAACTGTACTTTTTTTATCCGTGGTTGTTGTAGTTGACTTAGAAGCCCTTGTATGCACTATTGTTGCAAGAGGTAATGCATCAAGTGGAATTATAGCTAGTTGTGCATTCTTTTCTTTCTCCTTGATCAACTTGTCCGTTATCTGTGCATTTTTCTCCATAGTTAATTTGAGCATGTCCTCCTTTTGGATCTCTGTCTCCACCACTTCTTTTACTTGTGGATCCTCAATTGCTAGAATTTTCAACTATTTTTTGAGTGCTGCTATGTCAACATTATTATTCTTAACTATTTCTTCTTCTACCTTAACATTGCTTGGGTCATATCCTATCTAAATGACCAAGTATTCCAAGGATTTTATCTTACTATCTTTTGCTAAAGAACAAGCCTTTTCAAGTTTTAATTGGGATTGAATATTAGTAAAGGATTCTTGCAATTTGGAAGTAGTCATTGCAGTTGATCCATTAATGAAAAACTTGATCCATTAGTGAAAAAGGTATTACAGACTTAATGTGAAGTTGTTTATCTTACTTAGTGCAATAAATCAAAAATATTGCAAATAACATAAACACATAAACAAGTTCAAAACACATTCAAACACATCAACACAACAAAATTTAATAAAGGAGTTCACCAGACTTCATGGCTACGTTTCTTGGTCCCTTAGCTTCCAGTGTTGACCTCTTTATTTTGTCTTCAAAATTGTTGTTACAGGTATGAGATCCAAAATAGAGTCTCAAATAAGAAAATGGACTTCACCGTTGCGTTCAACTTGAAATTTCAAGTTAAACAGTATAAACTCAACTATATTTGGCCACTGTGACCTTCAGACCCACTAGAATACTCTATGCTAACACAAAACCACCTTGTCCTGCTCCAAACAACGTCGGTCTGTGTGCTGGTGGTATGGCATGTTTGGCACCTGCAATTGTTTACATAAAATATTGGTGGCTTGGTTAACCAAGTCCCACCCCTTGACATGTTGGTTAGTGGAGTTGTGTTAAAGCATTGCATATATATGGTTTTGGTAGGTCGAGGGTTCGAAACCCCCGCCCAATTGTTCTGCCATTTGTTATGTTGTTACAACATATATGGTTCTTTTGGTGGTGATATATGATATATCCATCGGTTTTAACATTAATCATATGGTATTAATATACCATATGTTGTTGTGACTTATGTTGAATGTGGGATATTGCAATGTGTTTCGAGCTATATGATAACGATAATTCCAAAGGTCCGACGGTCATGGGGTTGACCCCAACCGTCCGACCTTTTTTTAGCGAAAAACCTGATACACATTAAATACAACCTGTTCGCTTCCGTTACCAAGACCTATGGTAGCTCATCTGATGAGCTGGTTCCGATGAAAACATAGCCATTCTGGGAGGTCAGGGGTTTGATCCTCCCTGATCCCCAAAATTTTGGAAATAAGGCAATATTGGGAAAAATTCGGGCTACCACGTGTCAGCACCAGATTGGCCCATATGAACCAATCACAATCTTCCATGTCACCTCCTCTACTGACATCATCTAGGACCCGTGGCTCATTGTCGGGTTGACATGTTTCCCTGCCGACATAGGTAGTGACCGTTGACTGGTCATTGTTGACCTTTGACTTTTGACTTTTTTGCCTAATTTTCCGAAAACTTTGACTGGCTCTAACTTCTTCATCCGAAATCAGATTCACGCGTCGTTCACACCATTTGAATCATATCGACAAGCACTTCGACTTGATCCCATTTTCATATGCATTTGAAGACTTTTATTTGGAGGCAAAAATGGATCCATTTTGGATCACTCATCCCCACTAGAAGCTTTTGGACCACCAAAAGTTGGTTTTTAGCTGTCGAGTAAGTGAGGATAAAGTTCCCTCACTTTTCTTATTTCTATCCATCATGATTTACTTGAATTTGTAACTTTGAGTCCAACTCAAAGATACTCAACATTTCCCCATCGTGAAGTCCTTATCCTCCTATCAAGAACTGTGTCCTTCTGTAGCTCATTTAGATACTCAGGAAAAAGATCTTCAAATGAAAGTATTTGAACTTGCTCTTCGGGATCTTAAATCAATGAAGGATCATACAATTTCAAGTTTTCAACATTTATGATGGAATTGATCTGCAAATAAGCTAGTAGATCTAGGCAGAAAGCATTTTCACCAATTCTGTAAAGTATTTTGAAAGGACCATATCTAATTGGTTTTAATTTTTTACCTTCCCCTTGCAGTGTTTCTTTGCTGATGTACAACCGACTTGATTACCTACTTGAAAACTATGCTCAACTCGATGCTTGTCATGCCACGCCTTATAGTTTGCTTGGCTTCTTTCCAGTTCTTCTCGTACTGCCTGGTGAATTTCCTGGATTTGTTCAATGAACTTGGTTGCTTTGTCCACATCATTGTTTCCATCAATTGCTATGTCTTTACCAAAGACAAAATCCAAGGGAGACTTTAATATAAAACCAAAACTAGTCTCAAAAGGAGATCTCTAAGTAGAAGAATGTTTTTCATTGTTGTAAGCATGTTGCACATAACACAAATTCTCATCCCAAAATTTTGGATGCTTACTGCAATATTCTTGAAGCAACTGACCACTTCTGTCTAACCATTTGTTTGCATATGAAATGTCATGCTCTTCTTTAACTTTGTGTCCATTAACTCCCATAGACTTGACCAAAATTTCCCGACAAATCGAGAATCTCAATCGGATACAATAGAAGTGGGTAATCCAAAATGAACCCATACATTTTGAAAGAACAACTTTTGCTGTTTATTCAGCTATGACCTATTTATTACATGGTGTCCAAATACACATCTTACTGAACCTATCCACAAATACATACAAATAATCATGACTCTTTCTAGACTTTGGCAATCCCCCAACAAAATCCATGGAAACACTTTCCCAAGGACGAGAAGGAATTGGAAGTGGAGTATACAAGCCTAATTTTCCATTACTTAGCTTGCTTGTAGGACACATAGTACATCCTTTAATATATCTAGAAATTTTCTCATTCATCCGTGGCCAATAGTAGAATCTTTGTATTTGTGCAACTGTTTTACTTACACCAAAATCACCTGATATGAGAGAAGTATGTGCTTGTCAAATTATATTAACTCTTTCAGTTTGTGGAATACATAACTTTCCCAAATGATATAAGAGTTTGTCCTCTATGAGATAATCCAATTCTTCTACCTACTTGCCATGACTTAAAGTTGCATATACATTCTTAAAATCTATGCCTTGAGCATATTGTTCAATGTAACTTTCATGAATTATTGAATTATGCTTAAGTATTGTGGATGCATTTATAATTGGTCTGGATAACATATCTGCAACCTTATTATGTATGCCTTTCTTATATATGATAACAAGATGAAATTGTTGTAGAAAACCCATCCACCTGTAATGTCGTGATTGTTGCAATTTAGTTTATGAGTGTAAATATTGAAGTGGTTGATGATCTATGTGTATGATTATTTCTTTACCCATTATGTAATGTTTCCACTTTTAACACTCTGAACTAATGCATATAATTCCTTATCATATGTAGGATAGTTAACTACTGCTGATGTGAATGTCTCAGAATGAAAGCATATAGGCTTTCTGTGTTGCATCAACGCTACCCCCATGGCATATTCACTTGCATCTGTCGCGATCTCAAATGGATGCTAAAGATTTGGCAGTGCTAGTATTGGCACCATACTGATCTTTTTTTTCAATGTATTGAAGGCTTTCTGCTATTTTCCTCCACACTGAAATGCTTGTTTCACACTTGTCAAAGCATGTAAAGGAGCTAAAATCAAAGAAAAGTTAGCAATAAAATTTCTCCAATATTGTGCTACCCCTAAGAAACTTCTAACTTCTATAGCAATATTGGGCTTAGGCCAATTTACAATGACTTCAACCTTAGAGGGATCTATCTTCAATTCACCACCCCCTACAATATAAATCAAATAATTCAAAGATTTTCTGCCAAATTCACATTTTGAAAATTTTACATAGAGATTTTCTCTTTTCAAAACATCTAAAACCTGCTTTACATGCTTTACATGCTTTACATGCTTTACATGCTTTACATGTTCATCCCATGTTCTACTGAAAATAAGAATATCATCTAAACAAACTATTACAAAATCATCAATGAATGGCCTGAATACATCATTCATGACTCGCATGAATGTAGTTGGAGCGTTAGTCAAGCCAAAAGGTATAACCATCCATTCATAGAGTCCTTTCTTTTTTTTGAAAGAAGTCTTCCATACATCCTATTATGTAACTTTGATATGATGGTAGCCGCTTTTGCAAGTCTAATTTAGAGAAGTAAACTGCATCTTTTAACTGATCTAAAAAATCATCAATACGAGGAAGAGGATAACTATTCTTTATTGTGATTTTATTTAATGCTCTAAAATCAATTCACATTCTCCACGAACCGTATTTCTTTCACACTAACACAATAGGTGATCTGCACAGTGATGTGCTTGATCGATAAACCCTTCATCGAGCAACTCCTATACCTGCTTCTTTATCTTTGCATTCTCTAGAGTTGATAACCTATACATTCCAATGTTAGGTAGTGGAGCATCTTGCTGCAAATAAATCTCATGTTCTATCCCTCGCTTGGGTGGAAGCCCTTTAGGCTCTTGAAACAAAATATCATAATCAGAAACAAATTTAACTAGATCTGCTTTCTATTTAGGATTATAGCCTTGGAAGGCATCAAATTTATCAATATCGTTTTCTTTTACAATCATAAGTAAAAATTGTTTACTTGAATTTACAATTCTTTTCATCTGCCCTGAATTTATGAGAGAGAAATTATCTTTGAGTATATGAGCCCTTACAGTATATTCAATTCCATCCTTAGTGAGTTGATACTTATTTTCAGTTCGATAGAAGATAACATTTCTATCATACAAGTATGTACTTCCTAATACAATTCCACATATGTCCAATGGGACTATGTCTAACTCAACCTCCTCTACAAACTTTGATCCAATAGCAAAACGAAGTTTACATTGTTTTGTAACTTGTAGCTTAGTTTTATCACACACCCAACTTAATGGATATGGATTTTTATGAGGTTTTGTTTCTAGACCCAACTTCTTTACAATTTCTTCAGAAATCAAATTAACTTGTGACCCACTATCAAATAAAGTATCAATTTTAGTATGCTTGGAAATGACTCTAATGTGAAATAGCTCATTTCTTTTCCTCTCATCATTATCATTATCAACAGAATGTGAAGAAGTACTTGTAGATGCTTTAGAATCTTTACCTTTTATACCTGTAGCTGTAACCATTGTCTCGTCACCTGAATCTGATCCCAAGTCCTTTTGAATAGCAGCAACATTGTTTTGCTCTTTACTCCCAAACTTCTTAGGATTCAATTCCAGATGCATGACCAATAGTGTGCCTCATTGTGTCCTTCCTTCTTACAATGATTGCCTGAAGGTTTATCTTTCTTCACAATGTTTGTTCTCTTCTCCTTCCATTTAAGTTTCTTCTTGCCTTTATTGTTGCTTTCAATAGGTTTGGATGATTTCCCAACATCTTGGGTTACATTTGTGCCTCTAGCTTCTAGATGAGTTGCTTGAACCGATACATCATATAAGCTAGTTGGATTAAACATAAGTATGGTATGCCTCAAATAACTATGAAGACCACCTATGTATTTAAACAATGTCTCTGGTGAGTCCAATGATATGCCTAATGTTAAAGCTCTCTAATGGAATTCCTGAGTATAACTTTGAACACTTTGGCCTTTCAATTGACGTAGTGTTTTCCAACTCATGATTTCTTGTTGCATATAAGCCAAAGGATAAAATTGCTTTTTAATAGAAGAAAAATATTCATTCCAAGTTGAAATGATTTTACCATGCTTTTGGAGATATGCTTGTGTCTTGCCGTCCCACCATACAAGTGCAGTGCCTCCAAGTCAAAGGCTAGAAAGCTTGATGTTCTTCCTTTCTAAAACAACTTTCTTCGCCCTGCAATAAACTTCAATTTGTCTTATCCAATTATCAAGCTTTTCAGCGTTAAGTTCTCCATCAAAAATTGGCAAATCAAATTTTACATCTAATTTGATCAAACAGGATTTCTTCTTTTTCTTCTTAGAAGGACTAGATTTATGAGAAGAAGAGGATGATGATTATGATGATGGTGATGATGGAGGAGATGGTGGAGGAAGCATTCTTCCCTTTCCCTTACCTTCTTGACCTTTAGGTGATGAAGTGCCTTCATCTTTGTTCTTCTTAAACTCGCGATACATCTCTTCCACCATTGCACATATCATCATGAAACTATCCAAGAATTGAGATTCCGACCCAAGTGGAGTTTCTTCTGCCATCCTTCTTTGTGAAAAGATTCTTCCAATCTCTATATTTGCCTCAACAAGTTCACCTTCACCTTGCCTGAGCCTTAACCTAGTAAGCATTCAAATCTTCCCAAAACTTGTGAAACCTTAAAAACCTTGCTACTCTAATACCACTTGATCCATTAATGAAAAAGGTATTATAGACTTTATGTGAAGTTTCCTATGTTACTTAGTGCAACGGATCAAAAATATTGCAAATAACATAAACACATAAACAAGTTGAAAACACATTCAAACACATCAACACAGAAAAATTTAATAAAGGAGTTCACCAGACTTCTTGGCTACGTCTCCTGGTCCTTTAACTTCTAGTGCTAACCTCTTTATTTTGTCTTCAAAGTGCTGTTACAGGTATGAGCTCAAAAATAGAGTCTCAAATAAGAAAATGGACTTCACCATTGTGTTCAGCTCAAAATTTCGAGTCAAATGAGTATAAACTCAACCATATTTGGCCATTGTTACCTCCAGACCCCCTGGAATGGTAAAAAACCACCTTTGTCCTTGTAAAGCCACTCTCTGCTGACACAAAACCACCTCGGCCTGCTCCAAACTGCCTTGGTTTACCTGCTGATGGTATGGCGGGTTCGACACCTGCAATTATTTACATAAAATATTTGTGGCTTGGTTAACCGAGTCCCACCCCTTGACATGTCGGTTAGCGGGGGTGTGTTAAAGCGTTGCATATATATGGTTTTAGTAGGTCGAGGATTCGAAACCCCTGCTCGACCATTCCTCTGTTTTTTATGTTGTTACAATGTATATGGTTCGTTTGGTGGTGATATATGATATATCTGTTGGTTTTAAAATTAATCATATGGTATTAATATACCACATGTTGTTGTGACTTGCAGTGAATGTTGGATATTGCAATGTGTTTCGAACTATATGATAACGATAATTCCAAAGGTTTGACGGTCGTGGGGTTGACCCCGATCGTCCAGCCTTTCTCCGGTGAAAAACCCGATACACAATAAATAAAACTTGTTCACTTCCGTTACCAATACCTACAGTAACTCATTCGGTGAGCTGGTTCTGGTGAAAATGTAGCCATTCTAGGAGGTTAGGGGTTCGATCCTCCTTGATCCACAAAATTTTGGAAATAAGGCCGTATTGGGCAAAATCCGAGTGTTGAGCCTTAGTTTTTGAACTTATTTTGCTTTGAGAAACTTACCTAACCATCTATTTATTATCCATTTTCACTCCATTCATCCCATTTTAATGAATATTTGATGTTCAATCAGGTATTTAGCTTTAATTTATCAATTTCTAAAGTTTTTATAAAAGTTTGATTTTAAGTGCAATTTTGGCAATTCTAGAAATTCCCGTAATCACTTCATGATTGATATGGATTCAAGCCACTTCAGCACGAATGGGATACATGAATGGAAAGCTTGGGAACTAGGACCAAGCCACCTATGCTTGGTTCAAACAGAACGAGCTTTATTATGCCTATTTGGAGCTAGTCAATCATGACTAGTCATCCAGAAATCCCATCTAAATAGGGCAGTTTTGAGATTCCATGATATTAGTCATATTCTTGGGATGAGGGTAGTGAATTAGACTTGGATAGGTGGATTAGAGTAGCTTGGTTTGTTAGATTGAATGTAGATCAGTTTGTTTCATGAGACTCCTTATTTAAGAGCCACAACTTTGATGGCTCAACACATTGACTTATGATACTTTTATGCTGTAATATTTTTGGTTTGAAGACTTAATTTGAAGACTTGTGCTATTCTCATTTTGCTACTCAATGCTATGGATGTGTGACTGATCTAAGCTTCTGAAATCATCTTTCAAAGTGTGCAAGGCAAGGGTGGAGGGCCCCCACTCCAAGCTAAGTACACTTCCAAGTTAAACTAGTTTTATTTCATTGCAATTTGGTTGATTGTAGCTTTAGTTTTTCAAAGTCTTATTTCAGATTGCTTTATGGTTATGCATAGTGATTGATTTTATTTGTTAATGGTTTATTCATCATCTAATTGAGTTGGAAAACAGATGTTCAAGTTGGGCATCCCCTCTATGAAATGGTGAATCAGAACTAGTTTCTTTTGTTTACATGCAAATAGTTTTGTTTCTATTTAGATTTAGATCTTGGGATGAATGAATTATGATGGAAAACTTTATGTGTCTCTTCAGTTGAGAGCTTCTTTCATGTATAATTTATGCATCTTGAGTTTTTGGTTGCAATCTCTAATTCATTAAGTAATAATTGAGGTGGAAGTGGACTTCTTGAGTTCAAGAACCCTTTCAATGTTTTCTCTTTTGAGCTGATTGAATTAGAGTTATAAGATATATTCTCTTTAGCTTTTAATCATTTATCTTTCAAGGTTTGGTTATATTAGATCTTCACAAATAGTGAATTTGCCTCAAAGAATAAACAACCCGGATTGATAATAAATAATTGTGTTAGTTTAGGAACATAAATTAGCTCAACATTTTGGCGTCGTTGCCGGGGAGGCAAATATCGGCATAGTCAATAGAGAGATAAAATCCAAAATAAACAAAAACATTAGTTACATTTCATTTCTTTAATTATGTTTCTTTATGCCTAGATTTAGAGATCCTCAAGGTAGATTTATCAAAAACCCCCCACAAGTAGAGATAGGATCATCACATACACCAGTTACTGGTAATCCAAAAATTGAAGAGTTGATAGAAAAACAAAGAAGTGGCCAAAGATTAACTTTGATTGAAAGGCAAACTTTGTTAGCTTGGGAAGCAAAGCAAAAATTCTCCACTTCCGGAAAACAAAAGGAGAAGGGAAAACAAATTGTTTTTCCATCCATCGATCCTCCTATCTTCCCACAATTTGAAAGTCCACCTGAAATTGAAACAACTCAAACAATGGCAGAAGAGGGACATGGATCCATTCATCTTACTCCTGAAGAACAAAGAGCTGAAAATGAAAGACAAGAAAGAGAATGGAGAAGGAAGAGAGAGGAAGAAAGGAAACATGAAAATGATAGGAAGTTAGAAAATGATAGGAAAAGACAAGAAGATGGACTTGACAAAGAATCTACTTTTGGTTTCCCGATAATAGATACAAGTGCAATACTAGGAGAAGAATTAAAAATGAAAAACATTCCACCTTCTGTGTTGCCAAACTTCTATGGAATGTCTACAGAAGATCATGATTCATTCATGTTTGAATTCGATATCTTATGTAGAACATATGGTTATTTAGATGATGTTCATAAGCTCCGTCTTTTTCCTGCAACATTAAAAGCAGCAGCTTTAAAATGGTTTATGGGTTTAGGAGAAAAAACAATAGCCTCCTGGGATGATATGCGAACAGTCTTCCTTGAGAAATATCAGCCTTATTGTAGATCTAGAGATTCAAAGGAAGATGTGTTTAGAATGGCACAGCAAGAAGATGAAAATCTAGAAGAATATTTAGAAAGATTTGCATATAATCTTCAGAAGTCTAAACAACATTCCCTAAATAAAAAAATTGTTCGCACAATCTTCCTCAAAGGCATAAGAGATGAGTACCTTGACATTTTGAATGTAATGGGTAAAGGAGATATTTCAAATCTTCCATTCGATGAAATTGTCGAGTTATGTCAGAAATATTCTAGAGGAAGATCAAAAACCGGAAGAAGGGAAGTAAGTTCTAAAGCAGCAAAGTCAGCTGCAGGAGGGATAACAAGAGCTGAAATAGGAAGTCTATTGGAAAATTTCAAAACAGATCTTTTGAGTACATTAGGGACACAAGTAGATGTGCTAAAGGCAAACAAGAAGAAAGAAGAACAAGAACAAGCCTTAGCAATATTTTGTTCAAAATGTAAAAAGAAACATCCTTTGAGAGACTGTCCTTTAGATAGCATTCAAGTGTGTGGTCTTTGTACAGGCAATCATTCCACCGAAAATTGTGTAACATTGAAAGACTTACAAACTAATTCAATGGAAGAAATGCCAGGAGCAGAAGGTTTCTATTACGTTGCACCAAGAAGACCATGGCCACCTAGAATGCCTCAACCGAATCAGCCACAAATCCCTCAGCAAAATTATGCTTATCCATCTTATAATCCTTGGACCCCTCCAATGCCATGGCAAGCTTGGCCTCCACAACAATATCCACAACAACCTGCACAAGGTTGGAGGGGATATGGTTATGGAAACCAACAACCTCAACAGTCTCAACACTATCAACAACATTACCAGCAACAGTACCAACAGCCATTTTCATACCCACCATATCCTCCATCCATGCCATTTCCGCAACAAAATTCTGCATATCCATTCCAACAACAGAATCCACCACCATTGTTAACACAACCACAACAGTTACAGTTACCTTCAAATCAACCCAGACCAACGCAATTACCATCCCAACCGGTGGCCAACCCGAATAACAAAGTGGACAAATCTGCATATACTGTAGAGGAAGCAACATATTATCCTGCATATTCAATTCTTCCTCTTGATGTTGTCCATTTAAGGTCTGGAAAAGTACTTAAGAAGGATTCTCCTTCAATTATAGAAGAACCAACTGAACAAGGAGAATCATCTGAAACAACACAAACTAAGGTACAGAATCAGAAAGGAACAAATATTACAACACAAACACCACCTTATCCTGAAAGGTTGCTAGAACAACAAAATCAAAATCAAATAACCCTTCCTGAATTTGATATCTTAGATGAGTTAAAAAATGCATATGTTAAAATTCCTTTGTTAAAATCCATTAAAGAAATACCGATATATGCAAAAACAATAAAGGAATTGTGTATTCGGAAAGAAAGAAAGAAAAAGGATCCTACAACAATCCAAGTCATTGGTAAATTAGCAAGTCCGATGTCTACTCAAACTATAATAGAAAAATACATTGATCCTGGTATCCCAATGGTTACCATATCAATAAATAATTTCTCTGTACCAAACACATTAATAGACTTGGGAGCAGCTATAAACGTAATGACAATGGAGACAATGAAAACTTTGCAATTAAACAACATTAGATCAACCTCAACAGTCTTGGAATTAGCAGATAGATCTAAAGTTGTTCCTGAAGGAATGTTAGAAGATATCATAGTCTCCTTGGATTCATGGGAATATCCTGTTGACTTCTTGATCTTGCAACCAAAGACAAACTTGGGAGGACATCCCCTGATATTAGGCAGACCATGGTTAGCCACTGCTGATGCCTTCATAGGATGCAGATCTGGAAGTATGATAATTTCACATGGAGATGAGAGGAAGCATATCACTCTTTATTCACCTGCACAAACCACTTCTTTAGAATCAATACTTGAAACTCAGGAAAAGCAACAGACAAAAGCATTTTTAAGTATCAATCAATTCTTTGATTTTAGAGAAGAAGAGGAGAATGAAGATTTGATGGACCTTTTTATCTTGGAACCAAGTATTTCAGAGCAGCTTAGGAAAGTTCAATATGAAGTTGCAAATGAACTTTTGAATCAATGTTTTCAGGAAACATGTACTATTCAAACTTTGCAGAATTCTTTGGGAGACATCTTTCCTGTAAACACAGCTATCAACCCAACTATCAAAACAATTGAGGTACATCCTGGGAAACATTTAAATATTGGAAACCAGCTGCAAACAAAACAAGAACAACAGGTAATTGCATTACTACAAAAATACTCAAAAGCATTTGCCTGGGATTACACTGATATGCAAGGAATCCATCCTAGCACATGTATCCACCACATCTATACAGATGACAAACTTAAACCTGTTAGACAACCTCAAAGACGAATGAATCCTATGATGAAAGAAATAGTGAAAGAGGAACTGCAAAAACTGTTAAATGTTGGATTCATCTATCCTATTTCAGATAGTCAATGGGTTTCACCACTGGTTGTTGTACCAAAGAAAAATGGAAAATGGAGGGTATGTATAGATTATCGAGAATTAAACAAAGCTACCTTAAAAGATCATTTTCCTCTACCATTCATTGACCAGGTGCTAGATTCTTTGGCTGGAAAGAAATACTTCTCTTTCTTGGATGGGTTTAGTGGGTACAACCAGATTAGAATAGCAACAGAAGACCAAGACAAGACTACATTTACTTGCCCATGGGGAACCTATGCATATAATGTTTTGCCATTTGGTTTATGCAATGCACCTGCAACTTTTCAAAGAGCAGTGCTTGCGATATTTGCTGATCTAGTCCATGAATGTGTAGAAGTTTATATGGATGACTTCACAGTGTATGGAAATACATATGATGATTGTCTTAACAATCTTGAGAAAGTCTTGAAGAGATGTATCGAAACAAATCTGTCATTAAGTAACGAAAAATGCTATATGATGTTGACAGAGGGTATAGTTCTGGGACACCATATTTCCGGCTCAGGAATTAAGGTGGATCCAGCCAAAATTCAAGTCTTAGTTAACTTGATGCCACCTACAACACAAAAGGAGGTCAGAAGTTTCTTGGGCTATGCGGGCTATTACAGACGATTCATTGAAAACTTTAGCAAAATAGCCCAACCCCTGTTTAAACTATTAGCACGAGATGTTGAATTTCAATGGACGAATAGCTGTCAGAATGCTTTTCAAATTTTAAAAGATAAGCTGTCAGTAGCACCCATACTTCGAGGGCCAAATTGGTCTTTGCCATTCCATATTTCCACTGACGCATCAGATACTGCGATAGGTGCCTCGCTAGGACAGAAAGAAAATTTGTTCAATTACGCAATATACTTTATCAGTAAGAATTTGACACCTGCAGAAACAAATTATACAGTCACGGAAAAGGAAATGTTAGCCGTCATACATGCAGTAAACAAATTCAGGCATTATATAACAGGATATCAAGTTTTTATTCACACAGATCATTCAGCCATAAAATACTTGATGAATAAACCCATCACTAATGGACGAATTACTAGATGGCTCCTGTTATTGCAAGAATTTAACATCACAATCCAAGACCGGCCAGGTAAAGAAAACCAGGTGGCTGACTTTCTGTCCCGCATACAATCACCTGAAGACCCAAATCCAGTTATAGACAACTTCCCAGATGAACATCTGTTTGCCATAACAGTTAAAACACCTTGGTTTGCAGATATTGCCAATTATTTGTCATCTGGAAAATTTCCAACTCAATTCACTAGCAAGCAAAGAAAGAAAATTGTTAGAGAAAGTTCTAGGTATAGCTGGGTGAATGGTGATTTGTTTTATACTGGTTCAGATCTAATGATTAGAAAGTGTGTGCGTGAAGATGAAATAATAGATATTCTCAGGGCATGTCATGACGAACCATGTGGTGGTCATTTTGCAGACAAACGAACAGCATATAAAGTGTTGCAATTGGGCTATTACTGGCCATCTGTCTTCAAAGATTCTAAGGCATATGTCAAGCAATGTGACAGTTGCCAAAGAATAGGGAGACCCATCATGTCAGATGAAATGCCGCTCAAACCGCAGGTCCTCATTGAGCCATTTGAGCAGTGGGCACTTGATTTTGTTGGACCCATTAATCCACCATCAAATGGAAAAAGGTACATCCTAGTGTGCACGGACTATGTAACCAAATGGGTGGAGGCCAAAGCAGTGAGCAGAGCGACAGAAGACACAGTGGTCACCTTCCTCTTTGAAATTTTTTTTGTAAGATATGGAGTACCAAGACAAATAGTGATAGATCAAGGAACACAGTTTACATCAAAATTAGTACGGGATCTGACAGAGAAATATAAGATTAAACATAGGAAGTCTACTCCATATCACCCTCAAGCAAATGGTCAGGTAGAATCCACAAATAAGGTCTTAGAAAATATCATGACTAAGACGGTGCAGCTGAATAGAAAAGATTGGTCTGAAAAGTTAAAGGATGCATTATGGGCCTACAGAATCACATGGAAAAACACAACTGGTTTTAGTCCATACCAGTTGGTCTATGGGAAAGAAGCCTTATTTCCTATTGAATTTCAGATACAAACCTATAGACTAGCAGCAGAATTGGGCATGGACCTGACTGAAGCACAACAACAGAGGATCATGGAACTTAACCAATTGGATGAACATCGTCAACAAGCAATTGAACAGACAACATTAGTACAACAACAAAGAATGAAATGGCATGATAGATACATTAAAACAAAGACATTTCATAAGGGAGACTGGGCCTTATTATTTGACTCCAAATTCAAGGATTTCAAAGCGAAGTTTACAACACATTGGCTAGGGCCATATGAAATTGAAGAAATCTTTGATAATGGAGCAGTAAAGATCAAGACGATTGACCAAGACCCCACCTCATTTGTTGTAAATGGTCATAGGCTGAAAGTTTATCATCAGCCTATCAGCAAAGAGGCATTCATGAAACAACTGGTAGAAGAAACAGGACTGGAAATCATGGCTCCGCCATCTTCCAGTTTGGAAAAAGAATAAAAAATAGAAAAAAAAAAAATATATATATATATATATATAAAATAAAAAATTGTATAAAAAAAAAAAAAAAACAAAACATAAAAAATAATTTGTTTGCTGGTGAAAACCAGGCAACTGGCACCATGCAAACACGAATTCATAGGGGAAAACCAGGGAAACCTGGACTCTATGAATTCTATATTCTTGTTCTACTATTCTCACACAATTTCAATGCAGGACCTTTCCACAATTGACTTGAGGACAAGTCAAACATTCAGCAAGGGAGAGTCTTGTAGCAAGCTTTTAGCTAGAACAGCTAAGGTATTGTATTGTCCACAGGGGAACCTGAAGCAAACTTGTTGCAGCGGAACCTGAAGGGACCTGAGCTGAAACATTACTACAGAGGAACCTGAAGCAAACTTTGCTGCAGCAGATCAAAGCAACATAACATTCCAGAGGGACCTGAAGCAAACTTGTTGCAGCGGAACCAGATCAAAGCCAACACAACATTCTAGAAGCATTGCAGAGGGACCTGAGATAAAAACATTGTTACAAAGGGACCTGAACAATTTGAGAAATGGAGCATGGTGAACAAGGAGCAGTAATAAAAGTCTACTTTTCATCCATCTACAACATTTTGGATTCCATTCCACCTGTACAAACAACATTCAACATTCTACAAACAGCATTCAAGGGAGTATATTCATAGCCATTTTGTGCTTGAAATTCAAAATTTTTTTAGGAACTTTTAGTTTTGATCTAATTGAAGTTAGTATCTGAGGATATTCATTAACATTCATTCCCTATATATATCCCAAATCCCCTATACATATTCCATTTCATTCACATACATTTCCCATACATCTTCTCATAACCCTAGGTATTTTTCTTTGAAAGCAAAAAGATCCAGCTAGGACAACTCCTTTCACCTGCACATAAACTCAGAGCATTAGAAATGATTATAATTTTAAAAAAATGACCCCAATGGTCATTTTAAAATTATAAAACTATGTTATAAAGATTATGCGCTATATGGAAGTCAAAAATCATTAACATATATATCATAAGTTTATAAATGCGCTAAAGTCATGCGCATAAGCTAATGGTATAAGCTATATATGTTACAAGGAGAATATAATATACGCATATATCAAATGCATTGAGGTATAAGGTAATGCGCATATAACATTGAGGTATAAGGTATATATACAAATCAAATGCGCATATCCAAAAGAATATAGCATAGTTATGAAGGGCCGAGGGTTATGATAAACAAAGTTCATGGGTTGAAAAGGAATGATATAAGGTGGAGGCCGTAAGCATTAGAATATGATAGCGGGAGAAAATGGTATGCAAACAAAAATTATGGCAACCATCGATCATTGCACCATAAGCGGAGAATGGTTATACGATGGGTATAATCACAGCGCAATTGCAATGAGTCAAAACGGTAAACATCATACAGCACACAGGTATGACTGCACACGGTGTCATAGCAGATTATTATTTATTGGTTGAAATGTTATGCAGGGATCGTGCGTACAAAACCACGACTTGGCCAATCCTTATGACAGTCGGGCGACTGGTCAATAGGACGGCCATGTACGCCACGAAATTCAAAACAACTCAATGAATATACAAGGGCCTGTACAGCACGAAACGGTCATGAACTGACCGAGCCATTGCACTAATTAAAACTACAATCCCACCATCGTTTAACCCATAGTCTTCATCACCCATAAGCTCAGAGAAATGGTGATGCAACTGTATTTTTGTGAAAAGAGAAGTGAACAAAGTTAAGAGAGATTTAAAGAAGAAATCCGAGTCTAGTAAACGGAGGAAGCCGAGTTTTGGGATCGAGCAAGGTAAGACTGGAGTTTATTTCGCTCGGCGACTGTGGATATGTATGATTCCTCGCCATTAAACTGATAGATTTTTTTGCTTTGCCACCAGTTTGACTGACCGAAGAAAAAGGGATTTGAAGTGCTCAGTTACATTCCACGCGCCCAGTGACAGTCAGGTAACATTACAAAACCGGGATAACTCCAAGTTTGCAGCACTTATGGATAGCTTAACGGATTTTCATGCGTAGTCAACCAACCAGCATTTAAAGTTTAGATATTGCATGCATAACACGTTATAAGAATTCGAATTGAATAAGGAATATAATGCATCAAACACGGAGAGTTAGTTTGAACAGGAAAGGCAGAGAGCGCCGAAGGTTGTTTATATATGAGCGCTGATTGTTTAAACTATTGTTGCATTTAACATTCCCTTTTGCTGCGCGCTGGTCTCTGTCATGTGTTTATGCATGTTAATATATGGGCTGCCAAACAGAGGAACGCATTATTATATGCCAAAAGAGGTTGGATTGTTAAATGTGAAACAGAGGAATGCTGTAGATTGCGCATATTTAAAACAAGTGACATGCATTCATGCCTTTACTGCGCGCCTGTGTATTGAGATTTTAATGTATTTATGCCATTTACATTAAAGCAGAGGATTGAAATGCGTAGGGATTGGTTGCATACATGCTGTGTTGACTGCAAGATTTAGTTGAATGCCAAAAATTTGCATTGTTCTGTGTCTTGAGGCCGAGAGCCTTTTTCAAAATTTTGAAGCCAAGGATTGAGAAATGTATTCTGCGTTTTTAAAATTTTTTTGACAGCAGTAAGCATAATGAGGCAGAGCGCATGTGAATAGTCCTCTAAGCTTATAACTCTGTTGATTAAGTCCATGTGCAGTATTTGCTACATTACACAGTCAATTTTTTTTTGTGAAAAAATGATAAAATGAGATTAGGCCGAGAGTGTTCTTGAGTATCTGTTGTGAGGCCGAGAGCCAAATTTTTTTAAGTTTTTGTTTAAATACACAGTAACTCATGTTTTTTTGAGCTGAGTAAACATGGTTATTGCTGCATGTGTATTTAATTTTCAAAAACAAACAGAGAGCAGTGTATTGATAGAAGATATTCAGGTGTTGTTTGCATTAAACAAGGAATTGAAACAATGCTTGTGCAGAGGAAAGATAGCAGAGGTTAAAGAAGGCAGAGTCAAACAGAGTAAAGTTGAGTCAGAGGAGGAAGGTAAGCCTCGTTGCTTCCAGAATTTCATTTAAAAACAATAGTCATAATTTTTGTTAAAATGAAGTTAGTAACAGCAGAGGCCTATATTGATTGGTTCACAGAAATCATGACAAACCGGGTAGAACCAAGATTTCAGATAGAAAGCTGGGGAAAAGAAACTGTAGAAAAACTGTATCAGTCAGGGATGATAGGATTTTTACAGAAGTTTAATGGCCATTCTGAGCAGATAACTAAAGATTTTATCAATAATTTCAGCCAAGACCAGACTCAAGTAGGAGAAATCATTGTCCCAGTAACTCAAGAGTACTTGTCCAAAGCCTTAGATTTGCCAATGATAGGGGAGAAGTATCATAAAGGTTTACACTTCAAGGAGAAAGCGTGGACTTTCTTCCTTGAGAAAAAACGGAAGGGAACATTTGATAGGACAAAAGGTATTCCCAGGGAATGGTTTAATGAACCATGGGGAGAATTGGTCTTGGTCATCCAAAAATTCCTGACTTGTGATCGTGGATACAGTATTGCTCACTTATATCATGTTAGATTACTACAACACATCAAAGGGGATGATAGGATTAATCTACCATATTTCCTATACAAGAGTCTTGTGAAAATGATTGAAACAGTAAAACAGGAGCATAGGCCTAAGGCAGCACAAATATACCATCAGGGGTTAATCAAGATCCTAGTGGAACACCAGGTGAAATCACAGGGCATAATGTGGAAAGAATTTATGAATAAAAATCATTTCACTGAGCAGATTATTGAGGTATAGGACAAAGTAGAACAGGAAAATAGGAGCTTGATGACTTCGCCCTTATATCCAAGAACAAGAGCTAGAAATATGGCCATGCATGAGACTGAAATATCTATCATGTCTGTTCCTAGGAATAGGAATTCTATTGACTTTGAAAAAGAAGTAGAGGCATATTCTCCCAGAAAACCAGAAGAACATGATATGGCACAAGAACCCCTTGAAAGGGATTCCACATATGATAATGATGCAACAGCATCATTAATGAAAACAACCCAGGACTTTGAAAAAGAAATCAATTTGGCCAAAATCCAAGACTTAACTGATCAAATAGAAATAAGTAAAATCTTGGAAAAGAAATTAAAAAGGGAGAATAAGGCACATAAAAGGGACAATTCTAAGCTGATCAAAACAAATGAAAAGTTAAAGGAAGAAGTAGGCAGATTGAAAAGAAGAAATGAATTACTTTCCAAGCAGGCATTCACATGGTTAAAGGATAAAAATATGTGGCAGGCCAAATATGAGAAACAAAAGGTTAAAGCAGCAATGTTCAGGGCAAAGCATGAATCAGGATTTGATTGTTTGGACAGGGAAACAGCTATAGGTACAACATCCACTTCAGAAGGCAAAGGATCCAAGAGGAGCAAGCAAGCATGGGGACATGCTTGAGAATAAGCAAGGGAGAGATGTTGAGCCTTAGTTTTTTATCTTATTTTTCTTTGAGAAACTTACCTAACCATCTATTTATTATCCATTTTCACTCCATTCATCCCATTTTAATGAATATTTGATGTTCAATCAGGTATTTAGCTTTAATTTATCAATTTCTAAAGTTCTTATAAAAGTTTGATTTTAAGTGCAATTTTGGCAATTCTAGAAATTCCCGTAATCACTTCATGATTGATATGGATGCAGGCCACTTCACCACGAATGGGATACATGAATGGAAAGCTTGGGAACTAGGACCAAGCCACCTATGCTTTGTTCAAACAGAACGAGCTTTATTATGCCTATTTGGAGCTAGTCAATCATGACTAGTCATCCAGAAATCCCATCTAAATAGGGCAGTTTTGAGATTCCATGATATTAGTCATATTTCTTGGGATGAGGGTAGTGAATTCGACTTGGATAGGTGGATTAGAGTAGCTTGGTTTTTTAGAGTGAATGTAGATTAGTTTGTTTCATGAGACTCCTTATTTAAGAGCCACAACTTTGATGGCTCAACACATTGACTTATGATACTTTTATGCTGTAATATTTTTGGTTTGAAGACTTAATTTGAAGACTTGTGCTATTCTCATTTTGCTGCTCAATGCTATGGATGTGTGACTGATCTAAGCTTCTGAAATCATCTTTCAAAGTGTGCAAGGCAAGGGTGGAGGGCCCCCACTCCAAGCTAAGTACACTTCCAAGTTAAACTAGTTTTATTTCATTGCAATTTGGTTGATTGTAGCTTTAGTTTTTCAAAGTCTTATTTCAGATTGCTTTATGGTTATGCATAGTGATTGATTTTATTTGTTAATGGTTTATTCATCATCTAATTGAGTTGGAAAACAGATGTTCAAGTTGGGCATCCCCTCTATGAAATGGTGAATCAGAACTAGTTTCTTTTGTTTACATGCAAATAGTTTTGTTTCTATTTAGATTTAGATCTTGGGATGAATGAATTATGATGGAAAACTTTATGTGTCTCTTAAGTTAAGAGCTTCTTTCATGTATAATTTATGCATCTTGAGTTTTTGGTTGCAATCTCTAATTCATTAAGTAATAACTGAGGTGGAAGTGGACTTCTTGAGTTCAAGAACCCTTTCAATGTTTTCTCTTTTGAGCTGATTGAATTAGAGTTATAAGATATATTCTCTTTAGCTTTTAATCATTTATCTTTCAAGGTTTGGTTATATTAGATCTTCACAAATAGTGAATTTTCCTCAAAGAATAAACAACCCAGATTGATAATAAATAATTGTGTTAGTTTAGGAACATAAATTAGCTCAACACCTGCAATTTAAAGTCAAAAGTCAAAGGTCAATAGTCAACGGTCAACGGTCAATGCCTACATTAGCAGGGACACGTGTCAACTCAGGAATGAGCCATAGGTCTTGGATGATGTCTACAGAGGAGGTGACGTGGTAGATTGTGATTGGTTCATATGGACCAATCCGGTTCTGACACATGGCAGCTCGGATTTTGCCCAATACGGCCTTATTTCCAAAATTTTGTGGATCAAGGAGGATCGAACCCCTAACCTCCTAGAATGGCTACATTTTCATCGGAACTAGCTCACCGAATGAGTTACTGTAGGTATTGGTAACGGAAGTGAACAAGTTGTATTTATTATGTATCAGGTTTTTCACCGGAGAAAGGCTGGACGATCGGGGTCAACCCCACGACCATCAAACCTTTGGAATTATCGTTATCATATAGTTCGAAACACATTGCAATATCCAACATTCACTGCAAGTCACAACAACATGTGGTATATTAATACCATATGATTAATTTTAAAACCAATAGATATATCATATATCACCACCAAACGAACCATATACATTGTAACAACATAAAAAACAGAGGAATGGTCGAGCAGGGGTTTCGAATCCTCGACCTACCAAAACCATATATATGCAACGCTTTAACACACCCCCGCTAACCGACATGTCAAGGGGTGGGACTCGGTTAACCAAGCCACAAATATTTTATGTAAATAATTGCAGGTGTCGAACCCACCATACCATCAGCAGGTAAACCAAGGCAGTTTGGATAGGATTTAATTCCTTGTATTTTTTTTATACCATAAAAAATAACCATAAAAAACCATAAAAATTAAAAACAAAATAAGAATAAAAAAAACACACACACCAAAACATAAAACAAGAAAAAAAACAACAAAATACCACCCAAATAAAAACAAGCATTTGTCACTACGACAGGAAAAGAGAAAAGAGAGTTGCCTTGGATCTGCAAGGTTTTCCACATTTCGTTGGTTTTCCATCAACATTTCAAGCCCACAGGCAACGTGCAGCACCCCGAGCAGATTCAAGAGCTGGCCATGGCAGGATTTGAATTCCTTGTGGCAGAGATGATGACCGATCACAACATCTTCAGCCAGGGCGCATTCAGATACAATGGGCATTGAGTTAGCCTAATTGAAACGGTCAAATAAAATTCAAATGCTCTAAAAAACAATTACAGTGCTCTGTATTACATTTTTTTTGCATATTCCAGACCTGCATTACATATCTCTTTCACGATCACAGCTCAAAATAAACTCAGAAAAGAGAGTTCAACGTTGTGTATAGTGAGAGAAATAGAAATTGAGAGAAATGCAGAGCACAATGCTGAAGAAGAAGTGTGGAAATAAGTAGGGAAGTTGAAAATTGGTTTTAACGAAGATAATTACAGGTCCAGATCTTTGCTACGCCAATTTAACCAAGCTCATCAACAAATTCCAGAAAATCTGCAGAATGAAGTGGAACACGAGTTAATAACTCAGAAATGTCTTCAAGTCGCTGCCAGATCAGAGAAATTTTAAAAGCAGAGACGAGAATTTTGTGAAAAATGGAGCAAGCGGAGTTGACTGGGATTTCAGCCATCAATTACGAAGAAAATCCCTTGAATCACGCAGAGAAATCCCAGGGAAGGTAAGCATCTATCCCTCAGCCATTAAACTAAAACGATTTTGAAAATTGAACTTCAGATTTAGTTGAAATGTGTCATATGAAACTTCAGTTCCGGAATAGTTTGCTATTTGTTGGCATTAAAATCTTCTGCCACCTGTAGGAGATAACTATTTCTCGGGAAGCAGTTTTGATGAATTATATCACTAACCAGAGACTCATTACTCAATTTTCAAATCTTCAAGGATGTACAGGATGCAATTAGAAAGGTGGATACACTAATTGCTTGTGAGATTGGCTGTGTGGATATCAAACGTAGACGGCTTAAAAACAAGGATAAGCCTGCTATTCTCAATATTAATATTGGGACCACAGTTAAGGGAGCTGTAGATGATTTGGATATGGTGAGCTTTATGAAACATTGATTTTATGGCGATTTTGACAGGGCTTCATTTGGCTTAAAAAAAAAAGCAGAAGAAATTTGATTTCGATTTCTAAAAAGATAGGGTGAGTTGCTTTTCATTCCTATCTTTAAAAATCAGTTTCTCCAAAAATCGATTTCAAGACAGAGAAGAATGATAATTGAGGGGCAGATGTCCACTATTTTAAAGCGGGTATATAGAGTGCAAGTGGGAAGACCTTACATGTGCTCACGGAGGAAAGTGGACTGACACTAACAACCCAGGCAGCAAGGCTGGATTGGAACAACTATGGCTTAACACTCTGTTGGCCATGATCAGTGAACAATTTGACTAAGGCGATGAAATTTGTGGTGCTGTGACTAGTATGAGAGCTAGACAAGACAAAAATTGTCATGTGGACCAGAACTTCCACCAATGAAGCTGCCCAGATGTCAATTGGTAAGTAGTGGCAAGAGTTCCTCGACCATAACAAAAAAATCCATTACATGTTCCATGAAGATGCAAAGAAGGATAAATCTGCAAGAAATAGATATACATTTATAAAGTTAAATTTTGAAGTATCTATTTTGCCTTTGCACCTGTGAGAAACCATATATGCACTGGGAAATGGTTCAGCACTGACTGAAGTATGTTGATACATTCTTATAAGAAAGATAAAGGCAGCTGTAGCGTGTTAGTTATTGTCAACTGTCCATGATCCAATGTTGTCTGCGAAAAGTGTATTTTCATGGAAGACACATTTATTTAACCTTGTTTTCCCTTTTGAATATTACAATCATAGTACCTGTTGTAATTTGTTACGTCACCTCATATTTTGAATGTTTTGTAGCAACCGTGAGGACACAAGGACACCGTTACAAGAGTTAGGTGGCATTTAAAAAAAATACGGTGGCATTAAGTGGCATTAATACGGTGGGGACTGTGGTAGCTGTAGCAAAAATACATTTATTTTTCCTACAATAAGAGAAGTTAATGAGTTTTATTACTAGGGACAGGAATAAATTTCAAATAATTTTAAAAAAAAGTCAAAAAAAAAAAAAACCAAAAAGCAAAACAATAAAAAAATTAATAAAAACAAATAAAAGATCAAAGCAATTAAAAATCAAAAATCAAAAATCAAAAACAAATTAAAATATATATATATATATATATCAAAACAATTCAAAAAAAATAAAAACTAATTAAAAAAAAAAGAAAAAAAAAAAAAAAATTCAAAATAATTAAAAAATTGCAAATGGACATTTCATAAGAGCTGAAAACGTTTTATGCTAACTTGTCTTGTTAGAGTTAGGAACTAGCACGCAAAGGCAACAGGTAAAAAATTCATTTCATTTTATATTGGTTTCTAACCATTCATACTCATACTTGAATTTTATGTTCTTCAAAAAGCTCTCACAATTTTCATGCAAGATTTGTACTAAGATTTTACAGGTGCGCGATGATCCAAGTCCATGTAGATGCGATCTTTCGAAATCACATCCATTATTGGAAGCTTGAAGGAGTTGATTACAAATGTCGTGACATTTGTCACTACAGAGAAATGTTTTGTTGTCATGATTTGTTTCCCACACTTCTCTTTCAAAGCCTCATCAGTCATCCATGTTAAAGTCCATTGATTCATTGCCATATCCATCATGATTTCATACATGTCTACTTTTCTGAGTCGCATACATTTTTGCCTACCATGCAGTTCATATTTTTTCCTCATGAATAAACCATCCATCTCTCTACATTACCTTGCTTTCCTTGCCATAAAAACTATTTAACCATAACATCTTGTATCTATAGTCCTACCAATCATTTGTACGAACTCGCGTTGACTGATGTGGGATTCCTTAAGGCCCACCTTTCAACAAGTCTTGACCCATCGACCTCAGCACCTTATCTGGGATAAAGACTAGAGTCATTATTAGTACCTTGAGGCTTGCATGCCCTAATGGCAAGTCTTCTCGCCAACGAACAATGGGAATACATTAATGTCTCTTGTTTGTTGGATCTTGCAAGTGGCTCGACATCAGCTCATTCATTCGCACTTCGCAAGATGTACCTGGGTACCTTGGCACTCATTGACATTAATGGTGAGTTTGCCTCGCATTCGTTAACGACATTCATCAATGGTCGATAATCCAATGACTTCTTTCCATGTTCGACATCGAGACATTCATTCACATGGAAATAATTGTGCCACGATATGGGACGAGATGAAGACCAGATGACTCAGGAGCAGATTACTTTGGAACGGTTTCAGTAGCAGTAATAAAGGATCTACATTCCCGACTTCATCCATCATATATGCAACCAAGACACAGATCACATTCTTGTATTCTTCATTCCATGATTCAACAACAGGAGCTACACATTTCTACATATTACAGTTTGTCCACTCAGGTAAGTAAAGGTATGTTCTTTCCTAGCTTTTTATCATACAATTCCTTTAATACTAAAATTATAATTTTTGGAAAATGTTTCACCATGTTCATATTCACATCCATATTCCATTATCACCCTCCATATGTCATATATATCCTTTCTACACATATCATTCTAACCAACATACTTTTTCCAACCAACTACTATTGCATTATGATTCAAATGTTACATGTTTTGCAAATAATGATCAAAGAAAGAAAGGTTGATTAAATGTTTTCAAAGTCTTTTGATGCAACACAAAAACAATGAAAGTATTGTTACACAAGAACCAATACTAAGAAAATTTTGGTTGTTATACAAGAACCAACCAAAATAATATGTTGCAATCGATTAAAAATTTTCAAAGTCTTTTGATGCAACACAAAACAATGAAAGTATTGTTACACAAGAACCAATACTAAACAAATTTTGGTTGTCACACAAGAACCAACCAAAATAATATGTTGCAAGAAAATGTTTTTAAGAGAGAAGACTTTGCAAAAAGGAACAAAGTTGTTAAAAAGAAAATTACGTGAAGTTAAAAAAATCGACACCAGCAAGAGTTCATGTAAAAGTAAGACAATTCAAAAGATCAAATCACGGTCAATGCAATAGATTGCATGAGGACATGCAATAACTTAAGTTGGGGAGTATGTTGGGCCTCCAAATTAACCTTAATTTTCACTCCATTTTCACCTTTTATCCTCATTTTGTCATCTCATTTCACCATATTATCATTACATAACCCTATATTTCCATTACCATATGAGTTTATATTCTCATTTTCCAAAGTTATTAATTTCATGTATTTAGAGTGAATTTATGATTAAAAGTTAGAGAAATAACATGTATTTACTTATACCTAAAAGTGGCTTGAGTTTGATGACAAGTGTAGATCATTTGGAAGCTTCCAAGGCACCCTTATGTGGCCTCCCAAGATCAAATTCGAATTTCAACTCAAGAGGTGGACCATATTCCAAGGAGAAAGATCATGCAGATTTTGATGTGTCATGGGATTTGTTTCTAGTATTTAGGGATAAGTTGAGACAAGTGTGGGTCTAGTAGATATTTAAGGGATCTACATTTATTGAGTAGATATCCCTAATTCATGTATAAATAAGAGGAGCATCCTCCAAATCATGTAATGAAGGAGGAGGAGGGAGAGAAAACAATTATCAGTTATTCATTAGCATTAGATTTATGTTCATTCAACATGAATAATACCATTTTCTCCAAATCATGAGTTATGAGTGTTGTTTGATTCTTAAGGTGTGATAATTGTTCATGTGTGCTCATTGAGGAATGGAAGGATCCCCATACTAAGATAAGTGCACTTTGTTGTAAAGTAATGTTGTGAATATACTAATCTTAATTATGATGTTCATCTTATTTCTTTCTTGTAAATACTTGTAGATAATTTTAGTATGAATTCATGTTGTGGCCATGTTTTGTTGTGTGAAGGTTGATCTCCTTTCAATAGCTAGTTTTGATGTGAGAAGGAAAACCAGGAACTCCTAAGTTAGGAGTCTCTTCTCCATGAGCTAGATTAAATTGAAATAAGATTTACTTTCTCTTATGCTTTCCTAGATTACATTTATGTGAATATTGATTCCCTTTCAGTATCTAGAGAAATCAAGTCCTCCTAAGTTAGGAGACTCTTCTCCATTAAGAACTGAACTGAAAACAATATTTACTTGCTTTCATTTACATGCTTTCTTTCCTGCTTTCTTAGGTGTTTGGCAATGTTATTATAGAAAGATGGTAGAAGGACAACCAGGACTCTTGAACAAGAGACTCTTCTCTATCTTCTAAAGTAGAATAATTCCATTGATCAAACATTATTTTTATGCTTTCATAGAATAGATCTGATAGTTTAGATTTGTAATATGCATTTCCATTCTAAACAAACTTCTTACACCTGTTTCATCTAAGGTCCCATATATATTGGTTTGCTTCTAAGTTTACGATTCCCCGGATTGATAAATTAAATGACAGGGATTTAGCGGACAACTAAATCGCCCAACATTTTGGCGCCGTTGCCGGGGAAAGCAAACTTAGATGTAAGCTAGTTAAGAAGATTGTTTAGGAAGAATTTTTATTTAGGATCATTTAGGGTTAATTGCATTTAGGAATTTTCATTTAAGTTTATTCTCATATAGAAAACATAGAAATAGAACACAAATCAAAACCCCCCCCCCCAAAAAAAAAAAAAAAAACAAAAACACAATAAAGATCCATATGTATATATGGAAAAACGATGAGTATAAGTTTGGAACAACTCGCTCAGATCCTAGCAAATGTTAGGATCTCCTCTTCTTGCGAAGAAGAGATCTTGACAGCAGCCAAAAGCTTAACTACTCCTCTAGAAGAAAACAATGAATTAACATTTGAAGAATCATCCTGTATATCTGACGATGAACCATTGTTTGAACAGGAGAATGAGGAGGACGAAGAGAAGTTGCAGCATGATCTGAATGAGAATGGAAATCACGCCTATGAAAGCCTTATCGACAAGTGGTTTCGATGGTTTCAAACAAGTACGAGGTTAGATCGATTTTGTTTTTAATTTTTATGGTTTTTTATGGTTATTTTTTATGGTATAAAAAAAATACAAGGAATTAAATCCTATCCAAACTGCCTTGGTTTACCTGCTGATGGTATGGCGGGTTCGACACCTGCAATTATTTACATAAAATATTTGTGGCTTGGTTAACCGAGTCCCACCCCTTGACATGTCGGTTAGCGGGGGTGTGTTAAAGCGTTGCATATATATGGTTTTGGTAGGTCGAGGATTCGAAACCCCTGCTCGACCATTCCTCTGTTTTTTATGTTGTTACAATGTATATGGTTCGTTTGGTGGTGATATATGATATATCTGTTGGTTTTAAAATTAATCATATGGTATTAATATAACACATGTTGTTGTGACTTGCAGTGAATGTTGGATATTGCAATGTGTTTCGAACTATATGATAACGATAATTCCAAAGGTTTGACGGTCGTGGGGTTGACCCCGATCGTCCAGCCTTTCTCCGGTGAAAAACCTGATACACAATAAATACAACTTGTTCACTTCCGTTACCAATACCTACAGTAACTCATTCGGTGAGCTGGTTCCGGTGAAAATGTAGCCATTCTAGGAGGTTAGGGGTTCGATCCTCCTTGATCCACAAAATTTTGGAAATAAGGCCGTATTGGGCAAAATCCGAGCTGTCATGTGTCAGCACCGGATTGGTCCATATGAACCAATCACAATCTACCACGTCACCTCCTCTGTAGACATCATCCAAGACCTATGGCTCATTCCTGAGTTGACACGTGTCCCTGTTAATGTAGGCATTGATTGTTGATCGTTGACTATTGACCTTTGACTTTTGACTTTTTTGCCCTAATTTTTTGAAAATGTTGACTGGCTCTAACTTCTTTATCCAGACTCAGATTTATGTGTCGTTCACTCCATTGGAATCATATCAATGAGCACTTTGACTTAATCCCACTTTCAACTGTATTTGAAGACTTTGATCTTGAGACAAAAATGGATCCGTTTTGGATCAGCAGTACTTGTCAATGTAGAATAGATCATCTCCCCAATCTCTCTATGCATGTCCATTTGATCTATAGGATGGACATCCTTTGTATCAAACTCAAATGTAGTTTTCTTGTAATATGCTACAGATTTAGGGTGGACGACCCATGCCTGCAATAATTCCATATGCATTCTTCCTTTCTCATTGTCGAAGGCTGACAAGAGCATATACTGGGTAGAGGAAGTTTGTTTCTAAAATTGATCATAAGTGTTAACTTTGAGAAGCTCATTTCTACATTTTGTTTCCTTAAACTTGTCAAAGATACTTGTTTCCCTTTGACCTTGCATTAATTCTGATGTCTGAGCTGTATCTAGATTCTCTTGTGAGATTGAAGAGAATGGAGATCCTGTAAAGATGCTACCACTTGTTGGAAAATGTGGAGTCTTGAGTACTATATGAGCTTTCCCTACTCCTTTTGAAAAATCTATCTTAGGATTTTTCCTTGCTTTCTTGGTGTAAATTTTGAATTCTTTGGTTGAAACCTCTGTGATTGAAGGAGAGTATTCTTCTCATGGCCTTTTATCTGGTTTTTCATGAGGTGTGGTAGTTTGTGAAGTAGCGGTAGACAACAACTACTCCTCTGCTTCCTATAGAGTATTTTCTTCGCATTCATCTTGGTTCATGTATTTCTCAATTTTAGGCCTCTGAGTGTGAACATATGGAGTGGTTTTTTATTCCACTCTTAGTTTAGAGATCATACCAAATGGGTCATATGACCAAGTGAAGCTCAAGGGAAAATTCTTCTATTTTAGGAGGATATCTATCTCCTCTCCTAGTTTCCTGCTATTGCAAATAAATGGTCCTATCCGAGCCTTTATTCTGATTTGTGATTTCTTCTTAGGTGACACAAAATGGACTTCATCTGAGTATATCATTTTCCTAATGTATTCTAAAGAAAAAAATTCTCATTGGGAGATACTTGGGTGGTTTATAAGGTGGCAACTCACACCCATACACTGAAATTTCATTTTAATTCTAGTATAAACACCAGTCACCTGTTCTGACCTGCTCACTTAGGTATAAATTTTCATAATCTCTACATTGACCCTGGTATTGTCTCATTTCTCAACAAACATGTAGCTGGATGAATAAATTTATCAATAAAATGTTTGAAGTTGTATTCTTCTAAATTCCTTCTTTGCATGGAACTCCAAAAAATGACTGAGTGTGGCTCCCCATGTTCATTCAGCTTTTGTATTGCAAATGGGAACTTGTCTGCTTGAAAAAATAAAAACATATACACAAGAATAGAAGCATATCTGAACATTCCTTAAGTTTCAAGGTTAAGGAATTTTTATTTAATGTTGTCTGCAAGGATGTTGGCTTAGGGGGTCCTGACCCATGTTCGAAGTTAGTTACACCAACCAACAAAACCCTACAATGTTGGCCCTTTCAGCAACAACCCATGTAGCGTAGGATGTAGTCTCTGTTAGCCTCCTATTGCAGCAGGTTAATCATCTTTCATGATCGACATTTTTACATGCCAAATATGTCGTACAATGCATGCTGCAATGCTCCATATTTTCTACAGATGGCCAAAGAACTGTCCATGAAAGTGTGCTAGTCTAAATGCCACTGCTGTGTTCCAATTTTTGGTAAGCAATTCATTTTTGGTTTGAGGCAGTTTTTCAGTTGGAGGACTTCAAGCGAGACATGTCTAACTCCCCTTCTTCCTCTTTCCCCAAATCACTCACTAACTTCCCCCAAAGAGGTCAAGATCTGCTTGATACCTCTTAGTTTCATCATTCTCCATATCATTTGCCTTAGTGAAGATCTGCTTCACTCAAGGAAGGTCCATACTACTTCTATGAGTCATTTTCCCTCTTAATAGCCTAAGATTCACATACTTAGCGCTTTCTTATCACTTTTCATGTTAACTACTAACTTTACTATGTAGCTCCTGTTATCACTCAGGTTGTCCCTTTTGACTCCCAAAGGGATACGACCGAGGTAACCACAAACCAACTTTGGACTGCAGGCCCTAGCCTGCCTGCAGTCAGAGAGGGCTCTCTCTTTATGATTTAGCTTTGTTGAAAGGGGTGATTTCAGGCTAGATATGATGCACAAGGTTTTGATTGAGTTTTGGCGGGAAAACTGACACTTTCAGGTAGAGAGGCTGAGTATAGTATGAATGTTTCAAACCATTGGGCGTGGAGTCGAGGAGGGGAACTGCTGGTGTTTCTATTTAATAACAGTGAGGGGAAAATGGAGAGAGATAACTGAGGCAGAAGCAACTTTTAGGTTCAAGGGATGGCAAGAATGCTAAAGAAAGAGAGGCAGTTAAGAATCTCTGCAACAGATTAGTAGGGGAAACAACAAGGCGCTACCTAGGAGCAGTTAAAAATCCCTAGATAATTGGCCAGAACAGGTGAACTGGGGTAAACATGAGCCAGAAGGAATTCAATGTTCATAACCAATTCGTTTAGAAGAAAACATCAAGAAACAACAGGAATTGAGCATAGAGAGTAGTTAACTAATTCTAGGCTATTCTTTCTTCCTGCTATTTAGATAATGGCAAACACATAAACAGAGATAAGAGGCACTTATTGCTTCAGGCCGCAGTGCAGGAATTCCATCTTCAACTCTTCGACACATTCATCAACAACAGACAGTTCGCTCTCCAAGCTTTAAGCAATCTTTGATTACAGAAACGTTCAGGTATACACAGCAAGTCTCTAGTGAAAATTATCAATTGACCAACCCTTAAAACTATACAGAGGGTGGTATATATAGGGCAAAACTCTCTGCAGAGTTTCCTTTATTACATTTTGACCTAATTAGGTCATAAAAATGACTACTTGACCTAATCCTATCTAGAAATGAATGCAAAGAATGTCTCGGGCCGTGCTCAAGGCCGATGTGTCAAAATTGAATGAATGATGTTGTCCTCGGTGGCTTGCTGCAGTGCTTTCTGCAATAAATGGGTATGGGTATTTGCTTCCTTGTTGTCCTGGTGCCTTAAATGTCTTGACGGTGATTTGAAAGCAAGGATGGGCTGATGCTTATTGATTTGATTTTCTGGGGGCTTCATCAATGTTCAGGTGCCTCGAGCCCCTAAAAAATCATGACTGATTCTTTCTGGCGTCCTTTCTTCCACTGATACTCTCTGACAAAATCTAGGCTGATGATCTGCTATGTTTCGTGTCTAATCACCAGTAAATGGCTGCTGTTCGACCTCTGTATCATCTGGAATTGTCTTCTGATCATTTTGGTATGCTCTGTGAAAAAAACGGATCATTTTTGCGCCTTTTCGGGCTTCCTGGGGCCGCATGGGGTGAAGATTCCTTAAAGATTCCCTGAAGATTCTCCATTCTAGCCCAAAAAATCCTGCGATGAGGCACAAATCGCTCATCAAAAACTGCCTCAGAATTCAATTCCGGGGCTCCGAAGTGCGATTTTCGCGCCTCTGCTTCCAAAAAGGGCTGATGACGTCAGCATTGTACGGCGGGTGATGTCAGCATGGCGATGTGGCGGGATGACGTCAGCATGACGTCATCACGTACGGACGATGACGTGGCAGGTACAGTGGCAGGACACGCGGCAGTGATGTGGCAGGAGGCCACGCAGGCGGGTGACTCATCGGATGACTGTACAGGGGGGTGACGTGGGCTGTTGACTGTGCAGGGGTGATGTGGGCTGGTGACGTCAGCAGGTGGTAAGCGGTATATGGCGCACCGCTTATGGGGGATGGCGGTTTCGGAGGGAGGGGCTCTGCCATAGCCCGGCGCCTGACGCGTGGCGGGAGTGCGGCGGCAAAACCGCCGAACTCTCGGACGTTAAAGGCCGGGCGTGTCGGGGATAAGGATGTCCGCCAGCCGTTGATCTGTGGGGCTGTGGATCGGACGGCTGGCGGCGAAAGCGACGGGATAGGGTGTTAACGGGCGGGAATATTCGTAGGAATATTCTGAGTTTAATGTGCACGGCGGGGTTAGAACTTAGGGAAACGGGTTTAAGGGGTTTTTACAGCGGTGGGGTGATGTTTTACAAGGGGGAACGTGAAAACATGGGTTTTTTTGGGGTTAAGGGAGTGGTTACTAGCTGACCAGATGTCAAACTAGTTCCTCAATGATGCGGATGGGCTAAATACAGTCCCAGATGGATTGAGATTTTCCGGACTTAGTAGAATTATGGCTATAATGCCAGGAAGGGGTATTTACATAGGGGGATTTATATACATGGTTTTAATAGGGGGAGGGAAAAACTAATAGGGAGTTACATAATAAGGGTGATGAGAAAAAGAGAGATGTTAGTGAACTCCAGCCTGAGTGCCTCCAACTGAAAAACTGCCTCAAAGAAAAAATGGATTGCTTTATCAAAATTGGAACACAACAGTGGCCTTTAGACCAGCCTACTCTCATGGATACTCTCTGGCCATCTGTAGCAAATATGGAGCATTGCAGCATGCATAGCACGACATATTTGGCATGTAAAACTGTCGATCATGAAAGATGATTAACCTGCTGCAGCAGGAGGCTAACAGTGGCTCCACTTGGGGATGGCTTTTCCTTGTGAAAAGTCAAGAACAGCAGGTCAGACTGCCTTGTATTCAATTGTTACTATGTTCTGCAAATTTCTCTTGGCTGGCTGCCTTATTGATCCTACCTACCTACCTACCCTAACCAACACTTACTTTGCTGTTAGGTGAAGTGAAATAACCAATGCAGCCACTTAAGTAATAATAACATGAGTGGGCTTTGCTGCTTATGCTTGCTAGTGACATCAACTGAAATTTTGCACTTTGCTATGGCTTTGTCAATCTTTGAGAAGATCAAGAAGCTATTGACCTCCTTTGCGGTGCTTAAATACTGTACAAAACTATCCTACAACATATATATACAATTTTTTGGCTGAATTAAAGAACTGTACAAAGGTTCAGGATCACTACCATGCCTTGGAGTCGGGAGATCATTGTCAACTCGATACTGAGCCTTGCAGCCTGCTGATGGCGATGTGCACTGATTCCTTTCATTATTCTGCCTGCCAGCGGATAGGTCATTTTGTACTTGCAGAGGTGCTTGTAATTTATTACAATCTAGCTCGAATAGGGCCGGACTGATCTGTGCGGGCTGCTGGTCTTCTTCTTCTTTGAATAATTCAGATGGCTGAAAACAAAGAGGCAGGGGGTCCATTTGGATCATCTGGTCATATGCTTCTGCTCCTGGGTCCTCCTCAATCTGATATTCAATGGCTCTTTGGGGCTGCAAAACTAGAGGCGATACCTTTGGAACAGTATCTTGATTAACCTCCAGATGGTCAATAGCAACATATGGTGACACTTGATCATATATAGCATGATAGTTATCCTTAATAAATTGAAAAGATTCAAAACAAAACGGTAAAGTTCCTTCACTGAAATCGGCACACTCTGCGTCTTCCTTCTTTTCTTCATAGCTGAGATGGGCACGCTGATCATTAGGTTCAGGTTGCTGAACCTGAATACTACCTCCTGCCAAAATAGGATCTGATTCCTCTGCAAGGCTGATTTGACCATTAGGCTCATAATCCTCATCATACAGATCATACTTGGGTAGACAGTTGAAAGAAGAGGAGCTATTATATTCACACAGTATATCAGGAGAATGCTCCATCATGTATGGCTGGATGAATATGTCATCTGTTTTGTGGCAGGTTTGTTCGTGAATGTCACTACTTTCCTGTTGTGAAACAGATCTGTTCTGGTGCTCTGAACTTTCTATTTTCCTTGTGATCAGCTGCATCATTTCCTCTGTCTTTTGTAACACGCTATGAAATCTTTCTTCTTGTTGTGCTTTGCGCAGTTCCTCCCTTATTTTTAGATTTGCCTCCACGTCCACAGCTATGTCCTGCATCTGTTTCAAAGTGGACGGGCATCTTTCTCTCAGACAGAATTCCATTTCTGCGTCAAATGCTCTAGGATATTGCAATAGAGCTAAATCAAGGGGAGGTCTTACATTTAGAGGCATGGCTTGATAAACTTGATTGAATCTGTCTGAAAACTATTGAACAGATTCATCTGGATGCCTTTCTAAATGATTGTATTCTTCGATCAGCAAGAAGAGATTACCTCTGATCATCCATCTATCAAGGAAAATCTTGGCACACTGCTGAAACATAGAGATGCTCGCCTCAGGCAATGCTTTAAACCAAGTCCTAGCTTCGCTTTGCAAATAAAGGGCAAATAGTCTAAGACTGACATCTTCATCTTCCACTTCAAATGTATTAAGATAATCTTCAAAAGCCTGGATATGTTTCTGGGCAGTAGTGCCATTCTCTCCATCAAATCTAGGGAGATACTCAGGATGATTCGTCGGTAGGGGACCAAGCACAGGAGGCAAAATGAGTGGCTTATATCTTTCAGGAACTTTACGAGGCACGAGAGTATGTACAGGAACTAGAAGACTGGACTCTATTTTTGGTTCCTCCCTAACTGTATGATGATCTTCAACAACATTTGAAAGCTGCTGCTCTGATGTGCAAGGAGGCTTTTCAACAATCTCTTCCAAAGGAAAAACATAAAAATTTGACATAAAATCGCTTTTAAAGTACAATATGCACAGCAAAATTTGGTGCAAGAGAAAGAACATGATTTCTTGGATGATCATCCAAGTCGAGAGCCTGATCTGCTTATATAATCCCTTCAGGTTTATTTCTCCAGCGGAGTCTTTATTATAGGGATGATGTGGAGTCGCCAGGTGGATGATGTAACCTTAAAGTGCCTGATCTCTATCCACCATCACAGATCAGAGCTAAACATGAAAAACCCTGAAGAAAAGGGACACTTTCTCCAGAAAACGAGGCGAACTGGTCAAAATTGAGGATTTGCACTAATAAACACATGATTCATGTCCCCAATGGAGTCGCCATTATGTTATCACTCAGGTTGTCCCTTTTGACTCCAAAAGGGATACGGCCGAGGTAACCACAAACCAACTTTGGACTGCAGGCCCTAGCTTGCCTGCAGTCAGAGAGGGCTCTCTCTTTATGATTTAGCTTTGTTGAAAGGGGTGATTTCAGGCTAGATATGATGCACAGGGTTTTGATTGAGTTTTGGCGGGAAAACTGACACTTTCAGGTAGAGAGGCTAAGTATAGTCTGAATGTTTCAAACCATTGGGCGTGGAGTCGAGGAGGGGAACTGCTGGTGTTTCTATTTAATAACAGTGAGGGGAAAATGGAGTGAGATAACTGAGGCAGAAGCAACTTTCAGGTTCAAGGGATGGCAAGAATGCTAAAGAAAGAGAGGCAGTTAAGAATCTCTGCAACAGATTAGTAGGGGAAACAACAAGGCGCTACCTAGGAGCAGTTAAGAATCCCTAGATAATTGGCCAGAACAGGTGAACTGGGGTAAACATGAGCCAGAAGGAATTCAATGTTCATAACCAATTCGTTTAGAAGAAAACATCAAGAAACAGCAGGAATTGAGCATAGAGAGTAGTTAAGTAATTCTAGGCTATTCTTTCTTCCTGCTATTTAGATAATGGCAAACACATAAACAGAGATAAGAGGCACTTATTGCTTCAGGCCGCAGTGCAGGAATTCCATCTTCAACTCTTCGACACATTCATCAACAACAGACAGTTTGCTCTCCAAGCTTTAAGCAATCTTTGATTACAGAAACGTTCAGGTATACACAGCGAGTCTCTAGTGAAAATTATCAATTGACCAACCCTTAAAACTATACAGAGGGTGGTATATATAGGGCAAAACTCTCTGTAGAGTTTCCTTTATTACATTTTGACCTAATTAGGTCATAAAAATGACTACTTGACCTAATCCTATCTAGAAATGAATGCAAAGAATGTCTCGGGCCGTGCTCAAGGCCGATGTGTCAAAATTGAATGAATGATGTTGTCCTCGGTGGCTTGCTGCAGTGCTTTCTGCAATAAATGGGTATGGGTATTTGCTTCCTTGTTGTCCTGGTGCCTTAAATGTCTTGACGGTGATTTGAAAGCAAGGATGGGCTGATGCTTATCGATTTGATTTTCTGGGGGCTTCATCAATGTTCAGGTGCCTCGAGCCCCTAAAAAATCATGACTGATTCTTTCTGGCGTCCTTTCTTCCATTGATACTCTCTGACAAAATCTGGGTTGCTAATCTGCTATGCTGCGTGTCTAATCACCAATAAATGGCCGTTGTTCGGCCTCTGTATCATCTGGAATTGTCTTCTGATCATTTTGGTATGCTCTGTGAAGAAAACGGATCATTTCTACGCCTTTTCGAGCTTCCCGGGGCCGCATGGGGCGAAGATTCCTTAAACATTCCCTGAAGATTCTCCATTCTGGCCCAAACAATCCTGCGATGAGCGGTTTGCGCTAATCGCTCATCAAAAACTGCCTCAGAATTCGATTCCAGGGCTCCGAAGTGCGATTTTCGCGCCTCTGCGTCCAAAAAGGGCTGATGACGTCAGCATTGTACGGCGGATGATGTCAGCATGACGTTAGCATGGCGACGTGGCGGGATGACGTTAGCATGATGTCATCACGTATGGACGATGACGTGGCAGGTACGGTGGCGGGACACGTGGCAGTGACGTGGCAGGAGGCCACGCAGGCGGGTGACTCATCGGATGACTGTACAGGGGGGTGACGTGGGCTGTTGACTGTGCAGGCGTGACGTGGGTTGGTGACGTCAACAGGCGGTAAGCGGTATATGGCGCACCACTTATGGGGGATGGCAGTTTCGGAGGGAGGGGCTCCGTCACAGCCCGGCGCCTGACGCATGGCTGGAGTACGGCGGCAAAACCACCGAACTCCCGGACGTTAAAGGCCGGGCGCGTCGGGGATAAGGATGCCCGCCAGCCGTTGATCTGCGGGGCTGTGGATCGGATGGCTGGCGACGAACGCGACGGGACAGGGGGTTAACAGGCGAGAATATTCGCAGGAATATTCTGAGTTTAATGTGCGCGGTGGGGTTAGAACTTAAGGAAACGGGTTTAAGGGGTTTTTACAGTGGTGGGGTGAAGTTTTACAAGGGGGAACGTGAAAAGATGGGTTTTTTGGGGGTTTTTGGGGTTAAGGGAGAGGTTACTAGCTGACCAGATGTCAAATTAGTTCCTCAATGACGTGGATGGGCTAAATACAGTCCCAGATGGACTGAGATTTCCCGGACTTAGTAGAATTATGGCTATAATGCCAGGAAGGGGTATTTACATAGGGGGATTTATATACATGGTTTTAATAGGGGGAGGGAAAAACTAATAGAGAGTTACATAATAAGGGTGATGAGAAAAAGAGAGATGTTAGTGAACTCCAGCTTGAGTGCCTCCAACTGAAAAACTGCCTCAAAGCAAAAATGGATTGCTTTATCAAAATTGGAACACAGCAGTGGCCTTTAGACTAGCCTACTCTCATGGATACTCTCTGGCCATCTGTAGCAAATATGGAGCATTGCAGCATGCATAGCACGGCATATTTGGCATGTAAAAATGTCGATCATGAAAGATGATTAACCTACTGCAGTAGGAGGCTAACAGATCCCTATCTATTTCCCCTTCCCCTACTAAAACTATGTATATTACTCCCCTATATACTTATCCCCTCCCCCTGGTTGAAAGATAACCATATACATCCTCGGGAATTGCTAAGTTTATCTGAAACTTAGCAAGAGCCCTCAATACCCCCTCTAACCATCTCCCAAATGCATAAGGACTCATTCCTTTGCATAGTTTCCCCTCATATGTATAAAAATCCATCTTTGGACCTTGTTTTACCTTTCCCAAGGCATGAACCCCTTTTTATAGGCCTAAACCCTCCTCCGATCCGAATCCCCTCCCTCCGACGCGATATCGCTGTCGGAGGTGCTAACAGTGTTGGCCGTATATATATATAACACCATTTCCCTCTCCTCCGATGTGATATCGCTATCGGAGGCCCCCCTTATCATATCTCCCCTTTATCGCATTATACATATTGCGGCCGTCCGATCAAGCCTCAGATCCGACAGCCCGTATTAAGTCGCAACCCCATTTCGGCGATCGCAACAAAAATTAAGTCACACCCCATGCTCTCCTCCAACATGAAATGCCGATTTAATCTCAGCCGCCCATTCAGGCCCAGAGATCAACGGCCCATATTTAATCGCATCACTCATGTATGGCTCTGACCAGCGGAGCCGAAAAGTAATATAGCGCGGCATAAAGGCATTTCGGGTCCGATGGGTTTCGGCATTTCTATGTGGCAACCCCATGACCCCGCCGATTGCGAAATGCCGACTTAATCTCCGCCGTCCATTTGGGCCCTCAGATCAATGGCCCATTTTTGATCGCATTGCCCCATATATTGCTCCGACTGGCCGGAGCCGAAATAATAATAAGGCACAACATATATATTTTTCGGGTCCGTAAATGGCCCCTTGTACAACGAAATGGAAAGGCTCCGATGGGCCGGAGCCGAAAAGTTATAAAGAGAAGTTTGAATGGGTTTCGGGTCCGATTATCATTTTTATTAAAATCCGCCGAGTTGGGTTCGCCGATGGGCCGGAACCGATCTAAATCAAAAGGGAGCCTATAATGCATTTCGGGTCCGCGGGGTTCATTGCTCATCGGAGGCATTATGGTTTGGGATCCGTCGCTCCACCGATCGCCGATTTAGCGCCAGTAGTTGGATCGGCCCGCGCCGGATCCGACGACCAGGATTTAGTATTTTGCACAGTGTCCGCCTAGCCCCAAATTTTGATGAAATTCATGTTTTAAAGGCATTCCGCCTATTCATAATAAAAGGGCCATTTTTAATGTTTTGTGTGCGGCGCCCGTGCCCGCCCAGGTATAAAGGAAATGATGGTTTCCTTAGCCATTTTGAGATCGCTCCAGGCCCAAATACTTCCAAATGCAGGGATTTCTCCTCGGCATGCTGCCAGAGCTCCTTTATTCGACCCAGTGTTGCAAAATTTATCAGTTTAAGGACCATTTTTGATCGGCCATGCGCCGATAGCATTCTAGGGGCCACGGAAAGCACTTGCAGCAGTTATTTTGCATTCAAAGAGCAGAATGGGGCGATTTAACAGTTATAGAGTATCAGTTCAAAATATCAGTAGCCTAAAAGCAGTAGAACATTAAAGAGGCCCCCATCAAAGTCAATAAAGAAGCTCAGAGCCATCAAAGCCCACCAGATCACAGTTATGAGCATTAAAGCCATCATTAAAGCCACTTTGCAGTAGCAGAACTGCCTAAAGAGGCAATTCAAGTGTTTAAAGCCCAGTTATTGCCAGAACAGTGTATAAAGACACCTGAGAGCAGCGCTGCAAGTTCCCAAGGCGCAGTTATGGCAAATTGCCAGCGCAGAGCTCCAAAGGACCATATTAATTCATTCTTGAGGCTGTTGTCCCTGCGCAGCTGATTAGATAGATATTTTTTCATTCATTCCAATAAATGTTAGGTTACAATCATTCATTTCTCCAGATCTACCCTCATATCTGCTGTTTGTACATATTTTTAGATATTTTCTCTATAAAGACCACCCTTTGTATAATGTAAAGGGTTGGTTGGTTGTATTTCTCATTCCAGACTTGCGCTATAAGCTTAAGAACTTCTGTAATCAAAGATTGCTGGAATATTTGCATCTGAACTGGCTGGTTGTGCTTTCAATGGATGAAGAGCTTTGATGTGGAATTCATGTGCTTGCTCATGGTTCAATAAGTCTTTCCTCCCTATGTTTATCAGTTTATATGTATCTGTATCATCTGTATATCATAATCTAAGTTGCAGGAAGAAGGAATAGTTCAGAGCTGGCTTTCATGCCCTCTGTGCTCAGTTCTTGTAACTTTTCTATGTTTTCCTCTGAATTAGTGATAAATATGCATACTTAATTGATCATGTTTAAGCTATTTCTCATTTTTGAATGCTGTTTAGGAATCCTTCATTGCTCCTATATAGTCTTCATCCACTTTCCCTCTTTGGCTGGATGAGAGATCCTTAATTTCCTCTCATCCCCTGACCTCCATTTCATCCTTGTTCCAGCATTAATCATTGTGCCATGTGTAGCTATCTTGCTCCATATTCCCCTCTTCTGCCAAGGGAAACACACCCTTCAATTCACATTCATAGACTCCATGCCCAATGGTTTGAACTTCTTACACTTTGCATGCCAACTCTGCTTGAATAGATCAACCATCCCACCAAAACTCAAACAAAACCCATGTGCATCATATCTAGCCTAAAATCATCCCTTAAACAAAGCTAAATCCTAAAGAGAGAGCCCTCTCTGACTGTAGGTAGGCTAGGACCTGCAGTCCAAAGATTGGTTTGTGGTTACCTCGGCCGTATTCCCTTGAGAGTCAAAGGGAACAACCTGAGTGATAACAGTCTCAACCGAAGCAGTATTGGGGGATTCAAGAACCAAGTTTCTACATCCAGAGACTAGTGCGATGTCTTCCAGTGCCTTGGATATGCCTCTGCATATATCGATAGACTTCTAGGAATCGTTATTGTAACTGAGTTAAAGTAGTATTTAGACCTTCATGTAGTTCCACGATTAGTCCTTGGAGACCATAAATAATCAATTTACCTACTTACATGCATCAAAAAGTAACCCTAGATTGGAGTTTGTATAGATCTACTTAATTCATTAGAAAACATAAGATAAAAGGCTTGCAACTTCACGGAAGTGGCTAATCATTGATTTCACACATTAATAAGATAGATTCAAGACATTCACGTATAATTTAATCATTATTTCATAAACATGTCATTCATCGACAACATATAACATAAATAGATACAAATGGAAATACTTAGTAATTCTTTGGAAAACTGTCTTTATTGATCTTCAATTTACTGATTACAAACTCTTCTTACCCTGTGCACACAGCTGTAGGGGTTCGCACACTCAGTTGTAGAATCTACCTAGACCTCCTACACACTTAACTACAGGAGCCTTCCCTTCTCCATCTAAGCGCAGGAAGCAGATCCTTACTACCCTAGCTCTTGCCCAAGACAACAAAAATATCTTCAATGTACCCAATTCTCTATAAAAAATTAGTTTTAAGATTTGCTAAGAATCAACTATTTATATACTTTTCAATATAATGCCATGGTTCGTGGACCATGGGTGGGTCTCAAAACTGAGTCAAGACTTTACCCAAAACAAGGGGCTAGCCCCTTTGACTCTTATTCATCTACGCTCTCCACTTCCACATATCGAAGAGACTTTACATCTTTTACAAAACTATATACAAAATTTGGGTTAATGCCCCCACACAAAGATCATGACTCGCCCTTGAGTCACCTAGCTGGGTGTTCCACTTTCTGGCGGAGTTCACTAAATTCCTTGGCCAGCGCCTGAAACTATGCAGTACTCTGTTCTGCTGCATGTTGTACATTCTATTCCACTTTCTCCAAGGTTGGAACCTCTAATGATAGTTACATAATCCTCTATGTTTGCTGCATTACCTTCAGCTTCTCATGAAGGTTCTATGAAAACTGGCAGGCTTTCTCCATCCAAGGCACAAGCTAGGTTCTGAGCAACGACTTCGTTTTTTGCAACTCCTAGATCTGCATCAATTTTTCCTTCCCCTCTTGTATGCACGTGAAGTGCTGGACAGGTGCCAACATCCGTGCTATTGTGTTGATCTCATCGTACTACTGTTGTGTTTCCCTAATTTTTGTGTTTAGCTACTGCAACGTAGGATCCTCCTACAATGTATCCCAGAGGCCCATTACCTGAATGAAGAGTTGGTCGACACCTTGAATTGCGACATCTAACTGAGCCATGGATTATTTTATTGCCGCACCTCTTTGTTCCTGAACCTCGGATGGTGTGGTCGGCTTGAACTTCGACTACAACTCAGCTATTTGCATCTGAAGATTGAAGGTCACCTTATCAGCCTTTTCTTTTGAGGCACACACTCCAGCAACCAATTTCCTCACTTTAGAGTAGGCCTCTACATATTTGGGTATATTGAGCTCAAGCATGGACTTGCATTCCTGCTCAATTGTTGTGACTAGGTTCTGGTGTTGTGTCCTTAACTCCTCCTTCTCCTTCAATGCTTGACTCTTTTCTATGAAAAGCTACTGGTTGTTGACTTTAAACGCATTGACCATAATGAGTGCATGTTTTTCTCAGATATTTAGCTCATTTGAGACCCCTAGATGTAGCACATGAAGATAGTCGAGTGGTAGCATAGCAAGGTTCACTCCCATATCTTTTACTGTGTGAAGCGCCGTGTGATCCTCATCCGACTCTATGCAAACTGACCCCTCTGGTAAAGGAAAGACTTTGAGATCTAGAGGCCATTTAATATCTGTGACTGCACTATGTCCCTGTATCAAGCTCTCTTGTGCACCACTCGTCTTCGTGATGTCCACCTGAATCCTGTTCGCCTAGATCTGTAGCTCACACAGATCCTTCTGGATGCTTCTTAGCGTTTGCATGTATTGCTACTCAAGTTGATGCAACACCTATGTCGTGGTGCCCCATATCTTGTCGCCAATCTTGTTGAGATCGCCTTTGGTCAATATCATTAGATCGACATGTGCGTGTGTTTATTATAATTTTGTTTCTTTTGCGATCCTCCAGTCTGTACTTGCCCTGACTTCTTCATAATGAATGGGGTGCTTTACCCCTCATCACCACCTCCACCTTGGTCTAACAACTCCTTTCCTTTTATTTTGGGTGAAGCCGATTTGTCACCTTCCTTGTGACTCCTGCTTCTCCTTTTCTACCTATGCTTTAGCAGTGCGTTATTTGTCCATTCGAGCCTTCTCTGCAGCTGCTTTAACAACTTCCTTCTTCTTTTGTTCTGTCAGTGCATGTGCAACCTTTTGAGTGGCATCCTTCCACTTTTGTGTAGTAGACCTATGCTTGTTCTTGTGTCTAATTCTATAGGTGTCCACCATTCCAGAGGCAAAATCCCTACAAATTCCTATATATCTGTGTCCATCACCATATGAGGCAACTGGTGCCATTTCTGTTAAAGGTATTTGGGCACCTTAATCAAGACCCTATGGAAATCGGCTTTGAATTCAGCATAGGCCACTAGCTATGCGAACGAGGTGGGAGAGAATCATGGCTGCTGATTAGCCACCACGTGAAGGTCCATATCCATTAGAACCAAAAATATCTTTGTTTCCTTAATACACTCTGGATCTTCTATGGCCCACAACGAGGCAAACCGCGTCGCCTCGAGAAATTCTTCTTTATGTGGAGGAAATGGGCTGTCCTTTGGTAATTTCCAAGCGACCAGAATGATCGAAAATAATAACCAAGCATAATGAAATGACCTACTCTCCTCCTGGGCCTCTCAATAGTTCACGAGGAACTCCTGATAAAAATACTTTGCCCATTTCTATTGTACACCCTTCACATACTGAGCTGCGAGCAATATGACCAATGCCAAAACTTCATCTGCGCGACATTTTATCATTAAATTTCTAGCTAGAATTTGGGCAGACAACTGTACTGTTGAGTCTGAGATAGACATGATAGAGTACTCTCGCAACTATTTGATCATGCCAAATTCTTTCTTCATCCTATCTGCCAACTCTTTTTCTCTAGTTTTTCCTCCAAATTCTCTAGCAGGGTTCACCCCTTTGGAAGGCAACCATGTTATCATGTGGATCAACATGTCTATGATGGGGATAGGTTGAACTAGCCATAGGAAACCATCATGCACTAGCATGAGGATCTTGTGCACACATATCGTGTTGATGCTGGAGTGATGATAATGCAGCACTAACAACATATTGAGCAACCTTGACTGCTCGACACCAGAGACCCACTTCATGGGTTCCAACATTGTAAGCCCTATGTCTTCATAGTAAATCTTCTTCATATACTTGTGAGTCTCCAAGTGTGAAACTTTGTATGGTCCATGAGGTCCCAATCCTCCATCTTAAGCAATGGAATGTGCATTAGCTGAGGACCTTCGAACGCGACCTGCTCAGGAAACAAAGGTGTCGTAATTACAAATTTCTCTAAATTAGGATCCTTCGTTACTTTATTTTTTCCCTTCCAGGGAGGGATATACTCAGGAATCCTTGTCATAGGCTCCACCCTCTCGGCATTGAAATCCTCGATACCCTAGAATTATTCCTTCTCTAGGTCCACTACTTGCTCTGGCTGTTTACCATTTTTCTCCTTCTACTGCACCTCCAGAATCTTTCTCAACGACATTTTCACCGGTACTGGCTTCTTCTGCTTGTCCTTTGTGGAGTGATTCAACTTTGCAGTGTGGTTTTTTTATTTTTCAGTGGTGGGCTTTGGCCAAGGCAGTCTTAGCACCATAGGCACAAAGGCCGGAGCTTCAATACTTGTAAATTCTGGTCCTAGCACGTCAGAAACAATTGAACCTAAACTCATAGCTTTGGCGAGGTTAGTGCCAAGCATTATTTCAATGAATAGCTATTGGTTTTCTTCTAAATAGTTCGCAAATGAGGGGCGTGACAAAAATTCCTCCCAAAATGCTTGAATCATATGCATGAGACAATAAAAGGCTCCAACAATTCTCAGAATTCAAAGTGTTCTCTATTGGACCAACATGCTCAATTTATAGGGGGATTTTAATTGAAATCTGACCGTTTCCCCCAAATTCTGATAAGAAATGATGCTTTGGTGGCATATATTCAAATATTTTTTCCTTAATTGTAGCCTCCCGGCTCCTCTTAACCATTATCTGGATGTCAAATCATGAATAGTGACTCCAACGTCATTTTCATGCTAGGCTGCACGATACCTTTCCGTCTCATGCAACGTCCCGAGCGTAGCTTAATCTGGTGCACCCTTGTCAATCTTTGCACAACCTAGTCACTACATTTTCCTTCAAACTGGGTAGTGTAGTTTATAGTCCCGTGCTCCCTTGAAACTACCTAGAGCACTAAGACTATCCTGCGGCCATATAGTCATTGTGTAGGATCCCCCGTATAGAGCTTCAACTTGCTTCCATTAACTTTTCCAAGGAAGGGCTCCCCATTCAGCTTTGTGAGATGAACCACACCACCATTTGTAATTTGCTTGACAATATATGAAGTTTACTTTGAAATTTAGTGAAATTACTATCATATAACAACAAAAGATCAATTACATTGAATGTGTGAGCTTGATATGGCGATCATGCCATACTACTTCACGTTCCTTTTGTATTTGTTTATGGAATCCTGCCAAAAATCAATCCTCCTCTAGCTCCATGAGCTGCGCGAGCCATTCTTCCAAGGCCTCACGATCTGCCATCTCTGTCAAAGCTGTTATGCTCAGACTAGGCATAATGTATGTCATGGGCATTACTGCTTCAATCCCATAGACTAATTTGAATGAAGTTTTCCCTGTCAACTTCTTACAGGTTATCCTATTGGCCCATAACACCACCGGTACGTGCAAATCCCAATCATTCCACCATGCATTACAGATCTTTGTCAGTGCATTCTCCAAAAAAATTTTAAAAGCTTTTCTGTCCCATTTTCCTGCAGGTGATATAGTGTACTCTTCTGATGGTAGACCTAGAATTCCTCTGTCAACACGCTAATTGTTTCATTCAAAAATTGCGTACCCCTATCACTCATCAAAACCTTTGGGCATCCAAACCTTATTAAGACATGTTCAAACAAAAATTTGGCAATCGTAGCCCCTATATATTCCTTTACTGGCTGTGCTTCCCCCCATCTATTCAAGTATTTCATTGCAGTGATAATGTATTGTGCACCCGTTTTCTTTCCAGGTGACTGAATTGGTCTGATAAAATCAATCACCCACTTCTCAAATGTTTTTAAAGGTACTTGAGGATGTAGTGGTAACTCATCCCTTTGTGACGGTTTTCCAGTCCTTTGACATGCATCACATGCCTTATAGTATGCTTTGGAATCCTTCTGTAAATGTTGGCCACCATAAACCTACATGCAAAATCTTCTGCGCAATTTCTTTTCTACCATAATGGCCTCCCACAACTCCCCCATGAGCTTCGACGAGAATACTATCACGCTCAAAGTCCGGCACATATCTGCACAATATTTCATCTACACCCATTTTTGTATATATGTCCCACAATGACCAAAAAATCGGTTGCACGCATGACAAATTATTTCTTTTGATAGTTTGTATATTCTTCGAGCACCATGCCTATAGTTTAGAAGTGAATAATATCAGCAAAATGTCTATCATCTAGACATATCACAAAGAGTTGCGCATCGGGTAACCCTTCCTCCAAATCACTGGGTTTTTCACCTATTTCAATTCACGACAGATGGCCAGGGCCAACATTCAACCTCTCGGGATTCACAATGACTTCAAAATCATACTCTTGAAATAATAACAACCATCTAAAAATCTTTCCCCCCAACACAGGCTTTTTGACCAGGCATTTTAAGGCACAATGATCCGTACAGATCCAGAAATGCCCTCCCAATAGATAATGTCTAAATTTTTGCAGCGCGTAGACCATGGCCAACCATTCGTGCTTTGTTGTTGAATAATTTTCTCGGCCTTGAATAAATTCCTGCTTGCAAAGGCTATAGGGTGGTCCATTTCTCCTTCGCCTTCCTACATTAGAACTACACCTAGTGCAATGGAAGAAGAATCCACATGTACATGAAACTCCTTTTTCCAATAAGGAAATACCAAGATTGGCAGAATTACCATCTTTTATTTTAACACATCTAAGTTGCGCTAACATTCTTCATCCCAACAGAATGTCGTATCCTTATTTAGTAGTTTTTCCATGGACGTGGTAATTTGAGCATAAGGTTTGACGAATTTTCTATAGTGTCCCATGTGACCCAGCATCTCACGCAACTGCTTGACATTCCTAGGGGCGTCCAAGTTCACAATCACTGCAAATTTTGCAGGGTCAACCATCAATCCTTCCTTACATATGACATGACCTAGTAAGATCCCAAAAGGAACAAAAAATTTTCATTTTTTCAAATTCAGTGCTCTTTGGTATCTTCAACATGTATCCAACATAAGCCACAAACTTGGTACATGACGCTTCACCAAGACAAACACTGTCTAGCCATCAAAGTATACTTCTAGGAACTTACGAATGAATTATTTGAAAGTTGACATTACTATGTGGGAAAATATTGGAGACACATTCTTTAATCCAAACAGAATAACAATGTACTGAAAGCAACCCCACTCTGTTGTGAAGGTTGCTTTTCTTCTATCCTCTGGGGAAATCTTAATTTGATGATACCTGAAAAATCTGTCAGTAAAGGAATAGTTCTCCTACCCTCCGACGTTGTCTAACACTTCATTTGTAAATGACATCAAAAATGGATCGTGAACGTAAGCATCATTAAGATTCTACAAAGCTACACAAATCCTTATTTCACCCTTTTGTTTCTTCTCTTGGACAACCATTGGGCTCACCCAATCAGACTCTTCAATGGGTTCTATAATGCATGCCTTCATCATTTTATCTAGCTCTTGGAGAACATTTTCTTTATACTTAGGATTAAGGTGATAAGGCCTTTGTTTAACATGCTTCACATCCAACTTCAATATGATCTTCTTAATGACCAAATCACCAAGTATTCCCTTTAAATCCTAAAACTTAGTGGGGAAGAGATCCTAGTATTCGTGAAGTAATTCAACAATTTTGTCTACTGTAGCATTGTCCCAATAGTCTCCAATCTTTGTGAACTTCGATTCTTCTTCAATGCAAATGTTTACTTGCTTTATTTTCAAAGGTGGGAAGATGTCTGGGTTCTCTACATGGGAGCCTTCAACTTCACGATGCCCTTCTATCTCTAGAATATTGATATTCCTTAGGTCTTCCTCCTCCTCTTCAGTGGTCACATTATAACATTCCAATGCATGGCGCACCTGGGTGCTCCAATCTGGTTGGGTCCATTCCATAGGTTCCTTCAGTGTTCTAAAGATAACCGCTTTAATTTCTTGCAGTGCTTCATCGATGCTTGCAAATCCATCCTCGAAGCTGAAAGTAAATAAGAATCCTTACTTCAATACATCCCATTCCACAGTGCCATGGTGGAGCTATGTTTTGAGGTACCAGTTCATGGGGATTGCATCCAAGGTATGAAAAAATATGTGAACCCATTCTAGTTGCGATTCTGTCCCCCATGCCTTAGCCCATTTCACCAGGTGATCACGTAGAACATCCCTTCCATTGTAATTCTCATTCATTCTGGTATTAGCATGCCCAAATCATAGCTTCATCATTCTCCTGCAATATTGCCATCTAGCAAAACTATCCTTATGCGTACCCCACCATCGTGCTGGCGTAGTGCACAACACCAACTCCATTGCTTGAAATCGGTGGTCCTCGGGGACTTCACGCTTGAATTCATCTAAAAATATATCTACATCAGTCAAACCATCATAACAAGGTAACTTACCTCTTACAAAACACAGTGCAATGACCTTGTCATCATATTGCATCGCAATGTAGAAACTTCATGATAATGATTTTGCCAATGTTCTAATTCCTCATCTAAATTAGAAGTGTAGGAGCTCTCCCAATCCCATACAATCCATCCATCTGCCATTCGACTGATCCAATCCTGATCTCATGCTATTATGTTGTAGATTTGGTCCAACTAATCGTGACTTTCCACATAATTGTGGATTGGTTCAGTATAACGTGCCCCTTCTACAGGATCCAATGGCATTATAACCCTAAGTGACTTTATTTCAAATGAAATTGTCCTCTTTTTCAGATTAATGACCCCATTAATATCAATATCATAATCAATTCCTAGGAGGGCGTGGTAGGGATTACTGTCATCAACAATTTCTATAACTTCAAAGTCTACCACTGCACTCACACCATCAATATCAACCATTACTCCATATAAGTGTCCCATGGGGATGATTTTCTATTGATTCAACATCCTGAGCTAAATTAGAGATCACTACAGCACAGGTTTCCCCATCCTTTCCCATGTCTGCTTCGGTAGAACATTCGCATCGGACCCCAAATCAAAGATGACCTGGTCCATTTCATAATTGCCTATCTGTGCTGTTAGACACATCTCTCGCCCCATTCATGCCTGATGCTTACTTATTTTTCTAACCATGCACTAGGCCGTAGGAGTCTTTTCCTTATTGGCGCACTTGTCAATTAATTCCTACAATCCTTCCACATTCTTCCTATCATGTAGTAACTTTATGTAGGTATTCAAAATGATTGTGAGTACGGAAGGATCAACCTTTGATGCCACACTAGTTTCTTGCATCTTGTCCTTACTTCTTGAGGTGGAGGCCTCAGAGAAGCTCTTCTTGGCTTCCATGAATGTTTCCTTGGTGCAATTAAGGTCAAAGTCAGCTTCTTTCTCTAAAACCTTACATACCCATCCGTCTTCTTCAGGCTGCTTACCCTTATCTGTGCCAGTCATCACACTACTTCGTAGTACAATATTAATGCTCTGGTCCTCCTTGCAAGGCTCATCCCTCATCATTTGTAAATTCTGCATAGGCTATTGAGGCTATGTTTTCTTCTCTTGCATCTTAGCTATTAGCATTGGAGATTCTTCTATGGCATGGTCGAACTGTCTATAGGATTGACATGAAGTGTGTGTAGAATTAGGGAAATCTCGCGCGAAGTGCCCTGGTTGTTTGTATTTGTTGTAAATAATTTGACCATGACCTCAACCTAATCCTCTTACTCACCCTCATGCTCGGCCCTGAAAACCATCGCACAATCCTCTGGTGCCTTGATTTGGAGGCTGAGTTTCTGCTTGCATATGATAAGTAGAGGTTCTTTCCATCATCAGCCCATAGATTCAACAGTTTTGCTCATCGTGGCCCACAAATTTACAGAAATTACATAATAACTGCTGAGGTGTCTGAACGAACTTCTGAAGCAAGTGCTAGTTATCCATCATATGTTTCCTAGTGACTTGATGAATGGCGCCCCATAACATAGCTCGCATGCTTGGCCCAGCTAGGGCTTCCGGATTCAAGGGGGCTGGCCCTCCCTCTATAAGATAGTTCGCATATATTGGACAATGATATTTATCATTCTTGTGGACCTTTTACTTCAAACAACAAACTTCTGCGTGCACTTTTGGCTTAGCCTCCTTTTCGTTTTTTAAGCTCTGCAATTCTAGGTGCAGGCTCACTAACTACGAGTGAATCTATTGTACCCCTAGATTCATATCCTAAATAGGTGATGCATATAGCCTCATTGTGATCTCCAAGGCTTCTACATGCATTTCTATCTTCTATTGTGACAGAGAAATTCTTAAATGTGGCAAAAGTGAAGTAATAAACGAGTCGTGATGCTGGCTATTTGGTATATTCTTGTTAGCTTGTCTGATCTAGAACTTCAACCTCTGATCAAAGTCCCAGGGTCTTTCCTCAACCTTCATCATGATTTCTTTAAATTCAATTACCGATTGCACCTCAGATTTAGGTTTACTAAATTCCTTATTCAAAGTTGTCTGAGACCTTGCCAACTATGCATGAGGTTTATCAGTGTAATACTTAATGTACCAAGTCAGTGTGCAATCCTGCAAGGTGGTAACCAACTACACCTTCTTTATATTACCATCGGTGATTTGTTGTGCTGTCCACACAACATTCACAACAAACCAGAATTGCTCTGGATCTTCACTTCCGATTCCCTTGAATATCAACATCTTCATTGTGTTCACCATGTTGAATAGTGGTGGTGGAGGTGGAGGTGTGGGTGAAGGTGTATGTGTTGGAGGTGAAGGTGGAGGTGGAGTGGATGGATGATGTGTTCTAGGAATACCCTGAGTTATTAGTTGAACAACATTTTGCGGCATAGTCTGCACTGCTTCTTTGTCATCATTCGAAGGAGTTCCAATCAGTGGGCTATAGTCTAGTCCCACACTTTCACAATTTCTAAAGAATCTTCCACTTTGCATATCTCTGAACATCAATGTAATTACATTACCCACTTTTCACATAATAGCATTTTAATCCAAGTATTCAATGAACTTAAATACTTACCTCGCTGATCCAGGTGGATATTGGTGGCCACCTACCAAATCCACTTGGACCCCCACCATTGTTTCTTTCAGATTTTCAGTTTCCTTAATTGTAGCCCAGTTTACTATTTTTAGTAGTTTTTCGGGTCCTGAACTTTTAGAGTCGTTTTGAGGCCATGAACGACATTTTTTGGGGAAAAATGGGAGCAACATGGGTCCATGGACTAATGTTTCTCTTCCCAAAGTTGTAGTTCTCGGATAGATCCTTCTAATGAGATACTATGCACGTCAAACGAAGATCATATGCCAAAGTTACAACCCCGGGAAGTTGATGTACCAATTTACCCAAACGGGGCCCACAGTTTGGCGTTTCATCTTCTATGGTTAGGTTTTGGAATGTTAAGGGTTTTCCATTGTTTCTCAACAATAAATAGGCCTTTGAGCCTCATTGTAACACAGTTCAGAGGATGTCGCCACCACATCTCTTCTCAGAGATAAGCCACCATCACCCTAGCTGGTTTATTTGAAACTCTATTTGTAAGCATATTTCAGTATTTCACATTAATAAAATGAAGTATTATTTCCATTGCATCTTTGTGTTTATGGTTATCTCTATAATTTTTTGCGTTCCTGTTTAAATCCGGATCAGTGGTATCAGAGCAGTCTGCTTTTCCTCTGTTTTTCTTTTGCATGTCCCCAACGAGGTCGGGATATAAGGAGTTAGGGCTTGAACTGGTCGAACCTTTGCAAGACCAGCCTCACAAATCCCGACGGCCTTCCATGGCAGATGAAAGGAAAGACGAGGGGGTAGGAGATCCTATCAAAATCTTGCTCGAAGAAGCCCTTGAGTGTCAAAGGAATGCGATGATGCACAACTTCGCCCAGATCCTTCAGCGGCTACCCAGGGGCAACGCATTGGTTTCCAATAGCTACTCTGGAAACGCCACACCGTTTAATGTACAAGTTAATTTTGAAATCCCCATATTCGACGGTCAGATAGATGCAGATGTTGTCGATAAATGGTTAAATATACTAGAGGGTTATTTTTCTGTTCATGAATTTTCCAGTCGAGAAAATATTATTTTCGCTCTTCTCAAAGCAACCCCCCACATCAAGGACTGGTGGGAAACCTATTGCAAGTAGAAGGATGAAAGTACAGGCTCACTGTTTTTAGCCGCACTCACTTGGGATTCCTTTCGAGAGGCCATCAAGGGACAGTACTACCCTGTTGGAAGCTATTAGGATCAATACATAAAGTGGACCACGCTGTGGCAGGGAAGGGACCAAGACGTGCTGGAGTTTACCAATATTTTCCATACCCTTCACACAAAGTTGGGTATCAAGGATTCGGAGCAGCATTTGATACTCAAATACCGTGGCTGCCTGCACAAGTACATCCAGGAAGAAATAGAATTCCTGAACATCCCCTCGCTCGACACGGCATACTGATATGCCATCAAGGTCAAACAAAAGTTTATACAGAAGAAGTGAGACTTTGGATCTGTGAATCCGAAGCAAGGGAAAGTTGCCCCCAAACCGCAGAACAAAGGACAAAGCCAAGGTGGGGCGGCCCAAGAAAACCCGCCAAACTTGTAAGCAAATAACAACGCCGTGAAGCCGAAAAAGGACATAGGAAAGTGGTGTGAGTTCCATAGGAGCTCCACTCACAACACAAGTGAGTGTCGGGCCAAATAGTCATTGGTGGTCGAGCTAAAAGTTTCAGAATCAGATGCATGTTCTGACTTTGAGTCAGAACCTGACAAGGGGAATGACAAAGGGAAGCAGATTATCGATGTGGAGCCCAACACCACTATTGCCACCACGAAGATCTAGAAGAAGGAACCCGAAGATCCAAAGGAGGAAAAGCGTCTCTTCCACTCCCAGATGTGGGTAAAGGGCTCCCCACTTCAGTTCATTGTCGACAGTGGGAGCCAAAAGAACCTCATTTCGGCAGAGGTCATGAAGAGGTTGGGCTTACCAACCACAGCACATCCACAACCGTACACCATCGGGTGGCTTCACCAAGGATGAGATCTCGCGTGAGCTGACAGTGTCGCCTTCCATACAACATCAAGCCCTTCAGGGATGAGGTATTGTGTGACATTTCTCCCCTTGAAGTTTATGATGTATTATTAGGACAACCTTACTTGTGGAAGTGACAGGCTGTGTATGAATCAAGGCCCCATGTTGTTATTGTTACTTTGGGAAATAAGTTGTACAGGATACCGAAGGTAGCACCGCTTACTGCCATCTCTTTGATTACTGCAAAACAATGCAGTAAGCTCATTTCCAAAACTAGGAAAAAAAATTTCCTGAAGATATGCCCTCAAGGAAAAAAGAAGATGGTCGCCACGACCTCCAGACAGGGCCCCTCTACATGACAACTACAGATGGAAAAGGTCATGGAGGAGTATAAGGATATCTTCACCTCCCCTGCAGGGGTTCCTCTACATTGTCAGGTCAAGCACTCCATCGATCTGACCCCAGGTGAGCCACTACCCAATGGACTAATCTATCGGTGCTCTGTTTTGGAGAATAATGAAATCAAGAGGCAGATTCAGGAGCTGCTACAAAAAGGTCACATCCATCCAAGTTCATCACCCTGTGGGAGCTCGATCGTGTTGGTATAGAAAAAGGATGGGACTTGGAGACTATGTATTGACTATCGGGTGTTGAACAAGATCACTGTCTGTAACAGGTACCCGATCCCACGGATTGATGACCTCTTGGACCAACTGAAGGGGGAAAATATTTCAGCAAAATCGATTTGAAGTCAAGATATCACCAGGTACCAATCGAACCCTCCGATGTGTGGAAGACTACCTTCAAAGCCAAGGAGGGCCTTTTCAAATGGTTGGTTATGCCTTTCGGATTGTCGAATGCTCCTGCAACCTTCATGAGGCTAATGGATGACATCTTGTAGCCATTCGCCAACTCATTTGTAGTGGTATACTTGGATGACATCCTGATCTTCAGCCATAGTTGGGAAGAACACCTCCACCACATCCAACAGGTTCTCTAGACATAGCGGCAACACAAGTTATGTGCCAATTTGGAGAAATGAACTTTTGGCATGACCCAGGTTCAGTATCTGGGACACATTATTGATGAACAGGGGGTACATGTGGATCCATCCAAGATCCAAGTCATTTGATATTGGCCATCTCCAACCACTCTGATAAATATTCACAACTTTCTAGGTCTTGCCAACTTCTACCGTAAATTCGTGTTAGGATTTTCTCATATCACTTGGCTCTTGAGTCAAGTCACTAAGGGAGGAGTGAAAGCAAAATTATTTTGGTCTGAATCTCAACAGAAGGAATTCATAGAGTTGAAATATCTGGTGGGCTCCAGTATTGTAGCAATAATGCTACAACTCCTGGAGCTCCCTATCTCTAATTTTATCAACCCGGTAGTTCGTACAAACTTGGAAGCGACGGTGTTGTATGCACAAGTACTAGCTCTTGTCGTAGCTGTCACTTGGTCAGCTGGCACAAGTCCGCTAGGGCTCAAGCCAACTTCTATATGCTCTCAGAAGAAGCTTTATGAGTGATGGACGAAATCTATCTCGAAGGAAGCTAACCTACTTTGCAAAAAGGAAACTGAAAGCCAACAAAGCATGGAAACCCTAGTAAACCCTAATTTGACTAGCTTGACCCTTACAATGCAAAAATGTGAATGAAACTTCTACCAATGATGCCATTACTTGCAGGGAGTTGAAATACATGAATCTAAGCTACTTGCATCTGAAAAGACATGTTTTTGTATTTTTTCATTAAGTGGTTGGATTTATTGTGATGGTGCTTTTGATTAGGGTTTGACTGTGCAGGAGCGGTTCGAAGGGAAGGAAAGCATGGGAAAGGTCAGGGGGGCTAGGAGAGGTCCCAGGGGATCCTTAGCATCAGTCTACAGAAGTCTACAATGTTTGGATGCTCGGCAACCAAGTTTGCAGGCTCCTACAGGATGTCTGCAGGGGATCCTACAGGAAACTCAGGGATTTCTACAGGAAGTCTGTGAAATTCTACAGGATGTTCGACCATGGGAGTTTTAGGTGATGGTGAGGTGATGGAGTGGTATGGGTGGATAGGTGAGATGGAGATGGAGCTGGTGATGGCTCAGGGGCAGAGAAATATGGTGGAGGAAGAGTGCATGAAGTTGGTTGGTGGATGGAAGGATGGGATCAACGGAAGGTCAAGACAATGGAGCTACGTGAATCATGGAAGGGCTAGAAGGTATACGAGCTGAACAGAGGTCGATTAGGTGGTTTTAGGTGTGGTTGACGAGAAGAGGAAGGAAATGGAATGATGTGGAGCAGTGTAAATAAAACAAATTGCTTATGAATGTCACCAAAAACAAGAACTCATTAACCTGAGCTACTTGTGATATAAAATCAATGGACAGCAATGTAAATTGTGAAGGAAACTCGTGCATGGAGTGAAAATGTAGAAGTATGGTTCAATATCGAAAGTGCATGGATGGATCTTCAATGGAAAATGACTATGTTGCAGCTTGCATGGAAGTAAGAGACTGCGTTCTTTTTGGTGGTTGATATGGACTGCACCCCAATCTCCAAACAGAGATGGCAGTGGAGACACTAACAACCCTTTTCTTGGAGCTCCAGTGATTACAAACCTCCTATTCTGATCTAAAAAACTGAAAGTGAATTAACCATAAACTAATCCTACTCAATCACATAAAAACTAAATCAGCAGACTGTAAATTCGAATTGCATGTCAAAGTAAGGAAACAAAGTGCTGGAACGAAAGGCAAATAACACTACAAAATAGAGGAGGTCTATTGCTCTCAGGTTGGGCCCTAACCTGAGAGCTATAGCTCCCTTAAAAACTTAGAATTAGATCCAAATCTGCCTGCCTTTATTCATAACCAAAAATCTGATGTCATGCCAAAACTGGCTTACAAAAAGACTAATTGTCTAACCAAATTGACTAACTAGCTAATCCCAAAAATGACTAACTACTAGCTACGAAAATGACTACCAACTAGCTCCCCAAAATGACTAACTGAAATGAGGTCTTAAGCCCTCTTATTTATACAATTTGAGGACTCAACAGTCCTCCTAAAATTTAGGGACTTGGCTGCCCAAGACTTGTAGTTAACAGCAGTCCAACTTGACTTGCTTGGCTGCCCTTGTGCTCATTGATTCGGTGGCCCTTGAACTCCGAGTTGATGGTGGAGAATTCGAGGTAAGGGCCCATAAATGAGGGGGACACCTTCCTACAAATCCTCTAGCTTGTTCTCCCACGAATTTGGCTGCCAAGTGCTCATTAAGACCTTCAATTTTGTCTCCAAGTTGACCAAAAAGGCTACACAAAGCACCCATTAGACTTGTTGGCATAATGGCTAACCAAATTCGCTCTATTAACATAAAAATAATCAAAAACATGCAATAAACAAATGAGAATGGTGGACTAAGCCAAATTAGGAGGTTGAATGAGCCCAAATAATTGTACATTTTTGGGGCTCATCATCACCCCCCTACTGAAAGTGTTGCTCATCCTCTGAGCAACCAATCTCTCTCCTCATCTTTGATGGACCTGATGGCCTCCTTGTCATGCCAAGCTTCTGAAGTGATGTCCTCTTCTCTGTCATGAAACCATGCTTCTTTGCTTCTTCCCACTACTTGCTCCTTTTCCTAAAGAATTCTCAGCTTGGGTATGATTGTGCAAGTATATTCAATCTGATGGCGGAAACGGTGGTGAAAGGAGATGAAACCAGTGGAGGATGGAAGAAAAGAGTGGTTGCATGCCTCCTCAATAGACTTCAAGCTTCAAATCCCTCTCCATAATTGATTCTGGCCTGCCAAAAGGCTTCTACAGGATGTTTTTGGTAAAAATACAGAACTTCCTGTAGAAAGTCCTGTAGCTTCCTGTAGAAGGTTGAACCGTGACTAAATTGTGCCCGAACCTTGAAATAAATGAGTGTTCATGGAGGGGATGGATGTGCTTAGGGTGGCCAACACAGGTGCTGCCTCCTTAGCTAAAATCTCGGCCGATTTCTCCTTTTGCTGCCCTCTTTTCAAACTTCCTGTAGAAATAGTTTGCTGGCTTCCTGTAGAAACAGTCCTGTAGTGGTTTTTTCTGTCTTCCTGTAGAAACAGTATTCACTGTTTTGGCCTGCTTGGCTAAGGGTGCCTTCTCCTCGACCTGTGTTGTGGTTGCCTTGGGTGTGTCCCTACTTGTTTTGACATTTTTAGTCCTCTCTACCCGTGTTTGAAACCATTTCTCCCTTGGTGTTTGCGTTTTTACTCCACCCACAGCTTTGGCCTCAGCAGCTTGTCGTTTTTCTTGCTTTTCCTCTAGCTTTTCTTGTTCCTTTACCTATGGCTTTTCCTTTGGTGGTCTGTTTGGTTATATTGCTGCTGCTGCCCCAAAACTTGACGGTTAAAATGAAATTAGGCTCTCACAAACAGAGTGCAGAGCTTAATTTTCACACCCACCATCATACATATAACCATCTAAAATTCACATTCTTCACACAGGTTAGCCCTGACAGTGATTTATCTTTTCTACAAGAGAAAAAATGTTGTAACAGGAACTATGGAGGAGAATATTGATGCAGAACCAACGAAGAAATTTCATGAAACCACAAGTAAACTGCTATTTTGACCCACAGGAAGACTTGTTTTAACTTTCCCTACTCCAAACAATTTAATTTACCACCTTTTGAAATTTCATGCACAGGTATGGCGTTTTTCAAGCCTACCTCTCTTCGAAACTCCAATTTGTCGGAGAAAAATCCATTCTCTCTGCTTTTGAAAGCTGTGTCATACTGTCTGGATAACTTCTTCCTGTAGAACACTGATAAGCAGGGGGGTTTTTTTTTTTTAAAAGAAAATGGCCAAGAAAGCTTGGTTTGCTGCTATGGAGCTTGTTGCAGCTGCAAGGACGAGGATAAACTAGAAATAATAGCTGTGAGAGTTCGATGGCTGTTTATGAAGATTTTCGTTGATGGAGGGTGAGCTGGCCAACTACACGTTGGCCCCATGCAGACTGTCAGTCCTCACTGCAGTGTTTAACTATTTGTTCTTTGCCTATAATCACGTCCATCAATCACGCTGAAGTTTAACTGTTCACCACTGCCCGTTTTCAATTTCCTTCCTGAGATGGCTGAGCGCACGTGTCTCATTCACCCACCAAGTGCTGTTGAACTGGATGAGGGTGGCCAGTTAGCTGGCCACCAATTTGTCTAAATCCAACCATCTCATTGTTCAAGCAGTTCTCGAATTACATTCATGCAACAGAGGAATTAGTTTAGTCATGTACCTGCAAGTCGACTGGCTGCTGTGAAGCTTTTTGCTACTGCATGGTTGGATTCCTTGGTTGCATGAGGGCGTGGCTAATGATTTTTGATTGCTTTTCCTTGTGCAGGTGTCCTCTGGCCGGATCTGAGCTGCATGCAATCGTTTCCACGTTCAACTCTGCCCGTTCAAGCTGCTGCTGCTGCATGGTCACAAAACCAGAACTTCTTTTTGCCATTTCTCCCAAACGGTAGATCGTATTGATCTGAAACTCGGTGAGCATGTTCCTACCATCATTATGCATCTCCCATAGAAAATTCGTGATCAATGGATGCACGGATTTCGAGAAACATGGAAAATGGCAGAAGATTTCAGAGCTTGATTTCTCGGAAACCGTGCATTAGAATCGGCTGAAACTACTTGGGTAGGTTACCATCACTCACGTGCATATCCCGATGAAACAAGTTTTGAAACGGATGCACGGTTATGGAGAAAATGCAAAAATTGCTGATGGTGATGGAGGCTGATTTCTTGGAAACCATGCACCGGAATTGCATGAAACTGCTCAGGCATGTTGTCATCAACCTTGTACAGTTCCCCATAAAACGGTTTGTCAAATGGATGCATGGTTTTCAAGTTATGGCATAAACAAATTCTGCTCTATGTGTTTTTGCTTCAAGGCACTTTGCATTTTGGTTGCATGGTATGACAAAATGAATTTTGGCTGTGATGCAGGTATGGAGATGATGGAGGAGGAGTTGGAAGATTACATGAGGGCTTCTGAACCCTTGAGGAAGCTACCATGCTTGCCAAACCACTTTTTGAAATGCATGCCTAGTTTCCCACAATTTCTACAGGAAGTTCCTATAGAAGCACAACGAGAAGCACAAGGAGGTGAAAAAATGATGGAGAAAGGCAAGGGATGGACACACAAGTGCTTGTAGGCCTAATCAACAGATTCCCACCATCAGATTCACTTTTGAAATTGGATTTGGCTCGTCCAAAGGTTCTACAGGATGTTTCCTGTAGAAATACAGAGCTTCCTGTAGAAGGCACAAGAAAGATTCCTTTAACCTTGATTTGAGTGCTCCTCCTGACCTGCAATGTCATTGTTGCAACATGAAATTATTCAATGGAAATTAGCTTTATTTTTCTTTTTCTTTTTTCTCTTTTTTTTTGAAAAACAACTAGGGCGCCTCATGGAGGTTTTCACCCTAATTGCCTGCCCTGGGCGCCTCCAAGGGAGGTTTTCACCCAGAGATCTTATTCTCTTTTCTCTTTTTTTCCAACCCATTGACCGCCTCATGGAGGTTTTCAATCAATGAGCCAATCTAAGGCGCCTCCGAGGAGGTTTTCACCTTAGATTTCTATTTTCCTCTTTTTTTTCATTTTTTTTTCTTTTTCTTTTTTCTCTTTTTTTTTTTCTTTTTTTTTTTTCTACCCTACCCTACTTGAAAAAAACAAAATCATTTTCAAGTATAAGAATACTTCCAATGGAGCCATGTGCACATCAAGATTAGAGACAAAATGATGTGAAGGCTCGGAATGCATGCTTTGACAACTATCCAAATTTCAGAGACAAAATGATCTGACTTTGAAAGTACAAAACATAGCTGAGGAAGAGAGTATTGCTGCAACTTAGTGACTATCTGGAACCATATCTTAATATAGCTTTGATATCCTTGGTCCTTTTTCTGATCTGGATCATGTTTCATGTCACCTTCTAACATGACTTTCTCATCTTCCTCTTTTTGCTGATCTTTCTCTTGAATACATGGAAGATTTGATGGTAACCATGAGGAAGTTTTCTCGATCTCTGATTCTGATCTCTTCTCTTCATCAAGTGAAACCCATGGTTCTTTGATCTCCTCTTTTGAATCTTCTTTTTCCTTTGGTCCTTCAATGTTGTCAATATAATCTTTGTTTTGCAACACTCTTCCTGAGCTTTGGTGAACATCATTGAGCTCAAAAGGAGTCATTTGCACATGTTGTGCCTCAGCTTTGCATTTGGGTTGAGCTACTCCATTGTATGGCTTTGGATATGGTACGGGTAGCTGAGTGGAGGTGTGAAATTGAGATGGAGATGGATGGCATTGTGGTTGGGTAGGCATTTGGGGTTGCCTTGGTGGAGGAGGAGGCGATGGTTGTGGATGAGCAGGTGGTGGAGGAAAATGAGCGGGATGAGAGTTGTATTGGGGCCTCCACTCCTGATAAGGTGCATTCCACTGAGGCTGTGGCTGAGCATAAGAGTGAAATGAATGAGCAGCTAGTTGGGCATAATATGGATCTGTGAAGGAATAAGGAGGAGGTGTGAACCAGGAAGGATGAGCAGGGGGACCCCAAGAAGGCATGAAGGTGGCTTGGTAAGGGTCATAATAGGTCTCGGGTGTCCCTTGTAGTTCCTGCTGGTAGGGTACGGGTCCATGTGGCCTCCTTTGGTTCATATAACAGACTGATTCAGTGGCTCCCTTGGCTCTTTGATATGTAGCTTTGATTCTGGGCAAGGAAGGGCACTGATCTGTAGGATGGTATTTTTCACAGATGAAACACACTTCTAGAGGGTGCATTGGACATTCGTTCCTAGGATGCTTTCTAGTGCACCTAGGAAAAAAAATGGCCAAAGCCCTCTTGGCTTCTTCTTGCTTCTTTTGGATCCGCAAGGTATCCAGTTGCATGGCAAGAAACTGCCTCATATCACTCTTGAAATCTTCGATCTGATTTGCAAATTCATCTTTGGACAAGGGACTGCTCCCAAAATTTCTGCTTGTAGCCATTTGCTTCAGAGGAATGTTTCTTCTTCTTCTCTCCTAGAGGTTCTTCAGATATGTCTTGATGTCCACCCAGGGGTTCTTTCATCACAGCCATCGAAGAAGAGAGAAGGCTGTGTGAAGCAGTGGGGGTGTTTTGCAATCATTTTTCTAACTTATCTCTACTCCTACAAGGCATGAAATGAAATCATTTTGCTTGATTTTCGCTTTTTTCTACTTCTACTTGCAAAACTGAAATAAATTGAACTGCAACTAACTATCTTGCTAAAATGAAAATGCGGAATTGAAATGAAAGCAGGAAAAGACTAATCTATTTTGCTCAAATGAAATTGCAGGAATGAAATGCTAGTCTACGCTTGCGGAATTGAAATGCTAATCTATGAAAGAGAGAAATGCTAATCTATGAAAGCAGGAAATGCTAATCTATGAAAGTAGGAAATGTCTATGCTACTTTTGCAGAATGGAAATGAAATAACCTACTGAGCAGAAGGTTGTAGTAGAAAATAGAAGAATAGCAACAATCACCAATACTCTGCCGCTTCCCCGGCAACGGCGCCAAAAAGATGGTGGGCTCCAGTATTGTAGCAATAATGCTACAACTCCTGGAGCTCCCTATCTCTAATTTTATCAACCCGGTAGTTCGTACAAACTTGGAAGCGACGGTGCTGTATGCACAAGTACTAGCTCTTGTCGCAGCTGTCACTTGGTCAGCTGGCACAAGTCCGCTAGGGCTCAAGCCAACTTCTATATGCTCTCAGAAGAAGCTTTATGAGTGATGGATGAAAGCTATCTCGAAGGAAGCTAACCTACTTTGCAAAAAGGAAACTGAAAGCCAACAAAGCATGGAAACCCTAGTAAACCCTAATTTGACTAGCTTGACCCTTACAATGCAAAAATGTGAATGAAACTTCTACCAATGATGCCATTACTTGCAGGGAGTTGAAATACATGAATCTAAGCTACTTGCATTTGAAAAGACATGTTTTTGTATTTTTTCATTAAGTGGTTGGATTTATTGTGATGGTGCTTTTGATTAGGGTTTGACTGTGCAGGAGCGGTTCGAAGGGAAGGAAAGCATGGGAAAGGTCAGGGGGGCTAGGAGAGGTCCCAGGGGATCCTTAGCATTGGTCTACAGAAGTCTACAACGTTTGGATGCTCGGCAACCAAGTTTGCAGGCTCCTACAGGATGTCTGCAGGGGATCCTACAGGAAACTCAGGGATTTCTACAGGAAGTCTGTGCAATTCTACAGGATGTTCGAACGTGGGAGTTTTAGGTGATGGTGAGGTGATGGAGTGGTATGGGTGGATAGGTGAGATGGAGATGGAGCTGGTGATGGCTCAGGGGCAGAGAAATATGGTGGAGGAAGAGTGCATGAAGTTGGTTGGTGGATGGAAGGATGGGATCAACGGAAGGTCAAGACAATGGAGCTACGTGAATCATGGAAGGGCTGGAAGGTATACGAGCTGAACAGAGGTCGATTAGGTGGCTTTAGGTGTGGTTGACGAGAAGAGGAAGGAAATGGAATGATGTGGAGCAGTGTAAATAAAACAAATTTCTTATGAATGTCACCAAAAACGAGAACTCATTAACCTAAGCTACTTGTGATATAAAATCAATGGACAACAATGTAAATTGTGAAGGAAACTCGTGCATGGAGTGAAAATGTAGAAGTATGGTTCAATATCGAAAGTTCATGGATGGATCTTCAATGGAAAATGACTATGCTGCAGCTTGCATGGAAGTAAGAGACTACGTTCTTTTTGGTGGTTGATATGGACTGCACCCCAATCTCCAAACAGAGATGGCAGTGGAGACACTAACAACCCTTTTCTTGGAGCTCCAGTGATTACAAACCTCCTATTCTGATCTAAACAACTGAAAGTGAATTAACCATAAACTAATCCTACTCAATCACATAAAAACTAAATCAGCAGACTGTAAATTCGAATTGCATGTCAAAGTAAGGAAACAAAGTGCTGGAACGAAAGTCAAATAACACTACAAAACAGAGGAGGTCTATTGCTCTCAGGTTGGGCCCTAACCTGAGAGCTATAGCTCCCTTAAAAACTCAGAATTAGATCCAAATCTTCCTGCCTTTATTCATAACCAAAAATCTGATGTCATGCCAAAACTGGCTTACAAAAAGACTAATTGTCTAACCAAATTGACTAACTAGCTAATCCCAAAAATGACTAACTACTAGCTACGAAAATGACTACCAACTAGCTCCCCAAAATGACTAACTGAAATGAGGTCTTAAGCCCTCTTATTTATACAATTTGAGGACCCAACAGTCCTCCTAAAATTTAGGGACTTGGCTGCCCAAGACTTGTAGTTAACAGCAGTCCAACTTGACTTGCTTGGCTGCCCTTGTGCTCATTGATTCGGTGGCCCTTGAACTCCGAGCTGATGGTGGAGAATTCAAGGTAAGGGCCCATAAATGAGGGGGACACCTTCCTACAAATCCTCTAGCTTGTTCTCCCACGAATTTGGCTGCCAAGTGCTCATTAAGACCTTCAATTTTGTCTCCAAGTTGACCAAAAAGGCTACACAAAGCACCCATTAGACTTGTTGGTATAATGACTAACCAAATTCACTCTATTAACATAAAAATAATCAAAAACATGCAATAAACAAATGAGAATGGTGGACTAAGCCAAATTAGGAGGTTGAATGAGCCAAAATAATTGTACATTTTTGGAGCTCATCAATATCACCTCTGCACGACACCAGTGCTCGCATTACAAGACTTGAAAAAACCATTTGAGGTCGAGACAGATGCCTCTGACTATGCTATTGGGGCAGTCCTCACTCAACACAGGCATCCAGTGGCATATCATAGTGAGACACTTTCAGACATAGTCCGGAAGTATCCCACTTATGACAAAGAAATGTATTCCATTTTGCATGCTTGCCGACAATGGAAGCATTACAATTTGGGGAAGGAAACAGTCATCCACACAGACCAATGACCCCTGCAGTTCATACAGACCCAAGGGAAATTGCAGAATGATCGCCATCAGAAGTGGTCCACATACCTGCAACAGTTCCATTTGAATATCAAGTATAAGAAGGGTAGCACAAATAATGTTGCAGATTTCCTCAGTCGACCACCGATCATGGCATTAACCACTGTGCTCAACTCTTGTGGGCACGAGACTTCTGATTGGCCACCTCTCTACAAAAGCGACCCAGAATTTGGCCACACATACCAGACACTCTTGGAGGGTCAACATGTTCCATATTTTCACCTCCAGGATGCCCTGTTATGCCACCTAGGTCAGCTTTGTGTTCCTTCAAGCGAGCGTGCCAAGATGTTTTGGGAAGCACACTACAGTCAGGCTGCTGGACATTTTAGGGTCGAGAAAATAGTGGTATTACTGCAGAAGTATTTCTATTGGCCGAATATTCTACAGGATGCTGGTAAGTACATCAGATCATGCACTGCCTGTGCTATTGCCAAACCGACCATCAAGAAGCAAGGCCTCTATACCCCGCTACCTACCCCTAGTCGACCTTGGGAATCCATCACCATGGATTACATGTCAGGCCTTCCTTCCACTAAGCATGGAAACGACTATGTTTTTGTGGTCATCGACAGGTTCTCAAAGATGGCCATTATCGCTGCCTGCAAGAAGAATATCACAGCAAAAGCCACTGCTAAACTCTTCTTTGAATGAGTGTGGGTACACTTTGGGATCCCCTAGTCTATCATCTCAGATTGGGACAACATGTTTCTCAGTACATTTTGGTCTAGTCTCTGGTCGATGCTCGACACCAAACTCACTAAGTCCACAACCTTCCATCCTCAAACTGATGGCCAGACAAATATTGTCAACAGGATGATCGTACACATTCTACACATGTACAACTCAAAGCATCCACGCACATGGGACGAGAGCCTCCCCTATGTTCATCACAACTACAACCGAGCTCTCCACAGCTCGACTGGCCATAACCCTTTTTAGGTGGGCTTGGGATTCCAGCCATTATGTCCCATTGATGTGGCCATGCCATTTATAGCTACTCATGCAGATTCGGCTCATGTCCAGTCCGAAATAGATAAGGTAAACAACTTCATTGAGCACATCCAACATATTCACCAGTAGGTCCATGCCATTCTAGAGAAATAAAATGCCAAGTACAAGCAACGACATGATCAACATCGGGTGCCACACAAGTTTCAGGTGGGCGACAAAGTCTGGTTGCACTTGCAAAAGGAACGACTTACTGGAGCCTATCAGAAACTTAGACCACTCTGATATGGTCCTTACACCATTACCAAGGCTGTGGGAGACAATGCATTTGAGCTCAGCATTCCCCCATTCCTTGGCCTGCACCCAGTGTTCAATGTGGACCGCCTTCGGCCATACTTTCCACCATTACTAGACACATCCGACATTGTAGAACAACTGACACCCACATAGTTAAATCCAGATTGCATGGAACAAGTTGTAGCTGATTGGATCATGGACACACAGATCAAGCACACTTGCCAGCAGAATATCCAATTGTATCGAGTTGTCAAAGCAATCCAACTCCTTCACTAGGGCAAGTGGCTCACCAGGGACCAAGTTCAACAGAAGTTTCCTCTTCTCATGGAGGAACTCAACGCAATGGGGACCATTGCTTCCTAAGGGGGCAGGAATGATCCAGATGGATATTGGTGGCCACCTGTCAAATCCACTTGGACCCTCACCACTGTTTCTTTTAGCTTTTCAGTTTCCTTAATTGTAGCCTAGTTTACTATTTTTAGTAATTTTTCGGGTCCTGAACTTCCGGAGCCGTTTTGAGGCCCTAAACAATGTTTTTTGGGAAAAATAGGAGCAACATGGGTCCATGGACTGATTTTTCTCTTCCCAAAGTTGTAGTTCTTGTATAGATCTTTCTAATGAGATACTGTGCACGTCAAACAAAGATTGTATGCAAAAGTTACGACCCTGGGAAGTTGATGTACCAATTTACCCAAACGGGGCCCACAGTTTGGCATTTCATCTTCTAGGGTTAGGTTTTGGAATGTTAAGGGTTTTCCATTGTTTCTCAACAATAAATAGGCCTTTAAGCCTCATTGTAACACAGTTCAGAGGATGTAGCTGCCACATATCTTCTCAGAGATAAGCTACCATCGCCCTAGCTGGTTTATTTCCAACTCTGTTTGTAAGCATACTTCAATATTTTACATTAATGAAATGAAGTATTATTTCTGTTGCATCTCTGTGTTTATGGTTATGTAATTTGTTGTGTTCCTGTTTAAATCCGGATCACTTGCGATCCCTTCAAGAATCCTCACTCTGCTTCCCTATAGCTGACTGAGGTGTCAACTACAAATTCTGTAACAAATCCTCCTAGAATTCGATCAAGATAATGATTGAGAGCTCGTGTGATCTTTTTTTCAAAGGCTTCTAGCCGTTGCACAATTCTGGAGTCCAAGCTATAGGAGTGTTGAGCTTCCACCTTCCTTGACTATCTGTTAATTTGGCTAACCACTCGTATAGTTCAATTGGGAAAGTGCAGAAGAATATTTCGTGTACCTCTGTATAGAGATACATATTCAACCACTCCTCCTTTGAGAGGCGCAGGTTCCTGTTTTCTTCAGCTGCGAACTCATGAATCTTTTGATCTAACCACTTTTCAATCTCCTTGTTAGTCAAATTCCAATGATACGACATCACACATCTATTTAAGCAGGTCCCGGTCCCAGAAATAGAACCATTTGTTGTCTTAGAGGGTCCTGACCCAGATTTGGAATTAGTTGCGCCAACCAAAAAAACCATACACTGTTGGCCCTTTTGGCAACACACTGCATAGCACAGAATTCAGTCTCACCTAAAGCAGTGTTGGGGGATGAAAGAACTACATTTCTGCATCCAGAGAATAGTGCGATGTCTTCTAGTGCCTTGGATCTACCTCCACACAAATCGATAGAATTCTAGGGCTCATTATTGTAACTGAGTTAAAGTGGCCTTCAGACCTTCACATAGGTCCACGATCAGTCTTTACGAACCTTAAATAATCAATTTATCTACTTACACGCATCAAAAAGTAACCCTAGATTGGAGTTCATGTAGATCTACTTAATTCATTAGAAAATATAAGATAAAAGGCCTGTAACTTTGCAAAAGTGGCTAAGAATTCATTTAATTCATTATTAAGATAGATTCAAGACATTCACATAACATTCAATCGTTATTCATAAACATGTCATTCATTGGAAACACATAACATAAATATATACAAACGGAAATACTTAGTAATTCTTTGGAAAACTGTCTTTATTGATCTTCAATTTACTGATTACAGACTCTTCTCACCCTACACACACAGCTGCAGGGGTCCGTGCACTCAACTGCAGAATCTACCTAGGCCACTTGCGCACTCAGCTGTAGGAGCCTTACCTTCTATATCTAAGAACAGGAAGTGGAGACTTCCTGCCTTAGCTCTTACCCAAGACGACAAAAAAAATCTTCAACGTACCCAATTATCTATCAAAACTTACTTTTAAGGTTATCTAAGACTCAACTATTTATAGACTTTTCAATACAATTCCATGGTCTGTGGATCATGGGTGGGTCTCAAAACTGACTCAATACTTTATCCAAAACAAGGGGCTAAGCCCCTTTGACTCTTATTCATCTACGCACTCTAATTCCCCATATCACAGGCACTTTACATCTTTTACAAAAATGCATACCAAATTTGGGTTAAATAACCCAAAACTGACCCAAGGGACCCCATCCCAATAAAGGGACTGGCTAAAATTGAAAATCACTGATGGTTTTTCTTTAGTAGAGAAAATGGATAGAAAACCTAAAATATGTTCATCTACCCATTCATCTGAATAATACCCTAGAAAACATGAGAGTATAGAAATGATTTGTTTAGTTTTGTCTAGAAAAATGGAGGAGGGATATGGTGGATTATTTTTTAGGAGCTAGGCATCTTTAAGTAGGAAGATTTCAAATATCTTGGATCTCTAAGAATAGGTCAATTTCTGATATAATTAATTCAGGGATTCCACTCAGAAAGGAATAGTGGAATCAGTCTGAGGGATATGCAATATTTGGTTAATTGACTGAGGGGTGATTGTGAATAGAATTTCACCATTGTGGGCCATAATGGCTCTCTGGTCTGGTAGGTAACAAGCTTGGAATTTGAGGACAAATTTGTGGAAGTGATGGGTTTGGGGAAACATGTATAGGGGTAAATTGGATTCCCAAAGGCCAATTTCATCACTCTAGTCAAGGAATATGGCTTTGAGCCAGCTGTGTAATTCGAATAAATTGAATTCACACTTCGGCTCTGAGATTTTATAGTCATTGTCTTCCAAGGGGATGTGATCAAGGTCCATTGATGGGAGAACCATAATATTTTCACTATTGACGTTGGTTTTTCTCTTGGGAGCCATATTGGGAATTCAAAGAAATTTGGGAAAGGTTGACTAGTTGAGAAATTTACCTGGGAAAAGTTTGAAAATGAAGGTTGGCGATGATGGTGAAGATGGTGCTACAATGTCCTAGTTTATTGCTCAGTGTCTGGATAATTTTCCTGTATGAAACAAAATTGAGAAAATTAAAAAGAACAATGAAGGGATTTTGTTTAGCAAAAGGTGTAACGGGAATGGATGACAGGTTCTTTATACTTGTGGAATAGTCTGATTAAGGGTGTGAGACATTTGGTGGGTTTAACGGTAATTTTCCAGGGGATTAAATGCATAACGGGTAGGAGAAATGGTGAGACAGGTGTCATGGAGGGATTAGCAGTGTAGGCGCGGGGAACTATTGATGGGAAGGAGCATAATAAGCTATTTTCAGAGGGGGAGGAGGGTGGGAAATAATGGAGGAGTGACACGTAAGGTAGGGTCGAAGAAACCTTTTCGGACCCCCCTCCTCCAATAAAGGTAGAAAGGGCAGGGGGTCCAAGAGGCATTGTGGATTGTCGGTCATAATCATGATGTGACACGTAGCTTGGCTCGGGCCCACCCTTTATACACTACACGACAAAACATATTTTCATTTTGCACTTTTTTTTATAAGCACCAAACTTAGGATAAAAGCTATATCGCTTCAAAGCATGCATAATACCATTTTAACAATGTTTCTCCTAATTTTTGAAAGTAATGCCTATCTTCTACAAACCAAGGGTGAATTTAAATGTTAGGTCCCTATAATACTAGTGATTCCCCCATTACTATTGTCATTGTATCCCTTATTATTATTGTTGTGCCCCTATTGTCCCCATATTATTATTATTGTGCCCCATAGAATCCCACTATTGTTATTTTTGTGCCTTTATATTATTATTGTTAGGTCATCTTTGGTTATATTGTGACCCATTAAACTCCTATATATAGAAATGAGGTTTTGTCATTTGAATCATCTAAGAATTATTCATTTGTGTCATGTAAAGGAGGTTTCCCCCTCGAATAGGCTTATTTCTAAGGTGTTGATCTATCTTTTCTATCTTTTTGTGAGCTGGTTTCATAACATTTGGTATTAGAGCTTTGGATTCTAGGGTTTCGCTGCTTCAAACAGGTCATCGTGGAATTTTCGCTATAAATTTTTTTATGCGCTATTTCAGAAGCTAAAGAAAAAACTCATTTGATATGAAAACTCACTGAACCTCAGGCCCAAATTTCAGATCTTGTCTCGCTATATTTTCGGATATATAATCTGAGGAAGTTAGGGTTTTTTATAGACCCCTGAATTACATTCCAAACAGGTGACCTTGGGAAAATCATCATAACTTTCTCTCTAAGTATCAGATTGCATTTTCGTAAGAAGTTATAGAAAGAGGACAAACTGTAGTTTTTTGGATATCATTTTAGAACCTAAGGTGGCAATAGTGACCCACGTCACATCGTACAAGTTCGCTCTATTGAAACAGTCTATACTCAAGTCATCGTGGGAGATTTGGCATAACTTTTCACTGGAGAATCCAATCTTGATCAAACTTGCAGGGTTAGAAATATTTCTCAGAGGGTTATCGTAGGAAGCAATTTTAGACCTTGGAGATTCAAAATTACAGAGATACATCAGATTCAGTATCGAGCTCCTACACAGTGAAAAAAGGTGTGTAGTTTTTTTTAAATTTTTGAATAAGATTGGTTTGAAAAATTAGTTTGAAGGAATTCAAAGGGCATAGTGAAGCATTATTATCAGTAATTGATGCCCCAAAGAAAGAAAATGGAAAAACCTAGTAAGCAACCTAAAAGCTCTAGCATGACTCATGAAGAAGAGGAAGAAATGCAACATGATATATCAAAATTACAAGACCAAGTGCAACAAATTTCACTCACACAAAAAGTAACAGAAGCTAATATGGATTATTTAAAGAAAGACATAGAAGCTAATGTGTATGGCATGGAAGCTAATATGGATGGTTTAAATAAAGGCATTGAAGCTAAGATGAATGACGTGGAAGCTAAGATGGATGGTGTGGAAGCTAAGATGGATGGCATGGAAGCTAAGATGGATGATTTAAAGAAAGGCATGGAAGATTTGAAGACAACTTTGACAAAGTTTCTACAATAAATGCTTACTAATGGTGAAAGGGTAGTAAAGGAAAATCATTATGAGAATGAAATAAATATTAATCATGATTTCATTGACTCTAACGTTGGATCGAAGAACCACAATGTTCCAAAGATCGATATGAGGAAGTTTGATGGCAAGGATCCCAGAACATGGATACTATAGATGGAGTAATTTTCCGATCTCCATAATGTGAAAAACACACAAAAAGTACACATTGCAACTTTATATTTGGAACCAAATCAGTTTGTATGGTATCGATGGCTTTGCTCTCGTAAACAAATTGTCACTTGGTCTATTTTTACGGATGAAATGATAGCACATTATGAGGATACAAAAAGCAACACTTTTTTTAGCCAATTGATAAATCTCAAACAAAAGGGTTCAGTTGGAGAAGGCATTCAGGTTGGCAAGAAAAATGGAAAGAAAAATTATGGCAAGAAGGAAGCCTACCACTCACAATCATAAAGATGGAAGTGTTGATGCCCCTAGCTATCAACAACCTACAAGGTTGATACCAAAAAAATTGGAAGAAAAAAGAGAAAAATAGCTTTGTTACAGTTATGATGGGAAATACACTAAAGTTCATAATTGTGCCGAGAAGAAATTATTTTACATAGATTGTGAAATGGAGGAAGAAAAGGAACAAGAAACGTCAAAAGAAGAGGATATGCACCAGGAACAATCCCTAGAAAAATAAGAAATGAATCCACCCATATCTTGTAATGCATGGGATGGAATTACCACTCCTCAAACTATCGAGATAGAAGGGCATATCAAGAAGAAAAAGGTAATAGTGTTTATTGATTCAAGAAATACCCATAATTTTATTCATTGTAAGATAGCCAAGGAATTGAATTACTTCCTATATCTAGCACTAGAGTGTCAAGTAATGGTTTCAAGTAGAGGAACCATAAATTGCTCAAGAAAGTGCCATAATATCAAGCTATCCATGGGAGAATATGTATTGAATAGATCAATTCTTTCCATTCCAACGGGTGGTGCTGATGTTGTACTAGGAGTCCAATGGCTACAATCCATGGGTACAATAGCTTTTAATTTTCAAGAAATTTTCATGAAATTCTCTTCAGAAGGAAAGGAAGTTGAATTTAGGGTATTGCAGGGAAACTAAGAAATATAATCAGCTCTAACGGAATGACAAAGCTTTTAAAGAAAGAACAATGAGGCATAATTGCACAATTATGTTCACTAGAGGTTCCCACATCGAAATCATCCATTTCTCTAGATCTCCAAAAAGTATTGGAAAATCATTCCAAGGTATTTGAGACTCCCAAAGGCCTCCCACCTATTCATGATCATGATCATGCTATTAATTTGATTCGAGGAAGTGTTCCTCCAAACATCAGGCCTTACACATATCCCTATGTCCAAAAGATTGAAATTGAATGTATGGTTGTAGGAATGCTAGAGGCTAGTATAATTCAACCTAGTCAAAGTTCTTTCTCTGCTCTAGTAGTATTGGTTCACAAGAAGGATGGATCATGGCACGTGTCTAGATTATAGGGAGCTCAACAAGTTCACTATTAAAGATAAATTTCCCATTCCTGTCATTGATGAATTATTGGATGAATTGCATGGATCAATTTACTTCACCAAGTTGGATCTTCATTTAGGATATCATCAAATCAGAATGAAGACTGAAGACATTCCAAAAATAACATTTAGAACTCATGACGGTCATTATAAATTTTTGGTCATGCCTTTTTGCCTTACTAATGTACCTTCTACATTTCAAGGTTTGATGAATTCCATTTTCAAACCCTTCCTTAGAAAATTTTTGTTAGTATTTTTCGATGATATACTAATCTACAACAAGTCTTGGAAGGATCATGTCCAACATGTTGACATGATGCTCAAACTATTGGAGGAGAAACAATTATATGCAAAAATCTCCAAATGTTTCTTTGGAGTACAAGAGGTGGAATATCTGGGTCATATTGTATCTCACAAAGGTGTTAAGGTAGACCCTAGAAAAGTTAAAACCATTAAGGAATGGAAAATCCCCACAACCATAAAGCATCTACAAGGATTTCTCGGGTTGACAGGGTATTATCGCAAGTTTGTTACAACAATAATTGATATTTCTTCAATATATGTATATATATATATATATATATATATATGTATATATATGTATATATATATATATATATATATATATATATATATATATATATATATATATATATATATATATATATATATATATATATATATATATATATATATATATATATATATATATATATATATATATATATATATATATATATATATATATATATATTGATGCACAAATGATGCCAATCATTTCATGATTGTGTTATTTTTAAGTAATTAATGTGTCGTAGCTACAAGGTGATGGGTCATGCATTATTGTATTTAAAATAAATTCTGAAATCAAAATTAAATGCTAAAATGGAAAGTGGATCCTCCCTTCCTATTGAGTCATGTATGCATCCATCTACTTTTTATAAATTGCCATTTTTCATTTTTATTTTTGATTTTCCTTCATGTCTTGGGATAATTATTGAGAAAATCTAAGTGATATAGTTGAGTATAAAATTAAAAAAGGAAGAATGATTTTTGGGAATCATTTCAACAACTCTTCAACTACATATTTCGGCTTGCAGAAGGAGAACATGCCTCAAATTTTACACAGGGAATGGTATAATTTAATGTTCTCTATTTAGTTTTGAGAAGATTCATTTGTTTTGATTTAGAGATCTTGAATCTAACAAATCTAGTGAAACAAGTATTCTTTTAAAAATTAGAAACAAATGGGGTTATTAAGTTCATCTTTTGTTGTTGAGGGTATTATTAGGTTCATCGCTTGTTGTTGAGGGTATTATTAAGTTCATATCTTGCTGTTGAAGGTAGTATTTTTTTAGTTTTGGTCATTGATGAGTGTTTAGTGTTGTTGCTTCTTTATGATGGCCGATCATTGATAATTTTGCAATAGGCATACCAATGCCCGGAAAATTTCTATATGAACTAGTTGTAGTGAGGCATGATCTATGTTTTGGTCCTTTACTACTTGCATTTGAATCCCACGGTCTTTAAACATTATCAATTGTAAAGAATTTTTTGTCGCAGATTAAGGTATCCATTGATATTGATTCAATATGTCCGAACAATTCCTTTGAATGAAATCAATGGATAATTTTTATCTTATTTTACTATACTAGGCTTTTACTATCCTCCCTTCTTATTGAGTCATGTAGCCATCCATCTACTTTTTAGAATTTGCCATTTTTTATTTTCCTTCTTGTCTTGGGATAATTATTGAGAAAATCTAAGTGATATAGTTGAGTATAAAATTAGAAAACTAAGAATGATTTTTGGGAATCATTTTGGCAACTCTTCAATTATATATTTCAACTTGCAGAAGGAGAACAAGCCTGAACGTTTACACAAGGAATGGTATGATTCAGTGTTATTTCTTTAGTTTTGAAAAGATTCATTTGTTTCAATTTATAGATCTTGAATCTAACATATTCGGTGAAACATGTGTTCTTTTAAAAATGAGCAACAAATGGGACTATTAAGTTAATCTCTTGTTGTTGAGGGTATTATTAGGTTCAACACTTGTTGTTGAGGGTATTATTAAGTTCATCTCTTGCTACTGAAGGTATTATTTTTTATTTTTGTTTTTTGATAAGTGTTTAGTGTTGTTGCTTCTTTAGCATGGCCAATCATTGATACCTTTTCTTTAGCCATACCAAATTTCTAAAAAATTCTATCTAAACTGGTTGTAGTGAGGCATGATCTTTGTTTTGGTCCTTTACTAATTTCATTTGACTCCCATGGTCTTTAAACATTGTCAATTGTAAAGAATTATTTGTCGTAGATTAAGATATCCATTGATATTGATTCAATATGTCTGCACAATTCATTTGAATGAACTCAATGGATAATTTTCATCTTATTTTACTATCCTAGGCTTTAATTTTTATTTTTTTTCTTCTTCAATATTTTGTGGATATTTGTATATTCTATTGTAAATACCATTTATCTTTTAAGCCTTAATATGTACTTGTTGTATTAAATTGTATATTTCAATTACAGTAATTAGTTAGGTTATTTTCATTGTTTTGTAAAGTTATCTTAATGATGATGCCTATTATCATCATTCATTTTAATTTCTGTAATATATTTATTGTACCTTTAATTGATTTTTTTTTAATTACATAAGTAGTTATTAACAAGGCCATAAAATTTGAGGTTATGTTCCCATATTTCTTGTTCTAACCCACCAAGAATTCAAAAAATGTTGCAAGAATAGCTTATTCCATTCTTACCCATCAACATTTCTTTGGCGACCATACTGGGGAACACAAAGTGAGCAGTGGTATATTTAATATATCATCTATTCCTTTTTATTTATGTTGATTTTGACTCTTTTTTGTTTGATTTATGTTTTAATTTTTTTCTTTCTTTTGAGCCTTTTTGTTTACTTTTACTTTCTTTTGTATAATTTTAAAATTTTATGACTATAAAGGATCCTCCTAATTTTGGAATTGAGAATGAACAAGGCGATATTGTTGCTTCATTGCTCACATTTGTTGAAGAGACTTCCATAAATAACTTCCACGAAGGTTAGTTTATTACTTTCTTGTAATGTTGACTAAATATCTTTGTCAAATATTAGTTGATGAAGAACATCCTGAAGTTGATCAAATTGATTTAAGAGGAGTTGACTGAATTGTGATTCTTTTCTGATTTATGGATTTACAAGTTCTTGCTCAACTTGATTTGCATCCTAATTTTAATAATCAATTTAGTATTACTTTTTCGTTATTTGATACTATGCTAAACATTGTTAATACTAGGGAAGATACTGAAAGATATTTGGATGCAATATTTCACGATATTGATCTAGCTGATGCTCAACCTAGAGTGAGACAAGATCAATAAATAGGAATTAAAATCTGATTTTACTCAGTTGAATGCATAATACCCCTCGTTAGTCTAGAAGGCTTAGAATTCAATCTCCCAAATTTTATTCCTTATCTAAAGTTAGAAGAAGAAAAGGTGAAATTCAGCTAATTAAGGTAAAAATTCAAAGGTCTATTTCTGCTTTTCAACTTGACTCACCATATTTTTTCTTCAACATCCCAATGATTCATAGAACAATCGAAGTTGAACCTCCAAAACCTCCTCTTTTGGGAAGTGTCTATAGTGGCTATAATCTTGTTGTTTACACAACTAATCCAAATAAGTCTATTAAGAAATATGGCCTAATCCAATTTAAAGAATACCATGATTTAACTCAGCATTTTCCATCTCAGCTTGATATAGAACCAACTGTTGCCCCACTACCCAAATTCAAAGATTATTTTCCCAAATTTTCTGGTATCGATACATGCATAGTTGATGAAAATATAAATGTGTTTTCATATGCATGTAATAATATAGGAGAAAACACAAATGATATATGAATACATCTATTTTTTAATGCTCTTGAAGGAAGCGAATCAATTAATTTTTTTTAATTTTCCTCCTAGATCGCTCTCAACATGGGCTGAGTTATGTTATTGGTTTAAATCTACTTTGGATAGCAGTAAGGCCTTACTGATTGGTTAAAAATGTATAAAATAATGGTTTACCAACCTAATGAGTCAATAAAAGCTTTTAATTTTAGCTTCACTAAGTGGTATAATAAGATTCCCAAAATTATAAGACCTCATAACCAAGATGCCTAATACATTATTATAATATTATTCTGATAATTTATAAAAAATGGCTTGAGGAAAAACCTGTAGATAAAATTTATTCTTCCATTTAGAATTGTTTAGAGTTATAAGATCAAAATATAATAATAAATCTTCATTTAATGTATACAAATAAGAGTATGGAAATGATTGTTGTGCTTCAACTCATGCAAGACACGAATAATAGGATGATTTATTTCAAAAGAAAGGTTTACCCCTCAAATTAAAATTTTGTTATTCTAGGAAAGCCTATGTCAGCCATACCCAGTCTCTTAAATAGACCTTACTATTACTTTTATGAACATTACCATGATCAACAAACGTGTGAAGCTATGAAGGCTAGTCGGGAAATAACTCTTTGAAACAAACAACTTCCTGCTATTAGTAATCCCACTATTAAAACTTTTAATTGGATAAAAGGAGGATTCAATGCTATAAACACCCACGGTCAAAATTATTATATAAATATATAAATTTGGTGATCAAATTGTAACTGATCAAGAAATTTAATCTAAATCAAGAAACACAATTCTACTCTACTGCTCTGTGAAAATTAATTCATAATTTAGAACAAAATTCACAAACATGCATCAATCACATACACAAGTACACAAGTTTATGTAGGGGAAACAAATTGGTAAAAACCCCTTAATCCTGATTGCATTAATCATACGAATAGAGAATGTATTACAATTGCTTGCTCACTCTGAGCTCAACCTGCAAAAGAATAATTGTTCTCTCTGCTGAAATGAAAAGCTCTAACCCAAACTTAGTCAATTTCTTCTTAGGCCTGAGATCCTTTTTCCTTGTGAAAATCCAAAGGAAATTATCCCCTATTCTTTAGGAATTTTCTCCAAAATGATTACGCAAATCCCAAGGATTGATCACTGGTTACGTGCAACACTTGTACACTCAATACTAGTCTACAATTGATGTTACACTACTTTAGAATCTCCACCACAGCTGAGCAATTCAAATTCCTTGCATACATGAGATATTTTTGGTTGATTTATTAGTTAATTGAATGATATTTGAGTTAGATTGTTGTCCCACTGCACAACTAACCTCCAACTAGTTCTATTAATTGTTAGAACTAGTTTAATTGAGTACAACTAGAAATAACTCAACTAGATTGCCAAAAATTAGCCATCGACAATTGTAAACTAAACTCCAAGCCCACTAACTCAATTTTAAAAAGTTAACTGAGTGACAAGAGCCATGTCACATCATTTAACTACTTTAAAGTTGTCTGCTGATGTGGAAATTTTGAATTTTCTCAATTTGACCAAGTTAAATTCAAATTGAGCCTTTCTTGCTACCATTTTGAACAATGCCTCTTAGCAAGAAAGGGATTATCAACCACCCTTATACTGCACCTGTGGAATTCAAACTTCCCTCTTGATAATGCCTTTATCATGATGTCAACATCTTGTTCCTTTGTCATAATGTATTGTAGCAACATTATCCTTTGCAACACACCATCTCGTAAATGATGATACAAAATATCTGTATGCTTGGATCTATCATGAAATACTAAATTCTAAGAGAGATTAATGCAACTATGATTATCAAAATATATCAAATTTAGATCCATATCCTAACCAAACACTCCCAAAAGTATCTTTCTCATCTATATCGCCTCACATGTTGCTTGACTTGAAGCCATGTATTCAACTCTGTTGACCTAAGTTCCATAGACCTCTTCTTCGTACTATACTAGGAAATTGTTGTGGACCCAACACTAAAAATTCCACTTGATGTACATTTTCTATTGGATGGACTCCCTTCCAAATCTAAATCTATGAAGCCACACAACTTCACTACCTCTATTTGTCTATACCATAATCCATACTGGGTAGTGGCTCTGAGGTACCGTAAAACATGCTTAGTTTCCTTCCAATACAAATTGATCAGCCTAAGCATAACTTGGCTCAGTTCGTTGACTGCATAACACATATCTGGTCATGTGTTCACAAGATACACCAGTGAACCCACTAGCTTCTAGTAAATGGTAGCATCAACCTCTTCACCTGAAGTGGCATTTTCCTTCCTCTAGTTGGTCACTAGAGGTGTCTCCATGGGCTTAAAACTCTCCATACGAAATGTCTTCAATGTCTCGATGGCATACTTTCCTTGAGACACAGAAAATTCCCCATCACCTTGCCATACTTCTAGACCAAGAAAGTAGTGAATGATACCCATGTCTTTCATCTCAATTTCCTTTGAAAGGTCCTCCTTGCAAGACCTAATCAATTGCTCATCACCTGTCCATACTAAATCATCAACATATAAAATAATGAGAAGAAATTTATATTCTACCAAAATATGATATATTTTCACATCTTCTTCAATTTTGGTGAATCCCAATCTAGTGATATAACTATCAATCTGAGTGTACCAAGCTCAAGGTGCCTATTTGAGACCGTACAATACTCATCTGAGTCTGGACACATGAGACTCTTGATCAAATGTTTCAAAACCTTATGGTTTCTCTATGTACACTTCCTCCCCAATAACACCATTTAGAAATGTTTTTTTTACATCCATATGGTGGATATTCTACCGCATTTGTGCAACCAGTGCAAGAATTGATCTAATAGATGAATAACTTGCGATGAGAGAAAATGTTTCCTAATAGTCAATTCCATCAACTTGAGAGAATCCTTTTGCCACAAATCTAGACTTATACTTCTCTATGCTTTCTTCTGCTGTATGTTTAATCTTGAGGATCCATTTTGAAGTCGTAATTGATTTATCCTCCAGCCTTGGGACCACTTCCCAAACACTATTATCCATGATGGATTCATATTATTCCACTGTTTCATCAACCCGAACTAGTTTCTCAGTTGCTTCCTCAAAAGAGGATCCCTTAGTTTCTACAAGCTCAATCATAGAGCCATGTAGCTAGTGTAGTTCTCAAGTGACCTCCTTTGCTTGCACAAATTTTAAGGATCTCCCACATTCTCCCTCGCATCCTGCACCAATCTATCTGCTTCTATGGTTCTCTCTCTCCCTTCTCTGGGTGTTTTTCCTTGAGTGGATGTCTCCACTTTGACTTCACTCTATTCCTCCATTTGTGGCTACTCCACAACTTCTTGAGGATCCTCCTTTGGAGCTAAAAGTTCTCTTCTGGTGGGATATGAAGCTCTCTCTCATGAGATCATATCATTGCTTTCTCCTCATCAAACTTTACATTCCTTCACACAATTTTCATTCTGAGGGAAGTTACGTACACCCAGTAACTGTGTAGAGTTTTGATGTAACCCACAAAAACTTCCAACTCGGATTAGATCAAGTTTCTTCCTTGAAGCTTTGGATACATGGAAGTAAAAAGAGAGTAGATACATCTGAATTTCTCCTCGAGAAATCGTCCTTTGGGGCAATCATACCAAGAATCTGATGAGGACTCCGATTCAACAAGTAGACAACATACATACTTGTTCTCTACTTGTTGAAACCTTCCCTAAGGACACCCTTGTTGAACTTAACTCCCCAAGGTAAAATCATTGCAGAAATTGTGCTACTCAAGTGATCCTTTAGGGAGGTGTTGTTAAGGTAAATCCTCTCTACAGACAGAGAGGATCGCTCTAGCCCAATGACTGGGTCTAGAAACTGAAGTGACAATAAACTAGAAATCTTCCTAGATTACAATTGAAAAGAAGAATGAAGGAGATGGCCTACCTTGTTCTAATATTATTTCGATCTCCTTTGTTGAATACCTTAAACTGCTTGTATCATGGGCTTGTTCTTTCTTCTCTCGGTGTTTATGCACCTGCACAAGTGATCAAGACACAACAAGGCAAAATCCAATAACTGTCTACTTAAATGATCAAAGATGTCAAGATAAATGATACATGAACATATTCATTTTGGGAAGATGACCCAGTAGTTGCGTATTATTATAAAATAAATGGAAGCTTACAACCAAAGCCATGATATTGATAGGCTCTCCTTGAGTGGTAATCCAAGTCCAAGCCAAGAACTCTCCAAACACTCCTTCTCCAAGTCAAATGAATAGTCTCTAGGCACAATCTTAGCATAAGGGTGCAAATAGACATAGACCAACCCAGCCTCTAACCATTTGGAACTGGGTGAAGATGAATATATAGGCAACAAAAGGGAGTTAGGATCTCTCCAAAGATAGTAATAGGTCCTCATATCAAGGAGGTAGGTCATAGGGATAAGACCAACAGGCCAATTTGTGAGAATTCGACCTCATCTATGCAAAACAACCTCCAGGTTACCGCTCTGGAAGCTTCTAGATCATGAAGCTTCTCATCCTCTTTGGAAAAATTACATTTTTGGGGATCATCATGGGTATACAAGGGAATAGACCGATGCCATCACGGGTCAAGCATGATGCAACAAGTGACCATCACGGTTTTTAACCTCATAAGAGTGATGAGTCTCAAAATTAGGGTTTTAGAGCTATTTCTTCAGGGGAAAGCTCAAGGAATTTTCCAATCAATGTTCTAGGGAGGATATGAGCTACATATCTGAATAAGTACACTACATGATGGTCATGTTTCAGGCACTTCAGGGTATGTCATGGGGAAGTGCAGGAGGTGTGACAAAATAATTTGTAACAAATGCCCCCTAAAGCATGAAGGCAGAACATGGAGTGATGGTTGAGATGCTTTACGAGCTTTTGCAAAGGAAGAGGACACACACTGTCAGGGGACCTACAAATCAAGGATGGATATACATATACATATCTGATGTCAAAACATAAATCCATGGTATTGACATAGCCATCCCGATAGTAAGGAATAAATTAAAGGATCCATGGCATGGGCGTAGCCATCCAATATAGAAGGATCATCTGTAATCTAAGTTCTAATGCATGGATACAACCATCTGATTTAGAAGTATCATCATAAATATAAATTCCCATGGTATTGTCACAACCATCCGCATAGAAGAAACATGTTTGAATCATGAATATTACATAACTCCATGCAACCAATCAAGGTCTTGCTCTCCATCCCAACCCGATCAAAAGACAAATTCTAACATGCGAATTAATGTGTTGAAGTTGAACATGCTAGAAAACCACCTGATTATAGGCCAATGAGGTGGACCATTAAAAGGCATGAGAGAAACCATCAATAATGAAAATGGTCCTCAAGGTACGACAATACAATCCGTGAATGTGAACATGAAGTTTATGTCAAACACTCATGGAATCACCTGATCGAAGGTCAATCGTGAAAACCTATCGTCGGATGTGAAGAAATTTCCATTAAGGCATGCAATCTCTAAGGTATTGAAAGGGAGTTTCTAAGTCATCCTCCTAGATAATGAGTTGAAGTCAACAGGAAGTGGCTCATCGAAGGAGGGCCATAATGATTCCCTCATAATCAACATGAAACAAGGAATAAAGTGGATGAAATGAGTATGATCAAGGTTGTAGCAATAGGTCAGACAATGTATAGGTAAATAATTGTAGATAGGACTTCTCTTGAACATTTTAGCGACACGACTCCAGATTTTGGCAGCATTAGACTCAACATCAGACCAAGGGTCATAACAACGAAGTGGAATAGTTGAAAAAGGATCACCCATACCTGGAAAGGCAAGTGATTGAGCGAGGATGTCCCAAACCCAACACTAGATATAGATGAGTGTCATGTTTAAGAGAGACATGCTTCCTATAAAAAGGATGTTTCATCTTCATTTTTTCCACCATTATTTCTAGTGAGTACCCCTTCATTTTTACACAAGCTTCAAGAGGATATCATATGCTTGTCGTATAAGTTCATCATTTGGGTGAATCCATCCTAGTCAGTTTTACGAGTCCTAAGAAGGAGAAACTCGGGCACGTTGTGGTGACAAGTCTTTCCTCATTTAATTTTTAACAAGTTCGACAGAAGAACAACTTGGTGTCTTTTTCATATTTAGTAAGTTTGAAAAAGAGATGAAACAATAAAACTCCATCATGTCCCTTTTCGTAATTTGTATCTCGAACTCAAAAAGGTAGAAAACAATATTCGAGAGAACCTCCTATCCATGTTCGACTAAGGTGTTCCTTTTTTTCACAATAGTCTATCTCAATCCGAAAAAGGGTTAAACTTATACTGAGTAGAAATCAATTCATTTACTTTAACGAATTTGAAAGGATAAGTACTCAACAATATTTTCATATTTTTGGAGTCTGAAAAGAGCTAAAAGATGACTCCTCGCAGAGGAATGGGTGGTAAAAAATGATAGCAAATCGTTCCAGTCATGATGGAACTACTCAAAACATGTAATGGTCAAGAGGCTGACTAATAAGACCACTAATCGTAGATGGTTCTCAAGCAATGGTAACACAACCAAGTGAAAATGAATGATCGGTCAAAGAGATGGTGGCAATGGAATGGAACAACCAAGGCTCATCTAGCAAAAATCAGATGACAAAACGGTAATCACGAGAGACAAAAAGGGAAACGGTTTCATTTTTACACAAACTTGAAACATGGGAAACTATTCTTGAGGATGGTTTCATTTTTTACACAAGCTTGAAACAGAAACAAATATGCCTGGATTATTTTTCATTTTTACACAATCTTGAACATGGGAAACTATGCTTGAGGATGGTTTCATTTTTTACACAAGCTTGGAATGGAAACAAAATATGCTTGGATTGTGTTTCATTTTTATACAAGCTTGAAACATGGGAAACTATGCTTGAGGATGGTTTCTGTTTTTACACAAGCTTGAAACGAAAACAAACTATGCTTGGATTGTGTTTCGTTTTTACACAAGCTTGAAACAAAGATAACCTATGCTTGAAATAAGTTTGCATGCCCCCAACATAATGACTCAATTCAAGTTACATTCCCCCAAGATTCATTTCATTCAGGTAAGTGGATGGAATTAAGGTTCATTTACGATATCAAGTGAAAGACTCGACTGAGATTTTACAATATCTAATCAAAGACTTGAATTGGAAGGGGATTTGTTTCATTTTTTAATGAGCTTGTCATAATAAAAGAACCTATTTCATTTTTTAACGAGGTTGACACAATAAAAGAACTATCCTCATATCCCTTATTTCATTTTGTAAGGAGCTTGACAAAAGATAAGGAAATCTGCTCTGGAAGATCTATTTCATTTTTAAATTAGGTTGACATAGTAAAAGAACTATCCTCATTGCCTTTTGTTTCATTTTTTAAGGATCTTGACATAAGACAAGGAGCTATGTTCCATCCCTTATTTCATTTTTTAATGAGCTCGACATAGGATAGGGAACTCTACTCCATGGTCATTTTTTCATTTTTTAACGAGCTTGACACAAGACAAGGAACTCTACTCAAGCCCTTGTTTCATTTTTTAAGGAGCTTGACACAAGATAAAAACTCTTCTCCATCCCTTGTTTCATATTTTAAGGAGCTTAACACAAGACATGGAACTTTGATCCATCCCCTTGTTTCATTTTTTAAGGATCTTGACACAAGACAAAGAACTTTGCTCCATCCCCTAGTTTCATTTTTTAAGGAGCTTGACACAAGACAAGGAACTCTGCTCCATCCCCTTGTTTCAGTTTTTAAGGAGCTTGACACAAGACAAGGAACTCTTCTCCATCCCCTTGTTTCATTTTTTAAGGAACTCGACACAGGACAAGGAACTCTTCTCCATACACCTTTATCGCAACCCAAAAGAGGCCATGGATTCCAAGAGGTTCTCATCAAATGGGAGAACAACACTCTGGAAGGGATACATGTCCAGGGATCCAATGGAAAAACTGGGCTCCAATGCCCCAGTACATCATGTACTACATCACCTACTAGACCATCAATAGTTGTGGGCATAGAATAAGTGGCCATGTAATTAACCTATGGTGGGGGTGATACCACTTGCATATGAGAACCATTTAGGCATGATGGTTGAGTGGGAGTTGTTTCAGGAACAATGAATGCAAGATGATCAATGATCACAATGTTTTATTCATGCGGGAAACACATTGCTCGAAAGAGGGAAGAAACAAGAGCTCTCATGACTTAAACATAGTCACGGCCAAGGAGTAGATTAAAATCCAATGGAACTTGGACAACCATAATGTCTATATAGACAATATTTCCTCCCAAAGTAATAGGAAACTTAGGAAGGATCCCTAATGGTTGACATGTTCCTTTATTAAAAGCTAACAAATTCTGAGTGACTGGGACAAGTTGAGGAGAACCTAAATCTTGCCAAGAAGTTGAGGACAGGAGGCTAACAGATGCACCCTCATCTATGATTGTGCTAGGTATGGCCATATGGTAAGCCTGTACTATAATCTAGAAAGGTACATAATATGGAAGGTGATATCTTGCCAGTCGACTCCAATCAAAAGAAGTGACCAAACTACTTGGAAGGGGGGTCATAGGAACGTGAGAGCTACCCTCTTTCTCTATGGGAATAAGAGAACTACTCTCATTGATCCAAAATCGATTTAGTTTTGCCTCCATATCAAAGTCTTAAAATTCGGTTGAAAGTAGGATCAAGTCGAAGTGCTCGAAAATAAAATTCCAACGGTGTGAATGGCGCGAAAATATGAGTTCAGATGAAGAAGTTAAGGCCAGTCAAAATTTCAAGGCAAACTAGGGAAAAAAGTCAAAAAGTAAAAGTCAAACTGGTCAATGGTCAACAGTCAACACTTACGTCAGTAGGACACATGTCATCCCGAGAATGCACCACATGGTTTTGATGATGTTAGCAAGGAAGGTGACGTGGCAGTTTTTGATTGGTTCACATGGGCCAATCCGGTGCTGACACATGGCAGCCCGAATTTTCCCAATATTGACATGCAAATCCCAAAATTTGGGGGTCAGGGAGGATCAAACCCCTGACCTCCTAGAATACTAATATCTCACCAGATTCTACTCATTGGATGAGCTATTATGCCACTTGTTCATAAACACAAGGATATTGTATTTATTGTTTTCGGGTTAGATCCGCTGGAAAAACGGTTGGACTATCAGGGTCAACCCCATGACCACCAGTCTGTTGGCATTTAATGTGTGTATAACTATGGGAGTTCACCCTATTCCAAACCATATACAATAAACCATATCATATTAACCATATAATCCCACATGCGCCGCGATGATATATCGTATATGATATATATATCATAAAAATTAATATATAGCAAGGGATAAGGCAAAAGGGTCAGGCAGAGGTTTGAACCACAGACCATCCAAAAACCATTATATAACAGCGCTTTCACATAAGTCCACTAGCCAACTTGCCATACAGCGGAGCTTGGTATTCAATCCACCCAAAACTTTTAAATTCTTATGCAGGTGTCAAACTAGGCCGAAACCACCAACACGCTTTCCAAGGTAGATTTCAGTTGCATAAGTGGTTTTTCATAGGAAGAGGTGGTTTTTTGTAGTAGAAAGGCGGTTTTGCCATAGGCAGAGGTGGTTTTTTACTTTCCAGGGGGTCTGGAGGTCACTGTGGCCAAATATGGTCGAGTTTATACTCATTTGACTTGAAATTTCGAGCTGGACACAGTGGTGATGTCCATTTTCTCATCTGAGACTCTGTTTTTGAGCTCATCCTTGTAACAACATTTTTGAAGACAAAATAAAGAGGTTAACACTGGAAGCAAAAGAACCAGGAGACATAGCCAAGAAGTCTGGTGAACTCCTTTATTAAACTTTGTTGTGTTGATGTGTTTGAATGTGTCTTTAAATGGTTTTATTGTTTATGTTATTCACAATCTTCTCAATCCATTGCATTAAGTAACATAAGAAAATTCACACATATTCTATAATAGCTTTTTCATTTATGGATCAAGTGGTATTAGAGCTCAAGGTTTCTAAGGTTTGACAAGATTTGGATGCTTACTAGGTTGAGGCTCAAACGACGTGAAGGAGAGCTTGTTGAGGTGAATCCAGAGATTAGAAGGGTCTTTTCACAAAGAAGGATGGCAGATGAAACTCCACTTGGGTCAGAATCCCAATTCTTGGATAGTTTCATGACAATACGTGCCATGGTGGAAGAGATGTATCATGAGTTTAAAAAGGGTAAAGGTGAAGGCACTTCATCACCTAAACCAGACAAAGGAGCAAAGGAACCCTTTATTTTTACTCCTCCAGATAAAGAAGATAAAGGAAAAGGAGAGAAGCCTCTTCCATCTCCTCCATAATCACCATCATCGTCATCATCTTCGTCTTATTCTCATAAAACTAGTTCTTATAAGGAGAAGAAAAAGAAAGCCTGTTTGATAAAATTAGATGTAAAATTTGATTTGCCAATTTATGATGGAGAACTTAATGCTGAAAAGCTTGATATGTGGATAAGGCAAATCGATGTATATTGCAGGGTGCAAAAATTTGATTCAGAAAGAAAGAAGATCTAGCTTTCCAGCCTTCGACTTAGATGAACTGCACTTGTATAGAATGCTGCTACTATACAAAATGACTTTGGATCAGATTTAGGTGACAAGACAACAATTGCAGTTACAGGTATAAAAGGGAAGGATTCTAAAGCATCTATAAGTACTTCTTCAAATTCTATTAATAATGATAATGACGAGAAGAAAAGAAATGAGCTATTTCACATAAGAGTCATTTCCAAGCATACTAAAATCGATACTTTATTTGATAGTGGGTCACAAATTAATTTGATTTCTAAAGCAATTGTAAAGAAGTTGGGTCTAGAAACAAAACCTCATAAAAATCGATATCCATTAGGTTGGGTGTGTGATAAAACTAAGCTATAGGTTACGAAACAATGTAAACTTCGTTTTGCTATTGGGTCGAAGCTTGTAGATGAGGTTGAGTTAGACATAGTCCCATTGGACATATGTGGAATTGTGTTAGGAAGTCCATACTTGTACGATAGAAATGCTATCTTTTATTGAACTAAAAATAAGTATCAACTCACTAAGGATGGAATTGAATATATTGTAAGGGCTCATAAACAAAAGATAACTTCTCTCTCATAAATGCAAGTAAAAAATTGTTACTTATGATTGTAAAAGAAAAGGATATTGATAAATCTGATGCATTCAAAGGCTATAATCCTAAACGAAAGCAGATCTAGTTAAAGTTGTTTTCGATAATGATATTCTGTTTGAAGAGCATAAAGGGCTTCCACCCAAGCGAGAGATAGAACATGAGATTTATTTGCAGCAAGATGCTCCACTACCTAACATTGGAATGAACAGTTACCGACTCTAGAGAATGCAAAAATAAGGAAGAAGGTACATGACTTGCTTAATCAAGGTTTTATTTGACCAATCACATCATCATGCGGATCACCTGTTATGTTAGTGCAAAAGAAAGATGGTCCATGGTGAATGTGCATTGATTTTAGAGCATTGAATAAAATCAAAATAAAGAATCGTTATCCTCTTCCTCGTATTGATGATTTGTTAGATCAATTAAAAGATGTAGTTTACTTCTCTAAATTGGACTTCCGAAGCGGCTACCATCATATCAAAGATGCAGAATAGGATGTGTGGAAGACTACTTTCAAAACGAAGCAAGGACTCAATGAATGGATGGATGGTTATGCCTTTTGGCTTAACTAATGCTCCAGCCACATTCATGTGAGTCATGAATGATGTATTTAGACCATTCATTGATGATTTTGTATTACTCTATTTAGATGATATTCTTGTTTTCAGTAGAACATGGGATGAACATGTTAATCACGTAAAGCAGATTTTAGATGTTTTGAAACGCGAAAATCTCTATGTAAAATTGTCAAAACGTGAGTTTGGCAGAACATCTTTGAATTATTTGGGTTATATTGTAAGGGGTGGTGAATTGAAGATAGATCCCTCTAAGGTCGAAATCATTGTAAATTGGCCTAAGCCTAATATTGCTACAGAAGTTAGAAGTTTCTTAGGGGAAGCATAATATTGGAGAAAGTTTATTGCTAACTTTTCTTTGATTGCAGCTCCTTTACATGCTTTGACATGTGTGAAACAGGTGTTTCAGTGGGGAGGCAAACATCAGAAATCCTTCGTCACATTGAAAGAAAGGATCAGTACAACGCCAGTACTAGCACTGCCAGATCTTCAACATCCATTTGAGATCGAGACAGATGTAAGTGAATATGCCATGGTGGCAGTGTTGATGCAACACGAAAAGCCTATATGCTTTCATTCTGAGACAATCACATCAGCAGTAGTTAATTATCCTACATATGATAAGTAATTATATCCATTAGTTTAAAGTGTTAAAAAGTGGAAACATTACATAATGGGTAAAGAAACAATCATACACACAGATCATTAACCACTTCAATATTTACACTCACAAACTAAATTGCAACAATCACGACATTATAGGTGGATGGGTTTCCTACAACAATTTCATCTTTTTATCACATATAAGAAGGGCATACATAATAAGGTTGTAGACATGTTATCAAGACCAATCATAAATGCATCCACAATACTTAAGCATAATTCAGTAATTCATGGAAGTTACGTTGAACAATATGCTCAAAACATAGATTTTAAGGATGTATATGCAACTTTAAGTCATGGCAAGAAAGTAGAAGAATTGGATTATTACATAAAGGACAAACTTTTATATCATTTGGGAAAGTTATGCATTCCACAAACTGAAAGAGTTAACATAATTCGAGAAGCACATACTTCTCTCATATCAGGTCATTTTGGTGTAAGTAGAATAGTTGCACAATTACAAAGATTCTGCTATTGGCCATGAATGAATGAGACAGTTTCTAGATATATTAAAGGATGTACTATGTGTGCTACAAGCAAGCCATGTAATATAAATTTAGGCTAGTATACTCCATTTCCAATTCCTTCTCATCCTTGGGAAAGCTTTTCCATGGATTTTGTTGTGGGGGTTTCAAAAGTCTAGAAAGGGTCATGATTATTTGTATGTAGTTGTGAATAGGTTCAGTAAGATGTGTATTTTGACACCATGTAATAAACAGGTCACAACTGAACAAACTACAAGTTTTTCTTTCAAAATGTATGGGTTCATTTTGGGTTACCCACTTCTATTGTATCCGATCGAGATTCTTGATTTGTCAGGAAATTTTGGTTAAGTCTATGGCAGTTAATGGACATAAGGTTAAAGAAGAGTACGGAATTTCATCAGGAAACAGATGGTCAGATAGAAGTGGTCAATAGGATAGTGATACAGTTGCTTCGAGGATATTGCAGCAAGCATCCCAAACTTTGGGACGAGCATTTGTGTTATGTGAAACATGCTTACAACCATGCAAAACATTCTTCTACTCAGAGATATCCTTTTGAGACTTATTTTGGGTTTACACCAAAGTCTCCCTCGGATTTTGTCTTTGGTAAAGACATAGCAATTGATGGACAAAGTGATGTGGACAAAGCGACCAAGTTCATTGAACAAATCTAGGAAATGCACTAGGGAGTACAGGAACAACTGGAAAGAAGCCAAGAAAAGTATAAATCATGACATGAAAAGCATTGAGTTGAGCATAGTTTTCAAGTTTGCGATCAAGTCTGGTTGTACATCAGCAAAGAAATACTACAAGGGGAAGGTAAAAAGTTGAAACCAATTAGATATGGTCCTTTCAAAATACTTGACAAAATTGGTGAAAATGCTTTCCGCCTAGATCTACCAGCTTATATGTAGGTCTATTTCGTCGTAAATGTTGAAAACTTGAGATTGTACGAACCTTCGTTGATTGAAGATCCCGAAGAGCAAGGTTAGCTACCTTCCATCAAAAATCTTTTGCCCGAGTATCTCAATGAGCTACAGGAGGACATAATTCTTGACAAAAAGATAAGGACTTCATGACGGGGAAATGTTGAGTATCTTCGAGTTGGACTCAAAGGTACCAATCCAAGTAAAGCACGATGGATACAAATTGGAAAAGGGAGGGAAATTTATCCTCACTTACTCGATAATTAAAACCAACTTTTGGTGGTCCAAAAGCTTCTAGTGGGGAGGAGTGATCCAAAATAGATTCATTTCTTCCTCCAGATCAAAGTCTTCAATTTTAGTTGAAAGTGGGATCAAGTCGAAGTGCTCAACGAGACGATTCCAACAGTGCAACCGACGTGAAAATCTGAGTTTGGATGAAGAATTTAAGGCTAGTCAAAGCTTCAAGGAAAACTGGGGAAAAAAGTAAAAAGTCAAAGTCAAAGAAAGTCAAAGTCAAACTAGTCAATGGTCAACAGTCAATGATTACATCAGCAGGACATGTGTCATCCCGGGAATGTGCCACATAGTTTTGATGATGTGAGCAAGGAAGGTGACATGGCAGTTTTTGGATTGGTTCACATGGGCCAATCTGGTGCTAACACGTGGCAGCCCTCATTTGCCCAATAATGACATGTAAATCCCAAAAGTTGGGGGTCAGGGAGGTTCGAACCCTTGATCTCCTAGAATACTAAGATCTCACTAAATTCCGTTCACTAGATGAGTTATTACATCACTTGTTCATAAAGTCAAGGATATTGTATTTATTGTTTTCGGGTTGGATCCACTGGAAAAAGGGTCGGACGGTCAGGGTCAACCCCATGACCATCGGTCCCTTGGCATTTAATGTGTGTATAACCGTGGGATTTCACCATAGTCTGAACCATATACAACCAACCATATCATATTAACCATATAATCCCACATGCCTCGCGATGATATATTGTATATGATATATATATATATATATATATATATATATATATATATATATATATATATATATATATATATATATATATATATATATATATATATATATATATATATATATATATATATATAGATATCAAGGTATAAGGCGGAAGAGTCGGGCAGAGGTTTGAACCGCCGACCTTCCTAAAGCCATTATATAACAACACTTTCACATAAGTCCACTAGCCAATTTTCCATACGGTGGACCTTGGTATTCAAGCCACCCAAAACTTTTAAATTGTTATGCAGGTGCTGAACTAGGTTGAAACCACCAACACACTTTTCAAGGTGGATTTCATTTGCAGAAGTGGTTTTTCATAGGGACGGGCGGTTTTGTGCAGCAGAAAGGTGATTTTTCCACAAGCAGAGGTGGTTTTTGACTTTTAAGGGGGTTTGGAGGTCAATGTGGCCAAATATGGTCGAGTTTATAGTAATTTGGCTCGAAATTTTGAGCTAGATGCAGTGGTGATGTCCATTTTCTCATCTGAGACTCTGTTTTTTAGCTCATGCCTGTAACAACATTTTTTAAGACTAAATAAAGAGGTCAACACTGGAAGTGAAAGGACCAGGAGATGTAGCCATGAATTCTGGTGAAATCCTTTATTAAATTCTATTGTTTTGATGTGTCTTTAAATGGTTTAATTGTTTATGTTATTCGTAATCTTTTCGATCCATTTCATTAAATAACATAATCGAATTCAAACATAGTCTATAATACATTTTTCATTTATGGATCACTCATGCACCTCAGGAACGGGAGGATTTCCCTCCAATTCATTTGAACTAAAGAAACTAGAAGAAACTAAGTAGTATGAGGTTCACTCTCTACCGAAAAGGTATGGTTAACTAAAACCATTTTCTCAATCAATGGTTGGCAAAGAATGGACTCACGAGACTCACTTTCAAAGAGAGCAGGGTGGACCAAAGATGGATTTTGATCAATCACTTGATCAGTTAGCAAAGAATCAGGGGAAAGCTTTCAATACCTAGTCAAAAGATGAGGTTGAGAAGTTGTACGGTTTTCCACCTCTTTGGAAGCTTCATCCATAAGAGGAAAAGGGTGAATGGGATGATTAACTTCACACAACTTATAGGGAAATTTGACTTTTCCCTTCTTCTCATGGGATCTACTAGTTGAAGGTTTATCACCAGCATGATCACCAGAGGCTGATGACAAAGGTCGATGTGAACCTATGGGCCACACTTAGAAGACCTTGGGAATACTATGACAATTCCGAAGAAGGTGGTCACCCTTACATAACATGCAAGGGAATTTTACTTTCTGGGGTTGGTTGGAAGATTTTTCTACATTAGTTTCATCTGTAACAATAATTTTTTGGTTTCCCCTTATTTGTTTTGCTTATTCTTCTTTGTCTTCTTATTCTTCTTAGCTTCCTGCTTACTAGAATCTAGACTTTCACCATGTGAAGAGGAAGAACGAGGTGAAGAAATAGGCGAAGAAGGGAAGGGGTGAACTTTACAATCAAAATAAGGTTGATTTTGTTTAGGTGGAGGAGAAATTGGTTGAAAAGTAGTTTTGACACTCAAAACCACTGACGTCGAAAATAACCAAACTGGCAGACCAATGGTCAATCCAGGAAGGGACAACGTTACCATATAGGGAGCACTAGTATTTCCGTAAGAAGGAAAAGGACTAGGATTCCGATCAGAGGGGTTTCCTTGACTGGTAGACTCAGGAAATGTTGCCATTGGTATCAACCTAAGATATACTAAGGAGTATTTCCACGAGAAGGATTTTTTTCTACGGTCAATTAATTTTAGAATTTGAAACAAAAAGTTTTCCTTTTCATGTTTTAAGAGTCGAAAAAAGGACAAAAAGGTGACTCTATTCGCTTTTGTAAGTTTAGTGAGCTTGAAAGGACAAGTGCTCGATGATATTTTCAAATTTAAAGAGTCATAAAAGATTGAAATGACCACTTAGATAACTCTAGGAAAAAGGAGTACAAAGTAACCATGAACTGCAATATACACCTCAGCAAATAATTTTAATAAGGACTTGACGTACGTGCAGGAAATCTCCTCAAATTTTGTGTTCGATGTATCACATTTACAGGGTTTCCTTGACTGGTAGACTCAGGAAATGTTGCCATTGGTATCAACCTAAGATATACTAAGGAGTATTTCCACGAGAAGGATTTTTTTCTACGATCAATTAATTTTAGAATTTGAAACAAAAAGTTTTCCTTTTCATGTTTTAAGAGTCGAAAAAAGGACAAAAAGGTGACTCTATTCGCTTTTGTAAGTTTAGTGAGCTTGAAAGGACAAGAGCTCGATGATATTTTCAAATTTAAAGAGTCATAAAAGATCGAAATGACCACTTAGATAACTCTAGGAAAAAGGAGTACAAAGTAACCATGAACTGCAATATACACCTCAGCAAATAATTTTAATAAGGACTTGACATACGTGCAGGAAATCTCCTCAAATGTTGTGTTCGATGTATCACATTTACAGGGTGGCAGACTTAGCTTCCTATGGATAAAGGTTTGTAACCTATGAGCATCTCCCTTTATATACTCGATGGTACAGGGAGCACAAGTCCGTGCTAGCATTGTCTAATGCAAGAGTGAATGACAACTACTAAGTTTTAAAGACACGCAAACATGTCTCTAGCCTAGATCACTATGTATGAAGCATTAGTGTTTCAAATTCTATTTAGATTGATTGATATATTTTAAAATTTATCTTGAAATTATGTTTTCGGGTTGGATCCACTGGAAAAAGGGTCGGACGGTCAGGGTCAAACCCATGACCATCGGTCCCTTGGCATTTAATGTGTGTATAGCCGTGGGATTTCACCATAGTCTGAACCATATACAACCAACCATATCATATTAACCATATAATCCCACATGCGTCGCGATGATATATTGTATATGATATGATATGATATGATATGAGATATATATATATATATATATATATATATATATATATATATATATATATATATATATATATATATATATATTAATGTATATCAAGGTATAAGGCGGAAGAATCGGGCAGAGGTTTGAACTGCCGACCTTCCTAAAGCCATTATATAACAACACTTTCACATAAGTCCACTAGCCAATTTTCCATACGGTGGACCTTGGTATTCAAGCCACCCAAAACTTTTAAATTGTTATGCAGGTGATGAACTAGGTTGAAACCACCAACACACTTTTCAAGGTGGATTTCATTTGCAGAAGTGGTTTTTCATAGGGACGGGCAGTTTTGTGCAGCAGAAAGGTGATTTTTCCACAAGCAGGGGTGGTTTTTGACTTTTAAGGGGGTTTGGAGGTCAATGTGGCCAAATATGGTCGAGTTTATAGTAATTTGACTCGAAATTTTGAGCTGGATGCAGTGGTGATGTCCATTTTCTCATCTGAGACTCTGTTTTTTAGCTCATGCCTGTAACAACATTTTTTAAGACTAAATAAAGAGGTCAACACTGGAAGTGAAAGGACCAGGAGATGTAGCCATGAATTCTGGTGAAATCCTTTATTAAATTCTATTGTTTTGATGTGTTTGAATGTGTCTTTAAATGGTTTAATTGTTTATGTTATTCGTAATCTTTTCGATCCATTTCATTAAATAACATAAGCGAATTCAAACATAGTCTATAATACATTTTTCATTTATGGATCACTCATGCACCTCAGGAACGGGAGGATTTCCCTCCAATTCATTTGAACTAAAGAAACTAGAAGAAACTAAGTAGTATGAGGTTCACTCTCTACCGAAAAGGTACGGTTAACTAAAACCATTTTCTCAATCAATGGTTGGAAAAGAATGGACTCACGAGACTCACTTTCAAAGAGAGCAGGGTGGACCAAAGATGGATTTTGATCAATCACTTGATCAGTTAGCAAAGAATCAGGGGAAAGCTTTCAATACCTAGTCAAAAGATGAGGTTGAGAAGTTGTAAGGTTTTCCACCTCTTTGGAAGCTTCATCCATAAGAGGAAAAGGGTGAATGGGATGATTAACTTCACACAACTTATAGGGAAATTTGACTTTTCCCTTCTTCTCATGGGATCTACTAGTTGAAGGTTTATCACCAGCATGATCACCAGAGGCTGATGACAAAGGTCGATGTGAACCTATGGGCCACACTTAGAAGACCTTGGGAATACTATGACAATTCCGAAGAAGGTGGTCACCCTCACATAACATGCAAGGGAATTTTACTTTCTGGGGTTGGATGGAAGATTTTTCTACATTAGTTTAATCCGTAACAATAATTTTTTGGTTTCCCCTTATTTGTTTTGATTATTCTTCTTTGTCTTCTTATTCTTCTTAGCTTCCTGCTTACTAGAATCTAGACTTTCACCATGTGAAGAGGAAGAACGAGGTGAAGAAATAGGCGAAGAAGGGAAGGGGTGAACTTTACAATCAAAATGAGGTTGATTTTGTTTAGGTGGAGGAGAAATTGGTTGAAAAGTAGTTTTGACACTTAAAACCACTGATGTCGAAAATAACCAAACTGGCAAACCAATGGTCAATCCAGGAAGGGACAACATTACCATATAGGGAGCACTAGTATTTCCGTAAGAAGGAAAAGGACTAGGATTCCGATCAGAGGCGTTTCCTTGACTGGTAGACTCAGGAAATGTTGCCATTGGTACCAACCTAAGATATACTAAGGAGTATTTCCACGAGAAGGATTTTTTTCTACGGTCAATTAATTTTATAATTTGAAACAAAAAGTTTTCCTTTTCATGTTTTAAGAGTCGAAAAAAGGACAAAAAGGTGACTCTATTCGCTTTTGTAAGTTTAGTGAGCTTGAAAGGACAAGTGCTCGATGATATTTTCAAATTTAAAGAGTCATAAAAGATCGAAATGACCACTTAGATAACTCTAGGAAAAAGGAGTACAAAGTAACCATGAACTGCAATATACACCTTAGCAAATAATTTTAATAAGGACTTGACGTACGTGCAGGAAATCTCCTCAAATGTTGTGTTCGATGTATCATGTTTACAGGGTGGTAGACTTAGCTTCCTATGGATAAAGGTTTGTAACCTATGAGCATCTCCCTTTATATACTCGATGGTACAGGGAGCACAAGTCCGTGCTAGCATTGTCTAATGCAAGAGTGAATGACAACTACTAAGTTTTAAAGACACTCAAACATGTCTCTAACCTAGATCACTATGTATGAAGCATTAGTGTTTCAAATTCTCTTTAGATTGATTGATATATTTTAAAATTTATCTTGAAATTAAGTTTTAGTTTCAAGGATAAAAATGATGTCACTTGAACACCTATGATCCAACTACATGAGAAAAGGAAAAAAAATTGTTTCAATGAAAGCTAGACTAATCAAGGGAAGAAATTTTGATCAATAATGCATCAAACAAAATGCATCATGCAAAAATCCTTCCACTAACTTTCAGTTGCATCTTCCAAGTGCAATGCCAAAAGTAAAAGTGGTTTTCCACTTGTAACTATCATAAATGGAACTTTTCCGAAAGAAAAATAATTTTACTTTACAAATATGAAGTTATATGAATTATGCTTTTCTTTTCATTTTAAATGATTTGATGCACCTAATACAATTTTTAGATTTCAATCACTGAAAAATGTGATCTATTCTCAATGATGAACTCCAAAAATAATTTTTCAATGCAACTAATCTAATGCACTTTCATGAAAAGTAAATTTCAAAATACAAGCTAAAATAAATGCAAAACGATGTTTTCAATTATTTCCATAGAAAACAACACTCAATCCATCAATAAAACAAGTATCGCAACGATGCCAACAAGCAGCAAGTGATGACTGGTTGACTAGAAACCCTAGAACTCAATCTAATTTCACTTCAAATCCAATGAGACAAATTTTGAAAATTAATCAAGACAATCAATCAAAAACACCATAGACACTCTAGAAAATCACTGATAGAGGACACAAAGACTGAAAACAAGAAGAAAAACCCTATTTTATCTTATACTCTGGGATCATCGCGCCTGTCATAAGAAAAACAATGATCATCGCGACTGTAATTAAAACATCCACGATGCCATCACAACTTTGAGAGGTGAACCTGTGATGGATGAGAAAAATGAGGAAAAAATAAGAAATCTTCAAGATCAAACAAAAATCAATATTCTCAAGCAATCACTAGCAAGTGAAAATAGTTACAGAAAATCAAACAAGCTAGAAAACAGACAGTTGGTCAAACTTGTCACAAAAACAAGGTGAAGGATTGAATGGAAAGGATCTTAGGCTCCCGAGTGGAGTTGCCATTTTGTTGTTAAGGTAAATCCTCTCTGCAAACAGAGACAATACCTCTAGCGAAATGAGTGGGTCTAGCAACTGGAGTGACAATCAACCAGACATCTTCCTAGATTACAATTGAAAAGAAGAACGAAGGAGTGGCCTACCTCGTTCTGATGCTATTTCAATCTCCTTTGTTGAATACCTTGAACCACTTGTCTCACGGGCTTGTTCCTACTTCTCTTAGTGTTTATGCACCTATACAAGTGATCAAGACACAACAAGGCATGCCAAAACAAATATAAAATCCAATAGAAACCTACTTAACTCATCAAGGAATGTCAAGCTAAATGATACATGAACATATGCATTTTGGGAAGATGAACTAGCAGTTGTGTATTATTAGAAAATAAAGGTAAGCTTACAAAAAACTCCTTGATGTTGATAGGCTCTCCTTGAGTGGTAATCCAATTCCAATGCAAGAACTTTCCAAGCACTCCTTCTCCAAGTCAAATGAATAGCCTCTAGGCACAATCTTAGCATAAGGGTGCAAATAGACATAGACCAACCAGCCTCTAACCATTTGGGAATGGGAGAAGATGAATATATAGGCAAGGAAAGGGAGTTAGGATCTCTCCAAAGATAGGAGTAGGTCCTCATCTCAAGGAGTAGGTCATGGGGATAAGACCAAGAGGCCAAGTTGGGAGAATTTGACCTCATCTATGCCAAACAACCTCCAGGTCGCCACTATGGCAGCTTCTAGATCATGAAGCTTGTCATCCTCTTTGGAAAAATTTCCTTTTTGGGGATCATCGTGGTTATACAAGGGAACAGAGTGATGCGATCGCAGGTAAAGAGTGATGTGACAAGTGACCATCACGGTTTTTAACATCATAAGAGCGATGAGTCTCAAAATTAGGGTTTTAGAGCTATTTCATTAGGGGAAAGCTCAAGGCATTTTCCAATTAATGTTCTAGGGAGGATATGAGCTACATATCTAAATAAGTACATTGCATGATGGTCATGTTTTAGGAACTTTAGGGTATGTCTGCGGGAAGTGCAGAAGGTGTGAAAAAATATTGTGTAACAGGAGGACAATGGCTATTTGCTGCATAATTTTAAGGGTGCCATGGTGCATCATGACCAAGTATTCTATGCCACAGTTCACCAAACCTCAGCTCTACACTTTCTCTTCCTTACTACTCAATGAAGTGCAATATTCTACATCAAGTTTGTATAGGTTCCTCACACGAATCCCGATCTTCTCCACTTGGCCAATATCTATGTGTCTCAGAAAAGATTTCCCTTTACTAAAGATTAAATCATAACCAATGTCTTCCAAAAATGTTGTAGAGAAGAGGTTCTTCTTGAGGCCTGGTACAAACTTGACATATTTGAGGTGAAGAGGGGATTCTGACTCCCTCTTTAAGGTTACCGTACCAATCCTAGTAGCACTATACCTTCTGTCGTGCCCAAGCTTAATATGGATATGGAGATCTTTCTCCTTGAAGTCATTGAAAAGCTCTTTACACCCTGTCATGTGGAATGAGGCACTTGAGTCCAAGTACCACACACTCACCATCATAGTGTTGGTCATGCATGTGATCAAGGTGGAGTCTAACTCAAACTATGAAGTCAATGCTTCAACTGTTGCTCCTCCCGAGTTCTTCTTGCTAGACTTGTTTTGTGGACATTTTGTAGCATAGTTCCTAAATTCAAGACAATTGAAGTATTCTATTTTGGGCAAGTCTTTCTTCTTCCCCCTTAGCTAGATTCTAGTTTGGTTTGATATCTCTTCCTTTTTCTCTTCTTCCCCTTTCCAACCAATGCAAAACTTTCTTCATCCTCTCCCTTGGATGAACTTTCATCTCTGTTATTTCGCCAGATTTCTTCTTGTAACAAATTAGACCATAAGCATTCCAAATTCGGTACTTTCTCCCTTCCATTCATTGAGTCCTTGTAGATATATCAACTTTTGGGAAGGCCTAGAAGAACTAGGCTCACTAGGTCATCTTCTGCAACATTCAGACCAACCCCTCTAAGCTCATCTCAAACTTGTGTAAATATGGTGAGATACTGCGGAATAGTATCATTCTTTTGCATCTTAATATTTTAAATTTTATCTTTGAGGGCTATTTTTGTATGGTCACTGCCATTCTCCAATAGTTCATTCAATTCCTTCCACATTGCGAAAGGCTTTTATTTCCCATGGAGATTTGAGACAATGTGGTCTCTCACTCCTTCCAAGATTATTCTCCTCACCTTGGCTACATGGCTCTTCCATTGGGCTAGGTTTTGGGCATTAATCAATCCTGGTTTTGAAATTTCTATATTGACATATTCTAGCAATCCATTTTCATCAAGCACTTCCTCCATGCAATCGTTCCAAGCAATTCAATTTGAGTTTCCTTCCAAGGCATACTCTAATCTCAGTCCAATGAAGGCCATTCTCCCAACTCTGAAGAAATTCTACTATATTGAAATTGCAAATTCGAACCTCCTAAGGAACAAATTTGAAAATTTTATTCTAATTTGAATCCTATTGTGATACCATGTATAAATTTGGTAATAGAATTTCAATTTCTCAAGAAACTTAATCTAAATCAAGAGACGTAATTCTACTCTATTGTGATGTGGAAATTAATTCACAATTTATAACAACATTCACTAACATATATCAATTGCATACACAAGTATACAAATTTGTCTAGGGGAAACCAATTGCTAAAACCCCTTAATCCTTCTTGCATTAATTACATGAATAGAGAATGTATTACAATTTCTTGTTCACTCTGAGTTCAACTTGCAAAATAATAACTATTCCATATGCTCAAATTAATTTTTTGACCCAGACTTAATCAATTTCTCCCTCCAACTAAGCTCCTATTTCCTTGCACAAATCTTGAGGGAACTAGCCCCTATTCTTTAGGAATTTCCTCCAAAATGATTGGACAATTCGCAAGGATTGATCACTAATTGCATGCAACACCTGTACGCTCAAGACTAGTCTACAACTGATGTTACACTACCTTGGAATCTCCACTACTACTGAGGAATTTGACTTCCTTGCATGCATGAGCTATTTTTGGTTGACTGATAATGATCTTTGAGTTAGATTTCTATCTCACTACACAATTGACCTCCAACTAGCTCTATTAATTATTAGAATTAGTTTAACTTAGTACAATTAGAAATAATGGAATTAGATCACTGGAAATTAGCAAACAACACATCCAAACTAAACTCCAAGCCCAATAACTCGAATTTACCAAGTGACAAGAGCCATGTCACCTTAGTTAACTGCCTCCAAGTTGTCTACTAATGTGGAAATTTTTAATTTTCTCAATTTGACCAAGGCTAAGTCAAATTGAGCCTTTCTTGCCACACTTCTCAACAATAAACACCCCTCCTACCAATTATAATAATAAATATACTAATGCTCTATTTTCACTGCTAAAACACCCTCCAAAATTTTGGCCAACACCAAATTTTGGAGCCTACCTTGGTCTTGCATTTTTTTGTCCCAAACATTGAATTCCATTCCATGTGTTTTCTATAATTGTTTTGGTCCCTTTTGCTAGAAAGGAAAAATGTTTTCTTTTTGCATGTTAGTTGTTGCATAATCTGTATGAGCTTGTTTTGGCAGTTTAAGTGGGTTATCTTTATCCAAATGAGTTGATATAACCATGTAAACATCCGTAGCACTCATTCCCAAAGTTTTAAGCATTGTTGCATAAGTGTTGTCACATTCGTTGTAGAGCGTATCTTTGGTGTCGCACTTGTTATAAGCCATCACAAAATTTTCACACTGAGGTAAATATGTGGTACATGTTTCATGAATGGTTTATGTTTTTGTGTAGTCAAGTGTTTGAAGTGTATGGTCACAGTCAAGTCATGTCACTGATCACATTAGTTCACTGATCCTGCACTTCTCCAATTTTTAGAAATTTCCCAGCAACTTAGCCTCATCTAGCCTTCCCCAACTACGCATTGCGTAGTTCTAATTCTTAAGATGAAACCTAGCCCCTTGTCACTGTGCAATGCATAGTTCCTACCTACCATGCACGTGCACTGTGTAGTTCCAGTGCTCAAAGCCAGACCTTAGCCGCCAAAATTGTGCAATCCAGCCCCCAACTTGGCCCCAACTATGCATTATGTAGTCTCTAAGTTCAATCTCAACCCTTGAGCTCTTGAGCTACACAATTGTGCATTTACCGAACCTCCTTTTCCTTCTAGAACTCTGTAATGGGCTGAACTAGGGTCCATTTCCTCAATTTGTCACATAGACCTCCTAGATTGTGCAATTTCCTTCCTCGGTCCAACCTTAACTGAACATTGTCTTGTATCAAGACTCAAGATTCACCCCTGAGGTATGCAATTATGTAGCCATTGAGCCTTTCTCCTAGCCTGTAACTCAGTTCTAGCAAAGCCGATGGATCAACATGTGCCATCTTAGACTAGGGGTTTTATCGAACTGATGTCACCTCGTTATGAGTGTAGGTTTTAACCCTGTACAGAAATTACCTGCATACGAATTCTTAAACAAAGAAAATAAACAATGCGAGAGCATAACCCATAAAACACATATGCACAGAGATTTTTCCCTGGATCCCAAAACCAGGACTACCAGCTTGATTTTTCATTATGTTCCTTTCAATGTTACAATACATATTTATACATGCCGAAGCATCCAATACCACGGACTGAAAAACCATCGCGTCCAATACCATGTGCGAAAATCATGCACAAAACCATAGGTAGGTTCGCCCAACCTAATATAGGGTCCAAAAAAAATTTTCCCGAGGCGCTGCCCCGGACCCCGTAGAGGGGGGCTACCCGCCCCCCTCAAACCCCCCGGATAGGGGGGGCTGCCGCCCCCCCTGTGACCCCCCCGCTGCGCAATCGGCGCAACAAAGGGGGGCTACCGCCCCCCTCTAACCCCCCGTTTAACTACGTAGGTTAGTCGTGGAAAGAATATAACACAACCCAACAATCTCCCACTTGTTGTTTTCTTTCCACAGGGGGCCACAGGAGAGCTTAGTCATTTTTCCAGCCCTGAAACACCCATTGTTTCTCTACACCAAGAGAACTTCTCAGAGCTCACAGATTTTGTCAATGCATCTGCAGTATTCTTCAAAGTGTCCACCTTTACCAGCAACACCTTTTTGTCTTCTATCATATCCCTCACAAAGTGATACTGAACATCAATGTGCTTTGTCTTTGAATGATAAGCAGGGTTCTTTGCCAAGAAAATTGCACTATGGCTGTCACAGTCTATTCTTATAGCTCCCTGTACTAACCCCATACTTGAACACAATCTCTGCAACCAAACTGCTTGCATGAGTGGCTGCCATGTATTCTGCCTCTGTAGTTGATAGTGCCACTACAGATTGTTTCTTACTCATCCAACTGACTGCACCTCCAAATAGGTTAAACACATACCCACTTGTAGATCTTCTCTGATCCAGATCTCCAGCCCAGTCTGCATCAACAAAACCATGAATATCCAACACTCTATCCAATCCTGGTCTTCCTTGGTAGCACAAACCATAATCACTAGTGCCACGCAAATACCTGAAAACCCGCTTCACTGTTGTCCAGTGCTCCTTCCCAGGTTTTGACATAAACCTGCTCAATACTCCCACTGCATGTGCAATGTCTGGTCTAGTACAGACCATTGCATACATCAGGCTACCGACTGCACTTGCATATGGAACATGGGACATGTCCTCTTCCTGTTCTTGTGTCTTGGGACACTGTTCAGCAGATAACCTCACACCTACAGGAATAGGAACCTTCACCGATTTACTATCCTGCATATTAAACCTCTACAGTATTGTCTCGACATACTTCCTCTGGTTTAACCAGAGCTTCCTCTTTGCCCGATCTCTTTTAATTTCCATGCCCAAAATATAGTTTGCAGCACCAAGATCTTTCATGTCAAATTTGGAGGACAATTGGGTCTTCAAATCCTGGATAATTTCTTTGTCATTTCCAACCAGCAACATATCATCCACATACAAGACCAGATAAATAACACGGTCACCAATTAATTTAAAATACACACAATGATCTACTTTGCTTCTGGTGAAGCCAAGTCCCCGTATAAATGTATCAAATTTCTGATACCACATCCTTGGTGACTGTTTTAACCCATACAGAGACTTCTTTAACTTGCATACCAGTTCTTTCTTACCCTTCACCGCAAAGCCTTCAGGTTGCCTCATGAGATTTCCTCTTCCAAATCCCCGTGAAGAAATGTTGTCTTCACATCCATCTGTTCTACCTCAAAATCAAAAGCAGCAGCAACAGATAAAAGTAATCTAATAGAAGCTACCTTGGCAACAGGAGAAAAAATATCACCAAAATCAATTCCCGGCACTTAGGAATAACCTTTTGCTACCAACCGAGCTTTGTATTTCTCCACCTTTCCTTCTGCATTAGTCTTCTTCTTGAACACCCATTTGCTGCCAATGGGTTTCCTTCCAGCCGGCAACTCTACCAGATCCCAAGCCTCATTTTTGTGCAAAGATGCCATTTCATCAACCATGGCCTCTTTCCAGAGTTTTCCATCCTTTGAATCCACTGCTTCCTTCACAGTTTTGGGATCATCATCAGTAACAGACAAAGCAAAATTTGAACTGAAAGCAGATGGACTATACCTTTCTGGCTACCTTCTTTCTCGACCTGATCTTCTCACAGCCGGAGTTTGTGGCTCTTCATCTTCTGATTCCTCCTCTGCTGCAGAGTCTGATTCTTCCTCCTTTGGCTCAAACTCTATCTTCTGAGGTTCCTTTGGTTGGACTTCAGATTGAATAACATTTTTTACCTCTTTGAACACCACATCTCAGCTGTACACAACCTTCCGTGTGACTGGGTTCCAAAGCTTATAACCCTCTAAACCATCCTTATACCCAATAAAGATGCACTTTTCAGATTTACTATCCAACTTGGTTCGTTTCTCCTTTGGAACATGTACATATGCATCACATCCAAATACCCTCAGATGTGAAAGAGAGGGTTTCTTACCAGTCCATACTTCTTGTGGAGTCTTATCCTCCAACGCTGATGAGGGTGATCTCTTGACCAGGTAACGTGCAGTATCCACCGCCTCTGCCCAGAATTCCTGTCCTAACCCAGCACCACTAAGCATGATTCTTGCCCTTTCCATCAACGTCTTGTTCATTCTTTCTGAGACTCCATTTTGCTGAGGTGTATATGGAGTAGTCTTCTGCCGTGCTATACCACACTTCTTACAAAATTCTTCAAATTCCTTGCTGCAAAATTCTCCACCATTATCTGTCCTCAGCACCTTTATCTTCTTCTCTATCTGATTTTCCACCAGAGCCTTAAATTCTTTAAACCTATCAAAGACTTCAGATTTCTTCTTAAGGAAATATATCCATGTATTCCTTGAGAAGTCATCTATGAATGATACATAGTACACAGACTTACCCAGTGATGGAACCTTGACAGGTCCAAACACATCACTGTGCACAAGCTCTAATATCTGTTTCGTCCTCTTACCACCAGAGGGGAAACTCACTCGATTCTGCTTCCCATACACACAATTTTCACAGAAATCAAAATCCAGAGAGCTATCATTCATACCTTCTACCATACCTTTACCATGAAGTATTCGAAGGCCCTTCTCTCCAATATGTCCAAGCCTTTGATGCAACAACATGGTCTTCTCTCCAGAGACCACTAGATTTTCTACTCCATTTTCAGGAACCATAGAACTATTGCACCCATCAACAACAGTGCTACCTTTCAGCTTGTACAGAGTTCCAATCCGAACTCCCCGCATCAATATCAGTGCTCCTCGAACCATCTTGCAGGTATCTTTCTCGAACACCGTCTTTACACCTGCATCATCCAACTTGCTTACAGAAATCAGATTTCTGGCCAATGCAGGAATATGTAGAACACCCGGAAGTGTTCTAACCCTTCCACCTTGCAACTTCAACTTTACTTTTCCCCGACCAATGATTCTAGCCTTCCTATCATCTCCTAAGAAGACATCACCTCCATCGTATTTCTCATACTCGCAGAACCACTCTCTATGGGGAGTGAAGTGAAAGGATGCACCTGAGTCAATCAACCATGCCTCATGATCTACATGTGTACTTGAAGAAGCCAAGCACACATCCCCACCTTCATCCGAGGTGATTTTTGCCTCTGCAGAAGGAGCATCATCAGATCCCTTTCCTTTATCAGGAACTTTAGATTTACAATCCCTTCTGAAGTGCCATTCCTTTCCGCATTTCCAGCACACCACCTTTGTAGGTTTTCCTGGAGATTTAGATCTCCCTCTAGATTTAGATCTCCCACTCGATGACTTATTTTTGTTTTTGTTCTGGGACCGTCCTCGTACAGACAAGGCATCACCATTCTGGTTGTCCATATTCTTCCGTCTCATCTCCTCCGTAAGCAAGGCTGAGACTATTTCATCAAACTGCAAAGCAGTTGCATTGCTACCTATTGCAATAACCAGACTATCCCACGAATCTGGTAGAGAACACAATAGACTGATGCACTTATCTTCATCTGAAATTTTAATATCAACAAATAATAATTGACTTACCACAGTATTAAACGCATTCAGATGCTCTGTCACCGAGTCTCCATCTTTCATCCTCAGGTTATATAGCTTTTTCCGCAGGAACAGTTTATTCACCAGAGACTTAGATTGGTACAAAGTCCCTAACTTGACCCACAAAGCCTTTGCCGTAGCTTCCCCTGATACATTCAGCAATACTGAATCTGAGACACACAATCGTATTGTGCTCTTTGCCTTCCGATCCAATTTCTTCCATTCTTCATCGGTCACTCCTGATGGTTTAGTACCCGGATCTACCGCGATCCACTGATCTTTATCGACCAACAGATCCTCCATCTTGAGTTTCCACAACTCAAAACTCTGACCATTGAACTTCTCAATCTCGATCTTTCCACTGCTCGCCATCTTCTTTCGCCACCAGAATCGATCTCGCAGATCTCCCACTGAACAGGGTCTACCACAGGCCCGAGCGAAACCCCTCAGCAACAAAGGCATCCCCTTGAAGCCAAAACAGCTCTGATACCAAATGTAGGTTTTAACCCTGTACAGAAATTACCTGCATACGAATTCTTAAACAAAGAAAATAAACAATGCGAGAGCATAACCCATAAAACACATATGCACAGAGATTTTTCCCTGGATCCCAAAACCGGGACTACCAGCTTGATTTTTCATTATGTTCCTTTCAATGTTACAATACATATTTATACATGCCGAAGCATCCAATACCACGGACCGAAAAACCATCGCGTCCAATACCATGTGCGAAAATCATGCACAAAACCATAGGTAGGTTCGCCCAACCTAATATAGGGTCCAAAAAAAATTTTCCCGGGGCGCTGCCCCGGACCCCGTAGAGGGGGGCTACCCACCCCCCGCTGTGCAATCGGCGCAACGAAGGGGGGCTACCGCCCCCCTCTAACCCCCCGTTTAACTACGTAGGTTAGTCATGGAAAGAATATAACACAACCCAACAATGAGTGAATTGCAGATGCAAATACTCTACCATACCATGACAAGATGATGAAGGAGATGGAGAAGGGAAGCATCCTAAAGGACATATTTTTAGTTGATTATGCATGTTTATCAACCAAGAGAAAGAAAAGGGACACCATTTTGTGATCACAACTCAAGAATTGATACCATTGACGACTCCTTACCTCTAAGCCATAAGGAGGTGGATAGAAGAGCATCCTCAAGAAGTCATATACCAAGAAAAAATATAAATGGCTTTACATTTCCATGTCATCAAGTAGCCTATGTTAGCAGTGTCATGTCATGTCATGTCATGAGTTATCATGTGCCACATCATCATTATGGATTTTGTAATTATCTATTCAAAATGTATTGTAAAGTGGAAGTCCAAAGGACACTTTTGGAATCTTAAGAGTCATGTAATGTAGAAAAGTCATAGGAAGTCAAAGAGTCATGAGGGTAGTCAAAGAGTCACAAGGAAGGTGAAGCATCACCTCATTGTTTGTATATACACCCTCATTGTATGAACAAAGGATGTTTCACCTTGGCTCCTCCCGTAAAGCATTAGAGAGACATGTTAGTTCTCTTGTGGAGCAAGGAGTCGCTCCAATGCCCCAATATTGGAGCTAGTGGTGTTAATTGTATACATGTGTGTTGGAATTTTTACTTAATATAAGAAGCCTCATGACCAACACGTTCTTCAAGCATGGATTATGAATATTTGTAAGACTATTATGTGGATGTTTGTAATTCATGTTTGGTTTCATCTGTGCTAAAGTAGTTGAACTATTTCGGTTACTTTAGTAGTTACCATATTGAGAATTTGTTTTAATGGTTACGATTGCTATCACATCCTTGTGGACTATTCCATTGGATATTAGACAAATTTCTCTTGTTGATTGGTTATATTGACCATCACATCTTTTTTGATATTCCGCTAGATGTTAGACAGATCCTTATTGGTTATGTGTGTCTCTACTAGGGTGGTACTATTATCTCTCTCTTAGAGGCTCACTTTCTTTTCTCCCTCCGCAATAGAAAAACCTTGAAATAATTACAAACAAACACTCACCAAGAACACTCGCTTTCTTTTGAAAGGAACATTCGCATTCCTATTTCTTGCTGATAGTTAGAACCAAGGAAAATATTTAATAAACCAACAACATGGCCATATTCTATAAGGGTATCCTATACCAAATGATGTTAGTTTTAATTGGGACCACATATCGGGGAGACCCCTTGAATGTTGGTGTGTCCAACACCATCAACATTTTTGGTGCTAGAAGGAGGGAAACTAAATTTTTATGGATGATAATTTCCCCCACCCAAATCCTACGTCCTACGGTCAAGGTAGTAATATTCCCAGCACCTCCCCTATGCATATTCCTAAAGTTGGTAACCCTTCTGAACCCAAGACTATAAAAACTTGTGATATTACTTATGACCATATTTGGGCCATTCACCCTATCATCTGTAAGTTTGCAAGAGCTATTGGATTGATACCCATAGTACATAATATTCCATATTTTTCAAAGAAGAACCCAACCACCCCACTAAGATAATGGTTTCAATAGTTGAAGATTTGGTTTTTTCCACCCTTGAAGAGTTAGCATACTCTAAAGAGAACACAAAAAAACCATAGAAAACTCAAACTTTCAACAATTTTAATGGTGATAATGTGGTACTCTTGGACGATACTTTCTGTAGGTTAGGTGGTGAAGAAGAAGAAGAAGACCAATCATATTCTAACGAAGACAGGGAAAACAATGAAAAGGACATGGCGGATCAAGATCTCGACTAGATGACTTAGGTCCCACTTGCACTGTTGGGTGTGTTACAAAAGATGTCGAGGAAACTAGAGAAGTTGTTAACAAAGTATGACCCTGACAAAGCAGTGAAGGTGGGGGACCACTTGGACAAATTTTACCTGCATATGCAAATGCTTGATGTACATTATGATGATTTTGCATGTAGAATTTTACCATGTACTTGAGATGGAAGAGAAACTAAATGGTATCACAACCTTCCTTTGAACTCAATCCATAATTGGAGGGGTTTTAAGAAACTATCTGTTAAGAAATTTACTCATGATAAAACCCCTACCATTCTTTTAAGAGATCTAGGTAGTATTAATATAGAGAAGAAAGAGAAAATGAAATATTTAAATTATAGGTTTAACTGTATCTTGAATAGATTTCTGGTAGACACAAATACTCATGACTCCATCACCATCGATGATTTCACAAATGCCTTACCAACAAGCATTGCATAGTTCGTGAAAAGATCTGTGAAGCCAACTTTGGATGAAAATTTCGAAGAGGAAATTTTAGTTGAAAAGGACTTGCATGTGATCAAAGTCATCACATATGATGAACAAACAATAGACTCCAAAGAAATGGGTAAAAGGTCTCATGCCTCTGTTAGCAAGGCCAAGCAAAAAGAAACAACTAATCTTGAGAGCTTGACTTGCACCATCAAGTCTCTATCCAATGAATTGGTAGAGTTAAACAAAGGTCAAACGAGACCAATGTGAGTAGTAAGCCTCCTAAATTAAACTTTCTAAGAAATGCTTCCAACTTTAGCAGTAGTAGCAACCAACTGGCCAAGTCTGTGCAGAGCTTGAACATTGTGCTGAATGTTGAGAGTATGGGCATCGACCAATACTGTTCATTTCATCAAGAGTATCATTTAGAAATGACATGCCTGCTATGGAACCACAACATGAATGCCCTTGCTGCACACATTATTGATACAATATTTTTAGATGACCAGAATGAGATGACAAAAGAGAAGGAAGATAATGGTCCTACTAAAGAAACTGTGAATGTTGGACACACAATGAATACACTCAATTGTGTTTCCACAATTGAGAAGAAGAGTGCTAAATAATAGCCACTGAGTGAGGTCCCTGCTCAATAGTAGAACACTTGACACAACTTGAGAAGCCAAGGCCTGACCTCCACACAAGAGTTGGCGAAGAAGAAATTGAAAGAGAATTTGCTGAGGAAGATCACACCTCTTTTCAACTCATCCCAGAATACTCAGGTCTAGAAATATGACTACAATGAAAGGTACTTTTACAAACAGAAAAAGTAAGTGCACCATTCTGGAATCAGTAGATAAAGAAAATCCTCTAGACACTTTGACAATGAAGCACTGGATTATAACATAGTTGATGAGATGAAGAAATCTCACGCGAATATTTCACTCTTCAAACTAACAAAGATCACAAGCCAGTGGGAACTACTTGTCTATGCACTCGAACAATCTACCTTATGTAACGATGCTTCTTCACAAAACGGATATGGTAAGTATGTTGGTTCCCTTAAATATGTACTCAATCCTTTAAATTTAGAAGCAAACACACTTTTCCCTCCATTTCTATTAATGTTTGAAATTTTTAATTATAATGTGCACAATTTCTTAGTTGATTTTGGCGCATTTGTAAATGTAATTCCTTTATCTGTACTAAAGAAAATAAATGAAAAATGGAATGAAACAGATGAAAATATCATTTAGCTGGACAAGACTCTTGTCCATGTGATTGGTGAACTGAGGAATGTGCTTATTCGCTTATCATCTGACCAACAAGTTCACAAATGTATAAATATAGTAATTGTGGACATTCCAGAAGCATACAGTGTATTGTTGAGCATATAATGGTGCAAAACATTATAGGGGTATTTTTCTATGGACTGGTCACATTTGTAGCTTGCGTATAAGGGTGGGAACAATCAAATTTGAGTGAAATTAGAGTCACACATGAAACACAAGGTTACTCCCTTCAAAGGAAAAATGAGCCAGTTTCTTTCACGGATTTTATCTTTGGAAATTTCTTTCTTGAAAATAATCTGGGGTGCTATCTTGCTCAACCATCCCTAGTCCCACCTGACACATAATTGAATCTCCTTCCTATTCCAATAGGAGAAAATGAAATTTTTATAATTAGTAGTAGTAGTAATAGTAGTACTAGTGCAGTACATAGTCCTTGTATATACAATGTGTGTACACTATATTTTGATGGTTCTAATATGAAGGAGGGCTTCAAAGTTAGTTGTGTTTTAATAGATCCACGATAAAGGAAATATCTAATCTCCAACCACTTGTAATTTTAGTGCACCAATAAAACCACATAATATGAATCACTCATCTTTGGTTTGCAAAGATCCATTGACCTCAATGTTGCTATTCTCAAAGAATTTTGTGACTCAAAAATTGTCATGTGTTAGGTACGTGATACTATACATTATGTGTCACCTCATCTAAAACGTTATCAACAAGAGGTATGACATTTTATTTCTCATTTCCAAGCTTTCAATATTATTTCATACAATGTGTAACACAGCTACAAATGCATTAGCAAATGCTAATGCTAGGTTGTCACCGCTTACGGATAGTTTTTTTGTAGATATTCTTTATAAACCATCCATCCCTGAAAATATAACTAACTTATGCATTTTTAATGATGACCAGAAGATACTATCCTTTATGGAAAACACTGATGTATTCAAGGGAACAAATATCAATGAAGATGAGCATGATAGACTGTTGTAGGATGAAACTTGTTCAAATAAGAAAAATCCCATGCCAAAAGGCGTGGTATCACTTGAGAATATGTATGACCTAAAAAATCACTTCTGAGAGCCCGTTAACGCAAAAAATCAAAGCTCAATGTTGTCGCATGAGAAAATAAATATTGGAACAGAGAAAGATCCGAAATTTGTCAATCTCGGTACTTGCTGCACACAACAAGAGGGACAAGATTTCATCTTATTATTCAATTATTACTGATATGTTTTCATGTGGATGTATGATGAGCTCAAAACTTATGACATGCGAATAATCCAACGTGTTCTTCCAATCAAAGAAGAGGACAAACCTTTCCAAAATAAGTTGTGAAAGGTACACCCAATGCTTAAACCTATAATTCAAAAGGCGTTAAGGAATTTTTTGGATGCTCAGATCATATATAAAGTGAAACACTTTACTTGGGTATCAAATCTAGTCGCATTAAGGAAGAAGTTTGGGGAAATCCTCTTGTGTGTATATTTTTGCAACTTGAGTCATTCCTTGGACAAGGAAAAATACCTTGTTCTGTCTATGGAGAAACTATTGTAGATAGTATCAGGGTCACAAATGTTTTCTTTGATAGATGGATATTTAGGTTATAACCATTTTCTAGTCGAAGATCCCGACAAAACCAAAACTACATTCTGCACCAAGTGGGGCACGTTTGCATTTAAAGGGATTTCATTTGGGATGGTTAATGTTGATGCAACATTTCAACATGCCATGGACATGACTTTCCATGGAATCATTGGGTAGAGTGTAGTGGTCTATATTGACAATGTCACAGTGTTTTCCATGAAGAGATCTGACCACTTCCACCATTTGAAAAAAAAATCGAGCGATGTCGCAAATAAGGGATATCCCTTAATCCCAAAAAGAGAATTTTTGTAGTTTTTGAGGGAAATATCTTGGTCCATATTATCACAAAGAGTGGGATAAAAGTAGACTCAGAAAGTGTCAAATCCATTACATAAATTCCCTTCCCAGTAAATAATAAAGTTATGTAGTCCTTCCTAGGAAAGATCAATTTCCTCCACAAGTTTATCTTTGATTATGCTCAAAATTTTAAACCCATGAAGGAGATGGTGAAGAAGGATGTGATATACAAATGGGATAAAATGGAAAAGGACACATTTTATTGTATTAAGAAAGTTATTATGAAAGAAATGGGTTTGTATAGCCCAAATTTCAACATATATTTTTTGATCTACACCTTCTCTTCTGAAACTTCTCTTATCGCAGTGCTTACTCAGAAGGATGATCAAAATAATGAGTGGCTTGTATATTTCATGTGTACTAGCCTTCAAGGATCCAAAATAAACTACCCCTCCATTGATAAGAAAGAATACATAGTCTATAAGGCAATGAAACACTTATGACCTTATCTCTTAAAGAATCATTGTGTTATATTTGTGTTGCAACCAACAATCAGATCACTATTTGTTCAACAAGAGTTGGATGAGAGAAGAGTGAACTAGATGTCGGGTTTAGAGGAGTATGGCTTAGAATTCAATCTAGACCATACAATGAAGGGCCACGATCTATGTTGACTAGCAGCAGAAGTAGTAGATGTGAGATAAAAAGATTCGTCAGGTTGCAAGCATGAAATCAAAATGTACAATGTTGAGTGAGATTCCCCCACTGCCATCACGAGCTATTGGTACAAAGATGTGCACCAGTATATTAAGCTTAGCACCTTGCCCTATCACTTATCTACATGGAAGAAGAGGACACTTAGACTGAAAGCATTATCTTATCAGTTGGTACATGGGGTGCTGTTCAAAAAGCAGCATAACAGAGTTTTTCTCAGATGCTTGGAAGCACACGATTCAGAGAAAGTACTACATGATCTCCACAAAAGACCAACCATGGGACACTTTTTGGGTAACACAAATGCACACAAGGTTATTCGGGCTGATTTATATTGGCCCACATTATTCAAATATCATCACACCTATGCCAGCAAGTGTCTGGTCTATGAAAAGTGTGCTAACAGGGGAAAGAGGTCAACTACCCCATTGCAACCTATTTTCGTGGAAGAACCAATTCAACAATGACGCTTAGATGTGATTTGTGAAATTTTCCCACACTCATCAAAGCAACACCACTAGATCCTCGTTCATACAAACTATTTCATGTGGTGGCGGAAGTAGTTCCCCCGAAACAGGTGAATGATCAGGAAGTCATCAGCTTCCTTAAGCAGAACATCATTTCTAGGTTTGACATTCCAATGTCACTTGTTTTTGAAAATGCAACATATTTATCATCGTTCAAATTATATAACTTTTCATTGGAAAATGGAATCATATTGAAACATTCATCCAAATACTATCTGCAGGGAAATGGTCTTGCTGAGTATACAAACAAAAACCTATCCACATTATCAAGAAGACCATTTTCTATTAACATAGGAACTGACACTCTGGTTTGTTGAATGCTTTATGGGCTGACTGAGTCATGGAAAAACCTTCTCTGAACAACTCTCCTTACTTCCTAGTGTATGGAAAAGAAGCCATCCTACCCACGAAAATCTACTTTCCTTCCCTTCAACTTTCATAAGAATCCTAGGGCAAGCCAAGCTTACTGGTTCAACATAAGATAAACACCCTTCTCAAGTTGCAGGAAGAAAGGAATAAAGAAAAATATTTTTTTTTTCACTTCACTAGATTCGTATCAAGAGGTTGTTCAAAAAGAAGTCTTCCGGGAAGATTGAATTCAATGTGGGTGACTCAGTATTGAAGTGAGACAAAGCCCATGAGGACAAAGTAAAATGCACTAAGTTCCAATTCCCATGGATCAAACCATTCACCATACACAAAAATCTTGGCCAACACACATTTCATCTGCAATCACTACACAAGAAGATTGACTCTCTTTCTGTTAATGGACAAGACTTAAAACACTATTTTCAATGATGATCCAGGGTTTTTTCCTTCCATATGTACATATTTTCTTTTCTTGCTTGTCTATTTGTTGGTCTTGTGTTGTTTTTGTTTTTGTAAATGGGTATCGTGTGTGAATGTGTTTTCTGGCTTCATCGTGCGTGGCTGAATTGAAAAAAGTCTTGTGACACCACAAAATTAAACTAACTTTTGTCCTCCTTCTTTGTTTTGGGTTACATTTTTTGGTCGATGAAGTTCTGGAAAAAACTACGATCCATTTGTAAGGAGAGTTTTGGTCAAACCATAATCCTTGTGTCTATTCTAGAAACCTTATTCCACAAATGGTTCTCAGGTTTCGGTGTTTTCATGCTTATCCAATTAGTAGACGAGGAAAGAGGGAAAGATATAAATGAGCAAACATAAATCAGATGTCTCTATATGATTATCTGAAGGAAAAACCTCTCCTACTCTCAATAAGTTGGGATCCCTCTTCTGCCCACAAAATGAATAAGTGTCAATGCATAATCCTTTTAAATATATAAATAGAGGTGAAAGAAGAGAAATTCATCCTACACAGAGAGGTGAAGCAAGCAACTCTTCCAGGTTACTCTCTAGGCTTGTTTGAAGCAGAACAATGTTTGTTTTCATATAGTCAATCTGTTGGCGTAGTATCTAGGCCTGCTGGCAGCAGAGCAACACCAGAGATGAAAAAATATACTCCGAAAATCTAAATTGGGAACTTGACTACTCTTTCCAATTCAAACATTGTGATGTTACTGAATCTTATGCTTGTGTTCAACCAAGAAAGGCACAAAAGGGACTATGCTTATTTGTAGAGTAAGTGGGGAAGCCAAAGTGATTTTCATAATGAATCGATACTCCTTGAAGAACTGAGACCCTGCATAAAATAGTTGATTAAGACAAGGAAGTTGGAATTCCACCAGTGTGTTTCGAAGTGTTATTGCTGCTACAAAACCCTCTAAAATTTTGGCTGGAACCAAATATTGGAGCCTGCCTTGGTCTTACATTTTGTTTTCACAAAAATTAAAGCTCATTCCATGTGTTTTCTTCAAGTGTTTTCGTCCCTTTTGCAAGAAAGGAAAACTATCGTCTTTTCGCATGTTAGTTGTCGCATAATGTGTATGAGATTGTTTTGGTGGTTTTGAGTGGTTATATTCTTATGAATGAGATGATCTAACCATGTAAACGTCCATTACACTCATTCCTAAAGTTTTAAGCACTCTCACATAAGTGTTTTCATAGTCGTCACAAAGAGTACTTTGGTGTCGCACTTGTTGTAAGCCATCATAAATTTCTTGCACTGAGGGAAATGTGTGGTTAATGTGTCATAAATGATCTATTTTATTGTGTCTTCAAGTGTTCTAAGTGTGTGGTCGTAGTCAATTCATGTCACTAATCACATCAGTTCACTGATCCCACAGTTTGCCAATTTTCAGCAATTTCCTAACAACTTAGCCTCATCTAGCCTTCCCCAAATATGCATTGTGTAGTTCTAACCCTCAAGCTAGAACCTTTCCGCTTGAAACTACAAATTGCATAGTTCCTACCTCCCACAACTGTAGATTGTGAATTTCTAGTGCTCAAGCTCAAACCTTGGCCCACAGAATTGTGCAATCCAGCCCCCATCCTGGCCTCAACTGTGCATTGCAAAATATCTGATCTCAAGCTCAGACCTTGATCTCCTGAGTTGCGTAATTGCACAATTACCTAGCCTCATTTTCCTTGCAAAAATGTGGAATGGGATGAACCAGTGCCCATCCCCTCAACCTGTCATACTGACCTCCTAGACAGCGCAATTTCCTTCCTCAATCTAACTTGAACTGTGTATTGTGCAATCTCAAGGCTCGAACTTCACCCTTGAGCTTCTGAGTTGTAAAATTGTGTATTCACAAAGCCTCTCTTCCAACCTATATCCTGATTTAGGCTCATTCAGTGGATTAACATGTTCCATCTTAGAATAGGGTTTTATCAGATTGATGTCGTCTCATCATGAGTGAATTGCAGATGTAGGTACTCTATCATTACCATACCATGAAAATATGATGAATAAGGAGATGGAGAAGGGAAACATGCTAAAGGAAATATTTGTAGTTGATTATGCAAGCTGATCAACCAAGAGAAAGCAGAGGGACACCAGTTTGTGGTCACAACTCAAGACTTAATACCATTGAAGACACCTTACCTCTAACCCATAAGGAGGTAGATAGAAAAGCATCCTCAAGAAGATATATACCAAGTAGCAGCATCAGTGGCTTGAAATTTCCATGTCATCAAGAACTTTATGTTAGCAGTGTCATGTCATGTCATGCCATGAGTTGTCATACGCCACACCATCATTATGGATTATGTAGTTTACTATTCAAAATGTATTGTAAAGTGGAAGTATAAAGGACATATTCTGAATGTGAAGAGTCATGTAAAGTCGAAAAGTAATAGGAAGTCAAAGAGTCATGTGGGTAGTCAAAGAGTTATAAGGAAGGTGAAGTATCACCTCATTGGTTATATATACATCCTCATTGTATGTGCAAAAGACTTTTCACCTTGGCTCCTCCCGCAAAGCATTACAAAGACAAGCTAGTTCTTTTGGAGAGCAAGGAGTGGCTCCAATGCTCCAGTATTGGAGATAGTGGTGTTTATTGTATACATGTGTCTTGGAACTTTTACTTATTATAATAAGCCTTATAGCCAGCACATTCTTCATGTATGGATTATGAATATTTGTAGGACTATTCTGTGGATGTTTGTAATTCATGTTTTCTTTCATTTGTGCTAAAGTAGTTGAACTATTTTAGTTATTTTAGTACTTATTATATTGATAATGTGCTATAATGGTTACTATTGTTATCACATCCTTGTGGATTATTTTGTTGGATATTAGACATATCTCTCTTGTTGATTGGCTTTATTAACCATCGCATCTTTGTGGTCTATTACATTGGATGTTAGATAGATACTTATTGGCTACATGTGTCTCTACTAGGGTGGTACTATTACCTCTCCCTTAGAGGCTCACTTTTCTTTTCTCCCTCCATAGTAGAAGAACCTTGACACACTTACAACCAAACACTCACTAGGAGCACTCACTTGCTTTTCGAAGGTACATTCACATTCCTCTCCCTTGCTGGCAGTTAGATCTAAGGAAAATATTTAAGAAACTAGAAATTGGACCATATTCCGGATGGGGCTTCTATCCCAAACGGTGTGAGGTCTAACTGGGACCACATATCGGGGCGACCCCTTGAATTTTGGTGGGTCCATCACCTTCAATATGCTCATAAGTAGCTAGTTGTTGATAAATTAGAAAGGGAGAAGGCTAATCCTAATCCTAGCCCTACTTCTAATCTTGTTTCAAGTCTTCTTATTAGGTTCAATCCACCACACCTTATCCTATTATTTAAGAATAATGCAATGTAATTGAAGAGATGGGTAAGATCAAAATTAATTCTTCTCTTTTAGATCTAGCTAAGATGCCTAAACATTTATTAGAAAGCTTAAGAATTTTGTGGTAAAATAGTATGGAACTTAGGTTTCTTCTTCTATTACTATTACTTAAATTGATGATGATGAAGATCAATCCAATTAATAAGTATAATATTCTATTACTACTTACAAATGACCTAAAAACCATCATTTTTATCTCTCTATGAATATTATGGATAAAATTGCTCATTGTTGTCCTAACTATTGTGGAACATGACCTAATGCCATGTCCAAGACCATCGTGGAAGAACTAGAACTCTCTTGTGCTAATGATGTGCCTATAAATATAATTTATATTAATAAGTAGAGGTAGAAAAATATTGGAAAGATTAAAGATGTGACTTTAGTTCTTTTTAACCATCTTGAGATTAGACTACATGCAATATTCAGGTTATTGACATGGATGTCAGTAACTAGTCTATCATTTTGTGTAGAGATTGGAATTATTTAACAAGAGGGTACTATTCAATGAATGGCACCCATATTATAATACCTCGAGGGGCTAAAAATATTATCATATATAGAGAATATCAAATAGTGCCTTATATAGAAAATCTTCCCCAACCTTTAGTTAATCATATTGAAGAAGATCTTGGTATCTATTCTATCTTTAGTGAAGAAGAAGTTAAAGAAAAATTTGGTAATAGTTTTTTTGGAAATTCTAATGAAGTATGGAAAATGTTTTTTGATGGATTTGTTTCTCAACAAGGGAATGATGTTGTATAATTTTATAGAATAAATTGGGTAAAATACACACATTCTCATTTAGATTAAATATTTCTTCTACAAATAATACTACTGAATTTTAGGCTTTAATGTTAGGATTAACCCAAACTCTTAAGCTTGGATATACAAATTTAAATGATTTTGGGGATCCTAAATTAATTATTAAGATGAGTAATAAATTTTTTGAACCCTTAAGCAAGCTAATGAGAAGGTATGTCGATTTAATTTCATATTTAATTGCACATTTTGAAAGTTTTAATATTACATATGTAGTTAGATGTATGAATACAATCACAAATGGCTTAGTAGTGTATGCTACAAAACTAGATAGATTAAATATGGCCAATAAACCCGGTTGTCTTGTAGTTTCCTTATATAGGGCTCATGCCTAATAATGAAGGGTCATGGCATATATTCGAAGATGATGATACTATTCTCTCTTTCCTTACTGATGAAGTTTAAGAACCTTCACAGGTTATAAATATTGAACATAATAGATATCCCAAAGGTATTTGTCCTTTAGAAGATGCTTTTTCAACTAGTGATGCTACAAAAACTGAGATGTCTGATAAGAAACTAAATAAAAAAATTAATGAAACAATTCAATTTAATATATGAACAAAACAAGATCCTAAAAGACTTAATTTGTCTAAAACCCATTTTGATGAAGAAAAAGATCATTTTCTTCAATTGTTTCGTAAATTTTCTGATATTTTCACATGAAGTTTATGCTCATTTAGAAGGTTTTAATTCATCTATCATAAGTCATGTTATTCCTATTAAAAAATAATTCTATCTTGTCAAAAAAAACAAATACCTATTAATCCTACCTTAGAGGCCATAATTAGATATGAATTGGACAAGCTATTAGCTTCTCATATAATATTTCCAATTGAATATTCTGAATGGGTAGCTAATCTAGTTCATGTTATGAAAAAGACTGGTCAAATATGCTTGTTTGTATATTTTCGTTCTCTTAATAAGGCATGTATGAAAGTCAATTTTCCCTTACCAAATATGGAGTTAATTTTACAACAAGTGATTGGTTCTCAAATTATGTCTCTCTTAGATGGGTTCTCAAGGTATAATCAATTTGTGTAGAGAAATATAACAAGCATAAAACAACGTTCACCACCAAGTGGGGAACGTGTGATTTTAATTGCATGCCCTTTGGGCTTGTCAATGTTGGAGTTACCTTTCAAAGATCCATACACGTAAATTTTGATGATTTAATTGGTGTTATTATTCTAATTTATTTTGATGAAATGATTGTCTACTCTAAGTTAAGGTCTAATCATTTTGTACATCTTAAATCAATTTTCATGCATTGTTGCAAATTCAATATTTCTCTCAATCCTTCAAAATATGATTTTGGAGTCAAATCTAGGAAACTACTAGGTCATATTATTTCATAGTTAGGGATAAGTGTAGATATAGAAAGAATAAAAGCTCTTAAAAATCTATCTCATCCCACATCTAAAAAGGATATTCAAGATTTCATGGGAAAAATTAATTCTTTATATGAAGATTTATTCCTGAATTTGCTAGAATAGTAAGTCTATTCACCATCTATGAAAAGGTGATCAAATTTTTAAATGGGATTTAGATACTGAGCTTGCATTTCCACAAATAAAATATGGTATTTCTTATACCCCTCCTCTAGATACTCCTAATTTTTCAAAAGATTTTATTATTTATACTGATGCAACTGAAGAGGCTGTTTCGACCATCTTTTTACAAAAAAAATCATGATGCTCAAGAGTAGCTAATAACATATATGATTCAAAGCTTATCTGACACAAATTTAACATATTCTTATATCGAAATACATTCTTATTCTTGTTAGGATATTCTGACACATAGGAAATAGTTAAGTACAACTTGGTCTAGTTTAGAGTTAGGTATAGAGTTAGGTAAAGTGTGTTTCTTTACCGTTGTACATTTTGTAACTTACAATCCGACGGTCACGATATGTAGTGATCCGACGGTTCATTCTCTCCTCGGTATTACCGACACTTGATCCGTGGCTTGACACCCGATTGGTCCATGAGTTCTATTTAAAGCGCATGGAGGGTCATTGTTCGGGTAATCCGTGCATGAGAGAAGCTTATGTAAATTTTCATTCTTTGATTAATAAATTGCATGTAGTACCCATGTTGGGACAGGCCGTGGACTGTTTCCCTCTTTGAGGGTTTTAACCACGTCAAAAATATTGGTGTATTAATCTGTGATCTGGTTGTGAGCGGTGTCCTTTCGGTATTCTTTCTGAGGAACTTACCCTGTAAATTCCTACATGGTATCAGAGCTATTTGAGGGCCGCGTCCGTTAGTGATCCAAATCTGAAGCCGGTAGAACTGCATGCGGCTGTCGTTTCCTAGATCTACTGTTTCTGACTGCTTTCAGGCCGAGAGGACTGCTCTGTTGCGTTCGGAGCATATGTTCCAGTGAGGAACCCCTTTCGTTTCACGCGAAAAGGTTTTCGGTAGCCCTAGCTGCGTCATTTTTCAGATCGGGAGGTATACAGTGTTTTTTGCAGTTTACTGTTATTTTCTTTCTGCTTATTTCGGTTTCGGTTTATTTAGCCTTTTTTTTTAACCGGATCTATACCTTTCATTTCTGCGTATGCTCTTTGCCCTGCAACTCTGTGCGATCTGGGCAAATCAGAAACAGAAAGGAAGAATTTTTCTCATGCGTATGCTCTTTTCCCTGCACCTTAGTGTGATCTCGGAAAATCAGAAACATTGAGAAAAATATTTAGTTTTTCGGCTAAAGCTAACTTTGAGTTTTTTTTTTTTTAAATTTCTAGTTTTTTGGCTAAAGCTAACTTCAAGCCGCAAGGTTCGTTTCTCTTTGCATATTCGTGTTGGCTTTTGTGTTTTGTGTTTTGTAGGGAAAAAGAGCTTTCTCAAGGCAAGCACGCAAACCAAGCCCCCCCCCTCTCTCTCTCTCTCTCTCTCTCTCTCTCAAATTTTTTGTATAGATCAATTGGTTCAAAGCTATTTTAAGAGAGTAGAGGTCTTGGGTTCAAGTCTCCATTTTGTGGGGGCGGATTTTTTCATTCCCGCACATTCGCGCACTTTGCCGGCAACGTCAACAATTTGTTTTTCAAAACGCCATAACTTCTTCATCCGGAAGCCTTTTTCAGAGCCGTTTTTTTTTAAACCGCCTATTTTTTCAAGATCTATCCATTGGAACACTTACTTTCAGCATCTTTAGCTTCAGTGTTTCTTAAAAAATGGAAAGTCCATGCCAAGTCATTCTTGACAGCACTAACTACTTCCAATGGGTAGCCTACATGGAAGATTTACTTAGAAGTAAAGGTCTCTTCAGAATAGCCACAGACCAAGAGAAGAAACCAAAAGATGAAGACAAGGCTGCAAAATGGGAAAATAGACAAGATCAAGCATGTGGTTTGATAGGGATGTCTATTTCTCCTGATCTTAGATTCCACATTACAGAACTTGAGACTCCTCATGAAGCATTAGAAAAACTCGCTAAAGTTTTTGGGATTAAAAATGAAATTAGAGCCCATCAACTTGAAAATGAGTTGCTTACTTTAGATCCTAATAATTTTTCTTGCATTGAAGATTTCTTGTCCAAATTCAAGACCCTTAGATATCTCTTGGAAGGTGTTAAAGTTAAGAAAGAAGATGGTAACCTTATTTATTTCATCCTTACTAAGTTGGGACCAGCCTACTCTGTATTTGTTTCCACTTTCCATTCTACAAGGGAAGCTTTCATTTGTCAAGGAAAAGACTACAAGGCCCCTTCCTTTGACTCCTTTTGTGATTCCTTAATAAGAGAACAAGAAAAGCTCTTACACCTTGGTCTTCTTAATCTTGGAAACTCTTCCACGAAAGCGTTAGCCGCCCAACAGCAACCAAATTCAAAGAATCCTAAGAAGTCATATCCTCAAAAGAATGGTCCTAAACCAACTCAGCCTCAAAATGAAAGATCATTTCAGCAAAATGATAAGACCAATAAAAACAAATGGAAGAAGACTGATAGACATTGTAACTTTTGTAATCGAGATGGCCACTTAGAATCTAAATGCTTTAAGAAGATGGAAGCCTTGGAAGCCGCAATGAATAAACATAACATCCATGTGGAGCCTACTTCAACTTCAACTTCCGGAATGGCACTTTCTGCATTTCGTTGTCAATCATCTCAGTCTGGTTATGCATTAAATGTATCTTCTTCTTCTTCTCATTCTCATGAGTGGCTCATTTATTCTGGAGCCTCTTATCACATGGCCAAAAACCAAGCCATGTTTTCTTCTTTAAATGATTGTAACACCAAAAATATATATGTTGGTGATGATAGATCTCTTAATGTTGTAGGGACTGGAACTGTTCATCTAGACAATGGTCAGTTTAATGATGTATTATGTGTTCCAACCTTATCCTGCAACCTTCTATCTGTCTATCAGATAACTCATTCAGGTGAAGGTAAAATTGTTGAATTTTCACCTCATGATGTTGTAATCAAGGATCTAAAAGATCCTAAACAGATTCTAGCTACTGGTCTTGCTGATGATTCCACAAGGTTGTATAAGTTTCACAACTTTGGGTCATCTAATCTTCCCTCAGTATTTGTTGCTCATAATGATGAAGTGAGCAAACTTTGGCATGAGCGATTTGGTCACTTAAACTATCGCTCCCTTCAGCATCTATGTAAAGAAAATATGGTGACAGGTCTTCCTATGGTATCTTGCAGAGATGGTGTTTGTTCCGGATGTGTACTCGAAAAACATCATCGGGACAGTTTTGACAAACGTGCCTCTTGGCACGCCTCAGCCCCTTTACAGCTTGTGCACAGTGATTTATGTGGTCCTCTTCCTGTTGCTTCATTCTCTGGTTGCAAGTACTTCTTAACTTTCATTGATGATTTCTCCAGACGCACTTGGGTATACTTCTTAAAACTCAAGAGCAAAGTATTTAACACATTTTTGACCTTCAAAGCCTTTGTTGAAAAACAATCTGGACATCAAATTCTTAAGCTAAGAACTGATAATGGTGGAGAATATGTTAAAAAAAAATTCATCAACTTTTGCACCGAAAATGGAATTCAAATGCAACATACTGTTCCATACACTCCACAACAAAATGGTGTAGCTGAAAGGAAAAATCGCAACTTAAAGGAAATGGCTAATTGTATGCTGCAATCTAAAGGACTCAGTCTTAGTTTTTTGGCCGAAGCAATTAATTGTGCAAATTATATAATCAATTGCACTCCTACTAAGGTTCTAGAGAATATCACTCTAGAAGAAGCTTGGAGTTCCATTAAACCAGATGTAAGTCACTTTCGTGTGTTTGGAAGTGAAGCATGGGTCCATATTCCAGATGAAAAGCATAAAGCTTTAGAACCTAAGAGTGAGAAATGTACTTTTGTTGGATATTCTGAAGATGTAAAAGGTTATAGACTTATTCCATTTAAGTCCAAAAATGTTATCATTAGAAGAGATGTAAAATTTGATGAAAATAAATCGGCCTGCGAGCCTAGTCCGGCGGATGTGCCACCTCTTCCTATCTCTTCTACTTTTGAAAACATTTCTTCTTCAGATGATGAAAGCGAGGATGATAATACTCCCCCACCTTCTCAGGATCCTCAACTTCCAAGATGGGTCTGTGCTACTCGGGATGCAACAGGTGATCTTGCCGGTGATCCTACAGATCAGCGACGTACACGTTCTCAGTTTGAAAGAGCCTCTTCTTTACTGTCTCAAGCTCCAGTAAATCATGATCCTGACACTTTTGCAGAAGCTTCAGGCCATCCACATTGGGAAGAAGCTATGAATAAAGAATATCATTCATTGATGACAAATGATACATGGGATCTTGTTCCTCTACCAAAGGGACGCAAACTTGTTAGATGTAAATGGGTTTACAGAACCAAGTATGGACCAGATGGGAAAGTTGATAAACATAAAGCTCGTCTCGTTGCTAAGGGCTTTTCACAGGTTGAAGGCATTGACTACACTGAAACCTTCTCCCCTGTTGCAAAAATGAACTCTATCCACCTTGTTCTTTCCCTTGCTGCCTCTTTAAAATGGGAAGTCCATCAGATGGATGTTAAATCTGCCTTCTTGCATGGGGACTTGCAGGAAGAAATCTATATGGAACAACCCATTGGCTTCATACAAACAGACTCCAGCCTTGTTTGTCGACTTAAGAAATCCCTTTATGGCCTCAAGCAAGCTCCTCGGGCTTGGTATGCCAAAATGGATAGCTTTCTTTTAGAATCTGGCTTTTCTAGGTGTCATTCTGACAATACTGTCTACACCAAGAAAGTGGGCAACTCTCTTATCATCCTTGTTCTTTATGTTGATGATCTTATTCTTACTGGTAGTGATCCCAACCTTATAAACCATGTGAAGTCCAGCCTTAAAAAGAAATTTGAAATGACAGACTTAGGAAACTTACACTATTTTCTCGGTCTTCAAGTCTTGCAATCCAAGGAGGGTATTTTCCTTTCCCAGTCCAAGTATGCTTGTGATATTCTTCGTCATTTTCACATGGAAGTCTGTAAGCCAGCCCCTTCTCCCTTTCAGTTTGGAGTCAAACTTTCGGTCTCTTGTACTTCTCCTGAAGTTGATGCTACCTTATACCGTCAACTTGTAGGAAAACTCTTGTATTTAACCCATACTCGTCATGATCTTTCCTTTGCTGTTGGCCTTGTTGCTCGTTTTATGCAAAACCCCCGTGAAAGTCATTGGAAAGAAGCTAAAAGAATACTTCGTTATGTTCAAGGTACAGTACAGTTTGGGATTCATTACAGTGCCAAAGAAGCTCCTCTGTTAGTTGGTTTCACTGATTCTGATTGGGCTGGTGACCCTGATGATCGAAAGTCTACTGCCGGTTATGTCTTCACTCTTGGTTTAGGACCTATTACATGGGCTTGTAAGAAACAGGCTGCCATTTCTCTTTCGTCAGCAGAAGCAGAGTATCGTGGTGCCGTGGAAGCTAGTAAGGAAGCCTTGTGGCTTCGTCAGATCCTATCAGAGTTTGGCTTTGAGCAGCAACATCCAACCACACTTTGGTGTGATAATCAAAGTGCCATTCAGCTATGCAAAGATCTAGTCCAGCATCAGCGCAGCAAACACATTGAACTACACATGCACTTCATCAGAAAGCTCATTCATGACCATGTTCTTGAAGTGCAATATTGTCCAACAGATGATCAGGTTGCAGACATCTTCACAAGGGCTCTCACAGAGGCGAAGTTCACTAAACTTCGATATATGCTTGGAGTTTAGGAAGTTGTCACTAAGGGGGGATAGGCTCTAGTGCCTCCTTCCTTCTCCTATTGTGTCATATTTGTAAATCCTTCAATCCTATCCCAAGTTGTTCTTAAGGGGGGATGTTAGGATATTCCGACACATAGGAAATAGTTAAGTACAACTTGGTCTAGTTTAGAGTTAGGTATAGAGTTAGGTAAAGTGTGTCTCTTTACCATTGTACATTTTGTAACTTACAATCCGACGGTCACGATATGTAGTGATCCGACGGTTCATTCTCTCCTCGGTATTACCGACACTTGATCCGTGGCTTGACACCCGATTGGTCCATGAGTTCTATTTAAAGCGCATGGAGGGTCATTGTTCGGGTAATCCGTGCATGAGAGAAGCTTATGTAAATTTTCATTCTTTGATTAATAAATTGCATGTAGTACCCATGTTGGGACAGGCCGTGGACTGTTTCCCTCTTTGAGGGTTTTAACCACGTCAAAAATACTGGTGTATTGATCTGTGATCTGGTTGTGAGCGGTGTCCTTTTGGTATTCTTTCTGAGGAACTTACCCTGTAAATTCCTACAATTCTCTTGTTACAACAATTGAAAATTTTATCCAATTGAAAATTTTGTTATCTAGTAAGTTAGTCCATTGGTTAGAAAAATTGGAAGAACATGATTTAATGGTTACTAATTCTCATACCATTAAGGAAAGATATTTGGCACTTCATCTTGCACAAGATCTAGATAATTCTAAGGATGTTGATTCAAATAAGAAATATTTTTATTTTGGTTTATTTTTTATTCATGGTAATGAATTTGAAACTAAAAATCATCTCGGTACCATGATATCACCTTTTATTTAATTCATAAAAAATGTCTTGATAATCTTGATAAAATCTAGAAAAGAAAACTCATATTACACACAACTAAATATATTTTAGTATGACAATATTTGTTTATAAAATATCTAGAAGGCATAATGTTAATATGTGTGAATGATAAATCTACTAATGAAATCTTAAAATATTTACATGATTCATGAACAAGCTGACCATGTAGGAGGCCACTTCGCTGCGAGATCTACTGCTCATTAAATTTTAAGGACTGGGTATTATTGGCCTAACATTTCTCATGATACTTTTAAATTTGTTTAAATCTTGCAAAGAATGTCAAAGAGAAGTAGGTAGACTACAATATTAAGCTGTGCCTCTTAAGTCTAACATTTCGAATTGTCCTTTTGTGAAATGGGGATTGTATTTTATTGGTCCTATAAATCCACCTTCTTCTGTTGGTCATGTTTTTATGTCAAGAACCACATATTATTTTTCTAAGTGGTCTAGATTTTTCCCTCTAAAATGAACAAATGATGACAGGGTAATTTCTTTCTTTGAAGAAAAATTGCTTCCTAGATTCAGTGTACTAGTTCATATTATTATTGATAATGGTCTCAACTTCATTTATCATAAGCTTACACTACTAAATTCGGAAAAAAATTATGACAACGAATCCGATTGAACGGATAACATCGAAGAAAATATTAGAAGTTAAATGTATTTTTTTTTTAAATCTCGATGGTCATCGAATATCTGATGAGAGTTCTTTAACTGTCGAATATCCAACAAAATTTCTTTTCCCATTGAATATCTTATCTTTTTTATTTTTATTTATTTATTTTTATAACTGAGTGGTCCTCAAATATCCAATGAGAGTTCTTTTACTGTCGAATATCCATCGTTTTTTCCAACATGAAATGTGTGATGAGATGTGCAATATCCAACAAATGGAAATAAACCATTGTATAATGTTCAATTCCACCATTAAGAATTTTTTTTCCATTGAAAACATCTAATATGGGACTGCTTTACATTGAGTGTAACTAATTATAATAAATATATATATATATATATATATATATATATATATATATATATATATATATATATATATATATATATATATATATATATATATATATATATATATATATATATATATATATATATATATATATGCACGAACATAATATAACTTTGGCATAGTTCTTATATTAGTTATGATTGTTGTGAAATGTTGTAGGCTTAGTTTGAGGTTAATTTTTGAACAAAATCATCACTAAAAGTTTGGTGACAAAAAAATATCACATAACATTCTTCAAGGAGGCCAAGAATACGTGGGATCGACATATGCCCGAACATCATATAAATTTGACATAGTTTCCATATTAGTTGTGATTGTTTTTAAAGGTTGTTGGTTTACTTTGAGGTTAAGTTTTGAAAAAAATCATCATTAAAAGTTTGGTGACAAAAAATGTCACACAACATTCCTCAAGGAGGCCAAGGATACATGGGATTGACATCAGGGGCTTCTGAGGATCGAAGATGTTATTTCCCTTGTAGAATTTGCAAGGGCTTGATGTGAAGGAGAATTCTAATAAAAACAACTAAAAGGCATTGTAGATACTATGAAATGTTAAAGGCGAACATGAATATCATCCATTAGTAAGTTATTAATTATATGTCTTTGTATTGTATATTATTTTTGTAAATTTTTATATGTATATTGTATTTTAGATTGTATGCTTTTGTATTGTAAATTGTATTGTCTTTCTGTTGTAAATGTATTTTATATTCTTTTGGGAGGTGTTTGACCTATGCTGTCATCTTGATGTAGAGAAATATTATTTGATTATTTTCAGTAGGGTCAATTATGGGGTTAGGTAAAGTTAGGGGTTAATTACTTTATGGGCTTAGGGATAATGGGTTATTGTTAAAGGGTTTAGGGGTTAGGGGTTAAGGGATTAGGGGTTTAAGGGCTTAGGTGAATGGACTTAAGGTGTTAGGAGGTTAATTGAGACCTAAAGGATTTATAGGTTAATCACAAGTTTTTATAGAGCATTATTAATAATTTTTTTAAGTATATTATGCACATAATTTAAAAGATGGACATAGTGAATACATTTTTACAGGAAAGAAGAAAATAATTATATAATATGTTGTAATAAAATTTTATAAGACAAAATAATAAAATATAAATATCATTAAAAAATTAATTAAATAAAAATTTGATTAAAAATAAAATTATTATAAAGAAATACCATTCAATAAAGATAAAAGGAGTCCATTTTATTAACTTAGGTAAGATGATAATTAATAAAAAAGAATTTTTTAATGAAAAAGATTATATAAAAAAAAAAGAAATTACTTTAGTTATTAAAAAGTTTAAATTTATAAACCACAATTTATTAAAATGTTATGTTCCTAACCACAATCTATTTCACTCATAAAATAGACTATTTCTCATTTTTTAAGGAAAAATGTCCCGGACACAAGCCTTGCGCTTGGTGTTTCAAAATGTTTTAGGTGACAATGAAATTTTTAAGCTTAAGCAATATAGAGTGAAGAATTCTCTATATAAAATATTTTTTGGGATAAGTAAAGGGTCTCATTTGTTGTAAATTGCGAGATCAAAACTAATTGAAGTAATATCAAATTTATAATAATTCTAAGAGTATGATAGATTAATGAAATGTTTGACAACTCATCAATGGTTATTTGTTCCAAATTATCTTACTTATTATCACTCATGTAGGGTAGAACATTCCATTTTGAATGTCCTTTGAAGTATGCGCAATGTTTTTATTCTATAAAATTCAATTAACACTAAGTATAAAGGAGTGAATTTTTTAAATTTTGGTCAAATCAAATTAGTAAAAAAAAAAAATACGCATTTTGTGTAGAAGGAGAGATATTTGATGTCGTGCCTTAGTAAAAAAATGTTTCCTATAAAAAATGTCTTTAGTGGGTTCCCTACCACTTTCCTAAGGAAAAAATACACTTCCTTTATGCAAGCTTAAACAAGCATAGCACCATCTATCAAAACAATGCATGTCGACAGTAAGTGCATACTTTCGTTGATAGTATCCCTCACTTTGGTTGGGTTTTTACTTCTATTTTGGTGAGATTTGTCAAGTGTCATATTTTTCACACTTTCGCTTTCACAAGTGTGGATTTCACATTTGCAGTTGTCATTTTGGCTTGTTTTCACTTTAATAAGTGGCATTTTCATGTTATCTTCACTCTTGCATGCGTCGCTTTCAAGATTGTTCACATGTGTAAGTTTCCTTTTCATGTCTTCTTACAGTCACAGGTGTTTCCTTTAAGTATGTTCGCCCCTATATGTGACACACCTTTGCACATAACTTGAGTTAGTTCTCATCCACTTATTTTCATTAAATGTTCCTACATATCATTAGAATATGTGCTAGACACGTTCCTACAACTCAGATGTGTTGACTGTTCCTAAATGTTTTCAACATAATCTTAAACATCTTGCTAAATTGCACAAGCTTCATGATGACATTGATTTGTTGTATTTGTGTATTACTCTCATCCAAACTCATTGCTCACCCATCCTCTTAAAACTTCTGGTCTCTAAGTGAATTTAAGAAAGAATATGACATTATAATAATGAATGTAAAATAAGATCAATATGTTTTTTATTATGGTTGTGACTATATATCTCAAAAAGTGTCTCACTTCCTACATCTCAAGAAAAGTAACATATTTCTTAGATTTTTTCAACATATTCTTAAATATCTTGATAAATTGCACAATAATCATCATTAATATCTTTTGTTTGTTTCTTGGTCTCACCTAAGTTGTCTTTCTCCTTCTCTTTTTATTTTTGTTTTCCTTATATATTATATTTGTAAACGGTTATATCTATGCTTAAATATTTTCTATATATACTAATATTACTTTATTGATTGTAATTGTATAGTATGGACCCCCTAGAGAATTTCTTAATGAAGAATAGGTGGTTGTAGTAGAAGCGCTTGTTCAAGAACATGGAGAAAATATTAAGGATCAAGCTAATGATCATATGGAAGAAGATAATGATGCTAATAACATAGTTGAAGAAGATGGGACAAATAGATTGATCTAGGAGACATTTAATAATGTTGGAATGGATGATGATGACAACCAGTATGATGATCGTGCTTTTGATATACCTATACTTGAGAGGAAAATTCAACCTCTTTATGAAGGCTCATAAACATCTCTTCTCTTTTTTGTATTGTTTCTAGTCAACTTAAAGGTGGTGAATGGTTTTTCAAACACGTGTGACACAATTCCTAAGGTATGTAATATATTTTGTGAAATTTAGTATTATATACATGATAAATGAATTATTTTTCCCTTGTTTTTAATGTTAGTACGTTGATCATCATTTAATTAATTTGTCACATTTGGATGCAATATGTATGATTAATATTGTTTAGTACATTAATCAATACTAATTTATTTTTTATTTTTTATTTTTTATGTTGTGGATTATTACATGAATTTCTATTACCATTGTCAAATGTTTTACCTCGTACGTACCGAGATTTACATGCCATTATGAAGGATATTGGAATGGAGTATCAAGATATATTCATGATTGTCCTAATAATGATATTGTCTATTATAAAGAACATGCATCGAAAGACATGCCCAAAATGTGATGAGAGTAGATATCAAACCGATAAAGTAACAAAAAAGGTGCCTCACAAGGTTCTGCAATATATTACAATAATTCCAGATCTACAAAAAGTGTCCAAGTGAAAAATCATAAAAGAAATTATGTATTACCATGCAATGAATATAAGTGAAGATGGTGTTCTTTGAATACCTACAGATGGATCTACATTTAGGAATATAGAGGAAAAGTGGCCAGAGTTTAAAAGATAACATCATAATCTTAGGCTTTCATTAGTAGCTAATGGTGTCAATCCATTTGGAGAGCCCATATCTACTTACTCGGTGTGGCCTGATTTTGTTATCAACAATAAAATTCCTCTGTGGATGTCAATAAAGAAGGAGCACATAACGCTGACAATGATTGTTCCAGGTATTAATTTTTTTAGAATAATTTTTTTAACACAATAACATCTCATTTGTCTTGTTTATTTCATAATTATGTTTTTTTTTTTTTTACTCATATATGTTCAATTATTCCTTATAGTTATGTCTTATAATTTTTTATATTTACTCATATATGTAGTAATTATGTATTGTATGGTAAATAAATTAGGTAACTACTGGGTTAAAGATATGAATGTATATATCGAGCCTCTTATTTATGAGTTGGTGGAGTTATGGAATAGTGTCTCTATGTATGATATATCTAGACTAGTAGATGCACAAAGGGAATTTGAATTCCAAGCAATGCTTGTATGGACAATTCATGATGCCCTAGGGCTAACACATTTTTGTGGTATGTTATAATGTCACCCTACAGTTTAATAATGTTTAACTTTATGGATTTCATTTCATGTATGTTTTTTAAATAGTTCCTTCAATGTACATACTTAAAATAATTGATATAAACTTATTCCATCTCTTTAGGTCTTCAAAGAAAGGGTAAATTTGCTTGTCTAGATTGTGGTCTTAAGATGAAATATCGTCATTCAAGAAGCTTAGAAAAGGAGGTGTTTGACGAGTATAAACACTTCATTTCTAAGAACGATAGGTACTGAAGTACCAAAAAACATATTTTCAATGGGAAAGAAGAGACTAGATTAAGACCATAGAGAATGAGACCTTGTGCATGGAAGTTGTAATATAATAGTCTCTCAAGGTATGGATTGAATTATATATGTATCAATATACATGATATGTTTGGATTATTTTATAATTTGATGGCATTTTCTTCACTGTACTAATTGACAGATTATATCATTGTTATAATATCTTTAACTATGATTCACGTTCTAGGCCATCAAGGCATTAATAACAGGACCTTCCACGAGGAATGAAAAGTCATCCTGGGAAATTCAATAGACTCCCCTACTATGAGCACCTAGAATTTGTTCATTTGTTTGATACAATTCACATCGGGAAGAATGTAACAAAGACCTTATGGAAAATCTTAGATGGAAGGAGAGATAAAGGAAAAATTGCAAAGTGCGACTCATTCAAATAGCGATGGAGACGACCAAAATATAAGCACCCTTCCATGGTTATTGACATAGAAACAAAGAAAGGATGTTAAAGACGTTATTGGAAAATTTAAATTTCCAACTGGATTTTCTTCAAACATAAAGAATATCTTAACAAAGAAAGGTGAATTAGGTGGGGTAAAAACTCATGATTGGTATACATTCATTAAGGTAATTATTTTGGTGTATATATTTGTACATTGGTGAATCATCTTGTTAATTAGTGTTTTTTTCAACTAATTTTGGAAAAAATAATTATCGATCCTTATTTTTGTTACAATATGTTCTACCTCTATCTCTCCCAGAAAAATTTGACAATAATGTCAAACAAGGTATATATGATCTTGGAAAATACATGCGGTAAGTGGATATTTTGTGAAAAGTGTAATTTTTTCAATAAGTTGTTGTACAACTTATTTTTGATTGCATGTGTTTTACTTGTCATCATGTACTATATACTATTTTTTGTTGCAGCATGTGAATTTCTTGCTTCATTTGTAGATGGTTTTCATTTAAAGAAATTGACAATGAAGATATAAAGTATTGGAGGAGACAAATTCCTCATCTAATGTGTGAAATGAAAATGTATCTACTTCCGATTTTTGTCAATGCATAAGAATACTACCTTAGCCACCAAGTCGAGGAGATTGAAAAGTGTGGACCTGTACACACAAGATCAATGTGGATGGTTGAGAGGCACTTGAAATCACTAAAGGATTTGGTCATATAAAGATCACGTCTTGAGGGTTCTATGGTAGAGGGATATATGGTATATCAAACTATGGTTTATATTTGTCAATATATTCCTGCAATAAGAAAAAATATTAATATATTGGACTTCATTTGGGATGTCAACTGCATGAAAATATTTGAAGGGGAGCACCTATTGGGGAAAGGTAGAATGAGGAAAGTGAGATGTAAGTAGATGGTGTAGATTTATAGAAGATTTGAATTTTTTGTTTTAATGTATATCATACTTATTTAATTTTTAGTCTTCCTACATAATCTATTATTATCAAGGCATAACATGCTAACTAATTATATATATGTGAAACGTTTTCTTTTAATATAGCTAGTCGAGAGTGGGATGCAATACATTTATAGATTGCGAACAATCTTGATTCAATGAAGGTATGGATTGAATGATGCAAAAAAGCTAATAATGGTAGGGTATCATGGTATGGTGTGACTACATTGGTAAAAGAATCTCAACATAGTGGAGATACCAATCTTACACAAAGGGAAATTGATTTAGCATATGGTTTAAAATATTATCAGGCAAACATATTCACCCATATTACTAAAAAAAAATTACAATTATATCAATGCATATGCCATGTTTTTTTCTTAATTTACAAATTTTGCAAGTATAAATATGATTATCAATTGAAAATGCATCTTTTATGTGTTTGACATGTTGCAGTTGAAACACCACAACAAAATGTGGTGTGATGGCCACAAATTTCACATCAAAAGGTTCGATGAAAAGATGAAAACTTCTGATAATGGGATAATTGCAATTTTTCAGGTTATCAATGTTTCATCTAGAGGTGACAAACATCCATAAGTATCTAAAAATTGATGCTATGGGTATGTGCATGACATCCTTGAATGTGAGTTTAAATCCTTCAGGTTAGTTGTGTTCAATGTTTAATGGTTCAGACTATGAATCCATGAACGTGACCTTGATAGAACTGTTATTAAGCATGCTAACAGATTTACGATGGTTGATACAAGGAATGTTGAGCTAGGATCAGAGTCATATGTTCTTCCAAGCCAATGTGAACACATAATTTATGTAGATGTTCTAGGTAAAGTGAGTTGGTCATATGTTGTTAGATATGATCATATAGGAAGGCTTGTAAAGTATAATGTAGCGGAAGAATCTGAAATTGAAGAAGAAGATTATGTATAGAAGAAAGAAGTTCATGCAGTTTCAAATGAAGATGTCTAAGAATTTCAAGGAATATAAGTTAATCAAGACACTCTTAATTTGGATGAACTAGATGATATTGGCATTGTGTCAGACGAAGAACTTGGTGAAGTTGAACCGAATGTATAAGAGAATGTTCCCAATGATGATATAGACGACGATGATGATGATGATATGGCAAAGCCTTTGAACATGAATTCTGAACTAGATTATACAGATGATGAGTTGGATGAGGAAGAATATTAATGATGTCAAAATGTTAAAAATTACAAGGTATGTATTTATATGTTTTTAGTTTCTTTGTTCTCTTTCATTCACTTTAAACTTTTGTTTTCCTAGTTTTTAGGTTTCAATGTTACAATGTTTATTTCAAATGTATTATAGTAGATATATTGGGTATTGGGGAATTAAGAGTGATGTGAGAGGAGGGGGGAAGGTCCATATGAGCTTCCATATTCACATGGTTGGCCTTGTTTAGTAGAGAATATATTATTCTTGAAATGAAGAGAAGCTCATTTACGTTTATACCATCATTTCCAATTTAACTTTAGTTCGTCTAATAATTTCCAAGGTTTTCCATTTAATAGTTATTAGTGGAAATTATGATTTGAACCCACATACAGTGACTTTTGAATGGGGCTTGATGTTGCACCAACTAGCAGGCCTAGGGAGTAGCCAAGGCTTGGATGCACAACAACAATTTGGGACTAAGACCCAATGTCACCACAACTTAAGTCCCCTTCTCTTCTTGGATTTTCATCGACAAGTGAGTCTTAGACAAGGATAATTTTAGGGGCGAATGTTCGCCCTTTGGCCAAATTAAGGGGTTTTAAATTTTTAGTGGGCGAATATTTTGTATCATAGTACATTTTTACAAATCACCTCAAATAGCCCACCTTATTTTAAGGGAGAGGGTAAAAAAAGTAAATTTAGCCCTTGAAATTAGGACTTACAACCTTCCATTCGCCCATTTTCAAGAATAGGTTTTATTTAAGTGAATCCTATGGGCCAAATACCATATTTATAAAGAGGTATGGTAAAGTAATAAAAATATAAATAAATGAGAGGTATGGTAAATAAATAAAACATTTTTTATATTTACTCCATAAGTCACCTTATATACATGTAAGGGTGTAAACAAATAAAAATATAAGTAAAATGGAGGTATGGTAAATAAATAAAACGTCTTTTTATACTTACTCAAAAGGTATGGTAAGTAAATAAAAATATAAATAAACTAGACGTATCGTAAATAAATAAAACCTCTTTATATATATATATATATATATATATATATATATATTTCTAGGTTAAGACTAAACTAAGTACCCACGGGGAATTGAACCAGTGACCTATCGCAAGGAGTGCCTTAACAGCGCACCCATTCACCGTCAATCCAAAGCCCTATGGGCAACCTCTTTTTATATTTAGTCCATAACCCTCATTCTATTTATGAAGGCTCAAGAAAGAGGTTTTATTTAAGTGAATCCTATGGGCCAAATACCATATTTGTAAAATAGGTATGGCAAATTAATAAAAATATAAATAAACAAGACATATGGTAAACAAATAAAATATTTTTTTATATTTACTCCATAAGTCACCTTATATTTACGAACACTCGAAAAATGGGTTATATTTAGGTGAAACCTATGGCCAAAATACTATGGGACAAATACCATGGACTAGATTTTTATTAATACCATGCAAAAAACCATTATTAACCCTAATATTAGAATTAATAAAAATAAAAATGGCACATGGTATTGACCCATGGTATTCACCAAAATGGCACATGGTATTGACTCATGGTATTCACCTGGAATGTAGCCTATTTAAATGGGGGAATTAAACTAGCATGTAGCCTATGCTAAGATTCACTAGGACTTTACAAAGTTTTATTATTTAGTGAAGACTCGCCAAGATCTTACAAGATTTTATAATTGAGTAAAATATTCGCCATGCCTGGTGAGAGATTCGCCAAAAAATGATATATACATATTATATTATTGATAAAATCGCCTTCCATTTTTCCTATATACCATGGAGATTCGCCCATTTATTATATTTATAAATTTAGGGGGGGTTCTTAAAATTTTCCCTGGTCTTAGACAATTTTTAAAGTAGGGCAAGGATAGTTCATTCGGTGGAAATATACACTCAAGGCTCAAGCCCTAGGAATATTCTTTGAATATTTCCATGAAAGACCCCTTGATATTTAAGGTACACGAGACCTGAGGTTAACATACAAGTCAAGACGTAAGTATGCCTACGGTCAAGTTAATGAGAGAAAAGGTTTGTAGGATGATATGCTTCATGAATCTAATGATCCAAAACCTTCAAATAATCCCCGAAGTTTAGGGAGGGCCTTCTACGTTCCCAACTCAATACAATAGTTAGGGCATCAAATATCTCAAAATATTTGTCATCATGTTGAGCCTCTATAAATCATGGGCTCTTATATATCATGGAAAGTAACAACATAATTCCAACAAGGGGGCCTCATAATGATTTTTAGAAAATTTACTAAACTAATGTTTCGGTGTTAAAATCCAGTTTATAATTGATTGATTATGAAACATGGTACTAACAAATGTTATTAGAGATAATGATTTGTGTTCATTGATATATTTGTTACTCTACTACTAGGAGGTGTCACCATTATTCTCATCACCATCATCATTATCTGAAAGTGTTATGAGTTGGTTGTGTAATTTATTGTTTTGCACTATGTATTCTTTGCAAGTTTAAGTGAATCGATTTACAAAGGGTTGTAGAAGTCTCTTGAGCTAGTCATGATGTGACTTAAGAATGGGGCCAATGTCGAATTTTTTTTAGTTTGTGCTCATATGCACTGAAATTTGACATAGTTATGCTATATGCACGCATTGACGATATGAGAAGGTTATGAGACTCAAATACAACTCACAAAAGGAATTCAACAATCAAATGAAAATATTATAACATATATAAATGTCAAGGAGATGAAATTATTTGTTACTATTTACCAATTTTGGGCTTATAATGTAATTCATAGTCCAAAGGTTGAGAAAACTCTTTACCCATCCATTTCATAAAAAACATTACCCTTCATTTTCATCTTTGTCATCATCCTCATCATCAACATCGTCATAATCACCATCATATTTGTAATATTCATCAACATAATCATCGTCATCTTTTTTGTCCACATCATCATTAACATCATCATCGTCATCGTCGTCATCATCATCATCATCATCATCATCATCATCATCATCATCATCATCATAATCAACAACATCATCATTGTCATCATTGCCATCATCATCATCATCATATTCAACATCATTTATATGGAAAGGAAATTTTCCTCAATCAACCACACATAATTTATTATATGTCTCTTAGGTTCCTACTTCCAATGTTTAAGGATATGAGTCACCATGAATACAAAAATGACGGTTAACTAGGAACCAATTATCATTTATGTCAAGCTTATTATTACTTGTTGAGTGTCTACCCCTAAGTACCAATCTACCACTTAACATTTATCAATTAGTTGAAATTATGATTTAATAAATTGACCCCACACAGAGTGACTTGTGAAATGGGCCAAAGTTGAAATTTTTTTAGTTTGTGCTTGTATGCATTGGAATTTGAAGTGGTTATAGTAGATACATGAGTTCACAGTATGTGAGGGTTTGAAGACTAAAATACGACTCACACAAATAATTCGACAAACAAATGATAAAATTATCCATATAAAATATGAGTCTTTCTAACATGATAAAGACTTTAGCTTTGGGGAAGGTTCATATGAAGAAGGAAAGAAGTTCATGCAACATGGATGATAGACATTGGAGCTGATGGAACTTTAAGTCATGTTAGAATTAACAATGAATTTAGCCAAGTGGAGTTGTTATTGAGGAAAACAACCATTTTGAAGTGGGGGAGGATGTTAGGACGTCATGTTGGCACCAAGGCCAATAGGATCCCATGACTACCCATGACCACTCAAGCTAGTAGAAAATTGAAGTATGAACTGAAGTGTGATAGTGGGGGTGTCGTGTGAACAACAAAGAGGCGAGCAACCTAGGCATGCCCACATGAAGGCATGCCACCCAAGTAACCATGAGAAAACAGGGATGTATGATAGGTGACACTGTGGGAATAACCAAATGAGTAAGTGAACCAAGGGTGTAATGTCATTGTCGTCATCATCATCATCATCATCATCATCGTCATTGTCATGATCATCATCATCATTAATGCCATCATTGCCATCTTTGTCATTATGTTGAGCCTCTATAAAGCATGGGCTCTTAAATATCATGGAAAGTAACAATAAAGTTCCCACAAGGGGGTCTCATAATGATTTTTAGAAAATTGACTAAATTAATGTTTAGGTGTTAAAATTTGGTTTATAATTGATTTATTATGCAACATGGTACTAAAAAATGATAATATTTTGTTGTCATTGATGAGCTAATGATTTGTGTTGACTGATATATTTGTTTCTCTACTATCAGGAGGTGTCATGATATTTCTCATTGCCATTATCATCATCTAAAGCTGTTATAAGTTGATTATAGAATTTATTGTTTTTGACTATCTATTCTTTGCAAGTTTCAGTGAATTTATTTCCAAAGCGTTGCAAAAGTCTCTTGAGTTAGTTGTGATGTGACTTAATAATGGGGCCAACGATGAATTTTTTTTAGTTTGTGCTCATATGAACTTAATTTGACATGGTTATGGTAGATTCTTGCATTGATGACATGGAAGGGTTTTGAGACTAAAATATGACTCATAGAAAGAATTCGACAATCAAAGGACAATAAAATTCTTGAATTGTATATAATTACTCAAGAAATTAATTATAAACCCATTGAGAAATGTAAAAAAGGAATTTTGGGAAAGTGTATAAGTTAGTAATATGTTTTTAATTATTATTATTTCCTAAATTAACTTTTCTCCAAGTGGATAAAATGAGCAATATGTTTTGAGTTATTATTATTTTAAACAATTAATCCAAACATGTTTCATTCCATTCATCACGGGGTTAAGTATTTTTGAAGCTTCTCTTCAACCCCATATATATTATTCTTTTTTTCTACTTCTTTTTGTTTCATGCCCACTTGGACATTTTTTTCACTGAATAGGTTCCTTGATGCCTATCCTCCACACTTATAGCTTTTATCCTCTCTTGTTTCTCTTTATAGTCATTAGATAAACTTAGAAAACTTCTATTCACCATACGTTTTTATGTATTGAGTTCCATAGGCTTAATGCCCACCCAAACACACATGCATTTTATGATTCGGAGCTCCCATCCAAACTCTCTTATGTCACATCACCTTCTAGACCTCCTATACACTTCTAGATATATTTTTTTCTCTACTGCTAGGAGGCTCCACCATTATTCCCATCTCCATCATCATCATGTGAAAGTGTTATAAGTTGATTGTATAATTTACTTTTTTTCACTATTTATTCTTTGTAATTTTCAGTGAATCAAATTCCAAAGAGCTGCATAAGTCTCTTGAACTAGTCATGATGTAACTTGAGAATGGGGCATTTCCCATACATTGTACCAAATTCAATTCCAAGTTGAAAATAAAACTTGGAAACTATGCTTATGATATGTTAAATTGACTTGTGGATGTTTAGGATATTTAACCATTGTAACAAATCATGTTATAATGGTCACCTTGTCACTTTATCTCCAAAACCCTAATATATGTTGAAATAGTGGCAAACTATCTTGTAAATTGTTGGTATCCAAGAATTGTAGACACTTATTTGGATTAGTCTATGAGTTCAAATCATTACGTGCTTAGAGAATGTCTTCTATATCCTTGACCCACTAATCATGCATCCTTCTTCATAATGGACAAGTTGGACTATGCATCACATGTTCCATTCACGTGGCCTGAGAAATCCTCCCATTTGAAGGATGGGCACTATAATGCTTTGGAAACAATAGTTTCAATGGTTTTTGTAGTTGATGTTACTTGGAAATGAGAACATGGTATTTCATGGAAAATTATTTTGTATACATTTAGAAATCAACTATGACAATGCTTAACCATATAAACCCCTTTTTGAACCTAGACTTGTGTGACCAATAACTTCTTTCTCCTCAGCCCACTCAACTATAGCCTTCATTATGGACAAGTCAAACTCAACATCATATCTATATCTATAAAATATTTTAACTTTAAAAAACATTATATCTATGAAATATATAAACATTAAGCAAAACCCAAAAATAAATAAATAATAATAATATAATTCATTATGATTAAAAAAATAAATATTTTTTTATTTATTTTACCACATATAAAATCTACATTTTAATTTTCGTTTATCGATATTTTTCTTCTCTTCATCATGTGCACACTCTTGCATTCCCTGAGCTTTTCTCGATGGCTCTTCCTTACATCTGATTCATCCATAGTAGCTGGTAGATTTGAGCATCAAGCTTATGCGGCTAGTTATTTCCAGGGAATTCAATCATTCATTGGAGGTAGGGCTTCTTAAGGAAACTAAAAGGAAAATTTAAGGGTTCAAAATAACATGGTCCAGAACTTTCTCGCAAGTCAATGCAATGGTAAGTCTACATTCCTTGTCTTGAACACTTGAAAATATAAGGTTTTCACATTCTTCACATTGTTTAGTATTCCCTTGGAGAATCCAATTCAAGCATTTGATATAGAGAATTTCTACTATTGGTTATATTCAGACTGTGTATATATATTAATATTAATATAATTGATTAATCCCCACCTAACGTAAGCACAAGATTTGAGACCCGGTCGGTGCATACAAATACTACATTAGTCAGACTATGCCACATTTATGTTATTCGTGCTATCTTGCTTCCCTCATTGTTGTCATATGACAGTTTCTTCATTGTGGATATGCATATAGAAAACCTTCACAACCTCATGGATCTCCTTTATGCACTGGTATAGAGAGAGGATCTTAGTCCTTTGTGCTCATAAAATCGGTTCCTTTGGTGGTTCTCCCTTTAGGACTTTTAATGTACAGAACAACCATACAAATTTTGGACCCTTGAGAGTGGCCTTTAGTGAGGACTTATGCTCACTAATAAAGCAAGCTTGGTTCCCTTTCAAGGGTTATTGAATGTGCTAATAGATAGGTCTTTGATGCCTTGCAAAAACTAAGAAAAATACTTATAATACCTTTAGCAAATTTTCCGATATATGAGTATGATTGTATACATACCAAAGATTTGGAGTCATGAAGTTGACCAAAACATTTATTGATTCTTTCATCAAGGGTTTCTTTTTTTATATATAGAAACACAAAATTCCTCCCTCCCACCCTCGCCTTGGGGGATTGTTTCATAATTCTTATGTCTCTAGTTCATAGACCTCCAAGAAATTTGGGTAGGAAGAAATGGTTCTAGGCTACTAACATGCATATCTTCTTTATTTTTCTGCCTCCAAATAGAAAGGATATTTATAGTTTCTTGATGGCTAGAGTGGCTTTTTAAGAGTTGTAAGTACCAAGAAGAGATACAAGAGAAAAAGGTGATAAGGGTTACTTTGCTTGCGAAAGATATGAATTTGAGGGTATCCTATTGCTTGCTCCATTTTGCTAACGTCATCCTCACATGAGATTTCTCATTGTTGATTAGACACTCTTAGAATCCTCCCATGATCATGTTGTTTGAGAGAAAATTGTTGAGAAGAAATGATTTGTAACTAACATTGAATATGGAAATATGATGAAATTTTCCTACTAAAGTTGCTTCCTTGTCTTTGATGATGAGTTTTAGAAAGGTGGCATTGAAATATTTTCAAAGTTCCCTTATTCATCTCAATGACTCTACTATTACATGTATATCCCATCCTACTAAATCCCAACATTCCTAAAATAAGTATATGGTGAATCCATATAAACCTACATATTTTCTCACTACCATGTCTCAAACTACCTCTATTACTTCTGTGAAACTTCTTACATAAGAATGGATTTTTTCTCTTCCCAAACTAGTTTGCAGATGTTGTTTGTGATTTCTAACATGTATCAATTAAGAATACTAAAGTATGTGTTCATATCTTTTTTTGTGTATTAATATGCCAATAAATTCCCCCCTTGTGCATGAAAGAAGATGATTTTGTTGTGGTTTTTTCCTTGCATGATGGTTTTATGAAAAAATTGGTATTTTTGTGCCCTTCTCTCAACCATTAGAATCTATAGTTTTTCCTCTGTAAACATTATTCTTGAATATTATGAGCTATAATTTCTTCATCAATCATATTTTCATCATTTTATATGTCCATTATTCTAGTGTTCATTATTTACTATTGAGCTTAGGCTACTTACTTTTCCAACTATATTTCATCCAAGAAGATGTTACCAAATTCTTGTTTGTTTGATTCCTTAAGGTGAGCGTTGATGTTCTCGAGCATTTGTTAGGAAAGGTAAATTTTGGTGCCCGTGATATTTATGTCTTATTTCCACCAGATCCACATCTCTTAATTGATGTATTGTTGTGTGGAGTACTAAAAAGGTATGTTTTTGATGATCATTTCAGTGGCTTTTCAATGGAACTTGTAAACCTTTTTGCATCATGAACTTGGAAAACAATAAAGAATTATAACAAAACATGTGAGATTAATATGCAAGACTTAACCGCTGATAATTGTTATTCTTCTGTGCAGGAAAGGGTGAAAACGAGGAGCTGTTGTTCCAAAGAAAAAGACAAGAACAGGGTAATTGCTGTCCCTTTGACGGGGGACCGAGTGTAAACAAGGCTATGCAGATCAAAGCAAACCGGCCCGGAAAAGGAGGAGAAGACACCAGCTCGACGGAGGAGAAAATAAATGATTAAGGATTAACAGTTTGGCGAATCCCTCAGGATATTTGATCCTAAGGGATCGCTGCTTTATCTATCTTGTTACTTAGACATCTCCGCCGTCACCCTTATATAAAGGGACAACACTGTTAGCTTTGGGGGATTATGCTTTTATGTAATTTTCTGATAAAGATCAAACTTTGATCATCGAGTCTCGTTGAGAACTGGTTCATTGTACTTTTGTTTTATGCATTAATATAAACTTCGTGATTATCTTATCTCTGCGTCTAGATTAACTTAAAGCGATGTACCCTTGGAGGCTAAGGGCCCGGCCCCAGAGGACACTTGCTTCTGTATCACTACGATTTGATTTCTGTGTGGTTTTCTTATCGTCGTTATTTGGTAATCTGACATGCTTTATAAGTTTACATCACATGCTCTGCTAAGATTAATTCATTAAGGTTTTTACAGACAGAACTGTTTTATTGACTCTGCATTATATTATTGATCCTTTCAAAGTTGATTGAATATTATTAGTCTTGACCGAATATTGTTACTATTTTGTTACAAAGCTTTTGTGTTGTAAATTCATGTTATAGAATTCATCTGAAAGTTGTGTTCTTTACGATTGTTGGATTCAGAAGTAATGTTATTCTATTTTGAAACGCAATCGTATTCCTGTTAATTAAGATTGATGCTAAATCACATTACTCTTCAAGCGTGTTGTGCGTGTATATGATTTCCAAGCATTGTTCCATAACCTATCAGTAATTAGTGTTGTTCTATTAATGTGTTCTGCTTGATTTGCCTTAAGAATGAAAGATTGATGTTTGATTACAATGAGTGCATTTGAGTTAGTAGATTAGGTATGATTACTGCTCGCGAGACTTAGTTGTTCAATTGTTGTTCCATTTTAGCATTGCTCTTCCATTCCAGATTTGCTATTCAATTTCTTATTTGCTGATTTTTGCTATCTGTCGTTCCATTTACTCGCATTTGTTGTTTTAGTGTGAGAGATGATCTGTGGCTGTAGTGAGCCTCGGCATTTACTGTCTAGCTCCCAGACCCGTGGTCCATGCTCTAATTTCCTTTCCATCAGTTTCCAAAGGGATGGGCTATCACTACCAAACCCTTGACTGATAAGTTGCTTGGTTTCTGAGTGCATGATTTATTCTTTTGAAGTAACCCAGTTATAGACAAGCATCCCTTTACTCTTGTATTTTTGAACGTTTTACTACTAGCATTACTCTGGTAAATGATAGCCTCAGACTGAGACACTCTTTGAAATAACAAAATGCTCCCGGATTGACATATTAATGTGAGCTAATTAGAGGTGAAAGAGACCCTTTTTATAGCTCTACATTTTGGTGTCGTTGTCGGGGAAAGAGTGTAGCCATTTGTCTTTTCGAGAGTAGTGTACGAACCTGTTAGGGAAGAGTTGGATCTTAAAAACGGAAGGTAAGAACCTGTGTGTGGAGCATGTAAAAGCCCTACTCCACTGTTCACTTTCCTAACAGATTTTTTGTTGCTTTGTTTGAATAGAATTTAGTAGTTCATTTGAGTGCATGACTAAGTAGAAAAAACCAGAAAAGAATATCAAACCCCATCCAAACCTGAAAAAGCTAAGGGGCCAGTGACACTTGGCCGAACGACCTTCGTAGACGAAATCTATAAGAAAACAGAATCTCAGCCATCAGTAGGCCCTAGGAAAATCATTTCTAAATAGCCTACTAGTTCCCTTCAAGCCACAGGATCACCATATGTAGCCTTTGCTGAGGTGCATAGTCAAACTGAAGAGCAGGACTTTCAAGAATTAAAAATTCTACTCTAGGACTATTGCAGGAAGGGAATTTCAGCAACTTTTGTGAAGGAGAAGGAGAAACAGGGGAAACCGAGAAATCAAGATCTCCTATTGGAACAAATCAGCCATTAATTAGCCCAGATAAGGGGAGCGCTGCAAAAATCATTGTTGAAGGAATCCAATCTCCTTAGACATCAGGTATTCTCATTATCCAAGATAAAGGAAGTGCTATTAAAACTATCCCTGTCCAAACCGTTCCCTCTCAACCTAGGAATACCCTCCTAGATATCCCAGAAGGTTATTGGCATATATTCGATCCTATGGCTCAGAATCAGCCAAATGCTCAAACCTCTACATTACAATATCCTATAGTGGATTCTGCAGCAAATGCGCCCATGAAAGCTATCCCTCTTCAACATATCCCTACATTTCACGGTCTCACATCAGAAGATTCGGATGCATTTTTATTTGAATTCAATGTGTTGTGCAGGGGATATGAATACACCACCGATCCCCAGAAATTGAAATTATTTCCCTCTACATTAAAAGGGGCTACTTTAAGATGGTTTATGGGACTAGGTGGTGGGGTTATAAACAATTGGGATCAAATGAAAGAATCTTTCTTGAAAAAATATCAGGATTATTGTAGGTCTAGAGAATTAAAAGACGAAATATTCCAAATGACAGCCAAACTGAATGAAACATTAGAGGAGTATGTGGAATGTTTTCAGTACAATCTACAAAGATCTCCTTATGCATCACTACCTTTACCTGATAATGTGTTAAAAACTGCATTGATAAGGGGTATGAAGGAACAATGGATTGAAACATTAAACATCATGGGAAAAGGGGATATTTATCAAGAGAATTTTGCTGACATCATTGATTTATGTATCAGGAGTTCAAGAGGCAGCACAAGAGTAAAATTGGAAGAATATGATCGGTTTGCAAGAGACAACAAAATATCAACAGAAGGAGTAACACGTGTAGAGATTGGAAATTTATTAGAAAATTTTAAAACTGATATTCTGGGGACACTAACTACACAACTTGATATTATGCAGGCTAAACAGAAGCAGATTGAGGCAGAATAGAATTTGGCGATATTCTGTCCCCAATGCAGGAAAAAGCATAGTCACAAGGAATGTCCACTGGATACAGTCCAAACATGCGCCATCTGTACAAAATATCACCTTACGGATAGCTGCCCCTCACTTCTTGGATTGAAAGCAGTATATAAGGAAGCGGAAGAAGAACCAGAATCGGTGTACTTGATCAACCAGCGCCGCCAGTGGCAGCCAAGACAATCTGGTATGTTTCTAGACCCAACTTCTTCTTTTCAACTTCCACAGTATAATGCTCAACAATACAGTATGTGGCAAAATCAATCTCAACCCCCATTTTCAAACTGGTCACCACAGTTGTTTCCTTCTTCAAATTCGTGGCTGAATCAGGCAAGCCAATCTGGTTGGCCGAATTTCCCTTACACTCCACCATATTGGCAAAATGGCCCATATCCTCCACAATGGACTCCCCCTACTTCACAAAGTTCACCCTGGCAGACAAACTGGCAAAGACCGATGCACCAGCCAGTAGGAACTATTCCGCTCCCTCAACCTACTCTGCCAGCTTTACAACAAAATCCTCAGTCTAATCTGAGACCGCAACTCCCAGCCCAACCCAACCCCAATCCAAATAACGGACCGGTCCAATCTCTCCAAATTATAGAATCACCAGAAATAAGACCTGACCTGAGGGAGTGTAATGATCTTCAGTTACGATCTGGACGTATTATTGAAACTGAGGGAGATAAAACAGTAGCTCATATTGAAGATCAGTTACCAAGAGAACATCAGTTGCAACAAGAGGATGTAAATAAGCAACAGACTCATAATCAAGCAACCACATCCTCTCCTCCGTTCCCAGAATGATTAGTCATACCTCGACCTTTATAGTATCCTCACTTCGACATTCTGGGAGAATTACAAAATCTGTACATAAAAATCCCATTCCTCCAAGTCATTCAAGACATTCCTATATACGCAAAAACTATCAAAGAATTATGCATAAATAAACCAAGGAGGAATATAACAACTAATCCAAGAGTCCAAGTAGTTGATACTTTATCTAATTTACTATCCGGGAAAGAAACACCCATTAAATATGAAGACCTAGGAAATCTAATTGTAAATGTTTAAATTTATGGTCAGACCTTGTCTAATGCCTTAGTTGATCTAGGAGTTGTAATGCCTTAGTTGATCTAGGAGTTGTAATTAATATTTTAACAACCACTACCTGCCAAAAGCTCAGCATTACATCTGTAGAACCCACCTCTACTTTGTTAGAATTGGCTGACCGATCTGTGGTTAGACCATAGGGTACTCTACATGAGGTCTCTGTAGATTCCTGGGAATATCCAACCGATTTCTTGATAATTAATCCAAAAACCCGACTTGATGGACACCCGCTAATCCTAGGTAGACCTTGGCTTGCCACTGTCGATGCTTACATTGGTTGCCGACAAGGAAATATGACCATAACCAAAGGACCAAATATCAAGAATTTAGTTCTATACCCTCCAACGCAGCCAAGTGTCACAATAATTAAAAATAACAAGCACCCTGTATCATACCTTACTGATAACATTAGATCTCCATTGACTATACAAGAGGCACTTGATTTTAAAGATCAAACAGAAGATGATGCCATTAACAACTTCATTAGTCAAACTGAATTCGGATCCTACACACAGTGTCACATGATAGAAGTAGCATTTGACAATGAATTAGAGGAAGATCCTCTGAAAGATACACATGACCAAACAATACCTGTTACTTCTGTTTCAAATAGTAAAATTGTGGAAATTTAACCGGGAAAAACTTTAAATATCAATGCCAACCTCACACCTGAAAAAAAAAACGAAGCTCATCCATTTGTTAAGAAAATATCAAGAAGCATTCGCATGGGATTACCCTGATATGAAAGGAATCGATCCCCAATTATGTACACACCACATTTATATAGAAAAAGATGCCAGACCTGTTCGTCAACCGCAAAGGAGACTTAATCCTCATCTAAAGGATGTGGTAAAAGTTGAACTTCAGAAACTTTTAGATGTCAATTTTATCTATCCTATTTCTGATAGTAAATGGGTCTCTCCGCTTGTGGTGGTACCAAAAAAGAATGGGAAATGGAGAATCTATGTGGATTACAGGGAACTAAATAAAGCAACACAAAAAGATCACTTTCCTCTCCCATTCATAGACCAAGTATTAGATACTTTAGCAAGAAATAAATTCTTTTCTTTCATGGATGGCTTGAGTGGATACAATCAGATTTAGATTGCCCCTTAAGACCAGGACAAAACTACTTTTACTTGTCCTTGGGGAACATTTGCCTATCGAGTTCTACCTTTTGGCCTATGTAATGCTCCTGCCACATTCCAAAGGGCTATCCTTAGCATTTTTGCAGATTTAATAAATGATGGAATTGAAGTATACATGGATGACTTTACACCATATGGAGATGATTTTGATCCAGCATTAGACACCCTAGAAAAAGTCCTACAACGCTGCATAGCTACTAGGCTTTGCTTAAGCCACGAAAAATGTTACATGATGATGACTGAAGGACTTATCCTAGGACACTATGTTTCAGCAGCTGGCATTCAGGTAGACCCGGCCAAAATCCAAATACTTTTGCTTATTCCCACTCCTACTACTCAAACAGAGGTACGCAACTTTTCTGGATTTTCTGGTTATTATAGACGATTTATAGAACATTATTCGCACATTGCTACACCTTTATATGCACTAACTGGTAACGTTGATTTTCTTTGGACAGAAAAATGTGAGTGTGCTTTCAAGGATTTAAAGAAGCTCGTATCCACAGCCCCAGTCCTTCGAGGACCAAACTGGGATTTACCATTCTAGATATCATCTGATGCTTCAGATACAGCCATTGGCGCAGTCATTGGGCAGGAAGAGGATAAAAAACCATATGCTATCTATTACATCAACAAAAATTTATCCCCTACTTAATTAAATTACACTGTTACTAAAAAAGAATTCCTAGTTGTAATACATGCTGTCAATAAGTTTAGACATTATATTATAGGCTATCCTGTTATCTTGTATACAGATCATTCTGCCGTAAAATATTTAGCAAATAAGCCTGTCACAAATGCCAGAATAACTAGATGGTTGATTTTATTGCAGGAATTCAATATCACAATCAAGGATCGGCCTGGAAAATAAAACCCTGTAGCCGATTCTCTCTCAAGAATGCCAAAGCCAATTGATGCAACAACAGTTGAAGATTAGTTTCCGGACGAACATCTGTTTGTTGTTGCCGTTCAAACACCCTGGTATGCAGATGTTGCCAAGTACCTCGCAGTAGGTAAACTACCAAAACACCTAACCCCTAATGAAAGCAAACAGATTGTTCAGAAGAGTACTCGATTCTGCTGGATTGGGGGCTATTTGTTTCACATAGGGGCAGACATGCATATTAGGAGATGTGTCCGAGAAGATGAAATCTTTGACATCCTAAAATCCTGTCATGATGGACCATGTGGTGGACACTTTGCTGAGCGTAGAACTAGACATAAAGTATTGCAGACATGATATTATTGGCCCACGATTTTCAGAGATGCAAAGAAATTTGGCCAAACCTGTGACAGCTGCCAGCGAGCAGGACGTCCTGGTCAAGCTGACGAGATGCCTCTGAAACCACAGTTAGTCATTGAACCATTTGAGCGATGGGCTTTTGATTTCATTGGACCCATCAACCCATCATCAAATCAGAAAACATATATCTTGGTGGCAACAAAATATGTCACCAAATGGGTTGAGGTAGAAGCATTGCCAAGAGCCACAGAGGACTCTGTCATACAGTTCCTGTTCCACCTATTTGTACGTTATGGCCTTCAAAGGGAAATAATTACATACGGAGGACCACAATTTGCTGGGAATATATTAGCTGCAACACTCAACAATTATCACGTCCAGCATAAAATCACTACTCCGTAACACCCACAGGCAAATGGACAAGTAGAAAGCAGCAATAAGGTAATAGAATCAATCCTAACAAAAACCATTGCGTCACATTGCCATGATTGGGCTTCCAGACTACCTGAAGCACTCTGGGCCTATAGAACAACATGGAGGAGCACCACTGGTTACTCATCTTATCAATTAGTGTTTGGAAAACAACCCATTTTTCCCATAGAATTTGAAATCCAAAAATTACGAACAGCACAGGAAGTTGGCTTAGATATAAGTGAGGCACAAATTAATCGACTACAGCAGATTAATGAATTGGATGAAATTAGGCTCTCTGCACTACAAAATACAACACTGATTCAACAGTAGCGAGCTAAATGGCATGATGCGCTCATCAAAAACAAAGTCTTCCACGAGGGAGACTGGGATCTGTTGTACGACTCTCGGTTTCAAGACTTCCCTGGGAAACTCCAGACTCGTTGGTTGGGACCATACGAGGACCCTTACTCTAATCACCATTGACAGTTCTGGATATGCCTTTAAAGTAAATGGCCACCAATTTCGTCTCTATCATAAACCACTCACTCGGGAATCCTTCTGCCAGCAGCTACGCTGAGACACTGATATGGAGATTTTAGGAGAAGAAGAGAAGTCTTCCTCACCTGTAATTCATTAAGGAATTCATTTCCTTTTACAATTTGTACATAAGTTCTTTTCTTTGAGTCGTTCTTGTACATATGCTTGAACTAATGTTTTCCTGTCATTTTTTGCTGTTCCTTTTCTTTCTCAAAATTTCGATTTTTGTCGTTCCGTTTCTAAAAAAAATGGCATTTGTGTGTTTCTGCTGTTCCTTTTCAAAAGGAAAAGCATTCTTGATTTTCTGCTGTTCCTTTTCAAAAGGAACAAAATTCTTGATTTTCTGTTGTTCCTTTTCAAAAGGAACAGCATTCTTGATTTTCTGTTGTTCCTTTTCAAAAGGAACAACATTCTTGATTTTCTGTTGTTCCTTTTCAAAAGGAACAACATTCTTGATTTTCTGCTGTTCCTTTTCAAAAGGAACAACATTCTTGATTTCATTCTTGATTTTCTGTTGTTCCTTTTTCAAAGGAACGACATTTTCTTGTTCTGCTGTTCCTTTTCTAAAAGGAACAACATTTTGATTTTTGCTGTTCCTTTTTCAAAAGGAACGGCACTGCGGTGTGTTTGCTGTCCCTTTTCCAAAGGCGCAACATATTTTTGATTTCTGTTGTTCCTTTTTCAAAGGAACGACATGTTTGCGTCTTTTGTTGTTCCTTTTTCAAAGGAACAACATTTTTTCATGGTTGTTGTTCCTTTTTCAAAAGGAACGTCATTTCGAGTGTTTTGCTGTCCTTTTCCAAGAAGATAGCATTTTTTTAATTTTTGTTGTTCCTTTTTCAAAGGAATGGCATTGGTGTGTTCTGCTGTTCCTTTTTCAAAAGGAATGGCATTTGCACTTTTGAGATCTATGCTCCTTTGTTGTTCCTCTTTCCAAAAGAAACACTTCTAGCATACTTTTTCTCTCCTTGTGAAATAGCTTATCCCTTTTGCTGATCTAAATTGAGGATGCTTCTTGCTCCTGTTCTTTCAAAGTCTTTAAGAGACAGCTATGCACTTGTGTAATGAACACAAAATCACAACATACTGAAATCTGCAAATTATAAATCACTATCTTTATAAGGCTCTGTATTGGTAAGAGGACAAAAGGAAGGACACACTTATTCATCATCTTTTGATGTCATTGTCTTACTAATTTTGCTTTGATTGGTTATCTTTATCATGACATTCCCTTTAATCCTCTTTGATTATTGTTTAGAAATAAGAGCAAAGGGTTTATATCTTCCTATTGAGATGATAAGACTTCTTCCACCATTCCTACTCTTAAGGAGTGTTGAACCACCCTTTGTGTATAAATAAGGAAAAGTGCTTTATGAAAAAGAAAAAAGTAAAAAGATGAATTATAAGTTTTCAAATGCAGGATAGGGGGTCTCATCAAGAGCCAGCCTACCATGATCATGAGGATGGAAGTGAAGTGGCATTCCCACTATGGTCACCACACCAGGGATATGGTCCAAAAGGTATATCAAATAAACAAACCTTGGAACAGGAGGTCTCATCATGAGCCGGCCTGCCCACTTTTCACTCCTTCCTCATGAATGGCATTATGGTTAACTGGTTACCAAGCCAGCATAATGGCCTACACTTTGACATTACATTCCTTAATATACACATAAAGGATCATGGTTCCAGGGGTGAAATAAACAACTCTGCCAAGGTTATGGACACCTATCGGCAACAGAGCATTGTTAATGGTATTGAAGTCACATTGGTTACACCAATAGGTAAGATACTAATACTCTTTTGTTTCTTATATCCTAGGAACTAATCATATATTATTTCCCAACTTATATATCGCATGAACATTTATTACCACCAATCATGGCAAAGGAAGTGACAATGACCACTTGAGATTTGGCAAGTACGACAGACGTCCTATCCCCCAGCCTCGCATCATATCACAATAGCCTCTTACGTAATACGCGATCCAAATTTATGCCTCGATTTCGGTAATTCGTTGTTTTTCTAAACATGGCATATTTTCATACGTTGTTCCTTTATGACTCTGTTGCAGATCGGGTGTTGCTCCTTTCTTTGACGGCTGGGACAGCCTATCACATTGTGGGGGGGGAGGTTAACCTCATTATTCCCTGGATTATGTGTCAGCTCACCATTCGGGAAAGATAGTGTACTAGGGTATGGCACGGCTTAACGGCATGATATTTCTATTTTTTTTACACAAGTTGCTGTTCATAAGCCATTTCTGTTGCATACTCTGTGTTTTTTTCGAAATCTTGCGATTATTACCCTCTCTGTGTTTCAAACAGCACAAGCAGTTGCTGTTCCATTGAGAATCCACAGTGAAACCATGGGAGGAAGGGCAATTCGAAGGGAACCTCAAGTGTTGACAGTCTTCGCTACCGCCCCGGAGATCCTGGAAAGAGCAGGGTGGCTGACTTATCTCAACCGCTTGCAGGAGTCTAATGAAACAGTGGCAATTGAATTCCTATAGAATCTGCAAGAGGATTACTCCATAGTAAGGGGGAAGCAGATAGCAGTCACCGACGATATAATCGCAGAAGTCTCGGGACTACCAGCCACCGGACCTGTATGGACACTAAAAAAGGAAAGACTACAGAAGATTATAGAAATCTTCCAGGACGAAGGCCAGAGCTTGACGATTAAAGGGAAGGGAGTTCTGCCAGCAACGCTAGGAGAGCCCTGGGCAGAATTAGCAAGAACCGTGCAAAGCTACATCACCTGCGAGGGTAGAAAAGACGTGGTAAGACCACGACATATTAAAATCTTAGCTGTTCTAAAGCAGAAATGCTCTGTAAATCTGCCTGCACTTTTGAATTCATTACTTCATGATGTTGCACGAAGCTTAAAAAAGGCACAGCATGTAGAGTCAGTTGTCAGTCACCACGGGTTAATTCGATTAATTGTTAGTCATAGCCTCACCCAACAACAAAGCAGCTGGGAAGAGCTAATTGCAATAACTGAGGGAAGGGCGATAGCACCATCCCCAAAATGTAAACATACTACAAGCACACCAGAACGTCCAGAAAAACGCAGAGAATTAGTAAAACAAAAACATGTTTCTAGTACATCTGAACGACCAGAAACACGCCAGGAATCAACAAAGCGTAAGCATGCCACCGATACACCCGAACAACCAGAGAAGCGCAGAAAATCAGTCTGGTTAGCTTGGATACGAGGAAGGCTGGAAAAGCTCTAGGAAAGCACCAGCGAGCCAATGGAAATTGAGGACGAGCAATCCTCACGGCCAGAAGTAGAGGCCAAGCAATCCGAAGAAGAAAATGAGGAAGAAGCTGAGCATTCTGAAACAGAAGCTGAGCATTCTGAGGCAGAAGCTGAGAATTCTGAGGCAGAAGCTGAACAATCCAAGCAAGAGGAGGAAATGGGACAGCAGGAAGGTAGCCCACCACAGGACCCAGTGGGAGAAGATGAATTGGCCGCAGTTTTGGCCAATATGGGTGAGTATGGCCAACCTTCCAATCCAATAGACCTCCACGACAAACCCCAAGAGGAAACTGCATCTGAAAAACCACATGCAAAAGAGGCAGAAGAAGGAAATCTGCCTGTTCATGATGAAGAGGAGATAAGAGATACTGAACGGGAACAATCCGTTCCCAAGGCACCAGAGGAAATTCCGGAGGAAGTAGGAGCAGAAAAAGAAGTTGCCCAGGAAGTGACGGAACCAGTTAAGGTTCCTACCCCAGAACAGCCAGAGCAGAACAGTGAAGAAACACCCCAGGAGAAAGATCCAGGGACTAGTCACGGTCCAAACCGCAGCAGACAGCCTGCTGTTCCTTCTAATGAAACGCTGGAAATTAAGGAATTGCGAAAGGAACAACAGAGATTATTGAGCATAATAGCCCAACTCCACCAGCAGATCAAGATCCTGAAAGCAAGGCAGAGGGTAAGGAAGACCGCAGGGAAGAAAAAGGTGGCCACTGCAATAAAACTCCGCAAGGCAAAAAGGCGGAGGACCAGCAATCGCCCTGCTGTTCAAAACCCTGCTGAAAATCCAGCTTCTGTTCCATTTGAAAAGGAACAGCAGCAAACTGATATTCATGTTAAAAAAGAAATGGGTAATAAGAAAATTCAAACGGAGGCACCACCCTTAGGGATGATAAGGGTTCTGAACTCGAAACAACGCAATAAGAAAGTTCAGGTAAAACTCTCGGCCTCCACTGCTGCATGGAGAAGAGATCCAAAGACAATAACCTTGCGCAAGGGGTTGAAACAGGCTTAGCAAGAAGCAGAAAAACTTAGAGAGCAAACGGTCCCTCGCGAGAAGTATGAAGAACTACAACAACAACTAAGGAACGTCAATCAATCCGAAAGTTAGGCGTTTGAAGGTTGGCGAAAGGAACAAGAAAAAGTTGCAAAGGTAACTCGTAGGCTAGATACTGTTATCAAGTAGATGGATACCTTGTGTTCTTTATACAATGACGTTTTAGCATGTAGGGCACCCTGCACCCAGATATCAAGCCCTGTATGAGATGCCTGAGGGTCAAAGAGGCCAGTTCTTTGACTACCTAGTCACTCACCACAGCTGTAGGCCTCCACATGAGATTCCTTCTCTAGCCTATTCTCTCACTGCCTTGCATGTCAACTACAAGGTTTTCATGAGGGCATGAAACAGGGTAAGCAGGGGGGTGTGTGGAGTACTAAAAAGGTATGTTTTTGATGATCATTTCAGTGGCTTTTCAGTGGAACTTGTGAACCTTTTTGCATCATGAACTTGGAAAACAATAAAGAATTATAACAAAACATGTGAGATTAATATGCAAGACTTAACCGTTGATAATTGTTATTCTTCTGTGCAAGAAAGGGTGAAAATGAGGAGCTGTTGTTCAAAAGAAAAAGACAAGAACTGGGTAACTACTGTCCCTTTGACGGGGGACCGAGTGCAAACAAGGCTAAGCAGATCAAAGCAAACCGGCCTGGAAAAGGAGGAGAAGACACCAGCTTGGCGAAGGAGAAAAGAAATGATTAAGGATTAACAGTTTGGCGAATCCCTCAGGATCTTTGATCCTGAGGGATCGCTGCTTTATCTATCTTGTTACTTAGACATCTCCGTCGTCACCCTTATATAAAGGGATAGCATTGTTAGCTTTGGGGGATTATGCTTTTATGTAATTTTCTATTAAAGATCAAGCTTTGATCATCGAGTCTCGTTGAGAACTAGTTCATTGTACTTTTGTTTTATGCATTAATATAAACTTGGTGATTATCTTATCTCTGCGTCTGGATTAACTTAAAGCGGTGTACCCTTGGAGGCTAAGGGCCCGGCCCTGGAGGACACTTTCTTCTGTATCACTACGATTTGATTTCTGTGTGGTTTTCTTATCGTCGTTATTTGGTAATCTGACATGCTTTATAATTTTACATCACATGCTCTGCTAAGATTAATTCATTAAGGTTTTTACAGATAGAACTATTGTATTGACTCTGCATTATATTACTGATCCTTTCAGAGTTGATTGAATATTATTAGTCTTCACCGAATATTGTTACTATTTTGTTACAAAGCTTTTGTGTTGTACATTCATGTTATAGAATTCATCTGAAAGCTGTGTTCTTTACGATTGTTGGATTCAGAAGTAATGTTGTTCTATTTTGAAATGCAGTCGTATTCCTGTTAATTAAGATTGATGCTAAATCAGATTACTCTTCAAGCGTGTTGTGCGTGTATATGATTTCCAAGCGTTGTTCCATAACTTATCAGTAATTAGTGTTGTTCTATTAGTGTGTTCTGCTTGATTTGCCTTAAGAATGAAAGATTGTTGTTTGATTACAATGAGTGCATTTGAGTTAGTAGATTAGGTATGATTACTGCTCGTGAGACTTAGTTGTTCAATTGCTGTTCCATTTTAGCATTGTTGTTCCATTCCAGATTTGTTGTTCAATTTCTTATTTGCTGATTTTTGCTATCTGCCATTCCATTTACTCGCATTTGTTGTTTTGGTGTGAGAGACGATCTATGGCTGTAGTGAGCCTCGACATTTACTGTCCAGCTCCCAGACCCGTGGTCCATGCTCTAATTTCCTTTCCATCAGTTTCCAAAGGGATGGGCTATCACTGCCGAACCCTTGACTGATAAGTTGCCTGGTTTCTGAGTGCGTGATTTACTCTTTTGAATTAACCTAGTTATAGACAAGCATCTGTTTGCTCTTGTATTTTTGAACGCTGTACTACTAGCATTACTCTGGCAAATGATAGACTCAGACTCAGACACTCTTTGAAATAACAAAACGCTCCCGGATTGACATATTAATGTGAGGTAATTAGAGGTGAAAGAGACCCTTTTTATAGCTCTACATGTTGCTTAAGCCAAAATTTTGCAAACTAAAGGGGATTAGACATAGGGATCTAATATTGTTTCATTATATAAAAATAGGCCAATATTAAAATAGTAGCCTACTTTGTATATTTCCCAAAATACTTTAAATACCAAGAACTTGTCCAAACATACTACCTACATTTAATGTCTTCTTCTTCTTTTGTTCCAAGTATCAAGGCCATTTATGGTTTGTACATTTATGAGATTAAGGTTTTCATTGAATTTTGTTTACCCATAATTTGTGAACTCCTCCCCTATTTTCTCGAATAAAGAGTTGACAATGTTTAAATTTCCTTATTGAATCCATTAAGTTATTTTATTTCTCCCCTGAAGTTGTTGTATAGAGTCAATTAAGGTTCCCTTAAGGTGGTACATTGATGGGCCATAAAAGTTGGCTATCATGCCTATTTATTTGGATCTAATTTCCTATCAAGTTCTTAAATGAGGTGATTCTCAATTTTCACATCTAAGAGGATCATATTAGCAATTTTATAGAGGATGGTTATTCCCTCTACCATTTCATAAACATTTTTTCTACCATTTCGTCAACATTTTTTCTATTATGTCACTACTTGGACAATGTGCTATGATGATCTTCTATATATTCCAAGAACTATTTGTTTTTGTAATAGCAGGATGTCTAGTTTTTATGTCATGACTTTATTTCTTAAGAGGAACTGTTTTCCTTTTATATTGAGGCCTCTTATATTCCATGATATAAGTCACATATTTCATTAGGAAAAGTATGGATCAATTATTTATCTAAAATTTCTTTGGTTTTTCCTAAGAGTGAATACATGAATATGGGAAACACGTTTTTACTGAAATGGTTGTGATGGAAATTTGACTCTTTTCATATTTTTAAAATTTTGAAGCCCTTAAATCTCATATACAACTTGTGAATTTTGATGTGTAATGAAAGAATAATTAGTGGAGAATTTTATTTTCTTTAGGGGTTTCAAATGTTTTTATTTATTTATGAAAAAATATTATTCTTGTCAGGGAAGAGGTTCTTGAGCCAAGCATAGTTCCCTCTTTATATTATGACGGTGTATAGATAATAGGATACTTTGATGAATATCTCTCCAAGGATAATATTTTAATATAATTAGTTATCATAATTATGTTGTCGCAAATCTAAAAAAATCACTCTAACAATGATACAGGGTTATATTGCGGTAACATGATAGGGACGAGTAAGTATTCCCTGACAATTCCTAACATTTCCACTCATGGATTTGAAATTCTACATCCATCATCATTTGAGATTAACAATAGGCATAATACCTCTCATTTGGCACTTAATGTGAATGTTTTTCTAGGTATGGGTGTCCATAACATGACATGTAGCACTATCCCAATGGAAGGTTGGTCAAACTCTATGTTTGGAACTCTTCACCCTTTCCCTCCATCGAACTCAGATTAGGAATTAAGGAACATAGAGGTTAATTACATGTTCCAAAACAAAGCCACAATAATCATTGGTATAAGACAATTCCCATCAAATCCCATGGGAATAGTATTGCTCTTGTGGTAGGAAATGGAATTTCTCTTTATCAAGTTGAGGAATTTCTCAACAAAACATTAGTCAGTAAGTTATTCAATTGATGTGTTAATGTAGGTCATTTGTCTTTGTGGATGAAATAATTTGGGTTTCCTTTTCTCATGTATAGTGCCATTAGTCATTTCATGTTGAGAGGATGGTATGGTTTTATCCTTTGGAATGAGGAGGAAGCATGGGAAATACTGGCCCAAACATGGTTTATGAATCATTGTTTTCTTTGGCTTATACTGTGGCACCCTTTTTTTGATGTGTGGATACATATAAATCATATAATGTTTTTATTTGGGTAAAACTACCCAGTATCCCACTTTAACTTTGGAATAATATATGTATGTAATTGGATCTTATATTATAGGTGATGTTAGGGTCCCACCCTAACCCCTTTATTTATGTAATGGGATCACGTCATAGTCAAGAGTCAATAAAGCCCATATTAATAATTGTAAGTGGTTAATCCGCAGTTAATGACGGGACCACAGTTAGTTGCAAATGGGCCATAGTATTAGATAGATGGTATTAATAAAACCCACGGTATTGGCCCATGGTATTGCATGTATGAGTCATATATAAAGGATAGAGACTCCCTGCGAGGAGCATCGTGTCTTATTTTGTAATCGAGCTCTGCTCTATTGGAGGTTGCCCCCTCGAAGAGGCAAGTGAACATTACTCTCTGAATAATAAAATCATTGCTATTCTGTGTTCTGGGTATCTTTTCTTCGCATATTCTGTATTTGGGTATCATTTTGCAGGTTAAGAGCATAACAAGTGGTATCAGAGCACTTTCCAGGGCCGGTGGGATCTCCATTTCTTAGAAAAATTTTTTTTGGCTAGAGACGTGTTCCGGCGTCTTTAAACCACGGGATCTATCATTGAGCGCATAAACTTGCAGATTTGGGGAGGCATGCACGCAGGAAATACAAGAGGTGGTCATGTCTGTTGGACTCCCTTGTAACCCCTATGGGTACACCTTCAAGTAGTAGCGCATTAGATAGAACCGTGCACGGACTGTCTTCCACGTACCCTCTGGGTATATTGGAAGCCCCCTAGGCTCCCTTGAAACCTCTCCATAGATAATCTGTCGGCCGTCTTGCGGCTACAGTACACTGAGAATAGCACTCGGAGAGATTACTCGCCTGTACGATAGGGTAGTCGGGTTGTATGGCTAAGGGTACGGTCGATCCTCCTTAGTTAGAGCCCTGAAACATTGGGCCGAGTACTACTGCTAGACCCTAATGTATATTGCGATCTGTAGCACCTGACACTCCTCAAGACCATAGTTCCCTTTTCTATCAGGGGATCACACATCATCTCTTCCAGATTTGCTTGTACAAAGGGGTGCAACAACAGCAGACATCAGTCCCGCAGTCTCGAGTTCGCAGATCAGTTATTCCGATCTATTAGATCCATCAGATCCGCAGAAGCAGTCTGTTCCACCGCCTAGAGCTATCAAATCTGCCATTCATATCTCTCAGATCCACCAGATTGGAGTCGTTGTGAAGGGTTCCTATACCGGGGTATAATTTTCGCAGGACTTTTAGCAGCATTGACATTTTGAGGATTTGGCGACTGCAGTATTGATAAGGAAGGAGTAAAACTCCGTTAGGAGGCTGAGAACGGTGGTACCATTCACTTCTTAGTGAAAATTTTTTTAGGCGGTCCCAATTTTCAAAAAAAAAATCAGGTTGGTGTATGGTAGAAACTAGGCTCAAGCAATGGCCAATGAAAGGATAGACAAACTTGAAGAATCAGTGAAAAACCTCCACATTCAGCTTACTGGACTATGTAGCATGGTCGAGAAAATAGTCCCGAAGGGAAAGGAGCAAGCCCACGAGGAGGCGTATAATGGCAATGAACACAATGAGGGTGAGTCTAGCCACTCTCCTCATGTCTGGCACACCCACCAACAGCCCAGTCAGCGACCTCCCACGTTGGATATGCATAAATTTGACGGTTCTCACCCGTCGGCATGGATAGCACAAATGGAGCAGTATTTCAAACTGAATCACATCTTCGATGATGAGACTCAGCTTATGTTGGGGAGCATGTACTTGGACAATGAAAGGTGGCAATGGTGGGAATGGCATCAACGTTGCACTGGACCTTTTAGGACTTGGACCAAATTCACCAAAGCTCTTCAAGACCGCTTTGACCAGGAATCATCTTTTTTGGGTTGTCTTACTAAGCTCCGACAGACTGGTACAGTGGATGAATATATTACAGCTTTTGAAGCATTAGCCTTCCGCACTTGGGGTCTCTCAGATGTGTTCTACACGAAATGTTTTATCAGCGGTCTTAAAGAAGCTATCAAAGCCCAAGTCCTACTACACCACCCTCCCACATGGACGGAGGCTTGCAAGGTAGCTCGTAACGTGGAATGTGCATTAGCAGCCCAATACAGTCGCCCAAATTTCTTAGCTAAAGGTCACACCCCACAGGCTCACAACACGACTCAAACACTTAAGGTCCAAAAGGTGTCACCTGCGGAAATGACCGAAAGAAGAAAGCAATGCCTATGTTACTATTATGATGAAAAATACTCCCCAGGCCATAAATGCAAGGAGCCCAAATTTTTTCAAATTGATGCCACTGACTACAGCTCAACAGAGGAAGATCCACCACTTGAGGAACATGAGCCGCTAGAAGAAGACAACCAAAAGGACAATGTCTCTGACGAACCAGTTATTTCGTTGCATGCTTTGGCAGGGATTTCTTCCCCTCAAAGTCTCAAAATCAGAGGTTTTATTAAACATCGCCAAGTAGTAGTCTTGATTGATAGTGGAAGTACACATAATTTCATCCATTAAAAAGTCGCAGAAGCAGTGCATTGTTTTGTACGAGCAGTTTCTAACTTCCAAGTTTAAATTGCGGATGGAGGCACAATGAAATGTGAAGGCCGCTGTGAAAATGTCAAACTTCAAATGGGGGATTATCAGTTGAAAACCCACATGTTTTCCATACACATGGGGGGTTGCGACATTGTCCTCGACGCTGAATGGCTCCGCACTCTTAGGCCAATCACAATGGATTTCCAGGAGTTATATATGAGTTTTAAGCAGAACAACTACACACATACCCTCCGTGGACTCCAGGCGGGAGCCCCCTCTATCATCAGCTCGCATATGATGGAAAAATTGTTTAAAAAGGGCAATCATGGAGTTGTAGCTCAATTTAATGCCATCCAGGCAGTCGAAACCAAGCCTCTGCCAATTCATCCTGAGATGCAGCAGATTTTAAATAACCATCTGCCAGTCTTTGACAAGCCTCATGAGCTTCCACCCTCGCGAGGGGAACATGATCATAGCATCCCCTTGGTTCCAGGGGCCCAACCCCCAAATGTGCACCCATACAAATATCCGTTCACCCAAAAGAATGAAATAGAAAAAATAATCAAGGAACTTTTGGAAGCAGGTGTCATTCGTCCCAGCATTAGTCCTTATTCATCCCTAGTGGTCATGGTGCTCAAGAAAGACAGGGAGTGGCAGATGTGTCCCGACTTCAGGGCCCTCAATAAGTTGACAGTCAAAGATAAATTTCCCATCCCGGTGGTTGATGATTTGCTGGATGAACTCAATGGGGCTCAATTCTTCACTAAGCTGGATCTTCGCTCAGGCTACCACCAAATTCACATGAAAGAATTTGACATTCCCAAGACTGCTTTCAGAACTCATGAAGGCCATTATGAATTCTTGGTCATGCCATTTGGTCTTTGTAATGCCCCCTCTACTTTTCAGAGCCTTATGAACCACATTCTCAAACCATATCTCAGGAAATTTGTCCTTGTCTTCTTCGATGACATCCTCATCTATAGTTGCACTTGGGCCGCACATCTTCAGCATGTAGATCTACTCTTGCACATGCTCCGCAAGCATAAATTATTTGTCAAGATGTCCAAGTGTTCGTTTGGCATGGCAGAAGTAGAGTATTTGGGCCACATTGTGGGCCGTGAAGGTGTCAAGGTGGACCCCAAAAAGATCCAGGCAATGTAGGAATGGCCTCAACCTAAGACCTTGAAGAGCTTGAGAGGATTTTTGGGTCTCACAGGCTATTATCGTAAATTTGTCCGCAACTATGGTCGCATAGCGAAGCCCCTCACCCAAATCCTAAAGAAAAATTCATTCTTCTGGAATGAGGAAGCACAACAGGCCTTTACAGCTCTAAAAAATTCCATGTGTTCCACTCCAGTCTTAGCACTACCTAACTTCACCAAATATTTTGTCATTGAATGTGATTCTTCGGGTACAGGTATTGGGGCAGTCTTAATGCATGAAGGGCGACCTTTGGCCTTCACAAGCCAACAACTAAGTGGGAGGAATCTGGGCCAATCTACCTATGAGAAGGAAATGATGGCCATCTTACATGCAGTCGAGACCTAGCAACCTTACTTATTGGGGCGACGTTTTCAAATCCGCACAGATCATCACAGTCTTAAATATTTTTTGGAGCAATGCCTATCCTCCCCAAAAAAAAAAAAATGGCTCGCCAAAATGCTGGGATATGATTATGAGATCATTTACAAGAAAGGGAAAGACAATAGTGTAGCATATGCATTATCTCACCAATTTGAGGAGGAAAGTACTCTGCTAGCAATTTCCCTCCCCATTCCAGAATGGATTGAAGAGGCTCGAAGGGAATGGTTTTCACACCCAGGGCTCTCCCAACTCATTTCTCAATTACAGGTAGATCCAAATTCCACCAAGGGCTACTCGTGGCAGGATGATATTCTTCGCTACAAGGACAGAGTCGTAATATCACCAACATCCACCCTCAAAAGTCGCATTTTGGCAGAATTGCACTCATCTCCCATTGCAGGACATTCAGGCTTTCAGAAGACGTATGCTCGCACCAGAAGATCATTTTTTTGGACAGGCATGAAAAAGGACATCCTTACTTTCATAGCAGAATGCGATGTCTGTCAACGCCACAAAGGGGAAACCATCAACACACCAGGCACATTACAACCATTGCCCATTGCGACATCAATTTGGACGGAGGTTTCTATGGATTTCATTACAGGTCTTCCAAAGTCAGGGAACAAGTCAGTCATCATGGTGGTTGTGGACCGACTGTCGAAGTATGCTCATTTCTGCGCCCTACCACACCCGTTTACACCAACTTTTGTCGCTCAAACTTTCATGGATCAGATCTTCAAATTGCATGGCATGCCCACTTCTATTGTGTCTGACCGCGACCCGATCTTCACCAGTAACTTTTGGCAGGAACTCTTTAAGATACAAGGCACTCAACTAAAACTCAGTACTTCCTATCATCCACAAACAGATGGTCAAACCAAAGCCGTTAACAAATGTCTAGAAACCTACCTTAGGTGTTTCACTTAAGAAAAGAAACACCTTTGGGTACAGTGGTTACCTCTGGCTGAATGGTGGTATAACACCAACTATCATGCCACCACCAAAATGACTCCCTATGAAGTAGTATATGGTCAACTCCCGCCTTCACCTACTTCGTATCTCAGGGGGTGCTCAAAAGTACAAGCAGTGGATCAACTCCTACAACACCGCGCAACTATGCTCGCCCATCTTCGAGAGAATCTTCATCAAGCTCAGAACCGCATGAAGCAACAGGTAGACCAGCATCGCTTAGAGCGCCAATTTCAAGAAGGGGATCAGGTCTTTTTACGGCTACAACCATATAAGAAAACATCACTCAAAGACAAGGGGTGTCAGAAACTATCTCCCAAATTCTACGGACCATATCAAGTACTTCAGCGCATTGGAAAAGTGGCTTACAAGTTGGCCTTGCCACCTACTGCAAAAATCCATGCAGTTTTCCATGTCTCATGCCTCAAGAAAGTGATTGGGAACAATTGCAGAATTCAGACCAGTCTACCTGAATTAGACGAAGAAGGGTCCATCTGGCTTACAACCCGAACAGGTCCTAGACACACGAGACAAGCAATTGTGCGGCCGCATGATTAAGGAATTCCTCGTCAAATGGAAAGACACCTCTCCGGAAGATGCAACTTGGGAACCAGCCACTATTCTTCAGCATTTTCTGCAGCTTCAGCCTTGAGGACAAGGCTAGTCTTAAGGGGGAGGGCATGTTAGGGTCCCACCCTAACCCCCTTATTTATGTAATGGGATCACGTCATAGTCAAGAGTCAATAAAGCCCATATTAATAATTGTAAGTGGTTAATCCACAATTAATGACGGGACCACAGTTAGTTGCAAATGGGCCATAGTATTAGATAGATGGTATTAATAAAACCCACGGTATTGGCCTGTGGTATTGCATGTATGAGTCATATATAAAGGATAGAGACTCCCTGCGAGGAGCATCATGTCTTATTTTGTAATCGAGCTCTGCTCTATTGGAGGTTGCCCCCTCAAAGAGGCAAGTGAACATTACTCTCTGAATAATAAAATCATTGCTATTCTGTGTTCTGGGTATCTTTTCTTCGCATATTCTGTATTTGGGTATCATTTTGCAGGTTAAGAGCATAACAGGTGATGATGGGTATATAGAGAATAAATTGTGGTTAATTACCTAGGTTCTATTTGATATCAATATTCTTAACTATATTGATGTGTCATTTGTTGTTCTATATTTCATTTAGTGGTTCACATAATGGTCGATTGTTCTCGATATTCTATTACTTGACATCATGGGGTGTGTTGGGTGTAGGAATTGCACTTAAGCAAACTCGTCAACACTTTCATTGTCAACCTGGGGGATCCGTAAACTTAGAGACGAAGCACAAGCAATGCCAAAGATGGTATGAATATTTCTAATATAAATCCATAGTTTCCTTAAAGGAAATATTGCAAAATAAAACTAGAAAGAGAAAAAGGCAACTTGAACCATCAAAATAATCTAACACTGGAACAAAGAAGAATGCATTTGCAAAAGGTAATTAGAAATAAAGGGGCAATCACTCTAGCTAACTATTGTTTAACTACTGAGTGTGTGTTTTTCTTTAGCAGAGACGCTTAGTAGTCTCATCAGATGGGCCCTTTAAACCTGCTCCTTTAGAGATTTCCTTCTTTCACTAATTTGTCTTGCACTATCGCAGTCTGCTTGCACTAGTGTAGGAATAGAGATTTTTGTAGAAGGTATAAATGGTGTCTTTACTAAGGCATTTTACTTCCTGCAAGGGCTGCAAATTTTCCAGGTTCAAAGCTTCAAGATCCTGTGGCAAAAAACTAGTTCTTACACCAAATCAGAGCTTCTTGCACTTAGCATTTAATTCTTAAAATGAGTGCTTAATTACTGGAAGTGATATTATACTGCTAAATCAAATTTCACACATGAAAAATGAATGTTTCGGATTTTGAAAAAGTGCAGAAATAAAGAAATAATCCATATATTTTTATCCTACCATAAAGTGTTGAATGAAAGAAAGAAAATTGCGGGAAGTAAACTAGAAAGGCTTGCTACATCACACCAACGTGCACTAGTGCAGGTTCATTTCTCCTGCTTGGACCAGGCGGGGAAAACCAACCAACATAACTATAGAAAAGGAATATCACACCAACGTGCATTGGTACAGGTTTATTTCTCCTACTTGGACCAGGTGGAGAAAACCAATCTGAAATCAGGTTTAGGAAAAGGAAATTTAGCTACTTCACACAACAGATCCTCTTTCACTCAGACAGGAATGCATGTGATTGAAATTAAATCACACTTGAAAATATAAACACAAATTACAAGAAAAAAAAATAGGGTAAACATGATGGGTTGGATGGGCCCTAGACAACCACCGCGTTTCCCTTTCAAACGAAAACATTGCTCAGTACTTTAATCAATTCATCAGCTTCAAACACATAAATACGATTTATAAAACATGAGGCGAAACTCCCTTTTTATTAATTCACTAAGGCAAATACATGCGTGAATACATAGTCTAGACCAGATTCGGGCAATAACAAAACACAACAACTTGTTACCACCTCTCTGGTTGTGTTTCTGTTCTATGCAAAGCTTCTATAAAAAACTATCTCATCCTATTTACATTCTCAATTATATAGATCTTTGGCAGAAGGAAAAAATAGATTGTTTAACCAATTACATAACCAAATGCAAAATTTAACTTTTCGGCCTTCAAAATTAGACAGTTCAACAAAATTGGCCGTAGCCAATCTCTAGCTATTCGTTCTTCATAAATTCAATCTTGGTTGCCTTTGGATTGATCTTCCTGTTGTGGCTGAAGCTCGGCTACCTAGATTGATCTTTGCGTCGTGGCTAAGGCTGCTCAAAACAAGGTGGTGATCAAAGAGGTTCGGATCTGCTACAAGGACTTGTTGTGCTGGCACCAGTGCAAGATCCAATCTTGCACTAGGATCAGCGGTCATGGTAAGTACTTTGACTACCAAATAAACATTGGAGATATCGATAAGTTACAAAGAGTGATTATAAGCAAGAAATCATGTAATAAAGGATTAATTAATGCTAAGTTAATTTAAAAATATCAAAAATAAATCGCATACGAAATATGTCATCATTCTTGGACTAGTGCAAGATGAGGGTGTATAAGAGAGCTAAAATAGTGGTAAATGGTTATGATTTAGGAAGGGGAAAATGGAAAAAAGAGAGAAAATTAGGGGGCTAACATCCTCCCATCCCTAAATTTTTGTGTGTCCTCACACAAATCTTTACCTCTGCAAAATAAACTTCAAAACTTTGAGCATTATAGCTCAATCCTACTCTAGCATACTATCATCAACCTGCAATGTTTCAAACTTCTTCTTTTTGATGTTCTTTAGTTTCTTTGTCACCTTTTTAAGTCGCTTGAAACATTGTACAACTCGGTACTTCCATACTTTAACTTCTCTTTTATTTTTTTGGATCTTCGTCGTCAATTCTCCTCTACTCTGTTCTTTATCCTCCTGTGCTTTAGCTATAAGTTGTTATACGTTCTACTCTTGAAGCTCTAGTTCAATTACCTGAGAATTAGGAGTTACCAAATCTTTTTCTTTTTCTATTTCAGCAAGGGTTGTGTCTTCCTCAGAGAGCTCAATATCCCTCATGGTTACATCAGGAAATTCTTCTTCCTCTAGTCCCTCTTCTTCTGGTTCTTCCTCTTCTAGTTCTTCTTCTTTTGGTTCTTCTTCTCCTGTCTCTCCTTCTTCTGCTTCTTCTTCTTCTGCTTCTTCTTCTTCAGGTTCTTCTCCTCCTGCTTCTTCTTCTTTTGCTTCTTCTTCTTCTGCTTCTTCTTCTTCTGCCTCTTCTTCTTTTGATTCTTCTCCTCCTACTTCTTCTTCTTCTGCTTATTATTCTTCTACCTCTTCTTCTTTTGGTTCTTCTCCTCCTACTTCTTCTTCTTCTGCTTCTTCTTCTTCTGCTTCTTCTTCTTCTGCCTCTTCTTCTTCTGCCTCTTCTTATTTGGTTTCTTCTTCTTGTATTGGTGCAGGAGGGGATTCAACGCCCTGTGGGGACTGTGGTTCTCTGCCTACATCAGATACTTTATTCTTTTTCTGGGGATTTTTAATGAAATCACCCAATAGAGCATCATCTTCAACCTCTGCAAATTTTGTTGCGTCCGCAAGTTCTGACAGGTTGTCATTTTTGGGAGTCTGTACCTATACTGGTGACGTAGAAGGAGTCTATTCAAAAGGTGCGCTAGTTGTCTTCTTATTTGAAGATGGGGCCTTTTCTTCTATTGATTTTTCCAATCGTTTCCTTTTTGCACTGGTGCAAGAAGGACTCCCCTTTTCATTCTTACTCAGGCCCTTGCTTGTGTTGGCGGGGTCCTCTGTCTCCTTTCCAGCAGCTGTCTCTTTATGCAGCTATTTTAACAGCACCTCCCATGTCATGCCTTTAACTTCTAGCTATTTCAGGACCAGAATCTTTATCAGGCCATGGTGATATAGCTTCATGTCGGCCTGGTCTACCCGTCCATCCCGCACACCTTTGGCCATTTTTTCCAAGCTCTTAAGCAGAAAATAAGGAAAATTCATCCTCCATTGGATGTGCTGACCGGCTTCAAAATGTTCCAACATCCTAAAATGATATACAAAAGTGTGGGAGTATATTCCCTTACAGGTTACAAACTTCTATAGGATGAAAAGGAGGTCTTTCCACTATCCCAGCAGGGCACTGCACAGAACTCCCTCCTTCCAATCTACTTCCATCTTCTTGTTGATGACAAAATGTTGCCATCTCTTCCTTTCTAATCTCTAATTTTTAAGCCACTACTCACCGGTATTTTCCAAGCCTGTCGTTGCCGCTATAAATTCTTTTGTGACTTTAAATTTGAGAGGCCCAATTTTTACTCGATCGTTTTTAAAACTTCTAGCAAACTGTAAAGCCACTTCTTTATCATTCACATCAAACTTATGCAAGAACCGAAGAAAGCCCGAGTCTCACAATAGTGCAAGACTATTGCGATACTTGACAGTTTGTTCTACCCTACTAAGAGATGAGGGTTTTTTTCGAACAGGCGGCCTTACTGCTTAACGACTATGAACAATAGATAATTTTACATGCAACATCGAGAGAATCGGTTCTTATAAATAGGGATCCAACTGTCCACTATCCTTTCCATCTTATCACTAGTTCATTCACCGTAGATGCTCGGCATCTTTGAGGTCAGTTCGGATTGGTACTTGCGGCGGTGTTTTAACGGCTAGGTGAGGTAATCATTATGAGTGAAGGACATCTAGGATTATGGTGGAAAGGGGGAAATTATGTCCAAGAAACATTAAACACTTCTGCATTCCTTCATAATTAAAAAAAAGAACTTAGCATTCATTAAAATGATCATGATTCCTAACTTAAAAACACCTTGTACTTTAAATAATTTTATCCTAGTTATTATGATAGCACAAGTACTCGTTGGCTAGGTGAAAGGACTTCATATAATTTTTCATGATGACCACTTTCCTATGACATATGCTATGAAAAGAATAACTTGTATTATGCTTCTGACAGGGTGCATGCTTACACTGGTCTACTTGTACCGCTTAAATTATGCTAGTCTGTTGGTACCATTCTGCTTGCTTTATCATATAGGACAACATTCTTGCAGCAAGCATAATATGTAAAAACAGAGAATTTAAATAAAATATAGGTTGGACTTTGACATGACTTCCTCAACTTATACTAGAAATTTGCTTAGCCCTTTCTTGATGCTTCAGAGCATATCCTTTTTCTCTTTGTGCGTGAGATCCTGCAATTAATTCATGAGGGAACAAAGAAGTGGGAAGAGGGAAATTTCAGAATGGGAAGGAATTCTATTACAGGGATTCCAGGAATAGTACCAAAAGAGGGAATAGATAGAAGTGGGATAGGGAAAAGAATTCAAGGGTAAGGTGTGATTTTTTCGAAGCGGACAGGGTAAATTTAGAAGAATGTGGGAAGGTGAATCATTCTGGGATTGAAGAAGAAAACTAAGGGAATATTATAGAAGTGGAATATGAAGAAAGGCAGAAAATTTTCTGGAAGGTCTGCCTGCACTGGTGCAAGAAAAAATAACTACAGCGAAAATTAAGTGTTGCTTGAATAAAAATATCCATGCTAATTACCCCAATTGTATAAAGGTTGGTTCTGCTGAACCTGCCTTTACTTGGTGGTCGCTAGCATATCTAAAGATCAAGAAACATTTTCTTTTTATTAGAAATTTTTTATCTTCCTGCCAGCAAGCTAGTTTTCAAGTTGATCCTTCTGCAATCATTTCAGTGAACTGATTTTCATGATTACAAGAAAATGTGTTTTTTTTTCTTTTTCTTTTTTTTTTTGTTTAGAAGAAGAAGAATTCATGTTTTCAAAAGGTTGGTATTACCATTCACCACTACCGTCCCGAATTGTTGTTGGACTTGTTGTGTAAAATCTTTCCTGGTAAGTGGCTGAAATACTTTAACTATGTCCATTTACCAAGAATATTGAATTCTGTCCATTAATAGTTTTAACTTCTACTGCTCCATTCTCGAATACTCATATCACTTCATATGGTCTCATCCAACATGTGTGGAATTTCCCTTTAAAGATTTTAAATCTAGAATCATAAAGGAGCACCCAATCACCAGGTTGGAATTGCTTTTTTTGAATAGACTTGTCATGCCACCTTTTGTGTTACTGTTGAATTAATATGTTCTGCTGAACAACATACCTACGAAATTCATCTATCTAATTTAAGTTGAGAAGAAATTGTTGTTGTGCCTCAGAGAGATCTAGTCCTAACTGAACTACAGTTTTGAAAGTTTTGATATGGAATTAAATTGGTAAGAGAACCTGTTTGCCATATACCAGCTCATATGGTGTATATCCCGTGCTATTTCTCCAACTGGTTCTGTATGCCCACAAATCCTCTGGTAATATTTCATCCCAGTCTTTTCGATGCATATTTATTGTATTTGTAAGAATGGACTCGATCACTTTGTTTGTGGATTCCACCTAGCCATTTTCTTGCGGGTGATATGGTGTGGACTTCCTGTGCCAGATCTTATATTGCTCCATCACACCCTGTACTAGATTAGAAATAAACTGCGGACCATTGTCAGAAACAATTTCTCTAGGCACACCAAATCTAGTAAAGATTTTAGTAAATATAAAATCAACAACAACTTTTTCTGTAGCAAAAGAAACAGCTTTAGCTTCTACCCATTTCATAACAAAATCTATACAAACCAAGATATGCTTTTTACTTAATGATGTTGGATTTATTGGCCCTATAAAATCAATAGCCCATTATTCAAATGGCTTAATCATAACTTGGGGGCATAAATGCATTTCATTGGTTTGATGAGGCTGGCCCATTCGCTAACAGCTATCACAATGCTTGACATATTGTTTGGCATCCTTAAACAAGGAAGGCCAAAAGTAACCAACATGAAATACTTTATATGCGATCCGATTATTAGCGAAGTGGCCTTCACAAGGTTCATCATGAGAATATTTCAATATGTCAAACACTTACTCCTCTCTTACACACCTACGGATAATCAGATTTGGACTAGTGTAAAAGAGATCTACTTGAATCCAGGAATATGCAGCACTTTTATGAACAATACTCTGCTTTTCACGAGCGGACAAGTGGGGCGGTGTTTTCCCAGTAACCAAGTAATTAGAAATGTCAGCAAACCACGAAGAATTTGTTGACATAGAAAAAAGATGCGCGTCCAGGAAATCATCATTAACAGGGGTTGCTTCACCAGGATTATCTAATCTAGAAAGAAAATCTGCTACAACATTAAATTTTCCTGGTCTATCAACAATAGTAATATCAAATTCCTGCAACAATAGTAACCATATAGTCACTCTAGCGCTAGTTAGTGGCTTGTTCATTAAATATTTGATCGCGGAATTATCAGTATGTACAAATACTTCATATCCTGTAATATAGTGTCTGAACTTATTAGTTGCAAAAATTACAGCTAAAAACTCTTTCTCTGTAATTGTATAATTTAATTCAGCGGAAGACAAATTCTTACTAATATTATAAATAACATAGGATTGTTTATTTTCTTTTTGTCCTAAAGCTACGCCAATAGCCAAATCTGAAGCATAAGAGGAAATGTTAAAAGGTAGAGATGAGTTAGGACCTCTCAAAACTGGTGCATGTACTAACTTTTCCTTTAATGTTTCAAAGGATCGTTGGCAAGCTGTGGTCCAAGAAAATTCACTATCCTTAGCTAGAAGTCAGAAAAGAGGAGTAGTTGTCTTAGAAAATTCTTCAATGAATCTCCTATAGTAACCAGCATGTCCTAAAAAAACTCTTACTTCCCTTTGAGTTTTGGGTGTAGGAAGATGCAGAATGATTTCAATCTTTGCTGGATCAACCTAGATACCTTTACCAGAAATCAAATGGCCAAGTACCACTCTCGATTTGCACATTAATCTACATCTCTTGTCACTCAAGGTGAGATGGGCTTCCTGACAATGAAGAAGTAATTTTTCCATATTTTCTTGAGCTTCCTGAAAAGAATCACCAAACATAGAAAACTCATCCATATAAATTTCTACAAATTCTAGATTAGCAAAAATGGCCAGGACTGCCCTTTGAAAGGTAGCTGGGGCATTACATAAACCAAAGGGAAGCACTCTATAAGCAAATGTACCCCATTGAGATGTAAAAGTAGTTTTATCCTGATCTTCAAGTGCAATCTGTATCTGGTTATAACCACTATAGCCATCCAAAAAGGAAAAATATTTCTTTCTTGCAAGGGTATCAAGCACCTGGTTAATGAAAGGGAGAGGGAAATAATCTTTGAGAGTGGCTTTGTTTAATTCTCGATAATCAATACAAATATGCCATCTTCCATCTTTCTTAGGTACCAGCACTAATGGAGAGACCCATTGACTGTCGGAAATAGGATAGATGAAACCGACATCCAGAGTTTTTCTACTTCTTCCTTCACAATATCTCTTAGAGCTGGATTCATTCACCTTTGGGGTTGTTGGACAGGTCGAGTTCCTTCCTGAATATAGATATGATGTGTACAAGTTTCAGGAGCAATACCCTTCATATCTTCATAACCCCATGCAAAGGCACTAAGATGGTTTTGCAACAAATTCACAAGCTGCTCTTGCTGAGATGAGTCCAAATATGAACTAATATACAAGGATTTACTGGGTCTAATCTCAACAAGAGTAGTATCTAGCTCAGGAGTACTCAAGGGGGTGGTCAAATGCAGTGGTACAGAAGAATGAGAATCATGATTATCTTGAAAATCTAGGCTGAAAATCTGGCTCAATAGCTCAAAATTAGGTATGGTGTCTAGACTATTCAGGAAATATTGAATCCCATTTTCTTATGAAGACCCAGAGTAATGATGGATAAGGGAAATAGGTTGAATCTCCTCATCACTGCTTTGATCCAACCATAAAGTATCTCAAAGGTCCTGAATGGATATGGCAGGGGGGTATAAGGTAACTTTCTTCCTAGAATCTCCATGTGAAATATACATATCACCAGAGCGACATCCAATATATGCATCGGCTATAGCAAGCCGTGGTTGACCCAAGATCAAGGGATGTCCTCCTACTGGGTTCTTTGGCTGAAGCACAATGAAATCAACAGGATATTCCCAAGAATCTAATGAGATGATCACATTGTCCAATACTCCTTCTGGCTTAATTTTAGATCTATATGCTAATTCAAGCACAGTGGGAGTAGGGCGAAGATGAGATAACCAAAGTTGATCCATGGTTTGCTTAATCATAACATTAATGGCTGCCCCCAGATCTATAAGAACATTAGAGACAAGGACATTACCAATCTAAACTGAGACAACAGGGTTTTTGGGATCAGTATATTTTTCCATAGACACACATCTGTCATCATCTCTGCTACCCTACCAATAAATTGAATGGTTTTGGGTTCCAATCTCTTCCTCCCGGGTTTCTTGAGACAGAGCTCCTTAATAATCTTGGTACAAATGGGAATACCTTTGATGGCTTGAAGCAAAGGTATCTTAATGAAATGATTTTGAATCTCTGATGCCAAGCTAGTCTCAGAAATAGGCTCACTTCTTTCCATTACTAGCCTCTCTGGGAAGGGAGGCTGGTTGGAAGAGGATGGCAAGGATTCAGACGGTAAGGGATTCTTAGTGATAGCTTTTGGAGAATTTAGAGTTTCCTCTTCTTATTTCTCTTCAACAATCACTCTAGGTTGCTTTTGATTTTCTGATGTTACAGTCCTTCCTAATCTTAATTGAATATCATGAACCCCAACTGGAATAGACTAGTACTTGAAGAAAGGTGGGTTTGTTACATAGATCATTTGCACTTCTTTATTATTGTTAGGATTGGGCATACGTTGAGAAGGCAACTGAGGAGGTTGAAAAGGTGGAGGTAAAGGAAATGGTGGAGTAGACTGACTCGAAAGTTAAGGCATTAAATAAGGTGTATGTGTAGATGGATATGACTGCTAGGTGGCTGGTAGGAATATGGAGAATTAGTTCACCCTCTCCAACCTTGTTGCCATGGTTGAGAAGGTTGCCCATGTTGATATTGGTTCCCATACTACCACTACTGATTAGTGTTAGGATAAGAATATGCATGTGAATTATAACCAAAATAGTGTGGAGAAAATTCAGGAGCCATACCTGCACCTCCTTGAGGCCAATTTCTTTTTGCTCCCATAGCATATAAGTATTCAGCTTTAGGCTACCCCCCTATAAATACATCTTTAAGTCCTGGTATAGAGGGACATTTTTACGTGACATGGTCTTATGCACAAATAACACACTTATTAGTTTCTTTCAAATTAAGAGGACACTCTTTAGGAGGATGCTTGTCTCTACATCTAGGACAGAAAATACTTAATGACTCGTGTTCCTTTGTGAGTTTTTGCTAAAATTTTAAAGAGTCCAACTGTTTGAAAATAGTATTCATTATATCAATTTTCATATTTTCCATTTTATTTTCTAGTCCAATAATCATAGCATCAGTATATTAGGTTTTTTTGTTTTTGTTTCGAGTTCCTCTACTGGATCTATACTGATTTCTTGAAAATTTCTTGCATAATTCACAAATTTGTTCAAAAGTTTGCTGAGAAATATCACCTTGTCCTAAAAGATTTAAATTATTTCTAGCATTATCAGTAAGTCCTCTTAAGAACAAGGTTCTAATAGTACTAGAATCAAGCTTAAGTTTCGACCTTTGTAAAATATACATAAATATTTCTAGGTAATCTTCAAGATTTTCATCATCATCATGTATGATTATAAAAATCTCATCCTGCATGTCCCTCGTTTTGCAATATTCTTGATATCTAGACAAAAAAACTCTCTTCATTGGATCCCAAGAGGCTATAGTGTTCCTCCTAACCCCATAAACCAGTGTAGAGCCGAGTCCTTGAGAGTAACAGGAAATAATCTTAGCTTCTGAGCGTCAGTTGAATAATCATAACTTATACACAAAATATCAAAATCGAATAAAAAAGAGTCAGGATCTTCATGAAATTTACCATGGAAATGAGGGAGAGCTGATGGTGGAATATTCTTCATTTGCGCCATAGTATCAGGGTCCAAAATTGGAAACACAAAAGTGGATTGTTCCCTACTTACCTGTTTTTCACCAAACCCTTCCACATGATCTTCATGGTCTACCATTGTTTCCCTTTTGTTCCCAAAAGACTGAACCACACCTGAGCTATTGTCACTAGAATCTAGGTGGATTGTTCCTGCATGATGGGTTTGAATTGGATTGGGCTTCCTATTCACAGAAGGAAACCCAATATGAGAATTTTTTTTCAAAATTATTTCGAGCCTTAGTGGGCTTTGAACCCTTACCTTTTCTAGGCATTCATTTCAAAAAAGAAAGAAAAATAACAAAACAACATCTAATAAAAAATGATGTCAGAAATCAATCAACACCAGTAAAATTTCCTTCAAATAAACTTTTCCAAACAATACTACAAAAATAAAGGAAAAATTACCTCTATTGTATAATCAGAAAATTCTTACCAAATCAAATCGCTTCCCTGAAAATGACGCCAAAATGTTGGGTGTAGGAATTACACTTAAGCAAACTCCTCAACACTTAAATTTTCAACCCGGGGGATCCATAAATTTAGAGACGAAGCACATGCAATGCCAGAGATGGTATGAATATTTCTAATATAAATCCCTACTTTCTTTAAAGGAAAGATTGCAGAATCAAACTAAAAAGAGAAAAATGCAACTTGAACCATCAAAATAATCTAAGACTGGAACAAGGAAGAATGCATTTGCAAAAGGGAATTAGAAATAAAGGGGCAATCACTCTAGCTAACTATTGTTTAACTACTGAGTGTGTGTTTTTATTTAGCAAAGACACTTAGAAGTCTCATCAGATGGGCCCTTTAAAGCTGCTCCTTTAGAAATTTCCTTCTTGCACTAATCTGTCCTGCACTATCGCAGTTTGCTTGCACTAGTGCAGGAACAGAGATTTATGCAGAAGGTATAAATGGTGTCTTTACTAAAGGCGTTTTACTTCCTGCAAGGGCTTCAACTTTTCTAGGTTCAAAGTGTTAGAGTCGGTCTGGTCATCCCTCCATCAGAGATCATTTCTCTTATTGCATCTCATTTTAGGTGTCTCATTCAGCTCTTCCATTTGCATTCCATTAGGGTCATGCTAATGTCTGACGGAAGGGTCTCTTCACCTATTTCCCTCATGGTTGTACCTGCTGGGTTGGTCAAAATTTCTCAAAGATCTTCAAAGTTGATTTCAATCATTTACAGTCATAGATGGTGTTTTGGTCAAAAAAGAGTCTTTCAGTTTCTAGGTCTAGGGTTTGGTCTTCAGAATGTCAAATAATGCCAACAGGCTAGAGGGAGGTTCAAAATATGTTTTCATTTCGAAAATTTCATTGTCATACTAATTGATCATGACTTTTCTTTAAAACCCTGTTTTGAAGAAAAAGCCGTCTTTTCATCTTTTGAAATAATTTCCATGTATATTTTCAAGGTTTTTCGGTTGAAAATGTTCAAATGTAGCCTCTGGTCATTTTTTGCTGAAATCCAATGCCACCATCCCTGCAAAAATCAACCGAGAAAAGCCATCATTCAAGCTCAAAAAATCAGTGAGGAAACCGAAAGACAGAGTTATATTAAATGTAAAAGTGCCAAAGTTCAGAAAGTGGGTGTGCACAAGTCAAAAATCAAATCCCTGTCATAAGAGACATTTTTGTGTTCCAACATTTCATTTTCATGCCAAATAACATCATAGAACCGAAGCGAAAACGTGGAGAAGCAAATTCAGTTTTTGGAGGTCGAAATTGTGTTGAAACAGAGCTGCGCGGCGCATTGGGAGCAAGTGCGGCGCATCCACAAGGTGCGGTGCATTGGGAACCTCTACGCAGTGTAAAGTTACTCCAGCGCGGCGCATCCACGAGGTGCGGTGCACTGGGCATGCGCGCGATGCACATAGCCTCCCAAGCAGGATTGTGCCACTACTACATCAAAACATTAAAATGAATCCAATTCTTTTGCTGCAGGTGCGGTCGTTCACTGTTATGGAAGATATTGTAGTTGATGCAATATCTAAAAGATTGCATCAAAGGTTTTATATTAAGGACATCATCATTTTGCAAATGAAATACCCTATCGATCGAATGTTGTTCATTATACGTGGAAAGCTGGAGAGCATTGGTGTTGATGGGTCTAGGGTTATTGTTAATGAGGGGGAGTTCTGTGGAGACGAGCTGTTGACATGGTGCATTGAAAATGTTGTAGTGCAGTCAAGCTCAAGGAAAAATTTCATTAGAAAAAGGGCGCTTTCCAGTAGAATGATTAAATGCTTAACCAATGTTGAAGCGTTCTCTCTCGAAAGCTGTAGATCTTGTATATGTCACCAATAATTTTAGTCGTTATATGAGGAATCTGTGAGTTCAAGGAGCAATCAGGTATGAATCACTATACTGGAGATCATGGGCAGCTAGGCGAATACAGGCCACCTGGAAATATAGGAAAAGAAAGCGCATCAATTTTCTTGCGTGGACAGTGAGATAAGGGGATAACAGAATGTCAATTGCAAATTTATCGAGCTTTAATTGGGCTATTCCTCATGCTCAAATCGCAAAATGAAAACTTAAATTTCCCGGTATCGGATCAATCTTGCATTGTTTCAGCTGTTAGACAAATGCTGGAGGGGTTGATGGGGAAAACTACAGCTATCTCAGGGCATGGCCCAAGAGGTCCAAGGAGTGCCAGTTTTTATCATGGGCTGGGATTAGCGGAATTTCGTTTCCCTTCATTAAAGGCAAAATTCAAAACTATTTTTATTAAAAGTTAGCTTTCATTCAAACGGCAAATGTAAAATGATAAAAGTCAAAGACCGAGAGCCTAAATTAAAACAAAGAATATCCACCACAGCAAAAAGATAGGAACGAATTGCCTATTTTTGTCCTCAATCACGATTTCATGGGATCCACGCTACAGTTTTTGCCTTTTAATTGGTTATCAAAGAAATTCAAGTGGAACGTTGTTCTGTCTTTAGAACAGATAAATGGCTCTTTTTTCTATTTTCATAATTTCAGTTGAAACAGCTCCCTATTTTCATCGATCTGTTTTCCCACCTCTGAGTTTATTTATTGTATTTTAAATCATTTGTAAAGGGTCTAAGTTCTGGGAAATGTGTTGAAGAAAAACTCAGCGCTTCACTGTACAGTTTGGCTAGGAGATTAATAAAATGATGCAACTCTGGTTCATGAGATTCATGTGGTATGAGTTTAGCATATGTTTCTTCTTTCTGTTTCATGTATCTTGTTATGTTTTATTGTCCATTCATGATCATTTCCAGTTGAATGCTTTAAATTAAGAAAGGTAGAATCTAGTTTACTGCTCTGCCTTGGGAAGGCATTCATGCTTTGTGTCTCTTCTTCTGTTTGAAAAGGATTCATTTATTATTCCCTTTTCAACCTCTCAACGGTCTTTCCACTCCATATTATTTAAATTTGATTGCTAAACCTCCTACCTATCTTGCCTCACGAAATAATCTGTGTCCTTGATTTAGTTTCCCAGCTCAAGCTGTCCTTTGTCCCATACAACCCAAAAAAATCAGTCATTCAATAAATTACCTCTTTCATATCTATCTACTAGCCTAAAATTAGTTTCCCATTTTAAGTCATCTCAAGTCCCATTGAAACACTTTTCGCTGAGATTGATCCGGAGAGAGCCCTCTCCTGTCCTCGTAGGGCTAGCTACAAGGCTGAGCATGGTTTAATGTTGAACCTAGAAGCTTACCTTTTCAGCCTGAGGCAAATCTAGGCTCTAACATAGTGGCAACTCATACTGGGGAAAGAAATGGTTTGCTTGTTAGTGTTATTTGTTTTATAGCTACAGACAGAGCCTGAAGTCATGCCAGGTAGCCTTGGAAACGCTTTTGCTATGCATCAGCGAAGTAGATAAACGTTGCTTCAGTCAATCTCCGATTTAGCTTGTAATCGTAACACTTAACTTATAAATCGCCCTAGTACATGTATCAAGTTCAGATCTGATTGTTGATGGTGGACAACGATCAGACATATGAAGGCTGAAACATTCACCATGCGACTCCAACTCAACCCAAAGATTCCAGTGCTCACTGATCCATTCACGCAATGGTAGGGTATGTGGCAGACCCTGCACTTTGTGAAGTTGTAAAAGAAGTTAAAGATCAGTTAGTGGATTTTGAAATTGATGAAGCATTTTTCATTACCGTGTTTCAATGTTTGAAATCTCCAAAGTTTCCTCCTGAAGCTAAAACTGGTTTTTGTGAGTTAATTGTTGAAAGATTTGAGAAGGAGATTCAGTGTTTAAATGATCAGATCCAATCATATGAATTCCAATATCCCAAAAATTTCTTAGAAACTCTCCCTCCTTCAAAACAAGAAACAATAGAGCTGCTCGTGGATATTTGCATTGATAGTGTACAACTGGAAGTATGTATTGCAGGGTTGGGGTAGTAAACAGAGTCTGGCTTTTACGATCCTATTGCAACATACATGGAAATGTTTTTTAGTTTAAATGATAGATCAAATTATTTTTTACATAACCAGACTCATTACGTGCATGTATGGCTACCAGCAATTACATATGTGTCCTGGTGGAAACACTCTCAAGCAGCATCCTTGTCCCAGTTACTTGGATGGTTGATCTGGCATTACAACATTACTTGATCTATTGGCTCTGTAGCAAAGTAGGGTAGATTTTGTAAATAAATAAGCAGCCAAAGGCAGCACTTCGTTCCAGTTTCATTGCAGTTTTGGTTTCAGTTTGTCGAGTCAGTTTTTCAGTCATTTCAGTTTCACAATTGAGTCGGTTTAAATCAAGTTTCAGTCAGTAAATGAGTCAAAGTCTTGTGTTGTTTGTCGAAATAATGACTCCGTAGCCCAATGGATGGAGGCACTATCTGCTCTCCCAAAGATCTGCAGTTCTTGGCACCTCCAGGGTGCCACCATCCCCATTGGAGCCAATGTTAGAGTCAGTCTAGTCATCCCTCCATCAGAGATCATTTCTCTTATTGCATCTCATTTTAGGTGTCTCATTCAACTCTTCCATTTGCATTCCATTAGGGCCATGCCAATGTCTGATGGAAGGGTCTCTTCACCTATTTCCCTCATGGTTGTACTTGCTGGGTTGGTCGAAATTTCTCAAAGATCATCAAAGTTGATTTCAGTCATTTACAATCATAGATGGTGTTTTGGTCAAAAAAGAGTCTTTCAGTTTCTAGGTCTAGGGTTTGGTCTTCAGAATGTCAAATAATGCCAGCAGGCTAGAGGGAGGTTCAAAATATGTTTTCATTTCGAAAATTTCATTATCATATTGATTGATCATGACTTTTCTTCAAAACCCTGTTTTGAAGAAAAAGTCGTCTTTTCATATTTTGAAATAATTTCCATGTATATTTTCAAGGTTTTTCGGTTGAAAATGTTCAAATTCAGCCTTTGGTCATTTTTTGTTGAAATTCGATGCCACCATCCTTGCAAAAATCAACCGAGAAAATCCATCATTCAAGCTCAGAAAATCAGTGAGGAAACCAAAAGACAGAGTTGTATTAAATGCAAAAGTGCCAAAGTTCAGAAAGTGGGTGTGCACAAGTCAAAAATCAAATCCCTGTCATAAGAGACATTTTTGTGTTCCAACATTTCATTTGCACGCCAAATAACATCAGAGAACCGAAGCGAAAATGTGGAGAAGCAAATTCAGTTTTTAGAGGTCGAAATTATGTTGAAATAGAGCTGCGCGGCGCATTGGGAGCAAGCGCAGCGCATCCACATGGCGCGGCACATTGGGCGCCTCTACACAGTGTAAAGTTACTCCAGCATGGCACATCCATGAGGCATGGTGCACTGGGCGTGCGCGCGACGCACATAGCCTCCCAAGCAAGATTGTGCCACTACTACATCAAAACATTAAAATGAATCCAATTCTTTTGCTGCAGGTGCGGTCATTCACTGTTATGGAAGATATTGTAGTTGATGCAATATTTGAAAGATTGTGTCAAAGGTTCTATATTAAGGAAAACATCATTTTGGGAATGAAATACCCTGTCGATCGAATGTTGTTCATTATACATGGAAAGCTGGAGAGCATTGGTGATGATGGGTCTAGGGTTATTGTTAATGAGGGGGAGTTCTGTCGAGACGAGCTGTTGACATGGTGCATTGAAAATGCTGCAGTGCAGTCAAGCTCAAGGAAAAATGTTGTTAGACAAAGGGTGCTTTCCAGTAGAACGATTAAATGCATAACCAATGTTGAAGCGTTCTCTCTCGAAAGCTGCAGATCTTGTATATGTCACCAATAATTTTAGTCATTATATGGGGAATCTGCGAGTTCAAGGAGCAATCAGGTATGAATCACTATACTGGAGATCATGGGTAGCTGGGTGAATACAGGCCACTTGGAAATATAGGAAAATAAATCACATCAATTCTCTTGCGTGGACAGTGAGATAAGGGGATAACAAAATGTCAATTGCAAATTTATCGAGCCTTAATTGGGCTATTCCTCATGCTCAAATCGCAAATGAAAACTTAAATTTCCCGGTATCGGATCAATCTTGCATTGTTTCAGCTGTTAGACAAATGTTGGAGGGGTTGATGGGGAAAACTACAGCTATCTCACGGCATGGCCCAAGAGGTCCAAGGAGTGTCAGTTTTTATCATGGGCTGGGATTGGCAGAATTCCGTTTCCCTTCATTAAAGGAAAAATTCAAAACTATTTTTATTAAAAGTTAGCTTTCATTTAAATGGAAAATGTAAAAGGATAAAAGTCAAAGACCGAGAGCCTAAATTAAAACAAATAATATAACCACAGCAGAAAGATAGGAACAAATTTCCTATTTTTGTCCTCAGTCATGATTTCATGGTATCCACACTACAGTTTTTTCCTTTTAATTGGTCATCAGAGAAATTCAAGTGGAACACTATTCTGTCTTTAGAACAAATAAATGGCTCTTTTTCTATTTTCATAATTTCAGTTGAAATAGCTCCCTATTTTCATTGATTAGTTTTCACACCTCTGAGTTTATTTATTGTATTTTAAATCATTTGTAAAGGGTTTAAGTTCTGAGAAAGGTGTGGAAGAAAAACTCAGCTCTTCATTGTACAGTTTGGCCAGGAGATTAATAAAATGATGCAGCTCTGATTCATGAGATTCATGTGGTATGAGTTTAGCATATGTTTCTTTTTTATGTTTCATGTATCTTGTTATGTTTTACTGTCCATTCATGATCATTTCCAGTTGAATGCTTTAAAGTAAGAAAGGTAGAATCCAGTTTATTGCTCTGCCTTGGGAAGGCATTCATGCTTTATGTCTCTTCTTTTGTTTCAAAAGGATTCATTTATTATGCCCTTTTCAACCTCTCAACGGTCTTTCCAATCCATATTATTTAAATTTGATTATTAAACCTCCTGCCTATCTTGCCTCATGAAATACTCTGTGTCTTTGATTTAATTTCCCAGCTCAGGCTGTCCTTTGCCCATACAGCCCAGAAAATTCAGTCATTTGATAAATTACCTCTTTCATATCTATTTATTAGCCTAAATCAGTTTCCCATTTTAAGTCATCTCAAGCCCCATTGAAACACTTCTCGCCGAGATTGACCCGAAGAGAGCCCTCTCCTGTCCTCGTAGGGATAGCTACGAGGCTGAGCGTGGTTTGATGTTGAACCTAGAAGCTTGCCTTTTCAGCCTGAGGAAAATCTAGGCTCTAACACAAAGCACTTAGATCTTGTTGCAAGAAACTAGTTCTTGCACCAGATCAGAGCTTCATGCACTTAACATTTAATTCTTAAAACGAGTGCTTAGTTACTGCAAGTGCTATTATACTTCTAAATCAAATTGCACACATGAAAAATGAATGTTTCAGATTTTGACAAAGTACAGATATAAAGAAATAATCCATATATATTTATCCTATCATAAAGTGTTGAATGAAAGAAAGAAAATTGTGGGAAGTAAACTAGAAAGGCTTGGTACATCACACCAACTTGTACTGGTGTAGGTTCATTTCTCCTGCTTGGACCAGGCGGGAAAAACCAACCAACAGAACTGTAGCAAAGGAATATCACACCAACGTGCACTATGCAAGTTTATTTCTCCTGCTTGGACTAGGCAGTGTTGATGGGAAACGTATCCATTCGGAATGCCCCTATCCCACTCTAAGGTGTGATAGTGCCTTAGCAACAAACAAGGAAACTTATTTGAGTACTTCTTCTTTATGAAATGTAAATGAGGAGGAAGGATCTAACTAACCTGTGTCTTTCGCTAGTTTGTTGATCCAATCACTCCTCTCTTCAGTAGTTCCCAGCTCCCAGCTCCCTCACCGGCCCAGCTTCACCGAATTCCTACAAGATCACAAGAGAGAGAAACTACAAGAAGATACAGATATACATTCATAAAAAGCTCAAGATCAGATTAAGCTAAACATGTAAGTATAACAAAACATCATTGATACACAACATGTAGGAGAAACTCAAATAGTTTATTGATATGATAAGAAAGTCCAAGAGGAGATACAACCAAGTGAGTTCCGATCCAGCATCTACCTCCCAGCAAAGGAATCCCTTCTTCTCCTCTCACAAAGCATAAATCACCCAATGTACTAATCTCAATCTCAAACCAACAGCAATTCTCTGCAAAGTACAAAATTCCAGCCTCCTGAACCTCTGGGTGAGAAGTCCATATATAGATGTAAGCAGAGAGGATGAGTCAGCTTATGTTTTGACTTGTGGCTTCTCTCTGTTAGTTCTTGCTTCCACTTGGAGGTTGAGAGCCTCTTACTCATCACTAGTCGAATTCATTGAGGCAAGTGTCATTGGAGAAGATTCTAGAAGCTTCCATGGTCTTTCCACCTCGTTGAATGAGCTTTCCATTTGTCATTTCCCGCTCAGCGCACCCTGGTAGTGCTTCCACCTGCGTTGCAACGCACCTAGCCAGTGTAGCTTCTGCATTTCAACGTAGGCAGCTAGTGGAGCCTCTGAATTGATCCTGATTTGACTAGTTTTGGGCAGTTTCTGGTGGAGAACTTCTGGGAGAAGCTGTCATTTGTTGACTTTGTTCCTTTAGGGGTAGGAACAACTCTTTTAGGGACTTTGGATCCCTTGGATTATGGACATTTTATGCTCAATGCTGTCATGCACAAAAATGTCTATAACAGTTGCCCCCTAAAGTATGAGGTCGTTTATCGGGTGAAATGTTTTATTAGGAGGATCCGAAGTTCTTTCAATGCTGGGAGGAGACCTGTAATAAGATACAATAAAATACATTATTTTTCATACTGTTTTCATGATCTAGCTGAGGCGGGCATTCCCATGCTCAGCTTTATAAATTCATTTTCTGTACATAGAACAGACAATCGTCTGATGGTAGACTGATGATTTTCATGAAATCATCATCTTTTTGGTAGGACGATTATCTGTTGCAATGCTGTACATGTCAATGTCTTTATTTTTCCTGAATATATATCGCAGCCTGGATGGATGAAACTAGATCCGAGGTCTTCAATCTCGTCTGATCTTCACTCTAAGTACAAGTCAATCCATGTGAGAAATGTTTTGAAGTCGAACATGGAAAGACATTGCTTGATTACCAGTCAATGATGTAAACTGTTAACAAGCGCGAGAGGAATCACTGATAATGATAATGACCCTCAAGGTACTGCAGTACAATTCACGTGGTGTGAATAAAGGACTTGGTGTCGAACACCACGCAAAGTCTTTCGGTCGAAGGTCATTGATGTATACCTGTCGCCGGAAGTGAGAAACTTTCCCTTGAGGCATGCAAGCTTCAAAGTACTGAAGGGGGTGTTCCTAGATCAACTTCTTGGATAATGAGCTGATGTTGACAAGAAGCAATCCGTCAAAGGAGGGCCTTAATGTATCCCACATCAGTGACACGGAAGGGAGCAAATGATTTTGATGGAGGTGAAAACGATCTGATGATATATGGTTCAGGGTGGTGGTCATGAAAGAATGAAGGATAATGTATGGTAGTGGATGGGACACGGTTGACTTCTCTGGATGACTTCTCTTGAACATATCAGCGACACTTGTGTGATGGATTGGTAGCATTTACCCCAAAGGTGGATGGTATGGCGAGACCAGGGTGATGTGACCGGTGAATGAAACAACCCAACCCGACTCAGGCACGGAGCGGAAGTGTCATGTTCAAGAGCGACTTGCTACCAATAAAGTTCTTCGAGTTTCTTCCCAATTTTTCCCCAGTCATTTCTGACCAGTACCTCTTTATTTTTTTCAAGCTTGAGGAGGATAACATATGCTTGTTCTATAATTTTCCCTTCGGGCAAACCCATCGCTATGTTTTAACGAGCCTAGTGATAGTGAAACTCATTCTCGTCTAAAGACAAGTTTGTCGCTATTTAATGTTTTTAACGAGTCTAACGACAAAGATAACTCAGTCCTTTTCATTTTTAGAAAGTCTGAAAAGGTACGTAAAGTTAACTCCGAAAGTCCTTTTTCGTCATCTAATCCCTTAAGTCCGAAAAAGTATAAAATAATACAGAAGGGATGAATTTTCGATAGTTTTAACGAGCCGAACAAAACAAGCGCTCGATCTTTTTGTGCAATAATCCCTCAGGTCCAAAAAGATTAAAATCTAGAGGGATAGCACTTCCGGTCACTTTAACGAGCTGGAAGGCCAAAACTCGGCAATCTTTTCATATTTTACGAGTCAGATGAAAAGAGCTTAAAGAAGACTCGTCTTTTGAGGAACGAGTGATAAAATGGGTTAGCAGCTGATTCCAGGTAAGGGTTGGAATTTTCCAATCACGGCAGTGTCACAAGGATGGCTAGTGAAATCACTCTTCGCAGCTGTTCCTCAAAATGGGTAAAAAATCAAATGGAGGTGAATGATCGGCCAATGGAAAAGTGGAGGTGACAGTGCAAACACGACCAAGGCTTTAATGGCTGATAATGTTACATTCACGGTGGTTATTTACCGGAGGATAGTTCATTTTTTAACGAGCTTAAACGCGGGTTGAAACACTTGCTCGATCTTATGTTTATTTTTTAACGAGCATGAACTATGTGATAAAACTGCTCGATTATCCAGTCATATGATAAGAATGTCTCATGTAAGATTCCATTTTTTATGGAGCTTGCGCCTTACGAAGCTATGCCCCGCATCCTTTCTTTATGCAATTTAGGACACGACTAATTCAAAAAACAGATAAATAATCGCTCTTTGCTTGCACTCCAAAAGGTTTGCATGCCCCCAGGTATAAAGTACGATTTCAAGGTTACCCCTCAATTTGCAGATAAAACATTTGTTCTACCAGGAAAGGCCTACCTCTTTCAGGTTACCCAAAGATTGTTCTATTAATCTTTCAAACAAAACACTTCTTCGGCGATGTCCACCGAGATAAACAAAGGTGAGTGACAACGAGCGCCAAACACATAACTTTGACAAAAGAATCTTATTCTAGAATAACCCCTCTTCCAAGACGGACGGGGTACAAAATAGTCATATTCTCCCGCGGAAACCTACCCTATACCCAAAGTTTTCCTGCCGAAGCAGACCAGGATGCATGCCCCCTGGGTTCCAGTCATATCCTTCCGAATTACTCGCGCTCATCAGGAGGACGGACCGTGGGTTGAGACATTTCTTGCGTGAAGAGACCATTTAGGGATGGTATATGACTATTTGCGATGCGTGATCCCGGAAATGAAAGCTGGTCCACGAGCTTGACCACTCTTCCTTCGTGCGGAAAACACATTACTCTAAAGAGTGAGGATACGATGGCTCCCATGCAATAAATATAGTCTCGTCCAAGGAGTAGGTTATAATCCAAGGGTCCTTGAACGACCATCACATTCATTTGAATGGTCTTCCCTTTCAATGTGATAGGCACATTGGGGAGGATCCCTAAAGGTCGACTGGTTCCTTTATCAAAGCCTGTCAGATTTCTCATTTCAGGCAAAAGCGCTGGCGAACCAAGCGCTTTCCAAGCAATAGAGGAAAGGATACTCACAGATGCCCCCTCATCAATGATGGTGCTAGCCATGACCATTCTGTATATTTGGACGATAATTCTGAATGGTATGCTTGCTGGCAAACGGGGTCTGCCTAGTTGGTTCCAGTTAAAGGAGACAACTAGGTTGCTTGGTGGTGGGACCGAGTAAACGGCCGGGTATCGCTCTGACGAACTTCCTTCCTGCAATAAAGGAATGGGGGGATTGCCCCGTGCTCATTGGAGTCTGTGTTGATGAAGAGAATTTGGATGGTGTCATCTTTATCCTCTTCAGTGACTATATCATTCGAAGACAAAACCTCTGAAGGCAAGATCGGGTCAACTGTCGCCTCGACCTTTTGACTTTCGTCGGGTATGGATTCAGCTGGTTCATCTTCAATGACCGGCGCTTCAGCTGACCACTTGAGCGGGCCAGCTGGATTTTCAACTAACGAAGGACTCGGCAAGAGTTTTTTATATCCAGGAGGAAGTCGTAACGGTGAAACCGGACGATCATCCAAAACTCTTTTTGCTTCGTCTAAGAAGGGACAACGGTGGATGGTGTGGTTGCCTTCGCACAGTCTACAGGGAGATCTAGCTCTCCCTTTTTGTCCAAGGACTTCACTTTCACTAGTTGACGATATGCATTCAACATGGCTATCAGAGGTTGATGCCACCGGATTGTGCAAACGGGGAGACCAGTCCCTTAGTATCCGAGGGATGCAGGGACAATCTCGGTGAAAGTGGTCTCCCTTGCATATGACACATGGCGATTTAGGCCTAGTCAGTGCTGTGTGTGGATTTTTGTCAGACGACACTTGTTTGCCCCCAGTCACTTTTGGCTCTTTCTTCTTCTTCTCTTTCTTCTTCTTTTCCTTCTTCTCCTTAGGAACTTGGTTTTTTGTTTTACTAGTTCTGTCAAGCGAAGAGGAAGGAGGAGAGGAAGAATTAGAAGAAGTAGAAGGCTGGTGGGTAACTCTGGACTGGTCTAACTGCTGATTTGACTGTTCAGGAATCGTGGTGTTCTGAATGACATTGGTTGAGAAGAGCCAGACCGGCAAGCCAATTGTCAGTCCTGGAAGCGACAATGTGGCCATATGGGGCGCACCAACATCTCCCCAAGAGGAGAAGGGACTAGGATTTCCACCAAGGGGAATTCCTTGGTTGGTAGGCTCCATTTTCTCAACCTAAAGATCAACACAGGAAAGAGGGTGATTATTCCGTTTAAAATAAATTTTAACGACGCTTAGACACAACTTGCTTTTTCAATTTTAAAGAGTCGATAAAAAGCTAAAGATGACTCTAGTCGCCTTCGATGTTTTAACGAGCCCGAAGTGACAAATGCTCGGATGGACTTTTTCCGTTATAGAGTCTGAAAAAGGCCAAAAGGAAATGCTCTGGATTTCTAGGTAGAGGGTGTGCCAAACTTTTCGCAAAACCGCAGAATACTTTTTAAGGTACGGGCGGTCAATCTTCCTGAATGCTGTGTTCAGTGCATTGCGATCAGTAGGGCGGCCGACACGGTTTCCTATGGATAAAGGTTTTATTCCTATAAGGGTCTCCCAATATATACTCGACGGTACGTGGGAGCACAATCCGTACTGGCGCTATCGTCTCTCAGGAGGAATCACCCAACCATCAGCGAGATCGACAGTCACCAGGTTTTACGACGCTGGAACACGTCTCTAGCCTAGACCTCTATGTTGTGCGTTAAGTTACAAAGCATTTTTAAGTTCATTCAATTTATTTTAGGTTGATCTTTCTTAGAAGTTTGCCTTTTTGGATCACCACGAGATGTATGATACAATTCCTAAATGCAGTCTAAAGATGATAAGCAAGCTTTTATATCTTTTCAACAATGAAAATCCTAGCTACAAGGGGAAAAGAAAGACACAATCTTTTCTCAAAGAGCATAGAGCACACTGTAAATGCACTTTTCCTAAATCAACATACAAACTTTCAATATGCAAATGCACAAATGCATGTATTTGTTTTCGCTTTCTTAATATTGATGCCTAAAAAGAAAGCTGTTGTACAAATTTGAATTCGATTTCAAGTGAAAAACATAAACAAGCTCCTTTTTCGAAATCAAAAAGACGATTACGACACTTTATGATTTACTTGTTTCGACACTAGAAATGCATAAATTCAAACCAAAAGACAAAATTAAAAGCGTAATCAACTGTGAACAGCAAACAAACTCACTCCTAAGATCAAAACGACACTTACGACAGGTCTAGATCTAAGGGCGACAGTATGACTAGTTTACTTTTGTAATGGGAAACTGCAAATGATGTAAAAAATACACAAAGAACAAATACAGTTTCTTTATACAACTGAGGCGGAATTGAGGCAAAGAAAAGGGGTTTTAGATAGGTACACTGACTGATAACAGGTTGCAAAAAAACAGAGATAAAACTGAGGAAAAGGAAGCAGGGAACCACAGCTGCACAAGGCAAAGGCTGATCAGCGCACCCTCAGCACAGAGAAACTAAACTTCAACGCAGGTATCCTTCACGGGACCTGCGTTGAAATGCAGAACCTCTTCACAGAGTCTGCGCTGAAGCAGAAACGAGAATTGTTTTTGGGTTCTGGGTCACGGTTTGCAATTTAATCTACAGTTTTTGGCCGGATAAAAGCTATCAATTAGGTACAATTAGGAGGATGATTTAAAGGAGGACTAAGATCTATCACAAAGGGCTGTTAGAGCACTTGTGGATCAGCTGTTAAGATCATAAACAAGCCCAGTGAGTGGACTAGAGTGGCAGATCTCTACTTTGCATTTGAAAATAGCAAATTCATTTCGATTCGGCACTCTTGAGTTTATGAGAATAACAACAATAGAAACACAAATAAACTAACAAGATACGTTCCCCAGCGGAGTCGCCAATTTTTTGTTGGGAAAAGTATCCATTCGGAATGCCCCTATCCCACTCTAAGGTGTGATAGTGCCTTAGCAACAAACAAGGAAACTTATTTGAGTACTTCTTCTTTATGAAATGTAAATGAGGAGGAAGGATCTAACTAACCTGTGTCTTTCGCTAGTTTGTTGATCCAATCGCTCCTCTCTTCAGTAGTTCCCATCTCCCAGCTCCCTCACTGGCCCAGCTTCACCGAATTCCTGCAAGATCACAAGAGAGAGAAACTACAAGAAGATACAGATATACATTCATAAAAAGCTCAAGATCAGATTAAGCTAAACGTGTAAGTATAACAAAACATCATTGATACACAACATGTAGGAGAAACTCAAATAGTTTATTGATATGATAAGAAAGTCCAAGAGGAGATACAACCAAGTGAGTTCCGATCCAGCATCTACCTCCCAGCAAAGGAATCCCTTCTTCTCCTCCCACAAAGCATAAATCACTCAATGTACTAATCTCAATCTCAAACCAACAACAATTCTCTGCAAAGTACAAAATTCCAGCCTCCTGAACCTCTGGGTGAGAGGTCCATATATAGATGTAAGCAGAGAGGATAAGTCAGCTTATGTTTTGACTTGTGGCTTCTCTCTGTCAGTTCTTGCTTCCACTTGGAGGTTGAGAGCCTCTTACTCATCACTAGTCGAATTCATTGAGGCAAGTGTCATTGGAGAAGATTCTAGAAGCTTCCATGGTCTTTCCACCTCGTTGAATGAGCTTGCCATTTGTCATTTCCCGCTCAGCACACCCTGGTAGTGCTTCCACCTGCATTGCAACGCACCTAGCCAGTGTAGCTTCTACATTTCAACGCAGGCAGCTAGTGGAGCCTCTGAATTGATCCTGATTTGACTAGTTTTGGGCAGTTTCTGGTGGAGAACTTCTCGGAGAAGCTATCATTTGTTGACTTTGTTCCTTTAGGGGTAGGAACAACTCTTTTAGGGACTTTGGATCCCTTGGATTATGGACATTTTATGCTCAATGCTGTCAGGCACAAAAATGTCTATAACAGGCGGGGAAAATGAACCAATAGAACTAAAAAAAAGGAATATCACACCAACATGCACTGGTGCAGGTTTATTTCTCCTGCTTGGACAAGGCAAGGAAAACCAATTTGAAATAAGGTGCAGGAAATAGAAATTTAGCTACCTCACACAACGGATCCGCTTTCACTAAATTAAATCAAACTTGACAATATAAACACAAATTACAAGAAATAGAAAATAGGGTAAATGTGCTGGGTTAGCTGGGCCCTAGCCAACCACTGTGTTTCCCTTTCAAACGAAAATGTTGCTCAGTACTTTAATCAATTCATTAGCTTCAAACATAGAAATACGACTTATAAAACATGAGGCAAATCTCCCTTCTCATTAATTCACTGAGGCAAATACACGCGTGAATACATAGTCCAACCTAGATTCGGGCGATAACAAAATACAGTAACCAGTTACCACCTCTCTGGTTGTGTCTCTGTTCTATACAAAACTTCTATAAAAATATCTCGTCCTATTTACATTATTCATTATATAGATACTTGGTCGAAGACCAAAATATATCATTTAACCAATTACATAACCACATGCAGAATTTAGATTTTCGGCCTTCAAAATTAGATAGTTCAACAAAAATGACTGTAGCCAATCTCCAGTTGTTCCTTCTTCATAAATCTAATCTTGGCTACTTTTGGATCGATCTTGCTGTCGTGGCTGAAGCTCAGCTGCCTAGATCGATCTTGCTGTCGTGGCTGAGGCTGCTCAAAACAAGCCAGTGATCAAGGAGGTTCAAATCTGCTACAAGGATTTGTTGTGCTAGCACCGATGCAAGATCCGATCCTGCACTAGGATTAGTGGTCACGGTAAGTACTTTGACTACCAAATAAACAATGGAGATATTGATAAGTTACAAAGAGTGATTATAAGCAAGAAATCATGTAATAAAGGATTAATTAATTCTAAGTTAAGTTAAAAAGATGAAAAATAAAGGGCATACAAAATATGTCATCGTTCTTGGACTGGTGCAAGATGAGGGTGTATAAGAGAGGTAAAACAACGGTAAATGGTTATGATTTAGGAAGGGGAAAATGGAAAAAAGAGAGAAAATTAGGGGGCTAACACGGTGTATATGCGTAATGGACAAGTTCATCCCAAGGACGTGAATGAGGATAATTAACCCATAGTAGTTCTAGTTGTGGATAATGGACATCTTTTTGTTGATCTAGTCAACGATATGGCTCCTATGACTCATCCTATGAAAATGTTTATTGTGATGCAGCTAGAAGGAGGAGTTACGTAGGGTTGTGGTATGATAGAAAATATAAATAAATGCCTCATTATTGGTGATATCTCTTAATGACCCCAACCATCATTCAACTTCCAATGTACGTGTTCTTGTATGCTAGCATAATCTTTGTGGTATTCAACTATTTTGATGTTGCTTTAGGTTATCAGAATATCGAAATACATTTCTACGAAAGATTCCTTCTTCAATTTATCTGGCAGCATCAAAATTAGCCAAAAAACTTTACAAAACATCTAATTCACAACTTCATCAATCATCGATATAACTTACAAATAACGATCTGTAGTGCTCCAACCTTTCTCTGATCTTCATTCTTTCTTCATGGTATTTATAATAATTGTCACAATATTTCCTCCCTCTAAATTGGGGACATATACACTTTCTCTATCCAAGATTATTTACCAGGGGAAAAAATCATCAAATTTAGCTACATACACTATTTCTCTCGAATCATCACATCATTGAAGAATTTCAACCTTTCAAAAAATCATTCCTTCTATCCTTACTTGGAAACAATGTCATCAAAAATGTACATTTTAGTGTTCCCAATATTCTTATAGCTCCCCCTTTCTATCATGCTCAATATTTCCATCATTATTTCATGAGGTAGGCTTACCTCTTTACAACTTTGGCAGTTATGTACCTGCTCATATGATGGAGACTTGTTATAAACATTATAGCCTAAACGATACATTGAGTTAATTTTTCTACATTATTTGATAGGGTTTCCTCTCACCATGACAGTATTAACATATTCATGGTTCATCTTTATATGAGTCTACTTTTATCGAAGTTCCCAAGGAACCAACTTGATTACCAAGTTATCATTCCCTCCATTCACCATGCTCATTATTTCCAAGGATGCATCATTATGTACAATAATTTGTTTGATTCTTCTTCCTTCTCATCTATCTCTTACATGCAATTCTTTAATAGAAAATGCAACCAAGACAAATGTACAAGTAAAAGTGCATGAAAACATGGGTATAACTCTAGGGTTTTCAATAAATCTTAGAGAGGGATAATTATAGGGTTTCTGATTCAAACCCTAAATTTCATGATATTTCCTTTTGAAACACCAATCCTAGGGTTTGATTCTCAAATCCTATTATACTCTTTCTAGGATTTTCCATTTACCATAGACTACCTACAAACCCTAAAAACCAAAATTCAAGGTTTTTCATCAGGGAAAAAATATATTACAGTTAGGGTTTCTCTCTTAAATAGGGTTTCTAAGTATTAACAAAGATATTTTTACAAAAATTAATGACCTTTATGAAGACTACAAACCCTTAGAAGTAAATAGCAATCTTTTCTATCAAATAAAGGTTAGGGTTTTCTTACTTGATAAAGGTTTTCTACTTTATTAAACATCATCTAGGTTTTTGTAATCCCTAGATTCCAAAGATGAAGTCTAAAAGCCTTATTATCAAAACATCTATTAAAAAATACCAATATAATAAAATAAAAAAAACCGTTCGACTGTGCAAATGGACATTCCTTATGAATACATACTTTAGTCAACCATGATTTCTAAAACCCTGCCTTATTCCATAGCTACTCCACTATTTCCAAAAGCATCATAGTTAACATATTTTTGTGAGGCCTTCTTCACAATTCAAGGTAATTCTTTTTCCATTGATGTCGTGGTATTCTTGCTACTTTCAAAAGTGAAAAATCAAACGATGCCAAGGCCACAAAATTCCTTTAAAGGTATTGCAACTTCATGAACTTCTCAAGATGTAATCATCAAGCCAATATGTTTTTCAAGGTGATATACAAGATAAAGTTTCAACATTATACAATGTTCTATGATTGTTAGGTATTATTCCCTTTGGTTAGGTATTTCTAGTTTCACAATATTTTTATATAACAAACCTATAAGGTCCTAAAGGCTTGCTTCAAGAAAGTCTTACAATGTTAGAGATTTCAAACAATGATACTATCTGAGAGATGATACCACTTGTTTTTCTTGACTATGTTATGGAAGGATATAGAAGATACTATAGGTTCTTAGATAGGCTCCTTCCTTCATTGTTATAGTCAAAAATGTACTACTTCCTCCAAGGATTCATTTTAATGACTGCTATAGGATCTCAAAAAGACCTATTTCATGGGCTAGTACAAGATGCTTCATGTTTCTTCTATCATTGACTGTAGTGGGTGCTTTTAAGGAGGAAAAATTACAAGATATTCTTACTATTGCACAAGGATCTTATTTTGTTGTTTCAAGAGGGACACCTGTAGCTTTCTCCTTACTTTTGATCTAATATAATTTCATTTTGGTTGGGGCTTCTTCAAACCCAAATATTGATCTATTATACAGGTGTGATTCTGGTTCAAAATTCATATTTATTTAATCAATATTGTTGTTTATCCTTTCTAACATATATATGCATAGAATAGAAAAGTATCTTGGCTTCTATACCCCTATTTAGACTTCAAACTTGTAGTGTTGAAAAGCTAGAGCAATATTATAGGAATAATCACAAACTTATGTTTATGATATTAGGTCATCTCTTCAAAAAAAACACCTTGATCTTTCAAAGTTGAGTGAGAAATGGTTAAGGGATGGGCTTCAACAAGATTTTGAATTAGAGGAAAAACCCATGACTCTGACATCCATATTCAATACATTAGTCCATTGTTGTAGTTGTTATATACACCCACCCATGTAGTTGTGATATACACACATAAATATATATTTTCTTGTTGCATGCATGCACACACAAATCTATAATTTGAAGGTGTTGTAGACAATTTGATAGTTCTATTTGTATAAATGTCATAACCAATGTCAAGATGGTTGTTTCACTCCTCAATATTTATTTGTGAATTTTTAGGAGCCTTATTTTTGGTATTAGTTTTTTGGTTTGTTTATTTAATAAGTGCAGGGTATTGTAATATTCTTCACAATCATAATAAAAAGAAAGTTCTATATAAATTTGTGTTAATTAATTAATCGTAGCCATCATAATGGAAAAGATGTCCATAATTTATGTGTTATTTATCATCATGGATGAAATTACTAATATTACAAGTGGTGGATACAGTTTTTGGATTAGCTTTCGATTTGGTTTGCAATATTTATGGTGAATTTGGAAAAAAATCCCATAATAGGAACACACACCAACCTTTCTAGGAGCTTTTAATTAAATGTGATTTACGACCACAAAAAATCATACCCTACATCCGTTCAAAATTTAGCTAATTATCATTTGGAAAACATTCAACACTACAACATTTTGTGATAAATGTAAAAGGATATACCTGCATTGTCTTCACTATTTTATACCCTCGGCCTTTTCTTGCGCTACATTTGTTCCTCCAAAAGAAACCCCTAACCATCCTAACCACACTTTTTCTATCATCTTGCAGAATGTTTTGTATATCATCCTTGGTGTGAGCCAGAAAGCCTCCTCACCAAGAGGACAACTAGATTGGCAACAGGTACTGAAGTTTATTCTATGATTGAATTCTGACTATCATTGTTTTGGGGGAACTTGTGTATTTTCCAACACAAAAGAATGATTAATTCAAATGAATAAAGGGTGATTGTGATTTATTAAACTTCAAATACTTTGTTAACCACCCTTTATTTCTACTTGGTAAACCACTACAGAGAATAGAGAATTAGTGGGATTGATTTCTCTTCATAATTCCTGTAAACTTAATAGTTATCTATTTTTCTCTTAATAAGCCCACATTATGTCACAATTAACATTTCCCACATAAAATATACATGGTAAAATACTTTCTCAAACTCATGTATCCTTAATTTGGGTTGAAGAGGAAGTCATGGGTGTGACCATTGAAGGCCAAATTGTAACAACAAAAATAGAATATAACTAACATAGAAAAACACCTAACCATATTATAAATGTTAGTGTCAGTCTTATCTGCCTTCCACCAGTGATCAAATATGCTTTTACCAAGTTTGTTAGGAGCCTCAAGGTAAAATTTTATCATGTCACTAGGTTTACAGAGCAAAATTTGGTCACTGGCTAATTTGTCTAGGAACGTTTCCATTCTTTTGGGAAAAATCACACATGTTGGTTGCCTACCTCACTTAGATGAAGGTGTCATAATAAAAAGAGTGTTTTCATTATATCAGCCATCATCATCACCATTTCACTCAGTCTCATGTCTTCATTAATTCATTAGGGTTTCAAGGTCCATCTTCATTATGTGTAAATCCAACATTAAATAAATAATGACAAGCAACTTTTTGATGTTAGCTTGATGAATTTTCACTAGTTATACATAATTTCAGTCTCAAAGGTTTAAGGAGAAGAAGTTTTAGTGTTCAAAAGGTAAAATTGCAGCTCAGGCTTTAGCTCTCCAAAGTGACTCAGTCTTAAAGGTGAAAAATCAGTTTTTTAAAAGGTATGTGGGGCCCATTTCTTTTCAAAAAGGAAACATACTTGCCTATATAAACCAAAAAATTCCCAAACTAACTTCATTTTCCTTCTATTTCCCTTTGTTCATCAATCTTTCTCCTTCATTGGCAAGAAAAACTCAGGATTTTAGGAAAAATAAGCAAAAAAATTGAAGGCGTTGTGCTTCCAGAGACTATGTTGTGCTTTTGAGGTCGGCATTGCGCTTTCGGACACTGTGCTGCGCTTGTGCCAGAGCAGCCCGAAACCTTCCAGAAACCACCCAAACTCAAAATTGAAGCTTGAAACTTACTTTCTTTCTAATCTAAACTTGTCTACCAGTATGTACATGACTTCACTTACCTTTTTCCTTTAACAAGATGGATTCAAGTACAAGATTTCTTCATCTAAGGTTTTAGGCAAAATTATCATGTTATAAGCTAGGGTTAATGATGGATAGTCTCGTTTTCATATGCTAAACATGTAAATCTTTCATCCTACACCTCTACACATGTTTAAAATACATTTTGACCCACTGAACCAACTACAAATCATCAAATTACTTCACCAATAACTAAACCCTAACTTATTCCTAGCAATTTTGGTCATAAATTGCTTACAATCCCTATCCATTTCCTATAATTTCCCTAAGAATTATTTCCACTCCACCTATCCATCATTTCATGTTTTCACTCATCCCTCACTGTTTTTTCTCATTTTCCTACTGCTACGGTTTCTATCATCATGGAAGGAAATTCTTCACGAGAGAGGAAAAAACACCATAAGGAGGAAAATTTCTCACATATGAACCTACAAACTATAATGAAATCAATACATCACCCTTCATCAAGCATTTTTTTGAAGATGTGAATTGTCTAGATCTTTGCAAAAAGGTGTGTGAAGTAGGTTTCCATGAATAGTTAACAAATTGGATTACCACTCAATTGAAAGGGGAAAGTGCTACCATTGCTGGGGTTGAGCTCACATTTTCAATGGCTGCTATTTCACTTGCTACAGGAATACCAAATCATGGAAAATACTAATTTAAGGGCATGAGCTTAGATCTTGAACATTACAAGTCCTCCTTGAAAACACCATACAGGGAAACCCATACACATATCATATCTTTTAGGTACATGTTGGAGAAGTATTTTCCATGAATGAAGGTTGTCATGAAATTTTTCACATGTGAGGGAAGGTTTTCTAGATTGTATGCCTACCAAATACAACTTCTAATGCACTTTACAGCTCAGAAACCTCTCAAGATGTCTGAGAAGGTATAGGTGAAAAACCAAGAACACTATCGTAGTCTCTTTCATCGTACTTTGATAAAGACTATTGTTCTCCATCAACTTGTTGAGAAAAACATGACATGGGATTCTTTGTTGGAGACATCTTTGAAATGGCATGAGTCTAATGTTTCAGTTCAACATCCAAACTTGCCAACACATCAGATGGAGGTTGGATCATCAAGCCAATCAGTGGAGGTTCCTAAATCACCTAGAATTGAGGTTACTAGGATGTACCAAAGAGGAACAAGGCTTGTGTTTTCTTCTCATGGTGAGAAAGGGGCCAAGCCTTCTACATCAATGAAACATGGATCACCAGTATAGGATAAAGATTTGATTGAGCATGAGTTTGAGTTGGTAGACCTGGAAATAAAAAAATGAGCCCTCAAGCATGCAACAAATTATCAAAGAAAAATACTCTCAAATCAAAGAACTCATGGACAACATGGCAAGGGCAAGGTTTGTCATCTCATTCCTAGAACAAGAAGACAGTCAGCGAAAGGCTAAACAACTTATCATGGAGATAGAGCAAGCTAAGTTATTGCATCAAGAAGGTAAAGGGAAAGTAGTATTGGAGACCAATGAACCTGAAGAAACTGAAATACAAGGCAAGAAAAAGAGGCCAAGAACCAAAGGACTCAAGAAGGAATTGAAAGAAGAGAAAAAACACAATTTTCTAGATGAAGAACTATATATGGAGGACATAATTGCCTTACAGATAAATGAGGACAGGGAGTATTGGTTAAACAAGGTCAATGACCACTTGGAGAAGCTTATCGACAAGGCCAATAGAGATAACCAGCTACTAAGGCACATGGCACATCACAACCAGACTAGAAATGTAATTTGTAACATCAAGGTCAAATAGCTAGAAAACAAGCTCAAAGAAACACTCTAGGACCAAAATGAGAAGGGTAACTTAGAGATGCTTACTGAAGCATCCATGAGGGCTTAACATAACTCATGTTGTAGCTCTTGACCAATTTTGGAGAAACTTTGGACATTTTTTGCTTTTTGGCTATTTCGGTGCCTAATTCAGAAATTTGGCCAATCACACAAGCGCAGCGCCTTGGCACTGTGATTTTTCCTCGGGCATCCAAATGAAAAATGGTTTGAACTTTTCAAAATCCCATTGAATCCTTTCAAAACCCATTTCATCATATTTTCCAGAGATGGCCCAAATTTTGAGAAAAGGAGGAAAAAGTGGTCAAAATCAGCATTATACCTCTCTTTTTGACAGGCATTGCGCTTATGGAGTCACCTTGGGAGAATGGATTTTTGAAGACCTTCCCATGGGTAATTTTCACAACTTCAAGGTGTTCTCGAAATAGAACTTGACAATATAGTTGACCATTCTTTGAGATCTGCATTTGGACCTCAGGAAAGCACCTTAAAGTGGGCTCAAATTCGGTGCTACGCTTCTGCAAATTTCTGTGTTTTTCATTTAAATTTCAGTGTGTAAATTTCCTAGTTTTCAGTTTGACTTGGTCAAAGTAAAACCTGTTGATGTAATTCAAGTTAGTTCAAGGTTATAAGATAGAATCATAAATAAATGGACATTATAGATTGTTTTTTTTGTTTAATAGGCCTCATTAAGGAAGTAAAATCCAAAACAAAGTCCACAAGAAGTGTTTCTATTTGACGTTCTCACTCTCACCTGCTGGTTGAGAGAATCTTGGAATCAGTTTCACCACCTAGGAATTTGACTCCTAAAGGTGGGGAAGTGGTTCAATTGATTCTATATTTATCATTTCTCATTCAGAGAGAAGGGTTGGACTTTTGTGGAGCAGGCTTGTATGTTTATGTTTTCTTCAGCTAATATAGGAGCAGTTGCAACTATATTTCAGGAACTCTAGTTTAGTGAGTCTATGGTGTTTTCTTCCTCTTACTATCAGTTTCTAATCGATAATTCATCTCTCTTTACATACTTTATCTTCTTCCTATGAATTTCCTTGTAGTTATATAGACAGGTATCTTGAAATCAAGCTCTATTTATGTGGAATTCATAGTTGTGTTTACTTTCTTCTAAAGCTAATGAATTCATGCTTCCACATGCTCATTAGTTTGTTTTAAGCTCACAAACCTATACTACCATTAGAAACACTCCAATTGCACCATAACACACTGATATCTAGCTCCTATTTATACTTGTTTCTGCATACTTGAAGCCTAGACCTAATTACTTGTTCTAAAACCTAGTCCAACAAACTTAATTCACAAATACTCAAAAAAAATTGCATATCTAGCCTAAAATCTTGTTCTTTACAGCTTTGCATTGACAAATCCTTTGAGAGATCCCTTTTTGGCTAAGTAGGGCTAGCTACTTAGCTAAAAGTGGTTCGAGCTTGCCTCTTTCGATCTCCTCTTCATCTTAGGAAATTGTAGGGGAAAACATTTTTGGCGCCATTGCTGGGGGAACGACTAATAAATCATTCATGGGAAATATTTTAGAGCTTTTAAGAGAACTAGTTCTTTAGTTGACAGTTTCCACAACCCAACGATAGGCTGATTTTACAAATTTCATCAATCTTAAGGTGTGAAAAAATTATGGCTCCTAAAAGATATACTAGGTCAAATCCTGACCCAAATCCACCTTTTATTGTTGAAGATCCTAAAAAACTACTCAAAAAACTTAAGTTACCTATCACTAAAAGTGCAATTTGAAAAATCAAAAGAAAAACTTCTTTTCCTAAACATCTATTTGCTTTTGAGCAGAATTCTTTTGATACTCAATTAGAATTGTCTCTTTCAAGGTCAAAATATGAGTCTTGCATTTCTGAAGTGATATCTGAACCTCTTCAATTTGAATCTCATTCTCATTCTTGAGAATCTCTATCTGCTAGAGTTGACCATGAGTTGTGGTTGAATTTTGACAAACTTCAAAGTCTTGTTGACCAGCTCCAAATCACTACTGAAAAGGCCTAGATTGAGTATCAGCTTGAATACTTAACTATTGTCTCATCTTCTACTACACCTCCAAATACATCTCCCAGTACCTCAGCCACCTCATCCACCACCTCCATTGGTGTCATCATATTTACCTACACAACCCATTGTAGTACCTCCACCACCTCCAGCAATTATGGCATAATTTAAGCCTCTCATGCTACCTACTCAACTTGCTGCTTTACCTTAGAACTATGGTCAAAGACTCCCTCTATTTGATGGGAGCTCAGAAATCACAGCCCAACATCATGTTGATAAATTGATAGATTTTATCGTTCTTGAAGAAATTGATGAAGATGATGCTAAGATGAGAATAATAGCTCAAAGTTTCTCTGGAGATGTGAAGAAATGGTTTCGCAATTTGGATGCTAATTCTATCAATAATTCTCAGAGACTAATAGAATTATTCTTAGCACATTGGCAAGAATAGAAAAATCCATTATAGATTTTGGATGAGTACAATTCTATGAAAATAAATCAGAACGAAACAGTCCAAGAGTTTATAGCAAGATTCAATTTGGTATACAATTCTATTCCTGGTGATATGAAGCCTCCACCTGGTCTAGAACTTCTCCATTATCCCGATGCTTTTGACCCAGACATGGCATATTAGCTCAGAGAGAGAAACCCTGCAACTCTTGAAGAAATGCAGTGAAATGCAGTAAGTGTTGAAGCTAATCTACTTAACAAGAATTCTAAATCAAAGCCTGAGAGGACTAAGAAGAAAGTTGTTTTTAAAGAAGAACCTTCATCATCTTCAAATGTAAAGCTTGACACTCTTATCAAAACCATGGACAGAATGTCCATAAATGATCAACAATCAGAGCCTCCAGTGAGAAATCCAAACTTTTGTGGAAAACAACAACAACAATAGTTCAGAAATAGACAGAAAGAGCGACGAAATCAAGATCCTCAAGGACAAGTAAGAGCTTCATTTCAGCAAAATTATACGAAAGGCCAGGAAGAAGATGAAGAAGAGATTGTAGAAGAAAATCACTTCTTTGAAGAAGATGAGTTGCCTACCTTTATAAAAGAAGAAGATCATTTTCTTGAAGACTCTTTCATACCAAGTGATGAGCAACTTGTACTTACGAGTGACGATCTATGGGTTGTTCAAACTAAAGAATACCAAAGAAGATATCATAATGCTCTTAGTCATCCACAAAAGCACTATAACTTGAGGAACATAAATGTACCTGTTACATTGAATCAGAAGAGGAAAAATGTATAGAGAGACACACAAAGCAAGGAAGCAGCTCCTGCAAATCAGAATAAAGAAAAATAAATTGTCATACTAAGCCGGGATAAAACAAATGAGGCATCTACCAAAAATGTGAGAAAAGATAAAGAGTTTCAAAGTGAAATTCATAAGAAGGAATCTCAAGCTAAATGGCAGATTGAAAAGAAGGATATCGCTACAAAGGAGGTAGAAATAAATCTAATCCTTTTAGTTTGGAAAATGAAATTTCTAATTTGAAAGTTTCAATTCCTCTCACTGAATTAGTGAAGAATGATAAATATAAATTTCAGATTGCAAAAATGCTTAAAGTTGACCAGATGTCAAATACAGCGAATGTGGCCGATGATGAACTAGCAATCCTTTTTGGTCCAGCCTTAGAAGGAACTCTTGAAGATAGTGAAATCCCTCCTTTTTATCTTAGTCTCAAACTTCATGACTTTATCCTCCATAATGCCATGTTAGATTCTAGTACCTCGCATAATATTATGCCTAAAGTCATCATGGATAAACTAGGACTGAGTATTGCGCTACCTTATCATGACCTCTACTCTTCTGATTCAAGTAGAGTGAAATGTCTTGGCCTCATTAAATAGTTAGTCGTGTCCTTGGACCAAATTCCAGCCAAGAATGTGTTGATGGATGTAGTGGTTGTTGATATTCCTCCTAGGTTTGGTATGTTGCTTTCAGTGACTTGGGGAGAAGAACTAAAGGTCACTCTATAGCTTGAATTTTCATATGCTACTATCCGAGTATTTGGGTAGCTCAAAAAACTCTATCAGGAAAAGAAGATGAAATTCATAATCAGTAGTAAGGAAAAACCAATCAATCATCCTATACATGATGTGCATACTGATCTTGATTCTTTAATTTTGTATAATGATAAGAATTCAGTCGATGATGAAAGTCAGCTTGTAGAAATTTCTGAAGTTTCAGGGGTTATAAGAAGCATGCAAAAATTTATCATTGTTGAAGGGAAAGGGATAGATGAAGAGTGTTTGCAGCCAACAAACCCTCTTAAAAAGATTGCGGAGATAGTGCAGAAAACGAAGGGTCTTGAGACAGCTAACCATCTTCCTAAAGATCAGACAGTCTAGCCTTCATAAATTCTTTTTCCAGATGAAGAAAATGGTCTTTGGATCATGGAGTTTGATGGTGCATGGGGAAGAGAAGGAGCTGGGATTGGTGTTTGGATACATTGCCCATTACATTAGTCATATAAATTCCTCGCAATGTAAGAATGACTTCTTACAAGTTAGCTTTTGACTGCTCAAACAATGAAGCGGAGTAGGAGGCATTGATTCCTGGCCTCAAGATTCTGAAGAAGTTGGGAGCAAAGAAAATTTATGTTTATGGCGACTCTAAGTTGGTAATCAAACAAGTAAAATGGGAATACAAGGCCAAACATCCAAGAATGAGAGCTTATCGCAATGTTGTACTTGACATCTTCAAAACTTTTACAGAATATACTTTCTCTCTTATTCCTAGAACTCAAAATGTTATAGATGACTGTCTTGCTACTGCAGCTAGTATGGTGAAGATTCCTATTCACTCTAATCAGAGGTATTCTATCCATGTCAAACATCGCCCAATTGTCCCTGATAATATGAGATTTCGGTAAGTGTTTTGGGATGACAAACAGATCAACAATTTTCTGCAATTGGAAGGAGAATTTCAGAGTTCCCACATTGATGATACATCCAATAGAAATGATCCAGAGATTCAATCAGATGAGATTGAAAAATTGCAGGTGAAGGACAACAACATTCCAAGAGGCCTTGTACCTTTGAAAGATTTGTTTGATCATGACGATGTTTCCAAAAATCCCACCACAGTTACCACAGAAAAAGGTGTTGAAGATGTAAACATTGGTATAGCTAACAAGCCTAAGATGGTCAAACTATCAAAGTCCTTATCTCCTGAAATCAAAAGTATGTACATAGCTTTAATGAATTTTTTTTGATGTATTTGGTTGGGACTATTCAGATATGAAAGTTTATGACAAGAGTATCATTCAGCACACCATTCCGATCAAGCCTGATCAAAATCCATTTTTCCAGAAGCTGAGAAGGATTAATCCTAACTTGCTTCTATCAATTGAAAAAGAGCTAAATAGGATTTATAAGTCTCGTATCATAGTTCCTATTTGATTTTCTGAGTGGATGTCTAATGTAGTGCCAATAATAAAGAAGATCGTGGAGATTTGTCTTTGCATTGATTTCATAAATTTAAACAAAGTGCCCCTGAAAGATAATTATCCCCTGCCAAAGATGGATCATATACTTCAGAGGGTAGTTGAATATTCTAGGATATCATTTCTAGATCGATATTCCAGGTACAATTAGATTTTGGTGCATAAAGATGATCAGATGAAAACAACCTTCACAACACCATGGGGTACATTCATGTACACCAAGATGCCATTTGGATTGAAGAATGCAGGAGCATCTTTTCAGTGGGCTATGGACATAGCTTTCGCTAATGAAAAAGATGTATTTATGGTTATATATTGAGATGATCTCATAGTATTTTCCAAGTCTAATGAAGATCATTTACATCATTTGAGAATTGTTTTTCAGAAATGCAGAAAATTTGTTATTTCACTCAGTCCAAATAAGAGTCTATTCGCCATGGAAGAAGGTAAGCTACTGGGACACATCATCTCCAAGGGTGGCATTTGCATTGGTCCTGCAAGAGTTCAAGCCATTTAGCAATTATATTTCCCAAGGAACAAGAAAGAAATTCAGTCTTTTAATGGGAAAATCAAATTTTTGATAAGATTCATCCCTAATCTAGTTGAACATTTGAAAGAGATGAAAAACTTGCTAAAGAAGGATAGTGAGGTAAAATGGTCGTTAGAGGCTAAGAAATCTTTCCATGCAGTCAAATTTGAATTATCTACTTCTCCTATTTTGATTAGTCTAGATTATACTTTAGATTTCATTGTTTTTTCGTTTGCCTCTGAGCATACATTTGTAGCAGTCCTAATGCAAAAGAGATATCAGAAAAATGAGCAGCCGATAGCATTCTTCAACCGCACCATAAGATACACAGCTTAAGATACAACATCATTGAGAAGAAGGTTGTGGCATTGGTGAAAAATCTTAAATATTTTCGATTTTATATTCTGCATTCTCACACCATTGCTTATGTTCCCACAACAATGGTAAAATAAATTATTGTGCAAACAGATTCTGAAGGCAGAAGGGGCAATTATATTATAGCCATGTTGGAGTATGATTTGGGGATAAATCCCACAAATATCATAAAGCGACAAGGTTTGGCTAAGCGTATGGATGAATCCAATATACATGCACTAGACATCAATTTGATTGCAGCACTTTCTGAAGAAGAAGAAGAAGAAGAAGGCCAATACTTACAGGTGTTCGACATGTTCATCTCATCTCCATGTTATTCTGACATTTTTTATGTCTTGCAACACTTAAATCCTCCACCTAAATTTACCAAAGGTAGAACTAGATCTTTATAGTTGAAAGCTTCAAAGTATTGTATTCTTGATGGTGTTTTATACTACAAAGGCACTTGTGGTGTGTTGCTGAACTGTTTGCTAGAAAATGAAGTAAAGGATGTGATGAAATATTTTCACGAAGGAGACTGTGGTGGCCATCACTTCTGGAAAACTGAAACAAATAAAGGGCTAGTTTCTATTGGCCCTCTCTTTTTTCTAATGTATATAAAACAATGATGAGTTGTTATGAATGTCATATTTTCCAAGGAAAAAGAAAACTTTTGCCATTACACTTGTAGCCCATCTCAATTACAGGTCCTTTTTAGCAGTGGGGTCTTGACTTCATTAGTGAGATCCATCCTTCAGCACAGAATAGATGGATTTTTACAGCCATCGACTAATTCACAAAATGGATCGAGGCAACCCAACCAGGCAAGCTACTGATTATGTTATCATTCAATTTATGGATTCTAATATCTTCTCTAGATTTGGCTGCCTGCAAAAAAATCACTAATAATGTTGTTGCCTTCAAGTCAAAAATAATGGTGGATTTTTGTGCTAAGTATCATATTGCATTAGGAAATTCCATTGCTTATCATCCATAAGGGAATGGTTTCGCTGAATCTTCCAACAAATATTTGATCAACATTATCAAGAAATTTTTAGAAGTGAACAAGAAGAAATTGCACAGAAAGCTCATTAATGCTTTATGGGCAGACATAGTCATTACTAAGAAATCAATAGGTATCTCTCCTTTTCAGTTGGTGTACGAGATTGACACAGTTTTTCCTTCATCTCTTGTTGTCCTAGTCATGAAATTTCTGTAGGAATTGGATAGTGCAACCAATGATATGCAAAGAAGGATAAACTTGATGATCCATTTACAAAAAACTAGAGAGAAATTTTTTCAAAACACCTTTAAGCTTTAGGAAAGAATAAAAAATATCTATGATCACAATACCAAGGAAGACAATTTCAATTTGGGAGATGTGGTTCTTCGTTGGGATGCTAGAAATGAAGAAAAAGGAAAACATGGCAAATTTGAGAATTTGTGGAAGGGACCCTACAGAATCTTAGCTTTCAGAGGGAAGAATGATTTCCTATTGGAGGAAATGAATGGAGAAGATTATTCAGGAGGAGCAATCAATGGTAGGCTTCTCAAGCACTATCATGTTTGAAACAAGTTCTAAAAATGCTCATCACCATTGTACATACGGGCATATTTTTTATGTTCTAGTATCTAAGTGGATATCATAGGAGTTTGAAGCCTGAGGAGAAGGCCATAAGGCTTATTTGAATAGCTGTTATGTTTATTTTACTTTTGTAGTCCTGTCAAGTCAAATAGTCAGTTAATTTTTAGTTTCAGTTTAGTTTTCTACATTTTGACTCCATTGCCCAATGAATAAGGCTACTTGGTCTATGATGTTCTTGACACCTCCAAGGAGCTGCCATCCCTAGTAGGAGCCAATGTTAGTGTCACCCTTATCTAACTTCCACCAGTGATCAAATATGCTTTTATCAAGTCTGTCAGGAGTCTCAAGGTCAAATTTTATCATGTCACTAGGTTTACAGAGTAAAATTTGGTCACTCGCTAATAGGTCTAGGAAGGTTTCCATTCTTTTGGGAAAAATCACACATGTTCGTTGCCTACCTCACTCAGATGAAAGTGTCATAATAAAAAGAGTGTTTTCATTATATCAGCCATCATCATCACCATTTCACTTAGTCAGTAGTGTCTCAAGGTCCATCTTCATTATGTGTAAATCCAACATCAAATAAATCATGACAAGTAGCTTTTAAACATTAGCTTGATGAATTTTCAAAAGTTATTCATAATTTCAGTCTCAAAGGTTCCATGAGAATAAGTTTCAATGTTCAAAAGGTAAAAATGTAGCTCAGGTTTCAGCTCTCCAAAGTGACTTAGTCTTAAAGTTGAAAAATCAGTTTTTTAAAAGGTATGTGGGGCCCATTTCTTTTGAAAATGGAAACATACTTTCCTATATAAACCTAAAAACCCCAAACACACTTCATTTTCCTTCTATTTTCCTTTGTTCATTGAGCTCTCTCCTTCATTGGCAAGGAAAACTTGGGTTTTAAGGCAAAATTACAAAAAAATTGAAGGCGCCATGCTTCTAGAGACTGCGCTGCACTTCTGAGGCCAACACTGTGCTTCTAGACACTATGTTGTGATTTGGTGTTGCGCTTCTAGACACTACACTGTGCTTGTGCCAGAGTAGCCATAAACTTTCCAGAAATCGCCCAAACACAAAATTGAAGCTTGCAATTTACTTTCTTGCTAATCTAGACTTGTGTACAAGTAAGTACATCATTTCACTTACATTTTTCCTTTAGCAAGATGGATTCAAATACAAGATTTCTTCATCAAGGGTTTTAGGTGAAATTATCATGCTATAAGTTAGGGATAATGATGGCTAGTCTAGTTTTCATATGCTAAACATGTAAATATTTCATCCTACACCTATACACATGTTTAAAATACATTTTGACCCACTGAACCAACTACAAATCATCAAAAGACTTCACCAATCACTAAACCCTAATGTATTCCTAGTAATTTGGCAGTTTTCCTAGAAGCTTTGTTTTTCATTTCTCACAAGCACTCCTTTCCTTCATTTCGCCTCATTTAAGTTTCATAAGTTTCTTACAGTCCTTATCCATCTCCTAGAATTTTCCTTACCATTATTTCCACTCCACCTATCCATCATTTCATTTTTTCACTCATCCCTCACTATTTTTTTCTCATTTTCCTGCTGCTAGGGTTTCTGTCATCATGGAAGGAGATTCTTCACCAGAGAGGAAAAAAAACCATAAAGGAGGCAAAATTCTCAGATATGAACCTACCAACTGCAATGAAATCAATACATCTCCCTTCATCAAGCAATGTTTTGAACATGTGAATTGTCTAGATTTTTGCAAATGGGTGTGTGAAGTAGGTTTTCATGAACAGCTAACAAATTGGATTGTCACTCATTTGAAAGGGGGAAGTGTTATCATTGCTAGGGTTGAGTTCACATTTTCAGTGGCTATTATTTCACTTGCTATAGGAATACCAGATCATCGAGAATATTGGTTTAAGGCCATGAGCTTAGATCTTGAACATTACAGGCCCTTATTGAAAACACCATACACGGAAACCCATATACATATCACACCTTTTACGTACCTATTGGAGAAGTATGCTCCATTAATGAAGGTTGTCATGAAATGTTTTACATGTAACAATGTAAACTTTGAAACGGGAACTGATACTATTACCCATTTCATAGAGATAGCAAAAAATTGACCTGATTTTGAAAAGGGGCGATGCAGAACACACATATTTTTTTAGAACATAGTTTTTGGCACTTTAAATAACCTTAAATAACCGATATGATTACGCGTTTCATAGAGGTAGTAAAAACATGACCCAATTTTGAAAAGTGGTGATGCAGAATACCATACTTATTTTTTGGAGCATATTTTTGACAATTTAAATATTCTAATGTATCAAATATAAATATTTGTTTTTAAATGTTAGTGATTTTTATGCTAATTTTGAAACATGTTGATGCAACGCGTTATACAGCATACCTTTTTTTGTGTAGAGGGCTTATTTTTCACACTTTAAAATTTATTATGTCCATTTTTTTTTTAAATTATGATTACTTAAAGTGTTTTTAAGTTGTTTTATTTTTATTTTTTTAAATGTTGATTACTTCAAGAAAGTCATATAAAAATATATATATATAAAAAGACAAAAAAAAATGTTAATAAAAAAAAATTATCTCATAAACTATAAAAGAATTTGGAAAAAAAAAACATAATTTAATATATATATATATATATATATATATATATATATATATAAGTCAAAATAGAAAAATTAAAAAGACATTAACAAAAACAAGAAAAATAAATAAATGAAAACAAACTAGATTAAAAAAAAAATAGAAAATTAACAAAAATAAAAATAAAAAACTAGTAAAATTAACATTAAAAACATTTAAAAAAACTAAAAAAACAAAAAAAAACAAAAAAAAAAAAAACCAAAAAAATTTAAAAAATTTAAAAATATATGTCTTTTAAAAAAAACAAAAAAAAAAATATAAAACATGTATTTAAAATTAAAAATTAAATTTTTCAATAATCATGTATTTTTCTATTTAAAAAATAAAAAACAAAATTGATTAAACACAAAAAAAAAAACAAAGAAAAAAAAACAAAAAAAAAAAAATTAAAAAATTAAAATTTTTTAAACTTACCTTTTTTATTTAAAACACCAAAAAAAAAAAAATTAAAATTTAAAATTTTTTTATACAATTTTTTTTTTTTTAGAAAAGTATATATTAAAAAATTTTAAATTAATTGTTAAACAATTTTGTTTTTTTTTATTATTATTAAAAAAAATATTAAAAAATGTTTTTTTTAAACAAAAATTTTTAAAGCTTTTTTATTTAAAAAAAAAATTATTAAAAAAAAAAATTGGGCCGAATCACCACTTTGCCCTCTGGGCCACCCGCGGTGGCACGGTCCCGGGTGGAGGTCCTGCGACGCGCCACCGCGGGCGGCCGGGAGGGCCCAATTTTTTTTTAAATAAAAAACTTTGTTTAAAAAAAAAAAAAAAAACCTTGTTTAAAAAAATAACATTTTTTAATAATTATTTTTTTTAAATAATAAAAAAAAAAAACAAAATTGCTAAGCAATTATTTTATAATTTTTTAATATATATTTTTCTAAATAAAAAATAATAATATGTATAATTTTTGTTTTTTTTTTTTTTTTTTCAAATAAAAAAGGTAAGTTTAATCATTTTTTTTTCTTAAATAGAAAAATAAATGTTTCTTTAAATTTTTATTTTTTTTTTAATTTTTTGGTTTTTTTTGTTGTTTTAATTTCAGTTTATTTTTATTTTTTTATTTTTTTTAAATGTTTTTTTATGTTAATTTTAGTAGTTTTTTATTTTTATTTTTGTTGATTTTCTAATTTTTTTTTAATCTAGTTTGTTTTTAATTTTTTTTCCTAGGATTTTTAACGTTTTATATATATATATATATTTTAACGTTTTATATATATATATATATATATATATATATATATATATATATATATATATATATATATATAATTTTGTATTTTTTTCCTAATTCTTTTATGGTTTATGAGATAATTTTTTTTTTTGTCTTTTTAATATATATATTTTTAAGTAATTAACATTTTAATCTTAATTTTAGTAGCTTTTAATTTTTTTGTTTGTTAATTTTCTATGTTTTTATTAAATTTAGTTTGTTTTTAATTTTCATTTTTTCTTTTTAGTTTTTTGATAATGTTTTTTAAATTTTTCTATTTTTAACTAAATTTTATAGTTTGTTTCAATTTTGTTTTTCTTTTCCATATATATATATATATATATATATATATATATATTATTTTCTTTTGACAATTTTTTTTTTCTTTTCCATTTTTTTTAAATATGCTTTTTTACTATTTATTTGTTTATAATTTTTAAGTGTTTTTTAGTTTTTTCATTGTTTTAATTTTTTAAATTTTAATTTTATTTTATGTCTTCATTATTTGTTTGAAATTTTAATTTTTCAGGGTCATGATAAAATATTTTACGCTATTATTTCGAAATGTTGAAATAATTTTTTTTTTCGACAATAACGGTTAGTTTTATTTAGGGCGGCAAACTAGCTGCCGCATGCTCATACAATACAGCAGAACTAGAAACAGAATTTCGAGGGAAGCTGTTTGGATTTGCTATCAAGGAGACCAGAGGCATTTCACTGAGAAAGGTTCGCCTCTCTTTCGGATTTTTACCAGTCAGCCAGTTGAACAGAATCAAATGAAAGAACGCTTCGCCTCCTTTGTCAAGAAGTCCCTCAAAGCCAGTTGATTTGCTGTAGGACAGGATGGAGCATCGCACAAGGGCCAGAGGACTTCCCTGGGCAATTCCTGATCGTGCAACACATAAGAGCAGCGGTGCTATTGATTGGTGGAAGATACTGGTTATCCACGTCTACTTTGGAGAGGCTACTACTGTAACGGAGGAGCTCCATCGCAGGCCCCAATTTTTTCCTCGCACATAGATTGCCACCTTTTGGGGATGAGAAGCTTTGTTAATGCTGGAAATGGCCTTCAGATTTGATAACTGAGTAAAGGTCAAAACTGGAACTGAGCTGCCTTCTTAAAGGTCTTTTGTGGGCTCTTGAAAACCAGATAATCGACAGGAAACAAAGGCCATTGAAAGGGAGATTAACAGAGAATGAAAACAGGACTGAGACCACCGTTTTAAACAGATTGAATAAACTTTGAACTGAGATCCCATAGAGTAAGTTATTGCAGAGAAAAGAGATAGCCCTAAGATCAATTAGGATAGGAACTTCGGCCAGCAGAAACATTAAGGGATGGAGCAGGAGGATTCAATCGAATTGACCACCAGAGATCTCCGATTACAGAGGGAGCCAAGATTGGCCTCCATATCAGCTTGAGAGTTGAGATTCCTTAAAATGTGGAAGAAGGAGATTTTACTGAACTTGGGCAATAATAGCCAGATTTTTTTGATAATAGTGGCTAAATGAACCTGGTGGGAGGTCTTAGGATAGATCAACGCCTGGATGATAAGTTTAGAATCTCCAAAGACAGAGAGAGAGAGGATATTTCTATTGATCGCCAAATTCAGCCCCTGCCACAGTGCCAGAGCCTCCGCTCTGTTGTTGGTTTTGATTCCCAGACCCCAATGGAATCGCAATTCCGGAGAGCCTCCAAGTCGCAATAGAACCCCACCACTGCCAGCAAACCCGGGGTTTCCTTTAGAGGCCCCGTCGAAGAATAAACAATGATCATCCAGGGCCGATCTCCACTTAATAAACTCCAATTCCTCCAGCCTAATCTCCCAGTTGGCATGGGCGATTGCAGGAGGGATGGACCTTTCCTTCAAATTTGGAACCAGATCTTTAAGCCATTGCTCCTCCTCTTTGACCAGGCTCATTTCATTCCTTGGGGAAGTATTGGCTTCCAAAGCCTCGCCCAGCAAAGCTTTGATTTTAGAAATAACTCTTATAGAAGTGCAGCTTTCTCCTCGGAAAATTCTATTATTCCTTTCCAACCACAGCTTCCAGCAGATGAATTTAGGGATCCACATCCAACTTGTTTTAAGAAGACTTTTTTTTGTGAGGCAGAAGGGAGATAAACTGGCCCAAGTTCGGAGCAGAGAAGGAATGCTATCTGGGAGATCAAGTTTAGCAGGACCTAACATCAGTACTCCCCTCCAGACTACTTGAGCAAAGGGGCAAAGCAGCAGCAGGTGATTGACAGTTTCTTCATCAGACAAGCAAAGGGGGCATCTGGAAGGCCCTTCCATCCCTCGTCTACGCAAATTATCTCTGGTAAGAATGCTTTGGTGTGCAACAGTCCAACAGAAGAAGTCAATTTTGGGGAGAGAGGGGAAATCCCATATAAATTTCCATTGAGCTGGGTTAGGAGGAACATGTGGGACAACCATAATTCTTTTATAACCTTCAGAAGCAGTGTAAGAGCCTGAGAGGGAGCCCTAGCCTCTTTTGTCTTTAGTAGTGGCCTTTGATGGAGATTTGCCTTGAAGCAGATCTAACAGTAAAGAAGCTTCCCCCTGCAGCATAAGGGGGACCTCCCCCAGATTCCAACAGTCCCAAGTTCTATCAGGAGCATCCTTCCAATTCGATATATCCCACAGAGTGTACAAATTGCGGGTCTGAAGCCAATCTTTGATGTTTGCTAGACCTTCCACTTGGTTCAATGGATGATCACCCAGAATCGAATCTTCCCAGATGTTGATTTTTCTCCCATTACCATGGATCCAGTAAAGATAATGGCTGAATTGCTCCCTAGTAGAACTGCACAGATTGAAAATCGGGGATCCCTTTAAAGATCTTGGGGGCTTATCCAAGCATCTCAAGCGTTGCCCTTGGAATTATTTCTTCCAAATGACTCTTTTACTCCAGCTAGATTTTCCAGAGACTAAATTCCATAGGATCTTGGATCCCAAAGCAAGGTTTTAAGCAGCCAAGTTACGCAGGTGGAGGCCTCCTTCCAGAAATGGTCTCTTGAGAATTTCCCAATTCACTAAATGGATCCTTCTATCGTTATTATTCCCACCTTCCCACAGGAATCTTCTCAACAGACTGTCCATTTTACTGAGAAAGGTTTTGGGGGCAAGGAGAACAGAGTTTTGATATAGAGGCATACTTATAAGGACCGATTTCATAAGGATGACTTTCCCTGCATTATTCAGCCAAGAGGCACCCCAAGCTTGGATTCTATTCTTTATCTTATTGAGCAGTGGCAGCCAATGAGCAACTTTAGGCTTAGATTTGAAGATTGGGATCCCGAGGTATTTAAATGACTCCCAATTTCGAATTCCATCCATTTCTAAAAGCCTTGCAATATCTGACAACTCCTTGATCGAGCAGTTCCAGCCATAGATAGAGCATTTTCGATAGTTAATTTTGCTGCCCGAGAACAACCTGTAAATGTCCAGCTCCTTCTTGAAGGATCTGGCAGAGATTATGCTGGCTCCTCCAAGCAGCAATGTGTCATCGACGAACTAGGCATGGTTAATGTCTTTCACCTTGTGAGTAGTTCTGAGGCCAGGCAGGGTTTGATTCTGCTGATTATGATCGAGTTGGAAACTCAGCATCGAGGCCTGAATAGCATAGAGGAGAGGAGACAAGGGACATCCTTGTCTAAGTCCCCTAGAAGCTTGGAAGAAGTTAGTAGAACGGCCATTGACCAGTGGCGCGATCCATGGCGAGGCAATACAGGCTTTCACCCAGTTTATGAAGTCCGTTGAAAATCCTAACTTCTTCATCACAATGAACAAAAATTCATGTCTCACCCTATCAAATGCGTTAGCCAGATCGAGCTTAATCACCATACCTTTCTCGTTTCTTTGGCAACTAGAGTGAACTGCTTCTTGCACCAGCACAATGTTGTCCAATATCTTTCTTCCTTTTATGAATCCGCCTTGGTTTTCAGGGATGATGTCTGGTAGTATGTTTTTAAGTCTGTTGGCAATTATTTTGGAGACCAGCTTATAACTGGAATTGCACAAAGATATGGGCCTGAATCTGCTGAAGTCTGAGGCTCCTTTTTCTTTTGGGATCAAGGTGAGAAAGTCCGAGTTGATGCCACCGCTCAGCTTTGCACAGTTCTGGGACTTTTTTACCATTCTCAATAGGTCTTTTTTTATTGTTGACCAGCAAGTCAATAGAAACCTGACAGAGAACCCATCTGGGCCTGGGGCTTTATCAGGCTCCATGCTGTCCAGAGCTTTCTTAAGTTCTTCCATACTGATCGGAGCTGTCAACATGGCATTATCTGATTCCTGGACGCACTTGGGAATTAATTCAATCAGGTAGGCATGAGGATCAATAGCTGGTTCTTCAGGAGCCGAATAAAGATCTTGAAAGGAGTAAGCAGCTCTCTTAATGCCATCGAAATCCTTAACCACAGTGTTTTGGTAATGTATCTCAGAAACTGATTTGAAATTCTTTCGAGCTTCGGCTTGCTTATGAAAGAAGCTGGTGTTTTTGTCTCCAGACTGCAACCAAAGATTCCTAGACTTTTGTCGCCAAAATTCTTCCTCCTCCCTGCTAGATCTATGAACCTCTTTTTGAAGCTCGACTTCTTTTTGGAGAAGACTTTGAGATACAGGACTATGCTCCATATCTAATTGGTGAGCAGCAAGACTGTTTAGAGTTTCTTTTCTTTTGGCAGTAGGGGTTTTCAATCTTTTAGCCCACTCTTTAAGGCTTCTTTTTAGGCCCCTGATTTTCTCTTCCCACACAAAGAATGGAGAACCGTGGACAGGCCTATTCCAGGATTCGGAAACCACCTCTTGGAATCCTTCTTGTTGAATCCACAGAAGGCTGAAACGGAAAGGAATGGGGCCTAGATTACCATCCAGGGAAAGCTCGAGGAGGATGGGCTTATGATCAGAAGTGAGATTTGGAAGAATTTTAGAGGTGGCCATGAGACCGCATGTCAGGAAAGTAGAGTGGACAAGGAATCTATCTAAACAGGCAGCAATGTGATTGGGGGCTAATCTTTTGTTGGACCAGGTGTATTTACCTGAAGATGGTTTAATATCCTCCAGATCCCAGCCCAACATTATATCTTCAACCCATTCTCTGGCAGGATCCCTGACAATGGAGCCTCCCTTTTTCTCATCAAGATCAAGGGTGACATTCAGGTCACCTGCAATAATGATATTTCCAGGATTTTACTTTGAAAAAAATGAATGAAGCGAGTTCCAACAAATTTTTTTCTCGCCTGGCAATACAGGAGCATAAACATTAAACATACTTACTTGTTGACCAGAATCTTTGTGGATGAGCTGAGTGAAAAGCCAGTGGGGGCTACGTTTTTCTTGAATAAGGTCATATATGGCGCTGTTCCAAAAGGTGGCTATTCCACCAGAAGCGCCTCTTGCACTAACCACTCTTCCATGACCTTTTTACCAAAAATCTTTACTAGAATGGAGGAGAGGAAGATCCTCCAGCTTTGTCTCCTGGATGAGGAGGATTTCAGGCGAATATATTCTCACTATATATTTCAAGGCTTCCTCTTTCAACCTGCTACCTAAACCTCTGCAGTTCCAGGAGATGTATTTCATTATTTACTGACTTGGGGGGATGAGGCTCCTATTGGAGCCCTGTTACTCTTGCGCCCAGATCTGGTATTCATCATTCCTTTGAGGGTTTTTTGGGAACCTTGTAGGACATCTATATAAGTTTTTTCCTCTCTCTATTTCTTCTTGGATTTCCGTCCCCTAGTCATCTTGATAGGAGTGACTAGCGAGTTGTCAGTTTCGGAATCTCTCTCTTCTGATTCTCCATCAGAGTCGGAGGCTAGACTGATGTGCTCTTCATTGCCTTCATTTCCCCTCTGACAGTCATCAACTGGTGGAACAGTTGATTCGACTTCATTTTCTTTCGCTTGCTTCACCTTATTTTATGTTTCCTCTTGGGTCTCCATGACATCCACCTTTTCTCCTGAGGAGGAGCCATCTTTAGAAGCAGCAGCGGCTTTTGAATTAGTTTGAGGCTTCCCCATTGGAACGGAATTGTTCTGCCCCGGGGGCTTTGGAACACCCTTTCCCTTTTTGATTTCTTTCCACCCTTCATCTTCAACCGTGTTCCCTATTGGAGCTTTTGGGCAGTTTCGCTAGAAATGTCCATGCTCGTGACAGGTTCGGCATTTGAAAGGCAACTGCTCGTAGTCCAACTTCTAGTAATGCTGCCATTCTCCAACTGTAAGTTTGACCGCTTCTGGCAGACCGGCTTCCAGATCGACTTCCACGCAGATTCTAGCACATGTATATTGGCCCTTGTGATCAGCTTTGTCAATGAAATGACCCAGCCCATTACCAATATTCTGCAGGGATTGATAGCTCCAGCAATGTATCGGGAGATTAGGTAGTCGTACCCAGACCGGCGCCTCCTTAGGGACATCGACAGAGGGATCGAAGTCAGGGCTCCATTTGTTAAGATACAGTCCCTGATTTCCCATAAAATACGGTCCGTTTCTGAACACCAGATCTCGATCTTCTTTGGTGTTGGCATTATGATTCAGGTGTTGTACTTGATGGCAAACTCTTTCAGATGGTAAATCAAGAAGGACGCAGGAAATTTTGTTCAGCAAGTGCGTCCCCGCAGGTATTCCATACAGAACCCGCGTCCAGGGACGCTGGCCAGCCGTTCAGAAGGTGCGTCCGCCCAGTGCACACATTTCAAGGTAGAGAAAAGCTCGTGGGGGCTTCTTGTGTGGTATCTAGCCGACGGTTGCGTGTTTCTATGGTGTCGGCTCGTGGTATTGTTCCACGCTTTGGGGAGAAGCTTGCCTATATAAAGCAAAGGAGTTCATTTGGATTACGTATCATCTTGGTTGATTATCTCTTGGTGTGATCTAGTCCATATCTTTAAGGGTAAATCTTCTAATGGACTACGATCTATATGGCGCATGATCAGATCTGTGGATCTGAGTGTTTGGGTTGGTTCTGAAGTCCTCTTATCTTCTATATCTAAAAGGACGCAGATTCAGTGAAGGGAAAGTGCGCCGGGACGCAGTACAGTAAAGGATCAGGTGCGTCTCTGAAGCGAAGGACGCGGCGCGACTGTGGTATTGGGTGCGTCTCTGAAGCAAAAGACGCGGCGCGATAGTGTTGATGTGTGCGTCGGTCGCAGACAAGCAAAAGTAACAGTGCGTCTGCACGCAGAACAGCATAAGGTATACTGCGTCCAGTCGCAGGCCACAGAAAGAAAATATGCGTCCCTGTCTCAAGATGATCTGTTAACTGTATATTTCTGTTCATAAGGTGTTCTGGGTTGTTTCTGTAATTACTGATCTGATATCTGTAGTAGACTGTATCTGTTGTATACTTGTTGATCATTTTGAAAAAGAAGTAGGGGGTTGTAGCTCCCTTCCAGGAGAAGTCTGGAAAACAAGAAAGAGTTGTAGCTCTTTGCAGGTTGCAGCCTGCGTGCTGGTAAAGGACTGCACCAGTACAAAATCATTGTAAAAAGAATTTCTTGAAAGAAGATAGAGACATTATTGCAGCAGGTGGTTTTTCTCCCGCATTGGGTTTCCACCTTACATCTTGTGTTCTTTGGTGTGACTGTCTATTTTCTTTATTCATGCTCATTGTTTTATGGTACTGATATGCAAGAATATTTCAAAAGATCAAATAAGGAAGATTTGGTAAATTGCTAGATAATACTGATTCCCCCCCCCTCAGTATTATTTCCAACAATTGGTATCAGAGCAGTAATTAGAAACAAAGCCAGACTTGTTTGTAAAGGGTATGCGCAGCAAGAAGGAATAGACTTTGAAGAAACTTTTGCTCCTGTTGCAAGACTTGAGGCCATCCGAATGTTTCTTGCTCTCTCAAGTTGTCAGAACTTCAAAGTATTTCAAATGGATGTGAAATCAGCTTTTCTGAATGGAGACTTGGATGAAGAAGTGTACATTGAACAGCCAGATGGTTTCATTCTTGGAAACGATCCAAATCTTGTATGCCGATTAAAAAAGGCTCTCTATGGTCTCAAACAAGCTCCAAGGGCTTGGTACTACCGGTTGGACAAATATCTTCATCAACAAGGTTTTTCAAAAGGTTCAGCAGATAGCAATCTTTATATAAAAGTTGAAAATGACAAATTACTAATACTTGTTGTGTATGTAGATGACATTATTTTTGGCAGTAATGAAGAAGCTATGAGTCAAAGCTTTGCCTCAGTCATGCAGAAAGAATTTGAGATGTCCTTGCTAGGAGAACTGACATACTTTCTTGGTTTGCAAATCCAACAAAAGAAAGGAGGAATCCTTTTATCTCAAACCAAGTATCTCAAGCAGATTTTGAAGAAATATGGCATGGAAGATGCAAAACCAGTATGTACACCCATGGTTACAGGATGTAGTCTCAGTGCAAATGACGAATCTGCAGCAGTTCATCAACCAACCTACAGATCTATGATTCGAAGTCTACTATATTTGACAGGTACCCGACCAGACATCATGCATGCAGTTGGAATAGTTGGAAGGTTTCAGGCAAATCCAAAGGAGACTCATCTTCAAGCAGTAAAGAGAATCTTCAAATATCTTCAAGGGACTCAAAATTATGGCCTATGGTATCCTAGAGATACAGATCTCACTCTTCATGCTTATACAGATGCAGATTGGGCCGGAAGCGTGGATGACAGGAAAAGCACAAGTGGTGGTGCATTCTTTATGGGTTCTAGACTGGTATCTTGGTTCAGCAAGAAACAGAGTTCAATTGCCTTGTCTACAGCTGAAGCGGAATATGTTGCGGCTGCATCTTGTTGCACCCAACTTCTTTGGATGATGCAGACTTTGCAGGATTATCAAATCACTTGTACACCTCCTATTCCTATCTTATGTGACAACACAAGTGCAATCAGCATCTCAAAGAATCCGGTTATGCATTCAAAAACCAAGCACATACCAATCAAGTACCATTTTCTCCGGGAACAAGTACTTGAACAGAAGGTCAAATTGGAGTATGTTCCTTCTAAGGAACAAGTTGCTGATATTTTCACCAAACCGTTGCCCAGGGACACTTTTGAATACCTCAGGCAAAAGCTGGGGGTTGTTGATGCATCATCTCACTGTTGACCATCTTCCTATTGATGGTATAGGCTCAGGGGGAGCACATAATGCATTGTTGGCATTATGGAGAAGGAGATCTTGGAAATAGCTGCAATATGTCTCTGTCTCCTTCATGATGGATTTCTGGTTACAAATCTGGAGAAGCATGAGCATAGGGGGAGCATACCCTTTGCTCTTGATGTCAAAGGGGGAGAATGATGAAGCTGAAGATTATGTGGTTGCCATCAAGTCCAAAGGGGGAGTTTGTTGGCATTATGATTCAGGTGTTGTACTTGATGGCAAACTCTTTCAGATGGTAAATCAAGAAGGACGCAGGAAATTTTGTTCAGCAAGTGCGTCCCCGCAGGTATTCCATACAGAACCCGCGTCCAGGGACGCTGGCTAGCCGTTCAGAAGGTGCGTCCACCCAGTGCACACATTTCAAGGTAGAGAAAAGCTCGTGGGGGCTTCTTGTGTGGTATCTAGCCGACGGTTGCGTGTTTCTATGGTGTCGGCTCGTGGTATTGTTCCACGCTTTGGGGAGAAGCTTGCCTATATAAAGCAAAGGAGTTCATTTGGATTACGTATCATCTTGGTTGATTATCTCTTGGTGTGATCTAGTCCATATCTTTAAGGGTAAATCTTCTAATGGACTACGATCTATATGGCGCATGATCAGATCTGTGGATCTGAGTGTTTGGGTTGGTTCTGAAGTCCTCTTATCTTCTATATCTAAAAGGACGCAGATTCAGTGAAGGGAAAGTGCGCCGGGACGCAGTACAGTAAAGGATCAGGTGCGTCTCTGAAGCGAAGGATGCGGCGCGACTGTGGTATTGGGTGCGTCTCTGAAGCAAAAGACGCGGCGCGATAGTGTTGATGTGTGCGTCGGTCGCAGACAAGCAAAAGTAACAGTGCGTCTGCACGCAGAACAGCATAAGGTATACTGCGTCCAGTCGCAGGCCACAGAAAGAAAATATGCGTCCCTGTCTCAAGATGATCTGTTAACTGTATATTTCTGTTCATAAGGTGTTCTGGGTTGTTTCTGTAATTACTGATCTGATATCTGTAGTAGACTGTATCTATTGTATACTTGTTGATCATTTTGAAAAAGAAGTAGGGGGTTGTAGCTCCCTTCCAGGAGAAGTCTGGAAAACAAGAAAGAGTTGTAGCTCTTTGCAGGTTGCAGCCTGCGTGCTGGTAAAGGACTGCACCAGTACAAAATCATTGTAAAAAGAATTTCTTGAAAGAAGATAGAGACATTATTGCAGCAGGTGGTTTTTCTCCCGCATTGGGTTTCCACCTTACATCTTGTGTTCTTTGGTGTGACTGTCTATTTTCTTTATTCATGCTCATTGTTTTATGGTACTGATATGCAAGAATATTTCAAAAGATCAAATAAGGAAGATTTGGTAAATTGCTATATAATACTGATTCCCCCCCCCTCAGTATTATTTCCAACATTTGGTGGTAAATTCGAAAATGAAATAGCCTCGTCCCACAACATAACAAATCACGTTGTTTTTCAGCTGAGGTCTCCAGTTTCGCTGAATCCAATCGTCCGTGGTTTTAGTGGAAGGCCAGCGGCCCATAAACTGCCCTACCAGGCCTCTGTCAGCCAGAGCAAGAGTGATTTTAACCGGTTGTTCTTCTGGGAGTGCAATCTATGGAATTTCTTCGAGCTTTTTTATGAATTTCGGCACATCAGAAGTCTGGCGTTTCTTTCCTTTCTACGTTAAGAGTCCGCGGAATGCTTCTTCAGAGGAAGATGGAGGGGTGGGAGCGGACTCCCCACCCCCAGGCCCGCTCATGGCAACGTCCAAGCTTGGTGGTGGCTGCAGACCTAATCCCAGCTCCGCGGTTCAGAGCAGAGCACGTGCGATATTTCTCGAAATGTTGAAATATTACCTTGAAAAAAAAAGGGGGAAAAAAAGTGTTATCCCAACGTTAACACTTTTTGTTTTGAGGGCGTTTTTTGGACAATTTTTGCGTAAAAAATTTGTTTTCACCGCCATTTTTAAAACATGTTCAAAATTTACCCTAGAAAAAAAAAGGTGTTATTCCAGCATCAACACTTTTTGTTTTTAGCACCGTTTTTGATGTTTTTAAGGGGTTTTTTGGCTAGAGTTCCCGTTTTGCGTTTACAGTTCCCATTTCAAAGTTTACATTGTTAAGTGAGGGAAGTTTTTCTAGATTGTATGCCTATCACATCTGGCTTCTAATGCACTTTACAGCTTAGAAACCTCTCAACATGTGCAACTATTTGTGTAGAAGCCTTGTCAAGATGTCTGAGAAGGTACAGTTGAAAAACAATAATACTATCCTAGTCTCTTTCATCATAGTTTGATCAAGACTATTGTTCTCCATCAACTTGCAGAGAAAAACATGGCATGGGATTCTTTTTTGGAGACAACTTTGAAATGGCTTGAGTCTAATGTTTCAGTTCAACATCCAAACCTGCCAACACAATAGATGGAGGTTGGATCATCAAGCCAATTAGTGAAGGTTCCTAAAGCACCTAGACCTGAGGTTACTAGGATGTACCAAAGAGGAAAAAGGCTTGTGTTTTCTTCTCATGCTGAGAAGGGGGCCAAGCCTTGTACATCAGCAAAACAGGGATACCCAGTATAGGATAAAGATTTGATTGAGAATGAATTTGAGTTGGTAGACCTCGAAACAAAAAATGAGCCCTCAAGCATGCTATTCTATCAAATAAAAATACTCTTAGATCAGAGAACTCACGGACAACATGGTAAGGGCAAGGTTTGTCATCTAATTCCTAGAAAAAGAAGAGAGACAGCTAAAGGCTAAACAACTTATCATGGAGAAAGAGTAAGATAAACTATTGCAACAAGTAGGTAAAAGCAAAGTAGTATTGGAGATCAATGAACCTGAAGAAACTGAAAGATAAGGCAAGAGAAAGAGGCCAAGAACCAAAGGGCTCAGGAAGGCATTGAAAGGATAGAAAAAACACAGTTTGCTAGATGAAGAACTAGATATGGAGGACATAAATGCCTTAGAGATAAATGAGGACAGGGAGTATTGGTTAGACAAGGTCAATGACCACTGGGAGAAGCTTCTTGACAATGCCAATAGAGATAACCAACTACTAAGGCACATGGCACATCACTACCAAACTAGAAATATAATTTGTAACATCAAGGTCAAACAACTGGAAAACAAGCTTAAAGAAATCCTAAATGACCAAAATTAGAAGGGTAACTTAAAGATGCTTGATGAAGTATCCATGAGGGATTAACATAACTCATTTTGTAGTTCTTGACCAATTTTGGAGAAATTTTTAGCATTTTTGGGTTTTTGGCTATTTTGGTGCCTAATTCAGAAATTTGGCCAGGGCACTGTGCTTTTTCCTCAAGCATCCAAATAATAAATGGTTTGCAGTTTTGGAAAGCTCGTGGAATCCTTTCAATACCCATTTCATCATATTTTCCATAGAGGGCCCAAAGTTTGAGAAAAAAAGGAAAAAGTGGTCAAAAATCAGCATTTTGCCTCTCTTTTTGACAAGTGTTGCGCTTATGGAATCACCTTGTGAGAATGGATTTTTGAAGGCCTTCCCATGGGGAATTTTAAAAAATTAAAGGTGTTTTGGAAACTAGAGTTGACATTCTAGTTGACGATTCATTCAGATCTCCATTTGGACCTCAGTAAGGCACCTTAAAGTGAGCTCAAAGTCAGCACTGCGCTTCTATAAATTTATGTGTTTTTCATTTAAATTTCAGTGTGTAAATTTCCTAGTTTTTAGTTTAACTTGGTAAAAGTCAAAAATCTTGATGTAATTGAAGTTAGTTCTATTGTAGATGATATGAGAACAAATAAATGGACATGATACGTTATTTTTGTGGTTTAATAAGCCCCATTAAGGAAGTAAACTCCAAAACAAAGTCTACAAGAAGTGTTTGTATTTGACCTTCTCACTCTCACCTGTTGGTTGAGAGAATCTTGGAATCAGTTCCACCATCTAGGAATTCAACTCTTGAAGGTGGGGAAGTGGTTCAATTAAGTCTATATGTATCATTTCTCATTCAGAGAGAAGGGTTGGAATTTTGTGGAGTAGGCTTGTATGTTAATGTTTTCTTCAGCTAATACAGGAGCAGTTGCAATTATATTTCAGGAACTCTACTTCAATGAGTCCATGTTGTTTGTTTCCTCTTACTATTAGTTTTTGTAATGGATAAATAATCTCTCTTTACATGCTTTATCTTCTTCCTATGAATTTTCTTATAGTTATATAGACATGGATCGTGAATTCAAGATCTGTTTACGTGGAATTCATAGTTGTGTTTACTTTGTTCTAAAGTGAATGAATTCATTCTTTCACATGCTCATTAGTTTCTTTTAATCTCACAAACCTATACTACCTTGAAAAACACTCCAATTGTGCCATAACACATTGATATCTAGCTCATATTTATACTTATTCCCGCATACTTGAAGCCTAGACCTAATTACTTGTTCTAAACCCTAGTCCAACAAACTTAATTCACAAATAATCAATTTTTTTTTGCATATCTAGCCTAAAACCTTGTTCTTTACAGCTTTTCATTGAAAAATCATTTGAGAGATCCCTCTCTGGCTCAGTAGGGCTAGCTACTAAGCTGAAAGTGGTTTGAGGTTACCTCTTTCGATCTCCTCCTCAACCTATTAAATTGTAGGAGAAAATGTTTCTGGCGTCGTTGCTAGGGAAACGACTGATAAATCATTCCTGGGAAATATTTTAGAGCTTTCAAGAGAACTGCTTCTATAGTTGACAGTTTCCAGTACCCAAAGATAGGCTCATTTTGAAAATTGCATCAATCTTAAGGTGTGAAAAATTTCTAGCTCCTAAAAGGTATACCAGGTCAATTCCTGAACAAAATCCACCTTTTATTGTTGAATATCTTGAAAAAATTCTCAGAAAACTTAAGTTACCTATCACTAAAAGTGCAGTTCGAAAAATTAAAAGAACAATTTCTTTGCCTAAAAATCTAATATGTGAATAATAACTCAGAGTTTCTCTGGAGATGTGAAGAAATGGTTTCACAATTTGGCAGCTAATTCTATCAATAATTCTCAGAGACTGATAGAATTGTTCTTAGAAAATTGGAAAGAAAAGAAAAATCCCTTACAGATTTTGGCTAGGTACAATTCTATGAAAAGAAATCGGAATGAAATAGTCCAAGAGTTTATAGCAATATTCAATTTGGTATACAATTCCATTCCTGATGATATGAAGACTCCACCTGGTCTAGAACTTCCCCATTATCTCGATGATTTTGACCTAGACATGGCATATCATCTCAGAGAGAGAAACCTACAACTCTTGAAGAAATGAAATGAAATGCAGTAAGTGTTGAAGCTAATCTTCTTATCAAGAAGTCTAAATCAAAGCGTGAGAGGACTGAGAAGAAAATTGTTTTTAAAGAAGAACCTTCATCATCTTCAGATATAAATCATGACACTCTGATCAAAACCATGGAGAGAATGATGGTTAGCATTTCCATAACTGATCGACAAGCAGAGCCTCCAATGAGAAATCCGAACTTTTGTGGACAACAACAACAATAGTTCATAAATAGACAAAAAGAGAAATGAAATCAAGATCCTCAAGGACAAGTAAGAACTCCATTTCAGCAAAATTATATTGAAGGCTAGGAAGATGATGAAGAAGAGATTGTAGAAGAAAATCACTTATTTGGAGAAGATGAGCTGCCTACCTTTCTAATAGAAGAAGATTAGTTTCCTGAAGACTCTTTCATACCAAGTGATCAGAAACTTGTACTTTTAAGTGACGATCTATGGGCTGTTCAAACTAAAGAATACCAAAGAGGATATCATAATGCTCTTAGTCATCCACAAAAGCAGTACAACTTGAGGAATAGAAATGTACCTGTTTCATTGAACTAGAAGAGGAAAAATGTATAGAAAGACACACAAAGCAAGGATGCAACTCCTACAAATCAGAATAAAGGAAAATAAATTGACATACTGAGCCATGACAAAACAAATGATGCATCTACCAGCAATGTGAGAAAATGTAAGGAGTTTCAAAGTGAACGTCATAAGAAGGAATCTCAAGCTATAGGTCAAATTGAAAAGAAGGATAGCGCTGAAAAGGAGGTAGAAAAGAAATCTAATCTTTTTAGTTTGGAAAATGAAATTTCTAATTTGAAAGTTTCAATTCCTCTCACTGAATTAGTGGATAATGATAAATATAAATTTCAGATTGCAAAAATGCTTAAATTTGACCAGATGTCATATACAATGAATGTGGCCGGTGATAAACAACAATCCTTTTTGGTCCAGCCTTAGAAGGAACTCCTAAAAATAGTGAAATCCCTCCTTTTTTATCTTAGTCTCAAACTTCATGACTTTATCCTCCATAACGCCATGTTAGATTCTGGTGCCTCACATAATCTTATACAAAGTCATCATGGACAAACTAGGATTGAGTATTACCCAGCCTTATCATGACCTCTACTCTTTTGATTTAGGTAGAGTAAAATGTCTTGGCCTCATTAAATACTTAGTGGTGTCCTTGGACCAAATTATGGCCAAGAATGTGTTGATGGATGTAGTGGTTGTTGATATTCCTCCTAGGTTTGGTATGTTTCTTTTGAGGTCTTCGGGTGAAAAAATAAAGGGCACTCTACAAATTGACTTTTCATATGCTACTATCCTAGTATTTGGGCAACTTAGAAAAATCTATCAGGAAAAGAAGATGAAATTCATGATCAGTAGAAAGGAAAAACCCATCAATCATCCTATACATGTTGTGCATACTGATCTTGATTCTTTCATTTTGCATAGTGATATGAATTCAGTCGATGATGAAAGTCATCTTGTATATATTTCAGAAGTTCCAGGGGTTATAAGCAACATGCAAAATGTTATCACTGTTGAAGGGAAAGAGATAGATGAAGAGTGTTTGTAGCCAGCAAACCCTCTTGAAAATGTTGCTGAGATAGAGCAGAAAATAGAGGGTCTTTAGATAGCTAACCATATTCCTAAAGATCACACAGTCCAGCCTTTAGAAATCCTTTTTCCGGATGAAGAAAATGGTCTTTGGACCATGGAGTTTGATGGTTCATTGGGAAGAGAAGGAACTAGGATTGGTGTTTGGATACATGGTCCATTACATAAGTCATATAAAATTCTTCATAATGTAAGAATAAGTTTTTACAAGTTAGATTTTAACTGCTCAAACAATGAAGCGAAGTATGAGGCATTGATTGTTGGCCGCAAGATTCGAAAGAAGTTGGGAGCAAAGAAAATTTTTGTTTATGGAAACTCTGAGTTGGTAATCAGACAAGTAAAATGGGAAGACTAGGCCAAGCATCCAAGAATGAGAGCTTATCGCAATGTTGTACTTGAAATCCTCAAAACGTTTACTGAATATACTTTGTCTCTTATTCCTAGAACTCATAATGTTATAGATGACTCTCTTGCTACTGTAGCTAGTATGGTGAAGATTCATATTCACTCTAATTAGAATTATTCTATCCATGTCAAAAATCACCCAGTTTTCCCTGGTAATATGAGATTTTGGCAAGTGTTTTGGGATGACAAACAGATCAACAATTTTCTGCAATTGGAAGGAGAATTTCAAAATTCCCGCATTTTTGATACATCCAATACAAATGATACAAAGATTCAATCAGCTGAGATTGAAATATTGAAGCTGAATGACAACAACATTCCAAGATCCCTTGTACCTTTGGAAGAGTTTTTTTATCATGACGATGTTGCCAAAAATCCCACCATGGTTCCCACAGAAAAAGGTGTTGAAGATGTAAACATTGGTACAACTGACAAGCCTAAGATGGCCAAACTATCAAAGTCCTTATCTCCTGAAATGAAAAGTAAGTACATCGCTTTAATGAAAAAAATTTCTGATGTGTTTGGTTGGGACTATTTAGATCTGAAATTTTATGACAAGAGTATCATTGAGCACACCATTTAGATCAAGCCTGGTCAAAAGCCATTTCACCAGAAGCTGAGAAGGATTAATCTTCTCTAGATTTGGCTGCTTGCAGAAAATAATCACTGATAGTGTTGTTGCCTTCAAGTCAAAAATAATGGTGGAGTTTTGTGCTAAGTACCATATTGTATTAGGAAATTCCATTGCTTATCATCCACAAGAGAATGGTTTGGCCAAATCTTCCAACAAATCTTTGATCAACATTATCAAGAAAGTTTTAGAAGTGACCAAGAAGAAATAACACAGAAAGCTCATTAATGGTTTATGGGCGAACATACTCAGTACTAAGAAATCAATAGGTATGTCTCCTTTTCAGTTGGTGTATGAGATTGACACAGTTTTTCCTTCATCTCTTGCTATCCCAATCATCAAAATTCTATAGGAATTGGATAGTGAAACCAATGATATGCAAAGAAGGATAAACCTGATGATCCGTATACAAAAAACTAGAGAGAAAGTTTTTCAAAACACCTTTAAACTTCAGGAAAGAATAAAAAATATCTACGATCACAATACCAAGGAAGACAATTTCAATTTGGGAGATGTGGTTCTCCGTTGGGATGCTAGAAATGAAGAAAAAGCAAAACGTGGCAAATTTGAGAATCTGTGGAAGGGACCCTACAGAATCTCAGCTTTCAGAGGGAAGAATGATTTCCTATTGGAGGAAATGAATGGAGAAGATTATTCAGGAGGAGCAATCAATGGTAGGCTTCTCAAGCACTACCATGTTTGAAACAAGTTCTGAAAATGCTCATCACCATTGTACATACCGGTGTGTTTTTTATGTTCTAGTATATAAGTGGCTATCATAGGAGTTTGAAGCCTGAGGAGAAGGCCATAAGGCTTCTTTGATCATCTGCTATGTTTATTTTACTTTTGTAGTCTTGTCATGTCAAATAGTTAGTCAATTTTCAGTTTCAGTTTAGTTTTCTACATTTTGAATCCATTGCCCAATGAATAAGGCCACTTGGTCTATGATGTTCTTGACACCTCCAAGGAGCTGCCATCCCTAGTAGGAGCCAATGTTAGTGTCAGTATTATCTACCTTCCACCAGTGATCAAATATTCTTTTACCAAGTCTATCAGGAGTCTCAAGGTCAAATTTTATCATGTCGCTAGGTTTACAGAGTAAAATTTGGTCACTCACTAATAGGTCTAGGAAGGTTTCCATTCTTTTGGGAAAAATCACAATGTTGGTTGCCTACCTCACTCAGATGAAAGTGTCATAATAAAAAGAGTGTTTTCATTATATCAGCCTTCATCATCACCATTTCACTTAGTCTCATGTCTTCATTAAGTTATTTGGGTTTCAAGGTTCATCTTCATTATGTGTAAATCCAACATCAAAGAAATCATGACAAGTAGCTTTTCGACATTAGCTTGTTGAATTTTCAAAAGTTATTCATAATTTCAGTTTCAAAGGTTCCATGAGAATAAGTTTCGATGTTCAAAATGTAAAAATGTAGCTCAGGTTTCAGCTCTCCAAAGTGACTCAGTCTTAAAGGTGAAAAATCAGTTTTTTAAAAGGTATGTGGGGCCCATTTCTTTTGAAAAAGGAAACATAATTTCCTATATAAACCCAAAAACCCCAAACTCACTTCATTTTCCTTCTATTTCCCTTTGTTCATTGAGCTCTCTCCTTCATTGGCAAGAAAAACTCGGGTTTTTAGGAAAAATTATAAAAAATTTGAAGGCATTGCGTTTCAAGAGACTGCGCTGCGCTTCTGAGGCCAACGTTGTGCTTCTAGACACTATGTTGTGATTTGGTGCTACACTTCCATACACTACACTGTGCTTGTGCCAGAGCAGCCCTAAACCTTCCAGAAATCACCCAAACACAAAATTGAAGCTTGCAATTTACTTTCTTGCTAATCTAGACTTGTCTACAAGTAAGTACATCATTTCACTTACATTTTTCCTTTAGAAAGATGGATTCAAATACAAGATTTCTTCATCAAAGGTTTTAGGTGAAATTATCGTGCTATAAGTTAGGGTTAATGATGGCTAGTCTAGTTTTCATATGCTAAACATGTAAACCTTTCATCCTACACCTCTACAGATGTTTAAAATACATTTTGACCTACTAAAAAAACTAAATGAGGACAGGGAGTATTGGTTAGACAAGGTCAATGAGCACTTGGAGAAGCTTCTTGACAATGCCAATAAATATAACCAACTACTAAGGCACATGGCGCATCACTAACAGACCAGAAATATAATTTGTAACATCAAGGTCAAACAACTAGAAAACAAGCTCAAAGAAACTCTAAATGACCAAAATTAGAAGGGTAACTTAAAGATGCTTGATGAAGCATCCATGAGGGATTAACATAATTCATTTTGTAGTTCTTGACCAATTTTAGAGAAATTTTGAGCATTTTTGGGTTTTTGGCTATTTTGGTGCCTAATTCAGAAATTTGGCCAGGGCACTGTGCTTTTTCCTCAGGCATCCAAATAATAAATGGTTTGCAGTTTTAGAAATCCCATGGAATCCTTTCAATACGCATTTCATCATATTTTCCATGGAGGGCCCACAGTTTGAGAAAAAATGGAAAAAGTGATAAAAAATCAACATTTTGCCTCTCTTTTTGATAGGCACTACGCTTATGGAGTCACCTTGGGAGAATGGATTTTTGAAGGCCTTCCCATGGGGAATTTTAAAAAATTCAAGGTGTTCTAGAAACTAGAGTTGACATTCTAGTTGAAGATTCATTCATATCTCCATTTGGACCTCAGTAAGGCACCTTAAAGTGGGCTCAAAGTCGGCACTGTGCTTTTGCAAATTTTATGTGTTTTTCATTTAAATTTCAGTGTGTAAATTTCCTAGTTTTTAGTTTGACTCGGTCAAAGTCAAAACTCTTGATGTAATTGTAGTTAGTTCTATGTTAGATGATATGAATAAATAAATGGACATGATAGGTTATTTTTGTGGTTTAATAAGCCCCATTAAGGAAGTAAACTCCAAAACAAAGTCTACAAGAAGTGCTTGTATTTGACCTTCTCACTCTGACCTGTTGGTTGAGAGAATCTTGGAATAAGTTCCACCATCTAGGAATTCAACTCTTGAAGGTGTGTAAGTGGTTCAATTAAGTCTATATGTATCATTTCTTCAGAGAGAAGGGTTGGAATTTTGTGGAGCAGGCTTGTATGTTTATGTTTTCTTCAGCTAACACAGGAGCAGTTTCAATTATATTCCAGGAACTCTACTTCAGTGAGTCTATGTTGTTTGTTTCCTCTTACTATCAGTTTCTAATGGATAAATAATCTCTCTTTACATGCTTTATCTTCTTCCTATTAATTTTCTTACAGTTATATAAACATGAATCGTGAATTCAAGATCTGTTTACGTGGAATTCATAGTTGTGCTTACTTTCTTCTAAAGCTAATGAATTCACGCTTTCACATGCTCATTAGTTTCTTTTAATCTCATAAACCTATACTACCTTGAAAAACACTCAAATTGCACCATAACACATTGATATCTAGCTCATATTTATACTTATTCCCGCATACTTGAAGCATGGACCTAATTACTTGTTCTAAACCCTAGTCCAACAAACTTAATTCATAAATACTAAAAAAAACTTGCATATCTAGCCTAAAACCTTGTTCTTTATAGCTTTGCATTGAAAAATCATTTGAGAGATCCCTCGGTGGCTCAGTAGGGCTAGCTACTAAGCTGAAAGTGGTTCGAGGTTACCTCTTTCGATCTCCTCCTCAGCTTATTAAATTGTAGGAGAAAAGTTTTTTGGTGTCGTTGCTAGGGAATCGACTGATAAATCATTCCTGGGAAATATTTTAGAGATTTCAAGAGAACTGGTTCTATAGTTGACAGTTTCTAGTGCCCAAAGATAGGCTCATTTTACAAATTTCATCAATCTTAGGGTGTGAAAAATTTCTAGCTCCTAAAAGGTATACAGGTCAATTCCTAAACCAAATCCACCTTTTATTGTTGAAGATCCTGAAAAACTTCTCAAAAAAATTAAGTTACCTATCAATTAAGAAGGAACTGGGATTGGTGTTTGGATACATGGTCCATTACATAAGTCATATAAAATTCCTCGCAATGTAAGAATGAGTTCTTACAAGTTATATTTTAACTGCTCAAACAATGAAGCAGAGTATGAGGCATTGGTTGTTGGCCGCAAGATTCAAAAGAATTTGGGAGCAAAGAAAATTTTTGTTTATGGTGACTCTAAGATGGTAATAAGACAAGTAAAATGGGAATACCAGGCCAAGCATCCAAGGATGAGAGCTTATCACAATGTTGTACTTGACATCCTCAAAAATTTTACTGAATATACTTTGTCTCTTATTCCTAGAACTCATAATGTTATAGATGACTCTCTTGCTACTGCAGCTAGTATGGTGAAGATTCATATTCACTCTAATTAGAATTATTCTATCCATGTCAAACATCACCCAGTTGTCCTTGGTAATATGAGATTTTTCCAAGTGTTTTGGGATGACAAACAGATCAACAATTTTCTGCAATTGGAAGGAGAATTTCAAAATTCCCGCATTGTTGATACATCCAATACAAATGATACAAAGATTCAATCAGCTGAGATTGAAATGTTGTAGCTGAATGACAACAACATTCCAAGAGGCCTTGTACCTTTGGAAGAGTTTTTTTATCATGACGATGTTTCCAAAAATCCCACCATGGTTCCCACAGAAAAAGGTGTTGAAGATGTAAACATTGGTACAACTGACAAGCCTAATATGGCCAAACTATCAAAGTCCTTATCTCCTGAAATGAAAAGTAAGTACATAGCTTTAATGAAAAAAATTTCTGATGTAATTGGTTGGGACCATTCAGATCTAAAAGTTTATGACAAGAGTATCATTCAGCACACCATTCTGATCAAGCATGGTCAAAAGCCATTTCACCAGAAGCTGAGAAGGATTAATCCTAAGATACTGCCATTAATTGAAAAAGAGGTAAATAGGCTTATAAGTCTAGTATCATAGTTCCTATTTGATTTTCTGATTGGATGTTAAATCTAGTGCCAGTAAGAAAGAAGACCGGGGAGATTCGTCTTTGCATTGATTTCAGAAATTTAAACAAAGTGTCCATGAAATATAATTATCCCCTACCAAAGATGGATCATATACTTCAGAAGGTAGTCAGATCTTCCAAGATGTCATTTCTAGATGGATATTATGGGTACAATTAGATTTTGGTGCATAAATATGATCAGCTATAAACAACCTTCACAGCACCATGGGGTACATTCATGTATGCCAAGATTCCATTTGGATTGAAGAATGCATGAGTGACTTTACAGTGGGCTATGGACATAGCTTTTTCTAATGAAAAAGATGTATTTCTAGTTATATATTTAGATGATCTCATAATATTTTCCAAGTTCGATGAAGATCATTTACATCATTTGAGAATTGTTTTTCATAAATGTAGAAAATTTGGTATTTCACTCAATCCAAAGAAGAGTCTATTCGCCATGGAAGAAGGTAAGTTGTTGGGACACATCATCTCCAAGCATGGCATTCGCATTGGTCCTGCAAGAGTTCAAGCCATTCGAAAATTAGATTTTCCAAGGAACAAGAAAGAAATTCAGTCTTTTAATGGGAAAATCAATTATTTGAGAAGATTCATCGCCAATCTAGCTAAACATTTGAAAGAGATGATAGACATGTTGAAGAAGTACAATGAGGTAAAATGGTATTTAGAGGCTAAGAACTCTTTCCATGCAGTCAAATTTGCATTATATATTGCTCCTATTTTCATTAGTCCAGATTATACTTCAAGTTTCATTAATTTTTCATTTGCCTCTAAGCATACATTAGCAGCAGTCCTAATGCAAAAGAGATCATAAAAATGAGTAGCTGATAGCATTCTTCAGCCGCACCATAAGATATGTAGCACTAAGATACAACATCATTGAGAAGCAGGCCTTGGCATTGGAGAAATCTCTCAAAGATTTTCGAGTTTATATTCTGCATTCTCACACCATTGCTTATGTTCCCACAATAATGGTAAAAGAAATTCTTGCGCAAACAGAGCTTGAAGGCAGGAGGGAAAATTGATTGCAGCCATGCTGGAGTATGATTTGGAGATAAAGCCCACAAATCTCATCAAGGGACAAGGTTTGGCTAAGGTTATGGCTGAGTCCAATCTACATGCACTAGACATCCGTTTGATTGCAGCACTTTCTGAAGAAGAAGAAGAAGAAGAAGAAGAAGACCCATACTTACATGTGTCTGACATGTTCATCTCATCTCTGTGGTATTCTGACATTGTTTATGTCTTGCAACATTTAAATCCTTCACTAGAATTTCCCAAAGGTTAAACTCGATATTTAAATTTGAAAGCTTCAAACTATTTTATTCTTGATGGTGTTTTATATTGGAAAGACCCTGGTGGTCTATTGCTAAATTGTTTGGTAGAAAATGAAGCAAAGGGTGTCATGAAAGATTTTCAAAATGGAGATTGTGGTGGCCATCACTTCTTGAAGACTACAACAAATAAGATCTTAAGGGCTGGTTTCTATTGGCCCTCTCTTTTTTCTGATGTATATAAATAAGTGATGAGTTGTCATGAATGTCAGGTTTTCCAAGGAAAAAGAAAACTTTTTCCATTACCCTTGCAACCCATCTCAATTACAGCTCCTTTTGAGCAGTGGGGTCTTGACTTCATTGGGGATATCCATCCTTCATCATCAACACAACATAAATGGATTTTGATATCCACCGACTACTTCAAAAAATGGATCGAGGCAATCCCAACCAGGCAAGCTACTGATTCTGTTATCATTCAATTTATGGAATCTAATATCTTGTCTAGATTTCGCTACTCGCAGAAAATAATCACTGATAATGTTGCTTCCTTCAAGTCAAAAAGGATTGTGGATTTTTGTGCTAAGTACCATATTATATTAGGAAATTCCAATGCTTATCATCCATAAGGAAATGGCCTAGCCAAATCTTCCAATAAATCTTTGATCAACATTATCAGGAAAGTTTTAGAAGTGAACAAGAAGAACTAGCATAAAAAGCTCATTAACGATTTATGGGCAGACAGAGTCAGTACTAAGAAATAAATAGGTATGTCTTTTTTTCAATTGGTGTATGGGATTGACATAGTTTTTCCTTCATCTCTTGTTGTCCCGGTCATGAAATTCTGCAAGAATTGGATAGTGAAATCAATGATATGCAAAGAAGGATAAACCAGATGATCCATCTACAACAAACTAGAGAGGAAGTTTTTCAAAACACCTCTAAACTTTAGGAAAGAATAAAAAAGATCTATGATCGCGAGACTAAGGAAGAGAATTTGAATTTGGGAGATCTGGTCCTCCATTGGGATGCTAGAAATGAAGAAAAAGGAAAACATGGTAAATTTGAGAATTTGTGGAAGGGAACCTATAGAATCTCGGCTTTCAAAGGGAATAATTCTTACCTATTAGAGGTAATGAATGGAGAATATTATTCAGGAGGAGCAATCAATGGTAGGCTTCTCAAGCACTATCATGTTTGAAACAAGTTCTGAAAATGCTAATCACCATTGTACATACCGATGTGTTTTTTATGTTCTAGTATCTAAGTGGCTATCATAAGAGTTTGAAGCCCAAGGAGAAGACATAAGGATTCTGTGATCAGCTACTATGTTTATTTTACTTTCACAGTCCTGTCATGTCAAATACTTAGTCAATTTTCAATTTCAGTTTAGTTTTCTGCATTTTGACTCCATTTCCCAATGAATAAGGTTACTTGGTCTACGGTGTTCTTGACACCTCGAAGGAGATTCCATCACTAGTTGGAGCCAATGTTAGTGTAAATGTTATTTTCCTTCCACCAATGGTCAAATATGCTTTTACCAAGTCTGTCAAGAGTCTCAAGGTCAAATTTTATCATGTCACTAGGTTTACAAAGTAAAATTTGGTCACTAGCTAATTTGTCCAGGAATGTTTCCATTCTTTTGGGAAAATTCACACATGCTAGTTGCCTACCTTACTCAGATGAAGTATTCATAATAAAAATATTTTTTTCACTATATCAGCCATCATCATCACCATTTCACTCAGTCCCATGTCTTCATTAAGTCATTAGGGTTTTAAGGTCTATCTTCATTATGTGTAAATCCAACATTAAATAAATCATGACAAGCATATTTTTTACATTAGCTTGATGAATTTTCACAAGTTCTTCATAATTTCATTGTCAAAGGTTTGAGGAGAAGAAGTTTCAGTGTTCAAAAGGTAAAAATGCAACTCAGGTTTCAGCGCTCCAAAGTGACTTGGTCTTAAAGGTGAAAAATAAGTTTTTTAAAAGGTATGTGGGGCCCATTTCTTTTCAAAAAGGAAACATACTTGCCTATATAAACCAAAAAAGCCCCAATATAACTTAATTTTCCTTCTATTTCATTTTTTTCATTGATCTATCTCCGTCATTGGCAAGAAAAACTCGGGATTTTAGGAAAAATCAGCAAAAAAATTGAAGGCATTGCACTTCCAAAGACTATGCTGCGCTTTTGAGGTCGGTGCTGCGCTTCTAGGCACTGCGCTACAATTCTAGATACTGCACTGCGCTTGTGCTAGAGCAACCTGAAACCTTTCAGAAATCACCCAAAGTCAAAATTGAAGCTTGCAATTTACTTTCTTTCTAATATATACTTGTCTACAAGTAAGTACATCACTTCGCTTACCTTTTTCCTTTACCAAGATGGATTCAAATACAAGATTTCCTCATCTAGGGTTTTAGGTGAAATTATTATGCTATAGCTAGGGTTAATTATGGTTAGTCTAGTTTTCATATGATTAACATGTAAATATTTCATCCTACACCTCTACACATATTTAAAATACATTTTGACCCACTGAACCAACTACAAATCATCAAATTACTTCACCAATAAATAAACCCTAACTTATTCCTATCAATTTGGGTAGTTTTCCTAGAAACTCTATTTTTCATTTCTCACAAGCACTCCTTTACTTCATTTCACCTCATTTAAGTTTGATAGGTTGCTTATAGTTCCTATCCATCTCCTAGAATTTCCCTTACCATTATTTCCACTCCACCTATCCATCATTTCATTTTTTCATTCATCTCTCACTGTTTTTTCTCATTTTCCTATTGTTAGGGTTTCTGTCATCGTGGAAGGAGATTCTTCACCAGAAAGGAAAAAACACCATAAAGGAGGCAAAATTCTCAGATATGAACCTACCACTGCAATCAAATAAATACATCACCCTTCATCAAGCAGTGTTTTGAAGATGTGAATTGTCTATATTTTTGCAAAAGGGTGTGTGAAGTAGGGTTTCATGAACAATTAACAAATTGGATTTCCACTCATTTGAAAGGGGAAAGTGCTATCATTGGTGGGGTTGAGTTCACATTTTCACTTTCTACAGGAATACTAGATCATGGAGAATACTGGTTGAAGGGCATGAGATTAGATCTTGAACATTACAAGTCCTTCTTGAAAACACCATACAGGGAAACCCATACACATATCATACCTTTTAGGTACATGTTGGAGAAGTATGCACCATTAATGAAGGTTGCCATGAAATTTTTCACATGTGAGGGAAGGTTTTCTAGATTGTATGCCTATCACATCGAGCTTCTAATGCACTTTATAGCTCATAAACCTCTCGACATGTGAAACTATCTGTGTAGAAGCCTTGTCAAGATGTCTGAGAAGGTACAGGTGAAGAAAAAAGAACACTATCCTAGACTCTTTCATCATAGTTTGATCAAGACTATTTTTCTCCATCAACTTGCAGAGAATAACATGACATGGTATTCTTTCTTGGAGATAGCTTTGAAATGGCATGTGTCTAATGTTTCAGTTCAGCATGCAAACTTGCCAACACAACAGATGGAGGTTTGATCATAAATCCAATTAGTGGAGGTTTCTAAAGCACCTAGACCTGAGGTGACTAGGATGTACCAAAGAGGAAAAAGGCTTGTGTTTGCTTCTAATGGTGAGAAAGGGGCCATGCCTTGTACATCAGCAAAAAATGGATCACCCATATAGGATAAAGATTTGATTGAGCATGACTTTGAGTTGGTAGACCTGGAAACAAAAAATGATCCCTCAAGCATGTAACAAACTATCAAATAAAATACTCTCAGATCTGATAACTCATCGACAACATGGCAAGGGCAAGGTTTGTCATCTCATTCCTAGAACAAGAAAATAGTCAGCTAAAGGATAAACAACTTATCATGGAGAAAGAGCATGTTAAACTGTTGCAGAAAAAATGTAAAGGCAAAGCATTATTGGAGACCAATTAACCTAATGAAACTAAAATACAAGGCAATAAAAAGAGGCCAAGAACCAAAGGACTCAGGAAGGCATTGAAAAAAGAGAAAATCCACAGTTTGCCAGATGAAGAACTAGTTATGGAGGACAAAACTGCCTTAGAGATAAATTAGGACAGGGAGTATTGGTTAGACAAAGTCAATGACCACCTGGAGAAGCTTCTTGACAAGGCCAATAGAGATAACCAGCTACTAAGGCACATGTCACATCACTACCAGACCAGAAATATAATTTGTAACATCAAGGTCAAACAGCTAGAAAACAAGCTCAAAGAAACACTAAAGGACCAAAATGAGAAGGGTAACTTAGATATGCTTGCTAAAGCATCCACGAGGGATTAAAATAACTCAGTTTGTATCTCTTGACCAACTTTAGAGAAATTCCGAGCCTTTTTGGTTTTTTGGCTATTTTGGTGCATAATTCAGAAATTTGGCTATTCACAGAAGCGTAGCGCCTTGGTGAAGTGTTTTTTCCTCAGGCATCCAAATGAAAAATGATTTTCATTTTTGGAAAGCCCATGGAATCCTTTCAAAACCCATTTCATCCGATTTCCATAGAGGGCCCAAATTTTGAGAAAAAGAGGAAAAAGTAGTCAAAAATCAGCACTCTGCCTCTCTTTTTGACAGGCATTGTGCTTATGGAGTCACTTTGGGAGAATGGAATTTTGAAGGCCTTCCCATGGGTAATGTTAAAAATTCAAGGTTTTCTAGAAAGTAGAATTGAAAATATAGTTGACCAATCTTTCATATCTCCATTTGGACCTCAGGAAGCCACCTTAAAGTGGGCTCAAATTTGTTGTTGCGCTTCTACAAATTTTTGTGTTTTTCATTTAAATTTCATTGTGTAAATTTCCTAGTTTTCAGTTTGAATTGGTCAAAGTCAAAACCCTTGATTTAATTGAGTTATTTCAAGGTTAGATGATATAAGCATATATAAATGGACACAATAGGTTGTTTTTGTGCTTTAAATGGCCTCATTAAGGAAGTAAAATGCAAAATAAAGTCTACAAGAAATGTTTGTATTTGACCTTCTCACTCTCACCTATTGGTTGAAAGAATCTTGGAATCAATTCCACCACCTAGGAATATCACTCTTGAAGGTGGGGAAGTGGTTCAATTGATTCTATATGTATCATTTCTCATTCAGAGAGAAGGGTTGGAATTTTGTGGATCGGGCTTGTATGTTTATGTTTTCTTCAATTAATATAGGAGCAATTGCAACTATATTTCAGGAACCCTAGTTCAGTGTGTCTATGGTGTTTGTTTCCTCTTACTATTAGTTTCTAATGGATAAATCATCTCTCTTTATATGATTTATCTTCTTCCTATGAATTTCCTTGTAGTTATATAGACAAGAATCGTGAATTCAAGCTCTGTTTTATGTGGAATTCATAGTTGTGTTTACTTTCTTCTAAAGCTAATGAATTCATGCTTTCACATGCTCATTAGTTTCTTTTAAGCTCACAAAACTATACTACCTTGACAAACACTCCAATTTTACCATAGCACACTCATATCTAGTTCTTATTTATACTTATTTCTGCATACTTGAAGCCTAGACCTAGTTACTTGTTCTAAACCATCGTCCAACAAACGTAATTCACATATACTCAAAAAAAACTTGCATATCTAGCCTAAAATCTTGTTCTTTACATATTTGCATTGAAAAATCCTTTGAGAGATCCCTCTTTGGCTCAGTAGGGCTAGCTACTAAGCTGAAAGTGGTTTGAGGTTACATCTTTTGATCTCCTCCTTAGCCTAGGAAATTGTAGGGGATAACAATAAATATTAATGGAACTCTGAAGAACAGTTTCAACATGTAGAATTTTGTTGTTTCTTCTCATGGATAAGAATTTCCTAATGTTTTTCAAACCTAAAAATAAGCCTAACAACATTCTCCTTTCCTTGATATGACGTAGTGGATGAATTGGCAACCACCAAAGCCAATGGAACCATGATTTATGTGCTTAGATCCTTGAAACAACTAGAAAATATGAAAAAATATATAACTATCACTTATCAAGAAACGGTGCAGCCTTAGGATATTTCTTACATAAAAGCTTGACCACATTCTACAACAGCAGGAGAGAGTGTCATTTGTACTACAACAAAAATGAGATAGGTGGTGAATTATACATTATTTCAAGAAAAAAGAGTTGTGTACTTGTTTGATCTTAGGGAGAAAAGTAAGGCTTGAGTTATGCACATGAATGGAGGTCAATAACAAACAAATAGCTAGCTAACAATTATTTTGGCACAAGGATTAGGAAAGTGAAATGTGGTCAATCTAATGCATGGGCATATTCTTGGTCTTGTCGTGCCACTTTATCTATAATGAAAGGGTTTTCTAAGCTCAAATATATGCACAATGAAATTTATCTTAGCCCTTGTCTAATACCAAGTGTCTAAAGTAGAGTTTTTTTGATGGTAGTGATCAATTACTTATTTCGATAAACATGAGTTTCAACAATGTTAATTATCACACGCATTCAATGAATGAGAGTTTTAGTGACACTAAATAAGACACATTTTTCTCACAAAATGTTCTAGGATCTATGAGAAGTATTCAGACCTCACAGGATTATTCAAGCTAGAACTATGGTTTTGGACATTCATGGTTGTGGAATGGCCAACATTTGTGTTCCACATAGGGTTATTTCTAGGACTTGTTGTGACGTTGTTTCTTGAAAAAATGTCTGAATAAGATTTACTATGATAGGGAGTAGCCACATTATAGATTTTATGCTTGTTTATAGTTTATAATAATCATCACCCTTTCTTAAGAAATAGACATAAATTGGGCTCATCTATGCAATAGGTAAAGGTCTCTTAGCCTTCGGGAAATGTGGGCACTATCAAATTATTATTTTTTTTAATGCTCAAAAGCCCGTTGGGTATTTGTTGGTATGTGGAAACCATCAAATATCCAACTCTTCATCAATGGGACAACTGTCAGATATTCAAATCTCTACCAACGAAACAAAATGTTGGAGATATAACAACCCCATTGAAAAAACTTATTCTATTGTCAATTATTCGACATTAAATAGTTGGATGCTCCCATCATACTAGACTAGTAAGTCCTCAAATATCTGATGGTAAAGTGTCACCATTTTTTGCATCTAGGGAATTAGAGCTATAACACTCCTATCATACAAAGTTATTTTAATGTTGATTATTCGATGATTAATCATTGGAGTTGCTATTGGTGTCCAGGTATGAACAATCTATTCACTATTTTTCCTACATTAATTTATCAATCCAGGTGCGTATCCTTTTTAAGGAAAAATGCAAAGTATATGCAGGGGCAAGGTTACCATCCGTCACTGACCAAGGGTTAGTGATTAATACTCAAAGCATTGCTGTAAAACTGAAACTAAATGCAGTACTCAAGAAAGAAATTACAAGAAATAACAATCTGCAACAACAATAGTGAAATGATAAATGACACACAACAGGAACTACACAGCACCTGATCAAAAGAGCGGGCCCAGCTCTCTGATCAGGGTTGCATTAATCACAACGAAGAGTGGAGCAGCAAAAGAAGTGATATATTATTAATTTGGAAGAGAACTATTACAATATCGATGGGGAGTCCCCCTTTTACATGAATAACCTGTATTTTATACAAAGCGAAGGAGAACAACATCCTTCCCCAAAACCTGGTAACCGTATACCCAAAAATATACATCAGTTCAGAATGGCACCAACACCAGATGAACAAGATCAGAGAATGGTCTAAGAATGGTTCAGGGACATCTGCAACTCTAGCTACATGGCTTCCTTATGGCTGGTCATTGCTGTGAATTGTGGATCTACTGTGGGACGCTGAAAGATCGGTACCTGTTCTCCAGAAGCTGCGGTCAAACATGCATTTTAGTGTTGTGAATAGGCAAAACCCCATGAATTTACTTCATTAACAAAATATTCCAATAGACAGGAAAGGGGTAATTACCTTCTGGATTTAGCATAGTGAATACAGATGAATAAGTGCAAAAAGGAAAAAAAGAGGGATGGAAATGAAATATAAAGATAGTCTGATTTGGTGCCCAACATCTCCCTTTTGAGAGGAGGATTTCCTTCCACCAATCACCTGGAACATTATATGCTGGGGTGTAATTTTCCCCATACACCAAACCCCGCATGTTCGGATGCACGCCGCATACCTGGGCACTTTGGTGAGCACTCGTACAAAATTCGGTGCTCCAAATGGTTCCCTATTCCAGACAGCTGTAGGTGACATCATCTATCTTTTCTGATAGTAATCAAGGGCTTCATCTTGAAATGTGACTAATTTTTTGACACAAAGATCAAGGCACCATTTTTGTGTCCTTAGCATTCTTTCCTTGTTTCCATCAATTCCCAAAAAGGTGTTGTGTTTAGTGAACATGGTTATTGACCTTTCATGTTCTCCTCTTACTATAAATGGCGTTGTAACCTGATTGGACTCAAATGTATTAAAAGCCTTTTTCCAATTGATCTGATTAAAAGTGTAAGAGGTGAGAGCCCTTAAATGAATGTCTCCCACATATGGGACCGGTTTGAATCATCTGTCCATGCGCAGTAGATACGCATGGATGTAAAAGTCACAAATCAAATCCTGAGTTGGCAAGTCATGGCTCCTCAATATGTAGAGGAATTGTACCCCGTCCTCTATTTCATAAATAATCTCATTCTTGATGCTCTCCATGCAAAAGAAAAGAAAACGTTCATGCAAGAATAAAGAATAACAAGAAGCAGGGGAACAACATGCTATCACCTCTTGTGCTAAGTTAAACATCTACTCCTTATCAGTTTTCAATCCTGCCACTTGCCTTTCCAGCTGCTCCATCTTGACCTGCTGCTTCGCATGCCTCAACCTCATGACATATATATGCTCTACATATTCAAAAATGGTTAAGGAGGTTCGTTCCTGAGTTCTTTTGACCTCTCTTTGATACCGAGCTACAGTGGATTTCCAAGTCTGCACTTCGGCTGTTAGGGCATGTTCATGGTCTTCAAACAGTTGCTCGGCCAGGCTTGTTTGAGTGGCAACAGAAGTTGTGGCTATCTGATCCACCTAAGTCCCTTCTTCCACTACTATGGCTTAGGACTTTTTGGCCTGCCGGTTGTATTTCTTCACCCGCTTCTGCAATTTATGTACCTATTTCCTCAACTTCCTAACCTCTGTCTTGAGCCACATCGTTTCTCTGAATTGCAACTGGTATTTTTGTTTGGCATGTAATCTTTGTTGTTCAAACAACTTGACCCATTATTTCTTAACCAAGAACTCTTCAGCATTTGCAACTGGTTCAGCTGGAGGTAAATCCCCCAAGACAGCTTCTGCTACACTGACTAACAGGTTTCCTTCCATTGCCCGTTCTTCCTCGATTATTTCTTGTTTTACGACCTTATTTCCCGGCCTTACCACTGGCACATTCGTTGGGACCGCTTCGTTTGGTCCCTCCTCTTCGCCAACAGCTGCTTCCTTTTGTTTTTTGATCACTACGATTGGTGGTGCCCTTGCGAGATGATCACCTGTTAATATTTCTACTGGAACCCCTCCAGGTTCCCCTGCCTCAGGGATATTTGCCTCTTCTTCCCTTTCAAGATCTGAGATGCTTGTCGCCTGGGCAACATCGATCCCACCGGGTTGCAGTCTTTGTGATGTTTTAACCTCCTTTTCTCTGAGCTGTCCTTCAAAAGGGTCCTGTCTAGCACCTCTTCTTCTAATCGAGTCATCAAATTTCAAAGCAGGAGGAACAACGATATCTTCTTTTGTGCGTCGGGGGGAACGAGATACCCTTCTCCTCTTAGGATAGAAGAGAAAAAGGAAAACTAGTAGGGATCTTCATTCTGGCCTTCGACAATTCTGTTCTGGGTTGCATTCCTTGCTTGTACAGTGTTTGGTCCCGAGGTTGACGCTGGTTCTTGTGGAGCAGCGCCAACCTCATGCCCTAGTTCTCCCAGAACTTCCTCCATAGTTTCCATGGTTCTCCCAGCTCTGAGCTCTTCTAGTCCTGGTTCATCCTCCTCCATTGGTTCTATGGTGGAGGCGGCCACGACCTCTTCTTCATTCAGGTTGTCTTCCTCCATTGGTTCCAAGGTGGTGGGAGGTTCTTGTGGGGCACCTTCGGCCACAATATCAACCATTTCTCCTGTCCTTGCCTACTGTGGTACCTCTTCTGTTGTTTTCATGTTATGGACTTGCTTTGTTAGCTCCACAGTCAAGGTTGGTTCTTGTGGAACAACCTTGGTTGTGGTACTAGTGGGCCTTTCTATGTTGACTCCTCTGTCTCCCATTAGTTCCGCATTTGCAGCTTGCTCTTGAGGAGAAACCTCTTCTTCAAGTTCTTCGGCTTCCATTTCCATCTCCTATGGCTCCTCTTGGTCAACGTAGTAATTTCCTTCTCCATATTTTTCCTCCATTACTTATGGTTCATCTTCCCTGATAGCCACAGCAGCTGCTATCTCTTCCTCCATGGAATCCTGAAATAGCTCCCATGGAATTGGAATCTGTTTAATTGCTTTCATCACCAGTAGCTAGACCAGCCCGTGGTGGGTAATGACCGCCATCACCTGTTGCGACTGTTGAGCTGAATGTTCCATCGGCTAAAGACTCCTTAGTAGGAAATAGGGCACATTTAATGAGAAGGCCTCTACTTGGGGGAATCAGAGGTGAGCTAATATCCAGAGATGATATTTAAACACAGTGGAGTATCTCCCCTCACAATTTATATATTTTATTACATACTCTGCTACCTCTCCCCATGGATGCGATAACATGTTTCCATCGTATCCTCGACCCTTCTGAGCAATGCTTTCTCTTGCCTGCAAAAATGCTTTGGGAAACTCTAGGAGGGAAGTCCTCCTTGAAAACCATCTCTGTCCATTTTGAGGGAGCCTGCTAACTTCTACAACGGCTTCCTCCGTAACAGGGACTTCTATCCCGCAGACCCGAGAACTCTCTTCTTCTATATTGAGTGTGAATTCCACCACAATTGCCTCGTTGGACCCCTCAACCTATCAAAGTAGACATCCAAACCTATATTTTAAAAGACCTACCATACCTCCCGACTATTTCGAAATCTTGTTGTGTCTTCTGGCTCATGTCGCACAGATCGTCCACCCATCGCTATAGAGGTGGGATTAACATGATGAATACAGTTAACTGATAGGGGAAAATGACAGGGACCCAAACTGTTGGCAATAGTAATAATGTCATGGTCACCTCGAGAAAAAGTATGGTATCAGTACTGGTACGTCTGAAGAAATCTTAGATAATGATGGCGAGTTATGGCAGTACAGTTGGATTCAATGTTTAATGCGGCGTGTTAGGGAACTGACCGGTTATGACTTTTTGCATATGAATATGCATTCCAATGCGTTGGGGTCGTGATTATGTAATCGTTGTAATCATTACATTTAGTTTGGTGTGAATCGTCTGATATGAATTCATTTTTGTTGGTACACTATCGTTTATTATGATGGGACCCGCCCCCCCAACTTAATTATGGCCATCCACGGCACATATTGGTGTCTTTTGGAATATGTTAATTAAATCCGTAAAAGTCAACGGAGACGTACCTGGGGACCTACCTTGTACTAGAGTAACAACAAAATAACTAGTGGAGTAACAACACACGGAGTGACAACAATGACGGAGTAACGACACTGGTGGAGTAATAGCAATGGTGGAGTAATGGTAATGGCTGAGTAACAACGCCGGTGGAGTAACAACACCGGCGAAGTAACAACAACGATAGGGTAACAACAATGGCTGAGCAATAGTAGCAGTGGAGTAACAGCAGCGACGAAGTAACAACAACGGCGAAGTAATAGCACCGACGAAGTAACAACAATGGCAAAGTAACAACACTGGCAGAGTAACATCACCAGCGGAGTAACAACACCGGTAGAGTAACAGCAACGACAGAGTAACAACAACGACGGAGTAACATAAACATCTGAGTAACAACACTGGTGGAGTAACAACAGCAGCTGAGTAGCAACACGAACGGAGTAACAGCAGCAGATGAGTAGCAGCACTAGTGGAGTAACAGCAACAACTGAGTAGCAGCACCAGCGGAGTAACAACATCGGTGGAGTAACAACAACAGCTGAGTAATAGTGTCGAGCGTTACATTTCTCTTGGCTATATTCCTTTGTTATTCCTGCAAAATACAAACAAGTAATAACAGTGCCTTTTTTTTTAGAGCAGAGTGAGAATGTATTTTATACCAAACAACCATTAAACCAGATGAATCAGAAAGATGTTTGACGAAGGCATCTCTAGAGGCTGGACGGTGGTATAGCTTTAGATGGTGTCCATTTACTAAGAATGAAGTATGATTCCCATCTGTTGTAATTATTCTAACTGTTCCATTGTCAAATACTATGTCCACTTCATACGGTCCCATCCAATGAGTGTGAAGCTTGCCTTTGAAATCTTTAAATCGGGAGTCATAAAGTAATGCCCAATCCCCTTCATGAAACACCTTGCTCTTGATAAATTTATCATGCCATTTCATTTTCTGTTGTTAAACAACAGTGGTTTTCTGGACAACTACCAATAGAATCTCGTCCAACTCATTGAGTTGTTCCAGTCGGTGTTTATGTGCTTCTGATAAGTCTAGGCCTACTTCTGAAGCTGTTATGAGTGTGCTGATCTCAAATTATACCACAAACAAGGGGGATTTCCCATAGACTAACTCAAATGGAGAAAACCCGGTTGTGTTCCACCATGTTGTTCTATATGCCCATAAAGCTTCTGGAAGTTTTTGTGCCCAGTCCCAGCAATGACTTGCTATTATTTTTGTCAAGATATTTTCCAATATCTTATTTGTACTTTCTACATGTCCATTTTCCTGGGGATGATAAGGGTTTGTCACTTTGTGTTTAACCCTGTATTTCTACATCAGCTTCCCTATCATGTGAGATGTGAACTGCACTCCTCCATCTGAAACAATTTCCCTCGGAGTACCATATCGAGCAAAGATTTCTTCAAAAAGAAAGTCTGCCAATACTTGCTCTGTTGCTTTCATGACCGCTCTGGCTTCCACCCATTTAGTCACATAATCAGTGCAGACCAAGATGTGAGCTTTTTGATGAGAAGGTGGATTGAAAGGTCAAACATAATTGATGGCCCATTTCTCAAAAGGTTCAAGGACTATCTGGGGCTGTAGAGGCATTTCATCTGCTTTCCCAGGTTGTCCCATCCGTTGGCAACTATCACATCTACTGACATAATCCCGAGCATCTCAAAGATGGAAGGCCAATAGTATCCCATCTGCAACACTTTTTGGCCTGTTCTCTTATCTGTAAAATTTCCTCCACAGGTTCCATCATGGGTAGCCTTTAATATCTCATAGATGTCATCCTATGCCACACAATGTCGAATCTGTTGATCAACACTTGTATGAAAGAGATACCCTGCCATCCATGAGTATCGGGTATTATGATGAATAATCTTCCTTTGATCCTTATATGACAAATGACGAGGCACTTTCCCTGTAGCAAGATAGTTAGCAATATCTGCATACCACAGAATGTTAGCAAAAACTGCAAAAAGATGTTCATCTGGAAAATTATCTTCATTTGATGTATTTTTACCATCATTTTCTATCCTAGACAGGAAATCTGCAACCACATTGTCCTTCCCTAGTTTATCTAATATAGTAATGTCAAATTCTTGTTGTAGGAAAATTCATCTTGTAATGCGACTAGGGGTAACAGGTTTATTCATTAAACACCTAATAGCTGCATGATCACTATGTAAAAAGGTAGGATACCTAGTAATGTAATGCCAGAATTTGTTGATGGTGTAGATGACAACAAGGAACTTTTTTTCAGTCACTGTGTAATTTAATTCATCAGAAGCCAAATTCTTACTAACATAGTAAACTGCATATGGTACCCTGTCCTCTTGTTGTCCCAATACTGCACCAACCATTGTCTGAGAAGTGTCTGTGTGAATATGGAAAGGTAATGCCTAGTCTGGCCCTATAAGGATCAGAACGCTACAGACCAATTCCTTGATTTTCATGAAGGCTACATCACAGTCATTTGTCCACACAAAATTTGCATCTTTTGTCAGCAATTGAAAAAGTGGATGTGCTACTTTAGAAAATTTTTTCTATAAAGCGCCTGTAATAATTGGCACAACTAATAAAGCTGCATACCTGCATGGGTGTTTTGGGTATCAAAAAGTGCAGAATTACCTTTATTGTAGCTGGGTCCATCCGGATTCCTTCAACTGAGAAGAACTTTTTTCCAGCCAATGTTTCCAGAACTTGGTCAATAAATGGTAAAGGAAAATGATCTTTCTACGTTTCCTTATTTAATTCTCTATAATCCACGCATATCTGCAATTTACCATTTTTCTTAGGGGCCACTACTAATGGAGAAACCCATTGGATATCTAAAATGGGGTAAATAAAACCTACGTCCGGTAATTTCTAAAGTTCTTCTTTCACAACATTTTTCAATGCAGGGTTCATCCTTCTCTGAGGCTGTCTCACAGGACAGAAATATTCCTTAATATATATATGGTGGGTACATAAATTCGCAGGAATCCCCTTCATGTCTAAGTAATCACAGGAGAAAGCTTCTTTATGTTTCCAAAGTGCATCTAGAAGTTGTTTCTTCTAGGATTCTGATAGGTCAGGGTTAATGTTTAGGGTCTTTCCTGGTTCTAATTCCACTGGGATACTTCCATGGGGTGCAACTACGGGTAGCTCCTCAGATCCCTCTATTGTTTCAATAGTTTCCTGTGTTTCATAGCTTAAGATGGATTCTAGGATTTGTTGATTTGGTTCTGAAACAGAGCAAGGATCATCCATAAAGGAGGTGATTACATCATCCTCCAATTCCATTTTTAATTGGAGGGTCTGTCCAATAGTAAGGACTGGTCTTAATTCCTCATTTTTCGATTTAGGTTCCTTCCTGGATAAAATTTTCTTGCTACCTATTGGTTTTGTGGATGGGTTTGGTTCTGCAGGTGGGTATAACACTAAATTCTTAGTGTTGTGCCCATTTGAAATGACCATGTGCCCTGAACGACACCCAATGTAAGCATCTGCAGTAGCCAACCATGGCCTACCTAAAATCAGGGGATGGCCGCCAACTGAAGATTGTGTGTGTAATACAAGGAAATCTATGGGATAGTGCCATGAAGCCACCAAAATTATTACATCTTCTAACTTCCCTACTGGTTTTACTGTAGATCGATCTGCCAATTCTAATACTATAGGTGTGTGCTTCAAGTTACGAAGACCTAATGTATGCATAGTTTCAGTGGTGATAACGTTGATGGCAGCACCCACATCTACTAGCACATTCGGAATTTCTACCCCATTAATTTGCACTATCAGAATTGGGTTCCCTGGATTTCCATACTTTACAGGCATTGACTTTCCCATCATAAAATCTGATAATTTTCCCATGACGTGAATAGTAAGGGGGTCTTTGGATTTCCTTGTAGGCTTCTTCGGAAAATATTCCCTAAGAGTCTTTGCATATATCGGTACATCCTTCATAGCTTGTAATAGGGGAATTTTGACAAATAAGTTCTGAAACTCACCTAATAAGTCAAATTTGGCCTGAGGGTTTGATTTACTCAAAGTTAGTATTTTTGGATAGGGTGGTTCAGATTGATGTTTTTTTGCAGGAGGCGCCTGATTTCTACCAATTTGTTTTGGTTCCTTGTTAATTAATTCTGATTCTTTACCCTCACTATCAAGTTGTTCAATGATAACTGGTGGAGGTTGAGCATCGACTGTCCGCCCTGATCACAAATTCATTTCATACAATTTTGCGGTGGAAATTCTATACGAAGGTACGTTGAGAGTGTCATTTTGATGAACTCCTTTATTATTAGGATTCGGGTTAGGTTGGATGGGAAGCTAAGGATGGACAGGTTGACTAGTAGGAGGCACATTAGAGGGTAGTTGGAATTACTGCTGAGGCATCAGCTAAGGAAACTGCCCAGGAGAAGATCCTTGCCAAGTTGGAGCCCATGGGGAGCTCGAACTGGCTTGAGGGCTCCACTGCTGCCAAGGTGGAAACTAGTATTGTGGCCACATGGGTGGATAGGGCATGGGCCGAGGATTCATATTAAAATTAATGAAATATTGAGGTGGGTTTGAGTACATACCTTGATTTCCCATTAGTGGTCGAGGCTTCCATGGCTTTTTAGACCCCACGAGGTACAACTACTCCATGTCTTCTCCTGTCCCTTGAAACATTGCTTTCAGGCCTGGCAAGGAGGGGCATGAGCTTATTGCATGACTTCATTCACAGATTACGCATTCCTCTATGGAGCTCAATGGACGTTCCCTCTCTGGATGCTTCTTTCTACACTTTGGGCAGAATATAGCCATGGTCCTGTCTAATTCCAGCTACTTCTGTTTCACTTGTAGCATATCCATTTGTGCCGATAGAGTACTCAAGATATCTGTTCTCAAGTTGTCGAGCAAGTTTCTGATTTCTGCCTTCGTAACACCCCCGCCAAATACCCTTGCTGAGCGAATCCCTTGTCTATTTCTTGTGAGTCCCCTTGAGCACTAGATGCATAGTTCACAGATAACCTCGAAGCTTTCCTTCGATATATCTCCCTTTCCTACAATGTTCAACAATTCCAAAGAGTCCTCACGAAAATACTAGAGGAGGATAATTTTCAAAATATCCTTATCCAAGTCGGAGTGACCTGACCTCTATAATGTGTACTTAAATCATTCCACATAGTCTTCCAAGCTCTTGTCTTCTTTTTGTGTGAACTTAAAAAGTTCCTCTTTGATGTTCTGGGATTTGCAGTAATCCTGGTATTTTTCGAGAAAAGTTGTTTTCATATCATCCCATGTGGAAATAGAACTTCCTCCAAGGCCCATAAACCATCGCAAAGCTGTCCCTTTTAGTGTGGCAGGGAAATTTTTTAACTTCTAGGCGTCTGTCATGTAGTCATACCCGACACACTATGTCAAACTCGAATAAAAATGTGTCAGGGTCTTCTAAAATAAGCCCATGAGAGCTTGGTAAGGCTACCAATGGAATGGGCTTCATGGGCGTGCCAACTCCTAGATCCCTGATCAGAAAATTGATAGTGGAAGTTGTAGGTGCCATAAATATCCTCCAATAACCATTGGGTATTTCAACAGGCTCTATGGAAGATGGCCGAGGGTTCCTTACCACTCAAGCTTGAGTTGCTTTGACGGCACTTCCCCGGTCCCTTGGTGATGCGAGTGCCCCTATGTTTCCTTCTCCTACGTCTTGATGACTTGATCCCTCAGCTACGACCTCCTTTCCTTTGTTGGAGTGGCTTGACCCTATTGATGTTCTGCTTGCAACCTCTTCCCCTTCTATTACCAGTGTAGGGTTCCCCTGGTCAGGTATACTGCTGGATGTCTCCTCAACTGCTGGAAGGGGCTGCTATGTCGAATCACCAAAGAATGTTGTAGAGAACACTAGTTGATCTACAGATTGTCCCTTGGATTTTACTCTCCTTGCACCCGATCTCACAGTTGTGCGAGAGGATGCTTCTAATTCAGCTTTGGCTATAATTTGTTGGATGCAAGTCTTTTTTCCCAAGTCTGGTCCTCCCCTCTTTGGGGCTCTTCCTCTACCCCTTTTATTTGGTTCTCTGTTCATACAAATAATGATATGACAGAAGGTCATGGTGTTGACTTATAATGCTCTATTCTTGAAGTACGGTGTCAAAAGACCATTCCTTCCCCAAGACAAAAGAGCTTACAGAAAGAGAGACAACTAATAGAAAAAAATAGGAATCTAAGGTTCAGGGCCCAGAGCAGGGCGTCAAAGGACTCCTCCCTCCCCAGGACAAGAAACAAAAACAAAAACACACCTCCAAGAAGACCTAATACTTCTAGATCTGAAGTAGGGTGTCAAAAGACTCCTCCCTCTGCAACATAAAAGATAGGGCTTCCCGAAATTAAAACACAAAAGGGTTTGAAAAATAAATTTAACTCAGGGCCTGGAGCAGGGCGTCAAAAGAATCCTCCCTCCCCAAGACAAGAGGTTGGCCCTATGAAAACAGGAAAGCAAATAAAAACAAGCAAAAAGAAACACCTACACTCAGGACTTGGAGCAGAGTGAGAAAAATCATTCTCTCCCCAGGATGAGAGATTGACCCTCTGATTGGTCCGGATCATGTCTTGCATCTTTTTAGCCTCCTCGGCAACGAAACCTAAATGTTGGTGTCTAGGTATGAACAATCTATTCACCCTTTTTCCTACATTAATTTATCAATCTGCGTGCGTATCCTTTTCAAGGCAACATGCAAAGTATATGCAGGGGAAAGGTTACCATCCATCACTAACCAAGGGTTCGTGATTAATACTCAAAGCATTGTTGTAAAACTGAAACTAACTGCGGTACTCAAGAAAAGAAATTACAAGAAATAACAATATGCAACAACAACCATGAAATGATAAATGACACACAACAGGAACTACATAGCACCTGATTAGAAGAGCGGCCCAGCTCTCTGATCAGGGTTGCATTAATCACAACAACGAGTGGAGCGGCAAAAGAAGTGATATATTATTAATCTGGAAGAGAACTATTACAATATTGATGGGGAGTCCCCATTTTACAGGAATAACCTATCTTTTATACAAAGTGAAGTAGAACAACATCCTTCCCCAAAACCTGGTAACCGTATACCCAGAAATATATATCAGTTCATAACGGCACCAACACCAGATGAACAAGATCAGAGAATGGTCCAAGAATTGTTTAGGGACATCTGAAACTCCAACTACATGGCTTCGTTATGGCTGGTCATTGCTGTGAATTGCAGATTTGCTGCGGGATGCTGAAAGATCGGTACTTGTTCTCTGGAAGCTGCAGTCAAACATGCGTTTTAGTGCTATGAATAGGCAAAACCCAGCGACTTTACTTCATTAATAAAATATTCCAATATATAGCAAAGGGGTAATTACCTTGTGGATTTAGCATAGTGAATACAGATGAATAAGTGCAAAAAGGACAAAAAGAGGGATGGAAATGCAAAAGAAAGATAGCCCGATTTGGTGCCCAACAGTTGCTACTCCATAATGACGGAGTGAACTATCAGGTCCTGTTGGAAAAGAGTAATAAGGAATCAAATATCCCACGTTAAAGTGTCACCATTTTTCCATCTAAGGTAGAGGATATTCGATTTTTTCCCGTCATATATCTAAAGAATGTGGGTATTGCAACCAAAATCCCCCCCATCACATATCCGACACAGGTGGGTGTTGAAAACTGAACTCAAAGTGTTGGAATTTTAATGACATTTTCAATCATTTTTGGCATCGACTCTTCGATGCTTTCTTGTCAAATATCCATATTAATAATTTGTTGACTATTTGACACATAGCCAATGACGAGTTGCTCATCTCCAATGTGTGACGTGTCAGATAGACGATGATAATAAAATGAATTTTGACGAATAGACTTTGGATTTTGGCCCCATTTGTACTAGTGTTACTCTCATTTATAATAAATATTGAATCAAACACTCCTTTTCCTTGTCCTATTACTCACAATGTAATGTATTTGCTAAATTAACCAATAAGAATCCAATTAGATTTTGAAGAAAACAGTAAACAATAAACCTAGACAATGATACACCTTGCTATCATATGCTCTCTGGGATGATAGAACCACTGCTAAAGTAACAACTGGTTTAATTCCCTTTCAATTGGTTTATGAAAAAGAAGAAATTATGTCCTTAGATTTACAATTGAATTCTTTCTGCCAAGCACTCTAAGCTGAGGAAGTTACATAATCTGATTTAATTAATCAATATCACACTATTTTAGCTTTATATGAACAAAGAAATGACGTTTTTAATGTTGTTCCTTTTGATAATTATTTTTTCTTTTCTATTTTCATTTTTATTTGATTTATTTTGTTGTTATGATTTATATTTTTTTCTTCTATGGGTTTAGAATTAGAATGTTGGACATGTATATATGTTTTTCATTCTTTGAGCAACTAGATCAAAGTTGGCCAAACTACAACATGTTCAAAAGAACAAGGAATCAGTGGCTGCTATAGATAAGTATCAATTAAGAATTTGACTTTAGAGCATATGTAAATGAACTCTTCATACATGCAAGATGAAACAATTATTCTCTATTTGATTTTGGAAAAATTTCACTTAAATGCACTTGTTTTCGGATTATCTCTTGATACTTAGGTGAGTGACTTGATCAATTGTGAGGAGAATTTTGGGTTATTGTTTTTAATTTCTATTTATTCTTTGAAACCATGATGTTATGAGTTCAATATAGTCACCTATATTTATTTGTCGAGTCTTTTTGGTATAGTATATGGTTGATTAATGGACCAACATTTAATGCCAATCAGGGGTTCATGGACTTTGAGATGCAGCACTAGAAATGCTAGAGAAAGTCTTTGGGAACCTGCAAATCAAAATTGTAATATGTCCTATCTACTCACACCTTCGAATTCCTACAAAAACTAGTCAATCCTGGAATCAAAGGAATTCATTAGAAATGAAAACCTAATTATTGCAAACACTAATCTTGTATTATACCAACAATTGAAAGCAAAATTTAGCTTCTAACAACTAAAAACAGAACCCTAATTATTGACAATTAAAGAGGAAACCCTAATTATCAAAATTCAAACCCTAGATACTAATTAATTGTAGATCTAAGCATTAACTTTTAACTAGTCCAAACAACTTCAAGGAAACCCATACCTTAATAAGATAATTAACAAAATAGTTGAAAGTCTAAGCAATCCACACACCATCAAGGAAAATATGAAATTTCTTCCCACACAATGGAGAATACCAAATAATGAAATCCATTTATAAATGTGCACTCAGTACTATAATTAATCATCTATGTGTAAAGTCTACAATAATAAGAAAATATTACAAATATGCTCTAAACATGAGCATGTTGTCTATGCAAACAAACCATACCTATACTTAGTTATCTTTTGCACAAGCTTCACACCTAAAAAAATAAGTTAAAATATCAATTAAATATAGACTCTGGAGATAATGTGGTGTCACTGATCATAAAAGAAAATAAGGAATATATATTAAAGAAATTATTTTCAATTCTGGAAAGTTTGAACCATCACTTTATTGTAAAAGGTATAGGAAAATAAATAAGTAATCAAATTCCTCTCATAAATGATCCCTTTGACTTGAATCTTAATAGAAGTCATAAGAGGTGAGAAAACACATCAAATGTATTGACACACCACAGTTGTGAAGTCTCAAAATAATACATTTATGTCTTGTTTCAATGCACAAATGTAAAAGGGTCGAAGGCTAACATCACCATATTTGCAGCTTATGTTCCAAAACATCACCATTATGAAAAGTCTCATAAACCAAGCGGTAATATATATGTATATAGGCTTTATTTCGGTGCATAAGCATGGAAAAATCATTGATAGTGTTACAAGGCCTGCAACTTATAGTTCGACTCAACCATCAAACTTGTTACAACTTAATCTATTAGACAACAACGACCCTCAGATCAAACACATATTAGGTTATAACTCAACAAAAAGTCTTCAAAGATTATTAAATGAAAGAATTCAAATCCTTGAGGACCTGACATTCCTCTTGAATGCCTAATCAACCAAGTATCGAAATCTTAAGAGATAAGCTTATGAACAGAGTGTTGGTCAATTCGTTCACCATAGAACAAATAAAGGAATCATATTGTAACTTCTAGATAATGTTAACACACTAAAAAATTACATGATCAGTTTAGATATGAGACATCCACCATAAAAACCCGTCACATTTATAATTATAACATTTCCAGGTCTCTAGATGTCAAGCAATCATGAGATAAAAGAATATATGTAAAAAAACATAACATAGAACCTTCCACACGATGAACTTCTAGATGTAAGATAAAAACCAAAGACTAACATACCAAAAGCAGATATATAACTATCTTATTCAAAATAAACAAATACAAGGGGGTGACAAGCTCGATTGGTGGCCCCAATCAACCATCTTGTGCCCTATAAATAATTTAAAACAAAAAGTGGCTAGCAACATAAATAATCAAGCACAGAACTTCGCATGAACTTCATTTTAAATTATTTCCTAGTCTTTACATTGTATAGAGAAAGACCAGTCTCCAACGACCTATGGGGAGCAAACATTGGATTTATTACAAAAAAAAATCTTCACATTTTAATCATTGCTTACACACAGGGCCACAAATCCTCTTTTACATAATTTACATTCAATAAAATAGGCTCCAAATAAGCCATAACAGATGTACCCAAAATAAACATAGATATCAAAAGCCTCCAAGGAGAAAATATGGTTATATGCACACCCAATCTAGAAAGATCATGAGTTTCTCACAAACAAACTTGAACACTAGTTTTCCTCAAATTTTAGTGTTAGTGCAACCAAACCCTTCTTGAGACGTGAAAATCTCTGACCTGATTTGTTATTGACCTTGATAGGGCATACATATACTTTGAGTCCCACACAATAAAACATGAAGATAACATACAAAAGTATTCTTACATGGTACATGATTAAGGCTAAAAGATCCTGCTGCATAGAGAAGGAGGTTTTGATCAAATATTTAACCATAACTTTGTACTTATTTCTGAAAACTTGAGCACTGTTAAAACATCCATAATTAGTGAAAATGCTATATAAATACTCATAAGTCACTAAAAGTGAAGAAAATTTATTAATTAATTAATAATTTACCTTTACGTTCTCTCTTGAAAATGCAGCGAGAAAAGCCAGTTTTTACTTTGCCTTGGTCAAACTAGATTAAAATTCCAATTTCAATTTCAGCAGAATAGTTAATTGAGGTGACATGGCTCTTGTCACTCAGTTAACTCAGTAAATTAGAGTTGGAGAGAGTTGAGTTCAGTTCTACATAATTGATTTCTAATTTGTAGCAATCTATTTTAGTTAAGTTGAGTTATTGTCATTTTAACTAGTTCTAACCGTAAAAAAACCTAGTGGAAGTAAACTTGTGGGTGTGTAACTTCAACCACACTGAATGATCAATCAACCCAAAATAATTATTTCATGCAGAGAATTCGAGTTACCCAGTTGATATTGTAGTTCAAGGGAAATGTATTATCATTTGTAAACTAATCCAAGTTGTATAGGTGGTGCATGCAGTCATATGATTAATGGGCTATGGTAATTGCATAATTCCTTGGTGTGAAATTCCTAAATATTAGGGGAAATTTCCCAAGGGAAGAACACAAGGAAATAGGATTTTGGAGGCTTCCAAAATTGGCTAAGTGTTGGGCCAGGTTTAGTTAGTCAGGCAGAGGATAGAAGATATAGGTGAAGGTTGTGCTCAAGCCTAAGGAAGCATATTGTATTCATCTAGATTCTTCGATTAATGCAATACATATAGTAAGGGGTTTTGAGCAATTGCTTTCTCCTAGATAAATATCTATGTATGTGTGATTTTTCCTTTTGCATGTCAATGATTATTGTTTGATATGGTGAACTGACTTTCGAAGATTAGTAGAGTAGCTTTAAGTCTTGTGATTTAGTAAATTCATGAGTAGTTTTGAATGTAAACATTAATTTCTACATGGTATCAAAGTTAGAATCACTATAGAGAAAATATTTCGAAGTTGTCATTGCAGGAGGTTCAAGGTTGCAGATCAGGTTGCAGGTTTTATTTAGGACAGAGAAGATGGATTTCAATGGAATAAGGCTTGAGTTTCATTTTTGGGAAGCTTGAATTATGTTGCATGGAAGGACCATATGGAGGTAGTACTGCAGGATAATGGGTTGAAGGAATTCATTGATAATGGTATTCTGAAACTAGCATCAACTAATTTTTAGACTCTAGTAAAATCTAAAAAGTGTGTTTCTAAGGTGAGGAGGATCATATTGGAGGGAGTAGGAGACCATATTATCTCCAATATCCATGGGAAAGATACTTCATATGCAATGTGGCAAGTGCTGACATATTTTTTATAGAATAGTAGTGACAACAAGAAATTGGCACTCAAGGACAAGCTTCGATATATCAAGATGTAGAGGAACGGGACCATTCCACAGTACCTAAGCAGGTTCACACTGTGTTGTGATGAACTTGGTCAAGTTGATGTTATTATAACAGAGGATGATTCGGTGAGCCTAGCCATTCTAGGCCTTCCCGAGAGTTGACACAACTACCAAGATTTTGTGAATGGGAAGGAGAAGCTACCAAATTGGGAATGTCTTTCATCTGATTTGGTACAGGAGTAGATAAGGCAGAGCTCCCAGAGATTGGACCTCATCCAAGGTGAGGATGAGGAAAAATGTGCCTTGGATGGAAAGGAAAAGAAGGGGAAGGGGAAGAAATCCCAATCCAAAGAAGATTCGAGTCAAGGGGGTAAGAAGAAAGACACATCCAAAATCAACTGCTTTCACTATCATGAATTCAAGAACTATGCAACAAAGTGTCCACACAAGAAAGAAAGCAAGAAGACCACATGAGGATTATTGAGTGAAGCCTTGGCTTCACATTTCAAACTTTAGTTTACCCTTATTGCATGCATGTCAAGCACGGTGATGGGTAGTGTGTGGTATCTCGACAAAAATACCTCATTCCACATGACGTGCAACAAAGAATTCAATGAATTGGAGGAGAAGGATATCCATATGCACATCAATATGGGAGATGATGGAAGGTATAACATGATTGGTATTGGTATGATTACTTTTCAGAGATTTTTTGGCTCCCGTGTCAGGCTCAAGGATGTGATGTTTGTACTGGGTCTGAAGAAGAATCTAGTTTCCATGGCAATGTTGGAATATTGTGGCTATGATGTGATATTTAACAAAGAGAATTCTTTCCTGAGACATATCACCTCAGAAGGAGTGATGCAAATCGGGGTTTGAGTGAAGAACCTCTACAAATTAGATGTGGGAGACTGTGGAAGATTGAGAAAAAATGCAGATAATGTGCAGAGCCAAGATTTCGATACATTATGGCATAAAATACTTGGCCATTTGCATCATGGTGTTTTGAAGATCATGCAATTTTTTTTACAGGCCTCCCCAAAGGAGCACAAGAGCAACGAGATACATGAAAAGGGTGTATTTTAGGAAAGTACATAAAATTCACCTTCAATGATTGGGATAGTAGTGCACATGCGGTCCTCAAAAGGATCCACTCTGATCTCTATGGCCCTTTCTCGACAACTTCCACTGCCAAGAAACAGTATTATGTTATATTTGTAGATGATTTCTCACAGAAGTGCTCGATATACTTCATGCAGAAGAAAGACCATACATTCTCCATTTTTTTTTAGTTTAAAGAACTTGCTGAGAAAGAGATTGGAAGGAAAGCGAAGGCTCTCAGGAGCAATCACAGTGGTGAGTATGTGTCGAATGAGTTTAAAAATTTATGTGCCAAGGAAGGAATTCGTTGGGAGTTGATAACATCCCATAACCCACAACAAAATGGGGTGTCTAAGAGGAAGAACAAAAGTATTGTGGGAGAAGTATGGGCGATGTTTCATTACCAAAGCCTACCTATGCACTTGTGGGATGAAGCATTCAACACATTGGTCTATTTGCAGAACAAGAGTCCTCATAGGATTCTTGGCATGAGTACACCATAGGAAGCCTTTTCAGGGAAGAAACTAGATGTGTCACACTTCAGGATCTTTGGATCATTAGTTTACTATCATGTTTCCAAGTAAGCAATGAAAAATCTAGAGTTGACAACATAGTTGGGCATATTTGTGGGGTACATAGATACCCCTCACAACTATTGTGTTTACCATCCCTCAGGATGACACTGGTTAGATGGGATGTGAAATTTGATGAGGAGAAGGAAATGAGGTGTTCACTTGAGAGGAAGATTCGGTTGCAACCAGATCAGGAGCTTTTGGATCCAAAGTAAGAACCTCAGGAAGTTGTGGAGAAACCACAAGTCGAGGAGTAGAGTGTGGAGATATCCACTCAAGTAGAGACATATAGAGAAGGAAGGAAATGAACCAAGGAAACTAATAGATTATTGCAAGATGCTAGAGAGAATGTGGGAGTACCCACACCAAAGTGTAGGAAGAGGAGGTCATCTAAACGATAGACTGGCTACATGGATCTGATGAGGGAGCTTGTAGAGACAAAGCCATCCTCATTCGAGGAAGTTGTATAGAAACTATATGGATTGATTATATGGTAGAGGAATATGATTCCATTTCATAAACATTTTTTAGGAAGTGGTCCCAAGACCAGAAGGAAAATTAGTGGCTGGTTTTAGATGGATTTACAAGGTAAAGCATGTAGTAGACGGGAACACAGATAAACACAAGGCCATATTTGTGGCGAAGGGGTTCTCTCAGGTGGATGGAATTTACTATGACAATACCTTTTCTCCAAGAGGAAGGTCATTCATCAGGTCAAATCTAGAAGTGTCAACATAGATGGGGTGGAAGATCCATGATATGAATGTGAAGACAACATTCCTCAATGGAGTTATTGAGGAGGAGGTTTATTTTGAGCAACCAAAAGGGTTTGAGTCCTTTGATAGAGAGTTGCATGTGTGCATACTCAAGTAAGCATTATATGGACTCAAGTAAGCACCCCATGCTTTATTTACTAGGATCGATAGCTATCTCACAAGTTTGGGCTTCACCAAAAGTGAATCAGATGCAAAACTTTATCACATTGTGGTATAAAGTAAATTATTGATTATTGTATTATATGTCGATGAATTGATCCTTACTAGTGATGAGATACTGATAAGATCTTGCAAGGAGGACCTTGAGAGAGAGTTTGAGATGAATGACATGGGCCTAATGCACTAATTGGTTTGGAAGTATGACAAAGGGATGTGGAATTTTTTGTCTCTCAGGGAAAGTATGCCAATGAGATACTTCAGAGGTTCCACATGGATAGGTGTCAACTCATGGAGACTCCTCTTATAGGAAACTCGAGGAAAGAGGATGCTACTTCAGGTGAAGTCATGGATGATACCATTTATAGGAAACCCATGGGTTCACTCATGCATTTTGTTAACAAATGACCGTACATGTGTTATGTAGTTAAACAACTTATTCAGGTAATGGTTAAGCCAACCAAATTGTATTGGAAGGAAACAAATCATGTGTTGAGATACCTTAGAGGCACTAGTAAGTTTGGTATTTGGTACAAGAAGTCAAAGGGAGTGAAGATGAAAATTTTCATAGCTGCAGATTGGGTAGGAATTCCATCAGACATGAAGAGCACATCAGGAGGCTTTTTCAGTGTTAGGTCAACAACAGTTTCTTGGTACAGGTGGAAACAAATATTTGTGGCACTCAACTTAGTAGAAGTAGAGTACATGGCTGCAATTCAAGCAACATGTGAGGCTATCTGGATGAGAAATATTCTTGTTGGGTTATTTGGTTAGAAGATAGATACTACAATGATTTACTATGATAATCAAATTTGTATCAAACTATCTGAGAATATTGTATTTCATGATCGATCCAAGCATATCGACATCTAGTATCACCATCTATGAGATTGTGTGCAGAGGTGGATCATGTTGTTGCAGTACATTCTGATAGAGGAAGAAGATGTAGATATTTTGATAAAGGCCTTGTTAAGAGTCAAATTATAGTTCCATAGAATAAGGATTGGGGTATCTGATAATCCCTTTATTGCTGAGAGGGAGTGTTGAAAATGTAGCAAGAAAATCTAGTTTTGACTTTGCTTTCATCCAACTAGATTAAAATTCGAATTTCAATTTCAGTAGAATACTTGGAGGTAGTTAAATGAGGTAACATGGATCTTTTCACTCAATTAACTTAGTAAATTCAAGTTGGAGATAGTTGAGTTCAATTCTACATGATTTATTGCTAATTTATAGAAATCTATTTCAGTTAATTTGAGTTATTCTCAATTTAACTAGTTCTAATTGTTAGAAGAACTAGTGGAGGTCATGTTTTGGGTGTGTAACCTCAACTACGTTGAGTGATAAACCATTTAACTGATCAATCAAACCAAAATAACTATTTCACATAGATAATTTGAGTTACCAAGTTGATATTGGAGTTCAAGGGCAGTGTATTATCTGTTGTAAACTAATCCAAGTTGTATAGGTGGTGCATGTAGTCAGAGAATTGGCCTACAGTAATTGCACAATTACTTGGTGTGAAATTCCTAAATAATAGGGGCAATCTACCAAGGGAAAAATGAAAGGAAATAGGAGATTGTAGGCTTGAAAAATTGGCCAAGTGTTGGGCCAGGTTCAATTAGTTAGTCAAGGGATAGGAGATACAGGTGTAGGATGTGCTCAAGCTTGAGAAAGCATATTGTATTCACCCAGATTCTTCGATTAATGCAATATAGATAGTAAGGGGTTTTGAAAAGTTGATTTCCCCTAGATAAATCTTTGTGTATGTGTGATGTTTCCTTTTTCATGTCAATGACTCTTATTTTAGATGGGCAATTAACTTCTGCAGATCAGTAGAGTAGCTTCAGGTCTTGTGATTTAGTAAATTTCATGAGCAATTTTGAATCTACGCATTAATTTCTACATGTTTACATTTAATATAATTAGGCCAAGAATGTTAAAAATGACAACAATAACCATAAGTGATAGGTAAAAACATGAGGGATTTTAGAGAAAAAAGGTGTATAAAACTAGACAAAATGGAGGCTTGACAAAGTCTCCATTTATTTATACCAATTTTAAATTGTTTTTTACTTTTGCATTAAAAATACAAAGTGCCCCTAATTGCTTGTGAAATATGTCAAAATTTTACGTCCAAAAAAAAAATGTTACCCTCTACCAAGACAAAAGGTTAAGGAGGATGCCACATGAGAAATCACAAGCATATTCAAAATTTTGAAAAACACATACAACTGCGGGAATGAATGAAGTACATTAAATTGTTTTCTTCAACTCTCGAGAACAATGGTTTGTTTTGAAATATTAGTGCACATATTGTATGCTATAGGATCATAAGGAATCATTACAACTTAAATGTTATGTTTGGTCTCATGGTGGTTATGGCATAGTTAAGGGTTCAACTTAAAGACATATGCTATATACGATGGGTGGCAATTTTTTTTCATAACCATTGGTTTATATGCAAAGGGTTATATATAGGTCGACAATGGTCTTGAGTTTGGTATTAAACAATATAAATTTTGATACTTCAACATCAAATATTGACAAGGTTTGCAATCTTAGGTTGCAACAACATATACATTGGAATGTTGGCTTTATGCTTTTTATTGGCTTAATTTATATGTTACATGCTTATGTCTTGTTTTCAATGTAGAATGGATTAACTCATAAGGAATGAGTCGTGCACATGGTTCATATGGAATAAGTCATGCCTTGGTTAATGTAACATATGTATTGCGCTAGGTTTATGTGGTACATGTATTTGTGCTAATGGCATATGTATTACATATATGGCATGTGTGATGGCATAGTTCATATGGAGTTATGCATAGGAATGGTATATGGCCTACATGCTGCATACATAGCATATTTGTTGTGCTTGGTTGACATGGAAACTGTTGTTGGTTGATATTTACAAGTAATTTTGTCACATCCAATCAAATGGCATTGAAATAAGATCAATCAACATCCTTTGACACCTTGCATTCATCCCCTGCAATCCTAGAGCACTCTCTCTCCAAAAGGTCCAATTAAGCAACTTAAAAGCCTAATTTTGGGCCTCATTACACTTTCCCTTCACGCGCTCTCCACTGTTGCAAGGTGTACACACAGAATATACATTGACCAACACATGTTTCCTTCATAGTAAGTGTGATGGCTCTTGAATTTAGGTAAAAATAAAAAATAATTTTGAATCTTCTATTTTCAAAAGCTTCTTGAGTGGTTTTTGTTGGCATTATGATGTATGTGTTGTACTTGATGGCAACCCACTTGTAGCAAAACAAATCACTTGTATATGGTAACTAGATGAATCTATAGAAGAGATATCAGATGTGATAGAATGCATGACAGTAGTGTTTACAGATGTGATAAAAAGCAAGGCAACTTCAAGGAATCAATTCAGAAGGCAACTCACTCAAATAAAAGATCATAGTATAGTAGGTAAACAACAAAGAATTACAGATCAGTCTTCACAGAATGAAGAAAGAGTGATATATGTAGGTTCACTATTGACCAAGCTGCGTATACACGTAGGTTCACTGTATACAAGTCACGTATACGTACACACACACTTTCACAGAAGGAAAAGCGTGTATACCTTGGAAAAATAAGTTTCTGGTCTGAAGTATTTGGTCCATGGTATTTTGATCCATGGTATTGGTCCAAGGTATCTAGTCCGAGGTATTGACCCTAGGTATTTGGTCCAAGGTATTGGTCCTAAGTGGTTTTGGTCCATGGTATTGAGCAAGGCCTAAATCTGTAAAAGGAGGAGAAGATCATTAGGCCAAAGTGTTCAAGTATCAAATATCTGATGAAGTATGAGATCCAGTATGCAGGTTATGGGTTTATGATGCTCTGCTTGATCTGAACCAAGGAGGAACCGTAGTGGCTGATGGAGGATAAGATCCAATGATGGATCTGGTGATTGCATTTTGGCAACAATGTTCAGATTGATTAATTGTGATTTTCTTTAGTGATGATGGATGAGATCTAATAATGGATCAGGATCATAACGACTGATCATTATGTGATCTGATGGGCTAGATCGGGTTGCTAACACATGTATTATCCTTTATATGTGATGATCTAGGTATGTCTGAAGTCGGGAAATGCAACGAAGTTATAAGTAAGTATTTGCAGATCTATACGCTGGTTTTCTTTGATGAAGTTGCGTATACATGCTGGTTTAGCTCTTCCAAGTTGTGTATACACTTGGATGCATGGTTTTGAGGTTACATCTAGTTCTGAATGATGATGCAGTGTTCTGGGTACAAATCTGTGTACTGGTTATAGTGATCTCTTTCTTCTAGTTGATTTGTTGAAGTTGATTAAAGAATGAATGAATGGTTGATTCAGTTGTGTCAGAGGTTCAAAGGTTGTTAGTGATTGATTGATTTTGGTTGATTCAGAAAGTAATGATTGAGTTTCATTGATTGGTTGATGCAGATATAGTTGGTGGTTGTATTGCAGTGGTGATTGATGTTGAGCTTAAATGTTATTGATGGGTCCAGTATGAAAATTGGATGAAACGTGGCCTTCAGATTGTGGTGTTGTGTTCCAGGAGTATCCAGTCTGAAAAATTATGAAACGTGGTCCCTAGAGGAAGAAAGAAGGTTGCAACCTTCTGTAGGTCGGCACCTATGTACTGTTAAACATATCAGCTAATACAAGAGCTAGGGGGTTGTAGCTCCCTTTCAGTAGAAGCTGGAGAACAAGAGAAGGTAGTAACCTTCTGCAGGTAGAAGCCTATGTACTGGTATGAGTCTACACCAGTACAATGTTGAATTTTTTTTTTCTTATTATTAAAAGAAGACAGAGATGACAACAACAGGTTCTTTTCACCCACATTGGGTTTCCACCTTAAATCTTGGTGTTCATGTGTGATGGTTCATTCTGTTATTAACTACACATGGTTACTGTTTAATGTTTAATAAAGTATTGATGCACAGATTAAAGATCAACATATGATGAATTAACTGAATCATTAGTTTGTCGGATATACGGTTCTTTCCTTAAACACACTTGCGTGTACACACAGGTTACCTTCATTGAAGTAACGTATATGAATTTGAGTATGAAAAGAAAAATATTATTGACTTGACTATTACTGATTCACCCCCCCCCCAGTATTATTTCCAACAATTGGTGTCAAATTAGTTCCTTTGGTAGAAGCTTGATCGCTTGAAGGAGATCGATAGAAAAATGGGAAAGAAGCTAAAGAATAAAGCACCTCAGAAGAAGAAGGTGTCTCAATGTAACTATGACAGCGGGAGAGTCGTTGGGGATTATGTGAAAGCAACTCTTCAGATTCAGAATCACCTCAAAATGAAGATGAACAAACAAAAGAACTATCAAGTATGAATTTGTTATCCTTTGGTGGTACATTTCTCTATCCATTTGAAGATGATGTAAGTGATAGCAAAACAACTGAATTTGCTCTTATGGGTGAAAAAGAAAGATATCAAATAGAGGCAGAATTCAAAATGCTCACAGAAAAAATTAGAGATCAACAAGTTCTATTGGACAAAAAGGAGTGTGCCTCCAAAGAAGAAGCTACCAGACTAAAAGCTCAACTGGAGGAAGGAAACAAAGTAAGGAAGCAGTACAAGGAAAAGGAAGATGAATGTCAAAAGCTGTAAGATGAAGTGACATCATTAAGGAATGAAGTAAATAAAAGGAGCAAAACAATCAAGAAATTTAAAGATAGATCCAGTTACTATGAAGGTCTTGAAGCTAAGATCCTCTCTCTAAAAGAAGATCTTGAAAAATCAAATAAGAAGAATGAAGAACTACTCAAAGCTCTCGAAAAACAAGAAAATGAAGTTCTTGAATTAAGGCAATAGATGGAAGAAGGAAGAAAAGCTGAAGAAATCATGAAGAAACAATATCTTGAAAAGGAAGAGAAATATCAAGGTTAGGTCAATATCCTAAAAGGTAATTCAGGAGAAAAGGATAAGCTTTTACACTTTCAAGATAGTACTAATATTTTGGATGACATTCTCAGTAGTAAAAGGTATCTTGCCATCAAAACTGGTCTTGGTTTTCATGAATCTGTTGAAGGTGAATCTAGCTCACAAGGTAAGGCAAGGAACTCTAATGCAAAATCTGAAATGCTCAACAAGGAGATGAGAGTTCAATCCCATCAACAACCAAGGAAAGAAAGTCTTCAAAGAAATTCTTTTACTCCTAACTATGGAAGTGATAGTCAGTTATTTCCTCAAATGAATAATGTTGAATGTTTTATATATCATAATATTGGACATGTTGCAGGAATATGCAGAAGTAGAATGGTTCAAAACCATCACACAGAAAGATCATTAGCTTATAGGTACTTTAAGGGATATTGTTTTTCTTGCAACATGTTTGGTCACAAAGCCATTGAATGCTATAGAAGAAATATGAAACATGTAAGATGTTATGCATGTAACAAGCTTGGACATATAACAAAGGAATGCAGGAGAAAACATCGGGCACCATACCAAAAGGAGAAAACACCATCACACTCAAAGATATGGAAGAAGAAGGAAGTACAATCAAGAAAATGTGGCATGGCATAGTGTACAGACATGACAAACTCAGGAGAAACCGAAAATATGAAACTTCAATGTTCTAAATCTCATACGCAAGTTTCATGAAGACAAGTCACGTATATATGTGAGTTCAAAGCTACACAGTCGCCTATATGTAGTTTGAGAAAAATGCAGTGGGACAGGCTCAAAAAAACTGATTTGATATGATTCAAACAATTATCAGTTATCTTTTTTGTCGTAATGATAGATGACTATAGTCTATGAAGTATTTTTGTTCCTCACAAGTTTTTGATAACTTGATGTATATCTAGTTGACGATGATGCCTTGATACTTCTTACTGATATATGCAATGATCATATCTAACAATGAACAAGTGCAACAGGTTCAGGGGGAGAACATGCTATGTTTCTAATAAAGCATTGTTGGCATTATGTTTAGAAGTCTTTTCAATGATGATGATGCTTATGTGGCTAAAATGTTTAAATTGATACATATTGCTATGTGACAGTTATAAGTTTCCTAAGATGAAATATCAGATGATACTTGTATTGATTGGGGTTACATAGCTGTTATTCAGATCAGATTTATGGATGATTGTGGATGGCTTTTTGATGATGTATACAATACATATATGTTGCTTACATGGTGATCTTCATAAGGACAAGGAGAATTACAAATCTTGAGTACACAACTTCATTAATTGATGATGAACCACTCATTTCTTCTATGCTATTGTCCTCATGCCTTCAAAGATGCATAAAGTTCATATGGTGCAGTTATGATACAAGATTCCTATAGATCTTGGCTCTCACATGGTTGAGGATTGTTGTTGTTGATGATATCAAGAAATCTTGAAAAATGACCATGAGCTCATGGTTTGTTAGATACATATTGATATCTCTTTGATGGATACATGGATAAGTACTTAAGTTGCATATTATTGGTTGGCCAAGAGAATGGTGTTATTGTAGGTCGCATGAAAGACATAGCTATTTGAAGACATGGATATTCAAGGACATGGCTTACTTAACCACATAATGATGATGAGTTCTTATCTTATGATGATATGTTGATACTCACATATGTTGATTATCATGGTTGATGCTTATCAGATGTGGGATGTTCCCTAGTGATGATACATGGTTGATATATTGAAGGTCATTGTGGAAAGATCATGCAGTTCTTGATGATGATGTGAAAGATCATAATGTGATGACTATGGTGTTTTCACATATGATATGGTGTGAATGATTTTGTGTTACTAGTTGGAGATATGACAAATGATGAGTTGATTCATGGAAGGTTATGATAAGGCTCTTTCTACTAAGGAAACGAAGCAAGTTGATCTTGATGAGATCAAGAGGATGAGTTGATATCTATATGCAGACATACTTTGTCATAGGTTGATGATATTTACACTGTCATATCTTAATGAACATATACAGGTTGTTGGTTTGGATGCTGACAAATGCTTATGGTGCAGATCATACATGGTGTATGATAGTTGTTGATGACTATCATGGTCTTGTTTAGACATTTGGTCTCTATTATAAATGTCATGTATATCATTCGATGTAAAGGGCATATAAAGACCCATGATGTAATAATTTGTCTTTGTCTGTCGTAGTCTTTTGATGAGTCCTTTTTGGTCATATGATGTAATTTCTATCATGTATAAACAATTGGTATATCCCCACTTGGTTGGGAGGATGAGTCAAATTTGGTATATCCCCACTTGGTTGGGAGATTGATGTATGTATGAGTCATTGGTGATAGGAAGGTAAAAATCACATAGTTGAGTGATAGAGTCATGTTATTCTTTCGGAAAATATTTGCAGAGTCTGCATGTGCTCAGGGGGAGCATGGATGATATAGTTCATCTCAGCATGTACAACAGGGGGGTTTGATCAGAAAATTCACCATGTGCTTAGGGGGAGCATGATCAATGTTTATATTCAGCTGCTCAGATATGGAAGTTTTCTTTTTGGTCAGACCTTTGCCCCTGATATCAAAGGGGGAGAATATCCTGGTCCGCTCTTTGCCCTTGCTGTCAAAGGGGGAGAGTATTTTGGTGTTTCTTGTTATCTCTAACAGTTTCTACAGCTTGCAGCTATCAACACCAACATAGTTGCCATCAAGTCCAAAGGGGGAGATTGTTGGAATTATGATGTATGTGTTGTACTTGAAGGAAACCCACTTGTAGCAGAACAACTCACTTGTATATGGTAACTAGATGAACCTATAGAAGAGATATCAGATGTGACAGAATGCATGACAGTAGTGTTTATAGATGTGATAAAATGCAGGGAAACTTCAAGGAATCAGTTTAGAAGGCAACTCACTCAAATCAAAGAACACAGTACAGTAGGAAAACAACAAAGAATTACAGATTAGTGTTCGCAGAATGAAGAAAGAGTTGTATATGCAGGTTCACCATTGACCAAGCTGCGTATATGTGCAGATTCACTGTATACAAGTCATGTATATGTAAAAACGTTGTTATAGACATTTTTGGGCACTACAACCCCAAGCATGAAATGTCCATAAAACAAGGGCTCCTAAGTCCCTAAAAGTGTTGTTCTAACCCCTAAAGGAACAAGGTCAACAGATTACAGCTTCTCCCAGAAGTTCTCCATGAAAAACTGCTCATAATTGGTCAAAACAGGATCATTTCAGCTACTCCACAGGCCAGGTGCATTGCATCTCACCTAAATACACTGTGAGGGTGCGTTGCATTTCAAAATCCCTTCTATGGGGTGCGATGGGTGAGAAATGACAAATGGAAATGTCATTCCGCGAGGTGGAGAGGCAATGGAAGCTTCCAGAAACTTCTCCTATGACACTTGCCTCTCTGAATTCGACCAAGGATGAGTAAGAGATCATCAATCTCCAAGTGGAAGCAAGAACTATCAGAGGGAAGACACTAATCAAATCATAAGTTGACTCATATCCCTTACAGATATCTATATATGGATCCCTCATCCCAGAGATCCAGAGGCTGAAATTTTGCATATTGTAAGGAATTGTTGTTGGTTTCTTGAGACAAACATCAGATTGTTGGGTGATCTAAGCTTTGTATGAGGTGAAGAAGGGCTTCCTTGCTGAGAGGTTGATGCTGGGTCAGAACAACTGGTTGTAACTCCTCTTGGCTTTTTCTTCTTTATCAATAAAAGCTATTCAAGTTTTCCTCTATACTTTTGTGTCATTCATGTTTTTTGCATTTGTATGGTCAATTTACATCTGATCCTAGATTGTTTATGATTATAGATCGATGTCTTTGTATAGTGCTATGCTACTGTGATCTTACAAGTACTCTGTGAAGCTGGGCATGCAAGGGAACAAGTAGCGAAAGACTATCAAAGAAGAGAGGAATCGAACCAGGAGATTAGCGCAAGACAGAGGTTGGTCTTCTTTGTTCCTTTCTATCTATACTTCATAAAGGAAAAACGAAAGTAGCTTTACTTTGTTTGTTTCTAAGGCAGATGTCACACCTTAGTGGGATAAGCAGTTCTGAGTAGACACTTTTCCCTATAACAAAATGGCGACTCCGCTGGGGACGAATTAGTTTGTTTGTTTATCTTTCTTGTTGTCTATTTCATAAACTTACAGGTAGCATTCGAACTGCATTTTCCATAGCAAATGCAAAGTAGATAAATGCTATTTAAGTCCATCTACGGGATTTGTTTATGATTTAAACAACTGATTCACAAACTCTCTGATTGCCCTTGTGATAGCTCTTAGATCCTCCTTAGATCTACCCCTGATTGTTGAATTGTTGATTACCTTTTGCTCGGCCAAAACCCATGAACTGAACTGCAAACTGTGACCCGGAACTCAAGCAAAGTCTCGTTTCTAGCCCAGTGCAGGTACTGTTCTGAGAATCTGAAATTCAGCGCACTTCCCGAGTGTAGAAGGTGCGCTGCATTTCAAATTCCCTGTGTTACAGGTGCGCTGATCAAGCTAAGCTCTGTGCAGTTTTGGTTTCTGTGATTCATTCTTTCCAGTTCTATTCTTGAATTTTGTTGCTTATGATCAGTATATGTCTGTTTGAAACCCCTTTTCCTTGATGTTATTCCACCTCCTTTGTACAAAAGAACTGTAAATGTTTTTGTGTGTTTGTTGAGTCATTTTCAGTTCTCCTTTGCAAAAGTAGCGTAATCGTACTGTCGTCCTTTGATTTGAAACTATCGCAAGTGTCGATTTTAATCATAGGAAAGAGTTTGATTGCTGTTGATAGTCGATTATCTTGTTACTATTGTTTTTGGTCTGAATTTGTAATTTTTCTAGTGTCAAAACAAGTATTCATTTCAAAATCGTAAGGTATTGTGATCGTCTCAATTTTTTATTTCGAAAAGAAACTTGTTGATATTTGTGGCTTGAAAAGAAATTCAGATTTGTGCATCAACTTTCTTCTTATCATTCATATACTAAGAAAGTAGAAAACAAATACATGCATGTGCATTTGCATTTAGACAGTCTGATTGGTTTGATTTAGGAAAGTGCATTTAGAGTGTGCTCTTTGCTCTTTGTGAAAGGATTCTGTATTTCTTTCCTTAGTAGCTAGGATTTTCATTGCACAAAGAAGATAAAAAGATTGTTTATCATCTTAGATTGCATTTTGGGAATTACATCTACATCTCGCGGTGAACCTGAAAGGAAAACTTCATAAACAAGATCAACTATAAAATAAATTCAATGAATCTAACAACGCTTTGGAACCTAACGCACAACATTTAGAAGTCTAGGCTAGAGACGTATTCCGGCATCGTAAAGCCTGGTAACTTTTGTTCTCACTAATGGTTGGGTGATTCCTCCACTTTGAGACGATAAGTGCCAGTACGGACTTGTGCTCCCACGTACCGTCGAGTATATTTTGGGAGACCCCAATAGGCTTAATCCTTTAGCCATAGGAAGCCTGCCGCCCTATCGATCGCAATGCACTGAACACAACATTTTGGAAGATTGACTGCCGTATCGTAAAAAGTATTCTGTAGTTTTCCGATTGGTTTGGTAATCCCTCTACCTAGATTTCCAGAGCAGTCCCTTTCGTTCCTTTTCAGACTCTTTAACAGAAAAGGTCCATGTGAGCACTTGTCACTTCAGGCTCATTAAAAATAGGAGGAGACTAGAGTCATCTTTTGTTTTTTCTCGACTCTTAAAAATTGAAAAAACAAGTTGTGTCTGAGCATCTAAAATTCATTTAATTCGGAAACATACTTCCCCTTTATTTTTAGTTGATCGAGTAATCCGCAATCATGGAAGAAAGTCAATTGAAACCCCGTCGTTTGTGGAGGCTTACGAGTCAACCGTCTTTGTCTCCGGAATCGAAGCTAGTATGGACAAAGCGAACTTGTTTAACTGGTTCCAAATCTCCTGTTAAAGTTAGAACAAGTGTTCCAACAACATCAGAGACTCCGGTTACTCCAAACATTTCTGGAATCCCTGCCTCTACAGAAGAAGTTTAGCAGCCACAGAAGGACAGTAGTACTGATCCTAGTCTGAGGGTAAATACTTGTGTTACTGAACCAGTTCCATTTACAACCGGTTCAGAGAGTCTTGCTCCTCAAACATCTGTCGCTACTGATTCCATACCTTCTTCGGCACCAGAAATATTCTACGGACCTGACGGTCTACCCCTTCCACCTGGTTTGATTGCCATACAAGAGATTGTGGAAGATCCTCCAACTAGTACTCCATCGCAATTTGGAGTCGGGATCACTCTGTGTCCTTCTTCGTCAGAAGTTAGTCTACCGCCAGCGGAAGCTCCTGTAGAATCGCTAGGTAATCTTTTGGATAGACTAGAAATGTCTGAACAACCGTCAACATCTAGGACTGTGTCGTCTAACACAGCGATGGCAGAAACCCCTGCTATCACTCCAACAATGTTCGTCGGTATACCATCTGTCCCAACTAGCTCTCAATCGCTAGAAGGAGCCCACTCAGGGGCCATTTTGACAGTATGGTCTGTTCCTGTTTGTTCATCCGGATTAACATCCGAAAACTCTTATGTTGAGTCTCAACAAATTGATCCATTTGGAGGTCAATTTGGGCAGTCCGGCCCTCAAGGGAAAGCTATTCCCTTGAGTTCTGGATTACCACCGTATGGGGGGGAAGTATACCCTTTCATTATCCCCTCCAGGAGGACAACCATACGGGAGTTCACAACAAAATTCGGGTTATGCTGGAATTACTTCGAGCGGTTGGGTACTGATACTACCTCAACAGCCAAGAGTTGTATATTCGATGCAACAATGCTTACCTATGTCAAATATACCAACTACGCCAGCTATTGTGACGGTGTCGCAAGTTCAAGTGCTGCCTGTTGTATGCCAACCTCAGGTTTCTCAGGTTGTAATGCAACAACCACTTGACCCTGCGACTCAACCACAATTGCCGACTGGTGGAATGAAACAGGTTTAGATGGGTACAATTACCCCTCATCTTGGTCAAACAGTTAGTATCGGGCAACAACACATGGCTTCACAACCATGGCTAGTACAATACCAACAACCACAATTCCAACAAGTATACCAAGGTTCTGAGCAACAAATATTTGCAAATAGTGGGCAGCCGTTTATTCAAAACGGTCAAAATCAACCATTTTACAATGGTCATGCCCACCAACCTTACCAAAGTTACCAGCATCAAATGCATTATGCCGGTATGCAAAGACCAACTGCTCAGGCAATCCCATCTTATCCTGGGTATGCTTCACCTAACCTGAATCAACAGTTACCCTTCGTGGCAACTTTAGAGTTACCTGATTTAAATCGGTTAACAAACGATCCAATCACTTACGTCCCTTGGTGGCCAGCGATTCCGCATAAACTTCCATCATATATTCCTAAATTTAATGGAAATCCGGGTGAAGATCCGTCGAATCATGTGATGACCTTTCATCTGTGGTGTTCATCAAACACCCTAAACGATGATTCGATTAGGCTTCGCCTTTTTCAGAGGACGTTAACTGGTCTGGCAGCAAAATGGTATATCGAATTGCCTAGAGCTTCATTCGACAACTTCAGTACCCTAGCCACAACCTTTTTAACCCATTTTCAATTACCAATAAGGTACGAAATGGGAACGGAACTCCTTACCAATTTCAAACAGACGACGGCCACTCACATATCTGATCATATACATGAGTGGCGATGTCGTCATAGAATGGTAAAAACGTATGTTCCTGATCAGCTCTTAGCTGAATGGTTTATCAAGTCATTACTACCTTCCATCACGGAAGATGTGGCAAAAGGGGGAGTCGTAACAGAAGAGCAAGTTATCGCTCGTGCGTAATATTTGGACTTGATTTATACTCAGTCTGGCACACTCTACAATAAAATACCTGACGCCCCTAGACCGGAATTCTCAGTTCCTCCTCCTCCTAAATCAAACAATGACTCTCATGCCGGCGATGGTGTGATTGGCGCAACAGACACGAAATCGACAAAGGCTACATCCAAAAAGGCCCGTAAGATTATAGGTCAAAATGCAAAGATGAACTTCTTGCCTCAGAAGTAAATGTTGTATCGACAGATAAAGGCAAAGAAACCAAGCAACCAGGGGGCAAGAAGAAAGGCAAAGGGAAGAAGAAAAAACAGGAATAATTGTCTCCTGAAAAATCTTCTGCAAACCCTCCTGGAAATAGGAAACAAAAATTTCCATGCATGATATGCGATGAGGATCATCGGACACTAGATTGTCCACACAGAGCTGAGCTTAAAAAATTATTCAAGAATTCAAAAATAGTGTTAACTAATCCATTTCCAAATCCAGGAACAAATCTGGTTGACAGTGGAAATGCTTCCTGTTGTGGAGGTAAATCCCCTCTGCGGACAGAGGCAATCCCTACTAGCCTAGATCGGGTCTAGCAACAATCAAGCAATGCTATCACGCAAGTTCCTAATTGCAAATTAAAGGTGGATGATGAGAACCTACTTGGATTCCAACGCTAATATTCGTAGAAGAGACGTCACTCTCGTTCCTTTGCTTCGGCCGGTTACGATCCCCACGATCTCCGTGATTGGACACCTGCACATGCAAAGAACAACACAAATACAAGCATAAAATCCAATAGATGCAATTATATATCAGTCAGAAAAGATATAACTCAACATCAATCATTACAAAGGACAATGAGAGTGGAACCATAATGACAGTCATCTATTATTGATAAACAAAAAAGAAGAATACAACCATAGTTCTGATGTCAAATCCTCCTTTGGCTGGGTGATTAGCTACACAAGTCTTGCAAAGCTTGTTGGGATGGGAAACAAACCTCTCTCTCCTTGGTGACAAGAATCTCCTCACTTAGATTTGGCCTTATGGATGCAAAGAAGGCTCTTGCAACATCAATCTCTTGAACTCCTGGAATTCTCACTATCACTAGCACTCTGCTGGAACTAGCTTGCTCAAGGCAAAAGAACAAGCTTTTATAGATAGAGAGAAGGAGATAAGATCAATCACAATTTCCATGGGATTGTCTTTATCACTTAGAAGCTTCCATGAAAGGTGGAAAACCACTTCCCTTCTATGGAGATTCGAAGCCAAACCATCCTAACTCAACACGGATTCAGTTGATGAATGGGTTAGGAAGAACCTTCGGAAGTTTGTTTGTTAAAAACTTTACCCAACTGGGTTGGCGCAAGTGCGACTCTGAGACATAGCGCCAACTAGCATGCCCTCTTTAGAGGATTTCCCCCATTGGCGCGGGAAGTACATTGCAGACCCGCGCTAATGCAAAAAGGGTTGTTTTTATGGGTATACTGGAGGAGATGTCTTCAGGGCATATGAAGCTCACACTTAGAGGAATATAATGCAAGTGGTTTTAGGTTATGTCACTTCTCACAAGTCCCGGAATGAGTCCTCCAATGTACGGGAGAGGGGAAACAAGGACGGTGATAAACAGTGACAAATAAATGTGTAACACTTCCCCATCTCAAGTGCTAATGTTGTCGGTTTCAAAACAGCAAAATGATGCTTTGATATCGACGAGGAACAAAGATTATGGGAATCCACAGCTGTCAAACAAAAAGGATAAAGATCAACCTAGTAGTTCGACAACAACTTCAACAGAAGTTGTGCCGCCCATCATTCCTGTACTAACAATAAAACCGCCAAAGGGAGTAGTACACAAATTCACATTTAATCCTCGTGCTAGAGTAGCACAGCATTATAATATAGTGGAAGATTTGGCCCAATTTCCATCCGCTATATCGACTCTTGAAGTACTACAAAATTTCCCATCCCAAAAGCAGGCTTTACTATCGGCCATTGGTGGGATAGACCCAAAGGATTCCAATCTTGTATCCTTCGATCATAAAGGATACGATCCTTAATTACCAGCTCAACTAGCTTTCCTTGTTCAAGTGAAAACCCTCAACAAAACTGTTCATCTAACAATTATTGATGAGGGGGCATATACATGTATTATGTCGATGAGTTGCTGGAAAACTTTAGGATCTCCAACTTTGTCGCGATCTTCGACGACATTAAAAGCATTCGACGGAAGAACATATACCCCATATGGTATTCCAAGTAACTTGAAGGTTGAACTAGGAGGAAAAACAGTAGAAATAGATGTTGAGGTAATCAACCGAAATCTCGATTACAACATCCTACTAGGAAGGCCATGGATATATGCTATGGCTGCCATTGTGTCGACCTATTTTAGGAAGATTTCATTTCCCTTTCAAGAAGGGATTACAATCGTTGATCAACAAAACTTCCTCCCCAATGGTTCTCAAGTTACGGGAAGCATTCGTATGATCCATGGAAGCCCCCATTTGCTTCAAAATGTCGGAGTAGGCCTACTAAAAGACCTTGTATTAATGGGAACTTTTGCCCTTCCACCTCCAATCAATTTGGCGAAAGTAGCGTCGATAGGAACCTGCAACATGATATCTTCTAAAAAGATCTCAGAAAACGGTATCGACATGGATCATGTGATGGTTTTGCCTCCGAGCCCAATGGAAATATTGTAGCAATCAATGTTCCTAGCCTGGGTGGCAAACCCAAATCAACGCTCATCGAGTGTTTGGATAGATAGGTCTAAGGAATATGGCACCCCTTCAGATCCTTGGTCGAGAGTGCATGACACCGACGAAGGAATTTTTCAATCAATGGTAATTGAAGGGGCACCATGGGGATTACCACCATCGTTCCCTTCTTCTGGATTGTGAAGAAAGTACTCCTGATGACCTTTATCATCCTTCAGTTTTTGATTTTCTATCAAATACTGTAAACACGGTGGATTCCGAGCGAAACTTGTCCAACATTGAAGAGACTATTGCCATAAATATCTCGACCAAAATAGATGTTGTAGAGAATATTTATGTTGGCAAATGTTGTTCTCCTTCAGAACTTGAAATATATAATGCTCTTTTTCGCGAATTCAGAGATGTATTTGCTTGGTCATATAGTGAAATGCCAGGCATTGACTCGAGTATCATTGAACACGAAATTAAGATGTATCCAGATGTCAAACCAGTACGACAACGGCTACGACAGGTGCACCCCAAGAAAGACGCTGCCATTAAGGCAGAAGTTGAGAAACTTCTCCATGCTGTTTTCATTTACCCGATTCCTCTAACCGATTGGGTATCGAATATTGTCCCTGTTATGAAAAAACAAGGAACAATTAGAGTGTGCATCGATTATAGGGATGTAAATCAAGCTTGTCCAAAAGACAACTACGCTACACCCATCATCGACCAGATAATTGATGAATGCACCGGATGTGAAATCTTTTCATTCATGGATGGATTCTCCGGGTATAATCAAATAAATATCCGCCCACAGGACCAGTCAAAGATTGTATTTATTTGTCCATGGGGCACATTCGCATATCGAAAATTAACTTTTGGTTTAAAGAACGCAGGGGCGACGTTTCAGAGGGCAATGAATTATGCCTTCCATGACATCAAAAGCATCGTTCAACCATACCTCGACGACCTTCCGGCTCATTCCCAAAAGCGGACTGATCACCCGCAGCATTTAAGAGCGATATTTCTACGTTGCCAACACTACAAGATATGACTCAATCCACACAAATGTGTATTTTGCGTCAATTCTGGTCATTTACTTGGCTTTGTAGTCTCAAAGGATGGGATTCGTCTCGACCCATGTAAGGTTCAGGCAATCATAAATTTGCCTCCACCTTCGAATTTTCTTCAGATTCAGAAACTCCAAGGGAAAGCAAACTTTCTAAGGAGGTTCATTCCAAATTACGCCAAACTTGCTAAAGGTTATATGCATCTTTTGAAAAAGGAAGTACCCTTTGTCTGGGATCAGGTTGCGCAAGCTTCCTTTGATGCTTTAAAAGAATCCCTAATGAAAGCATCATTAATGTACGCTCCTGATTATCAAAAATATTTTAACCTGTATCTAGCTGCAGCAGATACGACCATCGCAATGGTTTTAGTTCAAGAAGACAACGGAATCGAACATCCTATATATTATTTAAGTAAGAACTTAAATGATACAGAAAGCAAATATTCTTATGTTGAAAAGCTAGCGCTCACAGCTGTTCAAGCGATACAGAGATTTCGACACTATGTCCTCTTTCGAAAAACTACCATTCTGTCAGATTGCAACCCCATGACTTATATATTGTCACGACAATTGCTGGGGGGCAAATATTCAAAATGGATAGCAATCCTACAAGAGTTTGATCTGGAATTTGTAAAATCCAAGTCAAAGAAAGCTCTGGTTTTCGCAGAATTATTATGCGATCTCCCATCGTCATCCAACGATGAAACATCTGATGAAATGATCGTGGACGAAAGCTTGTTTCTGATATCTTCAAGCAATCAGTGGTATGGGGATATAATAATTTATCTCCAAACCCAAAAATATAGGCCAAATACCTCTCGCTCCAAACAAAAATGTATTCGATACCAAGCAAAATACTACATGATCGTCGGTGATACACTTTACCATCGTGGTATCGATACAGTTCTGAGAAGGTGCCTCACGCATGAGGAGGCCGAAAAAGTCCTGAATGATTGCCATTCAGGCGCGTGTGGGGGGCATCAATCTGGTTATGCTACAGTGCAAAAATTTTTACGAGCAGGATACTTCTGGCCAACAATGTTTAAAGATTGCATCAACGCAGTCAGAAGTTGCCATGTTTGTCAAATTTTCGATAGCAAAACCAGAAGACCACCCGCACCTCTGCAGCCAATAGTTGCTTTCAGGCCATTCGCCAAATGGGGCATCGATTTCATGACATGTAACCCCACCTCGACTGGGGGGTATGGGTATATTATAGTCGTAGTTGACTATTTTACCAAATGGGCCGAGGCGATGCCTACATTAGATAATACTGGTGAAACAGCTGCCCTCTTCTTTTTCAATCATGTAGTGGCCAGATTTGGCGTCCCACAAGCTATAGTCACAGATCATGGATCACATTTTCGCAATCACATGATGGTCGAATTAGCTGCCAAACTAGGGTTGTCTCACAACAGCTCTACTCCATATTACCCGCAAGCCAACGGACAAGTTGAAGCAATCAACAAGGTCCTAAAGCGCATGCTGCAAAGGATGATTGGAGTTCACAAAAGAAGTTGGAACCTAATCCTGTACTTAGCCTTGTGGGCTTACCGAACATCGGTAAGGAATGCAATCGAGTTTACACCTTTCCAAATGGTATATGGCCTGGAAGCAGTCTTACCAATCCAGTGCGAAATCTCGTCCCTCAAACTCACAATTGATCTCCTCCCTGGAACTTCAAAAGAAGAAGCTCGTTTCTTGGAACTAATCCAATTGGACAAAACCTGTCGTGATGCCGCTTTGGCTAACGAAGCCCATAAGAAACGAGTCAAAGCGCAGTTCAACAAAAATGTCAAACCCCGTGTCTTCTCAGAAGGTGACTTGGTCTTGCTTTATGACCAAGAATCCGATAAATTGGGAGCAGGTAAATTTAAGTCTTTATGGCTGGGCCCCTATATTGTTAAGCGAGTGTTAGAAAAAGGAGCCTACGAGTTAATGGATTATGAGGGAATTCCACTGGCGCAACCTCGTAACGGGTTGTACCTCAAGCGTTACTATGCGTAATTCAGTATGGTAACCTGTATGCTTTTGTTATATTTTTTTTTTCGCTAAAGTATTTATTTTGGTCAAGTAATCCACTTTTTACATTTATTGCAGATGTCAAACCTATTAGAGTCATGCGTTGGATATGCCGACGGAGCGAGTCGTAGTTCGCGGAACCTATCTTCCGCAGCCTGGGCCATTTTTGATCCAAGCGACGAGTTAGTAAGTTTCAGAGGGGTATGTATTGGTCGATCAACGAATAACATCGCTGAATATAGCGCGTTGATAGAACTTCTCTCTGATGCCATCACACATGGTATACGTCGACTGATTGTCAGGCTAGACTCACAACTCGTCATACTACAACTCACTGGTATCTACTCTGTCTGAAATCCAGCTATTTATCGCATGTTCCTAAGGGTTAAGATTTTGGAAAGGCAATTTGATTTTATTCAATATCAGCATATTTCCAGAAACTTAAACACATTAACTGACTCATTGGCAAATTATGTGTTAGATAGACATTTGCAACATTTATAAAAAGAAGCATACCATCAATATTTTCATTTGGATCATATAACTTAACCAAAATAAAACTCCGAAAATCAAAAATATATATAACTGTTTATGGTTTACACATAATGTTCTGTAACCAAGATAAAATTGGTCAAATGACCAAAAAACTCAAAACACTAGGGGGCACCCTAGTCTAATGATGCTCGTGATAGCATGTCACAGCCTGTGCGATCATGCGAAAGAGCCGAGTCCATCGTCTTGGCACACCAGTAGTATGTCGCTGCAACCTCAAGGGCAACTCATCAGTCCTCACATCTTGAATACCAAGAGTGAGGCCCTCAACCTGCTCCTGTAATGTTGTAAGAGTCTCGGCCACATCGAGGTCGCGAAGGATAGCCCTTCCAACAGCCTCTCCTGCTAGGGCGGCAGCTGGCACTCTCAGGCATGCTACTGGCCGAACGGGACCAACATCTGCATGAACACATGAGTTTGATTAAGTCTTGACAGAATAAAGCACAAGGACATTATAAATGAAAAACGATAAACAGGAATATGGTCAAAGAATTTACCAATGGCGCCCCACTGTTCGCCAGCTGGCAGTACTAAATCTGGGTCACCCCGGAAGTCCATACCAACATATGGATACACGGAATAAACCATCTCCTGACGATCAAACCACCCGAAGAAGGTATCAGAAAATGAAATCTGAGATTGACCAGCATGCCTAGACATATAGTCAACCCATCTCTGCATATGTGGTTCAGTAGGTGAAGGTAAATCGAGTGCAATATACTGTGGCTGCATCAGTGGTATCTTTTCCAAGGCAAAGGCAGTCAAAATAGAACCATACCCAAAGTTCTTCAACCTCCCACTCTTTACCTTGGTCAACTGTTCTTTCATCACAAGATGTACCGCGTCGCACCAGTTGAACACCTTCGGCTGGAGGCATTCCAAGGCATACTGCATATAAGATCGGTTGGCTACATGAAGAGCCGCACCACCAGCCATCCTACCAAAAGTTAACAGAATAGTCCTGAGGGACCTGTCAGTGACATCGCGGATGATGATCTTGTCGTCTTTACTCGGCTGAGATCCCTCTCTGATACAGGCGAACATAATCTCTCACGGATTCACCTCCTCGGGCCGAACCTGATAAAGAGATGGGGGCACCCCGCCTCGACAAGCCAGTCAAGAAATAGATGTCTACTACAGTCAAGGGGATGGATTTGCCCCTGATTTGGAACACCTGGTTGGTAGGGTCCCAAGCATCGAGCAAATACTGCAGTAAGTTGATCTGTTGTCTCATGCTAGAAATGCGGAAAAACTTCAGCAAGCCACAGTTCCGCAGTGCGTTTACTGTAACCGGATCATGTAGGGCAAGCATGTCCTCTTCTTCATGCTCACGTTCTCGCCATGTAATAGTCATCTTACTCCAAAGATCTCTGAAAAACAAACAAGATAAGAGTTAGATCCTGATTTTGGTAAGAAACTGGCAAAATTTCCATCAAAAACTGTGCATAAAATTCCTTCTTCACGCCCATCGCACCTGCAGTAGTGCCCTGGGTGCATTGCATGTCAGATGGCCAGTGGACAAGCCAACATCCAACGCCCTTTTTGATACACAGAGGGTGCGCTGGAGGCAGAACGAGTTTGTTAAAACCCCAGAGGCTCAGAAAAACCAGGAATCAAGCTCAGAATGCAAAATGGAAAGCATGAAATGAAAGAGCTCAAGTTTAGCTCCTACCTGGTCCAGATGGCATTGAGAATTGTCCACAGAATCTCCCGAAATTAGCTGATGAAAATCAAAGGGGGAAAGCACCTCCAAAGCTCCAACAAACCAAAGTTCAAATGAAATGGTAAAATGAGAGGTAAAAGCACTTTTTCATTACTTTTTACGTAGTTCAAAGTAAAATATTAGTGTTCTAACTCATTTTTCAAGCATATATTGTTCATTTCTGACTAGTTTGATGAAGCAATTGAAAATACAGTACAATATTTGAAAGAACAAAGCTATTTATGGTAAAGTCAAAAAGAGACCATTTAATCGAGCAGTTTTAGTGCGGACTTCATGCTCGTTAAAAAATAAACGTAAGCAATGAGCACATGTTCCCCCAGAGTTTAAGCTCATTAAAAAATGAACCAATTTCCGATAAATAACCATCATGAATGTAATACTTCAGCCTTTAAAGCCTTGGTCGTGTTTGCACCATCACCTCCACTTTTGCATTGGCCGATCATTCACCTCCATTTGATTTTTTACCCATTTTGAGGAACAACTACGAAGAGTGATCTCACTAGCCATCCTTGTAACACTGCCGTGATTGGAAAATTCCAAACCTTACCTGGAATCAGTTGCTACCCATTTTATCACTCGTTCCTCAAAAGACGAGTCTCCTTTAAGCTCTTTTCAATTGACTCATAAAATATGAAAATATTGTTGAGCCATTGGCCTCTCCAGCTTGTTAAAGGGACCGGAAGTGCTATCCCTCCTCTAAATTTTAATCTTTTTGGACCTGAGGGATTATTACGCAAAAATATCGAGCGCTTGTTTTGTTCGGCTCGTTAAAAGTATCGAAAATTCATCCCCTCTGCATTGTTTTATACTTTTTCGGACTTAAGGGATTATATGACGAAAAAGGAATTTTGGAGTTTCCTTTACGTTCCTTTTCAGAATCTCTAAAATTGAAAAGGACCGAGTTATCTTTGTCGTTAAACTCGTTAAAATTTTAATAGCGAAAAACTTGTCTATAGACGAGAACGAGTTTCACTATCACTAGGCTCGTTAAAACATAGCGATGGGTTTGCCCGAAGGGCAAATTATAGAACAAGCATATGTTATCCTCCTCAAGCTTGATAAAAATAAAGAGGTACTGGTCAGCAATGACTGGGGAAAATTGGGAAGAAAACTTGAAGAAACTTTGTTGGTAGCAAGTTGCTCTTGAACATAACACTTTCACTCCACATCCAAGTCGGGTTGGGTTGTTTCATTCACCAGTCACATCACCATGGTCCCATCATACCATCCACATTTGGGGTTAATGCTACCAATCCATCATGTCAGTGTCGCCGATATGTTCAAGAGAAGTCATTCAGAGAATTCACCTGTGTCTCACCCACTACAATGCATTTATACTCCATTCTTTCATGACCGCCACCCTGAACCTTATATCACCAGATCGTTTTCACCTCCATTAAAATCATTTGCTCCATTCCATGTCATTGATGGGGGATTCATTAAGGCCCTCCTGTGATGGATCACTTCTTGTCAACATCAGCTCATTATCCAAGAAGTTGATCTAGGAACACTCCATTCAGTACTTTGAAGCTTGCATGCCTCAATGGCAAGTTTCTCACTTCCGGCGACAGGTTTACATCAATGACCTTCGACCGAAAGATTTTGCGTGGTGTTCGATGCCAAGTCCTTTATTCACACCACGTGAATTGTACTATAGTACCTTGAGGATCATTATCATTATCGGTCATTCCTCTCGCGCTTCTTAACAACTTATATCATTGGCTGGTAATCAAGTGATGTCTTTCCATGTTCGACTTCAAAACATCTCTCACATGGATAGACTTGTACTTCGAGTGAAGATCGAACAATATTGAAGACCCCGGATCTAGTTTCATCCATCCAGGCTGCGATATATATTCAGGAAAATAAAGACATCAAATGTACATCATTGTTGCATAGATAATCATCCAATCAAAGGGATGATGGCTCTATCAGAATCATCAGTCTACACTCAGACGATTGTCTATCCTATGTACATGAAAATGAATTTATAAAGCTGAGCATGGGAATGCCCGCCTCAGCTAGATCATGAAAATATTATGAAGATAATGTATTTTATTGTATCTTATTACAGGTCTCCTCCCAGCTTGAAAAAACTTCGGATCCTCATAATAAAGCATTTCACCTGACATCAAAAGATTAATGACCTCATGCTTTAGGGGGAAACTGCTATAGACATTTTTGGGAACTACAACCCCAAGCATGAAATGTCCATAAACCAAGGGTTCCTAAGTCCCTAAAAGTGTTGTTCTAACCCCTAAAGGAACAAGGTCAACAGATTACAGCTTCTCCCAGAAGTTCTCCATGAAAAACTGCTCAAAATTGGTCAAAACAGAATCATTTCAGCTACTCCATAGGCCAGGTGCATTTCATCTCACATAAATACACTGTGAGGGTGCGTTGCATTTCAAAAAGCCCTTCTATGGGGTGCGATGGGCGAGAAATGACAAATGGCAGTGTCATTCCGTGAGGTGGAGAGGCAATGGAAGCTTCTAGAAACTTCTCCTGTGACACTTGCCTCTCTGAATTCGACCAAGGATGAGTAAGAGATCATCAATCTCCAAGTGGAAGTAAGAACTATAAGAGGGAAGACACTAATCAAATCATAAGCTGACTCATCTCCCTTACAGATATCTATATATGGATCCCTCATCCCAGAGATCCAGAGGCTGGAATTTTGCATATTGTAAGGAATTGTTGTTGGTTTCTTGAGACAAACATCACATTGTTGGGTGATCTAAGCTTTGTATGAGGTGAAGAGGGGATTCCTTGCTGAGAGGTTGATGCTGGGTCAGAACAACTGGTTGTAACTCCTCTTGGCTTTTTCTTGTTTATCAATAAAAGCTAATCAAGTTTTCCTCCATACTTTTGTGTCATTCATGTTTGTTGCATTTGTATGGTCAATTTACATCTGATCCTAGATTGTTTATGATTATAGATCCATGTCTTTGTATAGTGTTATGCTACTGTGATCTTACAGGTACTCTGTGAAGCTGGGCGCGCAAGGGAACAAGTAGCGAAAGACTATCAAAGAAGAGAGGAATCGAACCAGGAGATTAGCGCAAGACAGAGGTTGGTCTTCTTTGTTCCTTTCTATCTATACTTCATAAAGGAAAAACGAAAGTAGCTTTACTTTGTTTGTTAATAAGGCAGCTGTCACACCTTAGTGGGATAAGCAGTTCTGAGTAGACACTCTTCCCTGTAACAAACGCACTTTCACCGAAGGAAAAGCACATATACCTTGGAAAACTATGTTTTTGGTCTGAAGTATTTGGTCCATGGTATTTTGATCCATGGTATTGGTCCAAGGTATCTGGTCCAAGGTATTGACCCTAGGTATTTGGTCCAAGGTATTGGTCCTAAGTGGTTTTGGTCCATGGTATTGAGAAAGGCCTAAAACTATAAAAGGAGGAGAAAATAATTAGGCCAAAGTGTGCAAGTATCAAATATCTGAAAGTATGAGATTCGGTATGCAGGTTATGGGTTTATGATGCTCTTCTTGATCTGAACCAAGGAGGAACCTTAGCAGCTTATGGAGGATAAGATCTAATGATGGATCAAGATCTTAAGACTTGAAATGAACTATCTTTATATGGTTTGATCATGTATAATCTAGATCTGAATACTGAAACATGTTTTATTCTGTAAATGTTGTGATCTGAGTATAACTGAAGTCTGGAATAACTACAAATTATGAATTAATATTTATAGATGTATAAATTGGTTGGCTTTGGTAAAATCATGTATACACGCAGGTTCGACACATAAAAGTAATGTATACCTTATGATATATGATGTTTGAAGTTACAATTGGTTCTGGTTGTTGATGCAAAGTTCTAGTTTTTGCTTTATGTTTTGGTGGCTGCATTATGGTAACAGTGTTCAGATTGATTGATTGTGATTTGCTTTAGTGATGATGGATGAGATCTAATAATGGATCAGGATAATAATGAATGATCATTATGTGATCTGATGGGCTAGATCTAGTTGCTAACACATGTATTATCCTTTATATGTGATGATTTGGCTATGTCTAAAGTTGGGAAGTGCAACGAAGTTATAAGTAAGTATTTGCAGATCTATATGCTGGTTCGCTTTAATGAAGTTGTGTATACACGCTGGTTCGGCTCTTCGAAGTTTCGTACACACTCTGATGCATGGTTTTGAGGAGACAACTGATTCTAAATTATGATACAGTGTTCTGGGTACAAATATGTGTACTGGTTACAGTGATCTCTCTGTTCCAGTTGATTTTTTGAAGTTGATTAAAGTATGAATGAATGGTTGATTCAGTTGTGTCAGAGGTTCAGTGGTTGTCAGTGATTGATTGAGTTTGGCTGATTAAAAAAGTAATGATTGAGTTTCAGTGATTGGTTGATGTAGATATAGTTCATGGTTATTGTAGTGGTGATTGATTTTGAGATTCAATGTTATTGATGGGTCTAGTATGAAAATTGGATGAAACGTGGCCTTCAGGTTGTGGTGTTGTGCTCCAGGAGTATCCAGTCTAAAAATTTATGAAACGTGGTCCCTGGAGGAAGAAACAAGGCTGAAGCCTTCCGTAGGTCAGTGCCTATATACTAGTAAACATATCAGCTAGTATAAGAGTTAGGGGGTTGTAGCTCCCTTCCAATAGAAGCTGGAGAACAAGAGAAGGTAATAACCTTCTGCAGGTAGAGGCCTGTGTACTGGTATGAGTCCGCACAAGTACAATGTTGTAAACAAATTTTCTTATTATTAAAAGAAGACAGAGACGACAGCAGCAGTTAGTTTTTACCCACATTGGGTTTCCACCTTAAATCTTGGTGTTCATGTGTGTTTCTTATGTGTGATGGTTCATTGTTATTAACTACATATGGTTACTATTTAATGTTTAATAAAGTACTGATGCACAGATTAAAGATCAACATATGATGAATTAACTGAATCATTAGTTTGCCAGATATACACTTGTTTCCTTAAACACAGTTGCGTGTACACGCAGGTTACCTTCATTAAAGTAACGTATATGAATTTGAGTATGAAAAGAAAAAGATTATTCACTTGACTAATACTGATTCACCACCCCCCCCCCCCCCCTCTCAATATTATTTCCAACAGTTTTAACTATATATTATTAGATCAAGATCTCTAAATCCTATACTTGAGGTGTTATCTCTTATATCAAGAATGTATCCTCCCTCATATGTGGATCTAAGTGCTAGATTGGTAAATCCTGAACCACCCCATTTACCTTGTAAATTCAATGAGTCTCGTAGAGTCTAAGTTGGATTTTGGAGACTCTTAGTTATGCCCTCATTCTGTTGCTTTCTGCTTAGGGATCCATTATCCATCCATGCAATTTATTTGTTATTTAAGGCTTGTTTTGTGGTAAAGGAAGGACAAGATAGTTGGGAGATGTCTATAAGGTTAATATTTGTAAAGGGTTGTAAGTTTTACTACATTCATGAATACAAAAAGTGCTTTGTTTTCCTATACTTATGTCTAATTAATGCATATTTATTATAATTCCGTCTTGAATCATTGTTTAGAGTTGTTAGTATATGCCATTTTTATGTTGTAGTTGTCTTGCATGCTTTAGTTGTTTTGCAGGTTCTAATTATAGAATTTGGAGTTGAAGTTGGAGCTTACAAGAAAGGAGAAGAGGAGAGATTATGTTAGATTCTAGGTAAGTATTTCTTCCATATTCTAGACTTCTCTAATGTAAACATAATATTTTTTTTCTTTTTTGGTTATATATCAATTCACTAGATCTAGAAAGCTCGATTTTGTTTGTAGAAGGGAATTATTGGTCAAACAACGTGCTGACCATACTTGGGATCAAGATATTCCTTTAGTGGTTTCGTTTGCCTAATATTTTTAGCCCTTTGAAATCGAATCAATGTGACTTGTTCATACAATTATTAGTCTCAGGAAAGTATAATTTTGAGATTGGTAGGCTTTGTGTTTCGTCTCTTGAACAAAATCATCCCCAACACACTTTCAAATGTGAGACAGAGAAACCCAATGCACCAATCTCTCTCTGTAGCTATGATGACTTGCATTGGTTGTCATATATTTCCTATGATGGTCCCTATAGGATGAGAAAATTGCATTTTTTAGTCCTTTCTCTAAGTTCTATTATGTTCCAGTGTATTTTCTTGAGTCTCTAAACTGTTCTATGTCTCTATAAAGCCATCAATGTGTTTAATTTCATTGTGATTTCCTTTTGATAAGAGTTTTTTTTTTCTTCTTGTCGATAAAGGTTTTGATCACTTGGATTCATTGTTGATTTGATACAATATTTTCATATTACAGTTCCAGTCTGTGTGAATTCTTTTGATTCAATAATCTAGTCAAATTTCATTTTTCGTTTCATTTAAAAATTGAAAAGGAAAAGAAAAGGAAAATTTCCATTTTCTTCATGCAATAGGGTTTGAATATAATTGCAATAGTAAACTTGAATATCTTAGTTAGGAATTTGTTGTTTTTTGCATCATTGTTTGCTATATTATTGTTTGAAATTCCTTCCCTTCGATAAATCTTCATTGAACAAAAATTAATTCTCTTAATCATGTTAGTTTCATTATAGGAGTTTTAGGTAAATTCGTTTGGTGAGCCTTGAAAATGAAACTTTAATCAATATCAAGTCTAAAATTTATTCAGTTAACCTAAGGAGAATTTGGAACAATAATGACACACAAAGTGGTCTAGGTTAGAAGGCATGCTCTGACATAATTAAACGTATGAGTTGTCATTAATTGTAAGTATTACATCCTGGGAATGGTTGGTTTCCTATGTACATCAGAGTATATCAAAACATTCTTCCACACACCTTTGGGTATATAATATGACTCTCCACATACATATCAGTATATTGAGACACCCCCATCATATAGTTATGAATTAGACAACACTAATAAGGACCGCACTTCCACACACCTCCGGTATATTTTTGAAGCCCCCACTAGGTTACAATCCTGCCATAGATAACCGAGTCAGCCATTTTGTTAACTGTGATACACCAAACACAAAATTTGGGGAGATTTCATACACGTATTGAAAACGGTATATTTCATTTCACAATGACTTGGTAAATCCTTTTTCCTAGCTACCTCTTATTTTTTGTTTGTGTCTTTATTTTTCGAAAATTAATTAATCCACCATGGAAGAACACCCTGAACATCCATATCATTTGTGTAGAATGTAAATATTTCCTCCTCTACCTCTAGAGGAAACAACTAGTCATCGTAAGAATAAGAAAACACAAATTATCGAACTTGGTATATCGGAAGTTACCCCTTGTGGAACCACATATTAAGTTAATTAATGAGAATCTTCACTTTCCATCAGTACTGAACACGAAGTTATCTCTTTGGAAACTAGTGAGTTTGAAGCCATTGAAACTGAAACTGTTGAAATATTAGAACCTCAATTCATAGAAACCAAATTTGTAGATTTAATGATTTTACAACTTGAGATTATACAACCTAAGGAGCCACAAATAACTGAATCAACTACTTTAGGGACATATTCTTCTTTTTATCTGCCTTTATCTTAACCACAACCTATGTTCTAGGTCATGTCAAGAAAAAACTTCCACTTGGTCTTTTGGGAATAGAAGAGATTACTGAAGAGGATTCTCCTGGCCCTCAAACTCATATTGACATACCACTATGATAGGATTTTACTCGTTTGTACCAAGATTTTCCTACCTTTACCTCTAATACTCAAACACAAGATCCTTTACATCAGAGTCCTTGTTCTAATTGACCTTTGAAATTTCCATGAAAAACTCCTTTGAGAGGTCTAACTGTGTCTGAGTCAACAACGATTTCTTAACCTGTATCTACTATCATGAGTGAATTGACTAAATTTGTGGCATCCTATATGTATGCCACTTCACTAAAAATCACCTGTAAGGTGGTTTGTTAGTGCCACCTGGCTACCAGTCATTATTTGGAACCTTTTCTGGTGCATTAACTAGTCCATGGACTTCTCATTTACCATCATAATCTATAAAACCATTTGGTCCTTCTTTAACGAGAACCTGACAACTTATTCAACCTATTTCACCCCAAAATTATTTGGAGTAGTAATATGGTGCATTTCTCATTGGATTAGGACACGTCCAACTACTCCATCCTATACTGGGTACCCTCCTCTTTGGAGGAAGTTTCCTCCATTCACTCCTTATCCATCAGTGGCGGGGGGGGGGAATTTATTGCTAGAATGTTTCCATATGCTGATCAAATGCTACAAGTTGGTGCTCCACCTTATTCAAGTCCTCTTCTTATGGGTGCTCCTTTCCCAAGAATAGTTGCCACTCCTTAGAACCCTACCTTGCCTGCTCAACCTAGTTTGGCCTTAACTCAAATCTCGACCTCTCAACCTACTCCTATTATGCCTCAAGTTCCTACTTGTCAATCTGTCCAATACATACCTCAACCTACCTAGGTTACACTGCAAGTGAGTCAACCTCTTCAAGTTATATCCCAAATACTAATTTTTCAAACGGTACCAGGAATTTCTCAAATCCCGTCTACCCAGATTATTCAAGGTGTATTACAAAATCCATTTAACCCACTTAGTCAGACCATTACATAGATGCAAGTCAACCAACCTGTTCAAAGCATTCCATAGGTTCCAATCAGTTAGCCTAGTATTGGAATGATGCAAATTCCATTTGGGAAACCATTCCAAGGTATCCAACAAATTTTTGTTGGCCAAAAAACTATACCAAAAATACCTTATGAAGGCCAATAGATCCAAAGTTATCATTTCCAATCTTACCAAGGTTTTCATGGAACTAGGAAATCTCGTTACAGTTATCCTGGTTATCAAAATCTTCCTTATCATGATGTAATGCAAATTTCCATAGCTTAACCCATTCCATCATCTCTAGGATACCCTCTGCCACTGGTTAACCTTTATCCATAAGGTCAACCTCCACAAATGGACTTCAATAGGAAATTACCATTAATTTCAGTGCTAGAGTTACCATATCTCTCTCGGCTAATGAATGGTCTAATTTTTCATTCTCCTTAGTGGTCATATATTCCAACTAAATTATCAAGTGACATTCTGAAATTTAATGGAAATCCTAGAGAAGATCCATGAAATCACATCATGACTTTAGTGTTCATCAAACTCCTTAGATGATGACTCCATTCATTTATGACTTTTCCAATGAACTCTTACCGGTTCGGTAGCTAAGTGGTATGTTGAATTACCCAAAGCTTCATTTAAAAACTTTAGTGCATTGGAAACCACCTTCCTAACCCAGTTTCAATTACCCATCTGTTATGAAACTTGAACTGAGATTTTTACCTCCTCAAAGCAATATGAATCTACTCATATATCCAATCATATACATGAGTGGAGGCATTGGTGTCACCTGGTCAAAACTTATATTCCTAATCAGTTGTTGAAAGAATGACCCGTTAAATCCTTATACTATAACTGAGGATGTTGGCAAAGGAGGTGTTTCCATTGAAGATAAATTCATTGCTTGTACTCAATATTTGGCTTTGATTTATACCCAATCTGACATGCACTATGAAAAGATACCCATTGCTCTATGAACTTCACATACTATTCCACCTACTCCCTCGAAGGAATCAGATGCTGCTGATGGCGTGATTGGTTTCGTGAGGTAACAATCAGTACTTTAATCAAAATAATTTGAAATCTACTCCAACTATGACTAATTAAATCCCCTGTAATCCTTCTCCTATGAGTACTTTCGAGGTTAATGTCATTCAATCTATGAAAGTCAAATCTCAAAAACCTAGAAGTAAGAAAAAGGGTAAAGGCAAGAATAAACATGAAAAACCTCCATAGGCCTTGAAGAATCAATCTCTTGAAGAGAAGCTTAAGCCTTATTACCCTTGTCTTATATATAATGATGATAATTTTACTAAGGATTGTCCACATCGAGTAGAAATCAATCGATTTTTAAAAGCTTCATCCACTATACCTACCATGGCTATAGATGATCTAGGTGGATCTTTAAAAAGTACTAGTGGCATGGTAAAAAGGCTCAAAATGAAAAGTTGTAGAATTTGGATAAACATAGCATCGGATTGAAGTGCTCATCATCTTGATTCTAATGATGTGAACAGAACTCGAATCTGAGATCATATAAAGAATCTAGAGCAATTTAAAGTTCAGGTTTGGCTTGCACAAGTGGTAGGAGAAGGTGACATGGCAGAATTCTTTGGAGAATGGGGAAGCACCAAGTGGGAGGCTGCCATTGGTCCCACATTTTGCAATCGAAGATCGGAAGAGGTCAGTAGTAAAGAATCGGCCTCGAAATGATCAGGGGTTGCAATGCAATCACACATAGCAAAGGGGAAGAGTTACATAATCGTCCCCTGCCAGTTAGGGATGCGGTTGCGATATTGCAATCACATATCGCACACGCCACATTCAAAAAACATAAGATGCACCGGTTCCCCCCGATTTTGATTTGCAATGGTTTTTAGGTCTGATATATTATACACTATGTTTAATAGTCCGCCAGGTCCACCATTACTGTAGGTCACTTATCACAAAGGTTAGGACTATCTTTCGATTAAAAACACTGATTGTGATTTTCGATAAGGCTATCTGCATGGATGGATTGTTGTTGCTGATGTTAAAACTGGTGAGTTAACGGATTAATGTGTGGTTAATAGGTTTATGATATGTTTAAATAGGTTGTTACCATGTACGATTCTGGGCTCAATATCCTTTGGTGGAAACAAAACTTTGCTAAAATTTTCCTCCATTGGAACTGCCCGGGATTGAGGAATCAACCAATCAAGGTTATATAATGGACGATCCACATAGGGAAAAAGGAGGAGACTGGCATGATAGTGTAGAACACATTGTGTGCAACAGTAATTTGGCCTGGCAACACATCAAAACCTTGCCTTGAGCAACGGGGAGGTTCTGAGAGGGTGCAGAAGCTTCATTTCTCTAAATTGGGTGATCGGGTAGGAAATTCTGCATGATTTTTCGCGAGAATTTCAGTGGTACTATCTATTTCTAAATATGGGATCTCCAATTTTCATCCATATTCCAGATTAGAGGTATGAGGATTGTAAATGAATTTTGCTTGTACTTTATATATTTTTATTCCACTTAATGAATGAATGCCTCCCCACTATTGAGCAGGGCCCCAAGATATAGTCCAAATTGGATGAAATCCGTAATCAAATATTTGTGTCATGGTTTCATGCTTATCTTGTTATTTCCACATGGTTTTAGGTGTTTTTACGTTCCATGGTTAATAATCTATGTTTCATGTAATTCTGATGCATCTATAAGTAAAAGATATTGGATCAAGTTTGGTATTAGAGGAGGTCTTTTTTTATGCGAATTGCATGAGTATATGCTAACTCAGAACAAGCTACAAAAAGGAGAAGGAAAGATTAAGTCCTTTGATCTCGAAGCAATATGTGCACAACGAAGAAGAAACATGGAAAATGAACAAGCTCATTAGGAAGAGGAACAAAATTTCCGCAAGGTATTCTACAATATGGCAGAGAAAGTGGACAAGTTGTTTTTAGAGTATGAGAAGGCACTTGGGCATAAGAAGAAAGATGTCGATGATAATAGATCAGAAAAACATGAAGTTGGTGGAGAAAAGCCTCTTCTGTCTCCTTCTTCAGGTGATAGTTCTCATCACTCTAATCGTGATTCCAAGCATACATCTAAGAAACCATTCTTCAAGCTAGATGTAAAGTTTGACCTACCCATTTATAATGGAGAGTGTAGAGAAAAAAAACTTAATTATTGGATAATACATATAGAGGTCTACTGCCGTATTCAATAGATTGAAAAGATGAGGCAAAGGTTTAGTTTGCATCTCTTCGGCTGAGTGGCACTGCTCTTGTTTGGTGGAAGAGTAAGTTGCAGAAGGGCAACAAAAATTTGGGTAACCTTCTTTCATCTTCGTCCAGTTTTATTTCTGAATTGAAAGATCAATTTTACCCTTTGGCTTATAAACAAAAGGCACTAATGGAATGGAAATATCTAATGCAAGGTAAAGGCCAAAATGTGCAAAGCTTCACTAAAGAATTTCATAAACAAGCATTGAATTTGGGCATATCATTAGATTCCCCTGAGACTGTAACTAAGTATGGTGGTGCATTACATAGTTACATAAGACACTTATTGTTATTGTTCAAGCCTACTACGATTGATGCAACCAGCATAAAGGTGATTCATCTTGAAAGTCGAGGCAAGAATGATAGAGATGATCAAGCCAAGAAAACACCGTTTAATCCTCAACATGGAAAATTCCAGAAGAAAGGCAAGGGGAAGTGTAAGAAGACCATCGCAACTAAGAAAGGGGATGGAGAAATGCCATCTTGTACTCATTTCTAGAGAGAAGGTCATGAGGAGGACCATTGTTGGAAGCTACATATGGATATGAGACCAAAGAGATTCAGCAAAAAGGGAAAGAAGAAGGCAGTGGCAACAGCATAGTAGGACCTTGGATCAGATTCCGGCGATGAGCCATTGATCACAACCAAGGGTACAAGAGGTAATATTTCTATTAGTATTAATTTTGATTCAATTGCAAGTACTAGTTATTTGAATGAGCTTGTAAATAATGAGTGAAAGAGAATTTAATTATTCCACATTACTGTTATTATAAAACACACAAAGGTGGAAACTCTGTTTGATTCAGGTTCCCAAGAAAATTTAATCTCAGAGTCCTTAGTTAAAAAGTTATGCCTAAAAGCTAAGCCTCATCCGAGTCCAATTCCGCTTGGTTGGGTAAGCGATAAAGCAAAATTACAAGTAACCAAGCAGTGTAGGGTCAGATTTGTTATTTATTCCAAATTAGTTGATGAGGTAGAGTTAGATGTTGTGCCTTCAGATATTTGTGGAATTATCTTGGGAAGTCCGTATCTATATGACATAAAGGTATTTTCTTTCCGCACGAAAATAAGTACCAACTCACGAAGGATGGAATAGAATATTTAGTCAAATCTCATCATATGAAAGTTAGTTCTAGCCTTGTAAGTGCGTGACAGATTAAATGATTGGCCAATTCTAGTAAAGGGTTGTTGGGCTGTTAATATTCTATTATTATTATCACTTTTGAACACTTATTCCACCCATTTCTACTATTCTTCATCATGTCATTTATTATAATTTATTATATAAATCCATTTTATGATGATTTATGCTTCTATGAATGAATATTATTTTTTCTCCTTTATTTCTAATAAATTGATGATTATGCATGATTTTATCAATGATAGTTTTAATAAATCAGTTGTAACATTATTCACCATTTTTAGCCTCCAAGATAATTTCCAGATTGAAGATTTGATCATTAAAAGTGCCAACTCAGAAATTCGCTGGAATAAGAAGTGACGGTTTTGCGGTTGAGATTCTGAGCAAATGAAGCAGAATATAGAAAATACGGAACATGGGTTTTGTCCAGAACGGACCCAATTAACTTTAAGGAAGAACTGTTTGCCCAAATTCGGCTTGTACTGAGAGAAACGTAGGGTTCTTTGAGCATGATTTTCTCAAATTTGTTGTTGCGACCGTCCTCCAAATCTCAGCTGCAAAGCCAAATTCGTCTTGCTCTTGTTGAACGCTGGATGGAAATATATCTTCTTGTTTATCAATTGATTGGAAGCAATCCAATTTTGTAATAGAAATCATGTTGTAGTTATCTCTATTGTAACTGCTCTCTGATCTCTCTCTATTTAAATGAAAACAGAGATCAGAGATAGGGGTGATTTAGGAGGGATTCGAATGATGGAATTGAGGATGAATTAGAGATTCAGAATTGAGGATGGCAGAGAGAATGGATAATGGTTGAGATATTGAAAGACTTCTTGTTGTAATCCACTGTAACTCTGCTTTGATATTTTAATATAAATCTAGTTGCCATTCCATCTTTGATCCTAAAGTAATCCAGCAGCATCCGCTGGCGGTTAAGGGCCCAGCCTCTGGTGGAGTACGCTGCTGCTATATTATATCTTTATGCTCATGTGTGGTTTGATCTCTTTCTTTTACTCTGTTTAGTAATCTGCCGCACTTTACTGTTTTACATATCAGCGCTATTAGATATACTTGATTGGATACTATTGTTATCTGCAAAAGGAATGTTATGTTATCATTTTAACTTTGTATCGCATTGTTGTTCCTTTTGATAATTGATATAACATTTTTGTTCCTTACAGATTGTCATTCGATTACAGATTGACCGCGCTGTATGTTCCTAAATCGGTACAACTGTATGATGTATTCTTAAATTGTGACTGTTGTTTATTCGGGATTGTTGTTCCGTTACACTTGCTGTTACTTTATAGAGCTGTGATTCATGCATATTGTATCGAAGCTCGGATTACTGTGTCTTTTAATGATAAGTGTGTTGCGTGCTTGATTTGGATTGTTATACATTCATATTTAATCTTCTGTTCCATTTCCTGTTATTCGCATTATCTTTATTTTGGTGTGAGAGACGATCTGTGGCTGTAGTGAGCCTTGGCATTTACTGCCTAACTCCCAGACCTGTGGTCCATGCTCTAATTTCCTTTCCATCAGTTTCCAAAGGGATGGGCTATTGTTGTCGAACCCTTGACTGATACATTGCTTATTTTTCCGAATGAATGATTTAGGCTTCAAGGTATTTTGTTGTTGATTTCCATTAATTAGAGTTTGTTGTTCAGATTCCTTTAATTACAGTTTGCTACGCATTTACTTTGTTGTTTATTTCTGCTGATTAATTGCAATAGTTTTCTTTTAAAGAGTTTTCCTAGTTTACTTTCAATGGCAGCTTTAGTTCAATTTCGATTTCCTTTTGATTTCTTTAAAGCAGGACTGTCAACTGTAGAGAACATTGGTTATTGCTTCCTCGTTCCTAGATTGATTGCCTTGTTCCGGTTTGATTTCAATTGCATCAATATCCAGAGGAATGAGTTATTGCTACTGTATCCTCGATTGATGGTTGTTTGAGTGAATAATTTAGTTTAGATCATTTCAGTTTCCTGCTGTTCCAATTAGATTTTGTTTCCAGCTTTCATTTACTTTTGGATTTTAAGCACTATACTGCAAAACATTACTCTTGAGTAAATAGCCACCTCAGACTGAGTACACTCTTGAAATAAAAAGTCGTCCCTGGGTTGATAATTAATGTGAAGGTAATTAGGAGTTAAAAAGACACCTTTTTATGGCTCCACATTTTGGCGCCGTCCATTTTTTTGGCTTTCGGGCTTGATGAGATTTCTTGAAAAACAGTCGGGACAGTCATGTTTTGAGGGACCAAAAGTGAATATTTTAAAAACCTATTTCTACCCTAGGTGGCCCTTGATGTCTACTTTCTAACCCAATTTGAACCACTCAATTTGGATTTGAAACGAAAAAGGTTAGAAACAAAACATTGAAACGGTGTCTAGTGGGCAGCTCAGGAACAGAGTTGGGACAATTAGTTTTTGGAGGCATAAATGTTTGAATTTTTAAAACCTGTTACTATGGTAGATTCCCCTATGAATCTAGTTTATAATGCAACTAGAATCACTCATTTTTGATATCGTATGGGGAATTTATGATCAAAATACTGACTGTCTATCGTAAATCAGCACCCTTAAAACTATGTCTTTCTGGTTGTTCCTTACAGTATTTGACCTATAAATTCTTCTTTTCTTCAAAACCTGTTTCTATTGGAGATAAATAAATGAATCGACTTTCATTTCCAATTTGAATCATTTGAATCTGACATCAAACGAAGAATCTATGCTTGAAATATCAATCGTTGGTCTAGATTGGGTAATCAAAAATGACTCTATTATGCAAGTTGTTCTAAACAAATTTGACATATCATAGCATTGAATTTTTAAAAACCATTGCTACTGGAGATACCCTTTGAATTAGCTCTCATTTTGCTTTGGAATCACTGAATTTTGACGAAAAACAAAGAAGTTGTGGTTAAAACATTGTAGGTTAGCATGATTGGCCACTGCTCTCCCGCAAGTGACAGATAAATTTTAGTTTGTTATTTTCTCAACGGATTTGTTATAAAAAGTAACTACTTGTTGTTTTTTGCATAATTATTGGATTAGGGGAGCCCGATCACCTCTCTTTCTCCATGATTTAATGTTTTATTGCAGGTAGACACTCTTTTTTTGCAAGTCCTATGAGAAAAAAAAGGTCAATTTATGGACGAGTGATTCTTGAAACAAATTTTAATAAAACAAAGGAATTTCATCGAACTCATTACCCAATGGATTCATAATAGAACAAATGAAGAATTGATTTCAATTTGAAGATTCATGTCTTATCACTGCTGCCAAAACATTTTTCAAAGAGATCATTTTTTTTGACATAACATCATAGTTGTTGTAACTTAATTTAGTTATTTACATATTGTTTTTAAATAAAACATTGTTTCTTTTCTGATATTTCTTATATTTTGTGTTTCAGGTGTTGCTTCATTCAAACTGTAACCCATCCTCAGCATCAATACAGTGAACAGCTAATTCATTCTTTGCGTGCTTGCATTTCATGCTTGTGCATTTTGCTGTTCCTTTTCTGAAGGGACAACGTTTGTGTGCACTTTTGTCGTTTCTGCTGTTCTTTTTTCAAAGGGACAGCAATTTCATTTTACTGTTCCTTTTCCAAAGGAACATCACCTTTTTGGTCAGCAATTCATTTTGATGTTCCTTTTTCACAGTTCATTTTGCCGTTCCTTTTCCACGACTCATTTTTCTGTTCCTTTTTCACTTTTTGTTGTTCCTTTCCAAATGGAACAACACTTCTACACTTTCACGTTTTGTTGTTCCTTTCCAAATGGAACAACACTTCTGCACTTTCACTTTTTGTTGTTCCTTTCCGAATGGAACAGCACTTCTACACTTTCACATTTTGCTGTTCCTTTCCGAATGGAACAACACTTCTGCACTTTTACTTTTTGTTGTTCCTTTCCGAATGGAACAACACTTTTGCACTTTCACATTTTTGTTGTTCCTTTCCAAAGGAACAACACTTTCACATTTTTGTTGTTCCTTTTCAAAGGAACAACATTTTCACATGTTTTTTTTGTTCCTCTTAAGGAACAACACTTTTTCACATGCATTTTCTTTGTTGTTCCCTACACAGAACACCACTTTCTTTTGAGTGTTTTTGTTGTTCCTTCAAAAAGACAACATTTTGGGAATATTTTCGAGAGCAACCCTTCTTTCCTCTTGTGGGATTATTCCTAATTCATCTCAACCACATTTTACTGATTCCATTTTATGGCATGAAGTACACTACTTTTATGAGGACAAGAATTATGGATTCTTTTGAAGCGAGTTAATATCATTCACGTTATGATCTTTAACAGGACAGCTCCTTGATGATAGATTCTTTTCAAAAGGGACACAATTATTTATATATTACTTTACTACATTGTTTTCTATTGTACATGATACTAATTGATCATCTTAATACCATGATGGTTCCATCCTCCCTGGTTATAATCTTCTCTGTCTATAATAAATGAGATTATGGGTATATTTTTTTTTTTCTATTGGCATGTTCAACTTCTTCCACCATCCTTGCTCTTAAGGAGTACTGAGCCTCCTTCTTTTTATCATAAAAATGTGTAATAACAACAAAATTTTGTTCGCAGATGGAGGATAGGGGGTCTCATTACGAGCCAACCTACCATGTTCATAAGGTTGTAAGAAAGTGACATTCCCATTATGGCCACCACACCAGGGTTATGATCCATTGGATAGCCAAATTATCCTTGGAACAGGAGGTCTCATCATGAGCCGGCCTGATCACTTTTGCTACATCCGAGTGAATGGCAGTGTGGTTATCTGGTTACCACGCCAGCACACTGATCTCTTCTGTAGAACAACACTATAACTCTCCATTTATAAATTGAGGATCCTGGCTCATATGGGTTAAAAAGAAAGCTTGCCGAGGCTATGGACGCCTATTGGCAGCAGCGGCTCTGCTTATGGTATTGAAGTTATATCTTATCGTCAATTATTATTATAATCCCCTTTTCTTATTTTTTCATTTTATCAAAGAAGTTATTTCCTTAACTTTTTCCCTTTTTTGAACCTTTATGCATGAGAAATTGTTTTATGATCAATTGCATCATTTTCAGCTAGCATACTATCAGTAAAGCATCTTATTGGCATATTGTTGTTCTTTTTCTCTTTTTCATCACTTATCATCAATTCAAAGCGTCCTATCTCTTATTCATAACTATCTTTACACACTCTGCTCTCATTATAACCATAACTCTCGTCGTCCTATCATTGATATGTGTACTCTACTGCTGTATTGTTCATTCCCTTGCCTTGCGATCAGCATAACACCTTTTATAGGCTTTATGGTCATGAAATCCCTTTTTCAATTGGAGAGGGGAATGTATGCATTATGGGATTGCATGCGATATGATTACTGCACTCTGCCATCACTTGTTGATTTGCCAAAATATTAGTATTGCATGTATACATAAGTTTTTCTGATTGAAATTTTTGCATGCATCTTATCTATTGCTTACACTATGGATTCAAGAACATTGTATGCAAAATAGTGCTTTGTTTACAGGAGAACAATAAGTATGGGCATAATTCTATTCATAGCATGACCACACTATTGCAACTAACAGAAGAGGCTCGAGCAACTCGTGAACATGAACAATTCTTCAAACATGATGTGCTTACCTGGATTCCACCTTTTGCATCACTTTCAGTGCCAACTCTGCCTACATCAGTTTCAACAAATGCCAATACATATATGTCATTCCACATTTTCCTTTTTGGAGGTAAAACTTGAGGTAAAATAGTATAATTTTCTGATTTATTACAAATTTAGTAGAATTTCATAAAAATCCATTTTAAGCATTATTTATCATCCTTCACTCCACATCTGTACCACTTCCCATTTTTCAACGACATATCATCTTTCAGTTTGGGGGAGTGTTGCTTTCATTCATTTCTTCCTTATAACCATGTTATTCATATTCTTTATCATCCATTGCTATTCTTATTCCTTCTCAACACCTCCCTTATTCCATGTTGTTTTACACCAAGCATAGAATTCAACAGCTGGTAGCAACCACCTCTATTTGTTTTCTAGCATCGCATGAGGGCATGCTAATTTTTCAGAGAGGGGGAGGAATTACTACGCATGATGGATGTTTTCTATTTTCTTTCTCATTTAAGGCATACAATTTCAGTGTAGAAATTGATTTCCATAATATTTTTAAAACTATGAACTCAATTCTTGTGATCTCTAGGAAACACAGACATACTATTAAAATACACATACCTAGATAATTTCAAGATAAATTGGTTCATAAAATTTTAGAAATCATGCACTCTCACCTACAGCCATTTTGTTTATATCTCATGATCCGTGCATCAAAACAATCTGATTTTTTGGATCATAAAGGAATTCATATATTATAAATTTACTTGCCAAATTTCAACAAAAGTTGGTTTGTAGTTTTTGAAGAAAATGGTTAATGAAGTTTGTTGTTACTTATATCATATTTTGTTGCAACTTCATATATACATATAGTTGAATGTCAATGTAAAAATTGTTATGCCTTCATCAAGATTACTAAAAGTGAATATTCATTAATTAAGGAAGAATTCATTTGTTCTATCCATTTCATGAGCTGAGATGAACATATTTTTTATTGCTTGGTTAAGACATGGTTTTTTGTCTTTGGGTTGCATGAGGACATGCAATAGATTCAGTTTTCGTTGCATGAGGACATGCAACATATTGAGTGTGGGGGTATGTTTGGATGTTAATATGCCATTATTATTATCACTTTTGAACACTTATTCCACCCATTTCTACTATTCTTCATCATGTCATTTATTATAATTTATTATATAAATCCATTTTATGATGATTTATGATTCTATGAATGAATATTATTTTTTCTCCTTTATTTCTAATAAATTGATGATTATGCATGATTTTATCAATGATAGTTTTAATAAATCAGTTGTAACATTATTCACCATTTTTAGCCTCCAAGATAATTTCCAGATTGAAGATTTGATCATTAAAAATGCCAACTCAGAAATTCGTTGGAATAAGAAGTGACGGTTTTGCGGTTGAGATTCTGAGCAAATGAAGCAGAATCTAGAAAATCCGGAACATGAGTTTTGTCCAGAACGGACCCAATTAACTTTAACAAAGAACGGTTTTCCCAAATTCGGCTTGTACTAAGAGAAACACAGGGTTCTTTGAGCACGATTTTCTCAGATTTGTTGTTGCGGCCGTCCTCCAAATCTCAGCTGCAAAGCCAAATTCGTCTTGCTCTTGTTGAAAGCTGGATGGAAATATATCTTCTTGTTTATCAATTGGTTGGAAACAATCCAATTTTGTAATATAAATCATGTTGTAGTTATCTCTATTGTAACTGCTCTCTGATCTCTCTCTATTTAAATGAAAATAGAGATCAGAGATAGGGGTGATTTCAGAGTGATTCGAATGATGGAATTGAGGATGAATTAGAGATTCAGAATTGAGGATGGCAGAGAGAATGGATAATGGTTGAGAGATTGAGAGACTTCTTGTTGTAATCCACTGTAACTCTGCTTTGATATTTTAATATAAATCTAGTTTCCATTCCATCTTTGATCCTGAAGTAACCCAGCAGCATCCGCTGGCGGCTAAGGGCCTAGCCTTTGGTGGAGTACGCTGATGCTGTATTATATCTTTATGCTCATGTGTGGTTTGATCTCTTTCTTTTACTCTGTTCAGTAATCTGACGCACTTTACTGTTTTACATATCAGCGCTATTAGATATACTTGATTGGATACTCTCGTTATCTGCAAAAGGAATTCTATGTTATCATTTTAACTTTGTATCGCATTGCTGTTCCTTTTGATAATTGATATAACATTGTTGTTCTTTACAGATTTTCATTCGATTACAGATTGACTGCGCTGTATGTTCCTAAATCGGTACAACTGTATGATGTTTTCTTAAATTGTGACTGTTGTTTATTCGGGATTGTTTTTCCGTTACACTTGTTGTTACTTTATAGAGCCGCGATTCATGCATATTATATCAAAGCTCGGATTACTGTCTCTTTTAATGATAAGTGTGTTGTGTGCTTGATTTGGATTGTTGTACATTCATATTTAATCTGCTATTCCATTTCCTGTTATTCGCATTATCTTTATTTTGGTGTGAGAGACGATCTATGGCTATAGTGAGCCTTGGCATTTACTACCTAACTCCTAGACTTGTGGTCCATGCTCTAATTTCCTTTCCATCAGTTTCCAAAGGGATGGGCTATTGTTGTCGAACCCTTGACTGATACATTGCTTATTTTTTCAAATGAATGATTTAGGCTTCAAGGTATTTTGTTGTTGATTTCCATTAATTAGAGTTTGTTGTTCAGATTCCTTTAATTACAGTTTGCTACCCATTTACTTTGTTGTTTATTTCTGTTGGTTAATTGCAATAGTTTGCTTTTAAAGAGTTTTCCTAGTTTACTTTCAATGGCAGCTTTAGTTCAATTTCGATTTCCTTTTGATTGCTTTAAAGCAGGACTGTCAACTGTAGAGAACATTGGTTATTGCTTCCTCGTTCCTAGATTGATTGCCTTGTTTCGGTTTGATTTCAATTGCATCAATATCCAGAGGAATGAGTTATTGCTACTGTATCCTCGATTGATGGTTGTTTGAGTGAATAATTTAGTTTAGATCATTTCAGTTTCCTGTTGTTCCAATTAGATTTTGTTTCCAGCTTTCATTTACTTTTGGATTTTAAGCACTATACTGCAAAACATTACTCTTGAGTAAATAGCCGCCTCAGACTGAGTACACTCTTGAAATAAAAAGTCGTCCCTGGGTTGATAATTAATGTGAAGGTAATTAGGAGTTAAAAAGACACCTTTTTATCGCTCCACAACGGTGCCTGCTCATGGGGGTGAGAGCGAAAGAGGCTGAGACGACTGACGTTTTCAAAGGTTGTGATCCTAATCATAAGAAAGAATTGTTATAAATTATTTGTGACTATGATGGATTGTTTCAAGAACTAAGAGGATTTCCCCCAAAATGGGAAATCCAACATGAGATCCAATTACAATGGGATGCTCCTTTACCAAATATTGGCATGTACAAGATGGCTCCTATCGAGATGGAGGAGATCAAGGAACAGGTGCAAGAATTGCTAAGTCAAGGGTCCTCAGAATGATTTCTTCTCTATGCGGCTCACAAATCGTGCTGGTGCCAAAGAAGGAAGGCACAGGGAGAATGTGTGTAGACAACAGGGTGCTACACAAAATTATGGTGAATAATCGATACCCTCTCCCTTGCATTGATGAATTATTAGATCAGTTGAAAAATGTTGTCCATTTTACAAAACTGGATTTGCATAGTGGATATCACCAGGTTAGAGTTGCAGAATAAGACATTTGGAAGACTACATTCAAAACCAAGCAAGGGTTGTGCGAATGAATGGTGATGCAATTCAGACTATGAAATGCTCCAGCCATGTTTATGAGGGCAATGAATGATTTTTTTAAGCCTATTCTTGATAATTTTGTGCTTGTTAATGTGGAGGATATTCTTGTTTAATAGGATATGGGATGAACATGTATGTCATGTGAAGGAAGTGCTTGATGTTTTGAAAAATGAAAAACTGTATGTAAAGCTATCGAAATGTGAGTTTGGGAAGACCTCTCTGGTTTATTTAGGTCACATAGTCGGTAATGGGAAATTGTAAATAAATCCCTCTAAATTAGATGTGATTATGAAGTGGCCTGAGCCCACAAATGTTACAAAGGTCCGAAGTTTTTTGGGTGTGGTACAATATTGGAGAAGGCTCATTGTGAACTTCTCTATTATCATAGCCCCCTTACACATATTGACAAGTGTGAAGTAGGCCTTTCAGTGGGGAGGAAAGCAGTAGAAATCCTTCAACATGCTGAAAGAGAAGATTAGAACAACACCAATGCTAACCTTAATAAACATTCAACAAAATTTTGAGATTGAAAGAGATTCCAGTGGATATGCCATGGGCATTGTATTTATGTAGCAAAGGAATCCTGTATGTTACTATTTAGATACTTTCTCCCAGGCTATTGTGAATTATCCCACGTACAAAAGGGAGTTGTATGCCTTGGTTCAGAGTGTAAAGAAGTGGAAACACTACCTGATTGGCAAGGAGACCATCATCCATATGGATCATCAGCCCTTGTTGTCTCCTCAGTCACAGACACATCATTTCAGATGGATGGGATTCCTCTACAAGTTTCATATGGTAATAAAATACAAGAAGGGCGCTGACAACAAAGTAGTATATATGCTTTGTCACCCTCCTATTTTTGCATCTATAGTTGCAAAATGCTTCTTTATTGTTAGAAATTTATGTTGAACAATATGCTAACAATAATTATTTTAAAGAGATTTATGCAAAACTGACTCGTGGATCATAGGTGGAAAACTATTATTTGCAGGGAAAACTATTGTATTACCTTGAAAACTGTACATACCCATTGATGAAAGGGTACATGTAATCCAAGAGGCTCATACCTCTCTTGTGTCTAGTCATTTTGGGGTTGAAAAAACTTTATGCCATTGTTGGCTTATTGGAGCCTGACCCAGGTTCGGGATTTTTTTTAGCCAAACAAATCCCATACTACCGGCCCTTTTGGCAACAATCCGTGGAGCGGGGACTGAAGTCTCTCCGAAGGTAGTATGGGAAGGTGTTGGAACTAGGTTTCAGCACCCTAGGGATGTCTTAATGAGGACTGGAAGGGTCACGAACCTATCTGTGCACTCGCTCTACTGTGCTCAGCTATCAAGTCTTTGCGTAGCTCGGTGATAAGGCACTTCTTAGCTTCTTAGTATTATCATGGTTATTATAGATCAAATCTCATTTTTAAGGTCTTGAAGAAGACATTTAATAGTTATAACCAGTGCATGCACCCATAAATCTTACAGATTTGCATAATTTCAGAACATAAGCAAGAAAAACATATAGATCTGTGATAAAAAACACAATATTTCCATAACAACTTATCTTTTATTAACTTTCATCCACTACATTCCCATTCCACCCTGTGCACTTTGCTGCAGGGGTCCACACACATAGCTGTGGACTCTACCAGGCCTCTGCGCACACAACTGCAGAGCCTCTATCTATCTACTCATGACTCATACTTACAGACTCAGAGCGAATATTACAATTACAAACCCATAATACCTCAGATCTTCCAAAAAAGCTACATTCTACCCTTAGAGCCTTGCTCTATTTATACACTCCCATGGTCCATGGACCATGGGCAGGCTGACTCACTTTCTATTATTTTACATTATTTTCGGGCAGACAACCCTTTGACTCAACCTATTATATTTCGTGCTCAGCACACTTTGCGGAACTTTTACAATATCATCACCCTAAATTATGGGCTTTAAGCCCCAAAAACCATTACATGATGCCTCCGCTACCCAACAGGCCCCCAACACAATCATCGTGACTCGTCCTAAGTCACTCGTCAGTGCGGTGATATGCACTTCCCAAGCTTTGCAGTCCATCATCCCTGTGAGTGACGCACTACATTCTACTACTCCCTCCTTGTCTCCTGCAACTCTTCTTCAAGCTCCTGCTCCATTTCCTTTAATTCACGCAACCAACGATGCTCATTCTGCTCTGCTCGGTTAACACAGTGCACCCCCTCATAGTATTTTAGCTCAAGCTGGGGTGTCGCATGCGGGAACTCTTCGTGCCAAAGCAGCAAGTCTCCAATTTCTAGTCTACTATACACATTGTATACTGCAGCTTGTATTGCATTTTTGCAAGAAAGATGTTGTTGTCCATGAGATCCCAATCTTCAAGGTGCATTAGAGACAAACTTTTAACTGCAATTCCATCATTTGTCTCAATATTCACAGTCTTTCCCTTATCTTTTGTGGTTCGCTGGCCAGCCCGTGGTTTAGTCGACGACATCCAAACCAGTTCTGCTTTGCGTCTAAGAATTTCTGGTACATCCCCTACCATCGGTGCTAAAATCAGCGTGGCATTCGCAATCGTCGACATCACATTCTCTATAAGGTCTTGCATCTCCATTAGCCATATTACAACCCTTGGGCTTACTTCTTGAGTGTCAATGATCATCAGATCCATACCAGTACGAAGGCACAATAACTTACATTTCTCGATACCATAGATCATTTTGTGGATGCCCCCCTGTGATTTATAGACATGTTGAAGTTCAAATTTAGTCGTTCCCTCCTTTTCTGGCGCATTAACATTAAATCTATGGTAGATCGTTCTAGATCTAGTTCGTAATTCGTCTTTTAATTTCCTGTCGCCTGCTCCTTTTCACCAAAAATTAGACATCTTGTCATGAACAGTGAAAATATTTGTCACCTTTGTGTTTATCCACGCAGCAGCACAACCCCGTCTGTGCAACTGTGACCCTTGTGACATATGCAGCTCTTTAACAGATTGTTTTACCCTCTCACGCTCTCTTTCAACTATTCAGAGCGGTGAGACTATGCTTCGGTTGGTTAGTCAGGTAGTCGGCCCACCCAAGTAGAGCTTCAGGCGACTACCATTTACTCTGCCTAGGAAGAGCTCTCCATTAAGCTTGCTGAGCTAGACCGCACCTCCATCTATGACTTCTTTGACTACATAGGGTCTGAACCAATGCATTCAGAGATTTATAGGGAATTTCTCAAACTTGTTGTTGTATAGTAATACTAGATCATTTTCTTTGAATGTGTGCAACTTGATATGGCGATCATGCCAAGATTTTCCCTACTACTTCTGTACTTTTTGATGGAATCCTGCCAGAAACCATTCCTCCTCGAGTTCTTCCAGTTGCATGAGCCTCTCCTCCAAGGCCCTGTGGTCTTCCATGCCTATCATTGTTGCTATTCACAAACTGGGTACAATGTGTTCCATCGACATGATGGCTTTCGTGCCATAAACTAATCGGAAAGGTGTCTGACCCATCAAATTCTTGCATGTGGTTCGGTATGCCAGTAGCACAACAAATATGCGCAAATCCCAATCGTTTTGTTGCGCATTACATACTTTGGTCAACGTAGTCTCCAAAATCTTGTTGAAGGCTTCGACGGTCCCATTCGCTTGCGGATGGTACAACGTACTCTGCTGATGATATATCTGGAATTCCTCAGTGAGCACGCTGATAGTTTCGCTCAGGAAGTGCATTCCACAGTCATGCATTAGAATTTTCGGGCATCCAAACCACGTTAACATATTCTCAAACAAAAGCTTCACGGCCATAACGGTCGTTCAGTCCTTAACTGGCTGTGCTTCTGCCCATCAAGTCAAGTATTCTATCATGGTGATGATATAGCATGCACCCGTCTCTCTTTGAGGTGTGATAGGCCCCACAAAGTCGATTGCCCATTTTTCGAACAGTTGTAGCATCATCTATGGATTGAGCGGCATTTCATCCCTCCGTGATGGTTTCCTAGTCCATTGACATACATCACAGGCTCTACAGTACGCTTTTGAGTCTTGATGTAGAGTTGGCCACCATAGTCCAGCGTGAAGAATCTTCTATGTTGTTGCACATCTCGCTTAATATCCTGCTGCAACCCCCCCATGTGCTTCTGCAAGAATCTGTCCTCGCTCAAATTCAAGTACATATCTTCATAATATTTCATTGTTGCCCATTTTGTAGACGTGCCGTGTGATGACAGTAAAATCCACTACATTTATTACCAATTCTTTCCTTTGCTAAATTGAATATCCCTACGGAATGGTCCTTGTGGTTAGGAAGTGGATTATGTCCTCAAAGTGTCCGTCCACGACACACACTGCACAGAGCTATGCATTGGGTAATCCTTCCTCCAAATTTGTTGTCTCCTCACCATTCTCAATTCATGAGAGGTGATTTGGACTTGCGTTTAGGCATCCCAACTTCACAATGACTTCGAAGTCATATTCTTGGAATAGTAACAACCATCTAGAAATATGCACCCCTGAACACAGGCTTATTCACTAAGTATTTCAACGCGGAATGATCAATGTACATCTTAAAGTGCCCACCCAGAAGATAGTGGTGGTATTTTTGGAGTGCGTATACCATCGCCAATCCCTCGCGCTCAGTGGTAGAATAGTTCTTTTCATATTTGGACAGCTACCGGCTCGCGAACGTGATTAAGTGATTGACGCCTTCCACACCTTCCTACGTAAGTACAATGCCCAACGCAATACATGACGCATTGACATGTACATGAAATTCAATGTCCCATTTTGGAAAGACCAGAATAGGAGCAGATGCCATTTTTTCCTTGAGAACCTCCAGACTCTTCTTACATTCCTCATTCCAACAATATGTAGCATCCTTTTTCAACAACTGTTCCATTGGTGCCGTGATTTGTGCATAGCTCTTAATGAACTTTCGGTAGTACCCAATGTGTCCCAATGTGGCACGCAGTTGTTTGACACTTCGCAGTGCCTCCAGATTGAGTATGACAGCAACCTTCATGGGATCCACCATCGGGCCTTGTCTGTAGACCACATGGCCGAGCAAGTTTCTAAAGGGGATGAGGAAAGTGCATTTCTTAAGGTTCAGTGCAATTTGGTGCCATTGGCAAGTATCCAGCATCAACCGTAAGCTCACAATATGTTTCTTGACTAGCCCAAATACAGTCCAATCGTCAAAATAAACTTCCAAAAACTTATGGATGAATTCCTTGAATGCAGCCACTACTACGCGCGAAAATATTGCTAGTGCATTTTTCAATCCAAAGGGCATAATCGTGTACTGGAAACATCCCCATTCGGTCATGAAGGTTGTCTTGCTTCTATCTTCTGGTGTGATCTTGATCTGATGGTACCCTGAGAACCCATCCGTGAATGAGTATGCTTCTTTCCCACCAGCATTCTCTAGGACTTCATCTGTGAATGGTGTTGGGAATGGATCATGGACACAGGCATCATTCAACTTTCGGAGGTCCATGTAGATTCAAATTTTGCCCTTCTGTTTTTTCTCCTGCACTATCATAGGACTCACCCAGTTAGATTCTTCCACAGGTTCAATAATTCCTGCTGCCAGCATTTTGTCCAATTCTTCACAGACCTTTTCCTTATACTTCGGATTCAGGCGGCATGGACGCTGCTTAACTGGCTTCGTGTCTGGTTTCAATGTTATCTTCATCACGCCGAGGTCATCATCGATCCCTTTTAACTCTGTAATTTTGGTCAGGAATAAGTCTTGATATTCTCGAAGTAACTCGATGACCTTATCCACCATGGAATCATCCCAATAGTCTCCCAACTTCGCGTACTTCGGCTCCTCATCTGTACCAATATTCACCTGCTTTGTTTTCAAGGGCATTGTGATGTCGGGGTCCTCGATCGATAGTTCGAAAACCTCACGGCTCCACTCAGATTCTGGAATATTGATGTTTCTGGGGTCATCATTGTCATCCTCTACTTGCACATTGTAACATTCTAGGGCCTGGCTCAACTGATGAGCCCACCCTGGCTACACTATTTCTTCTGGTTTTAGTAGTATTTTGAAAATGGCAGCCTTCAAACTTGCAACGCATCGTCAACAGTATCCATCCATTGGTCCTCAAATAAGAACGTTAATAAAAATCCTTCACGCAAGATATCCCATTTTCCTGTACCATGTCAGAGTTCTATTTCAGTATACCAGTTCCTTGGGATGACATCCAGAGTATGATAAAATAAGTGTACCCACTCCGGCTGCAGTTCTTCTCCATAGGCCTTGGTCCATCTTGTGAGGTGTATGTACGGGTCATCACATCCATCGTATGTCTCAGTTATTCATAGTTCTGGCTTCCCAAACCTTATCTACATCATCTTCCTGCAACCTCACTAGTCTTCAAAGGTTCCTTCATGTGTTCCCCACCAACGCGTAGGCATTGCGTGCAACGCGCAAGTGTTGCGTGCAACGCCCATTTTAATGCATCGAACCTCTGGTGCTCTGGTACCGTGCTCTCAAACTTGTTTAGGAATTCATCCACCACTATCAACCCATCATACGGCGGTAGATTTCGATCCTGCACTGATACACAACATAGTGATTTAGTCATCATATTACAGTTTAGCGTGGTTACTTGGCTTAACTGACTATACTAGTGTTCGTCTTCTTCTTCCGAATATGAGGAATCTGCGTGCTCCCATAGTATCCACCCCTCCGCAGTCAGATTTACCCAATCCTGATCTCACACAGTTATTTTGTAAATTTTTTATAATCCAAGTCATCATCGCTTCCATCGTCGCGTACAGGTTCAGTGTAGTGTGCTCCTTCAGCTGGATCTAGTAGGATAACTACATGCATGGAATTTTTCTCAAATATCATCTTCCACTTCTTTAAGTTAATGATTCCATTCATATTTGTGGCGCAGTCTATTCCTAACAATGCGGGGTAAGGGTTATTATCATCCACAATTTCTATTACCTCAAAATATCTTTGTGTTCGCGCACCTTCGATGTCCATTGTGACTCCTTGCAATCTCCCCATGGGCAAGATCTTTTGTTGGTTCTCCATCCGTAATTGAATAGGAGACCATTGTAATGTAGGCCTACCCATGCATTCCCATGTCTATTTAGGTAGTACATTCGCATCCGATCCTAAGTCCAGGATAACCTGATCCATCTCAAAGTTGCCAATCTGTGCTGTTAATCACATTTCCCACCTGGTGTGCAAAGCATGCTTTCTGAGTTTTCGGATCACATGTGGTTCACCCGACCCTATGCACCTAGTTATTAGCTCTTGTAATCCCTTAACTACTTTATTGTCCCTTAGCAGCTTTATGGATGTCTCTAAAAAGGTAGTCAGCATAGAGGGATCCATTTCTGGCTCAGTTTGATCCTTACTACCTGAAGTAGAGGCCTCCGTAAAGCTCTTCTTAGCTTCCATAAATGTCTCCTTTGCACGTTCCAAATCAAACTCACGATACTTTGTAGGGGCCTTGCGAATCCATGTATTTTCTTCCAGTTGTTTCCCTTTATCTTCCCCTATGGTGGTGCCACTTCTGAGCATTATGTTCACGTTGGCATCTTCTTCGCGCAGTTCGGACCTCATCATTTGGACATTATGCATTGGCGTAGGCTGTGCTGCCCTTTTCTTGTGTATCTATGCTATCAAAGTGGGACAATCTATCATTTCGTGATCGAACTGCTCACAATATGGACACGATATTCTAGTTGGGTTGGTACAATCAAGCGCGTAGTGCCTAGGTCCTCCATAATTGTAGCAGATTAACTGTCCACAACCTCGCCTAGGTACCATTACTCCTAGTCCTCTTCCTCGCCCTTGGAACCCACCACACACTATTGTTGCAGTTGGATCATAACCTTGTGCCTCAATCTGCATCCTATAGGCAGATTTTTGGCCCATCAGCAATTCATAACTCCAACAATCTCGTCCATCGTGGCCCACCGATCTACAAAAATTGCAAAATAGCTGCTGGGGGGTCTGCGTAAAATTCTACAATAGATGACAGTTTTCCATTGTGTGCTTTCCTCCCACCCGATAGATCATGCACTAGAGTGCAGGTACCACGCTAGGTCCTGCCTACGCCTCCAGTCTCAACAGAGTCGATCCCTCTCCTGCCAAACAGTTTGCGAATACAAGGTAGTGATCCCTGTTGTGACCCTGGCCCTTGCATTTGATACACCACACTTCTTCACACACCTGTGGGCGGGGCACCCTATCTTGCTTTAGACTTTGCATCTCCAAACATAAGTTTTGTAGTTACACGTGGATTTGTTTAACTCCCAACCCAGGATCTTGTATTGGAGTTTCATGCAACCTCATCACTATCTCTAATGCTTCAGCCTAGGTTGAGATCTTCTGTTGTGACAGCATCGTCCTTCCGTGCGGTGTTAGAGATGCCACAAACTAGGTGCAGTGCTACGCATCCGTCAGCGTCATGTTAGCTTTGCGAATCATGCTCTTCAAGCACTAATCTAGATCCCATGGCGTTTCACCTGGCAGCATCACGATCTCCTTAAACCTGATGATCAATTGCGTCTTTGATTTTGGCCAGCTAAATTAGTTGTTCAATGCATCCTGGATCTCTACTATTCCCGCATTTAGATTATCGCTAGAGTGCTTTATATACCACGTCAATGCGTGATCCTGCAGTGCGCTTACCAAAGTAGCCTTTTTGATGTTATCATCTGTAATGCCTTGGGCTTCCCATACTACCCCTGCCATGAACCAAAACTGATCTGGTTCCTCACTTCCTATGCCTCTAAATATGGGAAACTTGATCGCACTTGCCATTCCAACCCTCGGTGGTGGCCGAGGTGGGGTAGGTGAAGATGGGGTTGATGTAGGTGAAGTGGGTGATAGCATGGATGGCGGTGGTAACAATGGAATACGTTGCTTTATCAACCTAACCGCGCTTCTCAGGGAGAACCCTGCAAGCTCCTCCTCGCATTCTCATGAGAGCGAAATCAGGGGACTATTCTCTAACCCTTCGATCCCTTGGTAGCCTCTTCCACTCCGCGTTACCCTAGACATCAATGGATTCTCATAACCTGTTTTTCACATAACAACATTTTAATCCAGGTATTCAACTATTTGATATACTTACCCTATTGTCCCTTGAGAAAATTTCTTTCTGCTTCGTTGTAGCTCACATTTGTATCTATCGCAAACTTAGTGATAAACCCTCCTATTACCTGGTCCAACCAATTATCTATTGCCCGCGTGATATTATCTTCAGATGCTTCTAGCCTGTGTACCAACTCTAGAGTCCACACTATTGGCTGATCAAGCTTACACCTCCCCTGACTGTCAGCTAGTCTCACGATCCACTCATACAATTCTGTCAAGAAGGACACAAAGAAGATCTCGTGGATTTCCATGTATAAGTAGCGATCCAGCCACCTCTCTTTAGATATATGCGGAGTTTTGTTTTCGTGTACTACAAACTCATGGAGCTTCTGATCCAACCAATATTCAATCTCTTTCTTCATAGGGTTCTAGTGTTCCGATATCAGACATCCCTTAGGCAGATCCTGATCCCAACAACAGAACCATTTTTTGGATTATTGGGGTCTGATCTAGGTTCGGAAGTGTTTTTAGCCAAACAAATCCCACACTATCGGCCCTTTCTGCAACAATCTGTGGAGCGCGGACTAAAGTCTCACCCAAGGTAGTATGGGAGGGAGCTAGAACCAGGTTTCTGTACCCTAGGGATGTCTTAATGAGGATTGGAAGGGTCACAAACCGATCTATGCACTCACTCTATTGTGCTCAGCTGTCAAGTCTTCGCGTAGCTCATTGATAAGGCACTTATTAGTTTCTTAATATTATCATGGTTATTATAGATCAGATCTCATTCTTAAGGTCTTGAAGCCAACATTTAATAGTTATAACCAGTGCGCGCACCCATAAATCTTATAGATTTGCATAATTTCAGAACATAAGCAAGAAAAACATATAGATCTGCGATAAAACACACAATATTTCTAGAACAACTTATCATTTAGTAACTTTCATCCAGTACATTCCCATTCCACCCTTTGCACTCAGTGGCAGAGCCTCTATCTATCTACTCACGACTCAAACTTATAGACTCAAAGTGAATATTGCAATTACAAACCCATAATACCTCAGATCTTCCCAAAAAGCTACCTTCTACCCTTAGAGCCTCACTCTATTTATACACTCCCATGATCTGTGGACCATGGGCAGGCCAACTCACTTTCTATTATTTTACATTATTTTTAGGTGGACAACCCTTTGACTCGACCTATTACAGTTCGCGCTCCTTACACTTTGCGGAACTTTTACAATATCATCACCCTAAATTATGGGCTTTAAGCCCCAAAAACTATTACACGGGGCCTCCGCTACCCAACAGTCATTTACAGAGTTTTTGTTTTTTGCCTCATATGAAAAACATTATGACTCATTTTGTAAAGGGTTGTGTGTTTTGTTCTGTTTTAAAGCCCTCTAATTGAAAACTTGGGCTCTACACACCACTTCCTATTCTGAGTTGACCATGGGAAAGTGTGTCCATGGATTTTTTAGGTGGCTTTCCTATGTCTATGAAAGGTCACGACTATTTGTATGTCATCGGGGATTTTTTTAGTAAAATGTGTAGTTTAATGCCTTGTAAAAAGCAGGTCACTTCTGAGCATACTGCTTCTCTTTTGTCTGGGTCCATTTTGGGTTGCCCACATCTATTTTGTCAGATCGAGACTCTCGCTTTCTTGGAAAGTTCTAGACTAGCTTGTGGAGAATGATGGACACTAAGCTGAAAAGAAGTATGACATTTCATCCATAGACTGATGGGAAGACAGATGTCATCGACCACACCGTGGTACACTTCTTGCGTGGCTATTTTGGAAAACATCCCAAGTTGTGGGATGAACAACTTCCTTATGTGTAGCATGCATACAATCAAGAAACACATTCATCCACACAGAGCTCACTGTTCAAGACATGTTTTGGTTATCTACCAAGGGATCCCTTAGATATGGTATTTGGGAAAGATGAGGATGGAAATGGATGAGATGATAGAGACAAAGCACGGAATTTTATTTAGCGGATACAAGTGATTCATTATGAAGTATAGGAGCAGTTGGAGAAGAGTTAGGCTCGGTATAGAGCTAGACATGATAAGCACAGAGTTGACCATAAATCTCAAGTTGGGGACAAGGTATGGTATGGTTCCACATCAGCAAGGATAGAATGAAGGGAGAAGGGAAGAAACTAAGACCCATTCGATATGGTCCCTTCACCATATTGGTAAGAATTGGAGACAATGATTTTCGTCTTGACTTGCCCGCTTATATGAAAATGTACTCATTAGTAAATGTTGAAAACCTAAATCTTTATGAACCTCCATTGATTATGGATACCAAAGAGGTTGCAAAGATTCCTAAAGTGGATGATTTTGCACCAGAGTATCTAGACAAGTTTCCCGAAGATATCATACTCGACAGGAAAACCAAAACTTTACGACAGGGAGATGTGGAGTAAATTTGTGTAGGCTTAAAAGGAATGCATCTGAGTAAAGCTCAGCGGATGGGGAAAGAAAAAGAAAGGGAGAAATTTCCTCACTTGGCAATTGACTGAAAAGGCTTTTGGCGGTCCAAAAGCTCTTAGTGGGGAGGATTGATCTAGGTGGATCTTTAAAAAGAACCAGTGGCATGGTAAAAAGGCTCAAAAATCAAAGTGGCAGAATATAGATAAACTTAGTATCGGATCAAAGTGCTCATAATATTGATTCTAATGATATGAATGACACTTGAATTTGAGCTCATATGATGAAGTTATAGAAAGTCAAATTTTAGGTTTGACTTGGACAGGTGGCAGGAGAAGGTGACGTGGAAGAATTCTTTGGTGAATGGGGAAGCATCAAGTGGCAGACCGCCATTGGTCCTACATTTCATAATTTCATATTACAATAGGACAGCGATAAAGAATGGGCCTTAGAAGGATTAGGGCTTGTAATGCGATTTCACATCGCAAAGGGGAAGAGTTATAGAATCAGCCCCCGACAGTCAGGGATGCGATTACAATATCGCAATCGCATATCGCACAAGCCACATTCCAAACCATAAGACCCATCATTTCTCCCCAATTATGATTTGCGATGGCTTTCAAATCTAATATATTATACACTTTGTTTAATATCCCTTCGGTTCTGCCGTTATTGCAAGCCACTTGTAGCAAAGGTCAGGATTGTGTGCCGATTACGATTTGCGATAAGGCTATCTGCGCCGATGGATTATTGCCGCTGATGTCAAAACCATCGGGTTAAGGGATTAACATGCAGTTAAGAGGGTTATGATATGTTTAAGTAGGTTGTTACCGTGTACTATTCTGGGCCCAAGATCCTCTGGTGGAAATGAATTGTTGCTAAACTTGTCCTCTGTTGGAACTGCCTGGGATTGAGGAATCAATCGATCAAGGTTATATAATGGAAGGTCCACATAGGGAAAAAGGAGGATACGGGCATGATAGCTTAGAACACATTCCGTGCGGCAGTAACCCAACCTGGCAGCATGCCGAAGCCTTGCCTTGAGCAACAGGGAGGTTCCTAGAGGGTGCTAAAGCTTCACTTCTCCAAATTGGGTGTTTGGGTAGGCAATTCTGCACGATTTGTTGCCAGGATTTTAGTGGTACTATCTATTTCTGAAGATGGGCTCTCCATTATTCATCCATTCCAGCTTGGAGGTATAAGGATTGTAAATGAATGTTGCTTGTACTTTATCTATTTTTATGTCACTTAATGAATGAAGGCCTCCCCACTATTGAGTAGGGCCCGAAGACGTAGTCCAAATTGGATGAACTCTATAATAAAATATTTGTGTCATGATTTCACGTTTATATTGTTATTTCTACATGGTTTTATGTGCTTTTAAGTTCCATGGTTAATAAGCTTTGTTTCATGTAATTAATATGCATCTATAAGTAAAAGATCTTGGATCAATAGACCCTTTAAAAAACTAGGAGGCAAAAGTAGTTACGCAAGATCCATCTTACTCTTCTCAAAACACCATTTTTATGTGTCAGAAAGATGTCTCGGTGGCCATTAGAAACAAAGATTATGGTAATGTTAATCCTTGAATTGGAAAGGATACCGATCAACCATCCAGTTCTACTCCACCCACATCTTGTCCTCTCCAAATCGAGAAACCTACTCCTGAGATGATGAATAAACCTCCCAAAGGGGTGATTCATAAATCATCATTTAACCCCCATTTGAGAGTTTCACAAAATTATAATATAGTTGAAGATTTATCCCAAGCTCCTTCATCTATGTCTACTCTCAAGGTTTTGCAGAACTGTCCCACTCAGAAGAAGTTTCTATTAGCATCCATTTGAGTAGATCCCTCAGGTTAAGGTCTTTTTGTGTTCAATAATGAGAATTATACACCTAAAATTTTGCCCCAAATTGCATTTATGATTCAAGTTGTGTCTAGAGGGAAACATGTATTCTGCATCATTATCGATGAAGGTTCCTCTACTTGCATCATGCTGATTTCATGTTGGAAATATTTAGGTTCTATTTCCCTTACTCAGTCATTGACGACACCCAAAGCTTTTGATGGAGAGGATTTAAACCTTACAGAATTATCAATTCCTTACTAGTAGAATTAGGTAGTAAAACAGTCTCGGTAGAAGTCAAGGTCATCAATGGAAAATTAGATTACAGACTCTTACTAGTATGTACTTGGATTCGCGCTATGGAAACTATACTCTCATCCTATTTTCGGGTGATTTATTTCTCTCACCAGGGGGCCATTGTGGCCATTTATTAGCTTTCGTTTTTTTCTATTGATTCCAAAACTACTGGAAACATACCTCTTATGGGAAAGACCCCACCACCTTTTGAAAATGTTGGAGTAGGATTATTAAAAGAATCATACTTGATGGTAACCTTCACACTTCCTCCTCTCGAAATTCCCCTACGGTTGATCCAATCAAAATGATTTTGTCTATTACTATTCCATATGATCCCTATATAGTGTATGATAGTTTCAACATTGAATATTTTGGTGATCATATGTTTCTCAACCACTTTGAGTTAGCTTATGAATATATTCACCTGGCATTTTTGAAAAATTATGAAAACAATAAGTTAGTGAATTTGGTTGATTATTCCTCTCAAGATTCAAGTTTAGTTTCACAATTTGATCCTTTCGAGGACACTTTTCCCACAAATGAAAGCAACATGCAGATTATGATGTCAGATGAGTAACCATGAGAAGATGGTCATCATCTTTTGTATTTATTGCCTCAACCCGACACTCTTGAGAGTAATTTTAAAGACTATTTCTCTCCCAAGTTTATTGAAGAACCACAGAACCACATCTCCATTTATGAGGTAAATTCTGAGAAAAACTTGGCAAATTTTGAGGACATTATTCCCCTCGACATTTTAGTTAAGTCCATGATTATTGAGAATGTTCACATCGGTGCATGTTGATATCCACATGAGATTAACATTTATAAGTACACTTTTCAATAATTTTGTGACTATTTTCTTGGACATACGAAGATATGCTAGGCATTGATCCAAATATCATGGTGCACAAAATTAAAACACATCAAGATGCCAAGCTAGTTAGAAAACGTTTGCGTCCAGTTCAACCCAGGAAAGATTCTATGATTAAGGAAAAAGTTGAAAATATTTTGTGGAATGGTTTCATTTATCATGTTCCTTAACTGATTCGGTCTCCAACATTATTCTTTTAATGAAGAAACATGGTACAATCCAAGTATGTGTTGATTATCATGATATTAATAGAGCTTGTCCCAAGGACAACTACCCATCCCCTTTCATCAACCAAATTGTTTATGATTGCACTGAGAGTGAAATCTTATCATTTATGGATGGTTCCATGGTTACAATCAAATCAACATACTCCCATCTAACTAGCATAATACTATGTTCATTTTCCCATGCGCTACATTTTCTTATCGCAAACTTCCTTTTGGTCCTAATAATGCAAGAGCTACTTTGAAATGGGAAATGAATTATTCTTTTCATGATATTAAGCATATCTTACAACCATACCTTGATGATTTTCATGCCCACTCTAAGAGTCATCAACACCATCCAATGGATCTCATAGCAATCTTCTTATGATATTGACATTATAATATTTGATTAAACCCGCATAAATGTGTCTTCTATGTTCAATTTGGTTGACTTATAGGATTCATTGTGTCCAAATTGATCCCCTGAAAGTCTAGGCTGTCCTCAATTTTCCAACTCCTCTCATTCAATTATAATTCCTATAAGGGGAGGGTAAATTTCTACATTGCTTCATACCTAACTATGTAAAACTTACCAAAGGATTTAATCGTTTATTAAAAAAGGAGGTTCCCTTGCATGATATTGTGATAATGTGCTCTCCAATACTGAAGTACTATCCCTATATGTCCTTGTTACATAGTGTTTTGTCATGCCTCCTACACTTCCCTGTGACATATCTCGATGTGCCCGAAACTTGGCAATCATGTCATGTACCCATCTTGATATGCATCTCAGATCCTCCCTGAAACAATGATGGGAACATGCCTTGAGCCTTCCCTAAAGGAGTGATCTCTAAAACCCTAATTTTAGGGTCAGCGTGACCCTGACACTCGTAACTTGTGTTGATCGTTAGTTGCACTATACTAGCCTTGCGCTACCAGCACAATTTTTGCTTGGATACCTGCGCTAATCCCTAAAAGGAAATTTTTCCCAAAGAGGAAAAGAAGCTTCGTGATCTAAAGGCTTCCAAAACAATGGGTTGGATGTTTTTTGGTGTGGATGTGGTCGAATTCTCCCGATATTTCCCTTTTATCTTATCGCTATGAGCTACCTCCTTGAGATGAAGGCCTTCTCCTATATTTGGAGAGATCCTAACTCCCTTTCCATTGCTATATATTCATCCTCTCCCATTCCAAAATGGTTGGACATTTGCTATTTGCAACCTTATTCTGAGATAGTGCCTACATGATACTGATTTGGCTTGGAGAAGGAGTGCTTGAAGAGCTAGAGCTTGGACTTGGAAATTCACTCAAGGAGATCTTATTGAAATCAAGGCTTCGTTGTATGTTTCCTCCTTTATTTCATTAATATATACAATTGTTGGTTCACTTTCCATAAATGTTTGTGTTAATGCATAATTTATCTTAATGCCCCTTGATTGTAAAGTGGATTAGCTTCGATTATTCTTGTTGTACTTTTATGCTTTGTTATGTCTTTGATCTCTTGTCTAGGTATCCAAATGTTGTGAGCAGTAGAGTTGAGCTTGAGGCACAAGTGATTCAAGGTCTTCAATAAAGGAGTACGTTATAGCATAAGAACAAGGTAGGACGTCTTCATCTTCTCTCATTTCGATTGTAATTTAGGAAAGTGTCCTTGTAGATTATCATGTAGGTTGGTAGTCCCACTCATTGGGCTAGAGGGATCATCTTTGTCTACAAAGAGGATTTGCCTAGACAAAAAAATGGAGACTCCCACTAGGGAAGCTATAACCCTTTCCATCCATTCCTTCAATCAAATTCTCTGAAGAGTTTGGCTAACCATCAATTTCTTGGCTTATGTCTATCACTGTAGATATTTGTAGTCACTGATTATTTCCTAAGAATGTTTAGCCTACTTTGATCTTGAAGATTTTTTTATCTTTTCCTTAGTTTTCTTGCCTAACACGTTTTCTTCTCTGAAATAAGCGTTGTCAGTGTTGTCTTTAAATTTAAAGTCACGTTGATTTTCCTTTCATAGCCCTTTTTCCTTTAACATGCACATTGATTCTAGAGGATAGAAGAAAATTAGGGTTTCTTCTTGTTTTAAGTGTTTTTTTACCTCTGTTAGTGATTTTCTAGTGTGACTACAATGTATTTGTCTTGATTGCTATGCTTGTGTGATTGCAATTTGTCTCTTGGATTTTCTAAAGTGCTTTTTGAAGTTTGAGTGCTTTCTAGGGTTTCCAGGGTTTCTAGGTTACCCTCCACTTATTGCTTGGTTTGCCTCTTTGAGATTGATTGCTTCCATTTAGGAGTCTTACTACAGTCAGGACATTGTTCTCAAGTTGCTTTCAATTCGTGATTGTGAAGTTATTTTCATTAGTATTGAGTCATTTTGATGCTTTGAAGATTACTTTTGCTCCATTGTTAAGCATAGATTATAGTTGCATGCTTTGGAGGGACTGAAAGTCAATGATTTTTTGATTTCTTTACTTCAAAAAGAAAAGTGAACAATTTTCTCATTTAAGTATTTTTTAAACATTTTGCATTTGAAACCATGAGTGAATGAAATTTACATTTTAATTGTTTTGGATTGCATTTTCTCCTTTTCTCATTGCATTAGTTTGAATTGTTGAATCAAAGTTAAAAGAGAAATAAAAATAAAAATTAGTGCATCTTAGTGAAAGGAAAGTGATTTTTATTTCTCTTAGGATTGCATCTTGGCATTGCATTTGTTTGTGAAAGTGAAAGATTAGATCTCATTTTTGAATTTTGCATTAGAAAGATAAAGAGTTGTGTTTTAAATGCATTTGGCTTGATTGATGTATTATTTGGTTGTCTCTCTTCCTTCATTTTTTTGGCCTTCATCGAATGAAAATATTTCTTTTTATCATTTAGTTGCATAATAGGTATAGGTGACATCATTGAGGCATCAAATTGAAACTTAATTGAAGATAAAATTAAAATTTACCTCAATTAACCTAAGGAGAAATTGTAACCTAACATAAATATCTAGAGGTTTAGGCTAGAGACGTGTTTCGACGTCCTTAAACATAATATTTTTCATTAAATGCTTGCATTGTATCCTGAAGGTGAAATCTTATCCGAGTACAGAAGTATATAGACGGTTCTCCATTACTTTCGGGTATATAGGAGGCACTTTAGAATGGAAAGTATATAAGAACACTCTCATTGAATGGTTATGCATTAGACAATGCTAACATGGACTTATGCTCCCCGTACCGTCGAGTATATATTGGGAGACCCCACTAGGTTGATATCTTTTAGCCACAGGTAACCGAGTCAGCCACATTGTAAACATGATACACTAAACACAACATTCAGGAAGATCAGTCATCGTACATCAAGTCCTTGGTTTCAACTAAGGTGTATATAACAATTCACAGATACTTAGTAAACCTTCTTGCCTATCATCAACCAATTTGATTTATTTTCTGTTTAATTTCATAAAATTAGCTGCCAACGGTAACATGTTGAACCCATGCATTTGCTTCTTGGCCCCATATTGAGTAAATTCCTTGTAAATTTTAATTTTAATCAGCCCTTAATGAATCATCACTTCTCCTTCTACTCTTAAGAGAAAGTCACTATGGATGAACCATTGAGTTCACCTTATAGTTCCCCTTCGTTTTCTGATACTAAAGGGTCTTCACAAGGAGTTCACCCTGAACTTCCACAGTCACTTGAATATCAAGGATTTGAACTTGGAATTGTCCCAAGCATCTAACCCCTTTCTTCTTTTCATCCACCTCAAGGTTCATCTCAATCTTAGGAGTCTGATCTAGAAACCCCTGAGAGTCCACAAAGGTGTTTTTATACCCTATGAATCCATTATTTGATCCAATTGTGATATCTCCTCAACACCCTTATAGTCCATACGATCAACTGGGTGTTCCTTTGGAGTTATCTCCTCATTCATCTCAGATTCCTCCTCACCAACTGTTTCCACCTATGGCTTCATAAGGTGAGATTCCAACCTCAGAAGTCTCCGCTACTCACACTCATAATGTTGATGATGAGTCTGAATATGAATTTCCCCTGGAAGGCTTTCCTTATGTAGTAAGAGTTCCATCTCAACCATCTCTTGAAAACAATGGGCCTATGCTTCCACATGGTTATACAACCTTGGCTCAATTAGTTTTAGGAACTCCTAGTGATTTGTCTTTATACCAAAATCCAATTTGGTCATCAAATGCTATGCCTACTTATGATCTAGTTATTCCTAATGTGACCTCTCAGATACCTGTACAAACTTCCATCACTTTAGTTCTGATTCAACTGATGATTTTGTCACAACCATTACCGTCATTTCAACCTTCCATTCCATTGAAACGGACAGTTTCAATTTATAAGTCTACAAGTTCTTTAGTCCCTCCATCAAGTGGACAGAATGTACCAGCACCTCATTCACAGTCTAGGGAGAAAAATCCAAACATTCATCTTGTGTCTGGTGGAACCCATGTGATTGGATCACAACCTCACATGGTTGGAGTAAGTCAACCTAATCCTATTGGTATTCCTAATCCTATTTCTCCATCCGGAGCAGGAGATATCTAGAATCAACAACCTTACAAGACTAGTTTCCCCTCCAATAGTCTTATGTTCCATATGGTTGACAAGCAGTGCAAAATCCACCTTATATTCCACAAGTAGGTTCTCATGTGCAACCTGGTAAAAATTCCATCCCATGTTCATATGGTCAAATCCCATTTGGAACATACCAATATCAAGAGGGAATCCCTCAACAAACTGTTCAACAACCTTTACTGCAATAAGGGCAACCTTTACAATGACAAGGGAAACCTTCGCAAAACAAGGGAAACCTTTACAATAGTTTCAACAGCCTTTGCAATAGCAAACACAGTTTGTTTAACAAGCCAACCAACCCTTGTATCCACAAGGTCGACCATTGCAGTAGCAAGGTCAGTCCTTGCAGCAGCAAGCTCAACCTGTATATCAACAAGGTCAAACCTTGTAGGCGAAAGGCCAGCCCCTGCAGAAGCAGGGCCAACAACTGTATTACTAGGGTCAACAGGTGCAACAACCTCACAAACCATATGCCACACATAATTTTTATCCTACTTATGGTTATCAATGGCCTATGACAGGTCAATATCAACTCTACCTTGGACAAAATCTACCTTATGGTCAAGGTACCCCTCTGTGGGGAAAAAATCAAGTCCCTTATGGTCCAAATCCTCCACTTTGGGGGAAAAATCCTTACCAACAAGGTTGGAACCCACAGACTGGACCTTATCAAAGGCCTTATATTCCTTTTAACTCATAATTTCCATTTTTAGCGACGTTGGAACTGCCCGATGTCTTGAGGCTTACTAATGATTTGATTCTTTGTTCGCCCTATTGGCCTTCAGTTCCAAATAAAATTCCAAGAGATTGCCCCAAATTTGAAGGAAAAGCTAAAGATTATCCTCAGGCCCATGTGATGACATATCACTTATGGTGTTCTTCCAATTCCTACGTTGACAATTTTGTTCATCTCCACCTATTTCAATGAACATTGAAAGGTGTTTCCGCAAAGTGGTACGTCGAGTTTCCTCATGGTACCTACACAAACTTCAACTCTTTGGCTATGGGCTTCCTCACCCACTTCTAGTTTTCGGTTCATTATGAAACTGGTACTGATTTTCTCACATCTCTGAAACAAGATACTACAACCTATATCTCTGATAATATCCATGAATGGAGACGTCGATGTAGCCTCATAAAATTTCAAATTCCTAGTGAGTTGTTGACTAAATGGTTTACCAAGTCATTCATAAACAAAATCGCTACAGATATAGCAATGGGTGGTTGTGTTACCAAGGACCAGACTATTGCCCATGCCCACTATTTGGATTTTGTCTATTCCCAATCCGACACACTATATGAAATGTTTCCTAATGCTCCAAGGCTATATTTGGATCTAACATCTTCAAAGTCTCATGATGTACCACCTGTTGATGGTACAATTGGATCAGTATCCCAAAATTCCATCAAATCTTATTCGAAGCAAAAATATGTTTCAAATACTGGTTCTAGTCATCCTTCGAAAAACCCATTGGATCCTAGTAAAACCTCCGAGGTCAATGTCTCAGTCTAGCACGAAAGATAAATCCTCAAAAGGTAAGAAGAAGGGTAAAGGTAAAGAGAAATATGATACCCCAAAACAATATCCTCCTAAGTCATTGACTGATGATGCCTCCAAACGAAAGTTAAAATATCCTTGTCTCATTTGTGAGGAAGATCATTATACCAAGGATTGTCCCTGATGTGCTGAAGTTAGTCATTTATTGAAAGGAACCCTGACTAGTTTGAAAGAGCCATTCCCATCTTAGCAAACTCAGTTGGTAGACCAAACACAATCCTTTGCCTCATCCAGTTCTCATGTTTACATGATGATGGGTTCATTGCCTATCCTTGTCGCCACTCAAATGAAAGATTATCAAAATCCTTAAAAGCAGATGGTGGAAAAATAAGCCACTGATATACCTTCCACTTCTGCTCCACCCATTTCTGGTCCTCTCCATATTGAGATACCTAATAATGAGTTTGTTATCTAACTGCCTCCCAAAGGTGTGCTTCAGAAGTCATCCTATAATCTAAATGCTAGAGCTGCTCAACATTAAATTATCGTTGAATATTTAGCCCAAGAACCTTCAACGATGTCTTCTTTGGAAGTTCTCCAAACATGCCCAACGCAGCGGAAATCATTATTGTCTGCGATAAGAGGCAGTGATCCTACTGGTTCGATCTTGATTACTTTTGATCTTGAAAACCATGTTCCTCATCTCCCTCATCAGATAGAATTTTTTATTCAAGTCATTATAAAAGGAAAGACGATCCATTGGACTATCATTGATGAAGGTGCTTCCACCTGCATCATGTCTGTTTCATGTTGGAAAGTTATTATCTCTCCACCTCTTAACCAGTCCTCTAACACCTTGGATGCCTTTGATGGTAGAGGCTCCTATCCTTATGGTATTCTCAGAAGTTTGCCCATCACTTTGGAAGGGACCCACACCATGTTTTGTGTGGTTTCCTATTTATTCTAGGTGCTTCGTTTTCCTCATGAAGGAAAAATTGTCACCATCGATCAATTGTCCTTTTTCTCTTCTAGTTCCTCAAATGGCAACATCCCATATGTGGTGAATACCGATATTCCATATGAAAGCATGGAGGTAGTTCTTTTTAAAGATTCGTCTTTAATGGGAACTTTTTCTCTCCCACCTCCACATGTCACCTCGATCAACATGATCTCTGTTTCTACAAACCCATGGATCATTCCTTCTCTAGATCATGTCGATTCATTTGGTATCACCTACTCTATGCCTCTGGTACCATAGCAGCATGTCACCTATAGTTGCATACTTTGGAATCCCTCAAGTGATCACTTCCAAATTTCATTCCATCTCTACCATAGGATATACTCCTTCCTCGTATGGAGAATCCTCAATCTAACGTGCTATTCATCATGCTATTGGAGACATGCTGGAGGCCTTTCTGGTCCCACATCTGAACATTTATCACAAGTAAAATCTTAGATGCACCTTAACAAAAAACTCGTAAAATTTGAAATAATTCCAAAAATAATTTTTACCTCTACCAGTCCATTATTCACCCAGTGATAGAGGTAGATATGGATCCCATCTGAAAAATGTGCCTGCATAGGCATAGTCATCCACAATGATAAGTTGTCGGTGTAGACAACCGAAGAACTACATAGGGAAATGCATATGTTGATCCCCTCCTCCATGAGGCATGATCTCATTCCATCTGAGAAACTTCGGATCTTGTGGAGCACGATTCGGCATCTCTGGCCACTGATACTGAAATAGGGGCACGCACTCCAAAAAGAAAGTGACCAAAATCGAACCAAAGCTGAACTGCTTCAATTTCCTCAACCTGCCTTTGGTTATTTGCCTCTTCATGTTGGCCAATAGTCCCTCACACCAGTTGAACACTATTGGAGTAAGGAAATCCACTGCATACTGGAATTGTGATTTTGAGACCTCGTGCAAAGCATGTGACCCATATATACGGGCCATGGTGTGTATAATTTTCCTCAAGGGAAGATTTTTGATGGTTAGTATCTTCACCTCCCCACTCATTGTTGTCTCTGTATCCAGGAAATGCCTTCTGATTAAGGCATTGGTGCTCTCACCTCCACCACAGGATCTAAAGAGTTGGACTCTTTCCCCTCTCCTATACAATCCAGTAATGAAGTAGATATCAACTACTTCCAGCTCTAGTTCTTGGTCTCCAATGATGAAGATCTATAGATCAACATCCCATAAATTGATCATATAGTGTAGCATTTCATTTTGGGCTCTGAGTCCTGGGGTTCAGAAGAATTTCAATAGCCCACAGTTCCTCAAAGCATTGACGCGTTCAGGATCTTGGGTAGCATGGTAATATTCTGCCTCATGGCCAATTTCCTTCCATTCGATGACCATGTTGTCAAAATCTCCTGCAAAACAACCATTAACAATGATCAAATGTTTTTTCATGGGACAAAAACTCAAAAATTTTGCTCAAAAGAGAATATTTCTCTTCAATTTTTCTAGCCTGTGGCCAGCATGACTGTTTTAATTAATCTCACACTGGCAGCATGAGAGCCTTTTGGGCTTAGGGCTGATCAGCGTGGATTCGATGAGAAAACTAGGGAAAATTTTAAGAACCCCCCCTAAATTTATAAATATAATAAATGGGCGAATCTCCATGGTATATAGGAAAAATGGAAGGCGATTTTATCAATAATATAATATGTATATATAATTTTTTGGCGAATCTCCCACCAGGCATGGCGAATATTTTACTCAATTATAAAATCTTGTAAGATCTTGGCGAGTCTTTCACTAAATAATAAAACTTTGTAAAGTCCTAGTGAATCTTAGCATAGGCTACATGCTGGTTTAATTCCCCCATTTAAATAGGCTACATTCCAGGTGAATACCATGGGTCAATACCATGTGCCATTTTGGTGAATACCATGGGTCAATACCATGTGCCATTTTTATTTTTATTAATTCTAATATTAGGGTTAATAATGGTTTTTTGCATGGTATTAATAACAATCTAGTCCATGATATTTGTCCCATAGTATTTTGGCCATAGGTTTCACCTAAATATAACCCATTTTTTGAGTGTTCGTAAATATAAGGTGACTTATGGAGTAAATATAAAAAAATGTTTTATTTGTTTACCATACCTCTCGTTTATTTATATTTTTATTAATTTACCATACCTCTTTTACAAATATGGTATTTGGCCCATAGGATAGCCATAGGTTTCACCTAAATATAACCCATTTTTTGAGTGTTCGTAAATATAAGGTGACTTATGGAGTAAATATAAAAAAATGTTTTATTTGTTTACCATACCTCTCGTTTATTTATATTTTTATTAATTTACCATACCTCTTTTACAAATATGGTATTTGGCCCATAGGATTCACTTAAATAAAACCTCTTTCTTGAGCCTTCATAAATAGAACGAGGGTTATGGACTAAATATAAAAAGAGGTTTTATTTATTCACGATTCGTCTAGTTTATTTATATTTTTATTTATTTACCATACCTCCACTTTACTTATATTTTTATTTGTTTACACCGTTACATGTATATAAGGTGACTTATGGTGTAAATATAAAAAATGTTTTATTTATTTACCATACCTCTCATTTATTTATATTTTTATTAATTTACCATACCTCTTTTATAAATATGGTATTTGGCCCATAGGATTCACTTAAATAAAACCTATTCTTGAAAATGGGCGAATGGATTCACTTAAATAAAACCTATTCTTGAAAATGGGTGAATGGAAGGTTGTAAGCCCTAATTTCAAGGGCTAAATTTACCTTTTTTACCCTCTCCCTTAAAATAAGGTGGGCTATTTGAGGTGATTTGTAAAAATGTACTATGATACAAATTATTCGCCCACTAAAAATTTAAAACCCCTTAATTTCACCAAAGGGCGAACATTCGCCCCTAAAATTATCCTTGGAGCAAACCCACTCTGATCACCCCCAATTTAATAGTTTGAAATCCTCTCTTCTGGCTGATAAAAACCTAAGAAATGGCATGAAATTAGAATCAAAATCATGATCTGATGGTTCATGAAATGATGCCCTAGATCTCCCACACTGCTTGCCTAAAAAATCAAGGAAAATAGGGAAAAATGTGCTCTCCAATTTACTCCAAGTGAAAATGGTAAAATTGTTTTTACTTTTGGTATATTTATAAGTTTTAAAATACATTTGCCAATATTTTATTATTTTCCTCGATATCAGTGATGTGTAGCTGTCTTTGTGCAATTAGAGGTTCTTTTTAGTGGTTATAGTGATCATTTTTTACTGATTCAATGAGTTTCAATTTATCTCTTTTTGAGACTCATTAAAAATAAATGAAAAAGGAACCCCCTTGGAGTCATCTTTAAGCACTTTTCTGATTCTCTAATGTGAAAAAATTTCTGAGTACTTTTCCTTTTGAACTCGTTAAATTAAATGAATTGAAATTGTCTCAGTACACGTTTACCCCGTTTTCAGAATGGGATTGACTATTTACGAAAATGTTACACTTTTCTCGACATGGTCAAGAGGTTCTCCCAAATATTTTTGGACATGATGGAGTTTTTTTTCATCTCTTTTTCAAAACTCTCTAAGTAGGAAAAAGATACCAAATTATTCTTCTATCAGACTCGTTAAAAATTAAACAACGAAAGGTTTGTCACCATGACGAGATCGAGTTTATCCTTCCTAAGACTCGTAAAACTTACTAGGATGGATTCATTCGAAGAATGAACTTATACGAAAAGCATATGCTATCCCCTTCAATATTGTGATAAATATAATCGTGGTACTCACTAGAAATGGTGGGGAGAAATGAAAGTAAAACATCTCTTCTATAGGCAGCATGTCGCTCTTGAACATGGCACTCATCTATGTCGCATATCGGGTTTGGGATATCCTTGCTTAGTCACTTGTGTTTCTAGGTTTGGGTGATCCATTTTTCCTCTCATCTAATTATTGTTATACAAGAAAATGACCTCCTCACCATCTTAGAGGAGAAAGACATGATGATTGAAGGACTAACAAAGTTCATAGGCCTAGTTGTCAAGCTAACATTGTCTAGCCACTACCAACCCGCTTTATAAAGCTTCCTAGCAAGGCTAAGGGTGCATTAGTGCCTAGGGTAACTCCGTTTTTTACCTCGGGAAGAGCGTTGGTGAACCTAAATGAGTTTCTATGGGTCAAGGGAACAAGTTGACCGAGAAATATCCCAAGATTCTCTCTTATGTCGAGTCACAAAAGCAGGGAAACATCAAAACTCGACCTATTTGCAGGAATTACTAATTCCTAATGGAGTATAGAAATGGGAAAGAGCACGAAGGCATGGAAACATCACTTCTTTTACCTAATGGAACTCATGAATGCCTTGGAAACCCTATCATCACACGATATATATGCAAGGCTAGGGCCATTGTGAAATGGGTCGAACCATTTGAAAGGATTTCCTATTTGACTGTCGAGGATAGCCTCAGACTAAGGCATCAGAAGAGCTTAAGAAGGGGGAGAGAGAGGAGCTGGAGGGGTAAGGGAAGGCTGATACAACTAATGGTTGTAATCACTCTTTTCTACATCAATGTAGAACTGCAATTGTGTTGTCCACTCCACGATGTTGGTAGTATAACTTGTTTATATGTTTATGAAATGTCATTATTATGAGTGGCTTAGATATATGCAACTAGATATCTCTACATGTTTATGCATTTTTTATTAAGGTTTTATGTTGTGATATTATGCTTGCCTTTTCTATGTGCAGGTTTGGATCTGGAGTTGGCTCAAGGGTCTTTCGCCTAACTACATTACGCTCTCCAGCAACACCACACTAGGACTTGAGGTAATAAGTCTTTCTCGCTTTGATATTCGTTTGTTGACCATAGATATGCATGCATCTTTGTGACAAATGCAGCTAATCTTACAGTATTCCAAGGATCCTGAGAAAATCCTTGAGGGTTTCTACATCACCAAACACCCGTGCATTAATCCTTGTAGAAGAATTGGAAACTTCACTAGGGACTACACTTAGTTCCTAGTTTTTTCAGAAAGTTCCTAGATCTCTCTTTCTTCCAAACCTTCCTATACTTCTTCATTCCCTTTCTAACCACTCAGGACTATACAATGTCATTCTCTCAATGCTCAGCCCTAGATCTGATCCCCACATCCTATTTTTTGAGCCTTTTTCCTCACTAACATTGTCTTCTAGTGTAAAAAGTGCTTTATAAATAATTGCGGCCTCACAAACAATGCGTTAGTGCTGCAAGTAACTCTCTGTAGCCTCTAGCACAGAGCGTTAGCTAGCCATTTCTTGATAAACAGACTGCTCTGTGACCTCATGGGTTGGTAAATATGCTTGTAGACTGATACGGGATCTGCAATTGTGCATGTTTAACTGATCTGTGTTTTGAAAAAAAATTTCTTTAAGAAAATAACTTTACCTCTTAAAGTTTTTGTTTTCATAAAAGAAAAAATACAATTTTTTTACTTCTTCTGCTTAGTTGGTTAGATCTGCATTATTTGGTTTCAAAAGTTGTTAGTGAGCATTGTAGTTTTGTCGGTTATGCTAATGTTTTACTGAACATGATGCATGGTATATATATTGATGTATGAATTACCCTCTCTTTATAGAAGTATCTTATTCATTGAAAGTGAAAATTTACAAGCATTGTTTTTGCATGATTTGAGTCAGATTCCCATATAACTTCATACGTCAACACCCCTACTGAAGACTCTAATGAAGTAAATTTAAAATCTACCTAATAAAATCAATTAAAAAATCTTTTTAGAGTAAACACACATTATTTTAGGCTAGGATCTTGGGATAGGAAATATGAGTTAACTGCCCAAGATCATACACCGAAAATAGTGTCATTAAAGAGAGAAATCCTTCTGCACTCATACTATCTAGGACCACTCTAGTAAAAGAGAAGCTAAATACGAGACAAAATCCGACTGTAAGTGAAGGTATCCTACCTTTACTTACATTTCCTTTAGGTATTCTGTGTATTAGGGATCCCTTCGAGGATATCAGAGCTGAGTCGGGGACTCAGGTATCCTGCCCACATAATGTACTGTTTGCGACTATATCCCCCCCAGTAGTGTCTGTGATTTGAGGTATCCTTAGTGGCCATACTTTTAGGGATAAACACAAGGTGACTAGGGTAGGCTGCCCTGGTACCTAACACAGACAAACCTACTATGTCTTCAGTTTTTGGGAGGGTGCTCATCTTCACGAGAGTACTTGGCCCCCTAATCTGAGGTTCGGGCAAAGTTCAAGAGTAATCGTAACTGTACATTTGGCCAACTCTCTATGTTATTCATTGTGATACTGGGTTTCATCTCCCATGATTGGTGCTTATCAAACAAGGTCATTTCCCTCTGCTTATTGATTATTTTCCTTATAGTATTTTTTTTAAATGTGTCACACGGAATCGGTCAATAGTGCGGACACAACCGACCTTCCTAGAAGTCTAAGACATTCTAATGACAAACAAAACAAACTAGAGCTATCCTTCTCTAAACATGCATCATGATATGAGAAATCAAGTGTTTTGTTCTTACCTTTGTCCAAACGTTGTTGTAGAAGTCCAAGCTTTGTTGATCTGGATGAGCTCCTCCTTTTCTCCAAAACCTGCAATCACCAACAGTCAAACAATTAAATAGCACCTGATTATAACATAAAACAAAGCATATTCAACATATAGACCAAGGAGTACATGAAATAACTCATAATCAACAAGTTATTGAGAAGAATGGACCAATTTGCATTAAAGGTAATCAAAAGGAACCATTACAACCTGAGCCTTGGTGTTGTGCAAGCTCCTTCCAGGGTCCACAAGAGTCTTCCTTTACTTTGACAAAGCTCACCCACTTCCAAATAGAACAAGCAAAGATGGCAATCTCTCCTCACAAGCTTCTAAATGGGAGTCCTAATTCCTGCAGCATTTACCCTTAGAAATGTATAGCTTTCAACCTCTCCTCCTTCTGGCCCAATGCCTGTATTTATAGTGCTTAAGAGGAAGTTAATCAGGTCCACCATCAATGGGATAATCCCCTCTTTGGTTGGGATAGCTCCCTTATTGATGGGATAAGTTCCTCTTTGGTAGGAGTGCATGAACCATCTGGAGGCGCTCAATACACGTCGAACAACCTTCTAGAATGCTCTAGAAATGACCACAAGTGACTTTTTAAAGATGAAACTTGCGCATTTTAACCTTTTCAGGGGGACGCACCTGCCCCTTTACATACAGAGCATCCAAAGACGCAGCTTTTGTGAACATTGGGTGCGTCCTCGCAGGTAAGGTTGAGAGAACCTGCGTCCCCAGAGATAAATACATTTAGAAAGACTTTCTCTCTTTTTTGGAGTTTGACATGGAGAGCAGAGGCATAAGACTTGCCTAAGAGGGTAGTATGACTGTTGATAGAGTCATCCTAACTGTAAATAGTCATGGTGACATTTTTTAGTGTAACAGATTGCCCCCTAAAGTGCGAAGCCTGGAATAGATTAGGGTTTTGTATTATCTAGGAAGGGTGAAGCGCTTTATCATTTCAAGGATTATCTCGTGGAGAGCCTGGTCATAACCTGCAATTTTCAACACAAAATACATGTATAAGATTATATCATCACTGAGGTAGGCATTCCCATACTCAGATTAAAACTTTAACTAACAGACTAACTACTCTGATACAGGAATGATTTTGCAGTACATCATAATCATAGACTTTTGTAGACACAGTATGGACGCAGCCATCTGTTTATGATTAGTCTACTTAGATAATGAAATAAAAAACTCCTAGCAGCCTGGATGGTAGAGACTAGATCCAGGGTCTTCATTTCTACTTCTCGAATTGGTACGATTCTAACCATGCGAATAAATGAGTTGATGTCGAACATGGTAGAAACCACTTGATTACCAGTCGATGATGTAAACTGTTAACAAGCGTGAGAGAGACCACCAGTAATGTCAATGGTTCTCAAAGTACCCAGTACAATCCATGAGATGTGAATGAATGAGTTGATGTCGAACATTTCACGGAATCCTTCGATCGAAAGTCAATGATGTAAACTGACGTCAAAGGCGAGAAACCTACCATCGATGCATGCAGACTTCAAGGTACTGACGATTTCTAAGTCATCTCTCTAGATAATGTGCTGATGTCGATAGAAAGCGACCCATTGCAGGCAAGCCCACAACACGAAATCATTGTTCAAGTTGAAGAAATGTTGCTGTAAGGACTGACTCAGGGATGGTCAAATGGATGACAAGTATTTTGCAGATGAAAGTTTTGCTTGCAGACCTCTTGAACACATAACGACACGACAGATGGTTTGGTGCTAAATAAACCAAAGTTAATCCTCAGAACCCGGCTGAAGACTTTCAAAGTGGTTTGATCAACTGTGAGGTAAAGGATTTCCCAACCCAGGTGAATGAAAAAGTGTCGTGTTCAAGAGTGGTAATAAAGTTTCTTCTGAGACAAAAGGTAACAAATAGGCTCATTCTTCTCTCTTTTCCCCCACCATTTCTGGCAAGTACCTCTTTATTTTTAACAAGCTTGAGGAGGATAACATATGCTTGATTATAAGCTCATCCTTCGGATGAGTCCAACCTAGTTTTGATTCGAACCCTAGGAAGGAGTGGTTCGTTCCTGTTTGTAATTGAACAGGTCCTTTACTGTGAAATGTTTAACGAGCCCAGTATAGGAGAAACTCGGCGTTTTTCAATTTTAGAGAGTCTGAAAAACTTAAGAAGACTCCAAGTTGAACTTTTTCGTAAATTTGTGTCCCTCAAGCCCAAAAAAGTATAAAATAATACCTGGGGGAACCGCTTGATCTTGCGACCAAGGAGTACTTTCATAATTAGTGTCACTGACCTGAAAAGTAAAAAGCAATCAAAAACACGTCGTTTTATTTCCGTATCGAGTTTGAAACGACAAAAACCCGGCAATCTTTTCCTGATTTTACGGTCAGAAAAGAGCTATAAGGGGACCGTCTTTTAATTCCGTTTTAACGAGTGTAAAAGAAACGCTCGGCAATCTTTTCATTTTTTAGGAGTCAGAAAAGGGCTTAAAAGATGACTCTGATATTTTGGTTTGTGAAAAATGACAATTTTCCCTCTAAATCCCTTTGTCCTGCACAAAAGCAATACATTACTCATACCTGTTTAAGATAGGCAAAAATACATCGAAAAACATCTTTCCATGGTGAAAAATGAACAAATTCATCCAAAAAACCTATAAAAGACTTTTTACCATGTCATTTTTACCGTTTGACTGTTGAGGTTGAAAAAAAAGCTTTTGGCAAGAAACTTCCCGTGGTCGCTGCGGAAAATCCGACCGTCAGAATCGAAATACTGGGCCATACCTGGCATGAGGGCTCAGGTAAGATTCTTAGAATGGCTGGTTGAGAGATGGAACGTTCAAGAGCAATGCTTTTACATAGGAGGGCACCAGCTCGAGATAGAGCCCTCGGATGTATACTTTCTCACTGGCTTGCCAAATAGAGGCGAGCAACTCAATCTAGTCGGGACTAGGCCGGGTGGCCAATCCCTTGTTAGTCTCCGGGAAGATTGGTGCACACCTGGTGCACACCATTTGAAAGGCTTGGAGATCAAACACATCTCTCTGCGTGAACTCAAAGTTTTAGCGTTCATGGTTACCAGAATTTGCGGCGCGGCCGCTTTACACATTGCTTCCGGGTCCCAAATGCGGATGGCAATTGACTGTTACCAAGGCACCATTTTCAACTGGTGTGATGCTGTGTCGGCTAACGTGAAGAGCCAACTGACTAAGGCAAAGAACGGACGACTGAAAACTTTTGGATATGGGCCTTTAGTCGTGAGCTTTGCCTTAGAGAGAGTTCCGATGCTGATCCCTCAGAAAGTCACTGTTGATATCTTGGGTCCTCGGGAGCCAAAGCTGATACGATGGGTTGCGGTGATGGCCCGGCATCCTGACGAGGGCGCGGCAGTTGTTCGATTTTCTGATAGTTACTTTCACTGGTTGGAGGACCAGGTTTTCTTGATCCAGGACTTTCCGTATGCCGGAGTAGATTTTCGAGGTGATCCGGACATGGTTCTTCCACAGGGAGAACAATGGGATGACAGAGGTACTTTATTTTTCACAAATTTTCAAATTATGTATTTTTTTTTGTTTTTTATATATATCGTCTCAAAACTGACAGTAAAATTTTCAAAACGCAGATGTTGGTCCACAACGTCCAGCCAACCTCCGGCATTTTGAGAGGAGACATCCAGTTGCACCAGTACCGGCCCCACAGGACGCGGCGGCTACAGAGGTACTAGCTGAGTTGGAGCATGATCTAGAGCGTCTTACGGCGGATATGCCTGAGACTACTATGGATGATATTCCTATCAGACTTCAGCGCTATGTAGTCGCGGTCCCTGGACCGTTTAGGAGATTTTTGCGTAAGGTAGCCCGTGCAGTGGTGTCGTATAGGGAGCACCACCAGTGATTGGCTAGTCACTTTGTAGACACATGTGACATTTTTGACTTTTTGTACTTTATCATTTTTTCCGATCATAAGGTGTTTTTCAACCTATGATCAAAGACGATGTATATTTTTTGACACACTCCTATCTATATATATATCACTATTACTGGCTTATCTTGTTTAACATGTATGATGAAATGTTTTTAAATTTACTTGCATGATTATTGTAAATGTCTGTCCAACACTCGAGAAGCAATTGCATCTGCTAATGTATTTAAAGACCTTGGAATATGCTGATATTCAATGTAATCAAATTCATGTTCCAAGAGACGCACTCTCAAAAACAACCTTAATAACACAGGATTTCTAATGGCATAAACTCTATTAAGCTGTAATACAACAAGTTCAGAATCTAACCTCACTATCAAAACGTCGAATTCCAAATGAAATAGATTCGGATAATAATTCAACCACTGCACTGTATTCTGCAATGTTGTTCGTTGTTTGACCGAGGCTTACCCCATGCATAGAAACTAACTCGTCAGAGGGTGAATAGATAACCCAAGCTGCGGAAGAGATATTCCGTGTACTACGACAAGCACCATCAGCAAATCCAATGTATGTTTGGAGAGGCGTCGACATCTGCAATATCAAGAGTAAAACCAAGATAAGCCAGAATAACGACGAAAAAACACACTCGCTAAGCTAAGCACACTGACTAACTAACAAGCATACTAGCTAGAAAGAAAACCTAACCTAACTAAAAAATTCTCCATACCCACCATTTAAGCATAATACCTCTTTAGGTAAAGTCCATTTCTGGGTTTACCCAAAGAGTCCCCATCAAAATCTACCAGCTCATAAGCCCCTTTTGCTAGCTTTTGCTTTACAATATAGGGTCCATGCCACATAGGAACGAATTTTCCAGCACCTAGCTTATCGTTAGCTTGATCATATAATAGCACTAGGTCTCCCTCCGAAAAACTTCGAGGGGTCACATTTCTATCATACTGAGCTTTCATTCGCTTCGCGTGAGTTTCGATTGCCAATGCAGCGTCACGTCGAGTCTCATCTAATTTAGCTAAGTACAATAAACGTTTCTCCTCTTCGGAAGTAGCTGGGAGTAATTCGACAGCCATTTGAAGTGATGGGATTTCGCATTCAATGGGTAACACAGCTTCCAAGCCATAAACTAGTTGGAAAGGAGTGAACCCTGTTGAAGTTTTCACTGAGGTTCGGTATGCCCATAGCGCCGAAAATAACATGTTGTGCCAATTCGACCGATGAATACCAATGGTTCGTCGGATCATGATAACCAGAACTTTGTTGATAGACTCAACCAAACCGTTGGCTTGCGGATAATAAGGAGTAGAGCTGTCGTGGCGCAAACCAAGCTGGCTTGTAAGCTCAGTCATCATGATGTTTTGAAAATGGCTCCCATGGTCAGTAATGATTGCTTGTGGGACACCAAACCTAGTTATAATATGATTGAATATGAAAACTGCAGCTATTTTGCCGCTTGCGTCGAATGTAGGCATCGCCTCGGCCCATTTAGTAAAATAATCAACCACGAGGATGATATACGCATGCCCCCCGGCCGAGTGAGGGTTACAAGTAATAAAGTCGATACCCCATTTGGCGAATGGACCAACGGCAATTATAGGGTGGAGAGGAGCAGGCGGTGCGCGCATCTTTCGATCAAACACTTGGCAGTTGTGGCACTTCCGGACTGCAATGATACAATCCTTAAACATAGATGGCCAGAAGTAACCAGCGCGCAACACCTTCTGAGCTGTGGCATACCCAGACATATGACCGCCACATGCTCTAGAGTGACAATCATTCAAAACCCTCTCAGCCTCTTCATGAGTTAAACAACGTCGAAAAACTAAGTCTGCCCCCCGGCGATAAAGTGTATCTCCAATAATTTTGTATTGCTGGGATTGAAACCGAATTTTTCGACGTTCCGCCTTTGAAGCTTCAGGCCGAAAGGTTTGGGTTTGGAGATAGATGATTATATCCCCATACCACGGATCTAAAGTACTGATAAGAAACAAAGATTCAAGTACCAATGGACTCCTCGCCACAGTCTCTGTGTCAGTACGCGGGAAGTCACACATCAATTCCGCAAAAACTAAGGATTTCTTAGACTTTGACTTCTCGAACTCCAAGTCGAACTCTTGCAGGATAACGATCCATTTAGAGTACTTGCCCCCTAGCAGTTGTTTTGTCAAAATGTAAATCATAGGGTTGCAATCCGAAATAACTGTAGTTTTACGGAGAAGAATGTAGTGACGAAAACGCTGGACAGCTTGGACGGCTGCCAGGGCCAATTTCTCCACATGCGAATATTTTAGCTCAGTGGGATTTAAGGTCCGACTGAGATAATATATCACATGCTCCGCTCCGAATTCATCTTCTTGAACTAACACCATTCCAATGGTGGAATGCGAAGCTGCGAGGTATAAGAAGTAGTCCTGGTTGTAGTTGGGAGGATGCAACAACGGTGCATGGGTCAACGCGTGTTTAAGTGCATCAAAAGATTGTTGGGCAATCTCGTCCCAAAAGAATTGAACGTTCTGTTTCAACAACCGTGTAAAACCTTTAGTGACCTCGGCGTAGTTTGGGATGAATCGGCGTAAAAAGTTCGCTTTCCCTTGCAAACTTTGGAGTTGGCGCAAACTCGAAGGAGGAGGCAGTTTGATGATAGCCTTGACTTTCGAGGGATCGACGCGAATGCCGGCTTTTGAAACAACAAATCCCAGCAATCGACCTGTTTCTATACAGAAAACACACTTGTGGGGATTCAACCGAATTCGATAATGCCTACACCTCATAAAGATTGCTCGTAGGTGGACAAGGTGATCAGCTCGACGTAAAGAATGAGCAGGCAAATCATCGAGATACGGTTGCACAATGTGCTTGATGTCGTGAAATGCGTAAGACATTGCCCGTTGAAAAGTGGCCCCGGCATTCTTAAGCCCAAAAGGTAATTTGCAATAAGCAAATGTCCCCCATGGACAAATGAATGCCATTTTTGGTTGGTCAGCAGGTAGAATATTGATTTGATTATAGCCCGAAAAACCATCCATGAAGGAAAACATTTCACTTCCGACACAATCATCAATAATTTGATCGATATAAGGCGTAGGATAGTTGTCTTTTGGACAAGCTCGATTGATATCCCTATAGTCGATACAGATTCTTATTGTTCCTTGTTTCTTATTGACCGGAACAATATTCGATACCCAATCCGTTAACGGGATCGGAGAAATGAAACCTGCTTTCAACAGCTTTTCGACTTCTGCTTTAATCGCAGCCGCTTTTCGAGGGTGAATCTGACGCAACCGTTGCCGGACGGGTTTAGCATCCGGGTAGGTCTTTATTTCATGAACAACAATGGCAGGATCGATTCCCGGCATTTCCTCGTAAGACCAGGCAAACACATCGCGGAATTCTTGGAATAGGGCCTTGTAAGTTTGGATTTCATCGTCTGTACATGCGGCACCTATATGAATGTTCTCCTCAATTCCGGGCTTCACTGAAATATCAATGGGAATAGTACGAGAAATATTCCCTAAATTCAACTCTGAATCAGAATGTTTCGTTGGATCCTGAGCGTCTTTGACATATTCAGCGGTAAAGATAGATGAAAAATCATTTTCAAATGCTTCATCCTTAGGTAAAAACGAAGATCTGTGATGGAGATCCTCCCATGGTAGATCGTCTACACTTAGGATTTCGCGAAGTTGTTCGTCAGATGACACGACTTCGGGAAACGCTATCCGTTCTAAGGTTGAGGTGAAAAGTGATTCTTCACTGACCACATTCATTTGGTCGATCTCGGTTGAATGAGAGTCGGTAAAAGACATGAGAGCTTCATAAGCAATCTCATATGGACTCAAGGGCATAGCATCACCGAATGAGTCTATCTCAGAGTCAGATGGGACAATCCAAGGATCATCATAAATAATGTTTTCTGATGTAATCATATGAATTGTTGCAAATGAAGGTTCTATGCTGAGTGGAGGGAGAGGAAAAGTTCCCAGTAAAACGGAATCTTTAACTAAACCGACACCAACGTCCCTATAAGGGATTGTCGTCTTACCAACATGCTGGATACTCTCTGAAAAGGCTGGGTCGGATGAAAAGTATGTCAGCTGATCAATAGTCACGATCTTACCGTTATGTGGAAACTTAATTACTCTGAAGACCGATGAAACGACCGCTGTCATAGCATATGACCAACTTCGACCCAAAAGAAGGTTGTAGTCTAGAGGGGCATCAACCACTTCCACATCCAGACTAACGGTTTTACCTTCTACCCCTATAGGAAATTCTTGTAGAATACCAAACGGACGGAACCCGCGGCCATCAAAGGCCTTAAGGATGGTGGGGGATTGGTTCAACGAAGGAGAACCAAGGGATCTCCAACATTGAATCGACATAATACACGTAGAAGCTCCCTCATCAATCACAGTCCTATGAATAGGTCTGTTTTTTACTATCACTGGAATTTGGAAAGCCATTTGATGGGGGAGACGCGGTGTACTATTTTCTAGATTGAAGATTATTAGATTCGGGTCCTGAACATCAACAGCTCCTATAGCCGACAAAATTAATTTTCGTTGTGCTGGGCATGATTGCAGCACTTCTAATGCCGACATTGCTGAGGGTGAAACAGCTAAGTCCTCAACAATGTTGTAATTCTGGGCCGCTCTCTCATGTGGATTGAAAGCAGACCTTCGAAGTACACCCTTGGCGGGCGGTTTAATTACTAAGTCCGGGTTAGGTTTCTCGATCTGTAGTGGATCGGAACCAGGAGCTGAGGTTGATGGGTTAGAGTGAGAAGATTCTGCTTCCTTACCATCAACAAGATTCTTACTACCATAATCTTGCGATCGAGTCGCAATCCTCACATGAGACATCATCAAAATGGGTTCTTCACTAGCATTCGAGGAAGAACCTATCATCTTATTTTCCTGCTCCGGAAATGGATTTTTTAACACAGCAGGAGTGGGAGAACCTTTGACTATTTTCACTACCTCGGCCCGATGAGGGCAATCTCTCGTAAAATGATCCTCTTCACAAATAAGACAAGGATATCGAGGTTTGCGCTTTTCGTCATTGGTTTCTGACTTTTCGGTTTTCTCCTTCGGAGCCTTGTCTGCTTTAGCCTTCTTCTTTCCTTTCTTCTTTCCGCCGTTTTTTGATTTGGCCGTAGATGACTCTACAGCGTGAATATCGGCGGTAAGTTCAGGAGAAGACTCTCCTGTCGGGGAATCGGGCAAAGTGATAATAGGAGTAGTTGAGGCCTTGGAAGACTTCTTCTTGCTCTTTGTATTCACGATACCAATCATACCATCAGCGGCATGAGATCCCGAAGGAGCAGCAGCGATTTGATTCGACTTTGGAAGATCCGGAATCTTCTCGTGTAATGTACCCGACTGAGTGTAAACTAAGTCAAGGTATTGCGCCTGAGCAATGACTTGCTCCTCAGTAACTACTCCGGCCTTAGCTACATCTTCAGTAATCCTTGGTAATAATGATTTAACAAACCATTCAGCTAAGAATTGGTCCGGGATAAAAACTTTCACTAGCCTTCTTCGACGTCTCCACTCATGAATGTGATCAGAAATATACGTGGAGGTTGATTGTTTTAGTGAAGTTAATAACTCTGTGCCGTTATCGTATCTGACCGGCAACTGAAAGTGAGTTAAGAACGAGGTAGCTAACTGGCTAAAATTGTAAAAAGAGGCCCGTGGTAACTCAATGTACCACTTGGCTGCGAGACCAATGAGTGTACGCTGGAAAAGACGTAAGCGGATCGAATCATCTGAGATAGAATTTGAAGCACACCAGAGGTGGTAAGTCATCACGTGATTGGACGAATCCTCTCCAGACTTACCTTCGAACTTGGGTATATCGTTGGGCAACTTATTTGGCATTGGCGGCCAGAACGAAAGATATTGAATTGGATCGTTCGTTAGGCACGTCAAGTCTGGTAAATCCAAAGTTGCGATAAACGGTAACTGCCGGTTAGGATCTCTAAAACTCTGGGTCACAATACCGGCCCCAGGAGGAGGATATCCAGGATAACTAGGAACAGGAGTCGCATTTGGGATATTATATCCTCCTGGAAAACCAGGATTAACCGGACCGTACTGGGGTTGCTGAGGTTGTTGATAAGTGTACCCAAGATACGGTTGATACTGGTAAACCGGTTGTTGGACAGCTTGCCCAGGTTGGTACTGTCCCTGGTACGGAGGTTGAACAAATTGAGGTTGAGTAGTGACAACCGTACTTATACCAGGCTGGCCTACAGGCATCTGGACCGTGGTTTGAATCGTAGATCCAGACAATGGTAAAGATGTCTGAGGAGTGGTTACAGAGACAGTAGAAACCGGAGCCGTCGATACTCTAGAAGTAAGTATGGTAGAAGTGGCGGTAGTTGCAGCAGCCGTTTGAGATGGAGTACTAGGTGCAATTGGCGGCTGAGTAACTACCGAAGTTACAGAAGTTTGAACACTTGACTGGACAGGTTGCGGTTGCTGGGGTGGACCAGAAACTACGGGTTGTCCAGCTTGAGGTACCGACTGTATACTTGGCTGCAACATCTGTTGACCCTGTGACGGATCCCACACTAACATTCCAGGGTATTGACCTGTAACAGGTTGAGGATACTGAGATCCATAGCTGGATTGAGGATAGGATTGATAATTGTAAGGTGCAGTTCCCATACCTTGACCATATGATTGACCTTGAGGTGGTTGATAACCTTGACCTGAGTATTGACCTTGAGGTTGATAACCTTGAGGTAAATACGGGTACTGGGGTTGACCTTGACCTTGAGGTTGGTACCCTTGAGGTTGATACCCTTGGGGTTGATACCCTTGAGGTTGCCATCCTTGAGGTTGCCATCCTTGAGGTTGATATTGATACTGGGGTTGACCTTGGGGTACATATTGAGGCTGGGGTTGACCTTGAGGCATGTATTGCCCCATAGGAGCGTACTGACCTTGAGGTTGCCCCCCAGACATGAATGAAGTACCTTGAGGTTGCCCCCCAGGCATTAACTGAGGCTGCCCCCCAGGCGGTAATTGGCCACCTTGAGGTTGGGAAACGGGAACTGAACCGGACATCATGTAAATGTCTCCTACACCCAATGGTACATTACCACTGTTTCCAACTAATAGCCCATGATCAACGGGTTGAGGAAATGCCCCCGCAAAGGTACCAGAAAGAGATTGATACCCAGTGGGAACAGAAGGACCGCCATGTAAGAAAGATTCAGGACTTTGCGTAAACACGGACGACTGACTAGACATATTTACAGGAGTATGAATACCTCCAGGTGGAAAAGGAGTACGAGGTGTGGAAAAACCTAGCCCAAAGTTGTCTAAATAATTGGTTAACGAAAGGTACCAAGTAGTACTTCTAGGAGGACTGTAAAAGATAGATTCACGCTCTCTTAGATCAATAGTAAGTTGATCTTCAAGGTTAAAGACGCCTATTTCTTCCTCTGGAGCAAGTTCTTCAATAGCAATCAAACCAGTGGGAAGATTTTCGGTGATAATTCTTTCTATTCTCGGTGAATCAGGAACACTAGAAGTCGGAGTAACAGGTTCAGATATTTCTGGTTCTTCGCCTATATCATTGGCAGACGAAAAACTACCAACAAGCTCAGAAACTGTAACAGCTTCGGGATTATAACCTGTCTCTAAACTTTGGTAATCTGGATGGACCACCAAGGAAGATTCTCCTTCTTCAGGTGAACCTACTCTACTGCCACTAGGAGGAGTTACAAGGACCTTTAACCCTTCGTACTGACCTGGAATGTCTTCAGGAGATCCACCCCGCGATCTACGGAGTTTTCTTAACAAATCTGTTCCAGTAACAATTTCAGGTGACTTGCCCCGAAGTCTACGGGACTGTCTCGGTAATTCCACCATAGCTAAAAACTTTTAACTACTACACACGAAAACAAAATAAAATTTCAAATCAAACCACCTAAAGTCTCTAAAGAACCAAACAAATTTGAATCACACACCTAAAGAATCTAGGGCGTCAAACCAAACACAAACAGTAGCCTTCCAGACCAAAAGCGCTAGTTGGTGATGAAGCCCAACCTCGCTGGATTCAGTACAGAAGTGGCGGGTGGAACAGTTACCCCGGCAACCTGCTTAATGAATAGACTGGACCAAGTTCCTCCACTTTAACCGTCTCGAGTGAAGTGAACCCCCCAGAAAATCCAAGTGAGTCTAGCCGACGTCTGCTCCAGGTATAGTGGGACCTTCCCACCACCGTCACCTCGGTAGAATCCTAAAGATAATGGTCACTAAGGTTACCAACCGCAACAAATGCACCTGGGGGAACAGTCTAAACTCCGACAGCACGCAAGGGCAGAGTAGCAAGCTCAATCCCCTTGCCGGCTCCTTGACAATAATCCAAGGTTTACCGACAAGTGACCCCTGGCTCCTCGACAATGGTTAATCCGAGGTTTACCGTTTGTAATACGTGCGTGTCTGGCGTCGTTCCCAATGAGGGGGGATTGATCCCCTCACTGGTTCGGACACGAGCTCGTGCTTCTCCTTTAAGAGGAGCTTTCCCAGAGTACAAGTGAGACAATTGGATTTATTCTATCACAAGATAAGCTACTTGTTTGGTTTTGTTGTCTTGGAGAGTTAATTACTCACCTACTCCAAGACACTAGCCTGATCTAAATTGGTGTTTCAGAGCCCTAGTAAATAAAAGTTACTACGTCGATTTTACTTTAAGCGTTAATTTTATGGTTTTCTTTAAAGACAAAGGGTAGTGGAAGTGAAACCAATGGTGTGTAGACTCGACTCAAACCACTAGAAAGATGCACCTAAGATGATTTACGCTATTTTCCTTTTTCAATGAAATTCTTAACTAAGAGAGTTGAGAGAATGCAAATTTTAGAGAAAACAACTTCCTTAGAAAAGACAATCACAGAAACAATTCTCTTTTTCTTTTCAAGCATGCAAACATGACCACTCTTTACGTGCACGAAAAAACTCTTTTTCTTTCAAAACTTTTCAAAGCTACTTGAAACAAAACTTTTCAAAGGAGATGTTTTTGTATTTTCTCTTTTAAATAAAGCATATAAACCTATCTTAACAAAAAACAATTTCAAAAGCTACAAAATCTATGAAAACTTGACTTACAAGCAAATCAAAAGAGAAATTACTCTATGCAAACCTAACAAGGAAAAAGCTCACAAAGATGATTCTAGGTTGTTTTACTTGATCAAAATCAAATCAAGGACCAGCTAATGCAGAATCAAAAGACTAGTCAAAACAAAACTCAAATCTTTTTGTTCTTTTTGTAAAATGGAATTCAAGACTTAAACAACAAGCACTTCGAAATTGGCCCAAGAGACAACTCAATGGTAAGTTGCTCTCACAGGTAGACTTTATGACAGTTCTGACTTCTTAGAATGCCGACAAAACCAGAGAGATCTAAGGCTTGACAACTTCTACCGCCAAAGTCACTACAAGACCTACTCAAAAATCAAACCCTAGGGCTTACACTTCGATGAAATCCACTAAAACACTCAATGTTATCGAAACAAGTTCAGGTGAAGATCTTTGACAAGGGACTAATGAATCTGGGTAGTAAAAACTAAGAAAAAAACAAAATCTAAGAGCAAAAAATGGAATTTTCTCAAATTTTAGCAGGGGACGCAGGCAACCCGTTAGCACAGGTGCGGGCCCGCTCTGTGCACACAGCAAAAGTACATCCAGGGACGCACTGTGCAGCACTCAGAGGGTGTGTCCTATTGAAAAACTCAAGAAAAACCAAAAAAAAACTAATCCTAAGCTAACCCACCCAAAGACAAAGTCACAGAGCCAAAACCAGAAAAATAAACCAATTTTCTCAAAGCAAAGTTCACACAAAGGAAAAGACTTTTCTCATCAATGGAATCCCCAGCGGAGTCGCCAATTTGTCACACGGAATCGGTCAATAGTGCGGACACAACCGACCTTCCTAGAAGTCTAAGACATTCTAATGACAAACAAAACAAACTAGAGCTATCCTTCTCTAAACATGCATCATGATATGAGAAATCAAGTGTTTTGTTCTTACCTTTGTCCAAACGCTGTTGTAGAAGTCCAAGCTTTGTTGATCTGGATGAGCTCCTCCTTTTCTCCAAAACCTACAATCACCAACAGTCAAACAATTAAATAGCACCTGATTATAACATAAAACAAAGCATATTCAACATATAGACCAAGGAGTACATGAAATAACTCATAATCAACAAGTTATTGAGAAGAATGGACCAATTTGCATTAAAGGTAATCAAAAGGAACCATTACAACCAAAGCCTTGGTGTTGTGCAAGCTCCTTCCAGGGTCCACAAGAGTCTTCCTTTACTTTGACAAAGCTCACCCACTTCCAAATAGAACAAGCAAAGATGGCAATCTCTCCTCACAAGCTTCTAAATGGGAGTCCTAATTCCTGCAGCATTTACCCTTAGAAATGTATAGCTTTCAACCTCTCCTCCTTCTGGCCCAATGCCTGTATTTATAGTGCTCAAGAGGAAGTTAATCAGGTCCACCATCAATGGGATAATCCCCTCTTTGGTTGGGATAGCTCCCTTATTGATGGGATAAGTTCCTCTTTGGTAGGAGTGCATGAACCATCTGGAGGCGCTCAATACACGTCGAACAACCTTCTAGAATGCTCTAGAAATGACCACAAGTGACTTTTTAAAGATGAAACTTGCGCATTTTAACCTTTTCAGGGGGACGCACCTGCCCCTTTACATACAGAGCGTCCAAAGACGCAGCTTTTGTGAACATTGGGTGCATCCCCGCAGGTAAGGTTGAGAGAACCTGCGTCCCCAGAGATAAATACATTTAGAAAGACTTTCTCTCTTTTTTGGAGTTTGACATGGAGAGCAGAGGCATAAGACTTACCTAAGAGGGTAGTATGACTGTTGATAGAGTCATCCTAACTGTAAATAGTCATGGTGACATTTTTTAGTGTAACAAAATGCGAGATTGTTATCACTAAGACTTTAACAAATATCACTATAAAATCTATTGATAAAATTTATCAGTCATCTTGGCTACATCCGTCCCTCATAATCAATCTAGACAGTTGTTAGGTCTTCCCCCACTCATTGTGGAGGATCCGCCAAGCCCCAGTTAACCGAATTCCCCATCTTTGGGCAATCAATCTCCGAGATCTAACACAAAATCAATTTGGACATCCCACGATTCAAGCTTACCAGAAGATTTATTTACTGAAGGTTTCATTCCTCCATACAATCCTCCAATCACGAATCCATTGGGACCACTCTTGACTCCCGTTGCATTTGTACCTCCTATGTCTTCTATTGGACTTGCACCACCCATCCCATCGATGAATAATGGGTCATGGGCTTTTGTCAACACTTTTTTTCCACCACCACCTCCCTAGTCGACAGTGAATATCGCACCTCTGATGGAAAACCTTGCTATCCCTCCTGTCCCAGTTTCAAACCCTATCATGACAACACCACAAGTGGAACCCAATACATATCGGGTTCTACCCCATTTGTGTTAGTCCCTGGACCTTCAACAAGTGCTACATATAGCACTCCTTATAACGCTCAATATAGCATGGATAGAAAGGGTCCTGACAACCCCCCTATGGTTGGCATCCATTGTTTAGTTATAACCCCCAAGTTCAAATGCCTAGGGGCATAATTCCCAATATTCATATACCAGTTAGGAAAGTAACAGTTCCTCCTCCTTTTACAGGACTGCAGGGATAGTCATTGATTAACATGAACCCTCCTTATGTCAGTCAAGGACCTATAGTTAATTATGTGGTGAGTGAGAAACCTCAACAAGGTCCCAATCAATCCATATGGGCACCCTACTTTCAACCTCAAATGAGTAAAGGGGTCATTCCTTATCCTTGGGGCACTTCCAACCCCTAGTCTAACAACCCCTATGGAAACCCATAGTACATGACTGTACCCCAAGGAAATTACTATTCCATGCAACCTGTGTATAATATTGGGAACAACATGCTGGGAGGACCATAAGGATCCTTAAGTCATATGTCATCGCCTTGGTCCGATTCGGGGGCATCAAACACCCTACCTTTCTTGGCAATGCTTGATATCCCAGACTTGTAAAAACTCACAAATGACCCCATCTATCACAACTTATTTGGTCGCCAATCCTTCATAAAATCCCAACAGACATCCCAAAGTTCAAAGGGAAATAAGGGGAGGATCTGGGTACACACATCACCACCTATCATTTATGGTGTGTTTCTAACTACATGGTGGATGATAGTATTCGGCTACGGATCTTTCCTTGCAACCTTACTAGAAATGTAGCGAAGTGGTACATTGAGTTAATATGCACACCAGTCAATACCTTTGGTGCTTTAGCGATGGAATTCTTAAAGAACTTCCAGCTACCCATTCGCTATGAAACTAGGACGGAACTCCTCACTTCATTATGTCAGGACACTGCCACCCACATCTCTTATCATATCCATGAATGGATACGTAGGTGCATGCTAGTCAAAGCTCCACTCCCAAACTATCTATTAGTGGATTGGTTCAGCAAGTCTCTACTCCACCAAATTGCTAAAGATGTCACCTTAGGTGGTGCGGTCACGGAAGACCAATCCATTTTCATGCCTAGCACTTAGATTTGATATATTCGCAGTCTGAAACTTTATACAATGTCATTCCCAATTCCCCTCACAACTCCAATGCTCCCGCTACTGAGCAAACCAGAGCGCACGCCGATGGTATTATCGGCGCTATCTCTGGGGCTGCTGTAAAACAACTCCTCGGTCACATTTCCTAGTTGTTAGTTGATCCCTCTACCAAATCAACTGCTCTTCCTACCACCGTAATAAACTTTGTGGAGTCTACACAAAAACCTGGTGGTAAGAAGAAGAAGAATAAGAAAATGACCACTCCTTTTGAAGAGTAGTCAACAAAGCAGTACAACCCAAAGCAGAAGGTTGATGTGCCTTTTGACGATGGAAAGGAAAAATCCGCCCAATTCCCTTGCAAAATCTGTGTGGAAGACCACATGAAATATCATTTTCCACATCTTCAAGAATGCACATATTTCATCGCTAAAAATCACACTGGCACAACCCCAGTGGTCCTAAATAATCCTTTCCCTACTCAGCAACAACAAAACTTATTGCAAACTAACCCTAACCCCTTCAAGGGGGAAACAACGGTTTGCATCATCCTTCAACTGGCGAATGACCATTTATCGTTTACACTTTTGAAATAGTAGATCTACAAACTAGAACCAAATCTTATGGAGCTCCAATCACTAATGTTGAGGAAGCCTCTTTGAGTCAAAACCCATTGCTGCCTAACGATCTTCATATCGAAAGGTTGGTTGTTGATCTTGGGATTCGCCCCCCAAAAGGGGCACTGTGTCACACAATACATAATACATCTGCACGTGCTACCCAAAACTGTAGTATTGTAGAATATTTGGTGCAAGCACCGTCAGCTATGTCGGTGCTTGAAGTATTACAAACCTGTCCAACACAAAGGAAAGCTCTACTTTCAGCAATTGGTGGTATCAACCCTCAGGATTCCATGCTTGCAATTTTCAACATGGAAAAATGTAAACCTCCCCTTTCACACCCGCTTGCATTTCAGTTGCAAAAAGCTTTGAATGGGCGAGGAACACATAGAATTGTCATTGACGAAGGTGCTTCAACCTACATCATTTCAGCTTCATGTTGGCTCGCTTTGGGTTCTCCAACCCTATCCCTACCATAGAATTCCCTTAAAGCTTTCGACGACCATTGTTTCATCCCAAAAGGTTACCTAGCTAGCTACCCGATCTCTTTGAATGGAAAATGGTAACGGTGGACATCGAAGTCATAGATAGAAAGCTTGACTATAATCTATTGTTGGGTCATAGTTTGACTTATGCCATGACTGCCATTGTGTCTATTATCTTTTGTAACATCCTATTTCCATTGGATGGAAGGATAGTCACAATGGACTAGTGATCCTTTTGTACCCCTGATTATTCTCCATTACCCAGCAGCTCTGTACCCTTAGTGAGTGGTGTACCTGACTCTTACATCCGTATCGGTACTGGTCTATTGAAGGGCTCTTCCCTGATGGCTTGTTTCCCTCTTCTACCGCCCATAGTTCCATAGATGGTCTCTATGGTTTCATCCATTCCTCATGAACCAACCGATCCTTGTATCCTCCCGCCCTCTTCCGACATTGACACTTATAGAGAAAAAATGTTAATGTCACGAGCTGAATTGGCCTACCAAGCCATTCAATATGCATCGGAATCTCTGGTCACTTTGGTCACGGCCAACAGTACCACCTCCCCTCCCATAATTGCTCCTTCTTTCATTCTCCTCAATCAAGTCCTACGTTCAGACGAAGATATTAGAGATATCATGTGTTTAGAAGAGCGACCTTGGGAGGACTCTCACCATCGTGTTTCGATATCTGATTTAGACACGATGATTCTTCAAATCCTATCATTTGACGCACCTGAAATCGTTTCCTCACCCTATACAACTATCCAAACTTTAGACTCGGAGGGAAATAGGGGAAATATTTCAAAGCCATTGCTCATCGATATTTGTGTCAAGACAGGCATCGTAGAAAACATCTAGGTTGGAGAAGATTGCACTCCTAAGGAAATTGCAAGCTTCACCTGCCTTTTTAAGGAATTCTGCGATGTATTTTCTTGGTGTTACGAGGAAATTCCTGGCATAGATCCATCTATTGTCAAGCATGAGATCAAGATATATGAAAATACCAAGCCTGTCCACCAAAGCTTAGTCCAGTCCACCCCTACAAAATGGCAGCCATTAAGACTGAGGTGGAAAAGTTGTTACGTGTTGGCTTTGTCTACCTCATTCCCTTAATGGAATGGGTTTCCAATCTAGTTCCCATCGATAATAAACAAGGTACCATCTGTGTATGTGTCGACTATGAGGACTTGAATGATGTGTGTTCGAAGGATAATTATCCAACACCATTCATCGACGACTGCGCTAGTTGTGAATCATTCTCATTCATGGATGGTTTCTTCGGTTTGTTACATGTCTATTTGGGCACATCCCTCCCAACATTCATATTAGTATTATTAGGGCTCATCAAACCCTAATTCAGTTGCTACATGCCCTAGAAAAGTCATCACATTGAATGCCATCATTCCTGAGAGTTTCCTAGCCTAAAGACATCCTGAAATGACTTCTTGAGGGACCAGCGCGACCTTGGTCAGGGGTAAATTCTCTTTAGAACACTTAGGCCCATTCAAGCCTACTATACAAAGCACCTAGGCCCACTTTGACCTACGTTGGGCGAGATTGAGTGAAATATTCATAGGGTTCTAGTAATATTCATACATTTTAGACCATTCTAGAAGATTCCCACCTCTTATCCTCTCCTATGAGCTAGAAATTGGATAGGTAGTGAATCAAATAACCTCCTATCCTCTCATCCCTTCCTTCATGGAAACTAACTCCCAAATTGGAAAGCCATTCAATGCCCAATTTATGACAAAACCACCTCCATTTCCCTATAAATTGAGCACTCATCATAGTAATCAGGGGCTGGACTTTGAAGAATTTGTGAGGAGATACTGTTGGTTTGAGGTTTGAGATCATAAGAAAGTATTGTTATTCTGCTAGAGTGTTTTGATTTTGGTGTGATGAAGGATGGAACTCAAGCCGGATGAGTGACATGGGATCAGACTTCTTTGGTTGTAACTCTTCCTTCTACATAAGAAAGTTGTTTACACCTTTTCCCATATTATTGTCTTTATGCATGATGATTATATGTGTAAATGCTTTCGATTCCATTTTCTTATAGTATATATCTCTCTTAGTTTATTGGTTTTTGTCCTCTTATGACTGCAAGTACTTATCAAGCAGATTCAGTTTGAGAAGGAGCAACAGGAGCTATTCAAATGAGACAAAGGGAAGCGAAAGATAACAAGTAGGTCCCTTGTCTTATTTATATTCTATAGGAAAAGATTAAACTCTTTAAATTTGTTGTTCTAAGTGTATCTACCCACTTATGGAAGTTGTGTTTATCCATAGATGCAAACTTCCACGTAACACGATTACAACCAGTTGCCATAAAACCATTAGACCAACACAAAACCGCCTTCATTTGTCCTTGGGGAATCTTTGCCTATCAAAAACTCCCATTCGATTTAAAGAATGTTGGAGCAGCATTTCAAAGGGCCATGGAATACACATTTCACGATATTGGACATATCGTTTAAGATTACTTTGATGACCTTCCAGCACATTACAAGAAGCGAGCATAGCACCTAAATCATTTACGAGCAATTTTTCTTAGGTGCCAGTTCTCTAACATGCATCTGAATTTGCATAAATGTGTTTTCTTTGTCGAGACTGGACGCATACTTGGTTTCATTGTCTCCAAGTATGAGATTAGGGTTGAGCTCGATAAGGTAAAGGCAATTACTCAATTTCCCAAACCACAATCCATTTTTCAGCTCCAACGTTTACAGGGGAAAGCAAACTTCTTACAACGGTTCATCGTAAATTATGTTGAGTTGATGAAAGGCTTTATGTGTCTACTTAAGAAGGGATTGTCATACCTGTGAGACGATCAAGCTCAACGATAATTTGATGCATTGAAAAAGGCGCTTATATCAGCCCCACTCCTTACTGCTCCCAACTATGGGCATGACTTTCTTCTATACTTGGAAGCCTCGCTATCCTCTCTAGGAATGGTCTTGGTTGAAACTCATGATGACCTGTTGATGCCCCGAAAATCGTTGTATCAACATTGGGGGATAACCACCCGGTCCGAACCTTAATACAGCTCCTTTTCCGTTTGGAATGGTGGCTCCGACTGGGGATAATGGGACCAGTTTCCCAGCAATGGATAAACGGAATGAATGAATGATTGATTGACTAATCTAATGATAGGCGAATAACTTAATCTATCGGCGAAATAAAAGAACTACTACTAATCCCGAGAACTATTGTACTTTGAAGTGTAGCGCTTGATGATCTATGTTTATAAACAGGCATGTAAATGACTCTATTTAATAAACATGGAATTTTATTCATTCAAGGATTACTTTGCTTAAATCGTTAAACAAAGTGATTAGCGCAATATTGCTATACTTATATATCATCGATACATATATGTGCAAAAGAAAAGCATCCCATAAACATCCAATAGTGGAGGGAATAAAGAAATGTTTTTAAAACAAATACATATATTCGATAATAGCAAAGGCGATCAAATAACAATTCATATGAAAAGAATGAATTCAGACATAGATAATAGTACCATATGAGATGCTAGTCACTCCCAATATCAATCGCTATTTGAGATTCTTCTTCCAACGCAGAAATACTTTCAAACAAAGACAGTAGTGCACATTTTCATAAAAGCTTCCTTGTCAAAATTAGAATAACTGGTCCAGTTTTATAAAAGAATATGGCTAAAGTACAGTAGTGCAACTTCAGTCTTAAAGTCAGGTACAAAACTTTAGGACCCTTTCCAAAACAATGAAAGGGTCTATAAATACTTAATTAAGCTAACTATCTATGAAAATGAAATCCTACTTAATTGGTATCAATTGATTTTGAACATATTCTTCTCAGCAACCTGGCAGTCCGCGACATGAATCATCAAGTAGGCTGTTTGCCTTTAAACCTGAGCTGACTTATCGCAAGCATCGGCTCCACTTCGGGCGGTCTGTTGAGGCGAGAATTAAGTTGGGCGGCATAGTTGGCATCCTGAATATCGGGGATAATATACCCGATTGCATCTGTAAGGCATTTGAGGGCGGCTCTTTGACTGTGTGGTTTTACCAAGAAGAACCAATAGGTGTCCCATGTTAAACTGTTAATTCCTGCAATTAATCTCCCCTTTTCCTCTAGATCTGGATAACATGACTACTCCAATGTTTTCATCGCTGTCAATTTACCTGGAGTGCATTGGGAAATCATGTTTGACAAGTAGAGAGTATTATTAACCAATTCAACCAAATTACTTGTAGTTGATTTGCACCTTGAAATTGCCCTCTCTGCTTTCATTAACTGGGACTGCCATTCTGTAAACAATATATCTTTATGTGACTCTAAAATTCTTGGTAAATTTGCCACTTGTCCCTGATCAGTATCTTGCCAGTCAAGAAATGCAGCTATCGTTTCTTCAGCTTGATCCAATTCTGTTCTAGCCTTTTCTGTTTTTTCACTTATTGATGCCGTCAATTCGCATAGTGGTTCCGCCTGGGCGATTTGTTGACATAGAAGCTTGATTTGGGCTATTAATGCCGTATTTATCTGTAATGCCTCTACTCTGAATTCAGTTATTTGTGGAATGCCCTTTGTCTTCTCAAGTTGTGCTGATAGTTGAGCAATCTGCTCATCTTTTGTCTTTAGCATTTGTTCATTTGCTGCCCTCAGTTGTGCCAAGGCTTCAAACAACTCTTTCTGCTTCTGGATTGCGCTGTGATCAATCCTTTGTTTCCCTGCCTGCAATTGTTGAGTTAATTGATTATTTACTTTCTGTTGTGTCAATAATTGTTGTTCTACCTGCTCCTCTTTCTACTGTGCTTCTGTTAGCTATGCCTGCAATAAAAAGATCTCCTGGTCTTTTGTTTTAAATAAAAGACTCACCTCTGATGATTTGTCTATTGTTGCTGCCGAATAGGTTCCATCATATTGTGATAGTTTTGTTAGGTCATCAGAGGGGTCAAATTCCTCCTTCCAAACCACATTGCCCGTGACCGTTTGTTCTGGGAAAAGGGAAGGTTGATCAGTCCTTCTTCTCTTCCTCTGTCGTTTTACTACAGCTTTATGCCTTGGGCTATAGAAGGCATCCAAGGGAGGAATCTCTTCTACCTGCAAAATGATTTGATCGGAGGGGTCCTTTGGTATTATTTCTACTTCCTTTGAACTGGGTAGGTCGCTTTTTCCACTCGGAACCTGTTGTGAAGTGGTTTCCTGTGTGTCTATTGCTTTCGAAGTTTCGGTGTCCTTTGAACATTCCAGACTACTGATAATAGAATCAAATTGCTGCCATTCCTGGAGCAGTTTTTGATCAATATGGGTATCCACATTTACTTCTATGTTGCTCTGTTTCTGCTCTTTAGTCTGGGTCTCCTCCCGCACTTTCTCCTTCTCTCTAGTCTGGGTTTCCTCCTGCACTTTCTCCTGCTCTTTAGTCTGGGTTTCCTCCTACGCTTTCTCTTATTCTTTTGTTGTAACCGGAGGTTCCTTTGAATGTTGCCGTTCAGGCTCGCTTGATGCTGTTGTTGGGGTTGTTGCTAACAGATCTAGAGGCAGAGTTTGCAACCTCTGTTCTCTAAGTCTGTTGAATTCAACTAACCCTTCATCCTGATATTTCATTCTGGCTAGTGATTTAACCTGAAATATTGACTCGGCTGAGGAGAACAGGTCATCGAACATATCTTCTTTATGATCAAACTTTGTCAATTTGGCCTGTTCAAGTGCATTATAGGCGACTTTGTTGGGATCAAATCACCTATGAGGGAGAGTTGCTAGAGTTAATGATTTTATCTTTGTAGCTTCTTTCTCTGCATGTTTGAAATCATGCAACATGTAGACACCACATCTCAAAGGAAAAGAGGGCCAGACCTGCTTCTTATTTTTCTTGAGAGTCTGTGTAACTCCCTCGGCAATGATCTGATAGGCTATCTCCCTTGCCAGTAGTTTGTCAGTTATGTACAAAGGAAGGACATGAGGTTCGGCTTGGCTGCCGAAAATTCTTATATAAGTAAACTTTTCCTCCCCGAACCATCTTCCTATTGATGTTAAATCAATCCCTGCTTGGTAGGAAATCTTGGGAGCAGGTTTATCAAAAATAGAGTAATGAATGGGTAACATAAAGCCATTGCAGACTTGGTATAAATGGTGCTTATAGGAAGTTTTCCACAATTTCTGATGGTATATGTGAATAGGCATGGGGTCTTGTGATGTCCACCTCCAGCCGAGCACCGGAAATTCAAAATTAAAACACAGGGTATCTAGAATATAGGCACTGTAGTAGAACGAGGGAATTAACCTTTCAGTAACGCGGGTCTTGTTTCTAAAATCAAGAACAACTGTTGCTAGCTTATCTGACAGTATAGTTGCCCAATCCATTATTTCACTATTACACGCCGCTTCCATCAAGGGAACCATTTCTATAGTGAAATTAGCGGAATCGTGCAACCCCCACAATCTACACATCAGTATCCCAGCATAACAATAAGGAGAACATAGGGAATCAACAGAGTACTTACCAGAAGATTCATGCTTGTGTTTTTGCCGGATTTTGTCTCCAATCCCAGATGGGTTCGGATTCAATTTCGTTATCTTTTCGGAATTTCTCCAAAAATGTCTTGTTGTACTTCTTCTCTGGCTCAGGTAAATGATACATTTGCGTCAAATCATTGGCCTGAAATTAACCAAAGATTCTCCCATCTCTGGTGCAGAAAGTTCTATCTGTGATTGGGATTTCCTCAATTTCCCACCTCACTACATCCGTATATGGGAGAATTTGTTCCCGAGCTGCTATTGTTATGCTCTTAACCTGCAAAGTAATACCCAAACATAGAATTTGCGAAGAAAAGATATCGAGAACACAGAATATGCGAAGAAAATATACCCAGAGCACAGAATAGCAATGATTTTATTATTCAGAGAGAAATGTTCACAGGCCTCTTCGAGGGGGAAACCTCCAATAGAGCAAAGCTCGATTACAAAACAAGACACGATACTCCTCGCAGGGAGCCTCTATCCTTTATATATGACTCATACATGCAATACCACGGGCCAATATCGTGGGTTTTATTAATACCATCTATCTAATACTACCGCCCATTTACCATCTATCTAATACTACCGCCCATTTGCAACTAACTGTGGTCCCGTCATTAATTGCGGGTTAACCACTTACAAATATTAATATGGGCTTTATTGACTCTTCACTATGACGTGATCCCATGACATAAATAAGGGGGTTAGGGTGGGACCCCATGACATAAATAAGGGGGTTAGGGTGGAATTAGGATCTACCTGCAATTGAGAAATGAGTTGGGAGAGCCCGGGATGTGAAAACCATTCCCTACGAGCCTCTTCAATCCAATCGGGAATGGGGAGGGAAATTGCGAGCAGAGTACTTTCCTCCTCAAATTGGCGCGACAATGCATCTGCTACCATGTTGTCTTTCCCTTTCTTGTAAATGATCTCATAATCATATCCCAGCATTTTGGCTAACCATTTATTTTGTTGTGGGGAAGATAGGCGTTGTTCCAAAAAATATTTAAGACTGTGATGATCTGTGCGGATTTGGAAACGTCGCCCCAACAAGTAAGGTCGCCAGGTCTCGACTGCATGTAAGATGGCCATCATTTCCTTCTCGTAGGTAGATTGGCCCAGATTCCTCCCACTTAGTTGTTGGCTGGTGAAGGCCAATGGTCGCCCTTCCTGCATTAAGACCGCTCCAATACCTGTTCCCGAAGCATCACATTCAATGAAAAATGATTTGGTGAAGTCCGGTAGTGCTAAGACAGGAGTGGAACACATGGCGGTTTTGAGAGCGGTAAATGCCTATTGTGCTTCCTCGTTCCAGAAGAAGGAATTTTTCTTTAGGAGTTGCGTTAAGGGTTTCACTATGCAGCCATAGTTGCGGACAAATTTACAATAATAGCCTGTGAGACCCAAAAATCCTCTCAAGCTTTTCAAGGTCTTAGGTTGAGGCCATTCTTGCATTTCCTGGATCTTTTTGGGGTCCACCTTGACACCTTCATGCCCCACAATGTGGCCCAAATACTCAACTTCTTCCATGCCAAACGAACACTTAGACATCTTGACAAATAATTTATGCGTGCAGAGCAGTTGCAAGAGTAGATCTACATGCTGAAGATGTGCCGCCCAAGTGCCACTATAGATGAGGATGTCATCGAAGAAGACAAGGACAAATTTTCTGAGATATGGTTTGAGGAGGTGATTCATAAGGCTCTGAAAAGTAGAGGGGGCATTACAGAGACCAAATGGCATGACTAGGAACTCATAATGGCCTTCATGAGTTCTGAAAGCTGTCTTGGGAATGTCGACATCCTTCATGCGAATTTGGTGGTAGCCTGAACGAAGATCCAACTTAGTGAAGAATTGAGCCCCATTGAGTTCGTCCAGCAAATCGTCAACCACTGGGATGGGAAATTTATCTTTAACTGTTAACTTATTGAGGGCCCTGAAGTCGGGACACATCCGCCACTCCCCATCTTTCTTGAGGACCATGACCACTGGGGATGAATAAGGACTAATGCTGGGACGAATGACACCTGCTTCCAACAATTCCTTGATGATTTTTTCTATTTCATTCTTTTGGGTGAACGGATATCTTTATGGCCGCACATTTGGGGGTTGGGCCCCTGGAACCAATGTGATGCTATGATCATGTTCCCCTCGCGAGGGTGGAAGCTCATGAGGCTTGTCAAAGACCGTCCGATGTTTATTTAAAATCTGTTGCATCTCAGGATGAATTGGCGGAGACATGGTGTCTACTACCTGGATGGCATTGAATTGAGCTACCACTCCATGATGGCCCTTTTTTAACAATTTTTCCATCCTATGCGAGCTGATGATAGAGGAGGCTCCCGCTTGTAGTCCACGGAGGGTATGTGTGGAGTTGTTCTGCTTAAAAATCATATATAACTCCTGGAAATCCATTGTGATTGGCCCAAGAGTGCGGAGCCATTCCGCGCCTAGGACAATGTCGCAACCCCCCATGTGTATTGCAAACATGTGGGTTTTCAATTGATAATCCCCCATTTGAATTTTGACATTTTCACAGCGACCTTCACATTTCATTGTGCCCCCATCTGCAATCTGGACTTGGAAGTTAGAAACTGCCCGGACGAAACAATGTGCTGCTTCAGCGATCTTTTGATGGATGAAATTATGGGTACTTCCACTATCAATCAAGACTACTACTGGGCGATGTTTAAGAAAACCCCTGATTTTGAGAGTTTGAGGGGAATAAATTCCTGCCAATGCATTTAGCGAAATAATTGGTTCATCAGATACAATTTCCTTTTGGTTATCTTCTTCGATCTCCACCGGTTCCTCAAGTGGTGGATCTTCCTCGGTGGAGCTGTAGTCAGTGGCATCTATTTGAAAAAACTTGTGCTCTCTGCATTTATGACCTGGGGAATATTTTTCATCACAGTAGTAACATAGTGCTTGCTTCCTTCTTTCGGCCATTTCCGCAGATGACACCTTTTGAATCTTAAGTGTCTGAGTCGTATTGGGAGCCTGTGAGGGACGACCTTTAGCGGGGAAGTTGGGGCGGCTGGATTGGGCTGTTAATGCATGTTCCACCTTATGGGCTACCTGGCAAGCCTCTGTGCATGTGGGAGGGTGGTGGAGTAGAATCTGAGCTTTGATGGCTTCTTTAAGACCGCTGATAAAGCATTCCATGTAGAACTCATCTGTGAGACCCCTAGTGCAGAAGGCTAAGGCTTCAAAAGCATTAATATATTCCTCCACTGTACCCGTCTGTCGGAGCTTAGTGAGACGCCCCAAAAAAGAGTCTTCCTGTTCAAAGTGACTGCGAAGAGTTTTGGCAAATTGGACCCAATTCTGAAAATGTCCATTGCAACTCTGATGCCATTCCTTCCATTGCCATCGTTCATTGTCCAAGTACATGGTGCCCACCATAAGCTTAGTCCCCTCATCTATGATATGATTCAATTGGAAATACTGCTCCATTTGTGCTAGCCATGTGGACGTGTGAGAACCGTCAAATTTATGCATATCCAACTTGGGAGGTCGCTGACTAGGTGGTGGATGGGTGTGCCAGACGTGCTGAGAGTGGCTAGACTCACCCTCATGGTATTCATGGCCATTATACGCCTCCTCGTGGGCTGGCTCCTTTCCCTTTGGGAGTGCATCATGTATCTGGTTACTTATTCCTTTAAGCTCAAGTTCGATATTCTTCACTGCAGTTTGGAGGGAGTGCACATGGTCTTCAATTTTGTCGATCCTTTCATTGGCCATCGCTTGAGCGCGAGTTTCTACCATACACCAACCTGAGGAAAAAATTGGGACCGCCTAAAAAATTTTTACTAAGAAATTGAATGGTACCACCTTGCTCAGCTCGTCGTCCTGATTCTGATGGGCTAGGTCACCAATAAGCGCCCCGGAAGATCTCAGACTTTTTTTTTTTTTTTGGAAAACTCCTAACGGAGTTTTACTCCTTCCTGATCAATACTGTAGTCGCCAAATCCTCAGAATGTCAATGCCGCCAAACGTCCTGCGAAAATTATATCCAGGGACAGGAACCCTTCACAACTACTCCGATCTGGTGGATCTGAGAGATCTGAATGGTGGAACAACTACTGCTGCTGATCTGATGGAGCTGCGGGACTGATGTTGGCTGTTGCTGCACTTGCTGATCTGGAATAGGTGATGTGTGATCCCCCGATAGAAAGGGAACTATGGTCTTGAGGAGTGTCAGGTGCTACAGATCGCAATATACATAAGGGTCTGACAGTAGTACTCGGCCCAATGTTTCAGGCTCTAACTAAGGAGGATCGACCATACCCTTAGCCGTACAACCCGACTACCCTATCGTACGGGCGAGTAATCTCTCCGAGTGCTGTTCTCGGTGTACTATAGCCACAAGACGGCCGAAGGTTTATCTATGGCGAGGTTTCAAGGGAGCTAGGGGGCTTCTTATATACCCAGAGGGTACGTGGAAGACAGTCCGTGCGCGGTTCTGTCTAATGCGCTACTACTCGAAGGGGTACCCAAAGGGGTTACAAGGGAGTCCAACAGACGTGACCACCTCTTGTATTTCCTGCGTGCATGCCTCCCCAAATCCGCAGGTTTGTGCGCTTAACGATAGATCCCATGGTTTAAAGACGCCGGAACACGTCTCTATCCAAAAACATTTTGCTAAAATTTGGAGATCCCACCGAGCCCTGGAAAGTGCTCTGATACCACTTGTTATGCTCTTAACCTGCAAAGTAATACCCAAACATAGAATTTGCGAAGAAAAGATACCGAGAACATAGAATATGCGAAGAAAATATACCCAGAGCACAGAATAGCAATGATTTTATTATTCAGAGAGAAATGTTCACAGGCCTCTTCGAGGGGGCAACCTCCAATAGAGCAGAGCTCGATTACAAAACAAGACACGATACTCCTCGCAGGGAGTCTCTATCCTTTATATATGACTCATACATGCAATACCACAGGCCAATATCGTGGGTTTTATTAATACCATCTATCTAATACTACCGCCCATTTACCATCTATCTAATACTACCGCCCATTTGCAACTAACTGTGGTCCCGTCATTAATTGCGGGTTAACCATTACAAATATTAATATGGGCTTTATTGACTCTTGTTTATGACGTGATCCCATGACATAAATAAGGGGGTTAGGGTCGGACCCTAACATCTATCCAATGAAGGAAGGAGTTGGCTAAGTCCTTTAAAGTACCATCAGATTTCCGAGTTGCATCTGTCATGGCTTGTACTGTTGTCACCTTAGGTTCTTCGGCCTTAATCAAATTATAGGTACTTTGCCAAGTAGTTTTGCCGAGACCTGAACATACAGTATCAGATATCAATCCTTTCTTTTTGTTTGCTGGATCAGCGACGACTTGTCCTGTGGCTGGCGCAGCGGAAGCGACTGTGGTTTTCTTAGACTTCTTCCCCATTCTGCTTGAGTTTTATGCTTCGAAAGAATTCTGCACAGGAGTGGAAATAAGCGTAACACAGAGAATTGGTAGTGAAAACCAAATATGAGCGAGATATATTGATCAATGCATGATGAGGGATTAACTTTAAAGTGGCCGCGGATACAATCTATGAGAAGATTTTAGGACTTACTATTACATTGAATGGCCGTTAAAACCTGCCAATCCTTTAAATGCCCATCATATAATTAATCGGCCGAATGATTTGTTTAAGCGTGCCTTGGATGTTTTGGCAGTTGAGCGCAGGTAAATCATTGTTCGAAAGATAAGGCCCTTAATATGAATTAATCGTAATATCCCTCTGCTTTAACGGCTTTTTTGAAGTTTGCGCTTTTGGCTTTATCGCAATCGGGCGTCGGGGAAAACTTAAATCCTTATATTGACACCTTTTGAAATCCCCGATCGCCGATAGCGATATCGCATCGCATTGGGAGTATGGGCACTTTAAGAAAGCATGGATGGTATATCGCCGATCGCCGATAGCGATATCGCATCGCATCGGGTGTATTAACTGGGGCGCTTTAAAAACATGCATGTTATATCGTCGATCGTCGATAGCGATATCGCATCGCATCGGGGCGAAAGGAACTTTATCGCATCGGAGAAAACCAATGGGCCTTTAAAGTATGCCTCCTATGTCATTGCGATATGCGATCTTGCGATCGCTTTATTGCAATGATAAAAGATTGATTATTTATATTATAAGACCAAAATTCATTTGTCCAAAAGGTTTTTTATAATTTTTTCATTTCGTTTTCGGACCTTTTTGAATAATACAATGTTGATACCAATCAAAACTGAAAGGGACCCATTCCATATGATAGTTTTTTGTGAATAAAAATGATATGAAATGGGGGGTTGTTGTAGAGCACAACAATTGGCGATTCGCTGGAAGAAACAGTTATCTCTGAAAAGTATGGAAATACTTAAACTTTTTCAAAATAGAGTTCTCATTAAAGGGGAAAATTCTAATATAACTAGGTATATATGCATTCTAAATAAAATGAATCTATCTTTGTTAATTTCCTCTCTTGTTTAAAATTAGATACATTCTAAGTTTTAAATTGGCCTTTATTGGTTTATAATGATAAAATAGAGAACCTTTCCAAATCAGCTTTTAGAATTGACTCCTTTGTCATAGGTAGAGCCTCTGCTGCCAGCAAACGTTCATAGTTTCGACAGGGATACCTTTAAACCATATTATTGTCCATTGTCCCATCCATTTAAGAGTGTGATTAACAGAATGAATTCAAAACATGTTTTCATATTTTGTATTTCCTTTCTTTTTCTGTTATTGATAAGATAAAAAGCCATTGTCCTGGTTTGGTGGCTAGCTATTGACAATGCCATTCACTGGTAGTAATCTAACCGAACAAGCTGGCTCGTGATGAGACCCCTTGTCTTATAATTCTAAGCCATTACCCTGTTTTGGTATGCAGTATTGGTAATGTCGGTTAAACTATTTCCCTATGAACATGGTAAGCAGGCTTGTAATAAGACCTCTTATCTTTAATATCAGATATTTTAGAATTACACTCTGAGTAACCATAAACTTTGGTGAATGGGATGGACAATTTTCTCCTTAAGAGTAAATGGATGACAAGGTAAGAGTTAAAGATGCTGAAGTTGGATTAGTTTCTGTTTTGATATTGATAACCTTTTTGTGACCAATTTGAAAACATAAAATGATTTACAATACTTCTAAACTTTGAGAAGGGTTCACAAAAATTGAAGTGTGGTTTTGGAATGCAATTATACCTAGTTTCCTAGAAATTATCCCTCTTGTGTAAGACTTCTATTATTTTAAAAGTAAATATCATCACTACTTCTGTTGAGCAACTTTTAAGTACAACAAAGGTCAATGGAAGATACCTTACAACTTTATTTTTTAATGGTCCTACAAACTACAAAACTCTATTAAGCTAAAAAAAGGAGAAGGGGTTACCTCCTCAATTAAAGAATTTCTTTAAGATAAGGCCATTAACAGGGAGAGAATCTCTCAAACCTGATAAATCTTGTAATATGAAGGTCGAATGGCCTATCTTTTCACAGATCTGAAATGGCCCAAGCCACATCTTCTGGAACTTGGTGTGTTTTCCCTTGTCCTCATTGGTTTTGTCCCATTTCAGAACTAAATCACCGACTTGAAATTGTTTTGAACCGGATGAGACTGAATCAAAGGATGACTTGATGATTTGATGATGTTTTGCATGAATAACCTTGGCTTTTTCCCTTTCCTCTTCTAATTTTAGAATTTGGTCATGTCTAAGTTGAATAGAAGAAGAAGGGCTTTCCTCAATAAACTGAACTAGGGCTAGAGAAGGAAGGACAAGATTTGTTGGTAACACTGCTTCTTTTCCATACACAAGGTTGAATGGAGAGGAACCTATGGAAGCTTTCTGTGTTATCCTATCAGCCCATAGTGCAAATATTAAGGATTTGTGCCATTTTTTATGATCCTGTTCGATGGTTCGCTTAATAATTTTAATCAGATTTTTATTTGTAGACTCTGCTAAACCATTACCCTGAGGATAGTAATTAGCAGAATATTTTAATTTAAATCCTCTTTTAATAGCGAAATCAAACATAGCATTACCTAAAAAGTAAGATGCATTATCAAAAACAAGAGCATTTGGGACACCAAACCTGGTAATGATGAATTGATCTATGAATTCAATGATTGCCTCGGAATTTGTTGTCTTCAAAGGAATTGCTTCAACCCACTTAGTAAAATAATCAGTAGCAGTAAGGATATACTTATGTTGTTTGGAAGAATGTGGAGTAATTTCCACAATGATTTGCAATCCCCATTGCTCAAATGGATGTTCAATGTTGACCGGTTGCAAAGGAAAAGCTGATTTTCTTTGTCTTCCACTAGAAGTTTGACAATTTCAGCATTTCCTTACATATTCATGAGCATCTCTAAACAGAGTGGGCCAATAATATCCAGCATGAATGATTTTGTGCGCTGTTGTGTCAGCTCCAAAATGTCCTCCTGCTGGTCCATCATGTAATTCCTGCAAAACCTTTTGTGCTTCAGGTTTTTCTAGGCATCTTAATAAGATTGAATCATAATTTTGCCTAAAAAGCACATCATCAATAATTGTGAAATTTTTTGCTTTCAATCTAATGGCCCTTTTGTTTTCGTAAGACAGGTTAGGAGGTGCATATCCATTTTTTAAATAAAATATTAAGTTAGCATATTGTGATTCAAAATCAGTAATACTTATCTGGTTGATTTCTTCGGTTTGATCTGTATCACCTGATTCTGGAATGTTGGATGCTCCTGCCAATAACTTGCAAAAAACTTGGCCTCTAACAATCTTTGCTGGTTTAATTTCTAAGTCATATTCTTGAAGTGTTGTAACCCAGTTTTCCCTTTTTTCACCTAGTTCCCTTTGGATTAATAGTTGCCTTACTGCAGGGAAAGGAACTATAACTTTTGTGTGGGCTTTTAAAAGGAAAGGTCTGTAATGTTTGACAGCTTTATATACAGCAAAGGCTTGTTTTTCTACTTTAGAGTAATTCAATTCAGCACCCTAAAGATTTGAACTATAGAATGAAATGGGTGCTTCCAAATTGTGATCATTAAGCTGTGTGAGTACTGCTGCATAAGAAAAGTTGGATGCGATAGTATACAGTGTGAAATGATTAGAAAAATTAGGAGTATTTAAGGTTGGGGCATTGATTATTGATTGTTTGATTAAATCAAACGCTTCCTTTTCTACTGATCCCCACTTAAAGACTGAATTTTTCTTAATCATAGTTTGAAGTGGCAAAATGATTTGAGAAAAGTCTGGAACAAATCTTTTGAAAAAATTGATTTGGCCTAAAATGACTGCATGGATTTTTTATTATGAGGGAAAGGGATTTCAGAGATTTCTTTGATCCTGTCAGGATCAATATAAATGCCATCTTTAGACACAATAAAGCCTGAGAGCTTTCCTTGGTCAAGAGCGAAGAAATATTTTTTAGGGTTAAGAGAAATACCATATCTTTTGCAGCGTTGAAAGATTTGATTTAAATCATGCAAATGATTGGACTTCTCCTTAGAAAATACAGCAATATCGTCTAGGTAGACGACTACTGTCCTATTAATCAACCCTTTAAAAGCTATATCCATCACTCTTTGGAACGTCGCTCCTACATTAATAAGTCCGAAAGGCATTTTCTGATACGCATATATTCACCATTTTGTTATGAATGTGGTTTTGAGTTGGTCATCAGGATGGACCAAAACTTGGTTATATCCTGAGAAACCATCTAGAAAGGACATTAACTCAGAGCCTGCTACTGATTGGAGTATCTGCTCCATAGTAGGTAATGGGAAATTATCTTTTAAGCTCGCCTTGTTCAAATTTTTGAAATCTATACAAATCCTAATGTCGCCATTTTTCTTTCTGACTGGCACCATATTGGAGACCCAGTTTGAGTACCGAACGAGATAAATAATCTTAGCTTTCAAGAGTTTATTAAGTTCAGATTTTATTTGACTCTCTAAGTTCGGATGTATTTTCCTCAACTTCTGCTGAATTGGTTTCTGTTCGGGAAGCATTGGAATGGTATGCTGGATGATGGATGTATCATATGTCTTTAAATCATCATATTTCCAAGCAAAAACTTGTTTATTTTTCCTTAACAGTCTAATGAATGCTTCCTTTTCTTCCAAGGAAAGTCCTAGTCCTAAATTAATGTTTTGAGGAGTTTGCTCAGTGTCAAGTTTTATCAATTCAAACCTTAGGGTAGAGCTTTGGAGCTTTGCATTAGTCACAGGTTTAAACCTGTCTTTAATATCATAAAGATCCTCAAGCTTCCCCACAGGCTTAGGGATTGAATTCTCCTCGGGTTTACCTCTCATTTGAAGGTCATGCTCATTTTCCTCAATGATTTGATCATCATAGGACTTTTCGGAAGTTAAGAACTGTAAAATGTCTTCATCATGGTTGAATACTCTCCAATTAGTGACATTGTCAGGAATTGATGGCCTAAAAAGTAATTCTACTGAAAATCTATTTGGGCTGTAGTCTACGGAAGGTAGGAGCTTGGAAGCAACATTGGCTAGCAGGTCAGCTGCCGAATTTTGAGACCTGGGAATAGAAGAAATATTGAATGCCAAAAAGTGGGAGGTGAGTTCCTGTATCAGCGATTGATAATGTTTGAGATGGGTGGAAAGACAATGAATTGTATTCCTTACCTGTTTGATAATAATTTCAGAATCTCCAAACACTTTCAAATATTGGACCTTGAGGCCAATAGCTTTATATAGTCCTTAGACTAAGGCTTCATACTCTGCTGTGTTATTTGTGCATTCAAATTCTAACCTACAGGACAACATTGTTTTTTCCCCTTGTGGGCTAATCAAAATACATCTTGCTCCTGAGCCCTCACTAGATTTGGACCCATTGAAATATAACGACCAAAATAAAGAAGTATTAACAATTTTATTTACAGTTTTCTCAGTATCATTGAAACATCTTGACCTATCTGTTTGTGAAAAATTTTCAGTCTGAGATGTAAAATGGTTTACTGAGAAAGGGGATGGCTGGGCAGCGAAGTTGCCAAAGAATGACTCTGATGAATAATTCCCCAAAATGTTGTTATTAAATGCTATTGGTTGGTTTTCTTGCTCAAATTCAGTAACTGTATGGGTCATATGTTTTTCCCGATCGATCCTTATTTGATTTGGCTTACCCTTATAGGGAAGCCACATATGTGACCAATCAGTATAAATATACCCATGTAGTTTCTTAGACCAATCCCTACTCAAGATTAAACCATAAAATTCAGGTATATTGGCTATTAGGATATCAATCCTTTGTACTATTCTGGGATCAGTAGATAACCTGATAGTTACGGAATTGATCTCTCCCAAAACCTGTACTTTAGTCCTGTCCAACTGTACAATATGAATAGCAGACTTCTGGGGTTCAATGTTCAGTTTGGAACAAACTGAAGCTGCCATTATGTTAGAAGATGCCCCTGAGTCAATCAAGCAGTTGTGCAGGTTTCTATTGTAGATCTCATAGGTTAGAAGGAAATGTGGAGTATGAGAGTTTGATCTATCTCCTATTAGGACTGCATCAGTAGCTTCGACCATACCAGAAGGTGGTTGACCTGTATCGTTTGCAGCTTTAGCACTGGGAAGAGGTGAAGTAGGAACAACATTAAATTCTTTGAGAAGCAATTTTTGCTGATGTTTTAATTTGCTAAGTTCAAACATGGTAATGTTTGCCTTAGTTTTCTTCATATCATCAACAATATTGTAATCCATTGAATCGGATACTACCAAAGTTTTAGATGTTGAAGGAGTATTTGAGGTTGAAGGTTGGTTTTGAGGAACTGCTACAGGTGGCTTCTTTGTAGATACTTTTTCCTTTGTTGTAGCAACACCTGCACTCCTTTTCTTTGAAGTTGCCTGAACAGGTTTGGAGGTACTTTTACTCCTAGTAGTGACAGGAAATGCTTCTTCTTCATTATCTGTATCGGAGTTAGGCAATATGAAATCCCACATTCCATGACATTCAACAATTTCCTCTTCTTCATCAGTAGGTGTAGTTGTTTCTTCTTCTCCTTCTTCAAGATCTGAATCTGCATTTGATATAACATTTGGTGGTTTTGATTCAGTTTTCTTATAATTTCTAAAGGGTCTTTTGGTTGAGGTTTCAGCTACTTGTTTTTTGATTTCAACCATTTCGTTTGACATAGTCTAGAGGACCTTTTGAAGACCCTCCATGTCATATGGATCTTTTGGGGTTTTCTTCTTTGAATCATCTTTAAAAGAAACATTTTTGGTTTTTCTATCTTCAAGAGCAGCTTTCTTTTCTAGAGCATTAATACGTTTCTCCACAGCAAGTGCTTCTTTCATGTTTTCAGCTAAAGTAGGTTTTCCAGCCCTGTCTACAAAAATAGCTATATTGGCAGGTAGGGCAGTTATATACCATTCGCTTCGGATTTTCTCACTTGGTTTGGAGGCCGTTGGGATTTTATTCAAGAGTTTATTGAATCGGGAGTTAAATTCCTTAATTGGTTCCCTATGCTCTATCCTAAGATTGGAGAGATCGTTTATTAGTGTAGCCAAAGACCTATCATCTCCATACTTAGTAAGAAATTGTTCTTGGCAAGTTGTCCAACTGGTAATGGAACCAGAAGGTAAAGAAAAATACCAGGATCCTGTTGATCCTTGCAAAGTATAAGGGAAAAGCCTAACAACAACATCTTGCTCTGTTACTCCCTTCAAGTTGACTGCCAACATGAAGTTATTAATATGTTCCTCAGCTTGCGTTCCATCATCTGGGTTAAACTTGGGTAGCCATTTTTCAGGAGCATCAGGTAATGCATGCAATGGTGCAGGCATGTTGATTGCACCAGGCCTAGTCCATGGATCTGCCATTATAACAGCAGTAGTAGATGATACTATTGTTGAAATTCCAAATGTCTGGGAAGGAAATGATGTTGTGGAGTGAGCAGGTTGGGATGTTAAAGTTCCTAATCCCTGATGAACAACAATATGTAATGGGGGAGTGGATGGTTGACTTCGCACAGGGGAAGGTGAGATGGAGGATGTGGATGAAAGCTCTTCACTGTCAGATCCCTCAGTATATTTCTTCGCCTTTTTCCTTTTGGGTAAAGGGAACTCAGTGGGTTCAATACCGAGCTTTCCGCTCTGAAGTCTGGTGAGAGGGTGAGGTAAATTGAACTGTGAATTCGCACTGCTTTGCGATACCTCAGATTTCTGTGGTGAAATCGAGAAGCTCTGAAGTTTGTGGATAAGAGACTGAACTTCAGGGGATTCAAGACTTAGCTGTTCTAGAGTATGATGGGTTTGAGAAGTGGTAGTTGATTCCTCTTCTTGTTGTTTGGATACTGGAGAAACAGCGTGCAATTGGAATGTACGAGGTGATGCGGAGGGAGAATTACTCTTAGAATGGCCTGTAGACTTGGGTTTACTTACCATTCACAGTTGATGCCCTCCTTCTAGTGCCAAAAATGTTGATGCCCCGAAAATCGTTGTATCAACATTGGGGGATAACCACCCTGTCCGGACCTTAATACAGCTCCTTTTCCATTTGGAGTGGTGGCTCCGACTTGGGATAATGGGACCAGTTTCCCAGCAATGGATAAACAGAATGAATGAATGATTGATTGACTAATCTAATGATAGGCGAATAACTTAATCTATCGGTGAAATAAAAGAACTACTACTAATCCCGGGAACTATTGTACTTTGAATTGTAGTGCTTGATGATCTATGTTTATAAACAGGCATGTAGATGACTCTATTTAATAAACATGGACTTTTATTCATTCAAGGATTACTTTGCTTAAATCGTTAAACAAAGTGATTAGCGCAATATTGCTATACTTATATATCATCGATACATATATGATCAAAAGAAAAGCATCCCATAAACATCCAATAGTGGAGGGAATAAAGAAACGTTGTTAAAACAAATAAATATATTTGATAATAGCAAAGGCGATTCTTCTTCCAACACAGAAATACTTTCAAACAAAGACAGTAGTGCACATTTGCATAAAAGCTTCCTTGTCAAAATTAGAATAACTGGTCCAGTTTCATAAAAGAATATGGCTGAAGTACAGTAGTGAAACTTCAGTCTTTAAGTCAGGTACAAAACTTTACGACCCTTTCCAAAACAATGAAAGGGTCTATAAATACTTAATTAAGCTAACTATCTATGAAACTGAAATCCTACTTAATTGGTATCAATTGATTTTGAACATATTCTTCTCAGCAACCTGGCAGTCCACGACATGAATCATCAAGTAGGTTGTTTGCCTTTAAACCTGAGCTGACTTATCGCAAGCATCGGCTCCACTTCGGGCGGTCTGTTGAGGCGAGAATTAAGCTGGGCGGCATAGTTGGCATCCTGAATATCGGGGATAATATACCCGATTGCATCTGTAAGGCATTTGAGGGTGGCTCTTTGACTGTGTGGTTTTACCAAGAAGAACCAATAGGTGTCCCATGTTCAACTGTTAATTCCAGCAATTATCTCCCCTTTTCCTCTAGATCTGGATAACATGACTGCTCCAATGTTTTCATCGCTGTCAATTTACCTGGAGTGCATTGGGAAATCATGTTTGACAAGTAGAGAGTATTATTAACCAATTCAACCAAATTACTTGTAGTTGATTTGCACCTTGAAATTGCCCTCTCTGTTTTCATTAACTGGGACTGGCATTCTATAAACAATATATCTTTATGTGACTCTAAAATTCTTGGTAAATTTGCTGCTTGTCCCTGATCAGTATCTTGCCAGTCAAGAAATGCAGCTATCGTTTCTTCAGCTTGATCCAATTCTGTTCTAGCCTTTTATGTTTTTTCACTTATTGATGCTGTCAATTCGCATAGTGGTTCCGCCTGGGGGATTTATTGACATAGAAGCTTGATTTGGGCTATTAATGCGGTATTTATCTGTAATGCCTCTACTCTGAATTCAGTTATTTTTGGAACGCCCTTTGTCTTCTCAAGCTGTGCTGATAGTTGAGCAATCTGCTCATCTTTTGTCTTCAGCATTTGTTCATTTGCTGCCCTCAGTTGTGCCAAGACTTCAGACAACTCTTTCTGCTTCTGGATTGCGCTGTGATCAATCCTTTGTTTCTCTGCCTGCAATTGTGAGTTAATTGATTATTTACTTGCTGTTGTGTCAACAATTACTGTTCTGCCTGCTCTGCTTTCTGTTGTGCTTCTGTTAGTTGTGCCTGCAATAAAAATATTTCCTAGTCTTTTGTTTTCAATAAAAGACTCACCTCTGATGCTTTGTCTATTGTTGCTGCCGAATAGGCTCCAGCATATTGTGATAGTTTTGTTAGGTCATCAGAGGGGTCAAATTCCTCCTTCCAAACCACATTGCCCGTGACCGTTTGTTCTGGGAAAAGGGAAGGTTGATCAGTCCTTCTTCTCTTCCTCTATCGTTTTACTACAGCTTTATGCCTTGGGCTATAGAAGACATCCAAGGGAGGAATCTCTTCTACCTGCAAAATGATTTGATCGGAGGGGTCCTTTGGTACTATTTCTACTTCCTTTGAACTGGGTAGGCCGTTGGTTCCACTTGGAACCTGTTGTGAAGTGGTTTCCTGTGTGTCTACTGCTTTTGAAGTTTCGGTGTCCTTTGAACATTCCAGACTACTGCTAATAGAATCAAATTGCTGCCATTCCTGGAGCAGTTTTTGATCAATATGAGTATCCACATTTACTTCTATGTTGCTCTGTTTCTGCTCTTTAGTCTGGGTCTCCTCCCGCACTTTCTCTTTCTCTCTAGTCTGGGTTTCCTCCCGCACTTTCTCCTGCTCTTTAGTCTGGGTTTCCTCCTACGCTTTCTCTTGTTCTTTTGTTGTAACCGGAGGTTCCTTCGAATGTTGCCGTTCAGGCTCACTTGATGTTATTGTTGGGGTTGTTGCTAACAGATCTAGAGGCAGAGTTTGCAACCTCTGTTCTCTAAGTCTGTTGAATTCAACTAACCCTTCATCCTGATATTTCATTCTGGCTAGTGATTTAACCTGAAATATTGACTCGGCTGAGGAGAACAGGTCATCGAACATATCTTCTTTATGATCAACCTTTGTCAATTTGGCCTGTTCAAGTGCATTATAGGCGACTTTGTTGGGATCAAATCGCCTATTAGGGAGAGTTGCTAGAGTTAATGATTTTATCTTTGTAGCTTCTTTCTCTGCATGTTTGAAATCATGCAACGTGTAGACACCACATCTCAAAGGAAAAGAGGGCCAGACCTGCTTCTTATTTTTCTTGAGAGTCTGTGTAACTCCCTCGACAATGATCTAATAGGCTATCTCCCTTGCCAGCAGTTTGTCAGGTATGTACAAAGGAAGGACATGAGGTTTGGCTTGGCTTCCGAAAATTCTTATATAAGTAAACTTTTCCTCCCCGAACCATCTTCCTATTGATGTTAAATCAATCCCTGCTTGGTAGGAAATCTTGGGAGCAGGTTTATCAAAAATAGAGTAATGAATGGGTAACATAAAGCCATTGCAGACTTGGTATAAATGGTGCTTATAGGAAGTTTTCCACAATTTCTAATGGTATATGTGAATAGGCATGGGGTCTTGTGATGTCCACCTCCAGTCGAGCACGGGAAATTCAGAATTAAAACACAAGGTATCTAGAATATAGGCACTGTAGTAGAACGGGGGAATTAACCTTTCAGTAACGTGGGTCTTGTTTCTAAAATCAAGAACAGATGTTGCTATCTTATCTGACAGTATAGTTGCCCAATCCATTATTTCACTGTTACACGCCGCTTCCATCAAGGGAACCATTTCTATAGTGAAATTAGCGGAATCGTGCAACCCCCACAATCTACACATCATTATCCCAGCATAACAATAAGGAGAACATAGGGAATCAACAGAGTACTTACCAGAAGATTCATGCTTGTGTTTTGCCGGATTTTGTCTCCAATCCCAGATGGGTTCGGATTCAATTTCGTTCTCTTTTCGGAATTTCTCCAAAAATGCCTTGTTGTACTTCTTCTCTGGCTCAGGCAAATGATACATTTGCCTCAAATCATTGGTCTGAAATGAACCGAAGATTCTCCCATCTCTGGTGCAGAAAGTTCTGTTTGTGATTGGGATTTCCTCAATTTCCCACCTCACTACATCCATATATGGGAGAATTTGTTCCCGAGCTGCTATCCGATGAAGGAAGGAGTTGGCTAAGTCCTTTAAAGTACCATCAAATTTCCGAGTCGCATCTGCCGTGGCTTGTACTGTTGTCACCTCAGGTTCTTCGACCTCAATCAAATTATAGATACTTTGCCAAGTAGTTTTGCCGAGACCTGAACATGTAGTATCAGATATAAATCCTTTCTTTTTATTTGCTAGATCAGCGACGGCTTGTCCTGTGGCTGGCGCAGCGGAAGCGACTGTGGTTTTCTTAGACTTCTTCCCCATTCTGCTTGAGTTTTCTGCTTCGGAAGAATTCTGCACAGGAGTGGAAATAAGCGTAACACAGAGAATTGGTAGTGAAAACCAAATACGAGTGAGATATATTGATCAATTCGTGATGAGGTATTAACTTTAAAGTGGCCACGGATACAATCTATGAGAAGATTTTAGGACTTACTATTACATTAAATGGCCGTTAAGACCTGCCAATCCTTTAAATGCCCATCATATCATTAATCGGCCGAATGATTTGTTTAAGCGTGCCTTGGATGTTTTGGCGGTTGAGCGCAGGTAAATCACTGTTCGAAAGATAAGGCCCTTAATATAAATTAATCGGAATATCCCTCTGCTTTAACGACTTTTTTGAAGTTTGTGCTTTTGGCTTTATCGCAATCGGGCATCGGGGAAAACTTAAATCCTTATATTGACACCTTTTGAAATCCCCGATCGCCGATAGCGATATCACATCGCATTGGGAGTATGGGCACTTTAAGAAAGCATGGATGGTATATCTCCAATCGCCGATAGTGATATCACATCGCATCGGGTGTATTAACTGGGGCGCTTTAAAAACATGCATGGTATATCGCCAATCGCCGATAGCAATATCGCATCGCATCGGGGCGAAAGGAACTTTATCGCATCGAAGAAAACCAATGGGCCTTTAAAGTATGCCTCCTATGTCATTGCGATATGCGATCTTGCAATCGCTTCATCACAATGATAAAAGATTGATTATTATATTATAAGACCAAAATTGGTTTGTCCAAAAGGTTTTTTATAATGTTTTCATTTCGTTTTCGGACCTTTTTGAATAATACAATGTTGATACCAATCAAAACTAAAAGGTACCCATTTCATATGATAGTTTTTTGTGAATAAAAATGATATGAAATGGGGGGTTGTTGTAGAGCACAACATGACCTAAGTGAGCATGTGATATATTATATGTCAAAAGGCCTAGCTAGTCTCGAACTCAGATATTCACATGTGGAAAAGTTGTCCTTGGCAATTGTCTTTGCTATCAACCACTTCTAACATTACATACTACTGCAACAAACTATTGTCATTGCCTTGAAGAATCCCATGAGACACATTTTGTCTTGTCAAGTCATTGGAGGGAAATATTCCAAATGGATAGTGATCCTCCAACAATTTGATTTCATTTTAACTACTGCCAAGGTGAAAAATTCCTTAGTCTTTGCCTAACTTTTGTCAGATATTTCCATTATCGATCCTAACGAGATAGCCCAGGATCCCCTCAGGATGAAGCTGTCTATATTATCGACTCTATTGACCCTTGGTATGGTGACATTCTTGTCTAACTCCAAGTGCAATGTTTCCACCCTGAACTATCGTCTGGTGACTGTCGTCGCATCTGCCACCAATCATGACACTATTTAGTGCTTAAAGATACATTATATTGTCGTGGTGCTGATATAGTTCTTTGGCATTGCCTCACTCATCAAGAGGTGGAACATGTTTTAAATGACTGCCATGCTGGGGCATGTGGCGGTCATCTTTTTGGCATATCTACTGCTTAGAAAATTTTGCACGTAGGCTACTACTGGCCAGCCTTGTTCAAAGATTGTATCAAGGCTATCTGGCAGTGCCACCCTTATTAAGTGTTTACAAAGAAAATGCACACTCCTTCAGCCCTACTACACCCAGTTATCTCCGTTGGCCCCTTTTCCAAATGGGGGATAGAATTCGTCACTTGAAACCCCACTTCCTCTACTGGACACAATTACATTATAGTAGATGTGGACTATTTCACAAAAAGGGTTGAAGCCCTTCCCTCTTTCTTGGCTGATGGAGAAAATGTGACACTATTCCTATTCAATCAGGTCATCTGTCACTTCGGTGTGCTTCACACGATCATTACAGACCATGGGTCTCATTTTCATAATCACATGATTTCTGACTTAACATTGTTTCTCAATTTTCACCAAGATCAATCATCCTCCTACTACCCCCAAGCTAATGGACAAGTAGAAGTTGTCAATGGCGTCTTAAAGACCATGATATGCAGGTTAGTAGGGAATCATAAAACCCATTGGCATCAAAAAGTACATCCTACACTGTGGGCATACCGAACTTCAGTAAAAAGTACTACAGGTTTCACACCTTTTCAACTAGCTTATGGCCTGGAAGCAGTTTTACCAATCGAGTGTCAGATTCCTTCCTTACAAATCACTATTGAACTCTTACTCAACACCACTGCCAAAGAAGAGTGCTTGCTATACCTAAATAAACTCGATGAAACCCGTCGAGATGTCGAATTGGCACTCGAAGCCCACAAGGGTCGGGTCAAAGCCTAATATGACAAAACGGTCAAGCCTCATTCTTACCAAGAGGAAGACCTTGTTTTACTCTAAGATAAAACACATGACCTCTTGGGGGCAGGAACGCTTCAAACCTTATGGCTCAATCGATATGTCATCACAAAATCCCTCTCAAAAGGGGCATATGTCAAACTTCAAGACTGGGAAAAGTCCCACTCGCTGAGCCCCTAAATGGGCTCTATCTGAAAATGTATTAGGCCTAGTACTGCACTAGGCATGTGCCTTGTAATTTTATGTATTTATAAGTTTTTCTTCTTTTCTATATGACTAGTTTTTTTGGTATTTCTTGAAGTATTTGTCTCATACATATTTCTCGTTATGTAGATGTCTTCATTACCCTTAGCATACGTAGGATACGCGGATGGTGCCAGTTGTCACACATAACACATTACAACAGCTGCTTGGGTCATTTACACACTTGAGTCAAAACTGTTTTGTTCCGGGGGGTCTTTATTGGTACTGCCACCAAAAATATTATTGAGTACATGTCTGTAATTTCACTTCTTACTAAAGTGTCATCAAGGGACATCTCCAATTTGGTGGTCAAGTTAGACTCTCAACATTTTGTTATGCAATTGACAGATCATTATCACATCCGTAATCCAATCTTGTTGCATCATTATTTAAGGGTACGACTCTTGGAACGTCAATTTGAGTTTATTACATATGAACACATTCCTCAAGAATCTAACATAGTTGCTGATTCATTACCAAACTATGTGCTAGATTGGAATCTATCTCATTCATTATAGATACATGTATGAAAGTAAATATTTACACAGTTAAAAATTTACAAAAATACTTAAAAAACATTTACATCATAAAATACCAAAATATCTGTATATATATATATATATATATATATATATATATATATATATATATATATATATATATATATATATATATATATATATATATATATATATATAGATGTATCAAATCCAGTCTTTTACATCAAAAAATTTCACAAAACTTGGTTGTTTTAAGTACAAAATGGCTGCTAAGCCTAGCTATAAACACATGCTGGCTATACCACACGTTTGCTAATAGAGACTACTACTCAGGAAAAGACAATACTGCTCTCGCTATCCTCCAAAGAGGAACTAGAAACCGCTCAGGCATATCAACTGTGTGTCGCTGCATATGAGTGGGGATATCCCTCATAGGAAGGGGGGTCACACCCATGCTCAAGCCCTCCAGGATCCTCAGAACCTCGTGAAGACTCTTAGCATCACCCCCATCTGTGGATAGTTGGCCTCCTCGCCTCACTTAGTGAGGCTCGCCTGTAGGTTGCACCGGTACCACATTTGTGTCAAGAAAAAAACTTCATGTCAGTACTTGTTCACCCATAAAATCAACAAAAACACAACATAAACATTCAAAAGCTTAAAATTACTTTAATTACTCTCAAATAAACCTTCTTACCTCGAGGCCCCCAGTTTGTACCAAGTGGAAAAATCAAGTTAGGATCACTTGTAAAGTCCATGCCCTCATAGGCATAGTCGTTTATCATCACAATCTGACCACTAAGACATTTGAATAAATCCTCTTCAAAAAAATGTCAGATGGGTCCTCCTCTTATCCGAGGATCAAGTAATCCCCATCTCCTCTACCTAGGCTCCCTCGGCTCAAGGAAACCTAAGCTCATCCGTGGGCGCATAACTGGCACCCTCTCAAGTATGAGGGAGACAATGAGAGTGTCATACCCAAAACTCTGTTCAGTCTAGGTCTTACATACAGTTAACTCTGTCTTCAACTGATGAAGCACCGCCTCGCACTATTTGAATATTTGTGGCTGGACATGGTCAAATGCAAGCAACAGTTGGGCCTTTTTTTCAACACGAGGACTTTTAGACCCCACCAAGCACACAATCATCCATAAAATGGCCCTCATAGATCTAGATCTAATCCTCTCTATAGGGACTCTGTTACTAACAAGTCTACTTTCAAGGATACAATAAGCTCAGACCAGCTCCACGGTGGATTGGGGATCAGGCCAACCACTGGTCAAGTTTTCCCATGCTCCTCTACACGACAAACCAGTCAAGAAATATATATCATCCTGGTCAATATCCATCTCATGGTCAACGATCCAGAACACCTGTTTGTGTTCATCCTAGCATTGAATAATCCATCTCAAAAGGTCCTCCTAACCTTTCATCAATTCCAACTATGCATAATTCATCCAGCCACATCGGCACAATGCAAGTATGCATGCTAGATCATTTCGCATAAGAAATTTTTGTCAATCATGGGCCCATTCTCTCCGTAGACTAGTCATAATGGCTCAAAACCTACACAAATCAACCCAAAAAACAATCCAAATAAGGCAAAAAATATTAAAAAATCACTACCCAGGGTTTTGGGGTGTGCCCTCATGCACTATTCCCCCCTAGTGTCAAACATGGAGGATTAACGCCTTCCCCCAGGTTGTAAAGGGAGTTTAACACTCCTTAGAGGCCTGGAAGGGGGCGTTAGGCGCAATAAATGATCTAGGGCTCCCTAGATATCTAAAAATACACCTCAAAAGCAGATAAAAAAGATGAATACTTCAATATTAGGGTCTTAGCATCTACCTGGGACTGAGGAGACATCGAATGGTCACTCGGATCGTCCGCAATCGTCAGTGGAAAATATGCTCCTCTTTAGCTCCAAAACACTCTCATAGCTCTCAAATGATGCAAATGGTGAACGTGGATGCTCAAGAAGTCCCTTATAGTCACTTTGGAGACATGACTTAGCTTAATTGAAGTCATTAAAGTAGAATTAGTCCATTTCCTATGATATTTATCATGTGCCATGACCCCATATTGGCAGAAATTCCTCATGTTTTGATGAAAGAACTTTCAGGGTTGAACGAAAGAAATGACCATGTTTGAGTCTCAATGATCACTTTCTTTTATGGGATGTTTTCTCACTCTTAAACTGAAAAATCCCTAATTTTTTCAATGTCGGGCTCGTTAAACACTTACGACAATATTCTGAGCAACTCTTTTCTCTCTTTTTCTACCTCACTAAAATGAAAAAGATCGAATGAGCATTATTTTTTGAGACCTTTTTCTCACTCACAAAATTGAAAAGCCCCCGAGTTCCTTCGTCAATCTCATTAAAAACTTATGAAGAAGCTTTGACCATTCTTTTTAGGAACTTTTCTCGCTTGTTAAATTGAAAAAACCCCGAGTTTTCATCATCGGGCTCATTAAAAACCTACGACGACAATATGAGCGCTTTCTTTTTTGGGACTATTTCTTGCTCTTAAATCAAAAAATCCTGGAGATTTTCCCTTCTTTGGGCTCGTTAAATCTACAAAAAAGGAATGAGTAGTTCTTTTCCCTCTTTTTCCTTGCTCATTAAACTGAAAAATATACCTTGAGTTTTATTCAGTTGACTCGTTAAAATTCGATGAAGGTATATTGAGTTTGTCATCACATGACTCATTAACATTTCACGATGAGTATCAAGTTTACTCCATCTCCTCGTACTCGTAACAAAATGAGGCAAACATCTATTGAGCGTAAGTTTCTCTTTATTTGGAGTCAGTAGATTAACTCGCGGAAAAGGAACCTTTTCGGGTATACTACTAAACCTTTGTCACACCCAGTTAACAACTATGAAAAAGGGACCACCCTGGAGTCATTCTTTATGATATTTTTAGACTCTCGAAATATGAAAAGACCATCGAGTTGTCCCATCTGGACTCATTAAATTAAATAGATGAGGAATGGAGTCACTCTTTACGATCTTTTCAGACTCTTGAAACATGAAAAGACCAATGAGTTTTCTTTTCTGGACTCATTAAAATAATCAAATAGGGCATAGAGTGACTCTTTTACTATCCTTTTCAGACTCTTAAAACATGAAAAGACTGACTAGTTTACTCGTATGGACTCACTAAACTAATCAGATGGGGAAAGTGGACAATATAATTGGATTTTGTTCAATATTGTCAAAAACGTTTTTTGGTAGTAGTCACTCCCTTGAACATGGCACTCCCTCAGACAAACCTTCCTTGTGATGGCCTCTCAATATGAACCTTACCATCATATGAGTTTAGCCTATATAGCCTGATGTTCTTGCATCTTTTTATCATAACACTCTTTGGTGTTCATGAGTCTAGTGCTGCATGGTTAAAATCGTTGTCGTGCCTTCTATTGTTCAAGGGAAAACCTTTATCTTCTATTTCCTCCATCAAACCATCAAGCATATCCTATCATCATGCCCTCTATCGCTTTGACCCAATGCTCAAAAGATTCCTCAAAAAAAAATCATTCTTGTCCCATTTCGTGTCGACTGATGTAGGACACCTTATTTCCTACCTTTCGATAGGTCTCTTCCTATCGACTTCAACACTCTATCTAGGAAGAAGACCCAGAAACACTTTAGTGCCTTGGTACTTGTAGACATCAGTGGCAAGTCACCTTGTGTTTGGTCAGGGGTTTTCATTATGGGCTCCTGGTTAAATGATTCTACAAGTGTTCGATGATAAAAACATTATTCACACTTGCTAGATTGTATTATGAATCCTGGAGACCATCACCAATATCAGTGGCCATCCTCGTGTCTATTAACGGTCTCCATTATTGACTGGTAATAAGATGAGTTTGTGCATGTTCGACCTCAACGCATATATTCACATGTATCAATCTATGTTGTTGCAGTGAAGTGGAAATCAAGACCTTTGGTAAAGGCTTACATCACTCAACCTTATTTCCTCTCCCAAGTTGCGTTTATTTGTTTTTTGGAGAAAGCTCATTAGAATGATCCTATTATGACACAGGTTTCGCATTGTGCTTATCGGCGGCCAACATCGTCATATCTCTTTATTAAGAAAATCGCTCTGACATAGCTACTTAGCATGAGAATGCCTGACTCAAGACATGATTTTAGTTGTTTTATATATGTGTTGTATCAGGTTTCTTGTTCCACCCAAAGCTTTGATCCTCTCTCTCTCTCTCTTCCAAAGAAAAGGAAAGTTAAATACAAAGTGTTTCGGCCATCGTCACAGCCTCTGATCTCACACTTTAGGGGGCATTTGTTATACAAGAAAATGACCCCCTCACTAGCTCAGAGGAGAAATACATGATGACTGAAGTACTAACCAAATTCACAGGTCCATTTGTCAAGCTAACGCTATCTAGCCACTAGCAACCTGCTTTATAAAGCTTCCTACCAGGGCTAAGGGTGCGTTAGTGCCTAGGGTAACTCTATTTTTCACCTTGGGGAGAGTGTTAGTGAACCTAAATGAGTTTTGTATGGGTCAAGGGAACAAGTTGACCGATAAATATCTCAAGATTCTCTCCTATGTCAGCTCACAAAAGCAGGGAAACATCAAAAGTGGACCTGTTTGGAGGAATTACTAATTCCTAATGGAGTATATAAATGGGAAAGAGCATAAAGGCATGGAAACATCACTGATTTTTCCTAATGGAACTCATGAAGTAGTTGGCAAACCTATCCTCACATGCTATATATGCAAGGCTAGGGCCATTGTGAAAGGGGTCGAACCATTTGAAAGGATTTCCTATTTGACTGTCAAGCATAGTCTCAAACTAAGGCATCAAAAGAGGTTAAGAAGGGAGAGAGAGAGAGGAGCTAGAGGGGTAAGGGAAGGCTAATACAATTGATGGTTGTAATCACTCTTTTGTACATCAATATAGACTGCAATTATGTTGTCCACTCCACGATGTTGGTAGAATGTTATGAAACCAACTCACAAAAAGATAGATTAACACCTTAAAACGCAGCCTCTTTGAGGGGGAAATCTCCTTTAAATTACACAAATGAATAATTCTTGGATGACACAAATGACAAGACCTCCTTTCCATATATAGGAGTCTAAGGGGTCATAATATAATTAGAGCTGACATAATAATAATAATGTAAGGGCACAATAATAACAATATGGGGACTACATGGGAACAACAATACAATAAGGGGGTTGTACTAATAACAATAAGGCGTTACACTAGTAGTATAGGGACCTAACATGCCCCTCTCCTTCAAAAAGTGTTTCCATCAACGCTTGAGTAGTTCTTGATGCTTCTGTATAGAATTATTGTCCTCACATGTGGAATCTTCAGCGGGTAAGTTATTCCACTTGATGAGATACTTTGAAATTGATTGATTTCATACCTGTCAGTTTCTTGTTTCTGTGACTGCTCCAGGTTCCAATGTGATTTTTTCTTCCTTGTCAAGTTCTAGCAATATTGTTTTAACTAGGATGTTCTGCAACTTTTGAATGAGAAGCCACACTTCTTCGCCCTTCTTCCATTCATCCCTTGTTTTGTTTATCCAATCTGGTTGGATAATAGAAATAACACAAAACAATGATTCCACATCCTTATCATTTCTTGAGAGTGCATCTGCAACAACATTTTTCTTCCCTTTTTTGTATATGGTTTCAAAGTCATAACCCATCATATTTGTGACCCATTTTTTCAGTTCTTCTAAAGATAATCTTTGTTCTAAAAAGTATTTAAGACTATCATGATCCATTTTTACCTTGAAGTGTCTTCCGAATATGTAAGGTCGCCATTTATTAAGTTCATCTAGTATTGCCAACAATTCCTTCTCATAAATAGCTTGCTTGAGTTGTACCTGTAAAAATAACCAATCGCCTACATAAAAAATTATTTCACTGCAATGTTGATCTGCCTGTTGTTTCATTCGATTCTACACCAAAGTGGCATTATCCTTTAAAAGTTGTAGAACTTGTTGTTGATTCTCTATGTGATCTTTCACTCCTTGAATCTTTTTCTTCTTGATATGTCCTTCTATCTTAAGAGTTTGAGGAGTGGTAATTTCTTCCAAGGAATTACAAGATATGGTCAGATTCATTTCTTGATGCTCAATGTGATCTTTCACTTCTTGAACATTTTTCTTCTTGATATGTCCTTCTATCTTGATAGTTTGAGGAGTGGTACTTCTTTCCAATGCTTTACAAGATATGGTTGGATTCATTTCTCATTTCTCTGGGGTTGGTTCCTGGTGTATATCTTCTTCTTTTGATGTTTTTCTATCCTTTCCATCAAACTTCCTCATATCAATCTTTGGAATATGGTGGGTCTTCAATCCAATGTTATATTCTATGAAATCATGATTAACATTTATTGTTTTATCATCATGAGTTTCCTCTACCACCTTTTTGTCATTAGGAGGCCTTTCTTGTAGCAGCTTTGTCCCACCTTCCTTCAAACCTTCCATGTCTTTCTTCAAATCCTCCATGCCTTTCTTCCAATATGATTTCATACCATCGATATCATCTTCCATGGCATATATAAAACTATTTATCTTAGCTTCGATCGTATTATTCAAATCATCCATCACATTTTTATTACTAGGTGTTTCTATTTTCTTGATTCGAGTCATTCTTTTTCTTTATTTTAGGATCTCGATCTTGAATTTGTTGTATCTCTAAAAGTTGGGCCCTCTAAGGTCTAGAATTGTGAATTGTGGTAGCCTTCTATGTCCTGTTTCCAACCCTACAAGTCTGATCAAGATTGGATTCTCCAAGGAAGAGTTATTCCAAATCTCCCACAATGACTTGATTATAGGCTAGTTCAGTAGAGTGAACTTTTACGAAGCACCACGTGTCACTTTTTTGACCTCCGAACCTGAAACAGATACACAAAAATATACAAGTCGTTCTCTTTCTGTAACTTCTTATGAAACTTCAATATGATGCTCAGAAGGAACGTTATGATGATTTTCCCAAGGTCACCTATTTCATATGTAATTCGGGATATTGCAAAAACCCTAAATGTCATGGACCGTATCTCCGAAAATATAGCGAAGACAAATCTGAAATTTGGGCCCGAGCTTCACCATGATTGTGGCTCAAATGGGTTTTAATTTCAAAATCTAATAATTCGTAGAAAACAAATTATAGCTAAAATTCCACAATGACATATTTGAGATGGAATTCTGGAGCTTGCAAAATGCCTAAATTCCTCAGATCATATCTCCAAAAATATAGTGAGACAAGATGTGAAACTTGGTGCGTAGGTTCAAACTGATTTCTTCTCAAATGGGTTTTATTTTAGCTTATGAAAATTTGTAGCGAAAGCATTATAGAAAAAATTCCACGATGACCTGTTTGGAGTAGTGAAACCATAGAATCCAAAGCTCTCATACCAAATATTATGAAACCAACTCACAAAATGATAGAAAAGATAGATCAGTGCCTTAAAACTTAGCCTCTTCGAGGGGGAAACCTCCTTTACATTACACAAATGAACAATTCTTGGATGATACAAATGACAAGAACTCCTTTCTATATATACGAGTCTAAGGGGTCATAATATAATCAAAGCCGACATAACAATAATAATGTAAGGGCACAATAATAACAATAGTGGTCTTCTACGGGGCACAATAACAACAATATGGGGACTACATGGGCACAACAATATAATAAGTGTGTTGTACTAATAATAATAAGGGGTTACATTAGTAGTATAGGAACCTAACAATAACTTTTTTATATATTTATGCAATGTCGTTATTATGAGTGGCTTAGATATATGAAACTAGATATCTTTAGATGTTTATGCATTGTTTATCAAAGTTTTATGTTGTGTTATTAGGCTTGTCTTTTATATGTGCAGGTTTTGATCTAGAGCTAGCTTAGGGGTCTTCCACCTAGCTACATTGCACTCTCTAGCAACACCACACTAAGACTTGAGGTAATAAGTCCTCGCTTTGATATTCATTTGTTAAGCATAGATATGCATACATCTTTGTGACAACTAAAACTAATCTTACAGTCTGCCAAGGATCCCGGGAAGATCCTTGAGGGTTTCTACATCACCAAACACCCATGCATTAATCCTTATAGAAACTATTTCATTTTGTCATCATGACCCTTGGTCTTATGTTGATTCAAATGATGCCACACTCCGGAGTTGTGTCATTGATGTTCAAGAGAAGTTCTATCTGCAGTTTGTTACCTATACATTGTTTTACCTTTTGCTATAGTCTTGATCACACTCATTCATTTCACTTTATTCTTGGTTTCATGTTGATGATGGGGGAATCATTATGACCCTCCTTCAATGGGTCATTTCCTATAGACTTCAGCTCATTATCTAGGAAGAGGTCTTAGGGACTCCCTTTCAGTACCTTAGAGCTTGCATGCCGTAATAGCAAGTCCTTCACATCCAATGAAAATTTTGCATCATTGACCTTTGATTGGGTGATTCCACGAGTGTTTGGCATCAACTTCATTTTCACATTCACAGATTGTATTATTGTACCTTGAGGACCATTGCCATTATTGGCGGTTTATCTCGTGCATGTTAATGGTACACATCATTGGTTGGTAATTAGGTGGTTTTCTAGCATGTTCGACTTCAACACATTCATTAACATGTTAATATTTGTAATTTGATCATGTTGGGGTGGAGTGCAAGACCCTGAGTTTTGTCTAATATGGTTGAGGCTGCATCGAGTTAATATTGTTCACAATTGTGCACATGTTTCTTCTATACAGATGGTTGTGACCATACAGTGGGACTTTATATTCATGATGATGATCATCCTTCTATATCGGGTGGCTGTGTCCATAACGCTTGGATCTTAGATGTAAAAATGATCATTTTCATTCTGGTGGTTGTGCCCATGTCATGGATCTTTTCACATAATCCTTTCTATCCAGATGGTTGCATCGATAATGTTGATTCATGTTTTGATATCATATATGTATATGTATATGCATCCTTGATTTGCAGGTCTCCTAACAGTGTTTGTTCTCGTCCTTGCAAAATCTCATAAATCATCACAACCATCACTCTCTGTTCCGCCTTCATGCTTTAGGAGGAATTTGTTACACATTATTTTTTCATGCCTCTTGCACTTCCCTATGTCATATCCCAAAGTGCCCGAAACTTGTCAATCATGCAGTGTACCCATCCTGATATGCATCTCATATCCTCCCTAAAACACTGATGGAAACATGCCCTAAGCCTTCCCTGAAGGAGTGAGCTCTAAAACCCTAATTTCAGGATCAGTGCGACCCTGACACTGACAACTCGTGCTAATTGTTAGTTGCACTATACTAGCCTCTCTCTGCCAATGCACTTTCTTCTTGGATACCTGCACTGATCCCTAAAAGGAAATTTTTCCCAAAGAGGACAAGAAGCTTCATGATCTATAAGCTTCCAGAACGATGAATTGGAGGTTGTTTGGTGTGGATGTGGTCGAATTCTCCCAATATTTCCCTTTGATATTATCCCTATGAGCTACCTCCTTGACATGAGGGCCTTCTCCTATCTTTGGAGAGATCCTAACTCCCTTTCCCTACCTATATATTCATCCTCTCCCCTTCCCAAATGGTTTGTCTTTGGTTTTTCGCACCCTTATGCTGAGATAGTGCCTACATGCTACTCATTTGGCTTGTTGAAGGAGTGCTTGGAGAGCTTTCGATTGGACTTGGACATTCACTCAAGGAGAGATTATTGAAATCAAGGCTTGGTTGTATGGTTCCTCCTTTATTTCATTAATATATACAAGTGCTAGTTCACTCTCTATAAATTTTTGTGTTAATGCATCATTTATCTTAATGATCCTTGATATGTTAAGTGGATTAATTTTGATTATGCTTGTTGTACTTGTATTTTTTGTTGTGTCTTTGATCTCTTGTATAGGTATCCAAACATTATGTGTAGTAGAGCTTAGCTTGAGGCACAAGTGATTCGAGTTCTTCAACAAAGGAGTATGTTATAGCATCAGAACGAGGTAGGCCATCTTCCTCTTCTTTCATTTTGATTGTAATTTAGGAAAGTGTCATTGTAGATTGTCACGTAGGTTGCTAGTCCCACTCATTGGGCTAGAGGGATAATCTTTGTCGGTAGATAGGATTTTCCTAGAGAACAGTCCTATGACCTTACCAAATATTTCAGCAAATCTAGTTGGACCCTTATGCTCAGAATCATAACAAACTTCAGAAGTGCACGTTTTATTAAAGCTTGTATTTTTGCTAGATCATTGACAACAACCATGTATATTAAAACCATTTTCACTCTGGAAAAACACCTAAAAATAACATGAAAAACACATAAAATTAGCAATGTGAAAGTTTTTGGGAGAAAAACAAACTTAAAATCAATTTTTTTGAACCCTTACTACAGCCATCACACTATTCCTTCATGAACATAGTGACCCATCGCACCTCCTAATATAAGAAGAGTGCAATAGGCCTAGGGCGAATTTTAAGTCCTAAAAAATAAAAATGAAATTCCCAAGAAAATGCATCAAACAAGAAATGAAAACCATGAAAATGAGGAGAAAGAATATACCTTCTACCTAGACATAATGGTACGGGAAATGGCCCACCGGATTGACTGCAATCACCAACTAAATATTGAAGGTAAAAACCACTTAGAGCTCACTCAAATTGGTAAAATAAAAATTGAAAAAGATGAAGTTACTTTTTTCACTTTTATGGTCAAAATAAGTCATTATTTTTTAATTTTTTTCGACCTAATTTTACCATGTATCATGTATTTTTAATGTTTTTATGGTGTTATGAGTAAGTTAAATGATATCAGAATGACATAATGCGGGTTATAAGTTAAATAAAGGTCATTTTGATGAATGAGTATAATTTTATCTTTTTTTCGGGATCGATAAACCTACGAAAAAGGAACCCCCTGGAGTCCTCTTTAAGCTCTTTTTAGTCTCCCAAAACATGAAAATATTGTCTAACACTTGTCTTTTCAATATCATTAAAGTAAATGAAAATACATCTATCCAATATAAGTTTAACCCTTTTCTCGACTGGATATACTATTTACGGAAAATGAATACTTTAGTCGAATATGGATAAAAGGTTTTCCTAGGTATTGTTTTGTGCCTTTTTGGGCGCAAGAGGCAAATTTTAAAAAAGCAATATCTCGGAGTTTTATTTTTTGCCTCTTTTTCAAACTCTCTAAACATGAAAAATAAGTTGAGTTATACCTTCTCTAGACTTGTAAATCTGTTAAACAACATTGGACTTGTCAAGCATGGCGAGACTGAACCACACCTTCTCAAGGTTCACTAAAAATACTTAGAAGGATTCATTCAAAGGATGAAATTACAGATTAAGGATATGTTATACTGCTCAATCTTGCTGAAAAATAAAGAGGTACTGGATAGAAATGGTTTGGAAATTGGGAAAATAGGGCATCAAACCTATAATAGCAGTCATTCACACTTGAACGTAATGCTCGTTTAGTTCATCTATGACTGTTTTGGGTTGGGAAGTCCACTTACCTCTATGTTAATTACACCTCATTGAAAGTCTTCATGATGGATTTTTTAGTCAATGCTGCCAACTCCATATCAATGTCATTGATATGTTAAAGATAAATTCCACCCTAAGTTAACATATTCTACAAAACCCTTAAGCCTTACTTCATGTATGTCACTTCTAAATGAGATCTGCATCATCACATTCTATCTCAAATCTTGATACCCATTTCATGTCGTTGATGGGGGATACATTAAGGCTCTCCTGCAATGGGTTGCTTCCTATTGATGTCAGCAAGTTCTCTAAGAAGTTGACATAGAAACTCCCTTCGGTTCCTTGGAGGTTGCATACCTCAATAATAAGTTTCCTTGCTTTTGATGACAAATTCTCATCATTGGCCTTCCACCAGAAGATTCTGTGTTGTTCAACTTCAACTCATTTATTTGCACCGCATATATTGTATTGTAGTATCTTGAGAGCCATTATTATTATCTATGCTTCCTCTCACATTCATTAACAAATTACATCATTGTTCAATAATCAGATGGTTTCTACCATGTTCAACTCCAACACATTTATTCACATGGTTAGATTCTTATTATTAAGTGATGAGGTAGAAGACCCCAAAACTAGTTTCATCCCTCTGGGCTACGATTTTAGGATTCATACAAGATTAAAAAGTATGATAGCTATGATCATTCAAAAAGTTATCCAAACATGGGTCCACCATCTATCATTAGAAAACGTAATTCTGAATATTGTACATGTACATGTAAATTGGCTTATATGCTGAGTATGGTTATGCCTACTCCAGCATTGATATCATGATTATTATGTATTGTAATAGACAATTAATGATCTTTACCAATATATTATTGATCTGGACTCGTCACATACTAAAGTACTTCATTCCTTAGCCACTTCTTCTGAATTTGTAATTTAAGGGGTAATATGTTATAGGTCATTTTGTCAAATCCAATCAAATGGCCTTGAAACTAGATCAATCAACATCCTTTGGAACTTTACATTCTCCCACTACAAATCCTAGAACAATCACTCTCCAAAAGGTCTAATAATTTTGGATTAAATAACTAGAAACCCTAATTTTGGGTCCCATTGCACTTTCCCTTCTTGCAACTTTCATTGTTGCAAGTTGTACACAAAGCAACATCATTGACTAGCGCATGTTGCCTTCACCAATAAGTGCGACGGCTCTTGAAGTTTTGTAAAAACAAAAAATAATTTTGAATATTCTCTTTCTGGAAGATTCTCGAGTGATTTTAACTATTTACTGTTAGATCAATATCTCGAACTCCTATACTTGAGGTATTATCTCTTTTCCCTAGAACATATCCTCCCCCATATGTGGATCTAAGTCCTATAGTGGTAAATCCCAAACCACCCCATTTACCCTACGAATTCACTGTCCTCCATGGAGTTTGGGTTGCCTTTTGGAGACTCTTAGTTATGCCCTCATGCTTCCGCTTTGTGCTTAGGGATCCATTATCCATCCATGCAATTGAGTTGTGATTGAATGATTGTTTTGTGGAAAGGGAAGGACAATATAGTTGGGAGACATCTAGAAGGTCAAGATCTATAATAGAGTGTAATTTCTCCTACATACATTAATACAAAAAGTTCTTTGTTTTCCTATACTTAGTCTCATTAATTCATATGTATTACAATGCCTTCTTGACTCATTGTTTAGAGACATTAGTATATTATATTTGTATGTTGTAGTTCTTGATTGTTTTAGTTGTTTTGCAGGTTCTACTTATATCATTTAGAGTCGGATCTGGAGCTTACAAGCAAGGAGAAGAGGAGGTCTTGTGTTGGATTCTAGGTAAGTCTTTCTTACATATTCTAAACTTTTGTAAGGAAAACATAATATTTTTTTCATTTTGTTTCTAGATCAAACCACTATATCTAGGGAATTTGCTTTTGTCCACATAAGGAAATTATTTGTCAAACATTAGTGCATATATCATATGCTACAAGATCATATGACATCATTACAAATTAAATTTGATGTTTTGTCTCATGGTGGTTATGACATAATTAAAGGTTCAATTTAAAGACATATGTTATATATGATGGGTGGAAATTTTACTTCCATAACCATTGGTTTATATGCAAAGGGTTGTATGTATTTTGATAATTATTTTGACTTTGGTATTAAAAAATGGAAAGTTTGATACTTCAACATCAAATATTGACAAGGTATCCAAGCATATGTTGCAACAATATATACATTAGAATGTTGGCTTTATGGATTTTGTTGGATTAATTTATACGTTACAAGCTTATGTTTTTTTTTTGAATGCGAGATGGCTTAACTCTTAAGGCATGATTCGTGCACATGGTTCAGATGACATAATTCATGGCTTGGTTAATGTAACATATGTATTGCACTAGGTTTATGTGGTACATGTATTGCGTTGATGGCATAGGTATTACCTATATGATATATGTGATGGCATAGTTCATATGGTGTTATGCATGTGCTTGGTATGTGGCCTACATATTTCATACACGTCATATATGTTGTGTTTCTTTGACATGGCATAAGTCATTGGTTGGTATGGAATTATAGTTATGCTGGTATATGGCATATGTTATGGTTGATGTCTGTTATGTGGCATGTCTAGAAACACTACTCGAATGAATAACTGGCATGAAATAAATCAGAAGGTGGTAAATTTAATGCTAACCTTGTCGTGCACTTAATCAATGATTGAGATTTGTAGCATTTTTGTGTTGCATGGATGAGATTTCATGCATCACATGAGGGTTTTTCCAGGGTTTTGTATGGAAAACACCTCCAAATTTGTGTTTTTACCTTTTCTTTTGACATTTCAGCTATTGTTGCTATCTCAATGATTGATTTTTTTTTTCTCCTCCTTGAACATGAATTAAATCCTTAAATGTATTCTACACTGTCAGATTTGAACTCATTTATGTCAAAGATTTAACAAGGAAAGAGGAATTCATGCATTGGAATTTGTGTTCATCTTGGCCATATGGAAGTTGGGATTTTTGCATAACATCTTTAGGTATTTATGGCTCAGCTTATGGTTAATTATGTAAATGAAATTATTTGGTTTTATTTTAGGTTCTGTTTTGGTCATTCCAACACCCATCCATAATTCAAAATGCTTGGTTTTCCATCTATAAATACACAATATTTTGCTCACCTATTTGAAAAATTAATTGATTGATAAGTTAACTAGAAGATATGGGAAAAACACGAATGAATTTGAAGGATTTTGCTGGTTCTCTGTAGTTTACAAGGAAAAAACCTACACTCTACAGTCATTCTGAAGAGTTCCAGGCATTTGTTCTTATTCTTTGTTACATATAACTCTAATATTATTTTGAATATGTTCAAGAGATTGTTTTTGGTTCCTTTTTGTTCAAAAGAGAAAACTATCATTCTCTGTCTATATGTTTTCAAGTGTGTTTTGATTCTCTATTGTTTACAAAAATAAAACCTTCATTCTCTGACCTATATATATATTCAAGTGTTTTCTATGATTAGTTGATGTATTAATGTTATGCCCCACTATTATTTTGTATAGCTTTGAAGGTTCTTTTTGTTTCTTTTGTGTATTTAAAAATAAACCCTACACTTTACTACCATTTTGAGAAGTTCTAGAGGTTTTTTCTCATTCCGAATTGCATATGAATAAAAACCCTATACCACATTGTTGGTTTTTTTTTTTCTAAGTAAAGACTAATTCTATTAAGTGAAAAGGAAAATAAAGTTACAAAGAGGCAGAGGCCTCAGGCAGGAGCATATGAATGCTTTCCGGAGAAGTGAGCCATCCCAAACTTGGGAAAAGGCCATTACAGTGATGCATAAACCAGCCATAGAAGACTGACATAGATTGGTAAACCATGGAGCAGAAATAGGATAAACCCTTTGAAGCATCAAAAAACCAAGCCTATAGATAACAAAACTGTACATGTTCACCAGGAGACCATTAAATATAGAGCTAAAAAGAAAAAGAACCAGAATGCCTAACCACCTAAGGAAAACTAGAATCTTAAACTTCTGAGTCATAAAGACATGGAACCAGCTTGCCGGACCACCGAAATAGAGCCTGAACATTACAAAAATGGTAGTAATCGAACCTGACCCATGACCCAAAGGAAAAATTTGAGCAGACAGGAAGGAGACCAGGTGGCATCACATAGGGATGTCCTGGTCCAGCGGCTCCTCGATGACAGGGCATGCATTGTCATGCCAGAAAACACCATCACGTTCCATATCTCCCACTCCGCTGCCATCTGGAGGAACCGACTCAGGACGGGTGCCACTGGAGCTAGCAGGGAAAGCCATTGAGACGTTGACGACTGGCGGGTTGCCCCCAGGTGTCTGCAGAGCGCTAGGATTAACCCTCTCACCATGCGCAGCGCCACGCCCCTCCACCTTACCATCATCTGCAGAAGTCTATCCAGACCCAAGGCTAGCCACACCTCTGAGAGTGCCCAACGGATGCTCAACTGTATTACTTGCCGGAGGCCGAACCATAGCCTCTTCCTCACAGAAAATTATGGTGATATTAGCAGTAATGATGGGTTGATTTAAGCCGCTCTGAAATCTGAAGTGGGTAGATTGAAAACCATTATGCAAGAAGGGATTTCTAACAGGGCTGGACGTGGGAGAAGGTGCTTGGGACGAAGGCAGAGAAACATTTGGCAAAGGCTTATCCATAAAGAGAGCTGTTCGAGGCCTCGCATGACCACCCCTATTTCCACCATGACAACTTCTCATTCTATGCCGGACCATGGTTAGGAGACAAGGGGATGGCACAAAATCACAGAAACCTTTAGGAGAATGTTGGGATCTGAATTGCAGAACAGGAGTCTGAGGAATGCTTAGTGAGCACAACACGGAGTGGGAGCAAGAAACCCCAAAACCAGAATGAAGAATAGCTAGGAATCAGTACAGAATCTCAGAGAGCGAATTCTTGCAGGGGAGTCCAACAGGAGGCTCGCAGCAAATATGAAATGGGGCATAGGCAATGGAATTGAAAGCCAAAAACTCGATTATAAAACCATCTCTAACAATGTCTTAGAGGATGTGAGCATTAATACCCATCTACATTCGGATCTGTTCGCACCTGAAATGAACGATTATGATCCAGGTAAGGTCGTGGGAATTAGCGTTGGCCAGCAGCTAGCATGGCCGAGCACCGACGCTCATTGAAATCCTCATTAATGCCTGTTGAAATCACCCGCATCAGGGTCACATTGTTGGTTTTTAAACAATATGTGAAGAATTAATGACTTATGTTAATAATTCTAGCATATAGTTAACGATTTCCAATTTGTATACATCCAAGCTTTCAATATATAATCATTTCAGTCACCCCCTTTGTCATTTATGGTTCTTAAGTTGATTTTTCATTTATGCAATTGTACCCTAGCTAAAATTTGATTTATCTATGTGGCCATATGGAACCATCACAAATATTGGTATAAATAAACCCATATTCACTGGTTTGTAAATAAAATTTGTCTTATGTGCTGGAAACATTTAAGAACAAAGTAAAAATTTTGTGCACTTTTCAAAAGTTTTAATAGTGTTGAATGAAATGTATATACTTTGGCTGAAAAATGATTTTACATGTGATTTATATTATATATAGAGCATTTTTATTTATTTTTTGGTGAAGTAAGAGTGGTTCCTTCAATAACTTCAAAAATAACATTACATATGGTACAATGTCTTTACAAGTGTAAAGACCAGCAAAAGATAGACCCATTGATGAAAACAAGTAACAGGGTCAACAATACCCCAAACATCACACGTAAAACAAAAAAAGAATACTCTTCCTCCTAATCTCGGCTTGTCACACCTCGCATTAACTACAAGCCACCAAAACATGAAACTGCGAAATGTGAGATTCCATCACAACCTTGCAAACCTCGACACATCTCAGCTTAGCACACATCTCGGCTTATTGCACAATTCAGCTTATTGCACATCGTAGTGACTGCACACCATCAACCCTTGAAACTATGAAGTGTAGGAGTAAACCACCACCATTCGATCAAACTATTGATATGATGGTCCACAGTCCAACACATCACAATATCGCAAAACTGAGTTTATCGTTGGCCATACACATTTACCGAAAGACAAAATGTGATTGAATCTCTGCCATCGATTTGGTTCTTGATTCGATGGTTGACGCAACATCGCTTCAGGAACTTGCGTGCCTATTAACCGCTTTTTGGACCCGATAAAGAAAAAGAACCTGTGATCTATAAAAAAATTGGGTCCGCTCTTCAGCTTAACTACTCCCCATCTTAAAACCTGAAATCCTTTCAAAGATGGGGTACTTAGATCCAACAGTCTGCAGTTATTCAAACTAGCACACGGTTTAACAGTGGTTGAACCCCCATAATGGAATATGACGTCAGCGTGCAGAAAAAGGATCACTGGTTAGGATTTACTGTGGCACTTCAACCCAGCTCAAGAATTTTTGTCTGCTCCTACTCCCGTGAAACTTTTCCACCAAATATGTCTGTTGATCTGCCATGATCAAACGATTCCTATGCATCATTCTCTTCACTTCGAGTTTATGTCGTTCCTTCCTCTCCTGCTAAAAATTCAGGTCCAATCTAAGTCTTAACCTCTAATCACTTTTAAAACCCGATATCCATACGATCAAGCCCCTATTGATCTGACAGTCATTAAAGATATCAGATCGGAAACTAGCGCAATCTTTACCCACTTTACAGAGCCAATAAAGACTATAAAGTGCTAATCTGTAAATCTTCGGGTTTGCTATGCTCTTAACCTGCAAAATGATACCCAACACAGAATATGCGAAGAAAAGATACCCAGAACACAGAATAGCAATGATTTTATTATTCAGAGAGTAATGTTCACTTGCCTCTTCGAGGGGGCAACCTCTAATAGAGCAGAGCTCGACTACAAAATAAGACACGATGCTCCTCACAGGGAGTCTCTATCCTTTATATATGACTCATACATGCAATACCACGGGCCAATACTGTGGGTTTTATTAATACCGTCTATCTAATACTACGGCCCATTTGCAACTAACTGTGGTTCCGTCATTAATTGCGGATTAACCACTTACAATTATTAATATGGGCCTTATTGACTCTTGACTATGACGTGATCCCATTACATAAATAAGGGGGTTAGGGTGGGACCCTAACATTCCCTCCCCTTAAGATGAGCCTTGTCCTCAAGGCTAAAGCTGCGGAAACTGCTGAAGAATAGTGGCTGGTTCCCAGGTTGCATCTTCCAGAGAGGCGTCTTTCCATTTGACGAGGACTTCCTTAATCATGCGGCCGCGCAGTTGCTTGTCTCGTGTGTCTAGGACCTATTCGGGTTGAAGCCAGATGGACCCTTCTTCATCCAATTCAGGTAAACTGGTATGAATTCTACAATTGTTCCCAATCACTTTCTTGAGGCATGAGACATGGAAAACTGGATGGATTTTTGTAGTAGGTGGCAAGGCCAACTTGTAGGCCACTTCTCCAATGCGCTGAAGTACTTGATATGGTCCGTAGAATTTGGGAGAGAGTTTCTGACATCCCTTGTCCTTGAGTGATGTTTGCTTATATGGTTGTAGCCATAAAAAGACCTGATCCCCTTCTTGAAATTGGCGCTCTGAGCGATGTTGGTCTACCTATTGCTTCATGCGGTTCTGAGCTTGATGAAGATTCTCTCGAAGATGGGCGAGCATGGTTGCGCAGTGTTGTAGGATTTGATCCACTGCTTGTACTTTTGAGCATCCCTTGAGATACGAAGTAGGTGAAGGTGGGAGTTGACCATATACTGCTTCATAGGGAGTCATTTTGGTGGTGGCATGATAGTTGGTGTTAGACCACCATTCAGCCAGAGGTAACCACTGTACCCAAAGGTGTTGCTTTTCTGAAGTGAAACACCTAAGGTAGGTTTCTAGACATTTGTTGACGACTTCGGTTTGACCATTTGTTTGTGGATGGTAGGAAGTACTGAGTTTGAGTTGAGTGCCTTGTATTCTGAAGAGTTCTTGCCAAAAATTACTGGTGAAGATCGGGTCGCGGTCAGACACAATAGAAGTGGGCATGCCATGCAATTTGAAGATCTAATCCATGAAATATTGAGCAACCAAATTTGGTGTAAATGGGTGGGGTAGGGAGCAGAAATGAGCATACTTCGACAGTCGGTCCACAACCACCATGATGACTGACTTGTTCCCTGACTTTGGAAGACCTGTACTGAAATCCATAGAAACCTCCGTCCAAATTGAGGCCGGAATGGGAAATGGTTGTAATGTGCCTAGTGTGTTGACGGTTTCCCCTTTGTGGCGTTGACAGACATCACATTCTACTACGAAAGTAAGGATGTCCTTTTTCATGCCTGTCCAAAAAAATGATCTTCTGGTGCGAGCATACGTCTTCTGAAAGCCCGAATGTCCTGTAATGGGAGATGAGTGCAATTCTGCCAAAATGCGACTTTTGAGGGTGGATGTTGGTGATATTATGACTCTGTCCTTGTAGTGAAGAATATCATCCTACCATGAGTAGCCCTTGGTGGAATTTGGATCTACCTGCAATTGAGAAATGAGTTGGGAGAGCCCGGGGTGTGAAAACCATTCCCTGCGAGCCTCTTCAATCCATTATGGAATGGGAAGGGAAATTGCTAGCAGAGTACTTTCCTCCTCAAATTGGCGAGATAATGCATCTGCTACACTATTGTCTTTCCCTTTCTTGTAAATGATCTCATAATCATATCCCAGCATTTTGGCTAGCCATTTATTTTGTTGTGGGGAGGATAGGCATTGCTCCAAAAAATATTTAAGACTGCGATGATCTGTGCGAATTTGGAAAAGTCACCCCAATAAGTAAGGTCGCCAGGTCTCGACTGCATGTAAGATGGCCATCATTTCCTTCTCGTAGGTAGATTGGCCCAGATTCCTCCCACTGAGTTGTTGGCTTGTGAAGGCCAACGGTCGCCCTTCCTGCATTAAGACTGCCCCAATACCTATACCCAAAGCATCACATTCAATGACAAAAGATTTGGTGAAGTTAGGGAGTGCTAAGACTGGAGCAGAACACATGGCATTTTTTAGAGCTGTAAAGGCCTTTGTGCTTCCTCATTCCAGAAGAATGAATTTTTCTTTAGGAGTTGGGTGAGGGGCTTCGCTATGCGACCATAGTTGCTGACAAATTTATGATAATAGCTTGTGAGACCCAAAAATCCTCTCAAGCTCTTCAAAGTCTTAGGTTGAGGCCATTCCTGCATTGCCTGGATCTTTTTGGGGTCCACCTTGACACCTTCACGCCCCACAATGTGGCCCAAATACTCTACTTCTGCCATGCCAAATGAACACTTGGACATCTTGACAAATAATTTATGCTTGCGGAGCAGTTGCAAGAGTAGATCTACATGCTGAAGATGTGCGGCCCAAGTGCAACTATAGATGAGGATGTCATCGAAGAAGACAAGGACAAATTTCCTGAGATATGGTTTGAGAATGTGGTTCATAAGGCTCTGAAAAGTAGAGGGGGCATTACAAATACCAAATGGCATGACCAGGAATTCATAATGGCCTTCATGAGTTCTGAAAGCAGTCTTAGGGATGTCGACTTCCTTCATGCGAATTTGGTGGTAGCCTGAGCGAAGATCTGGCTTAGTGAAGAATTGAGCCCCATTGAGTTCATCCAGCAAATCATCAACCACTGGGATGGGAAATTTATCTTTGATTGTCAACTAATTGAGGGCCCTGAAGTCGAGACACATCCGCCACTCCCCATCTTTCTTGAGCACCATGACCACTGGGGATGAATAAGGACTAATGCTGGGACGAATGACACCTGCTTCCAAAAGTTCCTTGATGATTTTTTCTATTTCATTCTTCTGGGTGAAAGGATATCTGTATGGGCGCACATTTGGGGTTGGGCCCCTGGAACCAAGGTGATGCTATGATCATGTTCCCTGCGTGAGGGTGGAAGCTCATGAGGCTTGTCAAAGACTGGCAGATGGTTATTTAAAATCTGTTGCATCTCAGGATGAATTGGTAGAGGCTTTGTTTCGACTGCCTGGATGGCATTAAATTGAGCTACAACTCCATGATTACCCTTTTTTAACAATTTTTCCATCCTATGCGAGCTGATGATAGAGGGGGCTCCCGCCTGGAGTCCACGGAGGGTATGTGTGTAGTTGTTCTGCTTAAAACTCATATATAATTCCTGGAAATCCATTGTGATTGGCCCAAGAGTGCGGAGCCATTCAGCGCCGAGGACAATGGCGCAACCCCCCATGTATATGGCAAACATGTGGGTTTTCAACTGGTAATCCCCCATTTGAAGTTTGACGTTTTCACAGCGGCCTTCACATTTCATTGTGCCTCCATCCGCAATTTGAACTTGGAAGTTAGAAACTACGCGTACAAAATAATGCACTGCTTCTGCGACTTTTTGATGGATGAAATTATGTGTACTTCCACTATCAATCAAAACTACTACTAGGCAATGTTTAATAAAACCTCTGATTTTGAGAGTTTGAGGGGAAGAAATCCCTGCCAATGCATGCAGTGAAATAACTGGTTCGTCAGGGACATTGTCCTGTTGGTTGTCTTCTTCTAGCGCCTCATGGTCCTCAAGTGGTGGATCTTCCTCTGTTGAGCTGTAGTCAGTGGCATCTATTTGAAAAAATTTGGGCTCCTTGCATTTATGACCTGGGGAGTATTTTTCATCACAGTAGTAACATAGTCCTTGCTTTCTTCTTTCGACCATTTCCGCAGGTGACACCTTTTGGACCTTAAGTGTTTGAGTCGTGTTGTGAGCCTGTGGGGGGTGACTGTTACACTAAAAAATGTCACCATGGCTATTTACAGTTAGTATGACTCTATCAACAGTCATGCTATCCTCCTGGGCAAGTCTTATGCCTCTGCTCTCCATGTCAAACTCCAAAAAGAGAGAAAGTCTTTATAAATGTATTTATCTCTGGGTACGCAGGTTCTCTCAACCTTACTTGCGGGTACGCATCCAATGCTCACAAAAGCTGTGTCCTTGGACGCTCTGTATGTAAAGGGGCAGGTGCGTCCCCCTGTAAAGGTCAAAATGCACAAGTTTCATCTTTAAAAAGTTACTTGTGGTCATTTCTAGAGCATTCTAGAAGGTTGTTCGACGTGTATTGAGTGCCTCCAGATGGTTCATGTACCCCTACCAAAGAGGAACTTATCCCATCAATAAGGGAGCTATCCCATCCAAAGAGGGGATTATCCCATTGATGGTGGACCTAATTAACTTCCTCTTGAGCACTATAAATACAGGTATTGGGCTAGAAGGAGGAGAGGTTGGAAGCTAAACATTTCTAAGGGTAGATGCTGCAGGAATTAGGACTCCCGTTTAGAAACTTGTGAGGAGAGATTGCCATCTTTGCTTGTTCTATTTGGAAGTGGGTGAGCTTTGTCAAAGTAAAGGAGAACTCTTGATGGACCCTGGGAGGGACTTGCACAACACCAAGGCTCAGGTTGTAATTGTTCCTTTTGTTACCTATTAATGCAAATGAGTCCATTCTTCTCAATAACTTGTTATTTATGAGTTGTTTCATGTACTCCTTGGTCTATATGTTAAATATGTTTTATTCTATGAGATTATCAAGTGCTACTTAATCGTTTCATTGTTAGTGGATGCAGATTTCAAAGTGAAGGAGGAGCTCATCCGGATCAGCGGAGCTGGACTGCTACAACAGCGTGGGACTACAGGTAGGATCTAAACACTTGATTTCTTATATAGTAAATGCATGTTTAGAGAAGGATTGCTCTTATTTGTCTTGTTTGTCACTAGAGAGTCTTAGGCTCCTAGGGAGGTTGGTTGTGTCCGCACAATCGACTCTTTCCGCCTGACAAATTGGCGACTCCGCTGGGGACTCCATTGATGTGAAATTCTTTTCCTTTGTATGCAACTTTGCTCTGAGAAAAGTCATTTATTTTCTAGTTTTTGGCTCTGTGACTTTGTTTTTGGGTGGGTTAGCTTAGGGTTAGATTCAATTTAGTTTTTCTTGAATTTTCCAGTAGGACGCACCCTCTGAGTATCGCACAGTGCGTCCCTGCACGCACTGTTGCTGTGTGCACAGAGCGGGCCCGCACCTGGTTTAACTAGTTGCCTGCGTCCCCTGCTAAAATTTAAGAAAATTCCATTTTTTGCATTTTTTCTCTTAGATTTTGCTTTTGCTTAGTTTTTACTGCCCAGATCCATTAGTCTCTTGTCAAAGATCTTCACCTGAACTTGTTTCGATAGCATTGAGTGTTTTAGTGGATTTCATAGAAGTTTAAGCCCTAGGGTTTGATTTTTGAGTAGGTCTTGTAGTGACTTTGGCGGTAGCAGTTGTCAAGCCTTAGATCTCTCTGGTTTTGTCAGCATTCTTAGAAGTCAGACCTATCATAAAGTCTACCTGTGAGAGCAACTTACCTTTGAGTTGTCTCTTTGGCAAATTTCGAAGTGCTTGTTGATTGAGTATTGAATTCCATTTTACAAAAAGAACAAAAAGATTTGAGTTTTGTTTTGACTAGTCTTTTGATTCTGCATTAGCTGGTCCTTGACTTGATTTTGGTCAAGTAAAACATCCTAGAATCATCTTTGTAGGCTTTTGCCTCGTTAGGTTTTCTTAGAGTAAATTTCTTTTTGATTTTCTTATGAGTCAAGTTTTCATAGATTTTATAGTTTTTGAGATTGATTTTCGTTAAAATAGATTTATATGCTTTATTAAATAAGAGAAAATACAAAAACATCTCCTTTGAAAAGTTTTGTTTCAAGTAGCTTTGAAGAGTTTTGAAAGAAAAAGAGTTTTTCGTGCACGTAAGGAGTGGTCATGTTTGTATGCTTGAAAAGATAAAGAGAATTGTTTCTTTGATTGTCTTTACTAAGAAAGTTGTTTTCTATAAAATTTGCATCTCTCAACTCTCTTAGTTAGGAATTTCATTGAAAAAGGAAAGTAGCGTAAATCATCTTAGGTGCATCTTTGTAGTGGTTTGAGTCGAGTCTACACACCATTGGTTTCACTTCCGCTACCTTTTGTCTTTAAGAAAAACCATAAAATTAATGCTTAAAGTAAAATCAACGTAGTAACTTTTATTTACTAGGGCTCTGAAACACCAATTTAGATCAGGCTAGTGTCTTGGAGTAGGAGAGTAATTAACTCTCCAAGACAACAAAACCAAACAAGTAGCTTATCTTGTGATAGAATAAATCCAATTTTCTCATTTGTACTCTGGGAAAGCTCCTCTTAAAGGAGAAGCACGGGCTCGTGTCCGAACCAGTGAGGGGATCAATCCCCCCTCATTGCGAACGACGCCAGACACGCACGTATTACAAACGGTAAACCTCGGATTAACCATTGTCGAGGAGCCAGGGGTCACTTGTCGGTAAACCTTGGATTATTGTCAAGGAACCGGCAAGGGGATTGAGCTTGATACTCTGCCCTTGCGTGCTGTCGGAGTGTAGACTGTTCCCCCAGGTACATTTGTTGCGGTTGGTAACCTTACTGACCATTATCTTTAGGATTCTACCGAGGTGACGGTGGAGGGAAGATCCCACTGTACCTGGAGCAGACGTCGGCTAGACTCACTTGGATTTTCCGGGGGGTTCACTTCACTCGAGACGGTTAAAGTGGAGGAACTTGTGCCGGTCTATTCATTAAGCAGGTTGTCGGGGTAACTGTTCCACCCGCCACTTCTGTACTGAATCCGGCGATGTTGGGTTTCATCACCAACTAACGCTTTCGGTCTGGAAGGCTACTGTTTGTGCTTGGTTTGATGCCCTAGATTCTTTAGGCGTGTGATTCAAATTTGTTTGGTTCTTTAGAGACTTTAGGTGGTTTGATTTGAAATTTTACTTTGTTTTCGTGTGTAGTAGTTAAAAGTTTTAGCTGTGGTGGAATTACCGAGACAGTCCCGTAGACTTCGGGGCCAGTCTCCTGAAGTTGTTTCTGTGGCCGAATTGTTGCGAAGATCCCGTAGACTTAGGGGATCACCTCCTCGAGACGACCCCAGTAATCTAGAGGGTTTGAAGGTCCTTGTAACTCCTCCTAGTGGCAGTAGAGTAGGTTCACCTGAAGAAGGAGAATCTTCCTTGGTAGTCCATTCAGATTACCAAGGCTTAGAGACAGGTTATAATCCCGAAGCTGTTACAGTTTCTGAGCTTGTTGGTAGTTTTTCGTCTGCTAGTGATACAGGCGAAGAACCTGAAATATCTTAACCTGTTACTCCGACTTCTAGTGTTCTAGATTCACCAAGAGTAGAACGAGTTATCACCGAAAATCTTCCTACTGGTCTGATTGCTATTGAAGAACTTGCTCCAGAGGAAGAAATAGGCGTCTCTAACCTTGAAGATCAACTTACTATTGAACTCAGGGAGCGTGAATCTATCTTTTACAGTCCTCCTAGGAGTAATACTTGGTACCTTTCGTTAACCAATTATTTAGACAACTCAGGGGTAGGTTTTTCTACACCTCATACTCCATTTCCACCTGGAGGTATTTATACTCCTGTAAATATGTCTGGTCAGTCGTCCGTGTTTACTCAAGCTCCTGAATCTTTCTTACACGACGGTCCTTCTGTTCCCACTGGGTATCAATCACTTTCTGGTACCTTTGCGGGGGCATCTCCTCAACCCAATGATCATGGGTTATTAGCTGGAAACAGTGGTAATATACCATTGGGTGTAGGTGACATTTACATGATGTCAGTTTCAGTTCCCGTTTCCCAACCTCAAGGTGGCCAATTACCGCCTGGGGGGCAGCCTCAGTTAACGCCTGGGGGGCAACCTCAAGGTACACCATTCGTGTCTGGGGGGAAACCTCAAGGTCAGTATGTACCTATGGTGCAATACATGCCTCAAGGTCAACCCCATCCTCAATATGTAACCTAGGGTCAACCTCAGTATCAATATTTACCTCAAGGATGGCAACCTCAAGGGTATCAACCCCAAGGGTATCAACCTCAAGGTCAAGGTCAACCCGAGTATCCATATTTACCTCAAGGTTATCAACCTCAAGGTCAATACTCGGGTCAAGGTTATCAACCACCTCAAGGTCAGTCATATGTTCAGGGTATGGGAACTGCACCTTACAATTATCAATCCTATCCTCAATCCGGTTATGGATCTCAGTATCCTCAACCTGTTACGGGTCAATACCCTGGAATGTTAGTGTGGGATCCATCACAGGGTCAACAGGTGTTGCAGCCAAGTATACAGTTGGTACCTCAAACTGGACAACCCGTAGTTTCTGGTCCACCCCAGCAACCGCAGCCTGTCCAGTCAAATGTTCAAACTTCTGTAACTTCGGTAGTTACTCAGCCGCCAATTGCACCTACTACTCCATCTCAAACGGCTACTGCAACTACCGCTACATCTGCCACACTTACTTCTGGAGTATCGATGGCTCCGGTTAATACTGTCTCTGTAACCACTCCTCAGACATCTTTACCGTTGTCTGGATCTACGATTCAAACCACGGTCCAGATGCCTACAGGTCAGCCTGGTATAAGTACGGTTGTCACTACTCAACCTCAATTTGTTCATCAACCGTACCAGGGACAGTACCAACCTGGGCAAGCTTTCCAACAGCCGGTTTACCAGTATCAACCGTATCCTGGGTACACTTATCAACAACCTCAACAACCCCAGTACGGTCCGGTTAATCCTGGTTTTCCAGGAGGATATAATATCCCTAATGCGACTCCCGTTCCTAGTTATCCTAGATATCCTCCTCCTGGGACTGGTCTTGTGACCCAGAGTTTTAGAGATCCTAACCGGCAGTTACCATTTATCGCAACTTTGGATTTACCAGACTTGACGCGCCTAACGAACGATCCAATTCAATATCTTCCGTTTTGGCCGCCAATGCCAAATAAGTTGCCCAGTGATATACCCAAGATCGAAGGTAAGTCAGGAGAGGATCCGTCCAATCATGTGATGACTTACCACCTCTGGTGTGCTTCAAATTCTATCTCGGATGATTCGATCCGCTTACGTCTTTTCCAGCGTACGCTCATTGGTCTCGCGGCCAAGTGGTACATTGAGTTACCACGGGCCTCTTTTTACAATTTCAGCCAGTTAGCTACCTCGTTCTTAACTCACTTTCAGTTGCCGGTCAGATACGATAATGGCACGGAGTTATTAACTTCACTAAAACAATCGACGTCCACGTATATTTCTGATCACATTCATGAGTGGAGACGTCGAAGAAGGCTAGTGAAAGTTTTTATCCCAGACCAAATCTTAGCTGAATGGTTTGTTAAATCATTATTACCGAAGATTACTGAAGATGTAGCTAAGGCCGGAGTAGTTACTGAGGAGCAAGTCATTGCTCAGGCACAATACCTTGACTTAGTTTATACTCAGTCGGGTACGTTACACGAGAAGATTCTGGATCTTCCAAAATCGAATCAAATCGTTGTTGCTCCTTCAGGATCTCATGCCGCTGATGGTATGATTGGTATCGTGAATACAAAGAGCAAGAAGAAGTCTTCCAAGGCTTCAACTACTCCTATAATCACTTTGCCCGATTCCCCGACAAGAGAGTCTTCTCCTGAACTTTCTGCCGATATTCACGCTGTAGAGTCATCCACGGCCAAATCAAAAAACGGTGGAAAGAAGAAAGGAAAGAAGAAGGCTAAAGCAGACAAGGCTCCAAAGGAGAAAACGGAAAAGTCGGAAACCAATGACGAAAAACGCAAACCTCGATATCCTTGTCTTATTTGTGAAGAGGATCATTTTACGAGAGATTGCCCTCATCGGGCCGAGGTTGTGAAAATAGTCAAAGGTTCTCCCACTCCTGCTGTGTTAAAAGATCCATTTCCAAAGCAGGAAAGCAAGATGATAGGTTCTTCCTCGACTGCCAGTGAAGAACCCATTTTGATGATGTCTCATGTGAGGATTGCGACTCGATCGCAAGATTATGGTAGTAAGGCTCCTGTTGATGGTAAGGAAGCAGAATCTTCTCATTCTATTCCGTCAACCTCAGCTCCTGGTTCCGATCCATTACAGATCGAAAAACCTAACCCGGACTTAGTAATCAAACCGCCCGCCAAGGGTGTACTTCGAAGGTCTGCTTTCAATCCACATGCGAGAGTGGCCCAGAATTACAACAGTGTTGAGGACTTAGCTGTTTCACCCTCAGCAATGTCGGCTTTAGAAGTGTTGCAATCATGCCCAGCACAACGAAAATTAATTTTGTCGGCTATCGGAGCTGTTGATGTTCAGGACCCGAACCTGATAATCTTCGATCTAGAAAATAGTACACCGCGTCTACCCCATCAAATGGCTTTCCAAATTCCAGTGATAGTCAAAAACAGGCCCATTCATCGGACTGTGATTGATGAGGGAGCTTCTACGTGTATTATGTCGATTCAATGTTGGAGATTGCTTGGTTCTCCTTCGTTGAACCAATCCCCGACCATCCTTAAGGCCTTTGATGGCCGTGGGTTCCGTCCGTTTGGTATTCTACAGGAATTGCCTATAGGGGTAGAAGGTAAAACCGTTAGTCTGGATGTGGAGGTGGTTGATGCCCCTCTAGACTACAACCTTCTTTTGGGTCGAAGTTGGTCATATGCTATGACAGCGGTCGTTTCATCGGTCTTCAGAGTAATTAAGTTTCCACATAACGGTAAGATCGTGACGATTGATCAGTTGACATACTTTTCATCCGACCCAGCCTCTTCAGAGAGTATCCAGCATGTCGGTAAGACGACAATCCCTTATAGGGACGTTGGCGTAGGTTTAGTTAAAGATTCCGGTTTACTGGGAACTTTTCCTTTCCCTCCAATCAACGCAGACCCTTCGTTTGCATCAATTCATATGATTACATCAGAAAACATTATTTATGATGATCCTTGGATCATCCCATCTGAATCTGAGATAGAGTCATTCGGTGATGCTATGCCTTTGAGTCCATATGAAATTGCTTATGAAGTTGTCATGTCTTTTACCGACTCGCGTTCAACCGAGATCGACCAAATGAATGTGGTCAGTGAAGAATCACTTTTCACATCAACCTTAGAATGGATGGCGTTTCCCGAAGTCATGTCATCTGACGAACAACTTCGCGAAATCCTAAGTGTAGACGATCTACCATGGGAAGATCTCCATCACAGATCTTCGTTTTTACCTAAGGATGATGCTCTTGAAAATGATTTTTCATCTATCTTTACCGCTGAATATGTCAAAGACGCTCAGAATCCAACAAAACATTTTGATTCAGAGTTGAATTTAGGGAATATTTCTCTTACTATTCCCATTGATATTTCAGTGAAGCCCGGAATTGAGGAGAACATTCATATAGGTGCCTCATGTACAGAAGATGAAATCCGAACTTACAAGGCCCTATTCCAAGAATTCCGCGATGTGTTTGCCTGGTCTTACGAGGAAATGCCGGGAATCGACCCTGCCATTGTTGTTCATGAAATAAAGACCTACCCGGATGCTAAACCCGTCCGGCAACGGCTGCGTCAGATTCACCCTCGGAAAGCGGCTGCGATTAAAGCAGAGGTCGAAAAGCTGTTGAAAGCAGGTTTCATTTATCCAATACCGTTAACGGATTGGGTATCGAATATTGTTCCGGTCAACAAGAAACAAGGAACAATAAGAATCTGTATCGATTATAGGGATATAAATCGAGCTTGTCCAAAAGACAACTATCCTACGCCTTATATCGATCAAATTATTGATGATTGTGCCGGAAGTGAAATGTTTTCCTTCATGGATGGTTTTTCGGGCTATAATCAAATCAATATTCTACCTGCCGACCAACCAAAAACGACATTCATTTGTCCATGGGGGACGTTTGCTTATTTCAAATTACCTTTTGGGCTTAAGAATGCTGGAGCCACTTTTCAACAGGCGATGTCTTACGCATTTCATGACATCAAGCACATTGTGAAACTGTACCTCGATGATTTGCCTGCTCATTCTTTACATCGAGCTGATCACCTTGTCCACTTACGAGCAATCTTTATGAGGTGTAGGCATTATCGGATTCGGTTGAATCCCCACAAGTGTGTTTTCTGTATAGAGACGAGTCGATTGCTGGGATTTTTTGTTTCAAAAGCCGGCATTCGCGTCGATCCCTCGAAGGTTGAAGCTATCATCAAATTGCCTCCTCCTTCGAGTTTGCGCCAACTCCAAAGTTTGCAAGGGAAAGCGAACTTTTTACGCCGATTCATTCCAAACTACGCCGAGGTCACTAAAGGTTTTACACGGTTGTTGAAACAGAACGCTCAATTCTTTTGGGATGAGATTTCCCAACAATCTTTTGATGCACTTAAACACGCGTTGACCCATGCACCGTTGTTGCATCCTCCCAACTACAACCAGGACTACTTCTTATACCTCGCAGCTTCGCATTCCACCATTGGAATGGTGTTAGTTCAAGAAGATGAATCCGGAGCGGAACATGTGATATATTACCTTAGCAAGACATTAAATCCCACTGAGCTAAAATATTCGCATGTGGAGAAATTGGCCCTGGCAGCCGTTCAAGCTGTCCAGCATTTTCGTCACTACATTCTTCTCCGTAAAACTACAGTCATTTCGGATTGCAACCCTATGATTTATATTTTGACAAAACAACTGCTAGGGGGCAAGTACTCTAAATGGATCGTTATCCTGCAAGAGTTCGACTTGGAGTTTGAGAAGTCCAAGTCTAAGAAATCCTTAGTTTTTTGTGGAATTGATGTGTGATTTCCCGCGTGCTGACACAAAAACTGTGGCAGAGGAGTCCATTGCGGATGAATCTTTGTTTCTTATCAGTACTTTAGATCCATGGTACGGGGATATAATCATCTATCTCCAAACCCAAACCTTTCGGCCTGAAGCTTCAAAGTCGGAACGTCGAAAAATTCGGTTTCAATCCCAGCAATACAAGATTATTGGAGATACACTTTATCGCCGGGGGGCAGACTTAGTTTTTCGACGTTGTTTAACTCACGAAGAGGCTGAGAGGGTTTTGAATGATTGTCACTCTGGAGCATGTGGCGGTCATATGTCTGGGTATGCCACAGCTTAGAAGGTGTTGCGCGCTGGCTACTTCTGGCCATCTATGTTTAAATATTGTATCATTGCAGTCCGGAAGTGCCACAACTGTCAAGTGTTTGATCGCAAGATGCGCGCACCACCAGCTCACCTCCACCCTATAATTGCCGTTGGTCCATTCGCCAAATGGGGTATCGATTTTATTACTTGTAACCCTCACTCGGCCGGGGGGCATGCGTATATCATCCTCGCGGTTGATTATTTTACTAAATGGGCCGAGGCGATGCCTACATTCGACACAAGCGGCAAAACAGCTGCATTTTTCGTATTCAATCATATTATAACTAGGTTTGGTGTCCCACAAGCAATCATCACTGACCATGGGAGCCATTTTCGAAACATCATGATGACTGAGCTTACAAGCCATCTTGGTTTGCGCCACGATAGCTCTACTCCTTATTATCCGCAAGCCAACGGTTTGGTTGAGTCTATCAACAAAGTTCTGGTTATCATGATCCGACGAACCATTGGTATTCATCGGTCAAATTGGCATAACATGTTATTTTTGGCGCTATGGGCATACCGAACCTCAGTGAAAACTTCAACAGGGTTCACTCCTTTCCAGCTAGTTTATGGCTTGGAAGCTGTGTTACCCATTGAATGCGAAATCCCATCACTTCAAATGGCTATCGAATTACTTCCAGCTACTTCCGAAGAGGAGAAGAGTTTATTATGCTTAGCTAAATTAGATGAGACTCGACGTGACGCTGCATTGGCAATCGAGACTCACGCGAAGCGAATGAAAGCTCAGTATGATAGAAATGTGACCCCTCAAAGTTTTTCAGAGGGAGACCTAGTGCTATTATATGATCAAGCTAACGATAAGCTAGGTGCTGGAAAATTCGTTCCTATGTGGCATGGACCCTACATTGTAAAGCGAAAGCTAGCAAAAGGGGCTTATGAGCTGGTAGATTTTGATGGGGACTCTTTGGATAATCCCAGAAATGGACTTTACCTAAAGAGGTATTATGCTTAAATGGTGGGTATGGAGAATTTTTAGTTAGGTTAGGTTTTCTTTCCAGCTAGTATGTTTGTTAGTTTAGTCAGTGTGCTTAGCTTAGAGAGTGTGTTTTTCATCGTTATTCTGGCTTATCTTGGTTTTACTCTTGATATTGCAGATTTCGACGCCTCTCCAAACATACATCGGATTTGATGATGGTGCTTGTCGTAGTACACGGAATATCTCTTCCGCAGCTTGGGTTATCTATTCGCCCTCTGACGAGTTAGTTTCTATGCATGGGGTAAGCCTCGGTCAAACAACGAACAACATTGCAGAATACAGTGCAGTGGTTGAATTATTATCCGAATCTATTTCATTTGGAATTCGACGTTTGATAGTGAGGTTAGATTCTGAACTTGTTGTATTACAGCTTAATAGAGTATATGCCATTAGAAATCCTATGTTATTAAGGTTATTTTTGAGAGTGCGTCTCTTGGAATGTGAATTTGATTACATTGAATATCAGCATATTCCAAGGTCTTTAAATACATTAGCAGATGCAATTGCTTCTCGAATGTTGGACAGACATTTACGATAATCATGCAAGTAAATTTAAAAGCATTTCATCACATATGTTAAACAAGATAAACTGGTAATAGTGATATATATATAGATAGGAGTGTGTCAAAAATATACATCGTCTTCGATCATAGGTTGAAAAACACCTTATGATCGGCAAAATGATAAGTACAAAAAGTCAAAAATGTCATATGTGTCTACAAAAGTGACTAGCCAATCACTGGTGGTGCTCCCTATATGACACCACTGCACGGGCTACCTTACACAAGAACCTCCTAAACGGCCCAGGGACTACGACTACATAGCGCTGAAGTCTGATAGGAATATCATCTATGGTAGTCTCAGGTATATCCACCGTCAGGCGCTCTAGATCCTACTCCAACTCAGCTAGTGACTCTGCAGCTGCATCCTGTTGAGCCGGTATCGGTGCAACTGGATGTCTCCTCTCAAAAGGCCGGAGGTTGGCTGGGCGCTGTGGACCAACATCTGCATTTTGAAAATTTTTACTGTCAGTTTTGAGACGATATATATAAAAAGCAAAAAAATATATATAATTTGAAAACTTGTGAAAAATAAAGTACCTCTGTCATCCCATTGTTCTCCCTGTGGAAGAACCATGTTCGGATCACCTCGAAAATCTACTCCGGCATACGGAAAGTCCTGGATCGAAAAAACCTGGTCCTCTAACCAGTGAAAATAACTATCAGGGAATCGAACAACCGCCGAGCCCTCGTCAGGATGCCGGGCCATCACCGTAACCCATCATATCAGCTTTGGCTCCCGAGGACCCAAGATTTCAACAGTGAGTTGCTGAGGGATCAGCATCGGAACTCTCTCTAAGGCAAAGCTCACAACTAGAGGCCCATATCCAAAGGTCTTCAATTGTCCGTTCTTTGCCCTAGTCAGTTGGCCCTTCATATTGGCCGACACAGCATCACACCAGTTGAAAATGGTTCCCTGGAAACAGTCAATCGCCATCCGCATTTGGGACCCGGTGGCAATATGTAAAGCGGCTGCACCGCAAATTTTGGTAACCGTGAAAGTTATAACCTTGAGTTCACGCAGAGAGATGTGTTTGATTTTGTTATAGACATTTTTGTGCCTAACAGCATGGAGCATGAAATGTCGATAATCTGAGGGATCCAAAGTCCCTAAACATGTTCTTCTTACCCTTAGAGGAACAAGGTCTGCAAACCACAGCACTGAAAATCAGTTCTCCACTCAAAAACACTCAAAAACAGGCTATTTCTGGATCATGTCAGCTGCTCCACTGACCATCTGCACTGAATGTCAACTGCTCCTCCTTGTACCTGCGCTGAAGGTCAAAACCAATGAAGGCTACCTGCGCTGGGCGAGATTGGCCAAGTGGAACAGTCATTCTGCAAGGTGTCAACTGCCCAGGAAGCTTCCAAACTGACACTTGGTTCAAGGAATTCGCCCTATGATGAGTAAGAGGGTCTTGATCTCCAAGTGGAAGCAAGATTCTCCAAGTGGACTCAAGAACTGAAGATTAACTAAAGTGGGAGAGGACACAAGTCAGCTTCAGGCCAGTCTCAAGATGACTCATCCTTTCTCCAAAACCCTATATATAGAGCTCTCTCATGAGGTCTAAGGAGGTTGGGAATTTTGTGCAAGTAAGGAAGTGCTGTTGGTTTGTGATTAGAGCTATTGGGTGTTTGCTTAAAGGAGGTGAAGAGGAGATTTCTTTCAGCTGGGAGGTGTTGCTGGATTGGGCCCATTGTGGTTGTAACTCTCTCAGAACTTTACTTCTATTATCAATAAAGTATTCGAGATTCTTCTATGTGCATGAGTCTTTATGATGAATAGATGTTTGTACATTTGATTTATGCTAATCCTATAATCGATTATGGATGTATGCTTCTTGTAGTTTCCTTTCCTTGTGCTTTTACAGGATCTGTGTGTAGCTGGGCCGGTGAAAGGGCAAGGAGCTAGGAGCAAGCAGCAAGGAGTGAAGACTGGATCGACTATTAAGCGCAAGATAACGGTTAGTAGATCATCCTTTTCTTCCCTCTCTCATCTCATAAAGAAGAAACTTTGAATAGCTTTACATTCAGTTGTTGCTGGAGTACTATCACCTTCAGAGTAGGGATAGAGGCATTCTGCATTAGATACTTTTCCCCCCAACAAAATGGCGACTCCACTGGGGAAAGGATCTTGGTAGTTTGTTTTGTTTCTTGCTATTTATTTCATAAACAAGGAGAGTACCGAATCGAACTGTGGTTGAATCTATCAAACACAAAGTAGAGGGCAGCTACTCTGGCTCAGTTTCTGAGCAAGTTTATGATTTGAAGAGCTGATCCACAAGGACTCTAATAAGCTCTTAGTGATAGCTTTTCATCCTCCTTTACATCCCTTAGTGTGTCCTTGACTGATAGCTTCTGATTTGAGCAAAAACTGTGAATTTTTGAGCAATCTGTGACCCAGAAACCAAGACGGACGAAAGTCTCGTTCTTCATTGCAGGCTGTACACTAGTAGTCTGCATTTCAGCGCAGTTCCCGAAGGGGCTACCTGCGCTGAAGGTCAAACAGGCAGTGTTACACCTGCGCTGGATCAGTCTTGGCTTGAGTTCTTGTGGTTTCTTGTTGTGTCTTAATTTGTTTTCACTGTTGTTTTTGTTGTTTGCTGCCAGTCAGTAGGCCTATCTGAAACCATATTCCTTTGTCATTATTCCGCCTCAGTTGTATAAAGAAATTGTATTTGTTATTTTGTATTTCTTGTGTCATTTACAGTTTCCCATAACAAAAGTGAACCAGTCTTGCATTGGCCTCTTAGATCTAGACCTGTGATTAAGTGTCGTTTCTGATCTTAAGAGTTAGCTTATTTGCTGTTCATAGCTGATTGAGTTTGTCGCTTTCGTTATATGGTTTGAATTTACATATTTCTAAGTGTTGAAACAAGTAAATCGTAAGGTGTCATTCGATTTTGGACAAACTTGTTTTTTTTCGCTTGAAATTGAATTCAAAATTATACAACAGCTTTCTTTTTGTATTTCATCAAACATTAAGAAAGAGAAAAGAAATACTTGCATTGTGCATGTACATTATGACAGTTTGCATGTTGATTTAGGAAAGTGCATTAGTGTGTGCTCTATGATCTGTGTGAAAAGGTGTTATCTTCCTTCTCCCTCAGTAGTTAAGGTTTTCAAAGTTGAAAGATTGAAAAGCTTGCTTATCATCTTAGATTGCATTCAGGAGTGTTTTTTATACATCTCGTGGTGATCCATAAAGGCAAACTGCTAAACAAGATCAACCTTAAAATAAATTGAATTTACATAACAACGCATTGAAACATAACGCAAACATCTAGAGGTCTAAGCTAGAGACGTGTTCCGGCGTCGTTAAACGTGATATCTTAGCGTTGAGTGGTTGGGTGATTCCTCCACGGTGAAGCGATAAGTATCAATACGGACTTGTGCTCCCACGTACTGTCGCGTATATTGGGAGACCCCTATAGGATCTAAGCCTTTATCCATAGGAAACCGTGTCAGCCGCCCTACTGATCGCAATGCAGTGAACACAGCATTCACGAAGATCGACCACCCGTACCGTAAAACGTATTCTATGGTTTTGCGAAAGGTTTGGCACACCCTCTGCCTAGAACTCCAGAGCAGTTTCTTTTAGCCTTTTTCAAACTCTATAACTGAAAAAGTCCATCCGAGCATTTGTCACTTCGGGTTCGTTAAAACATCGAAGGAGACTAGAGTCATCTTTAGCTTTTTCTCGACTCTTAAAAAGTGAAAAAGCAAGTTGTGTCTAAGCGTCGTTATAAAATTTATTTTAAACGGAACATAATCACCTCCTATTCCCACGTTGATCTTAAAGTTGAGAACATGGAACGCCCCAACCAAGGAACTCCACATGATGAAAGTCCTAGTCCGTTCTCCTCTTGGGGAGAAGTTGGTGTGCCCCACATGGCCACATTGTCGCTTCCAGGACTGACAATTGGCCTGCCTGTTTGGCTATTCTCAACTAGTGTAGTTCAGAACACCATGGTTCCTGAGCAGTCGAGTCAACAGTTAGATGAGTCTAGAGCATCCCACCAGCCTTCTACTTCCTCTAACCCTTCCTCCAATCCTTCATCTTCAAAAGGTAGGGCTGGCAAAAGCCAAGCTCCCACGGAGAAGAAGGAAAAGAAGAAGAAAGAGAAGAAGAAGAAGGAGCCTAAGGCGGCTGGGGGCAAGCAAAAGACATCTGACAAAAACCCACACACAGCACAGACCGGGCCTAAATCGCCATGTGTCATATGTAGAGGAGACCACTTCCATAGAGATTGTCCCTGTATTCCCTGGATACTAAGGGACTGGTCACCTCGTTTGCACAATTCAGAAGCATCAACCTCTGACAACCATGTTGATTGCTTACCATCAACCAGCGAAAGTGAAGGTTCAAGACAAAGAGGGGGAGCAAGATCCCCCTGCAGGCTATGTGATGGTGGTCACACCATCCACCGTTGTCCCTTCTTAGACGAAGCGAAGAGAGTTTTGGAAGATCGTCCGGTTTCTCCGGTAATACTTCCTCCTGGATACAAAAAACTCGTGCCAAGTCCTTCGTTGGTTGAAAATACAGCTGGCCCGCTCAAGTGGTCAGCTGAAGCGTCAGTCATTGAAAATGAACCTACTGAATCTAGACCAGACGAAAGTCTAAAGGTCGATACGGCAGTTGACCCGGTTCTTCCTTCAGAGGTTTCATCCTCAAATGACACCGTCACTGAAGATTCATCTTCAAATGACACCATCACGGAAGAGAATAAGGATGACACCATCCAGATTCTTTTCGTCAACACAGATTCTGATGAGCATCAGGGCAATGCGCCCATTCCTTTATCGCAGGAAGGAACATCGTCAGGATCGTATCCGGCCGTGTATTCGGTCCCACCACCAAGCAACCTGGTTGTGTCCTTTGATTGGAACCAACTGGGAAGACCCCGGTTACCAGCCAGTATACCATTCAGAATCATAGTCCAAATTTATAGAATGGTGATGGCTGGAACTATCATTGATGAAGGGGCATCTGTGAGTATCCTTTCCTCTGTTGCTTGGAAAGCACTGGGTTCCCCGGCGCTTTTGCCTGAGATGAGAAAACTCTCAGGCTTTGATAAAGGAACCAGTCGACCATTAGGGATCCTCCCCAATGTGCCTGTTACATTGAAAGGGAAGACCGTTAATGTGAACGTGATGGTCGTTCAAGGACCCTTGGATTATAACCTACTCCTTGGACGTGACTATATATATTGCATGGGAGCTATAGTCTCCTCACTCTTTAGAGTAATGTGTTTTCCACACGAAGGAAGGGTGGTCAAGCTCGTAGACCAACTTTCATTTCCGGGATCACGCATCGCAAATAGTCAAATACCAATCCTCAATGGTCTATTCACCCAAGAAATGTCTCCACCCCCAGTCCTCCTTCCCGATGAATGCGAGTGATTCGGAAAGATAGAACTGGAACCCAGGGGGCATGCATCCTGGTCTGCTTCGGGCAGAAGAAACCTTGGGTATAAAGTAGAATTTCCGCGAAAGAATATGACTAGTCCATACCCCGTCCGTGGATGGAAGAGGGGTTGTTCTAGAATAGGATTCTTTTGATAAGGTTACTTGTCTGACAAAGTGTCACTCATCTTTGTCTAAAAAGGTAGGCTACCAAGGAAAGAGATTCTATTGCGGCAGCAAATGGTAACCGTCTTTGGGTAAAAGGCAAGCCTCACCCATTAAAACTATGTTTTAGAGGATAAGTAGGGGAAGCCACCAAAGAAAGGGACTCTTTTGCTGCAACAAGTAGTAACCATCTTTGAATAACCTAATGATAGACATCGCCGAAGAAAGAGTTTCATTTGCGACAACAAATAAAACCATTCTTTGGGTAACCAGAAAGAGGCAAGCCTCCCTCAATAACATCAATGTTTTGTCTTTGAGTAGTGTTCTTCTCTTGTCGCAAGTAGCTGCTCTCTTGTCACAAGTAGCTGTTCTCTTGCGATCTTGCAAAAGATCTGTTAAAACTGGGCCGACGGGAAGACAAGTACCGCATAAGACCCGTTAAAATAACGAGAAGACAAGTATCGTTAACATTAGACTAGCAGGACGACAAGTAGCTATGAACACCCAAAGAAAAACAAAGGTGAGGGAGAGGAGGGGCAGCCTTGAAATTGTATTTTATACCTGGGGGCATGCAAAAATGTGGGGCAAAGGTCAAAATTTGCCAAATTTAGAGCATAGCTTATGTGAGGTGCAAGCTCTATAAAAATTGGAATCTTGCAGGAAGACATTTCTTATCCTACGACTGGTATTTCGAGCAGTTTTAGCATAAAGTTCATGCACGTTAAAAAATAAACGCAAGATCCGAGCAGTTTTATCGCGGTCTTCATGCTCGTTAAAAAATAAATCTAAGCAGTGAGCAATGTTTCCTCCAGAGTTTAAGCTCATTTTTAAATAAAAAATGAACCTATTCTGGTAAATAACCATTGTGATCGAAAATTTATTAGCCATAAAAGCCTTGGTCGTGTTTGCACTCGCCACCTCCATTCCATTTGGCCTATCGTTCACATCCATATGATTGTTTACCCATTTTGAGGAACAACTGCGAAGAGTGATTTCACTTAGCCATCCTTGTGACACTGCCATGATTGGAAAATTCCAACTTGTACTGGAATCTGCTGCTATCCCTGTTTATCACTCGTTCCTCAAAAGACGAGTCTTCTTTGAGCTCTTTTCATCTGACTCGTAAAATATGAAAAGTTTGCTGAGTTTTGGCCTTCCAGCTCGTTAAAAGGACCGGAAGAGCTATCCCTCCTCTAGATTTTAATCTTTTTGGACCTGAGGGATTATTGCACAAAAAGGTCGAGCGCTTGTTTTATTTGGCTCGTTAAAGTTATCGAAAATTCATCCCTTCTGTATTGTTTTATACTTTTTTGGACTTAAGGGATTAGATGACGAAAAAGGAATTTTGGAGTTAACTTTCTGTACCTTTTCAGACTCTCTAAAAATGAAAAGGACCGAGTTGTCTTTGTCGCTAGACTCGTTAAAATGATTAAATAGCGACAAACTTGTCTTTAGACAAGAACGAGTTTCCCTATCGCTAAGCTCGTTAAAACATAGCGATGGGCTTGCCCGAAGGGCAGGTTATAGAACAAGCATATGTTATCCTCCTCAAGCTTGACAAAAATAAAGAGGTACTGGTCAGAAATGACTGGGGAAAAATTGGGAGAATCTCGAAAAGCTTTGATGGTAGCAAGTCGCTCTTGAACATGACACTTTGTCCTCCGTACCACATCGGGTTGGGTTGTTTCATTCACCGGTCTCATCACCATGGTCCTCGCCAAACCATCCGTATTTGGGGTAATGCTACCGATCCATCACATTAGTGTCATTATATGTTCAAGAGATGTGTTCAGAAAGAGTCAACCGTGTCCCATCCACTGCCATACATTATCCTTCATCCACCCATGATCGCCACCCTGAATCATATCTCACAGTTTGTTTTCACCTCCACTAAAGTCATTAGCTCCGTTCCGTGTCACTGATGTGGGATTCATTAAGGCCCTCCTTTGACGGATCGCTTCTTGTCGACTTCAGCTCATTATCCAAGAAGTTGATCTAGGAACACCCCCCCCAGTACTTTGAAGCTTGCATGCCTCAATGACAAGTTTCTCACTTCTGGCGACAGGTATACATCAATGACCTTCGACCAGAAGATTTTGCGTGGTGTTCGACGCCAAGTCCTTTATTCACACCACGTGAATTGTACTGTAGTACCTTGAGGGTCATTGTCATTATTGGTGATTCCTCTCGCGCTTGTTAACGGTTTACATTATTGACCGGTAATCAAGCGATGTCTTTCCATGTTCGACTTCAACGCAATTCTCACATGGATCGACTTGTACTTAGAGTGAAGATCGAACGAGATTGAAGACCCCGGATCTAGTTTCATCCATCCGGGCTGCGATATATATTCAGGATATAAAGACATTTGATATGTACATTGTTGCAGCAGATGATCATCCTACTCAAAGGATGATAATTTCAGCAGAGAATTATCAGTCTATCATCAGACGGTCGTCTGTTATATGTACCAAAATGAATTTATAAAGCTGAGCATGGGAATGCCCGCCTCAGCTAGATCATGAAAGCAGAATGAAAAATAATGTATTGTATTGTATTTTATTGCAGGGCACCTCTCAGCTGATTGAATGAACTTCGGATCCTCCTAATAAAGCATTTCACCCGATAAACGACCTCATACTTTAGGGGGCAACTGTTATAGACATTTTTGTGCCTAACAGCATGGAGCATGAAATGTCGATAATCTGAGGGATCCAAAGTCCCTAAACATGTTGTTCTTACCCTTAGAGGAACAAGGTCTGCAAACCACAGCACTGAAAATCAGTTCTCCACTCAAAAACACTCAAAAACAGGCTATTTCTGGATCATGTCAGCTGCTCCACTGAGCATCTACGCTGAATGTCAACTGCTCCTCCTTGTACCTGCGCTGAAGGTCAAAACCAATGAAGGCTACCTGCGCTGGGCGAGATTGGCCAAGTGGCACAGTCATTCTGCAAGGTGTCAACTGCCCAGGAAGCTTCCAAACTGACACTTGGTTCAAGGAATTTGCCCTATGATGAGTAAGAGGGTCTTGATCTCCAAGTGGAAGCAAGATTCTCCAAGTGGACTCAAGAACTGAAGATTAACTAAAGTGGGAGAGGACACAAGTCAGCTTCAGGCCAGTCTCAAGATGACTCATCCTTTCTCCAAAACCCTATATATAGAGCTCTCTCATGAGGTCTAAGGAGGCTGGGAATTTTGTGCAAGTAAGGAAGTGTTGTTGGTTTGTGATTAGAGCTATTGGGTGTTTGCTTAAAGGAGGTGAAGAGGAGATTTCTTTCAGCTGGGAGGTGTTGCTGGATTGGGCCCATTGTGGTTGTAACTCTCTCATAACTTTACTTCTATTATCAATAAAGTATTCGAGATTCTTCTATGTGCATGAGTCTTTATGATGAATAGATGTTTGTACATTTGATTTATGCTAATCCTATAATCGATTATGGATGTATGCTTCTTGTAGTTTCCTTTCCTTGTGCTTTTACAGGATCTGTGTGTAGCTGGGCCGGTGAAAGGGCAAGGAGCTAGGAGCAAGCAGCAAGGAGTGAAGACTGGATTGACTATTAAGCGCAAGATAACGGTTAGTAGATCATCCTTTTCTTCCCTCTCTCATCTCATAAAGAAGAAACTTTGAATAGCTTTACATTCAGTTGTTGCTGGAGTACTATCACCTTCAGAGTAGGGATAGAGGCATTCTGCATTAGATACTTTTCCCCCAACAGATTTCTACGCCTTTCGCATGGTGTGCATTGGGTATGCACCAATCTGCCCGGAGACTAGCAAGGGATTGGCCACTCGGCCTAGTCCCGGCTAGATTGAGTTGCTCACCCCTATTTGGCAAGCCAGTGAGAAAGTATATGTCAGAGGGCTCTATCTCGAGCTGGTGCCCTCCGATGTAAAAGCATTGCTCATGAATGTTCCATCTCTCAACCAGCCACTCCAAGAATCTCACCTGAGCCCTCATGCCAGGTATGGCCCAGTATTTATATAGTCCGCATGCTTTTAGGGCATCAATGGAAGGTTGATGATTGATTGCGGCTAAATAAACGTCCTCGTGCTCTCTTTCTCTCCAATCCAACATGGTGAGTGCCCTACACACCAAGAAATGAAGGTTAGAATTGATTTAGGGAAATTCAGATGGTTCTTTGTGGAGTTTGGGTTTTCAAATTCCGCCTTTCGCGGGGGACGCACCCCGCGTTCAGGACACAGAGCATCGGGACGCAGATGGCCTAAAGGTGGGCTGCGTACCCCGACCTTTTTCCTGTGTGGAAAAAAGTCGGGGGACGCAGGTCACCCTTAGGGCACCTACGTACCCCGCAGAGCGATTTTTGAAACCTAAAACCCCCCAAAAACCAAAACTAAAACCTAAAAAAAACTTTTAATTGGATGAAATTGAAGAGGGGGATGTTGTGAAATACCTGGAAGAGACGGCATTCGATTCTGACGGTCGGATTCTCCGCAGCAACCACGGGAAGTTTCTTGCCAAAAGCCCTTTTTTCAACCTCAACAGTAAAATGGTAAAAATGACATGGTAAAAAGTATTTTTATAGGTTTTTTGGATGAGTAAATGCTAGGTTTGTTCATTTTTCACCATGGAAGGATATTTTTCAATGCATTTTTGCCTATCTTAAACAGGTATGAGTAATGTGTCGTTTTTGTGCAGGACAAAGGGATTTAGAGGGAAAATTGTCATTTTTCACGAACCAAAATATCAGAGTCATCTTTTAAGCTCTTTTCTGGCTCCTAAAATATGAAAAGATTGCCGAGCGTTTCTTTTACACTCGTTAAAACAGAATTAAAAGACGGCCCCCTTATAGCTCTTTTCTGACCGTAAAAACAGGAAAAGGTTGTCGGGTTTTTGTCGTTTCAAACTCGATACGGAAATAAAACGACGTGTCCTTGATCGCTTTTTACTTTTCAGGTCAGTGGCACTAATTATGAAAGTACTCCTTGGTCGCAAGATCAAGCGGTTCCCCCAGGTATTATTTTATACTTTTTCGGGCTTGAGGGACACAAATCTACGAAAAAGTTCAACTTGGAGTCTTCTTAAGTTTTTCAGACTCTCTAAAATTGAACAACGCCGAGTTTCTCCTATACTGGACTCGTTAAAATTTCACAGTAAAGGACCTGTTCAATTACAAACAGGAACGAACCACTCCTTCCTAGGGTTCAAATCAAAACTAGGTTGGACTCATCCGAAGGATGAGCTTATAATCAAGCATATGTTATCCTCCTCAAGCTTGTTAAAAATAAAGAGGTACTTGCCAGAAATGGTGGGGGAAAAGAGAGAAGAATGAGCCTATTTGTTATCTTTTGTCTCAGAAGAAACTTTATTACCACTCTTGGACACGACACTTTTCATTCACCTGGGTTGGGAAATCCTTTATCTCACAGTTGATCAAACCACTTTGAAAGTCTTCAGCCGAGTTCCGGGGATTAACTTTGAGTTATTCATCACCAAGCCATCTGTCGTGTCGTTATGTGTTCAAGAGGTCTGCAAGCAAAACTTTCATCTGCAAAATACTTGTCATCCATTTGACCATCCCTGAGTCAGTCCTTACAACAACATTTCTTCAACTTGAACAATGATTTCGTGTTGTGGGCTTGCCTACAACGGGTCGCTTTCTATCGACATCAGCACATTATCTAGAGAGATGACTTAGAAATCGTCAGTACCTTGAAGTCTGCATGCATCAATGGCAGGTTTCTCGCCTTTGACGTCAGTTTACATCATTTACTTTCGATCGAAGGACTCCGTGAAATGTTTGACATCAACTCATTCATTCACATCTCATGGATTGTATTGGGTACTTTGAGAACCATTGACATTACTGGTGGTCTCTCTCACACTTGTTAACAGTTTACATCATCGACTGGTAATCAAGTGGTTTCTACCATGTTCGACATCAACTCATTTATTCGCATGGCTATAATCGTACTAATTCGGGAAGTAGAAATGAAGACCCTGGATCTAGTTTCCACCATCCAGGCTGCAAGGAGTTTTGTATTCATTATCTAAGTAGACTAATCATAAACAGATGGCTGCGCCCATACTGTGTCTACAAAAGTCTATGATTATGATGTACTGCAAGATCATTCCTGTATCAGAGTAGTTAGTCTGTTAGTTAAAGTTTTGAGCTGAGTATGGGAATGCCTACCTCAGTGATGATATAAATCTTATACATATATTTTGTGTTGAAAATTGTAGGTTCTGACCAGGCTCTCCATGAGATAATCCTTGAAATGATAAAGCGCTTCACCCTTCCTAGATAATACAAAACCCTAATCTATTTCAGGCTTCGCACTTTAGGGGGCAATCTGTTACACTAAAAAATGTCACCATGGCTATTTACAGTTAGTATGACTCTATCAACAGTCATGCTATCCTCCTGGGCAAGTCTTATGCCTCTGCTCTCCATGTCAAACTCCAAAAAGAGAGAAAGTCTTTATAAATGTATTTATCTCTGGGTACGCAGGTTCTCTCAACCTTACCTGCGGGTACGCATCCAATGCTCACAAAAGCTGCGTCCTTGGACACTCTGTATGTAAAGGGGCAGGTGCGTCCCCCTGTAAAGGTCAAAATGCGCAAGTTTCATCTTTAAAAAGTTACTTGTGGTCATTTCTAGAGCATTCTAGAAGGTTGTTCGATGTGTATTGAGCGCCTCCAGATGGTTCATGTACCCCTACCAAAGAGGAACATATCCCATCAATAAGGGAGCTATCCCATCCAAAGAGGGGATTATCCCATTGATGGTGGACCTGATTAACTTCCTCTTGAGCACTATAAATACAGGTATTGGGCCAGAAGGCGGAGAGGTTGGAAGCTAAACATTTCTAAGGGTAGATGTTGCAGGAATTAGGACTCCCATTTAGAAGCTTGTGAGGAGAGATTGCCATCTTTGCTTGTTCTATTTGGAAGTGGGTGAGCTTTGTCAAAGTAAAGGAGAACTTTTGATGGACCCTGGGAGGGACTTGCACAACACCAAGGCTCAGGTTGTAATTGTTCCTTTTGTTACCTATTAATGCAAATGAGTCCATTCTTCTCAATAACTTGTTATTTATGAGTTGTTTCATGTACTCCTTGGTCTATATGTTAAATATGTTTTATTCTATGAGATTATCAAGTGCTATTTAATCGTTTGATTGTTAGTGGATGCAGGTTTCAAAGTGAAGGAGGAGCTCATCCGGATCAGCGAAGCTGGACTGCTACAACAGCGTGGGACTACAGGTAGGATCTAAACACTTGATTTCTTATATAGTAAATGCATGTTTAGAGAAGGATTTCTCTTGTTTGTCTTGTTTGTCACTAGAGAGTCTTAGGCTCCTAGGGAGGTTGGTTGTGTCCGCACAATCGACTCTTTCCGCCTGACAGTGACCTTTAGCGGAGAAATTTGGGCGACTGTATTGGGATGCTAATGCACGTTCCACGTTACGAGCTACCTTGCAAGCCTCCGTCCATGTGGGAGGGTGGTGCAGTAGGACTTGAGCTTTGATGGCTTCTTTAAGACCACTGATAAAACATTCCGTGTAGAATGCATCTGAGAGACCCCAAGTGCGGAAGTCTAAGGCTTCAAAAGCTGTAATATATTCATCCACTGTACCAGTCTGTCGGAGCTTAGTAAGATGACCCAAAAAAGAGTCCTCCTGTTCAAAGCGGCCTTGAAGAGCTTTTGTAAATTGGGTCCAAGTCCTAAAAGGTCCATTGCAACATTGATGCCATTCCCACCATTGCCACCTTTCATTGTCCAAGTACATGCTCCCCAACATAAGCTGAGTCGTATCATCTAAGATACGATTCAGTTTGAAATACTGGTCCATTTGTGCTATCCATGCCGACGGGTGAGAGCCGTCAAATTTATGCATATCCAACTTGGGAGGTCTCTGACTGGGTGGTTGGTGGGTGTGCCAGACGTGAGGAGAGTGGCTAGACTCACCCTTATTGTATCCATTGCCATTATACGCCTCCTCGTGGGCTTGCTCCTTGTCTTTCAGGATGAGTTGCGCGACCTGGCTACTTAGTCCGTTAAGCTGAAGGGTGAGGGAGTGCATGGATTCTTCAAGTTTGTCGATCCTTTCATTGGCCATCGCTTGAGCTCTAGTTTCTACCATACACCAACCTGATGAAAATTTGGGACCGCCTAAAAATTTTCACTAATAATTGAATGGTACCACCGTGTTCAGCTCATCGTCCTGATTCTGATGGTCTAGATCACCAATAAGCACCCCGGAAGATCTCAGACTTTTTTTTTTCCTGAAAACTCCTAACGGAGTTTTACTCCTTCCTTATCAATACTGCAGTGGCCAAATCCTCAAAATGTCAATGTGGCCAAAAGTCCTGCGAAAATTATACCCCGATATAGGAACCCTTCACAACGACTCCGATCTGGTGGATCTGAGAGATCTGAATGGTGGATCTGATGGTGGAACAGACTTCTTCTGCGGATCTGATGGATCTGATTGGAATGGCTGATCTGCAAACTGCGGGACTGGTGTCTGCTGTTGCTGCACCCTTTTGCACAAGCGGGTCTGGAAGAGATGCTATGTGATCCCCTGATAGAAAAAGGGAACTATGGGCTTGAGGAGTGTCAGGTGCTACAGATCGCAATATACATAAGGGTCTAGCAGTAGTACTCGACCCAATGTTTCAGGGCTCTAACTAAGGAGGATCGACCATACCCTTAGCCGTACAACCCGACTACCCTATCGTACGGGCGAGTAATCTCCCCGAGCGCTGTTCTCGGTGTACTGTAGCCACAAGACGGCCGACGGTTTATCTATGGTGAGGTTTCAAGGGAGCCTATGGGGCTTCCAATATACCCAGAGGGTACGTGGAAGACAATCTGTGCACAGTTCTGTCTAATGCGCTACTACTCGAAGGAGTACCCACAGGGGTTACAAGGGAGTCCAACAGACGTGACCACCTCTTGTATTTCCTGCGTGAATGCCTCCCCAAATCCGCAGGTTTATGCACTCAACAAAAAATCCCGTGGTTTAAAGACATCGGAACACGTCTCTAGCCAAAAAAAAAATTTTGCTAAGAAATGGAGATCGCACCGGCCCTGGAAAGTGCTCTGATACCACTTGTTATGCTCTTAACCTGCAAAATGATACCCAATACAGAATATGCGAAGAAAAGATACCTAGAACACAGAATAGCAATGATTTTATTATTCAGAGAGTAATGTTCACTTGCCTCTTCGAGGGGGCAACTTCCAATAGAGCAGAGCTCGACTACAAAATAAGACACGATGATCCTGGCAGGGAGTCTCTATCCTTTATATATGACTCATACATGCAATACCACGGGCCAATACCGTGGGTTTTATTAATACCATCTATCTAATACTACGACCCATTTGCAACTAACTGTGGTTCCGTCATTAATTGTGGATTAACCACTTACAATTATTAATATGGGCTTTATTGACTCTTGACTATGACGTGATCCCATTACATAAATAAGGGGGTTAGGGTGGGACCCTAACAGGGTCCACTTGTAGACTTAACCTTCAGTAATTTTTCAATCCAATAGCCATTCGATAATGAAGGCCATCAAAATCTTTGATCGGAAACCTTTCTATTAACCTACTATTTACCATGTACTCCTCCCCTGTAACTTGCTTTGTCTTAAGCTTTCTTTGTGGGATCAACGGTTAGGATTGACTCCTACTTCCGCTCTCTCCTACTTCCACTGGTCTTCCTTCTGCTCATTTCTCATGGTCTGGAAGTGCTCCATGTCTTTGGCTTCCTGTCTTTGACAATCATCATGCAATTTCCCCGAGGGTGTTGAATCCCAAGTGTACCTGTTGTAACTTTCCTTGCGAAGCACTCCTTCATTCGCCAGACGATCAGCTAGCATATTGGATTTTCTTCACACATGGATGAAGCTAACAGTTCTCAGGGTTTTCAAGTGGGAATAAATATGCTGAAATACCTGCGATAGCCTCCAATGTTTCGAAACTTTTCCTGGTACCATTCCATTACATATCTTCTTGGCCGCATTGATGACCAATTCAGAGTCTGCTTCAATGATGGCGTTGTATAAATTTGACTCGATCAGGATTTTCAGACACTGCTCTAAGGCCATGAGCTCCACCATGTTATTGGTGGTAGTCCCCAAATGACTATGAAAGTTGTCCTTTATGTGCCCCTACTCATCTCTTATAATCCCACCAAATCCAGCCATCCCGAGGTTTCCCTTAGGGGCTCTGTTTATATTGATTTTAAAAAAACCATGAGGAGGAGGCTATCAGATGTCTTTACCAGCAATTGTTTGGATAACGCCATTGTTTATGTCCTAGTGAACTAGCACATGGAGACCCAACTATAGCAGTATGTGAGCATCCTGGGGCAAAGGAGGGTTCTCAGGAAGTTTCCACAAAAGGGTTCCAACTCTATCTTTGATCTGTCGTAATATTTATGCAATGTTGTACTGGGTCAAGCCAGCTTTGTTCTTAAAAATCTTGCCATTGCGTTCTTTCAATAAATCCCAAATAATAAAGCCTGGAACCAGATTCCAAGCTTTATTGATGATTTCATTGCGTGAGAAGTTTTTCCTCCAATTCTTCAAAGTGTTGGTGATGATGAGTCTATCCCTGTCAGTTTGCCTGAAGACTAAGTCCTCCTAATCCCACAAGGTAGAGGTGAATGGGCAGAGGTTGAGTAAGTGTTCCATCGTATCCTCTTGTAAACCACATAGATGGAATTTGGAAGGGCCAAAAAAACCCCCTTTTAGAATATTCCCCCAATTTAGAATTTTCTTTTGTTGAACCAACCACATAAACAACTTTATTTTCATCCAATGTCGATTCTACCAAAGGTTCTTCCATACCTGATTAGTGTTTTGATAATCAAACCCTAGGGCCATTCATTTAGCTTCTTTGAGGTTAAATTTTCCTTTCGTGTTTCTTCCCCATCTCAGTTGGTCAAGCAAGGATGACACCAAAATCTTCCTCTGTTCCAAGTCCAGAGCTAGAGAAACTGCCTGGGCCTTCAAAGGGCTTTCTTCACTATTACCCAGATCCTTCCATATTCTCCATTTACCATTGTTCCTTACCTGATCCCAGAAGTCACTTACCATAAGTAAACCTTTTTTGTCACTGTCATTCTTGAGAGCGGTAAATTCTTCCTTGAACAAATTTGGCTCCTACTACCAGTTATCCTCCCAAAACCATGCCACATTCCCAGCTCAGATCTCCCAGAAACTATGCTACTAGACAATGGCTTTATTCTCCAAAGCAAGGTTCCAAATGTGGGAGCCCTTGATGAGCCCTAAAATTCGGATATGATCCCTCTCCTGCCAATTATTTTCACATTTTTGTTTCCAAAGCTTGGCCCAAGGGGTTGCTGATTCCTTAAGCCACCTCCACCAAATTTTTCCTCCTGAAACTTTGCTGAGGGTTTCAGGGTCATGAATCCCCAAACCACCATGGTCCTTAGGTTTGTAGAGCTTGTCCCAAGCTACCAAAGCCCACTTGTTTTTCTCTTCCCCTCTGCTGCAAATAAAATCTCGTTGAATACTCCTGATCTGTTGCATAACTCCTTTAAGAGCAGGAAGAGCTGAAAACATGAAAATGGGAATAGCTTGTAGGACTGCCTTCATAAGCACAAGATGCCCTGCCAAATTTGAAGACCTGCATGTCCATTTCCTGACCTTGTCCTGAAGTTTATTTGTTACCAACTCCCACACTCCCTTGCTTAGAGCTTTGTATGTAAGAGGCATTCCAAGGTACTTGGAAGGTAACTGATCCATTTGAAACCCGATAATTCTAGTGAAGTTCCTCTCAATAGCAATGTTAGTGTTAAAAAAAAAAAAAAAATTGATTTGTCAAGGCTTACCTCTGTATTGGCAGCCATAGCGAAGTCGTTCAGGATTTGTTTGAAAGCTCTGGCTTCCCTGACCATGGGGATACCCTGCATCTTTGTGTCATCCAAAAATTGTTGATGAGTAAAAGCAGCACCATCCAGGGTATGTTTTAGACCCTGGATTCTTCCTTCAACATTTGTTGTTTTGATCACTCTGCCTAGCCCTTCCATCATGAGAAAAAAGAGGAAGGGGGAGAGCGGATCCCCTTGTCTGAGACCCTTAGAAGGCATAAAGGTTCTGGAGGGAGAGCCATTAAGCAGGATGGAAAAACTAGCTGTGGATACAAGGGCCATAACCCATCTTATCCAGTTGTGGTCAACACCATAAGCTCTTAGCATTGCCCTGATGTAAGACCAACTTAGCTTATCATAAGCTTTCACTAGGTTAAGCTGTATGATCATACCATCTTGCTTAGTTATCTTAAGAGAGTGTACCACCTTGTGAGCTTGGATGATGTTATTGGGAATCTGACTTCCTTCCACATAACTAGTTTTCTCCTCTTAGACAAGAGATGGAAGTAGGGGCTTGAGTCTGTTAGCAATCACTTTGGAAATAATTTTGTATACCACATTACATAAAGCTATGGGTCTAAATCGGTCCGGTGTCATAGATTTTTCCTGCTTTGGAATCAAAGCTATAAAAGAGGCATTAAGAGCCTTCAAAACCATTTTTGATTTTCTTGAGTCTTCCACAACCTCAAGGATATCTTGTTTGACTGTTTTCCAGCAAGCTTTGAAGAAGTCCACATTGAACCCATCCGGGCCTGAAGCTTTCCCATTTTGCATCTCATTGATAACTTCACCGACCTCCTCTTTAGACACTGGCCTGTTAAGGTTATGGTTGTCTTCCCCGGTTACAAGCTTCGGTATGTGTTTTGTGAAATTGTTAATAAACCAAGATCTGTCGACGAGAAGCTCCTCTGCTATGCTAGGGAATTTTTGAACTAAGACAAATTCCATTTCTTTGTGAGGGATGAGCTCTTTCCCTTGAGAATATTTGAGTTTTGTAATTCTATTAGGTGACCTGTAATCCAGGGTTGATTTATAAAAAAACATCATGTTTCTTTCTCCTTCTCTAATCCACTGCACTGTCAATATATGTCTCCAAAAAATCTCCTCTTGCATGCACCAATCTTCCCATTTATTCTAAAGAGAGTCAGCTTGATTTTTCCATTCCTAGGTAAAACCATATGTGATGATGATCTGATTAATCCCCTGGAGTTTCTACTCAACTTCCCTTTTGGCTTAAAAATATTACCAAACTCCTTTTTTTCTATTCTTTAAGCTTGGATTTGATGTGTTTAAGTATCTGTTGTAGCATGAAGATTTTAGTGCCTTGAACGGGCATATCTTCCATCCACCATTTGTCAATATTGCTGGTGAAGTCAGGGTGAGAGAGCTAGACATTTTCAAACCTAAAAGATCTATTCCTCGGTGTGCCCATAAAAGTAGCTTCAAGCTAGACAGGCTAGTGGTCTGAGCCTACAAAGGGAAGGATTAAAGCTGACATGTCAAGGCCTGTGATAAGGAGGTCCTTTGAGATAATGAATCTACCTAGTTTAGAGCTGACTTGAGAAGCTCCTCACCTCTTACCGTTCCAGGTAGAAGTGCCATTTATTGTTTTAGTGTCCACTAGACCCATGTTATTTATGAAATTCTGGGAGGAAATGGAGTCTCTGCCTAGTTTTTTGGTATGACCTTTTTTCTCTGCAAGTGATCTGATCATATTGAAATCCCCTGCTAGAATCCAAGGCACATCAGGATATCTCTCTCTTAGTTCCTCAAGGGAGGTGAGAAGCTTGAGTTTGTCTTCTTGTTTTTGAGGACCATAGATGTTTGTGATCATGTATATCTCCTTATCACCCAAAGGTTGAATCACCAATGATAGATAGTTCCTGGACACTTCAGCATCCAGGATTCCAAGTTTTTTGGGGTCCCAAAGCATAAGATCCCCCCGCCAAGTTCTCTGCTTTAACCTCTAGATACTCATACTTGATTAACCACTTATTGTGTATCTCTCTGATCCTTTCCATCGAACACTTTGTTTCTTGAATAAAAACCATATTTGGTTTTTCTTCTTTTATTCTACTGCTAAGATTTATTTGTTTCCTTTTACTGCCTAGACCCCTAATGTTCCAAATTGTAAGCTTCATTAAGAAAGGCTTGTAAAGAAGTAACTGGTAAGATCTCTCATGTTACCTGAGTTAATCATGAGTTTTTGACATTCAGTCAATAGCTCATTCTATCTTTTTCTTCCTCTTTTCCTACCTGGGTTCTTGGAAGAATGCATCGGTGTATCCTCCATCATTTTCACCCCTCTATTCTCTTGGCTATCATGGTTTCTTTTGACTCTAGAGCCCTTTGATTTTGATCTCCAGAGGAAGAGTTTTTGAACCCTATCAAACTCCTATTTTGACAGGGAGTCTACCCCTCTGGCTATCCCTTTCTCCAGAAACTTTTCTAGATATAAATTCTCCCTTTCTAGAATCTCCTGTAGTTCATGGTCATCTATTGCGGCCTCACTTGGGGTGATCTCATGGTCTGACTAAGCTCCATGCTGCTTGAAAGATCATCATTTTGTTGGTTGTTCTTTGGTATATCCTCCATGCTAGAATCCCCTTCCTTCTCTGTGGGGTTATTCTCCGATTCCTGGTTTGTCCCATTGTTTCCAGCTTCTTCTTCTAAGATCTTGAAACTATTGTGGCTCGGTTTTCCATCCTCATTGATCTTCTTTTGGTACCACTTTCCTCCTTTCCCTTTGCCCCCAACCTTAGTGAAACCCTCGAGATCTTTCTCTGTGGTGTTTTTTGTGTTGCTCTCCATTTTGTTTAATGGGCAGTCTCTGTACAGCTGCCCGTGTTCATGGCACTTGCGGCACCTAAATGGGACATGTTCATAGTCCACCCCCTGCACCCATTCTTCATCATAAACTTATAAAATGATCGAGTCTAGAAGTGCCCCAGATAAGTCCATTTCTACACATATCTAGGTGAAGAATGTGTATTTGCCTTTTAGAGTCACCTATGAGATATTTATAAAATACCCTAGCTTGTTGCCGATAGCCTTTAGAGACTCCTGCAGCCAATAATCTAAAGGAAGGGAGTAAAGTCTTATCCATACCAGTACCGCTGTGAAAGTTTCTTGTTCTGGGACAAAGTTCATCATCCATGGTCGCATGTAAAGGCCTGTAGCAGCGTAAAAATAGGGTCCTCCCTTGAACACTCTATCTTTATCCTCTAAGCTTGTGAACACCATTGTAAAGAAGTCGTTTGACCCAAGGTGAAGGTTTATTCCCCCCTTTTGTTTCTAGTGGTTCCTTATCCATGCTTGCAAAGCCTTCTCTGTCGGCCAAATCCCCATAAATTTTCATATAACCGTGTATTTCACCATGTGATCTCTATGCACCTGAAGCGCTAGGTCACTTACAACAACCCGAGGAATAATGGTCGACTTGGGTTTATAGACCCCTGTTGTACTCATAGGAGAAACTTTATTACTGCTACCCCCTATGCTCCTCCCCCTACTAGCCTCCTCATGATTCCCTTCCTGTCCATGAGGTCTGATATTTTCTGATTTTTTTATGTTAATAGCCTCTGTTGCCACCTCCATTGGTTTCTTGAAGTGAAGCAATCCAACTCCCTTGCTTATATACGCAGCTACTTGACTGTAGGAGGGAGACAAACTCCCTCCTCCACGTCCCGTCATGGTGACCAGTGACAAAACCCTAACACAAAACCCTAGTTTAGATTGCAGAGCTAAAACCTCGAGAAAGCTATCAGATTCAAATCCATATGTAGAGCATGCTTATTACTTCCCTAGTGCAAAATCAAAATTTTAGAAAGCATAATTACGGGAGATGTAGAATCAGAAATTTGAAAAAATAAGAAATTTGATTATGCTCTCCAATCTTTAAGCTCTTCCTAAACCAAATTGGTTTCAAATGCTTGTTTTCACTTCCTCTATCCATGTTCAATTCTAATTTTTTTCACATATAATCTATTGATGCTACTGAATGTATTCTTTTGCAATAATTCAAAAATGACACGAGTTAGAAATTTTATTAGTAATTATTTTTGCAGTATGTCTATGATTTTAATAATAATTGTATAAATGATATTCTTTAGTAGGGTATCATCTAGACAAGGTCATGGTAGAGGTCATTAAAGAGGCAACAAGCTTTGTAATTTATGGTAAAATGGGAGAAATAAGAAGATAAGATTATATGTGCTTTTCAATGCATATCTTGAGGAATTTCACGAACTTCCTGCTACCAACCATTTATTCCTTGGGTCACCTAATGTGTCTTTCCATTTAATTTTGCATGTGAGACCTCATTCCCTTTTGCATCTGCATCCTAATGCACAAGGGATTCCGAAACAATATCAAGATACTGATGGATGGAATCCCATTCCTAATCCACCTCTAGAAGAAGATTAGGGATGGGGTAGGATACTTTCCAATACTGCCAATATACCACACTCTTTTGATAATCATTCCGAGTTATGTTCTTAAAGAAGTTTAAGCCCTAAGAAATATACTAATACCCAAAATCCTAACCATATGGCACTACATGGCATTTTAAATCTACTATTGATCATGATGTTCATCCTACTACTAGTCTTGTTGCTCACATTTCTGCTAGTCATCTTGATCATATTCTGGATGACAATTTAGTTAATTTTCCCCTAGACTTTCACAAGTGCATGATGTTTATGAATCCCTCAACCAATAAAATGTTAGTCTTGGACCTAGCTCTATAACTACACAAAACAAAATAAAAGGTAAGGAAACAGAAGTGATTTCAAGCACAAACATTTCAGCTAGGTTTTTTTAAAGTCAACCAACACCTTCACCAAGATATCTGTTTCTTGAGTTTTGTCATAACTCAACACAGTTTGCTTATCTATTATGACATTTCAACGGTATTCAGTTATGGATTTTAAGGTTTGTTTTTTAGTTATGTATGTTATTTTTTTATGGATATGGTCGCACTTTTTCATATAGGATAAAATGACGAAAAGAACTGATATTGTTTCACTTGTGTTTGATATATATATTTATATATATTTTGATGTGCAAATGATTCCCACCATTTTTGTTGGCATTATGATTCAGGTGTTGTCCTTGATGGCAACCCATTCAGGTGGTAGATCACTATTCTTGATGATCAGCTCTCTATTTTTAAGAAGGACGTAGGCAATCTGTTCAGAAAGTGCGTCCCCGCAGGTATACCATGCAGAACCCGCGTCCAGGGACGCAGGCCAGCCATTCAGGGGGTGCGTCTTCCCAGTGCACACATTTCAAGACAGAGAAAAGCACGAGGGGGTTTCTTGTGTGGTATCTAGCTGACGGTTTTGTGTTTCTATGGTGTCGGCTCGTGGTATTGTTCCATGTTTTGGGGAGGAGCTTGCCTATATAAAGCAAAGGAGTTCATTTGGATTAATCATCATCTTTGGTTGAATATCTTTTGGTGTGATCTAGTCCAGATCTATGAGGGCGAATCTTCTAATGGACTGTGATCTCTATGGCGCATGATCAGATCTGCAGGTCTGACTGTTTGGGCTAGTTCTGAAGTCTTCATATCTTTTATATCTGAAGGGACGCAGGTTCAGTGAAGTGCAAGTGCGCCGAGACGCAGTACAGTAAGGGCTCAGGTGCGTCTCTAAAGCAAAAGACGCGGCGCGATAGTATTATTGGGTGCGTCTCTGAAGCAAAAGACGCGGTGCGATAGTATTGTTGGGTGCGCCGGTACGCAGAGCAGTTTAAAGGAACAGTGCGTCGGTACGCAGAGCAGCAGAAGGTAAAACTGCGTCCAGTCGCAGGCCACAGAAAGAAAAATTGCGTCCCTGTCTTAAGATGATCTGTTGACTGTATTTTTCTGTTCATAGGGTGTTCTGGGTTAGTTCTGTAATTACTGATCTGATAACTGTAGTGGACTGTAACTGTTGTATACTTGTTGATCATTTGATTCTTCATGAAAAGAAGTAGGGGGTTGTAGCTCCCTTCCAGGAGAGACTGGAGAACAAGAGAGAGTTGTAGCTCTCTGCAGGTTGCAGCCTGCGTACTGGTAAAGGACTGCACCAGTACAAAATCATTGTAAAAGAATTTCTAAATTGAAAGAAGATAGAGACATATTGCAGCAGGTGGTTTTCTCCCACATTGGGTTTCCACCTTACATCTTGTGTTCTTTGGTGTGACTGTCTATTTTCTTTGTTCATGCTCATTATTTTATGGTACTGATATGCAAGAATAATTCAAAAGATCAAATAAGGAAGATTTGTTAAATTGCTAGATAATACTGATTCACCCCCCCTCTCAGTATTATTTCCAACAATTGGTATCAGAGCAGGTCCTTCAGAAAAGCTTGATCGCTTGAAGGTAGATCGTTCATCATGAGCAACTACGAGAGAGAAGCATCAATCAGGCCACCAGTTTTTGATGGGACAAACTTCAATTATTGGAAGGTAAGAGTTACTGCATATCTTCAATCTCTTGGTACAGAAGTTTGGGACATTGTAGAAACAGGCTATGCTTTTCCTTCAGCCACTCCTACAGATCCAGCTGAGAAAAAGAAGTATGAAACAAATGCAAAAGCAGTCAGTACTCTATTAGGAAGTATATCCCAAACAGAATTCATGAAGGTAATGCACTTCAAATCAGCAAAAGAAATATGGGACAAAATGATCACGAGCTATGAAGGAGATGAACAGGTAAAACAAGCTAAACTTCAAACTCTCAGGATTCAATATGAGACTCTCAAGATGTATAATGATGAAAGTGTGGCTAATTATTTTCTTCGGGTAGATGAGATTGTTAATTGTATGAAAAATTTGGGTGAAGAAGTAAAAGAGTCTATAGTAGTTCAAAAGATTCTAAGATCATTATCCCCCAAGTTTGAATCTAAAGTATCTGCAATAGAAGAAAAAGAAAATCTCCGTGTTCTCACTATGTCTCAGCTACATGGAATTCTAACTGCTTATGAAATGAGAAAGGGAGGTCCATCAGACAGAAGGGAGGCTGCTTTTAAGGCATCAGGCAAAGAAGATCACTATGAAGCAAGCCATGTTCCAGAAGAAGAGGAAGAAGAATCAAATTTTGTCAGAAATCTTCAAAGGGGTTCTGGAAGGTTCAGAGGTAAGCTACCCTTCAAATGCTTTGCTTGTGGGAGAGTAGGTCATTATGCTGCAAAATGTCCTTATAAGGATAAAGGAAAGGAACCAGCTAGATGGAACAAGAAACAAAGTGCAAATAAGAAAAGCTATTACACCCATGAAGATAGTGATGGCTTATCAAACAGTGATGAAGATGAACAAGGTAATAAATATAGGTTGTTAATGGCATTTGAAGATGATGATTATGAGGATGTTGTAGATGTGGATAACCTTTATGATGAAATTACTAGACTCAAGAGATGTATAGAAGAAAAGAACATGATCATTGATACTCTACAATTTCAAATTGATGAAAAGGAAAAACATCTTGAAAAATTAGAAGGTGAAATTGTTGGTCTTAGAAAAGAAATTGAGAAAACAAAAGCTATTAATCTCAAGTTTGTCAAAGGATCTGAAACTTTGGATGAGATTATCAGTGTGCAGCGGTCTCCACTAAATAAGACAGGTCTGGGCTATAATGGAGAAACTTCTCAAGCATCCACTTCAAAAAGTTATCTTGATGCAGCAAGAAGAAATGAGCAAAAGCACAATGAAGATCATCAGGTAAAGCAGGGACAAACTTCAAACAGAAACTATCAGGGGCAATCCAGCTTAAGGGTGAACAAAAGCCACAACCAGCCACAGGTAAAATCTTCCCAATTTGGTTCAAGAATAGATGAAAATAGAAATTACAATCAGTTGGCTGGTAGATTCAATAACCGCAGAAGCTTCTTCAATGGACAATGCTTTTCTTGCCATAACTTTGGTCACAAAGCAGCTCAATGTGTTGCGTATAAAACAATCATGACTAGGGAAGCTCAAAAACAAAGAAGTATGACAGGGATTACAAAAAAGACCTATAACAGCTTTTCGGCTCTTGAAAATGAAGTTGAATGTTCTATTTGCAATAATTTTGGTCATGAAGACTTTGAATGCAGAAGCAGGTTTCAGGAAAGAAAGGAACAAGAGCGGAAAAAGGAACAAGCCTCAGGAACCAAAACATGGAGAATAAAGGAACCTCAAACAGAAAGATGTGGGATAGCGTTTTATGCAGAAGGACAGGAAAATCTATGGTACATTGACAGTGGATGTTCGAAGCATATGACAGGTGATAAAGAAAAACTTGAGTCTTATTCTATTTTAGAAAAGGGAAAGAAAGTCTCTTTTGGAAATGATACTCCTGCAACTATAAAAGGAAAAGGTATTGCTCCTTTAAAAGAAGATGTTAAGGCTGGAAATGTTTTGTTTGTTGATGGATTGAAGCATAATCTACTAAGTGTCAGCCAGATGTGTGATCAAAGAACCGAGGTTATATTCAGATCAAATGGATGTCTTGTTTGTGATCTTGATACAGGAAAAACAGTTCTCAAAGGGAAAAGAACTCCAAATAATCTATACATATTTGAAGAAGGACAACAACAATGCTATCTAAGCAAGGATGAAGAGCACTGGTTATGGCATCGAAGATTGGGACATATAAGCTTCTCACAAATAAGGAAAGCATGCAAATATCAGGCAGTTCGCGATCTTCCAGATATCAAAATTCCTGACAACACCATATGCAGATCATGTCAGTTTGGAAAACAAACCAGGACTAACTTTCCATAGAAAGAAGGATCAGCTAGCATGCCTCTTGAGCTAGTACATACAGATGTATGTGGACCATTCAGGAAAAGAACACCTAGAGGAGAGGAATACTTGATATTATTTATTGACGATTTCTCCAGGTTTGTTTGGTTAGGACTTATGAAGCACAAAGATGAAGCATTCGAAAAATTCAAATCCTTCAAAGCCTTGGTTGAAAATGAATCAGGTCACAAAATTAAGTGCCTCAGATCCGACAGAGGTGGGGAATTTACTTCAAATGAATTTTTCGATTTCTGTGATGAACATGGGATAAGGAGAGAATTCTCTACGGCTAGAACTCCTCAGCAAAATGGAGTTGTTGAAAGAATGAACAGAACAATCCAACAAATGGCTCGTGCTATGCTTGATGAATCAGGAACTCCCGCAACTTTCTGGGGTGAAGCTGCACATGCTGCGGTTATTATTCTCAACAAGACAAATGTCCGGGTGAACAGCACTCAAACTCCTCATGAGCTCTGGAGTGGTAAAACTCCTTCGGTAAAGCACTTCAAAATCTTTGGGAGCAAATGCTATATCAAGAATACTGAAGAGCAGCTTGGCAAACTTGATCCTAGAGCAGATGAAGGCATTCTTCTTGGCTATTCTCCACATAGCAAAGCATACAAATGCTACAATAAAAGACTTGGCAGAATTGTTGACAGCATTGATGTAGTGGTTGATGAGAAGGGATACATTCCTAGGCAAATACATCGTGAAGACATCGAAGAAGATGAAAGCTACCCTCAAAAACAGAATGATGAAGAAGAAGAACCTCAAGAAGAATCTCAAGAAGAACCTCATGAAGACGCAGAAGAACGAACAAGAATAGAAGAAAAGACTCCATCCAGATATGTTCAGAAGAACCATCCAGAATCTCAGATCATGGGACAGAAAGAAGCAGGTATACAAACTAGAAGAACAGTTGCAGAAGCTTCAAGCTATTTTGCATTACTCTCCTCTACTGAACCACAAAATGTGAAAGAGGCATGCAAAGATGAATGTTGGGTGAAAGCAATGGATGAAGAACTTGAGCAAATCGAAAAGAACAACACTTGGGAGCTGGTTCCTAGACCAAAGGATAAGAATGTTATCGGAACTAAATGGGTCTTCAAAAATAAATTGAATGAAAATGGAGAAGTAATTAGAAACAAAGCCAGACTTGTTTGTAAAGGGTATGCGCAGCAAGAAGGAATAGACTTTGAAGAAACTTTTGCTCCTGTTGCAAGACTTGAGGCCATCCGAATGTTCCTTGCTCTCTCAAGTTTTCAGAACTTCAAAGTATTTCAAATGGACGTAAAATCAGCCTTTCTGAATGGAGACTTGGAAGAAGAAGTGTACATTGAACAGCCAGATGGGTTCATTCTTGGAAATGATCCAAATCTTGTATGCCGATTGAAAAAGGCTCTCTATGGTCTCAAACAAGCCCCAAGGGCTTGGTACTACCGGTTGGACAAATATCTTCATCAACAAGGTTTTTCAAAAGGTTCAGCAGATAGCAATCTGTATATAAAAGTTGAAAATGACAAATTGCTAATACTTGTTGTGTATGTAGATGACATTATTTTTGGCAGCAATGAAGAAGCTATGAGTCAAAGCTTTGCCTCGGTTATGCAGAAAGAATTTGAAATGTCCTTACTAGGAGAACTGACATACTTCCTTGGTTTGCAAATCCAACAAAAGGAAGGAGGAATCCTTTTATCTCAAACCAAGTATCTCAAGCAGATTTTGAAGAAATATGGCATGGAAGATGCAAAACCAGTATGTACACCCATGGTCACAGGATGTAGTCTCAGTGCAAATGATGAATCTGCAGCAGTACATCAACCAACCTACAGATCTATGATTGGAAGTTTACTATATTTGACAGGTACCCGACCAGACATCATGCATGCAGTTGGAATAGTTGGAAGATTTCAGGCAAATCCGAAGGAGACTCATCTTCAGGCAGTGAAGAGAATTTTCAAATATCTTCAAGGGACTCAAAATTATGGCTTATGGTATCCTAGAGATACAGATCTCACTCTTCATGCTTATACAGATGCAGATTGGGCCGGAAGCGTGGATGACAGGAAAAGCACAAGTTGTGGTGCGTTCTTTATGGGTTCCAGACTGGTATCTTGGTTCAGCAAGAAACAGAGTTCAATTGCCTTGTCTACAGCTGAAGCGGAATATGTTGCTGCTGCATCTTGTTGCACCCAACTCCTTTGGATGATGCAGACCTTGTAGGATTATCAAATCACTTGTACACCTCCAATCCCTATCTTATGTGACAACACAAGTGCAATCAGCATCTCAAAGAATCCGGTTATGCATTCAAAAACCAAGCACATACCAATCAAGTACCATTTTCTCCGGGAACAAGTACTTGAACAGAAGGTCAAGTTGGAGTATGTTCCTTCTAAGGAACAAGTTGCTGATATTTTCACCAAACCGTTGCCCAGGGACACTTTTGAATACCTCAGGCAAAAATTGGGGGTTGTTGATGCATCATCTTGTTGAACCTCTTCTTATTGGTGGTACAGGCTCAGGGGGAGCACATAATGCATTGTTGGCATTATGAAGAAGGAGATCTTGGAAATAGCTGCAATATGTCTCTATCTCTTTCATGGTGGATTTCTGGTTATTTACAGATCTGGAGGAGCATGAGCGTAGGGGGAGCATACCCTTTGCCCTTGATGTCAAAGGGGGAGAATGAAGCTGAAGATCAAGAGGTTGCCATCAAGTCCAAAGGGGGAGATTGTTGGCATTATGATTCAGGTGTTGTCCTTGATGGCAACCCATTCAGGTGGTAGATCACTATTCTTGATGATCAGCTCTCTATTTTTAAGAAGGACGCAGGCAATCTGTTCAGAAAGTGCGTCCCCGCAGGTATACCATGCAGAACCCGCGTCCAGGGACGCAGGCCAGCCGTTCAGGGGGTGCGTCTTCCCAGTGCACACATTTCAAGACAGAGAAAAGCACGAGGGGGTTTCTTGTGTGGTATCTAGCCGACGGTTTTGTGTTTCTATGGTGTCGGCTCGTGGTATTGTTCCATGTTTTGGGGAGGAGCTTGCCTATATAAAGCAAAGGAGTTCATTTGGATTAATCATCATCTTTGGTTGAATATCTTTTGGTGTGATCTAGTCCAGATCTATGAGGGCGAATCTTCTAATGGACTGTGATCTCTATGGCGCATGATCAGATCTGCAGGTCTGACTGTTTGGGCTAGTTCTGAAGTCTTCATATCTTTTATATCTGAAGGGACGCAGGTTCAGTGAAGTGCAAGTGCGCCGAGACGCAGTACAGTAAGGGCTCAAGTGCGTCTCTAAAGCGAAAGACGCGGCGCGATAGTATTATTGGGTGCGTCTCTGAAGCAAAAGACGCGGCGCGATAGTATTGTTGGGTGCGCCGGTACGCAGAGCATTTTAAAGGAACAGTGCGTCGGTACGCAGAGCAGAAGAAGGTAAAACTGCGTCCAGTCGCAGGCCACAGAAAGAAAAATTGCGTCCCTGTCTTAAGATGATCTGTTGACTGTATTTTTCTGTTCATAGGGTGTTCTGGGTTAGTTCTGTAATTACTGATCTGATAACTGTAGTGGACTGTAACTGTTGTATACTTGTTGATCATTTGATTCTTCATGAAAAGAAGTAGGGGGTTGTAGCTCCCTTCCAGGAGAGACTGGAGAACGAGAGAGAGTTGTAGCTCTCTGCAGGTTGCAGCCTGTGCACTGGTAAAGGACTGCACCAGTACAAAATCATTGTAAAAGAATTTCTAAATTGAAAGAAGATAGAGACATATTGCAGCAGGTGGTTTTCTCCCACATTGGGTTTCCACCTTACATCTTGTGTTCTTTGGTGTGACTGTCTATTTTCTTTGTTCATGCTCATTATTTTATGGTACTGATATGCAAGAATAATTCAAAAGATCAAATAAGGAAGATTTGTTAAATTGCTAGATAATACTGATTCACCCCCCCTCTCAGTATTATTTCCAACAATTTCATGATTGTGTTAGTTTTAAGAAATGCATTTGTGGGAGTCAAAAGGTGACGGGCTATGCATTATGGTATTTGAAATAAATTTTGAAATTAAAATTAAAATGTTAAAGTGGAAAGTGGGTCCTCCCTTCCTATTGAGTCATGTAGCCATCCATTTACCTTTTAGAAATTGCCATTCTTTTTATTTTTTTATTTTCCTTCTTGTATTGTGATAATTATTGGGAAACGATGAGTGATAGAGTTGAGTCTAAAATTAGAAAAAGGATAATGATTTTTGGGAATAATTTCAACAACTCTTCACCTATATATTTTAGCTTGCAGAAGGAGAATAGGGCTGGACTTTTACACATGGAATGGTATGATTTAGTGTTCTTTCTTTAGTTTTGAGAATATTCATTTGTTTTGATTTAGATATCTTGAATATAATAGATCTAGTGAAACAAGTGTTCTTTTAGAAAGTAGCAATGAAAGGGTTTATTAAGTTCATCTCTTGTTGTTTAAGGTATTATTTTTTAATTTTGGTCATTGATGAGTGCTTAGTGTTGTTGCTCATGACTGATCATTTGTACTTTTGCAATAGCCACACCATTGTCCAAAAGTTTTCTATCCAAATTGGTTGCAGCGAGGCCTGAACTTTCTTTTGGTTCTTTACTACTTGCATTTGACTCCTACAATAATTAAACATATCCATTTTTAAAGTGTTATTTGTCATTAATTCTGAAATAGGTTGATATTGATTCAAATATGTTTGAACAATTCTTTTGAATGAACTCAATGGAGAATTTTCATCTGATTTTACTATCTTGTGATTTACTTTTTATTTTTTCTTCTTCAATATTTTGTGAATATTTTTATATTTTATTGTAAATACCATTTCTATTCTAATCCTTAATTTGTACTTGTTGTATTAAATTGCATATTTCAGTTACAATAATTTAATTAGGTTTTTTTTTTTTTTTGGTAAAGTTAGCTTTATGATGATTCTTATTATCATCCTTCATTTTGATTTTTATAATATATTTATGATAGATTTAATTTATTTTGTTTTGATTACATAAGTAGTTATTCACAAGGCTATACAATCTTGGGTTACATTCCCATCGTTCTTGGTCTATCCCACCAAGAATTCGATAATTGTTGAAGGAATATCTTAGGCCATTCTTACCCATCAACATGAGGTAACTAGAATGAAGGATTATAGGTATTTTTCTTTTGAAGTGCATGTCTTACACAACCATGGTCAAATAGGTTTACCCATGCCTCCAAAAACTCCATAATATCTCCACCAAGTTGTTGCCACTTTGGGAATTGGCTAAGGACACAGGTACTCAACTCCAAGGGGTATATAATGTTGAGTCGACTAAAGAAATGGCCCAAGGAATATCACTAGGCCCCATAAGAAGTACCTTGAATTAGTGAAGAAGAATTGAGATATGAATCCAATACCATCAATAGGGCTTTGAGGAAAGAAAAACTGGAAAAGGACATCTCCAGGTCTGTGGCTTAGTACTAGAAGAATTATTCCTTAGCTGAAAGGTTAATCAAGATGAAAATGTCTCCATCTATTGGGTTCTAGGTAGAAGCCATGATATATGAAGAAATAGATAGGGAACTGGAAGAAATTATAAATGCTAAAGAGCTATATTTTAATGTCTTCACCAACAAACTCACCAAAGACAATCTCTAACAACATATTGTGGAATCCTCTAAGCAATAAATAGTTCTAAATTCATTCATGGTCTCATTGAAGAATGATGTACAAGCTCTCCGACAACACACATTAAATTACCATGTCATTGTGGAAGGTTTTTTGCCCAGTGGGATTAATATGATTACATCGTATTACAAGATCTAGGTAGCCTATATTCATGAATTCTAAGGGGTCTTAATTGAGGTTCTAATCATATTGTAGTGGCTTTAAATTTGATTTGCTAGGTGTTTACAAATTATTTTCCTTAATTATATCCAAAAACAATGTGAATATAAAAGTTTGTAACTTCCCAAACATTCCCTAATTCCTAAGAGGTAATTACTGATGTATCCCATAAATGTTGTAAAGCTCCTAGTGATAGGGACTTTTGGACTTTTGAATTTTTGGAACTTTTGATTTTTAGAAATATTTGTAGACATAATCTAGGAAGATGACGCATTCTATATCTATTGATAAATAATATTGAGAATCCTAAAAATTACATTGTAGGAATTGCTACATATCATATGTTATGACTTTGATTTAGACTAATCCCAGATATTTTCATTCATGTGTGCACACTTTGATATTTTTTTTTTAGTTGCTAATATACTATTATGTGAATGAGATAGTTTTTTTCTTGCATTTCGAACTTTATTTATGGTATATTTCTTCAATGAGTACTAATTAAAACAAAGAGTGACTCTTGTTTATTTTCTCTAGTAATTTGAACATTCATGTGTTAGGAAATTAGCTATTTGTTTTATCGATTTATTAATTGTTTTAATTATTAGCTCGTCTCTTCTTGTCCTCGTCTATATTTTAGTATTTATTTAGCTTAATATAGTTTCATTTTTTCAACAAGATAAACACTATTTTAGTTTTCACACTTTCTATTATGATGATCATTCAATATCTCACAAGATCCAAAATCAGGCATAGCTACAGGGCCAAAATATAGATGTGCCTCTTACCCTAAACTATGTGAGGTCTAATTAGGGTCTAACATTGGAGAGAGCCCCTATGATAATTGTTGGGTACTTTATCCCTATCAATAGGATCCTTGGAATATGAAATGGAAGGGGTTACCTCATTGTATATTGTGGATTAGACATTTATCAAAACACATCACTTGGAGTTACTCATTCTTGGCCTAACATATAATATTATGACACATCTCATGAAGTTCACCCTCAAACATATTACTTATCACTTACACCAATTCATTGAAGGGTCAACCTAGGAAATGTTCCTCCCCTTGGGGTTCATAGAACCTAATATGGGTAATTGATAACCCTCCCATACCTAAACTAGCGTGAAGTTTGAAGAAGATACTTAGTGCAATATACTTGCATGGATTTGAAATTAAATATGATCCACTTTATATGCTTAAATCAATATTGTATGCATATTACTTGGTCTTACTTAACTCCTTGAGCCTATAATTGATGATTATTTGGGCATGGTCATGGTCCTTTGGAAAATTTTGATGATCCTTCTTCTACAACTCATGGATGATGCTACACACCCTTTGGAGGGAATTCCACTTGATGATGCACATTATATACCTCATGGTGAGTATTGAGCTTAATGATGAAGTGGAACACTTCCAAAGACACTCATCCATCTTTTGTACCTTGGATGTTGCCTCTTGGAGCTAGGAAATTGCACATATGAGAGATTACATGGAACTCTATGCATGAGATGCAGGTTTCGATGGATGGAATTAGGTTTAATGTTTAAACATACTAAATGAATTGTGTTACTAATATTATTAAGGTAATGTTTAATATTTTTACAATAAGGATTTTGATGAGAAACATGTATACTATCTATACTCACACCCAATGAAGATGAAAGATCAAGAGATTGTTATTAAACAAGTAGAGCTTAGAGATGAAGCATTCCAATCATGGTTGAATCAACTACCTATTAAATTCCTGCTATGTCTAGAGTCACCAATTCAAAATATCTATAGTAACACTAGTTCTTCTCATGTTAGGTATGAAGGGAACACTATAGAGGTTGGCATGGATGACTTCTTACAAGATACCCATGTCATGGAGGGAATATTATTATATGCATTCCATCAAATTGAATTAGGAGATGATGTTGATATAGCAAATACCTTATTCAAAATCCTAAAATATACTTCGAACACCACTCTCTTTGGACATGGATCAAGTTCTACCCAAATAGGGAAAAATGTTACTATATAACTTGAACCCAATGTATGGTATGTTATATTCATGTTTCTTAACACTTTTTAGGTAACTAACCATTAAATACACTGATTTTTTAACGAATCTTGTCACACAATGAATATTAAAAATGGTTTTTTTTTTATGTATTCTTCACGATGATGTACATTTATATTTCCCACCAATTTCTGGTTCCTCAAATATAAGGTACTTCAAATTGATAATGTCCTGCAAAAAAATTGTGCAAAGGTAAAGAAACTGCTAAAAATATTAGGCATTAAGTATATATCATACCATGCATGTCTGAGTGATTTTATTCTATATAGAGATGAATACACATACATAGAGATATGTCTAGAATGTGGGCATGATAGGTACTAGAGATATAAAAAAAAGGTAAGGAACACGGTCCTCATAAGATATTGAGGCACATGCCTATAATTCCAAGGATTCAAAGTCTCTTTCATTGCAAAAAATTAGACATGTTGTAAGGGTGGCAGGGCTAACATAGAATTGAGCCAAGAGTTATGTGAATTCTAATAGATTCAATAGCTATGAAGCATATAGAGGATACATAGCCCAATAAATTAAAGGATGAAGTATGGAACCTATGACCAAGTATGTCCATGGATGGAATTAACCCCTATTACCTCCATAACACCAAATATTCTATTTTTCCAATGGTGGTAATAAATAAAATATCCCTCCATGGTTGTTCATGAAGAATTCACATCTTATGCTTGCCCTCATAGTCCCAGGTTGAACACAAGTGAGGAGAATGGATATCTACCTCTAACCATTGATTGATGAATTTAGCAAATAGGTGAAGGGATACATGTATATGATGTATCAAGGCCCATGCCAATCAAAGGTATTTTACATTGTTTGGAATATGTGTGTACAACATGCAATATTATGAAATATTGGGAGTTTCCTCTAGAAAAAATGTTAATTTTTTTTTTCCTTATCTGTAATCTTGTTTGGCATACTTAATTTGGTGAGACTATCTTTTTTTAATGTTGATTTGCACTGTATGGAATAACATTTCATGTCATTTAACAAAAGGATATCATGGATGAAAATTTGTAGAACTTATATAAAGGTTGGGTGGTCCAAACACATACAAGTGCCAATGTATGACTACTTAGGGGTATTCCTCCTAGAATACCACCATTATAAAAGACTTGCATCTTTTTTCGATGGTAAAGAAAGGAAAACCCAAAGACCTAAAATAATCACACTGATATATTGGATTAGGGCATATGATATAGAGAAGAATAATGAAATTAAATCATTTCTAAATTTAAATGGGGAACTTTTGTTTAGGGTTCATCTTAAATTTTTCACACATATGTTGAGAAATTTCTATAATTGCCCTGGTTAAAAATCGATGTAATAATGTTAATAAAGGCAAAATAAGCCCTTAGTCATTAGACACATATTCCAAGATGAAATGTTGAGAAAAAAACATAGTGATGGGGATCACTTGTGATTAATTAATAACTAATCAAATTGGCAAGGGAAATGGCTAAGGATTTGGAAAGGCAAAGTGGAATTTATCGGCATACATTTATGAAAATAATGGAAAATAGGAGAAAAGGAAGGTGAAAGGTCACATATTGCATGTGAGGAGGAAAATGAAGGAAAATAATGGACAATGCTAGGAACAGTTCCCCCAAGAGAAGTTTTGGGGCTAAAAGCCCATGTTTTGGGACAATTTTTTAATAAAATTGTAAAGTCTCCGCATTTTGTGGTCGTGGAGCATGAAGGTGTCAAGATTCATAAAGGGTTGTCTGCCCTTATTTTTTAAAATGTTAAGTTGGCTGTAAAGATCTACCCATGTTCTGCAAACCATGGGATTGTATAAAAAAGAGATAAGTAAGTAAGCTCTAGGAAGTTAAGGAAGAATTAAGCATTGGAGTTTTGGTAGATAATTCTAATTGTTTTGGGTCTTAGCGTAGGTAGAGGCTCTGCAGCTAAGTGCGTAGAGGCCTAGAGTGGAAGTCTGTAGCTGAGTGCGCGGACCCCTACATTTGTGTGCACAGGGTGAACAGAGTCTATATTAAACTGGAAGATATCAATAAAGAGAAGTATTCTACAATTACTTTGTATTTAGTTTCTTTTAATGCATCTGATTATATTGCATTCTGGGTTTATTTTACAATATTTATTCGATGCATGAATGTATGTAATTATATATTTTAATTGAACACAAGTAAAGCTATCAATTTATGCGACGCTAACTAAGATAAGTAAAACACTTGACATAACTTGGGAACCTATACAATACATTGTCATAGCTGTGCAAAAGTACCTGAACCATGGGTTAGGGTTGCATGAAGGTCAACCTTACTCCTTCACAGAGGTATTGAAGGGCATAATAAAGGGTAGATTGATAGAGACCTAAGGCTTAGCGACCTGGACGAAAGTAGGGGAAAGGGGTATAAACCGACAGAACAACCATCTCACGGTGCAGAAACTTGGTTCCAACATCCCCCAATACTACTTCGGGTGAGACTTAGGTCTGTGCTCCACGAGCTGATGCTAAAAGGGTCAGTAGTGTAGGGATTTGTTTGGATGACTAACGTTGAACCTAGGTTAGGGCCCATAAAGCCAACAAATGGTTCCATTGTCGGGACTCGGAATCTGCATGAGAGATGTTTGATGTCGTATCACTAGAATCCCATTAAGAAAGAGATTAGAGACAGGTTGGATAGGAAGATCCACGAATTTGCAGTGCAGGAGAACAGAAATCTATGGTGGACAAAGGAACAGTGGCTAGAAAGATACTTGTATACAGAAATACACGAGATCTTTTTTGTTCCTTTCCAGTTGAGTTATACGAGTGGATCATGAAGCTAGAAGATAGTCAAGGAAGGTGGAGGCTTGACAGTCCTATTTTCTGGACCCCAGAATTAGTACAAAGATTGGAAGCCTCTGAGGATAGGATCACCCGCGTTTTCAATCATTGGCTCAATGATATCATAGGAGGGTTTGTGAGAGAATTCATGGTCGATACCTCAGTCAGTTACAACAAGGTGGAGCAACGCTTTTTCAAAAATTTGTGAGGTAAGCACTTGAACTCTTTAAATGCTTGGATTAAGATGTTATTGTGTGAAAAATGGGTTATGCAGTTGCCTTGATGTTCAGAGCTACATGAAGTGGAAATATTTACAGGAATGAAGGAAGAAAGGGTCCTGAATATAGGCCACTGATTTCACCTCCTTTGAGTGACGAAGAGGGAGTAGCGCAAGCTTCTCCGCGAAGTACAGTTCAGTTGATAAAATAAGGGTTCTCACGACTACCACATCCACCCACACCACCTCCACCTTCACCGTCGTCACCTACGACTTTCCTCACACCATCACCACCTCCATTGTAGTTCAAGACAATGAATTCAATGAAGGTGCCTTTGTTTAAGGGCTTGGGAAATGAGGACTCGGACCAGTTCTGGTTCACATAAAAGTTGTATGGGAAGCTTAGGGTGTCACAAATGATCACATGAAGAATGAAACGTTGGTTAGTGCTTTGCAGGATCGCACAGTAAATTGGTACATCAAGTACTCTAATGATAACCAAATGCTGGGTTGGCAGAGACCCAAACTGTACTGAATAAAGAGTTCATTAGGCCTAAATCAAAGGCGCAGTCAATTATGGGTTTTAAGGAAATCACAATGAAACAAGGTGAGATACCTTAGGATTTGGATCAGAGACTGAAGTGTAAAATCCTCGAAGCGAATATGAACTTAACAGATGGATAACACTATGAGTGGTTTGTGGCTTCGCTCCTACCTCACCTAACAACAAAAGGTTACAACTCAGGAAGAGGCCTTGGAGATTGCAATAAGATTGCATGAAATGCCGATGTAAGATCTGAATCTGGGGGTTCAACAGATCCATGCGCAGTTGCAAAATCTATGCCTCGAAATTCAAAGTTTGAAGCAGGACAGAACAGTTGGACCATAGGCGTGTGAAGAGATATGGTGCCTGAAATGTAAATGTTAGGGGCATGGCAAAGACCTCTGCCAAGTCTTTATGAACAATATTGTAGGAGGAGGACCAATGCCTCTGAGGCCAGAAACCAAACCAGGACCGAGTGCAGGGCCTGCATTGTGGTGCGCTATATGTCAGGTAGTAGGAAAACATACAAATGATAATTTTCATTTGCTGCACAAGTTTGTACAAACGTCGCAACAACTGTTATGCAACTTTTGTAGGTCGGTAGGGCATGATGAGCACAACTACCAAAGTTACGAATTGATGATGGATAGAACAATCGTCTATAAAGTTTAGGAAGAAACGTGGCCTCCTAACCAGAGCGTTGGGATGGCGCAAACAGGCTTTCAAGGGTGCGAATGAGGTCAAAGCGGAGGAGGACCTCGCAGAGGTCGGGGACAACTAATCTACTACAATTGTGGAGGACCAGGACACTATGCCCATGAATGCATTATCCCAACGTGCCCGTCGTGCAAGTATTGCACTCATTTTGATCATGAGATTGAGGATTGTCCTACACTGATAGCAAGGGCATGCGACAAAGGGGTGATACCATCATATCCGACTCAAAACCTGCAAATGATGAGGGTTGAGCCTCATGAAGAGGATCCAAATGTGAATATAGTGCTCTGAAGTGAACTTGCAATGTGAGATGATAAGGGGAAAAATCCTGAAGACGGTGCATGGGTTTGCAAAGCTCTAGAGAAAGAGGTTGACTTTTATTTGGAGTGTGCATGCAAAATGTTCATGGAAGTGAAAAAGAGCTTCACTAAGGCCTCTACCTCAGGGAGCCGAAATAAACCTATTCAAGAAATGGACCCTTCTATGCTTACGACCTTTCTAGAGACTTGCATGAAGTTGCTGCACAATAGCAAGGCTATGAAGGGGTTATAGGAACTTATAAATAGATGTGACGGAAACACTCCAGGTGAACTGCACGTGGTACAGAAGATTGGTAAGCATAAATCAATGCCAGGACGTGAGATGAGACTCATCGTGCATATAGGAGAATACGAAATGGATCAGGTTATTCTGGATCTGGGGTCAGACGCGAACATTTTTTTGAAGCAGACTTGGGAGCGGATTGGGAGACCTGCGCTACACTGGTCTCTAATTCTGTTAAAGATGGAAAATCAGTAGAAGATCATCCCCATGGGACGACTACACAGCTTAATTGTAAATATTGAAGGCACAAGCGCATTGGCTGATTTTGAAGTAATAGAAATTGTGGATGACAACAACCCCTACCCTACGCTCCTTGGCATTGATTGGGCTACTGACATGAACGAAGTAATCAACCTAAAGAAGTGAAAGATGATATTTGAAAAGAAATCACTTCGCATAATAGTACCCCTAGATCTTGCTGAAATATCGTGCTATACGGAACCAGTTCGCGATTAAGAAAGTAAGGACAATTTGGATTACATATATAAGATAATAGTAGGAGACCAATATTGGGTAAATCTGACAGCGGATGGACAAATTAAATGGGATTGCGAGAGTTCTTGCAACTCAAACTCGGATGAAGAATTAGAGCACTGGCAGAATCGGCTACATGAAGTAACCACGCTGAGCTGTAACATGATGACCTAGTTACTGCACTGTGTGTCGTCAAAGGTGAGAAATATGCCCACTTATGATGGCTTCAATGATGTGTATGTTTTTTTGGATTCATTTGAGAGGGAAGTACCAGAGAAGCAACGCTTCTAGGCTTTAGACTGGGCCCTGTGCACTATGCCTGCAAGATGGTGGGGTACGCACAAGGGTAGCTTTGATGATTGGCATGAGTGTAGGAGGAGGATGAGAAAAAAATTTGGGAATTCGAAGGTATGAGTGATAGACAAGTATGAAGTGAAGGATGATCCATGTGCACACTTAGCCAAATGGGCTAAGGTCTATGGAGTGAAGCCCCAACCTGAATGGGTGCACTTGTTCTATCACACCCTGGATGTCATCCCGATGAACTGGTACTTGGAGACAGATCTCTTCCATAGAACAAGAGAATGGGATATTCTACATGAAGGGTTCATAATGACATTTATCTTCGAATATGGGTTTGACTGTATCGATGAAGTGCTACAAGAAGTTAAAGTAGAAATATTTAGGATATCGCAGGATTCTTTGGATCTGATTCAACCTGATTGGACTACTCAGCTGAGCCACGTGCTAGAATGCTATAACGTGACTGTTGAAGAAGAAGATAAGGACCCATGAAAGATTAATATCTCTTAAATTGAGGGTCACCACGAGGTTGAGGGACCGCAGATCGAGAATCCTGATATAACAGCATCACCGAAAATGAAACAAGTAAATATTGGTACGAAGGCGGAGCCCAAATTCGCGAATATTGGAGATTACTGGGATGGCGCAATGGTAGATAAGGTCACTAAATTTCTCCGCGAATACCAATATTTGTTCCCTACCAAGTTTACGGAGTTAAAGGGGATAATAAGGGACTTGGGTGTTATGAAGATCACGTTAAAACCTGATGTGAAGCTGGTTAAGCAAATACCTTACCATCTCAATTTGAAGTACATGGAGAAGGTCCGCTTAGAGTTAGATAAGATTCTTGTGGCAGACATCATTGAGGTCATAGAAAAATTTGATTGGGTAAGCCCAATTGTGGTACATGAAAAGAAGCAGAAGGATGAAGTAAGGATGTGCGTAGATCTCAAGAAGTTGAATGACGCTTGTGTGCATGATCCTTTCCCGACTCCATTCATTGATGAGGTATTGGATAATGTAGGTGGCCATCAGATCAAAATCTCACCTGAAGATAGAAGTAAGACAACCTTCGTGACTGAATGGGGATGTTTTCAATATACCATAATTCCTTTTGGATTAAAGAACGTGTCTATAATTTTTTTTCACATATTAATTATTGCATTCAAATAATTCATTCATAAGTTTCTGGAGGTGTGCTTTGATGACTAGACTGTGTTTGGGTTGGTAAAATGCTATGTGGCCAGTTTGCGCTTAATGATAGATAATTATCAAAGGTGCCAAATTTCACTCAATCTAAAGAAGTTTTTTTTTTTTGTATTCCCTTTGGGACTTTGCTGGGTCATGTGGTATGTAGACATGGACTGATGGTAGATCCCGTGAAGATAGTAGTGATACTTAACCTGGAGGGGCTGAGGAGTGTGAAACAGTTGCGCACAACCTTGGGACATACTGGGTACTATAGGAAGTTTATCAAGGGCTAGGCCTAGATCATCACGCCTATGGAGAAGTTGTTGAAAAAGGATGCCACATTCTGTTGGAACAAGGACTATCAAAAAAGCTTGGATGTGCTGAAGGGAAAGATGGTCACTGCGCTGATTTTAGTCTTCCCGGATTGGAAGAAGGAGTTTCATGTACATGTATAACACTGGGAGTAGTAATGACAAGGCTGGCGGAGGAGAATTGGACCATCCTATAGTGTTTGCAAGCAAGAGGTTATCCAAGGCTGAGAAGAACTATTCCACCACCAAGCGCGAAGGATTAGCCATGGTATAAGTGCTCCAAAAGTTTAGGCATTATTTTCTAGGTGGAAATTTTAAGATGTATATGGATCATTTTGTGTTTAAATAACTGGTTAATAAGCCTATGTTAGGGGGGAGAGAATTTCCAGGTTGTTGTTATTGTTCCAAGAGTATGATTTTCAAGTTATTGTGAAGCCTGGATGACTGAACGCGAGACCAGACCATTTGTTGTGCATTGAAACGAGGGAAGAGCCCACTAATTTGGAGGAGGGATTGCCTGAGATGTAGCTCTTTGCAATGCGCATCACGGATGGTCACTTTGAAGACATCATACATTTCCTAACGATAGGAATTGCCCTGGAAGGCTACACTATCCAACAGAAAAAGAAGTTAGTGGTGTGCGCTATAGACTTTTATGTCATTGTTGGACATCTGTACAAAATGGGGTATGATCAAGAATTACAACGATATGTACTGGAGTTTGAATGAAGTAGTATCCTCGCGGAAAATCATGGGGGTGCCGTGAGAGGCCATTATGGAGGAAGGGTGACCGTACAAAATATTCTATGCACAAGGTTGTGGTGGCCAACCCTCCATTAGGATTCAAAAGCCTACTGTAGGGCATGCGATGTGTGTCAAAGGACTGGCAAGCCACCATGAGGAGATGAGCTACCTTTGAACCCACAGATGACGTTACAACCTTTCGAGAAATGGGCAATAGATTTTGTGGGACCCATTCAGCCTCAAGGAAAGAAGACGGGGGAACGTTACATTATCACCGCAACTGAGTATTTGACTCGATGAGTTGGGGCACAACCTGTGAAGGATTACATAGGCGCGACCACTATGAAGTTTCTCTTTGAGTATGTACTGACACAATCTGAGTATCCAAATATTTTGATGAGTGATCGTAGTATGCACTTTTTGAACAAAACGATCAGCGTGTTGACAGAGGAATTTTAGGTATATCACCAAAAAATCATGCCTTATCACCCACAGGCTAATGGGATGATAGAAGCATTCAATAAGGTATTGGATAACATGGTGACCAAGGTTTTCAATGCTCAACGAAGTGATTGGGACTTGCACATACCTGCAGTACTATGGGCCTATCGAATGACATGCAAAACGTTGACTGAATAGACGCCCTTAAGGCTTGTATATGGTGTTGAAGCAATGATGCCCATGGAATACATTATGCCTAGTCTGTGAATAGCATCACTCATAGGTATGACAGATTGTGGAACCTTGGAAGAGAGGATTGTGCAGCTTGCTGAGCTAGAGGAAGAAAGGTTCCTAGCTGGATTTCACCAACAGGTCCAAAAGCAACGTGAAAAAGCATGGCATGATCGACACATTAAACTGCGCATCTTTAAGTTAAATGACTTAATTTTTTTATATGACAACAAGTTTGATAAATTTCCAGGGAAATTTAGGATGCACTGGCTAGGGCCCTATGTCATTAAGGAGATTATCGATGGTGGAGCAGTTCAGTTGGTTAAATTGAACAAAGATCCCTTCCTAGGAAAGGTGAATGGAAACTGATTGAAGCCATACACCAGTGATCTAAACAGGTGACTATATGAAGGTAGCATAGTCTTAGCACTCTAGGTAGCTGAAAGGAGACATGGAAATATAAACTACATTGCCTGGGGTGAGGAACTTCGTGATTGGAGGATTGTGTGGAATGAGGTAATGTCACAGGGTTCATGACAACATGGAGAGAGCTGCACTACGCGGGGATAAATCATGCAAGTCAGCCAGAAAGTGACCATTAAAGTCAATGTTCATGATTTGACAATAAGAATGGGGCCAAATGGAATGGGCAACCGACATTTAAGATGAAATTTATGGGTAAGATCCTTAGAAATCTGCCGCCAATATGGCATTAATGAATAGAATATGGGGGGAACAGTCAGATTTGAATTCAAAATGGCCTATAAATTACATGTGGCTACCCAATGAAAAACACTTGGAATTTTTAATGTTGAGTTGATGAGCTCTTAGACATGCATGATCCATGAATTCTTCAAAGAATTGCTTGACTACCCAGTGTTTGATCGATTTCCAGAGTCTAACTACAATTTCATCAATGAATTTTCATAGGATCTAAAGCTATGGACGCTGAATTAGTAACAGCCGAGGGGGTTGTGTGGAAGGTTGGTATGGAGGCAGAGGGAGTTGCTCCAGAGGTTGCAGAGGTAATAGCTAAAGTCCCCAAGTCACCATGGATGCCTAGACTGAAGCCTACCTCGACCAAGGAGAGTGCAAAGGATAAGAAGGGAAAGTAGGCTTCGATGCCAATGTGCATGTTTCCTAGAAGAAACCCATAGAAGGACAAGCCCACCGCTCATGAAAAGGGAAACACCATTAACTTGGAGCTAAAAGAGGAAGAGATTGAGGACATCCCGATGGATGATGAGGATTTGGGGGTGGAAGTGGAGGATGTTGAAGTCAAGGGCCCTGACCCTATCATGAAGTTGCTCGAATACGCCCCTCTGCGAAAAGGTAAGATCAAGGTGCTGAAGGACATTGATGAAAGCAAGGTAGCCATGCACATAGCTCTACTGTCGAATGAGATTTTCTTTGAAGGACCACGCTTGGGGTGGGTTCTGCTATTGAAACTGGAATAATGAGACTTAGATGACACTGAGAAGTTCCCGCACTTGGCAATAGAATAGCTAATGCACCTATTTGTTCACACAACCACCGAGATTGTTAGTGCCTAAATCTACCTCAGGCTGAGAAAGGTAGGATCCAGGGCCAACATCAAACCACGCTTAACCTGGTAGCTAGCCCTACCAGGTCGGGAGAGGGCTCTATCTGGGTCAATCTCACTAAAATATGATCACTAAAGGCTTGAGATGACTGATATAACTACTGATCTTAGGCTAGGTATGTGTGCAAAAGTGTTTGATTGAATAAAATGATGTTTTTTTTGGCTCAAAAGGAAAAGCAGATTTTGGGTGCGAGGAATGAGGCTCAGCTTTGCAGAGATCTCATTGGGGCAAGGTAGGCAACTGATTTTGGCACTTCAAATTGAATGAGGTGGAGGGATTAGATAGGTGAGGAGTTGAAGAGGGCAAGAGAAGCCATGGATCCTCTCCAAATAACTGAAAACATCAAGAAACTAAAGCAAACTTCAAGTAGAGCATTGCAATTTCAATGGATTCTACTTACACTCTTGTTTGATTTAGTTAGGAAGAAACAAGATAGATAATGTCATACATAAAACATAAGTAAATTCACAATTACAGAGAAAATAACTGTACCAAAACAAATGCCACAGGGATCCCAAAGAGTGCTGCAAACCCTGATCTCAATTCCTTAGCCAAAATGCTGATATGAGTGTACAATAAAGCTCTTTGATTTCTCAACAGTCCAACCATGCTAATGATTGAAAAACCAAATAATATAGACAAACCATAGCTCATCCTAGCCTCTAGGGGTCGAGCTCACATGTTTGGCAGCTGTTCCAACTAATTCTAAACTGGGAACTAGAAATCAGGCAACAGAACAACATGCCTCTAGAAATAAGGGAACTGATTCATTCAATTTCAAACAACTTTTTAACAGATGAATCTACCTCCATAAATGAAAATTTGACATATTTACGTCATGATCCATCAATGTACATTAAATTACATCACAAATTTGACACTAAGAAGGTGAAAAAGTCAAACTGGCAAAAGCTAGGCAAAAAACAGAGTATACTTGGTCAAACTGAGGAAAATTTCCTCTACGCGCCGCGCTAAATTCTCTATGCGTAGTGCATGTTTGAAGCCACTTTTGAAGGCCTTTTTTGGTGTTCAAATTCACTCCAAGTGTGATTTTTGGAAATTTCTACCTGTCTACTTTGCAACCCAAGTGGAATTTTCTAATTTGGCCTCCATTTGCCCCTCCAAAATTCAGTTCTCCCAACAGTGCTTCTTGTGTGTCAAAATAGGGGCAGTGAGGTCATTTTTTGAGTGTTTTTGACCTTTTTAAGGGCTCAAAACCTGTCCAAATTTCTTGGCCATTGATAGGAAATCATATTTTTTCATGACAAATCCAAAAATGCTGATTTTTTTTCATTTCGAGGCTCCTATCAAAAGCAAGCGCCAGGTGGCGCGGCGCATAAAGCAGAAAATCCTGTCTTTTGTGCCAAAAATTCCAAAAATGCAAAAAATGCCCCAAATTTTCTGAAATTTGGCCTACGCCTTCTTCATCAAGCATTATTTTGGGCCAAGGAAGCCTCAACCAAGATCTGAAGTTTATCTTGCGCTTTTTGCCTTCTCGATCTCTTCTTCAATTTCACCTTCAAGCTCCTGATTCTAGCTTGGCACACCATATTCCTTGACAAATAATGATATGCCATGTTTCTCAACATATTCTTCTCATTGATGGCTTTCTCCAACCTCCTCTCCAAGTGGATATTATTCCTCTCCAACCAAGACTCATGACGCTTGCTAATGTGTGAGTTTTCTTGATGAGTATGAAGAGATTTATGGTGTCTTAAATTTTGCTGCCAAATGTATGAAAATGTATAAGGGACTATGAAGGGAGAGGATATGAGGGGTTTTGGGAATGTTTTGTTAACAAGATTTGGGGAATAAGGGGTTTAAGGAATAGTATTTAGGCTCTCTGGGACAACAATTATGGTTTGGGGATCTTTAACTAGGGTTTGGGATGGCAATTAGGGTTTTAGAATTAGTAGACTTAGGGATATGGGGATTGGGGGAATGGTTTGATAAAATGTAATGATGAGAATGAAAGAGTGATGGAGTGAGAAATTTTGTGGAGTTGGCAGAAAAAAACACAAGTGAAAACCCTAGACAATTGTTTTTGAGCAAAAATTGCATGGAGGTAGAATTTGAGTTTTGTCTCACTAAACCACCATAAATTTTAAGAAAAACTCATTCACTAGCAAGGGAAGAAAGATTGACTTAATTGCACACCATAGGATTGAGAAAATTTGGAAATTTGAGAGACTTTTTGAATGAAATCAAGCTTCCAAACCCAATGCACCATGCCATCTCAATGCGTCGCGCCAGTTCACTTTTTACATTGCAGAGGGCTGCCCAATGCGTCGCGCCATCTCAATGCATAACTCTTTTTGCAGGAGACTTTTGGAGGCCTTCCTAGTGTCCAAATTGGGCGCAAGATAGATTTTTGGAAAGGTTATTGAGTCTAATTTCCAACCCAATTTTAATTTTTCAATTTGGAGTTCATTTTCCCTATCAAAAATTAAATCTCCCAAGACTGGTCAAATTGTGCAAAATGAGACTGCCTAAAGGCAGAGTGTTGTTGCAGTCAACTTTTGAAGGTCTTCCTCAACTCCAAATTGAGCTCATGATAGCTCATTGGAAATATATTTGTGTCTAGTTATCATTTGACTCATCAAAAAAGTCATTTTTACAACCAAGCTAGGAGAAAACGTGATTGTCCCAAGGTCACTTCAGAGGTGTATCAATTCTCCTGAGGCAACTGTATTTTTGACATTTCTCTAAAACCATGACACCTGTGTAAAAAGTGAAAGAGATTTTTCTTCCTTGGCCTATTTTGGACAAAAACCTGTCTCAGTATTCCAAAATTCATCTTTTCTTGCTCAGAAACATCATTGGAGTAAAACCTATCTCGATGTGTGGAACAAGGGATTTGTCGAAATGAAGCGAAATGAAGGGGATAAGGGGCTTCTAAATTCTTTAGAAAATTTTTGGAAGTAGGGGAAAGTGGAACTTCAAATATTGAGTGAGGGGAAGGGGTCCAAAAGGGCTAAACATATGCCCAACCTAGAAAATTGTCAAGTTGTAGCAAGAAACTAGGGTTTGTGGAAAAATGAGGAATTTGGGGGATCTCAGTGATGGGAAGTGTTTAATAAGGTACATTAAGGATATGGGAAGGTGTATGAACATCAGGATACAAGTTTTACTGATGATTTGACCATCCAAGACAAATTACCTTCAAAACCCTAGGAGAGGGAAACGAACCTTGCCTAGACACAATTGAAGCATGAACAAGGTGTAAAATGACCCATTGGAACCTAACATGATGAAGAAAATCCTTTCAATGATGGTACACTCAACTGAATAGTGACATGGACTGAAATTTCTACAACTTTGAAAGGAGTAAAAGCAAACCCTAGGCCTAGTACCTGGTGACCAAATTTTGCTTGAGGACTCACTGAAATTACAAAATTTGACCTTGACACCTTAAAATAACTTTGTAAGAGCATGTTTGATCACTGGAGGAAGGGTGTGTTAGCCTCCTGTTGCAACAGGGTTTCATCTTTCATGATTGACATTTTTACATGCCAAATATGTCGTACTTTGCAGGCTGCAGTGTTCCATATTTCCACAAGATGCCATGAAGTGTGCTAGTCCAAATGCCACTGCTGTATTCCAATTTTGATGATTCATTCCATTTTGAAGAGTTCATTTAGTTAAGGGAAGGCTAAACAGTTTAATCTTGGCCTCCCTAGGTTTCAATTTCCTGTTTTAGAATATAGAGAATGTATCTGTCCAAACAGCTTAATCTTGGCAGATTTGTAGATAGGTAGAGAATCAAAGGGACCCAACTGCTTAATCTGGGCCCTTGGCAGAAATAAGTGTAGATCTAGATAGGAAACATTCAAAAGAAAAATTGTAAATCTGGGTCTGCAAATCTAAGTGCACCCAAATCAAAAGAAGAAAAAATGTTAGGTAAGTAGGCCGGGTAGGTAGCTGTGAGGTTGCAGAATGATGATTTATGATCAATTTTGTGTTACAAAGTGTTTTTGTCTTTTCAGATCACAGTTATCAGGCAGGTTTTTATCTGGAGGAGCTCGAGCTAGACATAACTAACTTCCCCTTCTTCTCATTTCCCAAGTCACTTACTAACTTCCCCAAAGAGGTCAAGATCTGCTTGATTCCTCTTAGTTCCATCATTCTCCATATCAGCTGCCTTCGTGAAGGTCTGTTTCGCTCAAGGATTTCATTTCTTTACAAGTTATTTTCCCCAAAATTAGCCCAAGGACCCTTAACTTAGTGCTTTCTGGTCATCTCCATATTAACTGCTGACTGTATTATCTAAATCCCTAATCTGTATCCCCTTCCCCTGCTAAAACTATGTATATAAATCCCAAAAATATTAAATATCCCCTCTCTGGCACTATAGCCATATTTCTTCTAAGTCAGGGAAAAAACGGTCCATCAGGGACTGTCTTTAGCCCATCCGTGTCATAGCAGGAGTTAGATGACACCTGGTCATGCTAACAACCTCTCCCCTAGCCCTAAAACCCTTAAAAAACCCACTTTTGGCTCCCTTACCCTAAGTTTTGTTCATAAAAACATTTATCCGCACTCATTAAACCCATACAACCCCCAAACTCCGCCGTTCCCTAAGTTTTAACCCACCGCCGTGCATTATTAAAATCAAAATATTCCATGTATATTCCTACCCCTTATCCCTCCACCACCTCACCTTCGCCACCAGCCGTCAGATCGCCCGCCCCACAGATCTACGGTGGGCAGGCTTTCCCATCTCCAAGCCGCCCGTAGGTTAGCGTCCGGGAGATGGGCGGTATTCCCACTGTACTCTCACCACGCGTTGCCTTCTGGGCTGTGGCGGAGCCCCCTCCCCCAAAACCACCTCTGTCCAAAGGTGGTGGGCCCCAAAACTGGAAACCGCCTCCTGCCCAGTGACATCACCCGCATGCATCACCCCCCTACCCAGTCACCATGACACATCATCCGCTTGCGTGGCCTCCTGCCACTGTACCGCCGAGTCACCCTGCCATGTGTCCTGCCACCATGTCCCCTGCCATACTGCCATGCCACCTCCGTACGTGATGATGTCATCATGCTGACGTCATCCTACCACGTCATCTGCTGTACAAGGTCCCACCATGCTGACATCATGTTGACGTCATCAACAATTTTGGCGCGAAGGGCGAAAATCGCACTCTGGAGCCCTGGAATCAGTTTCTGAGGCAGTTTTTGATGCGCCATTTGCGCCTAGCGCAAATCGTGCATCGCTGGATAAATTAGGCCAGAATGTGGAATCTTTTAATCATGCAGCCCCCAGCAAGCCCGAAAGGCGCCGAATGACCCGTTTTTCTTCGCGAAGCACTCAAAAAGGAGTAGAAGAGAGTTTTGAAGGAAACCGAGGGCCGAACAGCGGCCATTAAATGTTGATTTAACGCACAACACATCAGAGCAGCAGCCCAGTTTATTGTCAAAGAGTATCAGAGGAAGAAGAAGAGCCAAAGAGTATCAGCCAAGATTTTTTAGGGGCTCAAAGCACCTGAGCATTAATGAGTTCCCAGAAAGTCAAGTCAAGAGGCGTAAGCCCATCCTTGCCCTCAAATCACAATTAAAGCATTCAAAGCCACCGGACAGCAAAGAAGCAGAAACCCATGCTCATTTATTTCAGAAAACACTGCACCAAGCCACCGAGGACAACATAATTTACTCAGTTTTGATACGGCTGCCCTCAGCGCAGCCTGAGATATTTTCACGCATTTATTTCTGATAGGATTAGGTTAAAGTAATCATCTTTCTTTCAGACCTGTTTAGGTCAAACTGTAAATAAGCAGTTTTGAAGAGTTTTTTTTTTTTTCTATATATACGACCCACTGTATTGTTTCAAGGGTTGGTCGATTGATAACTCTCACTAGAGACTCGCACTGTATACCTGAGATTTTTTCTATAATCAAAGACTGCTGAAGAGTTGGAGTATGACGGTGTGATGTGTTGTTAAAGATTTCTGGAGACTAAATGTGGAATTCTTGTGCTGCAACCTAGAACAATAAGTGCATCTTACCTATATTTTATTGTTAACCACTATCTGAATAGCAGAAAGAAAGATTAGCTTAGAATTTTTTTACAGCACTCTATGCTCAATTTCTGCTGTTTCTATATGTTTTCATCTGAATGAATTGGTAATGAATATGAATTCCTTCTGGCTCATATTTACCCTAATTCCCCTATGTTGGCCAATTATCTAGGGATTCTTTATTGCCCCTAGGTAAAGCTCTGTTACTTCCCTCTGTTAAGCTGAAAGAGAGATTCTTGATTGCCTCTCATTCCTTAGCATTCATTCCATCCTTTAAACCTGAAACATTGTTTCATGTGCAGCTACCTTGCTCCACATATCTCTCCTGTGACCAAGAAAACGCACCACCAATCTTCCTCCTCGACTCCATGCCCAATGGTTTGAAACTTATTAGACTATGCTTAGCCTCTCTACTTGAAGACATCAATCTTCCCACCAAGACCAAAACAAAAACCCCTCAAACCCAATACCTAGCCTAAAATCATTTTCAACAAATCTAAATCAGAAAGAGAGAGCCCTCTGTGATTGCAGGTTGGCTAGAACCTGTAGTCCAAAGTTGGTCTGTGGTTACCTCGGTCGTATCCCTTTTTACAACCTGAGGGACAACCTGAGTGATAACATAATGGCAACTCCACTGGGGAACTTTCCTCGGTTAATTTCACGAAGAAGGTTGTAAAAAACCACAGGAAAAATCGATTTCTAATTGCTGTATATCCCTTAAAACGACAGATGAAGCCTGAATGTCAGCCAGGAAGCCTTTGAAACTGTTCTTGTTTTACATTTACAGGAGTAGATAAAAGCTGCTTCAGTCAATCTTCATGCTAGTTTTGAGCTATACACAGTTATTCCAAAAATCTAATCAGTTCCTTGCTAATTACAAAAATATTCCCAGAAAAATACCAAAAAACAAATTCGGAAGCTGGCTCCTAAGAAAAATCCACGATACACAAGGTCAAATCCAGATCCAGACCCTCCAGTTGTTTTTGAGAACCCAAACTTAATCCCAAAAATCCTTAGGAAGCAAGAAAGACAGGAAAATTTTGCTGATTTGAGTCCTGAAACAGCTTACCCTAGCTCTGTTCCAACTCCTGTCAAGGGTTTATTCCGGTCTACCTCTGTTTCCCCATGTTCATCATCCACATCTCAAAGCACTCCTTCCACACCTCCATTCGTTGCAAATACCACAGCTACTGTTGTTCCTGTTATCCCAGTTATCCCTGTCGTCCCAGTTGCTCCATTTATCCCCGTTGTTCCACTTATCCCTGCCAATATGGCCAATAGATATGCACCCCTACAACTGCCTGCTAATCCTGGGGCTTTACCTCAAGAGTACCAATCTAAAATCACATATTTTGATAGTACTGGTCCTTTTACTACCCTTCAACACACTAAAAAGATGCAAGACTATTTTGAAAAGTACGAGATAGACGATGATAGCATGAGAATGTGAATTTTTGTTCAAATTTTAATAGGTGATGTAAGAACTTGGTTTATATCACTTGCTGCAAATTCCATAACCACCCCAAATGAGCTTTACCAATCCTTTACCAACAGATGGGAGAAAAAGAAAGACCCCTTGCACATACTAGCCAAATATGATACAATTAAAAGAGGTCCTCAAGAGACTGTTTTGGAGTACTGTGCAAGATTCAATAATGTATATAACACAATACCGCAAAACCTAAGGCCTCCCCCTGATCTGGCCTTGTATAAATTTCCTGATGGATTCAATCCGGATATGGCATACCAGCTAAAAGAAAGAGCTCCTCAGACCCTTGCAGACATGCAAAACGTTGCTGTCAGCATAGAAGCCAACTTAATTGCCAAGAGCAACAGAGCTAGAATGGAAAGAAGAACCACCTTTAAGGAAGAAACCTCAGCCTTTGATCAAAAGCTTGATGCTATTATTAGTGGCCTACAAAGGCTGGGAGAGAGAGTAGAAAATGTTGAGAGAAAAGCATCATGGGAAGGACAACAGTCTAATACCATAAGGAACCCAAATTTTAGGAAAACGCAGAACACAAATGCTGGTAGGTCTAACCAAGATCATGATATAAGAACCCCTTTTCAAGATAACTATGTTGAAGGATCTACTTCTAGTAAACCCATAGAGGACACTCACATGAACCTAATGGATCTAAAGGGTGAGCATAAAACATTTCTGAGCCAAGAAGACCAAAACGAACATGACTGTAATCAGTTTCAGACTAAGTCTGGCGAGTCTTTTGATTTTAAACAAGGTTACGATACTGCTGTGTATGAAGTACACAAACAATATAAGCTGAGAACTAGGACCATTGATATTTCCGAACCTAGCAAAACAAAGGATGGCAAACAACCCAAAAAGATCAAAGGCAAGGCTGTCATGACAGAACCAGCTGATATACCTCTCCCAAACCCACATCAAGTGACTGTAGAAGACATAACAGACCTGCAGCCTTCCAAAGATCATCCTTTGTCACCTTCTTCCTCGAAAGAAAGCTCGAACAATGTTCCAAAAAACTTTCCTGAAATTGAAAAACCGCAAGCAATCAGTCCTCATAACGCTGATAAACAAGAGAAAATTGCACATAATTCAAATGAAACAGAAAAAACTGCCATTATCAACGCCAAAACTCCATTGGAAAAGCCATTTAATTTAGAGGTAGAAATAGCTAAGTTGAAGATATCCATTCCCCTCTCATAACTTGCCAAACACGATGTATATAGGCAACAAATTCAAAGATCACTTCAAATGCCAGAGATTAAGGATGATGTAAATTTTTTAGATGACACCCCAAAACTGCTATTTGGCCCAGAGGTTAATGGGAAATCAACACATGGACCTATCCCTCCCTTTTATATCAGCTTGCACATACATGACAAAGTCTTACACAACGATATGTTCGATTCTGGGGCATCGCACAATGCCCAAAGCAGTTATGGAAAAATTGAATCTTGATGTTACAAGACCTTACAAAGATTTATACTCATTTGACTCAAGTCGAGAGAAATGTCTAGGCCTCATCAAAGACTTGTGTGTCTCCTTAGTTCAATATCCAAATAAGACCATCCTCATGGATGTAGTGGTTGCTGACATTCCACCAAAATACGGTATGCTCCTGTCAAGGTCATGGGGAGCAAAGCTCCAAGGATCCCTTCAATTAGACCTTCCCTATGTCATCGTTTCAGTCTTTGGGCATCCAAAGAGACTGTATAGAGAAACGATCATGAAATATGTGGTGAGTAGTGAGAGCAAGCCTGAAAATTTTCCCATTTACTCAATCCACTCTGATATGGATTCCTTTATTTTGTTTAATGATGATACAAATTCTCCAATTGATAATGAGCCCTTCGCTCTAGAGCAACTAGCACACATCAACGAAGAGTTGGTTGCACATACCCATGAAACTGTCACAACAGTTAACTCAACCAGCATGTTAGAAGAACATCCCCAAACAGAAATTGTAAATCTGCCCAACCCTAAAACAGCTGAAACTCTTAGCACTAACCACAAGCTAGAAATCACATGGTATTTAGAGTTTGATGGCTCTGTCAACAAGTTAGGAGCAGGGGCAGGTGTCTGGATTCACAATACGCATAATAATCATGCACAAGGCCATGCCTATAGACTGAATTTCAAATGCACAAATAACATGGCAGAGTATGAGGCTCTGTTGTTAGGCCTTAAACTCCTCAAAGCTCTAGGAGCTGCAAAGGTGTCTATTTTAGGTGACTCTGATTTAATCATACAACAGATGAAAGGTAACTTTGTTACCAATGACAATAGAATGAGAGCCTATAGGACGGCTGCCACTAATATACTCAATGCATTCACTGAATTCAAGCTGGCCAAGATTTCAAGAGAGCATAACATTCATGCACACAGCCTAGCCACCTTTGCTAGTACATGCAAGCTTCCTTTTGACCCAAACCATCACTTCACATCTTAAATAAAATATAGGCCTGCTATCCCAAATAACGTTAAAGATTGGCAAGTATTCGAAAATGATGCCCAGATTAATAATTTTCTTACCCTTGAGCATGAGTTTTCAAATATTAACATCGACATGGATGCTATGAACGACTCCCAACACCAAACAACTGAAAATCAGCAAGATGTAACAGCTGCAACAGCCAAACAGATCCTGAACCCAACTATTTTTGACAACGAAAACATTGGACAGCTGAAACAAATGCGCTTGGAAGAGACAGTCAAAACAGAGGCAGAGATCATTGACTTAAAGGATAACTTTCTGCCTGCTGGCTTAACCCCATTAGAAGACATGTTTGACGCCAATGATGTGCCCAGAAAGCCAAAATTGCAACCCATAAACACTGATATAGAGGAACACAACATAGGGACAAAAGAGAAACCCAAAATGATCAAATTGTCCAAAAATGTGCCACCTGATCAAAAGCCCAAGTATATTGATTTGTTCAAAGAATTCCAAGATGTATTTGCTTGGAGCTATGAGGATTTGAAATCCTACGACACCTCAGTGATCCAACACACAATTCCATTGAAACCCAACCAGAAACCCTTCAAGCAGAAACTTAGAAGAATCAACCCTATGCTTCTTCCCCCAATTGAGAAGGAAGTAAAAAGGATGTTTGAAGCAGGCATAATAGCACCCATCAGATTTTCTGAATGGGTGTCCAATCTTGTTCCTACAAGAAAAAAGACAGGTGAAATCAGACTTTGTGTAGATCTGAGAAATTTAAACCAAGTCTCCCTAAAGGACCACTATCCTTTGCCCAAAATGGACCACATCCTACAAAGAGTAGTGGGGTCATCTAGAATCTCTTTGCTAGATGGCTTTTCAGGTTTCAATCAAATACTTGTTCACCCGGACGACCAAGACAAAACTGCCTTTACCACACCATGGGGAACATTTAAGTATGTCAAGATGCCATTTGGACTTAAAAACGCTGGTGCTACCTTTCAACGAGCAATGGATATTGCATTTGCCAAAGAAATACATGACTTCCTAGTTGTCTACCTTGATGACTTAACCCCATTCTCAAAATCTGATGAAGAACACCTCAAGCATCTTAGGAAATTTTTTATGACATGTAGGAAATATGGCATTTCCTTGAACCCCAAGAAGTCTCTGTTTGGCCTTGAAGAAGGTAAATTACTTGGCCACATCATATCAAAATATGGCATTGGAATTGATCCTAAAAGAATCTAAGCCATCCTCCAAATCCCATATCCAAGAAACATAAAAGAGCTGCAAGCTTTCCTTAGGAAAATCAACTTCTTAAGAAGATTTATCCCAAATCTAGCTGAGTTAATAAGACTGTTAAGAAACATGTTAAAAAAGGATGCCAAGATAAAATGGTCTCTCGAAACCAAGCAAGCATTTGAAAGTATCAAAACGGCCTTAACCCAGACCCCTGTACTCACCAGCCCACAGTTTGACAAAGATTTTATCATATTTTCGTTTGCATCTGATCACACGATAGCAGTTGTCCTTTTACAAAAGGATGAACAAGGAGCTGAAAAACCGATTGCATTTTTCAGCCGAGCTCTAAGAGACACCCCTTTGAAATACCCAATCATGGAAAAGCAGGCCTACGCACTGGTTAAGGCCATCAAGGATTTCAGAGTGTACATCTTATATTCACACGTGATTGCCTATGTCCCACACGCTGCTGTAAAAGACATATTGACCCAAGAGGGATTAGAAGGCAAAAGAGGCAAGTGGATTGCAAACATCCTTGAATATGACATTGAAATAAAACCAACCAAGCTGATAAAGGGACAAGGTTTAGCCAAACTGATGTCTGAAACAAACTTTCAAGCCCTAGAAATTAACCAGTTGGACAATGAACCGGAGCTGGCGACTCCACAGATCAGTGAAATCTTTTTACAATCTCCATGGTACGTTGATATATGCTTTGTATTGTTAAACCTGTGTGCTCCCCCAGGATTGTCCAGGACCAAGAAAAGATTTTTGAAAATGAAGGCTTTAAAGTTTTGTGTTATAAATGGTGCATTATTTTGGAGAAATCATGAAGGTATATTGCTTAATTGTTTAACAATGAATTAAACTAACAATGTCATGAAAGAATTCCATGCAGGTGACTGTGGAGGACATCTATACTGGAAGTCCACCGCTGATAAAAATTTAAGGGTAGGTTTCTATTGGCCCTTTCTTTTTGCAGATGTAAAGAAGTTTGCCATGTCATGTCACAAATGCCAAATCTTTGAGGGCAAGAGAAAGTTCTTACCCTTGCCCCTAAAACCCATCTCAACCGAAAAACCTTTTCAACAATGGGGTCTTGACTTCATTAGAGAAATCCATCCCTCTTCCTCAGGCCATCACAAATGGATCCTAACAGCCACCGACTATTTCACTAAGTGGGTTGAAGCCATTCCCTGCAGACAAGCCAATGACACCATCATTATCCAATTCCTTGAGTGCAATATCCTTTCCAGATTTGGCTGCCCTGAGAAAATCATCACTGACAATGCCGTTGCCTTTAAGTCCAAAAAAATGATCAATTTCTGCCACAGATTTCATATTACCTTGGGCCACTCTACAGCTTATTACCCTCAAGGTAATGGCTTGGCCGAATCATCTAACAAGAGCCTCATCAACATCATAAAGAAGGTGCTAGAAGAAAACAAGAAGAACTGGCACAAAAAGCTGGTGAATGCCCTATGGGCAAACAAACTCTCGAGCAAAAGATCCATTGGAATGAACCCTTATGAGCTAGTATATGACATGGAGGCTAGATTTCCTTCATCCCTGGGCATTCCTACTATCAAACTGTTACAGGAGATTCAGGCTGAACCAAATGAGACAAATTCAAAAGAGACAAATTCAAACCAATGAGCAAAAGTAAATCTATAATCAATCTGCAAACAGCCAATGAACTCTCTTCTAAGATCACAATCAATCAGATCTGAATCAAAGGCTACAGGATGACTACTTTACTCATGCAAAGGAAGACTGTAAATGACGCCACAAACACATAAAAACATTCAAAATATTTTTGTACAAAAGGAGGCGGAATCTAAGAAAAGAAAAGAAGTTATCAGACTGGTACCTATGCTGGTTAAAGGCTACAAAAAACAGAGATCAAAACAGGGCAATAGATAGCAAAGAACCCCCGCTGCACAAAGCCAAACTGGTTCAGCGCAAGTCTAACACTGTGGAGTTGACATTCAGCGCAGGTAGCCTTCATGGGACCTGCATTGAAATGCAGACTGCCTTCACAGTGCCTGCGCTGAAGGAGAAACTCTCGTTTCCCCTGGGTTCTGGGTCACAAAATTCTCAAAAATCAACTGTTTCAGGCCAAATCAGAAACACAAGCAAGGTATAAACAGAGGGATGCTTTGAGAGGGTACTAAAGACTATCACAAGGATCATCAAATCATTTGTGGATCTAGTTTAGATCATAGACAAGTCCAACAACGGGATCAAAGCAGCAACTTTCTACTTTGCATCCGGGAAAGATGCAGTTTGATAGTTGCTGTCAAGTCTATGAAGTAAACAAATGACTGAAACACAAATGAAATGAATAAAAAAATTCTCCCCAGTGGAGTCGCCAATTTGTTGTGGGGAAAAATGCTTATGTAGGACGATCCTATCCACCTAAGGTGTGACAGCGCCTTAGCAACAAACGAATACAGCTATTATGATTTCTTCCTTTATGAAATGTGAAAGAGGGGAGATCGATCGACTTACCGTTGTCTTCCGGTTGTCCCTCGATCTAGATCCTCTTCTCTTTGGGTGTCCATAGCTACTTGTCTCCTCGCTTGCTCAAGAGAACAGCTACTTGAATCCCACGAGATCACAAGAGAACAACTACCTGTGACAAGAGAACAGCTACTTGCGACAAGAGAAGAACACAACACAAAGGAAAATATAAATATTCATAAATGATTCAGGATTAGCAGTAAATCAAATACACTAATGCAATCATACAAATACACCAGCATATAGGAGCAAACCAAGATAGCTTTATTGATAAGTAACAGGGTTCAGGAAGAGATACAACCCATAGGGCTCCAATCCAGCATCTCCTTCCCAGCAGAATGGAATTCCTTCTTCAGCTCCCTTCAAAGCATTAAGCACCCAATGTTTGCAGTCCCAAACCAACAAAAATTCTTTGCAATAACAAAATTATAGCCTCTAGATCCCATGGAGGAGAGATCTATATATAGTTATTTTGGAGAGAGGATGAGTCAACTTGAGATCTGACTAGTGTCCTCTCCCTCTCTCAGTTCTTGAGTCCACTTGGAGGTTCTTGCTTCCACTTGGAGATTTGGAACCTCTTACTCATCACCAGTCGAATTCCTTGATGCAAGTGTCATTTTGGAAGCTTCCTGGGCATTGACACATTGAGGAATGAGCCTGCCACTTGTCCAATTACGCTCAGCGCAGGTAGCCTTTGTTGGAGTTGACATTCAACGCAGGCAGACGGTGGAGCAGTTGACATTCAGCGCAGATGCTCAGTGGAGCAGTTGACATGATCTAGAATTGGCTTGTTTTTGAGTGTTTTCAGGTGGAGAACTTCTGTGAATTGCTGTGGTTAGTTTGCCTTGTTCCTCTAGGGGTAGGAACAACATGTTTAGGGACTTTGGATCCCTTAGATTATGGACATTTCATGCTCAATGCTGTAAGGCACAAAAATGTCTATAACATTACAACTGAGAGCCTCACTCTATTTATATAATCCCATGGTCCACGGACCATGGGTAGGATGACATAATATTACATTACATTACAAAACTTAGGGCAGACAACCCTATGACTCAACCTATGCTTCACACTCTGCGCTCGCAATTCGTGGAGTCTTACAACATATTTGACCAAAACTTGGGCTTTGATCCCCAAAACATGTTGTGGGGGGATTCGATGCCCAACAGGCCCCCAAAACAAACATTGTGACTCGTCCCTGAGTCACTCAATTGGCATGGTGATCTTGGCGCAGAGTCCCTCCAACTGGTCTCACGTTGCTCGGAGGTTCGTAGCGCACTGTTCTATGGTTTGCTGGACCTACTGTATGCACTCTTCCGATGTTTCTTTGTGAGGATCAAATCCCAGCCTTGGCGCGTAGAGCCCCTGCATCTATGTGAGCTTGTGCTTGATATCTACCATAATGGTGAAGGTTTCATCAATCCATGGTTGGACGTGCACTTTGAGAAGTGACTCCTTTTGTCATGCGGCATCCACCTACTCTTTTAGTGCCCTTGCTTGCTGCATCTTTGTGAGTCGTTGAGTGAGGACGACTATCTATGCAGTTCCTAAAACATTGTCATACTGCTCCTAAAGTTCGCGTGCCTCTGTTTCAAGGCATTGTATGTTGGGGTCCTCCTGCAAGTATGTGAGGATGCTAAAGGCTTGGTCCAACATATCATATAGTTCTGCACTGCCCGTCCAATTTATTCCAACCTTGTTTGGATAGTGCTAACGCGTTGCTCTCCATCTTCTGGGGGAGTGGAAGGTTGCACCTTCAGCCACAGCTCAGAAATCTGGAGATTCAGCTCCAGCTACACTTGCATTGTTTCCTCGCATGTGTTTCGTACTCTACTTGCCAAACAGTAGATCCGTACTTCTATTGGAATGTCTATGGTGATGGAAAACTCTGGGGCGCGCTAACACGCTCCATCAACTGTCTGCACTAACTGCTAGTTCTATGACCAGCTTGTCACGTTGCAGGCTAAGCTGTTTGATGTTGATATTTTTCTCACTTAGCACCTGTATCATGCGGCCCTCCCTAGTGCGGAGTTTTATGGTTATTCCATCTTGCAGTTGGTACAGTGTGTCTCGTGGAATGGTAGCCAAGTTAAGGCCAAATCCCTTGATCCTTCCAATTGCGGCTCTGTCGATCTCATTCTATGCTACTAGCACCCCTTTTGGTAGCATTATGGTATTGGAAATACTTATGCGTAGCATCTGTTCTACTGCTGATGTTCCTGCTGCTACGTAGGTGGCTACAGTTCCCTCTGGTGGGGGCCACACCTGTAGTTCTTGTAGCTATGCCCTTAGGGTTGCCAACACAGTCTGCTGCTCCGACATGACTTCTTGGAGTGCTTCCTTGGTGACATCACGAACCGTGTCACTGATGTCGTAGAGGTCACCTTCTGTTAACGTGATCGGTTCGATGGCCAATTTAGAGGCCTTGACATTTTTCCGTGGGCCTAATCTCTCTGTGATGTGCGACCTTTTGAGTTAGGTGGAAATTGTGCTTGGGCTCACGCCCCCTTTTGTAAGGTCTATTTCCTCTACCTCCTGTCCTGTAGACAATTCCTGGCCCTCCTCTGCTTGCATTGTTGTGGCCCCTGTTATCTGCACTGCTGCTGCTGCTTCAGTAGCCTTTGTCTGCTCTGTGGCTGCGTATGCTGCCTCGTGGACTGCCATTACCTCTGCTGCCACTTTTTCATTGCACCTTTTCTCGGCCAGTTGGGTGATGTGCTACTTAGCATCATCCTTCCTGTTCTACGATGTTGTCTTATCCAACTCCGCCAAATCCAGGGCACGCCACTCGGGAGGCCATGATTCTAACACTATCAAGATAGCATTGTTAGTGGCTATGAATGGGAGCTTTGTCCACTGCTACGCTAGATTCTTTCGTGCCTTGATGTAAATATTGTGCATGTCTGCCTTGAAGTCTGTAAAGCTCCACAAACTATTGTGCACTGTGGGGGATATGCGTGGCCTACTATTAATCCACATCCGGATGCTCACCTCCATGAACACCTAGAAGATCTTTGTATCGCGAATCCACTTCATGTCCTTAGTAGCCCAGAGTGATGCATACTTCACGGCCTTTGGTAAGTCACGCTCAGTTCTTGGGAATTGACTGTCCTCTGGCAGTTCTCCCCCTACCAGCAAAATGGACAAGAGCAACCATGTGTAGTGGGAGGTCTTACCCTACCCCTCAACTTCCTTGCAGTTGATCAATAATTCCTCATAAAGGAACTCAACCTAGTTGAATTAGACCTGCACTGCGCATTGTTCGGCCAACGCAACTACCAGCACTGGTACTTCATCACCACAGCATTTTCTCATTACCTTCCCAGCCATGAGTTGGGTGGCTATGCGCACCCCTTTATCCTTGATACTGCTGATGGCATAACCCCTCTTTTTCTTCTCGACCTTATATTTTTTCTTCATGGCTTCAGCGAGAGCCAAATCACTGCTTTTTCCTACTATCATCGTAGGGTCCTCTCCCTTACAGGGAAGCCAAGTAATTCTATGGATGAGTGTTGTCGTGATGGGAATAGGCTCCTCCAGCCATAGGTACCCATCATGCACCAGGAAAAGCAACTTCCTGATGATGAAAATAGTGATAGGCATGCGGTGAAAGTGTGGTATCCACATAAAATGCAACAACTTGGCCTTCTCCACAACATGCAACCATTTTCACAGCTCTAACGTAATTACTGGCCCCTTCGTGTTTTGTTTCATGAGGCTCGTCGTATCTAAGTGTGGGAACTTCTCGCTGTCCGCGAGGTCCCAATATTTGAACTTCATTTTGGGAACTCAGCCTAGGTGCGAGCCCTCAAACACAATTCCATCAGGGAGGAGTAGGGTCTAGAGTGTGCTCTTTGTGGCATCCAAATCCTTTGGTATCTTAGTTTTCCCTTTTCGCGGAGGGACGTACTAGGGAAATTTCACTGCAGAGCACACCAGCTAGATATCCTCTTCCATGTCCTCTGCTTCCTATTCCTCAGCAATCAAAGCCTGTAGGTCCTCCTCCTCTTCATCTGTCTCAATGGTGACAACCTTTCCCTTTTCTTCCATTGAGGGCTTACCGAACCACGGATTCCTCGGGGACATGCGAACTGGGCCCGCTGCCTACTTATCTCTTTTCGGCCTTGGCATTTGAGGTTATTTCGGAATTTATGGTGCAACCCCCGTACCTTCAGGAACATCGTGTACCATGGGGTTCTGTGTGGCCTCACTGATGGTTCCTTCTTCAAAGCCCGAACCTCTCCTGGTCGCCGCCATCTAGTTTGAACCGTATGCAGTTTTTCACGAACTTAGGGGTTCGAATATCGCTCGGTGCTCAACACTTTGTTCTCTATTCAACCACTCAAGTCTCAAGTGAACAAGTTTTGTATCGTGGCTAACCCCTGGATTTTTATAGTTCCTTTTGAATTCAAATTTGACCATTCCCCCCAATTCCACACCATCAATTCTTTCTTGGTGGTAGATTTTCCAAAATCTTGCCCATAACTGCTCTCTTAAATGTCCACTGCCCGCTCAATTTGGCCTCTAACCGAACATCTCGTCATGAACAGTGACACCAACTGTCACTTCCCAGCCTACCTACATGGCAGCGCAGTCACCCGTGCACGAGCGCGAACCTTGTGACATGTTGATTCTGCTCGCACCTCCCAAACAAAATCTTTTATAGTCCCGCGCTCTCTTTCAACTGCCTGGACTACTGAGATTATGCTTCCTACGGCTAGTCAGGTGGTTGCACCACCTGTGCAAGGCTTCAACTCACCTTCTAGTATAGTCCGTGGAAAATCCTCAATTACCCTCACGACAACTTGCACCACATGTTCTATCGTATGTAGTGCACTCCCCTGGTTACTGCGCTTGGAGAGATGTGGTCGTAGCCATGGCAGCAGAGTCAAATACTTGGCGATAGTCTTCTGATTTAGTGGTATGATCATCCGCACCTTGCCTTGCCATCCTTTGTTTATCGACGAGACATGCTTGCTTGATCTCATTTTCCAGCCTCTTGACCTATGCGTCCATCAAAATGCTTTTCTTCCTCAATTGTACCCAGTCTTTTTTTGAGTTCGCGAAGTCTAAGGTTCCCTCGCCGAATGGCTTCCTGAAGCCTTATGTGTTCGACCTCGTGTAGCTGTGTGGTTTCTTCCTCCTGGGCTTCGTGCACTGTCACATCTGCAGGTGCTATTATGTGAGGGTCCATCTTTTCATACTCCTCAAAGATTACAGCCCCTACTTCCTTTCGCAACCCTGGAATGGTTGTCGCGGTCAGGGTTTTACACATGGTCCTATATGCACATCGAATCGTTGGTACACGCAGGTCCCAATTAGTGTGTCTCACCTAGTGTACCTTGTTCAGCGCTTCACACACCCTATTGAATGCTTCTCTGTGGGTAATACTTGGTGCACTTCACTTTTCCTGCTTTTGCTATTTGTTTTGATTTGCGATCACTAGAGCGATGCGCATGCAGGTGGGCTACTTACCATATGTTTGTATCCATCTAGAAAGGTGGGCGCGCAAGCTATTTCGCCCCTCAAACCCAATTCTCATCAGTGGCTGGGGTTTCCCAAAGCGTATAAGAATTGTCCTTCTGTAGCCACGCCAATCCTCAAAACTTTGCTGACGCGTACCCCACCATCGTGCGGGCATTACATGCAGTGCCCACTTTAGAGCATCGAATTACTGTTGTTCTAGTACTGCACTTTAAAATTTGTTCAAGAATTCATCCACCGCTATTAACCCATCATATGTAGGCAGATCCCTTGCCTCTTTTGTCACGCAATGTAGTGATCTAACCATTATGTTTCAATTAAGCATTGTTACTTTGTGTAGTTGATTCTACCATCGCTCTATCTCTTTGTCTGAATCCGAAGTGCAAGAGCTTTCATGCTCCCACAAAATCCTTCCATTTGTAGTTGGATTCACCCAATCCTCTTCTCATGTGGTTATCTTGTAAATATAATCGAGATTGTCATCACTATCATTGTCGCGCAGCAATTCAATGTACCGCACTCCCTCGGCTAGATCTGGCGGTACTACTATGCGTAGTGAATTTTTTTCAAAGATTATTTTGCACTTCTTCATATTTATGACTCTATTCATATCGGTGGCCTAGTCTATTCCTAGTAGTGCATGATAGGGATTACTATCATTGACAATCTCTATCAGTTCAAAATCTGCCTCTGTGCTCGCACCTTCAATATCTACTCTTACCCCTTGCAGTCTTCCCATGGGAAAGATCTTCTGTTGGTTCGCCATTTGTAACTAAATAGGAGACCATTGTAGTGCATGTCTACCCATGAGTTCCCATGTTTGTTTTGGCAGTACATTTGCGTCCGATCTGAGATCCAGGATTACCTGATCCATTTCATCCTTGCCGATTTGTGTAGTCAACCTCAATTTCACTTCCTGTGTGTAATGCATGCTTTCCAAGTTTCAGAACAACACGTGGTTCTCCTAACCCCACACACCTAGTGATAAGTTCGTATAGTCATTTTACTGCCTTACTGCCGCATAGTAGTTTCATGCATGTCTCTAAAAAGGTAGTGAGCATTGAAAGATCCATCCTTGGTTCTAGTTGATCCTTACTACCTGAAGTGGAGGCCTCTGTGAAGCTCTTCTTAGTTTCCATGAATGTCTCCTTCGCGTGTTCTAAATCAAATTCAGGTTCCTTTCTAGGAGCCTTGCAAACCCACACACTTTCTTCTGACTACTTACCTTTATCACAGTGGTCATACCGCTCTTGAGCATCATGTTTACATTTGGGTCTTCTTCACACGGCTCAGACATCATCATCTGCAAATTCGAGCCGGAGGGGGCTGAAGTACCCCTTTTTTGCACAATCTCGCTATCAATGTAGGGCAATATTTTGCCTCATGATCAAAATGATTACAGTACAAACATGATGTCCTTGTCGGGTTTGTACAATCGCGAGCATAGTGCCCTGGCCCTCCGCAATTGTAACAGATTAGTTGTCTACGACCCCTTCCTGGTCCCATTCCACCTAGACCTTGACCGTGCCCCTAAACTCCAGCATGCGTCATCCATGCATTTGGGTCAAGGGCTCACGTTTCAGTCTGCACCCTATAGGTAGGAGTCCAATCCATCATTAGTTCATAGCTTCTGTAGGTGCGTTCATCATGGCCTATCGACCTATAGAATTACAAAACAATTGTTGGGACGTCTACATATACTTCTGCAATAGATGACAATTATCCATAGTTTGTTTTCCTCCTATCTGACAGATCTTGCACCTTAATGCAGGCACCATGCTTGGTCCATCCTGTGCCTCAGGTCTTAACAACATCGACCCTCCTCCTGCCAAGTAATTCACGAACACTGGACAGTGGTGCTTGTCATGCCCTTGGCCTTTGCATTTTATGCACCATACCTCCTCGTGCACCTTTGGCCGAGGTGTCCTGTCCTGTTTCAAACTTTGCATCTCCAGACACAGATTTTGTAGTTGCACATGGATTTGTTGGACTCCTAGACCAGGGTCTTGTATAGCGGTCTCATGCAATCTCATTGCCATCTCCAAAGCTTCGGCCTGGGTGGAAAGTTTTTGTTGTGAGAGCATTGTCCTTAAGTGCAGTGTTAGTGACGCTACAAACCATGCATGGTGTTGTCCATTCGTCAATGTCATGTTGGATTCGCAAATCATACCCTTCATTCTCTAGTCCAAATCCCAAGGGGTCTCGCTCAGGAGCATCGTGATCTCCTTAAACATGATGATTAATTGTGTTTCCGACTTTGGCCTGTTAAATTCCCTGTTTAGCACTGTCTGGATTTCTACGATTCCTGTGTTTGGATGGTCATTAGAAAGCTTGATGTACCATGTTAATGCTCGATCCTAAAATGCGCTTACCAATGTAGCCTTTTTGATATTGTCATCCACGACTCCTTGGGTTTCCCGTACCACTCTTACCACGAACCAGAATTGGTCCAGATCTTCATTCCCTACTCCTCTGAATACCAGTTGTTTGATCACACTCGCCATACTGAACTGTGGTGGTGGCGGATGTGGGGTGGTTGGAGATGGAGGTGAGGAGGGTGAGACAAGTGGCGGTGTAGGTGGAGGTGGTAAGCGCATATTTCGCTACCTTATCAGACTGACCACGCTTCTCAGAGAAACATTCGTGAGCTATTCCTCACTTTCTCGCAAGGGGGAAATTAAGGGACTGGTTTCCAATTCTTCACTACTTCCGCTTCTGTGGATCTTCCCACTTTGCGTAGTCCCAAACATTAATTTATTTGCATAACCCGCTTTTCACACAATAACATCTTAATCCAAGTGTTCAAAGATTTCATATACTTATGTCATGGTCCCTTCAGGAAACATTGCTCCGCCTCACTGTAGCTGCTAGTTGTATCTACCATGAACTCAGTGATAAATCCTCCTATAATTCAGTCAAGCCAATGGTCCACAACTCGTGCGATCTTATATCCTAACACTTCTAGTCTACGCACTAATTCGGACTCCACTCGATTGGTTTGTCGAGCCTACACCTTCCCTGACTATCTACTAGCTTCATGATCCACTCATATAGCTCAGAAGAAAAGGATGCAAAGAAAATTTTGTGGATTTCCGTATACAAGTAGCTCTCCAACCACTGTTCCTTAGATACTTGCATATTTCTGTTTTCCTACACCGAGAACTCATGAATCTTCTTGTCCAACCACCCTTAAATTTATTTCTCTGTTGGATTCCAATGGCACAACATTAGACATCCCTTATGAAGATCCCAGTCCCAGTAACAAAACCATTTGTTGGCTTGTAGGGGCCTGACCCAGGTTCAAAGGTGATTTAACCAAACAAATCCTGATACTACTAGCCCTTTCGGCAACAATCCGCGGAGCGCAGACTGAGGTCTCACCCAAAGTAGTATGGGAGGGTGCTAGAACTAGGTTTCCGCACCCTGGGGATGTCTTATAAGTTATGGTGGTCTGTGGTTTGACCCTGCACACACGTCGCTATGCGCATCTATTAGTCCCTCACAACCTGTGATGCTGCCTTTGCATAACCCTACTTGAGGCCCGATCCGTATTATTCCCAAAGTTCCTTACTATAACCTATTATTATAAAATTACTTAACTTACATATGTAATTCTAGTGATGATTAACAATATATCCAACATTAATATAAGTGCGTGTGATAAACAAAATAGTATAAATGTATAGAATGCAATATACCAGCAGATGCACAAAAATTAGAATCAACTTCTCTTTATTATTCTTCATTCAAGGTTATAGACTTGACACTGCCCTGCACACTGCGCTACAAGGGTCTATGCACTTAGCTGTGGACTCTCATAGGCCTCTGCCCACTCAGCTGTAGAGCCTCTTCCTACTACTATGACCTAATACACTTAGACTCTTACTCTATGCTCGAACCATTTGTATTCATCTCTCTCCCAGTTCGCTATCTTTACAAATTAGAGCCTCGCTCTATTTATACAATCCCATGGTCCGTGGACCATGGGTAGGCAAACATAATATTACATTACATTACAAAACTTAGGGCGGACAACCCTATGACTCAACCTATACTTCGCGGTCTGCACCTGCAATTTGGGGAGTCTTACAACATATTTGACCAAAACTTGGGCTTTGAGCCCCAAAACATGCTATGGGGGGATTCTATGCCCAAAAAGTAGTTTACTTAGGTGAATGCAATGAAGCTTGGGTGGCACGCACCTAGAATCGAGTCATCATGCTGGGGCCATGTAAATGAATCTCAAGCATAGTTTTTCATTTCATGCTTGTGTAAAAATGAAACTGAATCCAAGCATAGTTTTTTGTTTGAAGATTGTGTAAACATGAAACTGAATCCAAGCATAGTTCCCTATGGTTCAAGATTGTGTAAAAATGAACCCATCACCATTTAACCCTCTTGACTTCCATTCTACCAACCTCTTCTATCATATGATCCTTGGTTTTTCTCCTTCCATCATCACTATCTCCTTGGCTGATCATACGCTTTCACTTGGATGTTTTACCCTCTTTGAGGAACAGTTGCAATGATTGGTCTTATTAGCCAACCTCTTCACATAAATCAACATGTTTTAAGAAGTTCCAACATCATCGGAACTAGTTTCTATCCTAGACACAACTCATTCCTCTAAGTGGAGTCCTCTTTAAGCTCTTTTCAGACTCTCGAAATATGAAAAGATTTTCGAGTGCTTGTCCTTTTTAGCTCGTTAATGGATTGGAAACGACATCTAATCAGTATAAGTTTAATCCTTTTCTGGACTAAGATAAATTACTTATGAAAAAGGAATACGTTGATCGAACATGGTCAATAGGTTCTCTCTTGTATTATTTTACGCTTTTTCGGACTTGAGAGACAAATCTACGAAAAAGAACTGGTGGAGTTTTCTTTTTGTCCCTTTTCAAACTCTCTAAACATGAAAAGGACTGAGTTATCATTTTCGTTAAACTCGTTAAAATATCGAAAAGCGACAAACTTGTCCATCATGACAAGACCAAGTTTCACCTTTGCTAGACTCGTTAAAACATCACATATCGATGGATTCACATGAAGGGTGGAATTATACAAGCATATGTTATCCTCCTCAAGCTTAATAAAAAATAAAGAGGTACTGGTCAGTAATGACTAGGGAAAATGGGAAAAGGGGTAAACCACTTTATGGTAGTAGGTCGCTCTTGGACATGACACTTTCACTTCATCACTGTGACTACATGGGTTGGGTTATCTGCTTGATGGTCATCATACATTGGTCTATCATACCATCCACTACTTTGGTTTTGGGTCAATGCTACCAATTCATTCAGTGTCACCAACATGTTCAAGAGAAGTCACTCAGTCAAAATTCATCCTTTGCAATACTCATAAACCTTCATTTTCATGACCGACATTCCTAAACCTTGTGTCGTCAGTCACACTCTATCTCCAAAAATCATTACACTCATTTTGTTTCGTTGATGTGGGATACATCAAGGCCCTCCTGTGATGAGTCGCTTCTTGTCAACATCAACACATTATCCAAGAAGTTGACTTAGAAACACCCTTCTAATACCTTGAGGCTTGCATACATCAATGGCAGATTTCTCGCTTCCTGCAATAGGTTGAAATCAGTCGCCTTCAGCCAAAAGACTTTGTATGGTGTTTGACATCAAAACATCCATTCACACCATGCGAAATGTATTGTAGTAACTTGAGGATCATTATCATTATCGATGATTTCTCTCGCGTTTATTAACGGCTTACATCATTGGCTAGTAATTAGACGATGTCTTCCCATGTTTGACTTTAGATCACATATTCGCATGGCTAGACTCGTACTTGAGTGAATGATTAAATGAGATAGAAGACCCCAGATCTAGTTTCATCCATCTGGGCTATGATTTTAAGAAAGTACCAAATCATCCGTACAATGGATCTACATTGATGGTCATCTGATCATGGGTCTATATCTGTGGATGACTATCTATGTACTTGTAATGAAAGTTTATATGCTGAGCATGGGTATGCCTTCCCTCAACAATTCATGAGAAAAAATCAAAATATCATGATATTATGTATTGTAATCAATGCAGGTCACCATCCACTTTGGAACCTCCTCATCACATCGTAAAGCATATCACTCGACATTATCATTTTTGACTTCATGCTTTATGGGGTAGTTGTTATAGATCCATTTGGGCACATCACTCCCATCACTCATATTAGTACTATTAGGGCTCATCAAACCCTAATTCAATTGCTACATACTCTAGATAGGTCATCACTATGAATGCCTCCTTCCTTGAGAGTTTCTTAGCTTGAAGGCCTCTAGAAATGCCTTCTTGAGGGACCAGCGCAACCTTGGTTAGGGGTAAGTGCACTTCAGTGCACATAGGGCCATGTCAGGGTTCTTTCTAGAGAACTTAGGCCCACTTTGACCTACACTGGGTGAGATCGAGCAAAATCATCATAGGGTTTTGGGAATATTCTTATCTTCTAGAGCCATCTAGAATATTCCCACACTTATCATCTCCTATGAGCTCGAAATTGGATAGGAAATGAGTTAAGTAACTTCTTATCCTCTCATCCCTTTCTCCATGGAAGATAACTCTAAGTTTGGAAGGCTATTCAATACCCTCATTTACGACCAAACCTCCTCCATTTTCTTATAAATTGAGCACTCATCTAAGTGATAAAGGGCTGGACTTTGAGAATTTGTAAGAAGATATTGTTGGTGTGAGGTTTGAGATTGTAAGCAAGTATTGATGTGCTGCTAGAGCGTTGTGCTATTGATGTGATGTTGGTTGGAATGCATGCTGGAGGAGTGACATTGGATCAGACATCATGGTCGTAACTCTTCCTTCTACTTAATAAAGATGTTTACACCTTTTCCCATATTTTTGTCTTTATGTATGATGATTATATGTGTACATGCTTTCGATTCCATTTTCTTATAGTAGATAGATCTCTTGCTTTGATTGGTTTTTTTTCCTTTGTTTATGATTGCGGGTAGTTGTCGAGCAGATTAAGTTCGAGAAGGAGCAACAGGAGCCAAACAAAGGAGACAAAGGGACAGTGAAAGATAACAAGTAGGTCCCTTGTCTTATTTATCTTCTATAGAAAAAGGTTAAGCGCTTTAAATCTGTTTTTCTAGCTGTAGCTACCCACCTAGGGAAATTGTGTTTATCTGTAGATGCAAAATTCCACATAATAATATCATAAAATGGAAGAACTTACCCGCTGAAGATTCCACATGGGAAGATGAGAATTTTATATAGAAGCATCCAAAACTACTCAAACTTGAGGACAACACTTTTTTGAAGAAGAGGGGCATGTTAGGTCCCTATAATACTAGTGTCTTCCCTTGTTATTATTGGTGTGCCCATGTTGTCCCCATATTGTTATTATTGTGCCACAAAGAAGCCCACTATTGTTATTGTTGTGCCCTTACATTATTATTATTATGTCGTCTCTAATAATATTGTGACCCCTTAGACTCCTATATATAGAAAGGAGGTCTTGACATTTGTATCATCCAAGAATTATTAATTTGTGTAATATATAGGAGGATTCCCCCATGAACAGGCTACTTTTGAGGTCGTTGATATATCTCTTTCTTCTATTTTGTGAGCTGGTTGCATAACACCCTCTCTCTAACTTCCCGCTCATGTACAAACTTGTACATGTTAACTTGTTGCTATTATTGCTACTCATGTGCTTGTCATAGTCATTTCTGATTCACATACAATTCTTTTTAAGCAAACATTTATAGGTAAAACAAATTGAAGTTATAAAACACACATATAAACTATTTTGTATTTATCAAAAAATGAAAGTAAGTTTTGTTTGCAAAAATAATGCGATAAAGTAATCCATGCACAAATATGCACCAACCAAAATGTGTTATATTAGCAAAAGAAGCACCACAATAGCCATAATGATATATGTTATTTAGTTCGCCAATTCTCTTTTCTATTTACTGTACCGTTGCTAATTTAGTCATTAGATGCATTTATACATTTTTTTGATATAAATTCAAGAATGTGTATATGAAATTAAACCTTTGGTGTGTGTATTCTTCATTGCATCATATGAAACTCGTATGGTGCCCTATGTTAGAAAAATAATTAACATTCTCATGGTGCTTCATGTTATATTGTGTGTCGTTGCCACTTTAGTCACCAAATGTGCCACAATGTCAATTTTTAAATATAAATTTCCAACCTAAAACCTTTGGTGTGTGCTTTCTTAAATAGGTAATGTGCATCAGCTATGAGGAACTATGTCAGAAAATAATGACCATGATTGTCACAATAAACCATATCATTTGGTGCACCAATGGTAATGATACAAAAAAATGTGGCACGGTGAATCGATGTGATATATTCTCCACATTGGAATTTCCATTCTTCGCATAGCACATTGGTACATATTTGATAATTATTGACCTAAAATTGGGTGGTATGTTGTGTTTTATAATTCACTATGATTAAATCATCCCACGTGACTCATCGTCGAAAATTCTTCCTCTAAATTTAAAGGACACGTTGTGGATGGGTTCGATGCAAATTAAACCATTAAAGTGCATTGTGTGCATTTATTTTATTTTTTATTTTTTTAAGATGAAAATAGAAAACTTTAAATCCAATCCTAAATTTCAATTTACTTGGTCTCTTCCTGAGTGAGGAGGCATGGTTTCCTTGTAGATAAAAAATGAAAGTGTGTTTTTTTTCTAAATTAGAAAATGAATTGAATCAATTAGTGAAATTTTTGAATTCAAGAAGCAACACTATAAAGCATAGCAAAAAAGATGATTGTATAAAGAAAGTGAACACTCATGCTTCTTAGAAAGATTGGAAGCATGGAGAGATTTGTGATAATGGAATTTAGTTTTGTATGTTATTATTTAATTCAATATACCTCAGTGCTCCCAATAATAAGATGCATTGGTGCATTTATGTATCAGAATTCAGCAATGCACCTTTCAAATTTTCCATAGCATGGTGCGATAGACAATATAATGCACTAGTCAATATATTGGTGATAGAATGCACTAACAAGTTCTATGTTTCTTTTAATATATAGATTTTATATTTTGTAAGCTAAACATGCAATGATTTTGTTTATTAATGCGCCATTGCCTTGTTTTATTCATAACACACTAATTTTTCCATATGTTAAACTATATGAGGTTGTAGTATTATTGATTGCACTATTAGTATTTTCCAATGTGTTAATATTATATATGCATTAGTATTTTATGGTTTTTAGGTGCATTGAGAGTTGATGTCCTTAATTTAATGTGGAGCACCATTATACATTATATATTTGTTAAAATAAAAATTATATTTTATTATTTTATAATTGATGCTGAGGCATCTCACTCTCCTTGCATGGTGGTCCAAATCAAAATTTCTCTTTTAACCTTTGGATCAAATTAAATCTCGCTATGGAATAATACCATATCTTTGTGTTAAGTCAATATTATGGATCGATGTTCAAAGTTAAACAACACCCTTGACATTTTCCCAACTCTACAATGCAACAACCATTAACAAACACACAACTATGCATGATCCCCAAATTCATCATCCCATAGCACCATGGCTTGACAACATTAAAACATAATGTATAGAGAATTTTTCCAAAGAAATCACATTGAATATTTTCATAAATTAAAACCATTAACAAACATAAATATTAAATTATATCTATATATCTATATATATATATATATATATATATATATATATATATATATATCTATAATAAAATAAGCTAATAAAATTTATTTAAATATTATTAAACATTCCCATGTCCCTCCCGTGGTCAAATATAGTTTTTATCTTCTAGCTGTTAGGTTGACCTGTCTCCCTATTTAACCTTCTTCCTAGATCTATTTCTTCGTCATTTCTTGATGATGAACCACACTCGCTGGTTCGAAACACGTCAACCAATATCTTCAATGTGATTTCTTCCGAAAAATTCTCTATACATTATGACAAGGATCACAGAAGCTTGAATTCTAATATCGCTAACATTAAAACATGTGATTGTGGACCAAGACCGAGGGTTGAAGCCAAAAGGTCCTAATATCACCATAAAATACCCTTGTATTACAATTCACCATGAATGAAACCCAATTTGATGATGTTTGTCTCGAAAATCATCGATACTTTCCATCTTTAACTCGATGGTGGGGACTAGAGCCAAACAATACTACAACCGCCATGAAATGACCCATCAGTTAGGTCCGTTATTTGACGAGACTTCCTTGTTCCTTTTCAATGCTTCACAACCCTTGTAACCTCCACAATTGGTTGGTGGTGGTAGACAGACTTTAGTTAACATGAAATAGTCCATTTGTTAGGGTCATTAACTGACAGGACTATTGAGTTTTCATTTAATCAACTGGGAAAATTTTTGTTTGCACAATGCCTTCATTAATTCTGGTGTCCAATGGTCGATACATGTACTTTTGTTGTCAAATAATTTCTTGTCACTGTTTGTTGATAGATTCTCAACGAAAGGCATGGATATAAGAACTTAACTTATGACCCGTGTTTCCAATCCGAGAGCATGAAAGAAAATAGAAAGCAATACTTTGAGAGATAAATTTGGCATAATGTTAATTGATGTGAAGCTTCAAAAGACTTGGTTTTATTTCTACTTTGCATTATAGTATTTGGATCTGGTAAAGGCTGTCAGGCCAGGAGTAACTCCAGTTTGGCAGAAAACTGATACGATTTATTTCATTAGGTAGCTATTGTTATATACAAAGAATGTGACTGCTCAGTTCATCTTCTGATGACTGTTCATATTCCAAATTCACCCAACCGCAGAGGATTAGGTGTCAACATTCCCCCCCTTAATCTTAAGGGATGTTGGTGAGTCCAAGCATCATTCTGAATCTTTCAAGCTTTTCTCTTCCAAGCACTTTGGTGAAGATGTCAACAATTTGCTCATTTGTGGAACAATGACGGAGATGGATTGTTTTGGCCTCAACATGATGTCGGATCAGATGATATTTAGTATTGATGTGCTTTGTACAATCATGGAACTTTGGGTTCTTGGCCAACTTTATTGCAGAGGTGTTGTCAATCATGAGTGGAGTTGATTGTACTTGTTTTACTTGCAAATCTTCAAGAATTTTCCTGAGCCACACAATTTCTTTCATTGCTTCAGCTGTTGCCACTTATTCTGCTTCTGTTGTGGAATCTGCTGGAACTGATTATTTGCGTGATCTCCAAGAGACAACTCTTGATCTAAGACTCATAGCATATCCTGAAGTAGATACCCCAGTTTCTTTGTCTCCATAGAAGTCTGAATCAGAATATCCAATCAAGCTGAATTCGTCCACCTGTGTATACTTGATTCCAAGGTCTTGAGTTCCCTTCAAGTACCTTAGAACTCTTTTTGCAGCAGACCAATGTCCCTCACAAGGCTTTTTCATAAACCTGGAGAGGATTCCAACAACAAATGAAATGTCTGGTCTGGTAGTAGTGAGGTAGATGAGACTTCCTACAAGCTGTCTATACTTTGTTGCATCCTCAAATTCCTTTCCTTCAATAGATGTGAGCTTTAAGTTTTGTTCCATTGGAGTAGAAAGAGGATTGCACTCTGTCATGCCAAATCTGTTTAACAAATCTCCAATGTATTTCTTTTGAGAAAGAAATATGGATTTTGGATGTTGGGTTACTTCAATGCCAAGATAGTAATGAATATAGCCCAAATCAGTCATTTCAAAACTTTTCCCAAATTCCTTCTTTATGGATGCAATGTAGCTTTCATTGTTCCTTGTCATTAAAAGATCATCTACATATACCACAAGATATACAATTGTTTGCCAACTTTCTTGACAAATAAAGTTGCATCATCAAGATCAAAATGATTGAAGTTGAGTTTCAGAAGATGCTCAATTAGTTTTTCATACCAGGCTCGCGGTGCTTGTTTGAGGCCATACAAGGACTTCACAAGTTTGCATACTTTTTGTTCATGTCCTTTCATAGCAAATCCTTCAGGCTGGGAGATAAAAACATTCTCTTTTAGATCTCCATTCAAGAAGGCAGTTTTTACATCCATTTGATGGACTTTCCAACCGTTCTGTGCTGCTAGTGCAAAGAGTGTCTGGATGGTGGCCCATTTTGCTGTGGGGGAAAACGTTTCCTCATAATCGACCCCTTTCTTCCGTGCAAAACCTTTTTCCACAAGCCTAGCTTTGTGCTTGTCAAGTGAGCCATCAGCTTTGTACTTGTTCTTGTAGACCCACTCACAGCCAATTGTTTGGTTCCAAATGGAGGATCAACCAGCTTCCAAGTGGCATTCTTTATGAGGGCATCATACTCCTTTTGCATTGCTTCTTTCCATTCATCATGAGAAGAAGCTTCTTTGAAGGAAGTTGGTTCAAAATCTGTAGACAAGTTCAATTCACAATCATAAGAAACATCCATATCAACAGGTGAATTAGCGTTATCTATATCACCTCCATTTTCTCGGTTTGAATTTCTGGTTCCTGTTTTTCCAATTTCATCAGGATGAACACTTTCAAGTGTCTTTGTCAGCCACTTTAGGGGACCTTTCTGAGATGGTCCAGGCTGCTCTGTTGATTGAGTTGGGACTAAATCAAGATTGAGTCTCCCAATTCTATCAAGTACATCACTTAAAGCATCATCCTTTTTTGGAGTTTCAGTCGGGGGAGAGTGTTCTTCAGAAGAAGATTCCACATGTTGATCTAGTATAGGAATCCCCCCTTCAAGATGTGGAATCTAATTATCAAATTCTTGAAATGATTTCGTTTTTTTGAATCTATCCAAGAGATCAAGTTGTCGCTCAACAACATTGTCAGATTTGGATGATTCAAGAAAAATTACATCTCTAGATACAACAAACTTTTTATTTACTTCATCATAGAGGTGGTATGCTTTGGAGGTGTTTGAATACCCCAGGAAGATACACTTACGACTTCTAGCACCAAGTTTGTTTCTATGTACCTTTGGTATCAAAGCATAACAGGTGGAACCAAAGATCCTGAGATGTTTTACCGAAGGAACATGTCCATACCACAATTCATAAGGAGTCTTGTTTCTTATAGCATTAGATGGACATCTATTCTTTATATATGCAGCACATAGAACAGCATCAACCCAAAACATTATCTTTACATTTTTGAAGAAAAGCATGGATCGTACCATATTCAAGATTGTTCTATTCATTCTTTCAGCTACACCATTCTGTTGGGGATTATAAGGCACAGTTGTTTGATGTTTGATCCCATATTGGTGAAGATAGTTTTCAAATTCATTTGATGTATATTCTTTTCCATTATCAGTGCGAATAGACCCAATATGAGATTGTGCATCATTTTCAATCCATTTATGAAAATTCTTGAATGTTTGAAAAGCATCAGATTTGTTCTTCAATAAATAAACCCAACACATTCTGGTGTAATCATCAATAAATGTCATGATATATTTATTTCCATTTGCAGAAGGAATAGGCATTGGACCACATAAATCTGAATGAATGAGTTCAAGCTTCCTATGTGCTCTTGAATGTGAATCATGAAAAGACTGTTTGCTATGCTTTCCTAGAATGCAAGCATCACATTGCTTATGTTTCCTAGGAATTGTAGGCAAACCAACAACACCATTTTTCTTCAATAAGCAGAGATTGTCATAGTTTAAATGTCCAAATCTAGCATGCCATAATAAACTTGATGGAAGTGTACCTTCTTCATGATGAGAAATATATGAGAAATGTTGTGCATGAGCAGGGGTTCCTTGCAGTTTGAGAAGCCTTTCTTCTTCTATTCCCCTCATGACAAGTGAGTGGTCAGATGCTTTTCTTACCTCAAGCTTGCCATCAAACATATGAATGGAGTGACCTTGCTGGCAGATGTGGACCAAGGACAGCAAGTTTCTTTTGAGCTGTGGGAGATATAGAACATGATCCAGAAGAAAGTCTAGAAAACCAGGCAGTTTAAGCCTGATTGTGCCAAGCCCTGTTGGCTTCATTTTTGACTGATCTGCAAAGTATACTGCTCCATCAACATTGTCAGTGAAATCTTCAAAAAAATCTTTTCTATGAGTCATATGACAGGTTGCTCCTGAATCAAGCAACCAATCATTTTTCGAAGAAGCAAGTGAAGCATTAAACAAATCTTCATTTACTCCAATGTTACATTGTGCCTCAATATAGTGAGAGGATTCAAGTGCTTTACCTTTGTCTGTATCATCAGTTTTACCTTTCTGTTGGTTTCTTTTCTGCTCAATTTTGTCCCATGGTAGCTTGCATGTAGAGGCATCATGTGATCCATTTCTTTTGTAGCGAATGCAATGTAAGTCTGCCTTTTCTCCTTGAGAATGTCTGCCCCCCCTACCTCTGAAGTATCTTCCTCTTCCTCTTTGTCCACCTCTTCCTCTTGTAGAATCTTGAGCAAGATTCTTTTCTTTACGAGCAAGGCACACAGTCTCTTCAGAAGATTCAGGGGCTGTCTTCTTTCCAAAGGCTTTCTCTCTTTCAGCAAACTTTTTCACAAGAGAGTCAAAGGTTATATCTTTAAGATTTCCATTTGCTTGTAAAGATTCAAGATAATTGGAGTAAGTAGGATAGAGTGCCTTGAGAAAAGCAATAAGAGGGATATCTAGCTCAACCTTAGTGGATTTGGTATCATGCATTATAGATTTTACTTCAGATGCAAGAGCAAGAGGATCATTATTTTTCAGTTCAAGAGTGAAGAGTTTAATCATGCACTGAACAACTTCAAGTTCAGAATGTGAGTCATAGAGTTCTTTCAGCTTTTGTAAAGCTTCAAAGGTAGTTGAATATGATGAAATATGGTGACTCACCTCTTCATTTACAGTTGCTGCGATTAATGCATAGGCTTTGCTATTCTTGTTTTCCCAAATGAAAAGCTCTTTGTCTGATGTAGGCTGCACTGGGTCATTGTATCCTTCTTCGACACACACTCCTTTCCACAACTCATTGAAGATGAGGGTGTGTTTTATCATCCGGGACTATTCAGGATAGTTCTCTTTGCCAGTGAGAACTATTCCTACCATGGAGATGATTGAATGCATTCTGTAAAAAAAATACCTCTACTGATAAAAAAAAAATTATGCCAATATACAGTAAAATTGTACTCAAAAATTTCTGTGTGAAACGATTTTGGTTGTTTAATTTATATCACAGTCAATAATCAATCATTCACCGCGAGCTCTACAAATTTGGAGCAGCAACGACATCACAATTTCGAACAAAACATTAAACATCTATATTCTAAATCTCACTAAAAAGACTGAAAATTCACCATAAATCCCTTTGATTTTCTAGACCTTGAAGCCACGACTGTTTACCACGAGCCATCTCAAATTTCCTGGGGCCGAGGCATTGTTTCACATCGCCCGGAGGTCATATTTGGTAACTTCTCTATGCGAGTCTCTGATAAGCCCGGGATTTGATCCTGAGACACCCCACAGGTTAAGGACGCCTATTTCAGGGTTTCAGCCGGCGTTGGTTCGAATCGCAGACTCAGTAGATTGGATTTCAAAAGAAAATTAGATTTACCGAGCTTCAGAATTATATGTTTTGATTTGATATTTTAATCATCGAACATGCCGAGGAATTCCAGACACAAGTCTCACAGGCAGAATTACAGGCGCTCGTCTGTGGAATCCTCCGATTCCGATGATGAAGGCAGTGTTAAAGATATGGAGACCGAAAGAAGGCGAGGGGATAGACTACCAGCGTCAGCGTATTTTGGACTCGGCTCTTGGAACTCTGATTAAAAAAATAAGAGATGCTCGCAGGGAACCGAAGAAGATCTGGCGATTAAGTAACAATACACACACGCACTCCGGAGAACTCGACCAGGCGGCGCCACCACTTAGAACGAGGTCTCGGTTCTGTGTGTGACCACAGTAGTCATCGTGCCATTAAGGGCCGCTACCAAGTTCACCATTAATCTTTGTGCTATGATAGTCCTGAGCCTCGAAACCGCTCAACAGAGAATTAGTCAATGTTATGCGCAAGTGTTAAATTTCAAAGAAGAAATAAATCATGCAAACGTTCGAAGGTGGCCTGTACTGATGGACAGAAGGGTAACAATGGTATACAACATTTCAGTGAAATGAAAAGAGCAGCGTTCACATTAATGTCAAAACAACGTTCAATAATGGTGCTACTGACGGACAGGCGGGGGCAGCACGTTATGGACAGAAACGTTTATGCACAGTTTCTGAGATTCTGTGCCCTCTTCAGTTGAATACGCTCAGAGTCCATAAATAGAATATGTCAGGGCAGCGCAGGTGTGGCAGACAGAACGAAGGTATGGCAGAATGCAGGTATGGCAGACTGAATTATAGGGAGAGCAATGGAGCAGATCAGGAGTTACAAAGACATAAAGACTAAACAGGGACCTGGCTCTGATACCATGTCAGGCCAGGAGTAACTCCAGTTTGGCAGAAAACTGATACAATTTATTTCATTAGGTAGCTATTGTTATATACAAAGAATGTGACTGCTCAGTTCATCTTCTGATGACTGTTCACATTCCAAATTCACCCAACCACAGAGGATTAGGTGTCAACAAAGGCAAGACTCTAAAAAACATCACTACCAAAGGATTAGATTATGAATCTGATATCGATCCTTAAACAAATTGTAACAATTGAACCCACGTCTAAACAAAACTTTGGAACTTCACCAATGAACCCATACTAGTTCAAATCATAATCTTGTTTCTCTAATTAGAATTAATCATTCTACAAATTATTGAGTTGCCACCATATCCTCCACATGCATAGTAATAGGTAATACAAACTAATTCATCCACACAGTGTAAGGATCAATTCTAGACCACATAGGTTAACACACATAATGCATTGAGAAATCAATAGGCAAGTAAAAGTGACAATTTCTCTTACTTGATAATTGCTTATGAAATTGTTGTTAGCTTATTATTATTACATTTATATTCTTATTTTCATTAACAAATTACCTTAATGAAAAAATATGAAGATAACAGAAAACAAGAGACACAAGATATAGGCTCCAAGCCATGGCGAAAACCCCACAAGGAGAAAAACCCAGAAAAATATCCTCTTCTTATAGAATCAAATCAAAGTGAGACATCCGAAGACCCAAGGCAAAGACCAAGACCATGACCTCCAAAAATTCCCCAAGGCAACCCTCCATTCTCTGTCATATTTTATCCTCAAAATGATCAACTCAATCTATCACAAGCTTGTCCTTTTGTCCCATAGAGATACTTGTCCTTCCTATAGCTCGTATTTCACATACATGATAGTCCTTTGACAGCTTACATATCACATTCACTAAAACCATTCTTAAGCTTTCCAATCACCACATAAATAGCCTCAGTGATTTGCATATCTTCACATAATTTTAGCATTAGGAACTCACATCTTTTTAGCCCTAGGAATTCACATCTTTTCCAGATTCTATGTTGTTTAAAACTCACATATCCTTCTCTAGAAAGATCACATATCATTGTCGTAGAGAACTCACATATATTTCCACAAAAAATCAACGAATTCCTTGCCAAAATGAAGGAGAACATGTGCCCATATATAGTTGTTTATCTATGCGAAGGGTCATGTATTTTGGCAAGGTGACTTGTCCATCTAGAGGGCCAACTTGTCCATATGGGGGGTCGACTTAGTCTTGTGAAGGAGAAATATTATTTTTCCCTTTCTCTTTACAAGAAGTCCAAATAGGACTTTGAATCAATTAAAAAACTTTGACTCAACAAATCATAGATGCATGAAGAACATGCTTGACTAATGAAATAATAATATAAATTTATTTTTCTTTTTTTTTTTACTTTAGCACAAAATACATATTGATACAAGTACAATTATGAAGACCGAACATAGTTTCACTTTTAAACACTTCCTCTTAACTAGGTAGGTATTCATAATTACACAATGAGATACAAGGATACTCAAATTGAAATATTATCATAAGAAGAGTTTGGATTGATAAGAATCTTCAAGCATCATCATCATAACCAACATTGTCAATCTACAATATAGCAAGGTCTTGACTAACAAGCTCTTACTCTCCACTAGATTAGAGCACAATGCTGGGAGGATTATTTTTGGACACCACCACAAGTGCCTCTCAAGGCACATACCTTATCTGGATGTTCACCAGGTATGTTCTTATAGGACTATTCTTATCTTGGATTCCTAATCCATAAAGAATATTGGTCATCTTTAACTACACTTATCTTGGATGCCCTGCACTATCCTTAAAGAGGATCAGTCCTCGGGAGTACTCCTATATTATATTCCCAAACCTCAAGAAGTATTGATCCCATATGCTTATGAAATCTTGCATTCTCCCTACTAGTGCCTTCACTAGCCTTACAACTATTATTCATGGCCATGGTGCATGACACATGGAGAATATAATGTCCCTCAGCACTCCCTCTCAACCAATGAGACATAACCATGCACTTCAACTTATCTTATTCATCAGCTACTTATTCTTCCATGGATATCTTAGTAGTATCTTGTAGGTCTTCTTGGATCCTAATAACATTACATCATATAGAACTTCAACCATCCTAGATCTTGACAATAATCATGCAAATTTGTCATGAAATGGTTTATCTATCATCTTCAAGGAGCTAAACTTCCTCACAACTGCTAGCACATGTCTTCTTCCTTACATAACATAATTTTGTCCTCATGCTCTTCCAAGCCATCATCAGTGTTGTCCAATCAAACCATGTGCTCCCAAATAATTTTAGTACTTGGAGTACTTTCCTTTTGACAAGGAAGTTAACTCCCTCTTAGTCTTGGACCAATTTACCAACCTTGTTCTCACATTAAACATCAAAGGTTATATTTATCTTTAACAATGAACATGATTAGGTAGGGTTTTTCTCCTAGGGTTCTTCTTGATCCAAACTATGAAAGAGTTAACAAACCCTAAATGCCAAAAGTATGATAAACTAGAAGTTCTATAAACCCTGAATTCTCAAGATATTTGAAGCATGAAAAGGGATCAACTACAAATCCATAGAGACACATTTTCATTTCTTGGACTCAAGACCTAGCCTTTTAACAAAATACTTGGAGTAGTATAAAAATATATTATATGTCATTGCCTCTAATATACATCTATGAATACCCTTCTGCTACCATTCAAATGACCATCATTATCATCTACTGAACTTGAATCAAATCATGAAATCCACACAGTAATCATACATACTTTACATTCTTACCTTATCTCTTCTTTGTAAATATTCGATCCTTCTTCAATTTTTCAAGTGCCAAATTATTCTTCGTTGAGTTGATAGCTTTGTATTAGTTCGATCAGTTGACATATATTGGCTTCATTTAAGATGGTAATGCAATGATGATCTTCATCAATATTCATATATAATTCTTCTACTATTCACAAAGTCTCAGTCCATATATGCCTTAGATATGTGCTCCAAGTGATAATATTAATTTCTTTCAAATAGTTTTTTTTCCTTCTACATAGGTTGGCTTTATGGTGTCATTTGTTCTTCTATTGTAGCTACTTCACATAATTTTACTTCAGAAATGGACTTCATATCAAAATAATTTCTTTAGGAGGATATAAAACTTCTAGTGGTAAGTTTGCTTCTCAAAGTTTCCTATAAAAATGACTATTGTATTGTTCCTCTAAAGCTCGATTGAATTAATACTTTTAGTCCCATATGGTAATGTAAGTAGACTTCAATACTTTTTTCATCCAATCATATGAAGGGTGAATATTTCATAGAATTAAAATTCCACCATTGATGTCACATGTTTAGATGTATGCTTCTTGCATTTTTTATTATAGATAGTTCTTAAATCTTTCGTAAACTATGAAACTTTAGATTACATGTCACAAGTAAGGTTAATTTTTGGAAATAATACTAAGAGGAGGGTTGAATTAGTATTTACAATTAAATAATCTTCTATTTCCCAATCATATTGATATACACTACTTTAGTGAAGTAACTTGTGTGTGCACGCTACTGTGATTAAATAAACCAGGGTATACCCAGAGAACTTATGATTTAGTTAATTTATCATGTGTTCATCTTTAATCAGTGCATCACTATCTTATTATATTGTAACTATGTGCGATAATAACATAATAAACCATCACACATAAGCAACACACATGAACACCAAGATTTAAGGTGGAAACTCAATGCGGGAGAAAAACCACTTGCTTCTCTCATCTCTGTCTTCTTAGTATAAAGAAAATATGTTTACAATATTGTACTGTTGTAGCCTCATACACAGGCACCCACCTACAGAAGGCTACAACCTTCTCTCATTTTCCAGCTTCTACTAGAAGGGAGATACAACCCCCTAGCTCTTGTACTATCTGATATGTTTACTAGTACGTAGGCATTGACCTACAGAAGGCTACGACCTTCTCTCTTCCTCTAGGGATCAGGTTTCATTAATTTTCAGATTAGATGCTCCATTAAATTTGAACAGTCGAATCATTGTCATGAGAACACTGTGCTGAACCCAAAAACCTATATCATCATTCAGAACTAGCTGCAACCTCAAAAATAATACATCATAATGTATATGCTACTTTAATGAACCCAAACTATGTGTATACACTACTTCCTGTAACAAAACTTACTTATACCTCAAAACCACTGAATCATAAAAACTTCTAAATCACATCTGTACCAACCAGTAATATTCTAAACATCTACTGTCAATTTATAGAGATCCATATAGTCAGCATCAAAGATAACCCTTCCCACTTAATCAATAAATCAATCATACACAAACTCCTTATGCATTAAATTTTACTTTCAGATCTAGGAAGACTTCATTGATAGACAGTAGTGAAATAGTAGCATTGATCAAATAGATCAGTCATTTCTGAACAACAGACTTTTATTTTTCATACGCTACTTGGAAGAGTCAAACCTGCGTGTATACGCGCCTTTACCAAGGTGAACCAACGTATAGATCTGAAAATATTAACTTACAACTTCACTGCTATTCTAGACTTCAGACATACCGAGATCATGACATTTAAAGAATAAAACACGCGTAAGCAACAAGATCTAACCCAACCAATATCTGATCATACAATGATAATTCATTTCAGGTCTCATGATCTTGATCCAACATTGTATCCAAGGTACAAAAAATATTTTAGATCATATCATAATCATAGCCCATGCAACATAAAATATGCTTCAGATAGAAGTATTCCTGAGAAACCTTTTCGCTTGCACACCTGGCCCTTTGATCTTCTCCTCCTTATATAGTTTTTGGCCTTCCTCAATACGTGGGACCAAAACAACACTTAGAACCTGTGGTATTCTTGGACAGGATCAAATAACCATTACTCCACTCAATATTGTGGGCTAATACCATGGTATTACCCTAAGTATTCTTTAATCCTATATTTCCTTGATTTTCCAACCCATAAGGCTTTTCCTCTTGCGAAAGTGCGTGCATACGTATACATCCTTTTTTTCTCTGAACCAGCATGTATACACTTTTTGTATAAGGTTAACCTACATATATAGATTAGATTGACTTAAAACATCCTTTTTCTTCAACTTCTTGATTCTGATTTATAGTCCTTTGTTCCAACTTCATGTTCTTTTGTACCATTTCCCTATTACCTCTTAATTGACCTATTGCAATGTGAGTTTCCCTTTATCAAATATGAATTGTCTTGAGTGTGTTTCCATCAAGGATGCCACCTTTATCATAATGCAAACATTATCCCCCTTGGGACTTGATGGAAACCATATTGTTGTTGATTACTACAAGCTGTAGAAACTGTAAGAGATATCTTCCCCTTTGACATCAAGGGAAAAAGGCGGACCAAGATCTCCCCTTGAGTCTGCAAAGATATGTTTCAAAAGAATAACATGACTCTATAGTTCGACTATGCGATTATGACATTCCTGTTACCAATGACTCATACATACGTCAATCACCCAATCAAGTGGGGATACACAAAATTTGACTCATCCACCCAACCAAGTGGGGATATACCTATTGTTTATACATGGCTGAAATATAACAATTATTACATCACCCTTCCCATGCATATTGGGAATACAAATTACATCATATGTCCAATAGGACTCATTCAAAAATAGGCTATGAAAGAAGACGATATATTACACCCTAGATCTCTACATGACCTATGCAACAATTGATATGAACATCTGAAGCCATGGATGAAATTAGCAATCATAATGTCAACAATACAGAATGTTTGATAAAGCTAATGCTCCCCTTGAACCTGTGCTACTATTTTTCTATCAGAAAAACATATATGCTCCTGTAGCCACAGAAACTCGTGTATATACGTGACTATCCTTCATGAAACTCGCGTATAGGAACCTTCTTCTGAAAACTGTATTTAACAACATGATGATGCAAAAACTACTCCAAACTTTTGTCTGAGATATTCAAATGTTTCTCTGGGAAGTGGTTTGGGAAATATATCAACAACCTATTCTTTGGAGGGAACATACTCCAATTTAACCTTTTTTTCAAGCACTTGTTATCGTAGAAAATGGTACTTAATGGGTATGTGCTTGGTCTTGGAGTGCATGACAAGATTTTTCGAAATACTAATGTGTTGAAGCCTCGAAAATCAGATCGACAACAAGGGGGATACCCACCCGGTCGGGAGCTTGGTTGGAAGCTCCTTATCCGTTTGGTATAGTGGGTCCGACTAGGGATAATGGGACCAGTTTCCCAATCTAAGGGTGTGTGTGTGTGCAGAGTTTGATGATGCTGATCTAAGGATTTTAATCTAAGCTACTTTAATCTAATTCTATGATATTGTAATCTAATGAAAACATCACATCTAATCTATGCTAACCCGAGATGTATTTCTTCTATTATGCGATCTAAAGAGATTTCAAATAATAACTGGTAATAAAGATCATTCAGCTATCATAAGAATGGAAATCAATTAAGATGAACCACTTTGCATAAAAAGTTAGGCAAAACAGTTGTGAAAAGCATATCACATAATAAGTTATTCATATATCAAGCATAAATAAATGACTCCACCATACAAAAGTGCCAAATGGTAACTCAAACATTCATGCAATAACATATAAACAACTAAAAATTGTATATCACTTTAAGAATATAAGCAGAAATGGCCAAGAGATAAAAGTACCATTTATGACTGGTCCTACTCATAAGCTTCAAGCAACAATGATTTATCTCCACTTGTTCTAATATCTACCAAGAGTACAGAAGTGCAACATCAGTAGCAGATATCAAATGCAAACATTAATAAACCTTGATCCATTCATTCATCAGAACCTCCTCTAAGGGTGCAAAAGTGCATGTTTTGAGGACAAGTTTTTGACAAATTTCTGGACCCTTCTCTAAATGCCTGAGAAGGGTTTAAATATTGCTAACTAAATAACTTACTTACACAAATTTCGGATACGGTTTAAATGACCGCCCTTTATCTAAGCAAACTTATTTCTAAAAATTGAATCTAATTCCTAACTATTTCTGTATTTGCTCCTTAGTGTTTGCGAGCATGCAACATTTGCCTGGGAAGAGTCGGCTGGTTGTCTTTTTCTTTTGCTTGAGCTACGCAAATAGAAATGGAAAGCACTAGCACCACTTTTTAGTAAACTAGAAGATATTTTTGGGAATCATCCTCTGGCTGGGTGAATTCACTGCGTATATACTTGGTAACAACCCAGATTCTTCGTAAATTGCTTCTGCCTTTGCTATCTCGATTTCTGGACTCGTGGATGACTAAGCAAGTTAGGGACTTTGCTTTCTAGAGAATTTTCTTAGCGATGCGCGATTAGCACTAGGCACTAATCGCGCATCAAAAAATTGCCTCCGTTCTTTGATCTGGGCCTTTTTGGTGCGTTTTCTGTCTTTGGCGCTTTTTCCTTTACCGGGCATAAGCTTCAGAATTTTGTAAACATGCTGCTTTTGTGAGCTTTTGACCTTGAGTGTCGAATTGCCTATTGATATCAACATCTATTCAGTAACACCCTGAAATCTACGTTTCAGTTGCGTGCGGTATCCGTTTATGAGGGCATCTCTTCTCTGTTCTCCGAGAATTGACGTTTTCCCTTTTTCCTTAGATGTTTCCTGCACATTGCTTCACGTTGTTTCCTGTTTTTTTATTCCTGCAGTTCACGCAAAGAAAAAAGAGTAATGATAATAATTTTGACACGAAAGCTCTAAGATCTATGAATGTATAAAATCATGACACCTCATAGTGAACTGACTTTTTGAAAGACACAAAACTTGTCCTTCATGAATATCTTGGCATACATTCATTAATTTTCTTTAAGTCGCGCGCCCAATTTTTGGTTTAGGGACAGGTTTTCTTGAATGCTGAGCCGAGGAAAATTTGTGATGGGTGATTTCTGCGACTTGCATCGCAGCATCGCACTTATCGCATTATCAAGATGTGTCATCGCAGAGTTTCCTGATCAGTTTAGTGCAGAATCACGCAAATTGCAGGATCGCAGCATCACAAGATCACAGATCGCAGCATCGCAAGATCGCAGATCGCATTTATCGCAGCATCGCAAGATCACAGATCGCATTTATCGCAGATCGCAGATCGTTGCAATTTGTTAAGTTATTTGTGTGCTGTTTATGCGACGTTGCGATATGCGATGTCGCATATCGGCCATTGGAGATTTCTTAAGATTTTCATTTATGGGCGCTTCTTAATGTATGCGATGCGATGAATTTCGCGTCACTTCTTCGCACTTTTTTTATTGTGCTCATAAAGAAATGTTTCACTCTTCTCCGTGCGATGTATTTTTTGAGGAGTATAATACAAAAAATTTTATAAATTTTTTTTGGATTTTTTACTAAGGGTCCCCACTTCTTTAGTGTTATTGCTAATACTAAAGAAGGAGGGGGGTTTTTGGTGGTCACAACAATGGCGATTCACTCGGAAGAACCAGTTATCTCTACTTTTCTATTGAATTCTTTAAACTTCCAAAACAGAAAATTTTTCATAAATCTAAACTTTGTTATGGATAGATAGAGTACATTATGCCTTATTCTATCAATGATATTTTGTTTCAACCTCTTTCTATTCTAATCGTTTGCTTCCTCAGGCTTTTCCTTGTATCTACATCAGCCATTACTTGGTCTTGTAAAGATAAAATAAAGTCTTCTCTGTGTGCTAGCTTTAAAATAGGCTCGTTTAGGTAGAGCCACTGCTGCCAGCGGGGGTCCATAGCCTCGACAGGGTTACCTGTTACTCAGCAATGATCCTTTATCCTATTTAAGGTTACTACAACCTTCAAAGAAAAATCCATATTGAAACTTTTTCCTTTTTTATTCTTAAAGAACAATGTCTTGGTTTGGTAGCCAAATTATGACATAGTCATTCACTTGATTTACACTTTTGCTGAACAAGATGGCTCGTGATGAGACCCCTTGTCTTTTGATTTCAACAATCTTGAGTCATTGCCCTGTTTTGATGAACATTTTTTGGCAAAGTCAGCAAATTTATAATATCTGTGATCATGATAAGCCGGCTCGTGATGAGACCTCTTATTCTTTGAGATATAGTGTTTCTTGGATTGTCCCTCTGAATGCTGTGATTTTCTTTAACAGGGAGGATATCATTGTTTTCCTTAAGAAAGCTCTGGACGACGATAATAGATTTTGAAAATAGCAGTTTTACAGAGAATCTTTATTTTGTTATTGATACCTTTCATTGTGCTAATATAAAACAATTCCTTTGCTAAAGGTTGCTTTCATCAAATTTTTTGAAGTTAAAACAAAATATCATATCTAGGCTAAAGCTTTTAACTGTATCTGTCAATAATAAAGATCAGATTTTCAAAAAATTTCTACTTGTACAAGCGAAAAGCTCAAAATCTGAAAGAGAATTGGTGTCTTTTCGTGAATACCAATAGTAACCATTAACAACTGGTTTTATTATGAAAAAGAAAAGAAAAAAACAAAACTATTCTACAAAATAGAAGAATAATCTTCTATGGAAAATATATTTTAAGGATTTGACCATTAACAAGCAAAGAATCCCTTCTACCTGCTAGATCCTATAAGACAAACGTTGATGGACCTATGACTTCAACAATCTGAAAAGGACCAAGCCACATTTTTTGAAATTTTGTATGTTTACCCTTTTCTTCATGAGCCTTATCCCATTTTAAAACTAAATCTCCCATCTGAAAAAAATTTCTGGTCATTATGTTTGAATCAAAAGAGGATTTTATTAGCGCTTGAATGAGCATGGGTTTTCTTAGCTTGTTCTCGTTGCTCTTCTAATTTGATTATTTCCATTTGTCTTAGTTGTATGGAGGAAGTAGGTACTTCATCAATGTATTGTATTAAAGACAAAGAGGGAATGACTAAGTGAGTTGGAAGAACCACTTCTTTCCCATAAACTAAATTAAAGGGGGAAGTGCCTATCGAAGCTTTTTTTGTTATTCTATCTGCCCATAAAGCATTTACCAAAGCTTTATGCCAACTCTTTTGGTTCTGGTCAACTGTTCTTTTAATAATCCTGATTAGGTTTTTATTTTTTGACTCAACTAACCCATTACCTTGCGGATAATAATTGGTTGAATATTTTAGTTTGATCCCTCTTTTAAGTGCGAACTCAGTCATTGCATTTCTAGAAAAGTATGATGCATTATCAAACATTAAAGCCGTTGGCAATCCAAACCTAGTGATTATAAATTGATTTATGAATTCGATAATACTTTCAGAATTAGCTGTCTTGAGAGGAACTGCCTCTACCCATTTAGTAAAATAATTTGTTGCCGTGAGGATGTATCTATGCTGCTTAGAAGAGTGAGGAACGATCTCACCTATTATGTCCAAGCCCCACTGGCTGAATGGTTGCTCGATGTTTACCGGTTGTAGTGGCAGGGACGACTTCTTTTGTCTTCCAGCAGTAGTTTGGAAGACTTGACATTTCCTCACGTAACTGTGTGAATCTTTGAACAACGTAGGCCAGTAATATCCTGCACATAAAATTTTATGTGCAGTAGCATCTCCAACATAGTTTCCGCCTGCTAGTCCATCGTGGAGTTCCTGCAAAACTTTTTTAGCTTCAGTTTTTTCAAGACATCTAAGAAGAACAAAATCATAATTCTTTCTAAAGAGAATATCATTTATGAGCTGATATTGTTTAGCTTTCAATCTCAGAGCTCTTTTCTTAGTGTGATCCAGGTGTGATGGAGCATACCCGTCCTTAAGATAATAAATGATATCAGCATACAATGATTCTACATCGTTTAGGCTTACCTCATACATTTGTATCTCTTCGGATGGAATTTCAGAGATTTGCGATGCTCCAACCAACATTTTGCAGAAGCCTTGACCTCTTACAATATTTGCTGGTTTAATCTCAAGGTTGTATTCCTGTAAAGCAGTGATCCAATTTGCTCTTTTCTCGCCCATGTCCTTCTGTACTAGAAGATTTCTTACCGCTGGAAACGGTACTATGATCTTAGTATGGGTTTTGAGTAAGAAAGGTCTGAAATATTTGACCGCTTTGAAAACAGCATAGTCCTATTTTTCTACGTCTGAATAATTGAGTTCAACACCTTGTAAATTTGAGCTAAAAAACGCAATTGCAGCTTCCGCTTTTTCTTGATTTGCTTGAATTAGGATTGCAGCATATGATTTCTCTGAGGCAAATGTGTATAAAACAAAAGATTCTGAAAAATTCGGGGTTGCTAAAGATGGAGCATTAATAATAGCTTGTTTGATCAGGTTGAATGCTTCATGTTCATCTTGACCCCATTTGAAATTTGAATTCTTTTTAATCATGGTTTGCAAAGGAGACACAATTCATGAAAAATCTGGGACAAATCTCTTTACAAAATTGATTTGACCAAGGAAAGATTGCATGGCTTTTTTATTATGAGGTAGAGATATTTCAGAGATTTCTTTGATTCTGTCAGGATCAATGTGAATACCAGATTTTGACACTATGAATCCTAGAAGTTTTCCTTCACTTAATGCGAAAAAAGATTTCTTTGGGTTAAGTGAAATCCCATACCTTAAACATCGTTGAAAAATTTGTTTTAAACCTTTGAGATGGTCGCTTCGCTTCTTGGAGTACACTGTTATATCATCTAAATAAATCACTACAGATTTATTGACTAAACCCTTAAATGTGATGTCCATGGCTCTTTGAAATGTAGCGCCGACATTAATCAAACCAAATGGCATCTTCCGATATGCATATGTGCCCCATTTAGTTCTGAATGTGGTTTTCAACTGATCATTGGGATGCACCAGCACTTGATTATATCCTGAAAATCCGTCCAAGAAAGACATTAGTTCTGAGCCTGCTACTGCCTGTAATATCTGTTCCATAGGTGGAAGAGGAAAATTGTCTTTTTGACAGGCTTTGTTAAGATTCCGAAAATCGATACAGATTCTAATATCTCTGTTTTTCTTTCTAATGGGTACCATATTGGAGACCCATTTGGAATGTCTGACGGGGAAAATTATTCTGGCTTTTAATAACTTATTTAGCTCAGATTTTATCTGATTTTCTAAATTGGGGTGGATCTTTCTCAGTTTCTGTTGAACAGGTTTTTCGTTGTCAATCATAGGAATAGTATGCTGAATGATAGAAGTGTCGTACGTCTTTAGCTCATCGTAATTCCAGGCAAAAACATTTTTATATTGTCTCAAAAGACGAATATATGCTAGTTTTTCTTCAGAGACTAGGCCGATGCCTAGATTAACGTTTTGTGGTTTATCATCGGTTCCTAGGTTTACTAATTCGTAGTTTAGAGTTGGACTATAGAGCTTTGAATTGGTAGACCTTTTAAACCGTTTTTTAAAATCGTATAAGTCTTCTAACTTAACCACCGATTTAGGTATAGCATTATCAGTGCTATTTCGTTGTATCTGTCGATCGTGATGGTCTTCGTCAATTACTTGATTAGAGTAGGATCCTTCAGAAGTGAGGAAATTTACAATATCAGGATCATCATTGAATACTCTCCAATTTGTAATGTTGTCAGGGATGGACGGTCTAAAGATTAATTCTATTGAGAATCTATCTGGACTAAAGTCTTCGGAGGGAATAATCCTAGAGGCTACATTAGCCAAAAGGTCTGCGCTCGTGTTTTGGAGTCTCGGGATTGAAGAAATATTAAATGCTATGAAATGCTCAGTCAGATCTTGTACTAAAGATTGATAGTGTTTTAAATGACCTGATAGGCAATGTATAGTGTTACGTACCTGTTTGACGATAATCTCAGAGTCTCCGAAGACTTGAAGATACTTGACGTTTAACTCGATTGCTTTGTATAGGCCTTGCACCAAGGCCTCATATTCTGCTGTATTGTTTGCGCAATTGAATTCGAGCCTACACGTAAGCATGGTCTTGTTTCCTTCTGGACTAATCAGAATGCATCCTGCTCCTGCTCCTTCACTAGATTTAGAGCCATCGAAATATAATTTCCAAAACAAAGATGTATTTATAGGTTCATCTACAAAATTAACAAACTTTGAACTATCAGTTTGGGAAAAATTTTCGACTTGGGACAAAACTGAATTTTCTAAGTAAGGTGATGTGTGAGCATTGAAATTACTGAGAAATAATCTACCGAGTAATTGCCTATGATACTACTATTATACGATACCACTTCGTTTTCTCCCTCTAATTCCGTTACTATGTACTTCTGGTGTAGCTCTCGTTCAACCTTTATTTGATTCGGTTTACCATTGTAGGGTAACCACATGTGCGACCAGTCGGTTGCAAAGTATCCATGGAGTTTCTCGGACCAATCCCTGCTAAGAATTAAGCCATAGAATTCTGGGATATCAGCCACAAGAATGTCAATAACTTGACATAACTTCGGGTTGGATGACAATCTTATGGCTACTTGATTAATTTCACCAACCACTTCGACTTGAGATCGATCAAGCTTAACTATGCGTACTGCGGATTTTTGTGGTTGAACATTTAACTTAGCACATATTGACCTGGGTAAAATATTCGATGAAGCACCAGAATCTACCAAACAATTGTGCACATTTTTGTTGAAAATCTCGTAAGTGAGAAGAAATGGGGGAGTGTGAGATCTTGATCTTCCTCCAATCAAGGCGATATCATTTGGATCAATCTTATTGATCATGTTAGTTGGAGGTCTTCCCATGTTGTGGGAAGCTTGAGAGAGTACAACGGCAGGCAAAGGTACAATAGGCATGGCATGTAATTGTTTCATCATTATCTTCTATTGATGCTTCAATTTGCTCAATTCATAAAGGGTAATATTAGCCCTAGTCTTTTTCATGTCATCAATAATATTGTACTCCATTTCATCTGACACTATCAGTGTTTTTGATGGGGTTGTTTGATCTGCTCGGACTGGGCTATATTGAGTCGCTTTAGTAGTTGTTTTATTTGTTGCAACTTTATCTTTTGTTGTAGGGCTTGTGCCCTTCTGCTTAGGGGTAGTTTGGGGAGGATCAAGCTGATTTTTGCTTCGTGTGCTAACCGGAAATACTTCTTGATCTTCTTCTTGTGGGAGGATGAAATCCCACATTCCTTGTAATTCCACAACTTCTTCGTCATCGGTCTGCCCTTCAGTGGCACTTTCTTCTTCTTCCTTTTCCTCAGTTTCAGCATTGGAGATGGCATTGGGTGGTTTTGCATCCGTTGAAAGACCTCTTTTAAAAGCTCTGTAGGGCTTTTTTAAAGAAGTTTATGCTACTTGTTTTTTTATGTCAACCATCTCATTAGACATGGTCTTTAATACTTTATGCAATCCTTCCAAATCGAAATGGTCTTTTGTTTGTTTTTCTTGGAGTCTTCCTTGAAGGTTACTTTTTTAGACTTTCGTTCCTCTATCGCGGATCTCTTTTCCAGGGCTATTACGCGTTTCTCTACTCCTAACGCCTCTATCATGTTTTCAACTAAAGTTGTTTTATTTGCTCTATCCACGAAGATAGTTATGTTTGATTGTAAAGCAGTAATATACCATTCACATCGTACTTCTTCGCTGGGTTGGGAAGTAGTGGGAATTTTTTTGAGAATTTTATTGAACCGTAAATCAAAATCTTTGATAGGTTCTTTAGCTTGGGCCTTAAGATTGGATAGGTCATTGATTAACGTTGCCATTGATCTGTCATCACCAAACTTGATAAGGAATTCATTCTGGAAGATATCCCAACTTGTGATAGACTCGGAAGGTAATGAAAAATACCGTGACTCGGCTGTCCCTTTCAGTGTATAGGGAAAAAGCCGAACAACAGCATCTTCGTTAGTAACTCCGTTGACATTGATAGAAAGCATGAAATTGTTTATGTGTTCTTCTACTAGCATGCCTACTTCTGGATTGAATTTGGGCAGCCATTTCTCAAGATGGGCCGGTATTTGACTCAAGGGCGCAGGCATTAAAACTGCCCCAGGGTTGTTCCATGGAGACTGGGCCATCGTTGAGCTGTTAGTAGAGAAAAGTGGAGAAGATGATCTTTGTGGCTGGGAAGATGACGATAATATGATCGTAGATGATTGAAAAGGGGTTGTGGGAGTCCCAGTAGACGGATGGATGATGGTTTGTAATGGAGGTATGGGTGGTTGACTTCACGGTGAGGTAGTTGAAATGGGTGATGTAAACGAAAGAGTCTCACTGTCAGACTCTTGTGGTTATTTCCTCACTCTTTTCCTGGTGGGAAGAGGAAACTCAGTTGGCTGGATGCCAAATTTTTCACTCTTTAACCTGGTTAGGGGATGAGTAGGATTGTACTGTGAAGTCACACTGCTTTGAGATTTATCAGATCTCTGAGGAGAAATGGAAAATCCCTGAAGTTTGTGAATCAGAGATTCAACTCCAGGAGGTTTAATGGTAGACTGGTATGAAATATCAGGGTGTGTAGCAGCGATTGATACTCAAGCGACTTCCGACTCTGGATTTAAATATACTGGAGAAGTCGGGGGAGATGATGAGGGCAATTTACTCTCAGAATGGTATTTTGATTTTGATTTAAGTGCCATTCATAGTTCAGGCCCTCCTTCTAGCACCAAATATGTTGAAACCCCGAAAATCGGGTCGACAACAAGGGGGATACCCACTCGGTCCGGAGCTTGGTTGGTAGCTCCTTATCCGTTTGGTATAGCGGGTCCGACTAGGGATAATGGGACCAGTTTCCCAATCTAAGGGTGTGTGTGTGTGCAGAGTTGGATGATGCTAATCTAAGGGTTTTAATCTAAGCTACTTTAATCTAATTCTATGATATTGTAATCTAATGAAAATAGCACATCTAATCTATGCTAACCTGAGATGTATTTCTTCTATTATGCGATCTAAAGAGATTTCAAATAATAACTAGTAATAAAGATCATTCAGCTATCATAAGAACGGAAATCAATTAAGATGAACCACTTTGCATAAAAAGTTAGGCAAAACAGTTGTGAAAAGCATATCGCATAATAAGTTATTCATATATCAAACATAAATAAATGACTCCACCGTACAAAAGTGCCAAATGGTAACTCAAACATTCATGCAATAACATATAAACAACTAAAAACTCTATATCACTTTAAGAATATAAGCAGAAATGGCCAAGAGATAAAAGTACCATTTATGACTGGTCCTACTCATAAGCTTCAAGCAACAATGATTTATCTCCACTTGTTCTAATATCTACCAAGAGTACAGAAGTGCAACATCAATAGCAGATATCAAATGCAAACATTAATAAACCTTGATCCATTCATTCATCAAAACCTCCTCTGAGGGTGAAAAAGTGCATGTTCTGAGTACAAGTTTTTGACAAATTTCTGGACCCTTCTCTAAATTCCTGAGAAGGGTTTAAATACTGCTAACTAAATAACTTAATTACACAAATTTCGGATACAGTTTAAATGACCGCCCTTTATCTAAGCAAACTTATTTCTAAAAATTGAATCTAATTCCTAACTATTTCTGTATTTGCTCCTTAGTGTTTGCGAGCATGCAACATTTGCCTGGGAAGAGTCGGTTGGTTGTCTTCTACTTTTGCTTGAGCTACGCAAATAGAAATGGCAAGCGCTGGCACCACTTTTTAGTAAACTAGAAGATATTTTTGGGAATCATCCTCTGGCTAGGAAAATTCACTGCGTATATAATTGGTAACAACCCAGATTCTTCTTAAATTGCTTCTGCCTTTGCTATCTCAGTTTTTGGACTCGTGGATGAGTAAGAAACTTAGGGACTTTGCTTTCTGGACAATTTTCTTAGCGATGCGCGATTAGCGCTAGGCGCTAATCACGCATCAAAAAATTGCCTCCGTTCTTTGATCTGGGCCTTTCTGGTGCGTTTTCCATCTTTGGCGCTTTTTCCTTTACCGGGCATAAGCTTCAGAATTTTGTAAACATGCTGCTTTTGTGAGATTTTGACCTTGAGTGTCGAATCGCCTATTGATATCAGCATCTATTCAGTAACACTCTGAAATCTGTGTTTCAATTGCATGCGGTATCTGTTTATGAGGGCATCTCTTCTCTGTTCTCCGAGCATTGACGTTTTCCCTTTTTCCTTAGATGTTTCCTGCACATTGCTTCACGTTGTTTCCTGTTTTTTTATTCCTACAATTCACGCAAAGAAAAAAGAGTAATGATAATAATTTTGACATGAAAGCTCTAAGCTCTACAAATGTATAAAATCATGAAACCTCATAGTGAACTGACTTTTTGAAAAACACAAAACTTGTCCTTCATGAATATCTTGGCATACATTCATTAATTTTCTTTAAGGCGTGCGCCCAATTTTTGGTTTAGGGACAAATTTTCTTGAATGCTGAGCCGAGGAAAATTTGTGATGGGTGATTTTTGGCACTCGCATCGTAGCATCACGTTTATCGCATTATCAAGATGTGTCATAGCAGAGTTTCTTGATCAGTTTAGCGTAGAATCACGCAAATCACAGGATCGCAACATCGCAAGATCGCAGATCGCATCTATCGCAGCATCGCAAGATCACAGATCAAATTTATCGCAGATCGCAGATCGTTGCAATTTGTTAAGTTATTTGTGTGCTATTTATGCGACGTTGCGATATGCGATGTCGCATATCGGCCATTGAAGATTTCTTAAGATTTTCATTTATGGTCACTTCTTAATGTATGTGATGCGATGAATTTCACGTCGCTTCTTCGCAGTTTTTTTATTGTGCTCATAAAGAAACATTTCACTCTTCTCCGTGCGATGTATTTTTTGAGGAGTATAATACAAAAAATTTTATAAAATTTTTTGGATTTTTTACTAAGGGTCCCCACTTCTTTAGTGTTATTGCTAATACTAAAGAAGGAGGGGGGTTGTTGGTGGTCACAACATAATGGCACTTGTATTATCACATAAAATGGAGATGGGTGGAGAACATGTGATTTAAATATCTTGCAATGTTTGCACCATCCATAGTAGTAGTGTGCAGCAAGATGCAGCGGTCACATATTTTGCTTCAGCTGTAGATAAGGCAATCAAACTTTGTTTCTTGCTGAACCAAGATACTAACCATGATCCCATATAAAATTCACCTCCACTGGTGCTTTTTTGATCATCATCATTTCCTGCCCAATCTACATTTGTATATGCATGAAGAGTAAGATTTGTATCTTTAGTATACCATAGACCAAAGTCCATAGTTCCTTGAAGATATTTGAATATTCTCTTTATAACCTGAAGATGTGATTCCTTTGGATTTGCTTGGAATCTTCCAACAATTCCTATTGCATGTGTGATATCAGGTTTGGTACCTATTAGATAGAGCAGACTTCCAATCATAGATCTGTATGCTGGTCTATTCACTGTAGGTGATTCATTGTTAGAAATGAGACTGTATCCTATTACTGTTGGAGTACATACCGGTTTAGAATCTTCCATTCCATACTTCTTTAGAATCTACTTGAGATATTTAGTTTGTGAAAGAAAAATACTATCTTTTGTTTGTTGTACTTGTAGACCAAGAAAATAAGTAAGTTCACCAAGTAAGGACATTTCAAATTCTTGTTGCATAACCGAAGCAAAGCTTTGACTCATAGATTCTTCATTGCTGCCACAGATGATATCATCAACATAAACAACAATAATTAGTAGTTTATCATTCTCAATCTTGGTGTATAAGTTGTTTTAGATATTTGTCAAGGCGATAATACCAAACGCGTGGAGCTTGTTTTAGTCCATAAAGAGACTTTTTGAGCTTGCATAAAAGCTTTGCATCATTTCCTACAATGAATCCTCCTGGTTGTCCAATAGAGACTTCTTCTGCTAATTCTCCATTACGAAATGCAGATTTTACATCCATTTGTTACACTTTGAATTTTTGAAAACTTGAAGGAACAAGAAACATTCTTGTGGCTTCATGTCTGGAAACAGGTGAAAATGTTTCTTCAAAGTCTATACCTTCTTGTTCAGCATACCCTTTATGTAAAAGTCTTGCTTTGTTTCTAATAACCTCTCCATTTTCATTCAATTTATTATTGAATATCCATTTTGTTCCTATAACATTTTTATCAAGAGGTCTAGGAACTAGTTCGCAGGTATCATTCTTTTCAATTTGGCTAAGTTCTTCATTCATTGCCTTAACCCAACATTCATCTTTGCTATATTCACTAACATTTTGTGGTTCTATGGTGGATAGTAATTATAGATAACTGGAAGTTCCTACAAAATTTCTTCTTGTCTGTACTCTAGACCCTTTTTCCCCTAGAATTTGAGATTCTAGATGATTCTTTTGAACATACCTAGATGGAGTATTTTCCCCGTCAGTTGTATCTTCTTCTGATGTTTCATTGGTTTCTTCCACTATATCATTTTGATTTGATACAGGAAAGAGTTCACCATCTTCCTCATTGTCATCATAATTTGTCTATTCTGTATTTCTGCATGCTTCATCAATTACTACATTAATGTATTCAACAATTTCCCGAAGTCACTTGTTATAACATTTGTATCCTTTAATTATAGATGAATAACCAAGAAAAATTCCTTCTTCTACTCTAAGTTCAAACTTACAAAGTTTTTCAATAGTCTTTTTGATGAAACATTTGCTTCCAAAAAATCTAAAGTGTTTTAGAGTAGGAGGCTTACCATACCAAAGTTCATATGGATTTTGATCACTATTTACCTAAACATTAGCTTTGTTGAGAATAGTTACGACAGTAAATGCAGCTTCACCCCAGAAGGTGGCAGGAGTTCCAGGTTCATCAAGCATAGCTCAAGCCATTTGTTGAATTGTTCTATTCATTCTTTCCACTACGCCATTTTGTTGAGGAGTTCTCGCAACAAAGAACTGCCTTTTTATTCCATTTTATTCACAAAAATAAAAAAAATCATCTGATATGAATTCTCCCCGTAGAACAGATCTGAGACATTTGATTTTTCGATCTGATTCATTTTCAACCAAAGCTTTGAAGGCTTTAAACTTTTCAAAGGCATCATCTTTATGCTTTAGTAGACCTATCGAACACATTCTAGAAAAATCATCAATGAATAAAATAAAGTATTCTTCTACACGAGGTGATTTTTTCCTTGTTCGTACACCCAAATCAGTGTAGATGAGTTCAAGAGGCCTACTTGTTGATCCTTCTTTTTCACTAAAATGAACTTTGGTTTTCTTACTGACTTGACATGGTTTGCATATGGTATTTTTTGGGATGCTGATGTCTAGAAGATCATGAACCACCTTGAGCCTAGATGCTTTTCTTATTTGAGAAAATCGTAGATGCCCCAATCTTTTGTGCCATAACCAGTTTCATATGTTTTTCTTAGATAGCATTGTTTTGGTCTTCCTTTCAGTATGTATAGATTGCTTGGAGTTATTGTACCTTTGATTACAGTCTTTCCTGTTTCAAGCTCACAAACCACACATCTATTTGATCGAAACACAACTTCATTTCCTTGATCACACATTTGACTGACACTCAACAATTTATGTTTTAAACCATCAACATACATGGCATTTCTAACTTTTACCTTTTCTTTCAAATAAATAGAACCTTTACCTTTAATGACAGCTGGTGTGTCACTTCCAAATGAGACATTATTTTCCTTTTCTAAAGCATTATATGAATGAAGTTTCTCTTTATCACCTGTCATGTGTTTAGAGCATCCGATGTCAATGTACCACTGATTTTCTTGTCCTTCTACAAACAAATTTATGCCACATCTTTCTTATTGAAAATCCTTCTTTCTCCATACCCTAGAATTTGATGATGTTTTCTCCTTCTGAAGTGTTGGCCAAAATTTTCTCCTACATTCATATTCTTCATGACAAAAGTTATTACAAAACGAACATTCAATTTCATCTTCAAGAGGAGAAAAGTTATTATAAGAACTTTTCTTGATTCCTGTTACGCTCCTTTGATTTCATGATTCTTTAGTCATGATAGTTTTGTAAGGAACACATTGAGAAACCTTACGCCCAAAGTTATGGCATGAAAACATTTTCCATTAAAGAAGTTTCTGTGATCATAGAATATTTTGGTATTGTTTACCTTTTTTTTGATGCTTCTATTGATGTTCATCCTTGGAGTAAATTGAGCATGACTTACCTAAAGAGTACTTTTATGCTTTTTGATGAGCCCCAATTTTGGTACAATTTGGGCTCATTTTGGCCTATTCTACTTGCTCAAACCATTCATTTTTTATTGCTTATGCATGCATTTCTTAGTTTGTTCATGTTGTTTGTAGGAAGAAGGGTAGGCACTCTATCTACGTGACTAATGCATTATGATTCCAGGTTTTGGCATTAAAAGGGAGCAAAAGACAACGAAAAAGGAGACAAGGAGACAACGAGGTGGCACTGCTGGTTTTTAGGAGAGGATGTCCACAGTCTTGGGGACATTCCTTGTGATTCCCACCAAGAACTCTGAGCTCCAATCCATCTCCCCTCCGAGCTTAGAAGCAGCCAGCTGTTCTACAGGAACAGCAGTTACAACGGTTCTACAGGAACAACACTTATGACTGTCCTACAGGATCAGCAGTTAAACTCTAGTTGGACAGCCGAGCTCCTAAAATCAAGGACACTTGTTGGATCACTGTTTTGCATAAGTATAGAGGCCGTAGCCTTTGATAGGTTGTTGAAACTTTCGCATTACTATTGTAATTTTGGAGCACAACTCGGTGTTAGTTCTTGTTGTAAGCCAGTTTTGGCATAACATCAGATTATGAATAAAGAAGGCAGATTTTGATCTAGCTCTGAGTTTTCTTAAGGAGACTATAACTCTCAGGTTAGGGCCCAACCTGAGAGCCATAGATCCCCTCTACTGTAGTGTTGTTTGCATTTCGTTTCAGCACTCTGAGTTTTCATTTTCACATGCAATTTGAATTACAGGTTGTTGAAATAGTCTTTTTCATGAGCATAGATAGGACTAGTTTATGGTTGAATTGCTTTCGGTTGTTTAGTTAGATTAGCAGGTTGATAATACATTGGAGCTCTAGCAAAAAAGGTTGAGGAAGTCTCCACTGCCATCTCCGTTTGGAGATTGGAGTGCAGCCTATACCAGCCACAAAAACACGCAGTTCTTCACTTCATACATGCTGCAACATAGTCTCGTTATGATAGATCTTTCAACATGATTCACACCTGCACACACGCCTTCATCACATCTTCATGCACATTCTCCTTCGCGTTTTGGATTGCTGTTCATTGAATTTATACGCACAGGTAGTTTAGGTTGATGCATTTTCGGTTTGGTGACAGTCATAAGCATTTGTTTCACTTACACTGCTCTCTCTCGTTCCAGTACCTCATTCTCCATCTTGATCACGCATGCAAATACATCGTTGACCCCTGCTCCGCTCTGTTATCTCCCAAAGTCTTTCACTCCTCACATAGCTTCACTCTCTAGCCCTTTCGTTGACCTAGTCCTCTATCTTCCAACCTACTCCCTACACTCACTCCCTATCCTATTCTTCCACTTCTGAGCCATCACCAGCCTTATTCCTACCTTACCCATCTCCCCCTACCATTCCATCACTCCTCCATCACTTCAAACACTCACGGTAGGTCATCCTGTAGCAATTTGTAGACATCCTGTAGAAATCTCTGCGTATCCTGTAGGATCCCCTGCAGACATCCTGTAGGAGGCCACTCACTCGGTTGCTGAGCATCTGAATGCGAGGAACCTCTGTGGATGGATGCTAAGGATCCCTAGGGACCTCTCCTAGCCTCCCCAACCTGTCCCACACTTTCCTTCCTTCTCCATCCCATCTGCACAACCAAACCCTAGTTAGCACAAAATCACAATCATTCCATCCACCTAAGGGAAAAATACAAAAACATGTCTTTTATGATGCAAGTAGCTTAGATCCATGCATTTCCACTTATTAGAGGTAACAGCAGCATTGGTAGAGGTTTCATTCACATTCTTTGCATTATAGAGGTTAGACTAGTTAAATTAGGGTTTCCTAGGTTTACATGCTTTGATTTGCTTTCAGTCCATTTTGTCAAGTAGAGTAGTTTTCCTTTGAGAATAGCTTTCGTCCATCAATTAGCAAGCTTCTTCTGAGAGCCTATAGAAGTTGGCTTGAGCCCTAGCGGACTTGTGCCAGCTGACCAAGTGACAGCTGCGACAAGAGCTAGTACTTGTGCATATAGCACCATCGCTTCCAAGTTTGTACGAACTACCGGGTTGATAAAATGAGAGACAGGAAGCCCCAGGAGTTGTAGCATTATTGCTAAATACTGGAGCTCACCATATTTTTGGCACCGTTGCCGGGGAAGCGGCAGAGTATTGGTGATTGTTGCTATTCTTCTATTTTCTACTACAACCTTATGCTCAGTAGTTTATTTCATTTTCATTCTGCAAAAGTAGCATAAGCATTTCCTGCTTTCATAGATTAGTATTTCCTGCTTTCATAGATTAGTATTTCCTGCTTTCATAGATTAGCATTTCCTGCTTTCATAGATTAGCATTTCCTGCTTTCCTAGATTAGCCTTTCAATTCCGCAATTTCAATTTTGCAAGCGTAGACTAGCCTTTCCATTCCTGCAAGCGTAGATTAGTATTTCAATTCTGCAAGCGTAGACTAGCCTTTCCATTCCTGCAATTTCATTTGAGCAAAATAGATTAGTCCTTTCCTGCTTTCATTTCAATTCCGCATTTTCATTTTAGAAAGACAGTTAGTTGCAGTTCAATCTATTTCAGTTTTGCAAGTAGAAGTAGAAAAAAAAGAAAAAAACAACCAAAAAGATTTCATTTCATGCTTTGTAGGAGTAGAGATAAGTTAGAAAAATGATTGCACAACACCCCCACTGCTTCACACATCCAACGTTCTTCTTTGATGGCTGTGATGAAAGAACCCCTAGGTGGACATCAAGGCATATTTAAAGAACCTCTAGGGGAGAAGAAGAAGAAAACATTCCTCTGGAGCAAATGGCTACAAACAGAAATGTTGGGAGCAGTCCCTTATCCAAAGATGAATTTGCAAATCAGATCGAAGATTTCAAGAGTGACATGAGGCAGTTTCTTGCCATGCAACTGGATACCTTGCGGATCCAAAAGAAGCAAGAAGAAGCCAAGAGGGCTTTGGTCATTTTTTGTCCTAGGTGCCTTAAAAAGCATCCTAGGAACGAATGTCCAATGCACTCCCTAGAAGTGTGTTTTGTATGTGAAGAATACCATCCTACAGATCAGTGCCCTTCCTTGCCCAGAATCAAAGCTGCATATCAAAGAGCCAAGGGAGCCACTGAATCACTCTATTATATGAACCAAAGGAGGCCACATGGACCTAGATCTTACCAGCAAGAGCTGCAAGGGATACCCGAGACCTATTATGACCCTTATCAAGCCACTTTCATGCCTTCTTGGGATCCCCCTGCTCATCCTTCCTAGTCTACACCTCCTCCTTGGTCATATTCTCCTTGTTCCTTCACAGATCCATATTATGCCCAACCAGTTGCTCATTCATTTCACTCTTATGCTCAGCCACAGCCTCAGTGGAATGCACCTTATCAGGAGTGGAGGCCCCAGTACAACTCTCATCCCGCTCATTTTCCTCCACCACCTGCTCATCCACAACCATCGCCTCCTCCTCCACCAAGGTAACCCCAAATGCCTACCCAATCACAATGCCATCCATCTCCATCTCAATTTCACACCTCCACTCAGCTACCCATACCATTTCCAAAGCCATGCAATGGAGTAGCTCAACCCCATTGCAAATATGAGGCACAACATATCCAAACAACTCCTCTTGAGCCCAATGATCTTCACCAGAGATCAGGAAGAGTGTTGCAAAGCAGAGATTATATTGACAACATTGAAGGACCAAAAGCAAAAGAAGATTCCAAAGAGGAGATCAAAGAACCATGGGCTGCACTTGATGAAGAGAAGAGATCAGAATCAGAGATCGAGAGAGTTCCTTCATGGTTACCATCAAATCTTCCATGTATTCAAGAGAAAGATCAACAAAAAGAGGAAGATCAGAAGGTCATGATAGAAGGTGACATGAAGAATGATCCAGATCAGCAAAAGAACCAAGCATATCAAAGCTATATTGAGATATGGTTTCAGAAGGTCACTAAGTTGCAGCAGTACTTTCTTCCTCAGCTATGTTTTGTACTTTCAAAGTCAGATCATTTTGTCTCTGAGATCTGGATACTTGTCCAAGCATGCATTTCGAGCCTTCACATCATTTTTTCTCTAATCTCAATGTGCACATGGCTCCATTGGAAGTATTCTTATACTTGAAAATGAGTTTGTTTTTCAAGTAGGGTAGGGGTAGAAAAAAGAAAAAGAAAAAAAAGGAAAAAAAGAAAAAAGAAATAAAGATCCTTGGGTGAAAACCTCTCCGAGGCACCCAAGGCAGGTAGTAGGGGTGAAAACCTCCTTGAGGCGCTCCTATTGCTTTTGTTTAAAAAAAAAATAAATAAATAAATAAAAATAAAAAAGGGAAAAAGTTGAAAAAGATCCTTGAGCGAAAACCTCTCTGAGGCGTTCAGGGCAGATGGCACGGGTGAAAACCTCCTTGAGGCGCCCCTGCTATCTTTCAAAAAAAAAGAAGGAAAAAACAAGATCCATAAGTTATTTGCATGCAGATTGCAGGTGTTCTATGGAGGAGAAGAAGCCTCTCAACTCAAGGTCAAAGGTCCTTATCATGCAGCCAGGACACCTCACCAGCACCTCCTCCAAGAATGCTTATGTTCTTCAAGGTATATGCACTTTCATTATAGATTGAGTCTCCTACAGGAAGACACAAATTTTCTACAGGAAGGTGCGAGTTTCTACAGGAAGGTGCAAATTTCTACAGGAAGAGTTGCCTGTCTACAGGAAGCTCTGTATTTCTACAGGAAACTTCCTGTAGAAGCTCAGAACGGCCCAGAATGCGTTTCATGAGCAGATCTGATGACTACAGGTTGGTGTGGACGCATGCAAGCCTCTTTTGGGCCCATGCACGACGCTGTTACCTTGCTCCACCACCCGTGTCGACATGCGGCCAAGTCCCTGCACCCACAAAGAAAATCGATGAGTTCTCGCGGGCAAGCCATTTCCAAAGGTAACAAATGACGAGATCTCATACCATATGCATCAAGAGCGCTAGGATCGTGATCGAGAAGCCAGAACCGCCAGCGTGCAGCATGCACCCAAGGAGAAAGGACTGTGACGAGACCCCTCGCGGGGATCCTGTAACAGTTCAACCTGCTCGAGTGAATACCCTCCACAGCACCGCCATCCGAGATGAAACGCGGGCGCATGAAAGCAAAACCATCCACTCCAGCGTCGGCAACCTGTAACCATGAGCCTCCGGGTCTGTGTAAGCCGCGTGCAGCAGGTAGATCCGTCGTCCAAAAACTGAAAATCGTGTGCAGACGCGCACAGGTAAGTGTCTCAACCTTCTCTCCATCAAATCGCATGAATATTACTTTGATTTGTTTGCATGGCGTAAGAGTGAATGGTTGAGCAGTCGTATGGCCAGTTGACTAGCCACGTCGGCTAGTTATGGTATAGTCGGATGATCGGGTGGCAGCCACGACAAAGAAAACACGCAGCACGCACATGAAGATAGTCCCGTCAATCGAGAAACGAGTTTAACCGAAAAGGGCGGCGGCAGATCTGTGGGAATGAATGCGGCAACGAGTGAATATGCAGGCGAATGATGGGTGACGTCGCCCAACGGTCCGGCGGGGACAGCTCACTCCCCGCGCCACGAGCTGCGCCGATTCAAAATCTAATCGGCTAGATTATGCGCATGTATTCATCAACCTCCACTTCAAAACTTGAGTGGCTCTTCTAATTTCCTCAGCATGTTGATACACCAAGCTTTCAGCTACCAGAACACCGGTGAAGCGCACCTCAACCGCAGTCCAATTGTAGTCCTCCCCGAAGTTTGCGTACTGCTCCTACAGGAATAGTTTCTACAGGAACGCAGTCCTACAGGAAGCAGTCTCTACAGGAACGCAGTCTTCTACAGGAACGCGGGTGTTCACGTAAAAAAAGGTGGCCGAGTAATGAGGTAACCCTGGACTCCTCATGCAATTGCTCATTTAAGGTGGTAGGATTGTCAGTTACTGTCTGGGTAAATGAGAAAGTAGACAAATTGTTGTCTGTGTGCCCATACTGCAATTCTACAGGATTGTTGCGTGGTTAGACTGTGTTGTAAAATTTTTGTGGGTTATACGCATTGTTCTGCACTCTGTCACCGAAACTAAACTCTCTTCCACCATCACCACCTCCAGTTAAGAAAATTGTGCCATCATGCCGGGTGGATTTATCAGGCGAGAGCCCACTGATTCAAATACACTAAGAAGAAATCAGGCAGTGGTAGAGCTCTTCACCAGAGCACAATGGATGCCTTTTTGTGATAAGTTGCAGGGGTACGATGAGGAAGTGGCCGAGGAATTCTTGCAGGCCCTGAGGCCAAAATCCAAGGTGCTGGCCACAGTCAATTTCAGAGGCCTAAGCCTCAAGATCACCCCGCAGTCTATCAGTAGAATCACTGAGCTTCCTATGGGTCTCCCGTGGGATAAAGAAGAACGAAAGCTAAGCCAGCAAGCCAAGAAGGAGTTCTTCCCACCTGAAGAAGAATTCACAGAGGATAAAAATGGGGTGAGAAGGACAAGCCTGTTGCCACCATGGAACGAAGCCAGCTTGTACATCATGAAATATATCACCTGTGAGGGTCGTTACAGCATCGTGTATGCATATCATTTCAGACTGCTCACCGGATCAATCTTCCTGTAGAGCAGAAATTAAGCATTCCTTATTTCCTGTTACAATCCTTGATTGAGTGCGCTACAAAGCTCAAAGATGGTATACCAGATCAAGTCGCACACCATGGGCTGATCAAATTGCTTGTGGAGGATGCACTGCACTCATATAAAGTTCCCCTCTCCTGGGAGTCATTTAGGAATCTAACACGAGATGGGGACATAAAAATGCTAGTCGAAGCTAGTGGCTCCTCCAGCGGTGAAGAACGAGAAGCAGAGGCCGAGGAAAAGAAGGAAACTAGCCCAAGTACCCCGACTACCATGCAGGAGAAGCAACACGAAGAAAAAGATGCTGAAGAAAAAGCTGACTCCCCCATCCTATCAGCGAGGGAAATAAGGTCAAAGAGCAGAAGGGACAAAGTTGGGGCAGGCCACGTCAGCCCAATTACCTCTCCAGCACTCACAAGCAAACAAAAAGATAAAACCCCTGCAGCAAAGCGAGCGAAAGTGAAGACACCTGTCACTACAGGAAAGGAGAAGCAGGCTTCTACAGGAAGCCTGAAAACAGCTTCTACAGGAAGCACAAAAGCACAGAAACAGGCTTCTACAGGAAGCCATGCAAAATCAAAATCAAAGGAGCAGAGGGTGGATGTTCTGGCCAGGGAGGCAGCGGCTGTATTAGCTGGCCTCAGTACGCCACCTAAGCCAAAAGGGAAGAGGAAGAGGGACCCTCCTCTCTACTTCAAAGCCCGGAGAAGTGTTCGGATAAAAACAGGGAAACCACAGACGCAGTCCAGCAGCCCAATTGTCATCGAAGACACCCCTGCTTCTCCCAAAGAGAAATCACCCTCAAAGATTACAGTTACCTACGAAAAGGGAAGTCCAAAGAAGAGCACATGGCAAGAAAGGGTAGATCTGTTGGATGAAAAAACCCGGCTACAGGAAGCCGAAAATGTCCTACAGGATACCTTGGCTCGGCTACAGGAAACCGAACAAAGAGAAGGGGAAGGACCCTCGTCACCAAAGAAGGGTGAGCTAGCACCTCCTGGAGAGGAAGAAAGAGAACATATCCCTGAACCTAGCCCTTCACCGAATCTGAACTCCTACTACACCTTCTTGGAGGCGGGAAAGATCATACCGCAAAAATTTACTGTACCTCTATTTTTTGAACTAGAGAAAGAAAGAGTTCGTTCCCACACATGGATGTAGATCGCTAAATCAAAGGGTGTGGCAGACATAGGCCCTTTACAAGATCAACTCAGGGAGGTCAGGAGTGAATTCACCATGGCAAAACATGTGGCTAGCTGCCAACATGCACTTCTACAGGAAGAAAACCAGAAGTTGAAATTGCAGCTACAGGAGCTAAGGGCAGGGGTAGGAACCTCCTCCAAGGACACCACAAATGAGCAGCAAGGGAAACAAGAGCTGACCACCCATCTTGAGGGGCCAATTACACTTCTACAGGAAACAAGACAGCAGGGCCAAATTGAAACACAAGCTCTGAAAGAGCAGCTGAAACAAAAGGAAACACAATTGGCCTGCATGGCCAGTTGGGCCATGGAAGCCCTGCAGTGCAGACATCCTGCAAAGTCTTATGGGTTGTACTTAAAGGATCAGTGGCTACAGTTCCAGATAAACACATTAGCACAAAGAGGTATTGCACAAATCCATAACCCACAGCAATTTGCCGAATTATGCAATACTAGCTCAGCAGAAGACAAAGCCAAGCTAGCAGAATTCTACATCCACAATCTGGTTTTGCCTAATGAAGTCTCTTGGGATCCCAATATCGCCTTGGGTGATATGCAGTTGATGGCCTTCGCTTCATGGTTAAATCATGAGGATCAGAGAGCAACCGAAGAAAAATCGGTTATGAGCCGAGAAGTGAGAGAGCCACTGTACATTCGAGCAGAACCAGAGAATCCGGTTGCCCTCATCTCAGCCCGCCAACAGTTGTCTAATGATCCCACAGCTTCCTTGAGATTTATGGACCAGCAGGCCCAAGCAATAGCCCACTTTGAAGATATGGACAGATTATTGGGAGAAACTGCTGCCCACGCATGTGCACGCAGGTGGCATACCTTGGCACATAGTTTGAAGATCCGGGAGTACCATACCCCGACCCAGATGAGGGAAGCATTGGCAAGAGTGGAAATTTACAAGAAATCCATGCAAAGACTTCAGGTCAGCTGGATTGGCCTTAAACTCAGCCCCCCATTGCTGCTAGGATTGGCTGAAGGAAGTACAGAGAAAGATGACAATGCACAATGGGAAAAGGTGGACCAAACAACCGGGTTTCATATCAACAAAGAGGACATCACCACAGAAGCTTGGGATGTAAGGGGAGCAGTGCAATCCATGAAGGATGAGGATCTTGACTGAGTTGCTCAAGGATGAGCAAATGGTTCAGCTGGGGGGTGATGATGAGCCCCAATTTTGGTACAATTTGGGCTCATTTTGGCCTATTCTACTTGCTCAAACCATTCATTTTTTATTGCTTATGCATGCATTTCTTAGTTTGTTCATGTTGTTTGTAGGAAGAAGGGTAGGCACTCTATCTACGTGACTAATGCATTATGATTCCAGGTTTTGGCATTAAAAGGGAGCAAAAGACAACGAAAAAGGAGACAAGGAGACAACGAGGTGGCACTGCTGGTTTTTAGGAGAGGATGTCCACGGTCTTGGGGACATTCCTCGTGATTCCCACCAAGAACTCCGAGCTCCAATCCATCTCCCCTCCGAGCTTAGAAGCAGCCAGCTGTTCTACAGGAACAACAGTTACAACGGTTCTACAGGAACAACACTTATGACTGTCCTACAGGATCAACAGTTAAACTCTAGTTGGACAGCCGAGCTCCTAAAATCAAGGACACTTGTTGGATCACTGTTTTGCATAAGTATAGAGGCCGTAGCCTTTGATAGGTTGTTGAAACTTTCGCATTACTATTGTAATTTTGGAGCACAGCTCAGTGTTAGTTCTTGTTGTAAGCCAGTTTTGGCATAACATCAGATTATGAATAAAGAAGGCAGATTTTGATCTAGCTCTGAGTTTTCTTAAGGAGACTATAGCTCTCAGGTTAGGGCCCAACCTGAGAGCCATAGATCCCCTCTGCTGTAGTGTTGTTTGCATTTCGTTTCAGCACTCTGAGTTTTCATTTTCACATGCAATTTGAATTACAGGTTGTTGAATTAGTCTTTTTCATGAGCATAGATAGGACTAGTTTATGGTTGAATTGCTTTCGGTTGTTTAGTTAGATTAGCAAGTTGATAATACATTGGAGCTCCAGCAAAAAAGGTTGAGGAAGTCTCCACTGCCATCTCCGTTTGGAGATTGGAGTGCAGCCTATACCAGCCACAAAAACACGCAATTCTTCACTTCATACATGCTGCAACATAGTCTCGTTATGATAGATCTTTCCACATGATTCACACCTGCACACACGCCTTCATCACAGCTTCATGCACATTCTCCTTCACATTTTGGATTGCTGTTCATTGAATTTATATGCACAGGTAGTTTAGGTTGATGCATTTTCGGTTTGGTGACAGTCATAAGCATTTGTTTCACTTACACTGCTCTCTCTCGTTCCAGTACCTCATTCTCCATCTTGATCACGCATGCAAATACATCGTTGACCCCTGCTCCGCTCTATTATCTCCCAAAGTCTTTCACTCCTCACATAGCTTCACTCTCTAGCCCTTTCGTTGACCTAGTCCTCTATCTTCCAACCTACTCCCTACACTCACTCCCTATCCTATTCTTCCACTTCTGAGCCATCACCAGCCTTATTCCTACCTTACCCATCTCCCCCTACCATTCCATCACTCCTCCATCACTTCAAACACTCACGGTAGGTCATCCTGTAGCAATTTGTAGACATCCTGTGGAAATCTTTGTGTATCCTGTAGGATCCCCTGCAGACATCCTGTAGGAGGCCACTCACTCGGTTGCTGAGCATCTGAATGCGAGGAACCTCTGTGGATGGATGCTAAGGATCCCTAGGGACCTCTCCTAGCCTCCCCAACCTGTCCCATGCTTTCCTTCCTTCTCCATCCCATCTGCACAACCAAACCCTAGTTAGCACAAAATCACAATCATTCCATCCACCTAAGGGAAAAATACAAAAACATGTCTTTTATGATGCAAGTAGCTTAGATCCATGCATTTCCACTTATTAGAGGTAACAGCAGCATTGGTAGAGGTTTCATTCACATTCTTTGCATTATAGAGGTTAGACTAGTTAAATTAGGGTTTCCTAGGTTTACATGCTTTGATTTGCTTTCAGTCCATTTTGTCAAGTAGAGTAGTTTTCCTTTGAGAATAGCTTTCGTCCATCAATTAGCAAGCTTCTTCTGAGAGCCTATAGAAGTTGGCTTGAGCCCTAGCAGACTTGTGCCAGCTGACCAAGTGACAGCTGTGACAAGAGCTAGTACTTGTGCATATAGCACCGTCGCTTCCAAGTTTGTACGAACTACCGGGTTGATAAAATGAGAGACAGGAAGTCCCAGGAGTTGTAGCATTATTGCTACAATACTGGAGCTCACCACTTTTGCTAACAATTGACATATTGTTAACTAGTCTTTGTTGCATCAAGTAGATTTTGGTGGAGGCTGATGGCTTTCGTGATTGGGATGATTCTTCAATATATCCAAGACCTGTCTTTATAAGAGGAAAATGTTGAAACTTCATGATTTCATTTAAATTTTCTGATCCTTTAGCAAATCTAACATTAAGAGATTGTGTCTTCTCAAGTTATTTTCTTAGACCCGCACCTTCACATTCTAGTTTTTCATTGTGATTTTCTCTTTTAGTGAGTTGATGTGTCAACGTTTCTATGATCATATTCTTTTCTTCCAAACAGATTTTGAGTTTAGTGATTTCTTCAAGAAAGTATTCCTCTTCTAAGGCATCCAAAAAATCATCATCGTCATAAGCCATGAGTATTTTGTAATATTGTTTAGTTTCATCTTCATCACTATTGGATAATCCATCACTATCTTCATCAGTATAATAATTTCTTATATTAGCAACCTATTTTCTATTTCCTTGTGCAGGTTCATTTTATTTTTCATGATTATGTTTATGAGGACATTTTTCAGCATAATGGCCAACTCTACCATAATAAAAGCATTTGAATCGTAGCTTACCTTTGAATCTTCTGGAGCCCCGTTGAAGCTTCTTGACAAAGTTTACCTCATCTTCTTCTTTTGAAATATATACTAATTCATTGTTCTCTTCCTTTTCTTTTCCTTTAGCTAAATCTTTGAAAGTGACTTCTCTCGTATCTAATGGACCTCCTTCCTCATTTCAAAGGAAGTTAGAATTCCATGAAGTTGAACCATAATAATAGATTGAAGATCCTGCTTTTCTTCTATGGTAGATACTTTTGACTCAAATTTAGAAGACAAAAATCTCAATATTTTCTCTACTAAATTAGCCTCCTTTATCTCTTCACCCAAATTCTTCTTACAATTAACAATCTCATCTACACGCAAAAAGTAACTAGCAATACTTTCATCACTATGCATCTTAAGAGTTTCATACTGAATTCTGAGAGTTTGGAGCTTAGCGTGTTTTACCTGTGAGTCTCCTTTGTAGCTCTGAATGATTTTGTCCCATATCTCTTTGGCTTTCTTGAGTTTCATGACTTTGACGAATTCTTATTCTAACAGAATTCACAATAAAGTATTGACTTCTTTGGCATTCATTTCATATAACTCCTTACATGTTGTATCTGTAGGTATTGTTGCTAGAAATTGGTATCCTCCTTCCACAATTTCTCAAACATCGGCTCCAAGCGACTAAAGATAGGCTCTGGCTCTTAGTTTCCAATATACCAAGTTATTCCCATTGAATATTGGTGGTCTGATAGATCCTATGCCTTCATGATTATTCATCTTGAAATATCTCCCTTCAAGCGATCAAGCTTCTTCTGAAGGACTTGCTCCAATACCCATTGTTGGAAATAATACTGAGAGGGGGAATGAATCAGTATTCACAATTCAATAATATTTCATTTCCCAATCAGATTTATATACACTACTTCAGTGAAGTGAACTTGAATGTGCACGCTACTATGATTAAAGAAACCAGCGTATACTGAGAAAACCTATAATTTCATTAATTTATCGTGTGTTCATCTTTAATCAGTGCATCAATATCTTATTATATAGTAACTATGTGTAGTAATAACATAATAAACCATCACACATAAGCAACACACATGAACACCAAGATTTAAGGTGGAAACCCAATGCAGGAGAAAAACCACCTACTACTGTCATCTTTTTCTTCTTAATATAAAAAAATATGTTTACAATCTTGTACTGGTGCAGACTCATACCAGTACGCAGGCACCCACTTGTAGAAGGCTACAGCCTTCCCTTGTTTTCCAACTTCTACTGGAAGGGAGCTACAACCCCCTAGCTCTTGTACTAACTGATATGTTTACTATTACATAGGCGCCGACCTACAAAGGGCTACGACCTTCTCTCTTCGTCTAGGGACCATGTTTCATTAATTTTCAGACTAGATTCTATAGTCAATCTGAACAGTCAGAGCACTATCACCAGAACACTGTGATGAAACCAGAAACATGCATCATCATTCAGAACCAGCTGCAACCTCAAAAATCATACATCAAAATGTATACACTACTTTAATGAACCAAACTTGTGTGTATATGCTACTTCCTGTAACAAAACTTGCATATACGTCCAAACTACTGAATCATAAAAACTTCTGATTCAAATCTGTACCAACGAGTAGTACTCTGAATATATACTGTCAATTTACAAAGGTCCATACAGTATGCAACAAAGATAACCCTTCTCGCTTAATCAATAAATCAATCAGACAGAAACTCCTTATGCATTCAATTTTACTTTCAGATCTAAGAAGACTTCATTATCAAAAAATTGTGAAACAACAACACTAATTAGATAGATCAGTCATTTCTTAACAATAGTATTTTCTTTTACATATGATACTTGGAAGAGTCGAACCTGCATATATACGCACCTTTACCAAGGCGAACCGATGTATAGATATGAAAATATTAACTTACAACTTTGTTGCTATTCCAGACTTCAAACATAATGAGATCATGACATTTAAAGAATAAAACATGTTTAAGTAATCAGATCTATCCCAACCAATATCAAAACATACAATGATAAGTCATTTCAGGTCTCATGATCCTGATCCAACATTGTATCAAAAGTACACAAAATATTTCAAATCATATCATAATCATAGCCCTTGCAACATAAAATATACTTTAGATAGAATTATTCCTAAGAAAAACTTTCACTTGCACACCTGGCCCTTTGACGTTCTCCTCCTTACATAGTTTTTGGCCTTCCTCAATACCTCGGATCAAAACAACACTTAGAGCTTCTGGTATTCTTGGACAAGATCAAATAAGCATTAATCTGCTCAATATTGTGGGCTAATACCATGGTATTGACCCTTGGTATGCTCTAATCCTAAATTTCCTTGATTTTCCAACCGATACGCGCTTTTCCTATTGTGAAAGTGCATGGATACGTATACACCCTTTTTGTTCTGTGAACCAGCGTGCATACGCTTCTTAGATAAGGTTAAACTATGTATACAACTTAAACTGACTTAAAACATCCTTTTTTTTCAACTTCTTGATTCTGATCTGTAGTCCATTTTTCCAACTTCATGTTCTTCTATACCATTTCCCTATTACCTCTGAATTGACCTGTTGCAGTGTGAGTTTCCCTTTATCAAATATGAACTGTCCTGAGTGAGTTTCCATAAAGGACAACACTTGTATCATAATGCCAACATTACTACCATATGTCATTCTTACTACCACATCATTAGTGTTACTGTTTTGTATCACACTAATTGTTACAAATATTGTCACATACTAGACTCATTGTCATATGCCAGTCAGTTATACCTCATATTGCTCAGAAGTAGTAACTTTTATTACCTCAATATATCAAGGTCAAATCTCTAATTACTCAGAAATAATTTGTATCACTGCCAAAATTTGGAGGAGATATCACATGTCATTGTTGTAACTCATATCATGCATATCATTTTTATATCAAGGAAGGTAAGCCATAGAAAAAGCAACCCATATCACTGTAGAGAACTAGTATTGAAGTCATAGTATAAATGTCTTGGATCACTATCCAGAAGGAGAGGTATCATAGTCCAATAGTAATTAACTCGCATTACTATTTAGGTATAGGCATCTCACAATATTTTTCTCTCATGCCTTCATATTACTGTGGAACAAACATGCATCAAATCATAGACCACAGATTCCATCAAACTTCCCATCACTGTTATACTAGGAGGATATAACTCAAATAAGTTGTTAACCCTTCACATCACTTTCATGATTTAGATGAATCAATTCAAGATATATTCCATAGGCATCTTGTATTATTCATTCAACAAACTATCTTAGAGATATGCCAACACGAGTGATGTTCAAACTACCTTTCCATCACCTTAGCTCTGATACCATGTTGAGAAATCAATAGGTAGGTAAAAGTGACTATTTCTCTTATTTGATAATTACCCATGAAATTACTATTGGCTTATTATTATTACATTTGTATTCTTCTTTTCATCAATAAATTACCTAAATGCAATAATATGAAGATCCCAGAAAACAAGAGATACAAGATATAGGCTCCAAGCTAGGGCAACAACCCCAAAAGGGGGAAAACACAGAAAAATGTCATTTTCTTCTAGAATTATATCAAAGTGATAAATCCAAGACCCAATACCAATACCAATACCTCTACAACTACCCCAATTCATCTCCCCATTCTCTATCATATTTATCCTCAAAATGACCAATTCAATTTGTCACAAGCTTGTCTTTTTGTCCCATAAACATACTCATGATTCTTTTAGCTCATATTTCATAGACATTATAGTCCTTCAATGGCTTACATATCACATTGATTACATTCATTCTTTAGCTTGCCACTTACCACAAAAATAACCTCAGTAATTCACATATCTTCACAAAATTCTAACCTCGGGAACTCACATCTTTTCAGCCTCAAGAATTTGCATCTTTTCCCGATTATATGTTTAAGAAGAACTTGCATCTTTTCTAGATTCTATGATACAAAAAGAAAAAACAATATCTTGCTCTGGGAAACTTGCATATCCTTGCAGTAGAGAACTCACATATCTTGCCACAGAACATCAACAAATTTCTTTCCAAAATGAAGGAGAATAGGTGCCAATATATAGTTATTTGTCTATGTGAAGGGTCATGTCTTTTAGCCATGCTAACTTGTCCATCTAGAGGGCCAACTTGGTCTTGTGTAGGACACAAATTATTTTTCCCTTTTTCTATACAATAAGTCCAAATAGTACTTTGAATCGATTAGAAAAATTTGACTCAACAAATCCTAGAAGCATGAAGAACATGCTTGACCAATGAAATAATAATATAAATTTATTTTTTTTGTTTTTTCTTTAGCATGAAATACATATTGATACAAGTACAATTACGAAGTCCAGACCTAGTTACAGTTTTTAGCACAATGAAGGGTATTCTCACATTATTTTAATTTTTTCAATTCTAGCCTAATCACACAAATAATTGGTCCTTTCCTCTCTCTCAGAACTATCTAGGTCTTTTAGCCTCCCTCCTCTATATCCTATTCTATTCTCCCCTCCTCTATTTGATTTACAAAGACAAATTATATATAATAAGGATGGTTTATTGAGATCCACTAAACATGGATATAATTATCCATACATAGAAAATATCAAATCTATCCTAAAATCTCTAACTTCTCAACTAATATCCTTAAATGGTGTACTACATGTCAATGAGGAAATAATCCCTCATTTCTTAAATAAATATCTATTGTAAGTAGAAAATGAAATCTTGGTCTTTAGTTACATTAACTTAAATTAAATTAAGGGAACCCACTCCCTTTAATAAATGTAGTACGACCTCCTAGGTCTGATTGGCTTGAAGAAATGCTCCTCCATCAATAATAAAAATGGTTGTTAGTGAAATGTATTTATATAAGCACCAACATATTTTATTTTTGAGATCACTGACACTTGCTTATAGTTTAGGCACACTGATATAAAACATCTTCGCAAAATCCTCTAGCTACTCACTTCCACTAGCAACCTATGCTAATAATAGAGAATGGATCAATTTTGGGCAGAGTTTTTGTAAACCCATATATTATAAGGTGTTCTCCTTGTAATTCTACAACATAGTTGTAAATGGAGGGGATGACAAATTTTCATATCAAAGAATTAACATTTTAGGAGCACCTCTTGAGACATATTAAGGTTCACTATGAAAATGATGTAAACATGACATAAATATTGAGAGTAACAAGAAATAAATGATTGAGAGTAAATTTAATAAGGAAACAAACTTTTGATAGATAATGAAGGGGACTTGGTTTAGTTAAGCAAACCAAGCCCATGGTTTATATATTTCCATTACATTGAATATTTATCTAATAATATTGGAAGCTTCCATTAAATTGAGGAAATTTAACAATATAAGAAGTCAAAGTTCCACTTAATTCAAAACTTAGACCATGACAACAATTTGTATCATTTTAATGCCAATCTTGTCATTCAAAATAGCGATTTTATTTCAACATTAACATACTATTCACAACAATAATTATAATTGTGGTAATGCTTTATGAAATTTAAATAAGAAATTTATTTAAATACTATCATTTCACACATGAATAATGTGTGAAATAATAGTATTTAAATACATTTCTCACACATACATATAGAGAGAGAGATTTTTGTATTTTATATAATGAACATATATATTTTGGTTCTCTAGTGATATTATAGATATCAAAGCTCGGTCATTACAAAAATTGTTAATTCTCACATGTTTGAGCTTATGAATATTTTTAGAATAGCTTCTAGTTGTATTTATTTAAAAAATCCATGAAAAATTGAAACATATATATTCTTTAAATAAAATATAAAAAAACTCCTAATGAAATATATATGTGGGATTTGTTATCACTCAGATTTTCCTAGAAGTTGTAAGAAGAGGAAAGGGGTCCGAGGTAACCACAATCCAACTTTTAAGTATAGAATCTAGCCAATCTGTACTCATAGAGGGCTCTTTCTTTAAGTTTGAGCTTTGTTTTATAAGGTTTTAGGCTAGTTATGAAAGCTTTTGGATTTTGATTGTGTTTGGTGGTGAAATTCAATAGCAGATGGGTAGAACTGAATATTTCAGGCCATTGGGCTAATGGAGTCAACAAAAGATGGCTCAAATGGATTTGGTTTTTCAACAAAGGATGGCTTCAATGGGAAAGATAGCTAAACAGGGAGCAAATGATAACTTGAAAGGATGGGATGGGCTCAAAAGGGAAGAAGGGAAATTAAGAATCCTTCCACATGTTTTGAGAAGAGGGAATTTAGATGATCACCAATAAAAAGCAATTAAGGATTTTTTACTAAATGATCTAAATGATAAAATAAGAAGCAGGAGCAATTAAGAATTCTTTTCCTATGATAGTTTAGAGGAAAACATTAAGAATAAAAACGATTGAAAACAGATTGCACTTAAGCACTTTCTGAATTATACTTTTTCATTTTAATATTCAGATATGGAACATAATTGAAATATTAAACAAGAAAACAATAACACATGGGATATAAAATACTTATTTGTCTGGTGTTTTGCACATGAATCCTGTGAAAATTCCTTTGTATTAATCCTTCCTCTAGCTAGCCATACAAGATTTTGTCCAACAACACTTTATTCCAAAGTAATCAGTTTTATAGAAATGTCTAAGAATCCACCCTCAATACTCCGAATGAGGGAGTATTTATACAAAAGTTTTACAATAAAATATCTCATAACAAAGAGAGATATATTCTAGGATGACTAACTATAAGTTACATGAAAGTAGAGACAGATGGTCTCAAAGATAGAAGATAAAGTAAACTGATGGCTTGCTGTCCCTGTTTTTGTGAATGAGCTGGAGGCAGGCCCTATGATGAGGCATCTTGCTGTCTTCCTCATAAATCAGTGTTGGTTGTTCTGCTTTTCATCTTCTTACTGATACACTTTGACCTGTTCTGATACTCTTTACCTGTTTGATCCTTGTTCATCCTCTTTTACCACCATTTACTGTAGTAAATAATGAAAAATTACTTTTTTACCAAGGATAAATTACAAAATTTCTAGCATTTCTATCCATCATTTTTCCTATGGTATTCTGGTCCTTTGAAGTTTCCTGAGGATTTCATTAGTCTTAGTGTACTTGAAAAAATTAGGTTGAACTAGAAACAAATGCTTTAACTCATGTTCAACATAGAAAAGGTTCTCTAGACTATCATAGAGAACTTTGCCCATAGGCAGTGCCTTTGGTGCTGATGTACTAGTCGATGAACTGGCCTGGTTATCTGCACATTGAGCCAATTTGTCAACATAATCTATATGTCTCATCAATTTATCATTAATAACTAAAGGACTAGGGAGTCCTTTGCTCTACAAAATACCAAATTTCTCCATAAAAACGTTAATTTCCTCTTGCATGTTTTGGCATCTCCTTTTCAAATTTTGCATTAGAGACCTTTTGGTCAAGACCTTCTTGACTTCCATAATAGTCCCTGTTATGTCTTCAATGGCCAGCTCTTTAAGCTAGTACTTATTTTATTTATTCAAAAAAATTATAAGCCTGGTGGCTCCCTCAGGCATCCTTCCTAATTCTTCCTTAGTTTTCTGGATTTCTTCAAGAGCTATCTTTACCAAATCAAACTGTTCAAAAATTATTTGTATTGATGGCCAAACATCATTTATTGACTGAGTGATGTTGGTCCAAAGAATCTTCCTAATGTCTGCTAAGGGCTTTTCAAAGGTGAAGTCTTTCTCTAATGATTTCACCTGTTGTGCTAACCCTTTATTTTCCCTCACTTTTTCAGCAAAATCAATTTTGGAAAGATCATATTTCTGTTCTAAGGTAAGAAATTGTTCTTTTACCTTTTGTAATTTTGAGGCTTGGAGCTTCATATCCTCCATTGGTTTTATCAATTCATCTGTGCTTAAACCTGAAGTTTCTGTTGGTGTCATTCCTATACTTGTACCTATGATTACTTCAGCTGTGGCCAAAGGGACATTAGGTGCCAGAATTGTTGCCAGTGTTGAAGGGACTGTAGTGGAGACCACTGGTATCACATTCGGAGGCTGAGAGGTTGACTCTCCCTACTTGCTCTTGAGTAATTTTTCTAACTCTTGCTCGGTCTCCTTCAACTGTTCATTAAGCTGTAGGACTAAGTCCATAAGCTCTTCTTCAGACTTCTTTTGAACAATTTTTGCAGTTTGTGGATGTCTTGATGGTGGTAACTTAGTTGCTTTCTCAAGGCAGCTATGTCTTCATATTTTTTCTTTTTTAAGGCTTCTACAGCCTTCACATCCTTTGGATTATGACCCAATCCAATTACTAACTCTTCCAAAGATTTAATTCTGTTGTCTTTAGCCTGTGAGGAGGCTCTCTCCAGCTATAATTGGGTAGTTGTATTATTTAAAGAATTTTCTAATCTTTGGGCCATCATGGCCTTACCAGTCAATGTTGAATATATCATTTCCCCTGTTTGCCTGTGTAACTCAATCTGATCCAAGGGATGAATATCTTTTGCCATGACCTCAAAATTTGTTTGAAGGTAGTCTACAGCTGTCTGAGGTTGTTGTACTTTATGCCTGAAGAGGCTCATTTGCATTTTTCCCTCCTTGATGTCGTAGGCTGACATAAACCATTTTTCATTGGTGGGAGACATTTTTAAATATTGATTATAGACTTGGATCCTTAATGGCTCATTAATAGCTTTTATTTCTTTAAATTTCCTTTTAAAATCCCGGTTATCATTTCCTGGAGGCTTAAAGGATGATACTTCAGCACTTTGTTGTCTCTCTAGCTCCTGTCTCTGTGAGCGAGAAGGTGTCCCACCTATTCGGAAAGTCTAGTGACTGTCTACACCTTTTTTTCTTTGGCTGTCTATAGTTTCTTAAAAACATTCCTCTTCTGAATGAGGATTTAGCCGGTGCCTCTTAGCACCAAGCTGATCTGATGGGCCACTGGTAGGGGTAGCTACTTCCTTGTCTCTCCTTTTGTTCTTTTCCTCATTCAGAGGAGTTTGCAAAATTGGGGGCTCTTCTACATTAACTTGAGTTGGGTGAGCCTATGTTTGAGTCTGCTCTTGAGAAGTTTTAGGTTGTTTAGACATGACTAATTATTCTATTGCTTGGGTGCTAGTCTCTGGTTTCTTTCCCTTGGATGTCCCTGCAAGTGGTGTACTGGTGTCCTGTGAGTGCCTCTGAGAGGTTTCAGCTGTAGAGGCACTGATCCCTGGTGCTGACCTTTGAGAAGTTTCAAACTGTACCTGTCCAAAAGAATCTAGGTCAAGTGTTTTTTCAAGATCCTTCACTACATTTTCTATATTGACCCACTCAGTATCAGTTTCTACTAGGGTACCTTCCCTCCGTTCATCCATATTAGAAAATTGTTTAATCTCTAGAATTTTGTGATGTATGTATGATGATAGTCTATTTTACATCCTTCTATCATAGATGAAACTATGGGGATCATAAGGAATCCAACTAAAACTTTTGTGTAGTTTCATATGATCTTCTAGGATTTGCTCTGCTTCTTTCCATGCTTCTCTAGTGTTGCATATGAAAGGGCCTAATTCATTCTTGATTCTGAGTTGTGCTTTCTTTTTGGCTTTGGTAAAATGAACCAAATCTGAATTTATCATTTGTCTATAATATTCCAATGAAAACAGTCTCATTGGAACATATCTAGGCAGCTTGAATGGGGAAAGATCACACCCATATACTCTAATTTCTGTATGGTTCTGGTATAAATACCAGTCACCCACTCTGTATTGTTTGGAGAGCTGAAGGATCCTCTTAATGTCATCACTGATTCTGGGAGGTGGAATCCCTGTCAGCAAGGTGGTCACTGGGTGGACAAACTGATCAATGAACTCATTATAGGAATAAGGGTTGGCAAAAGATTTATGGAAGATGGAAGTCCAAAAGATGACAGACCTTGGATTACCATTAGTATCAAGTTTCATGATAGAAAATGGGAATTTTTCTGATTGGTAGTAGAGGATGAGGTGATATATAAAGGTAGAAAACTTGAAAACCCTTTGATTCTTCAGTCTCATGAACTGGTCATGTATTTTGTTAGCAATGAATGAGGCATAATCATACTTGACAGCAGGGGGCTGTCCAGGAGTAAAGATAAACAACAACACTAGGGTTAGTTTATCAACAAACTCACTAGCGTTGAATCCCATGACTGCAGATATCATATCGACTATGATTTTACCCATATCTGTGAAGAAAACTTGCAAATAAGGAGGTGGGTACTTAGTTTGATATTGTTTTAATACGAAGGTCTGACGAAGGCGATCAAGTTTAGATTGGGACATTTTGGTTGATTTCTCAAGTAAATGTCCAATGGAAATGGGGGTGAGGGCTTGGCTAGAGTGAAATTGCAGCATCTCATTGATTGATTCAACACTTATTGTGAAAATTATTGTTTGGTTGGGAGACATGATTGCTCTATGGTTGGGGTCATAATTGGCATGGTACTGATGGATTATGTCCTGGAAAACATGAACAGAGAGGAGAAAGTATATCGAGATATTGGATTCCCACAGTCCTATGGAATCATATCCATTCAAGTAGTTATCTCTACATTGGCAAAAGACCTTGGGGTGATTTTTGTAAGTGGTTAAGTCTTTTATTTGGAATTCCTTATCTGCCAGAGGTAGATAGTCTAAATCTCGATGAGGAGTGTTAATGGGTGCAATGTTCAAAGCCACCGAGGTTTCTATTCTGGTTCTTGTGGATTCAGGAAGGAAACTGAGGTTTTCTTTACAAAAATGGGCAAGACAGAGGGTCTGGTGGACTTGAATGACGAAAATAATAACATAATTATGGTGAATTTGGGCTCTTTTAGTAAATTTACCGTGGAAAAGAAGTAGTTGCAGGGTTTTTTATTGGGAATTTGATAAATACCTGTTTTTGGGGGACGAGTGATGAAAGGCAGGTACTGGGTGTGGCTGGAGGGTTCTGGGTGGTGTCGGCTGCAAGGTTTGGAGCAAGTTGGTGACTAAAAGCTCGAGCTAGTTGACCTCAACGTTTGTCTGCATGAGCGTACAGGGTTACAGAATAAAAAAATGAAAATGACTTGTTTTGTTTTATGTACAAAGTCAAGAGCTGGTGGGTTTTGGGATTTGGGCAGGTGACGATAGGATGTTTTTTCATTTTGTTGGAAGGCGATAAGTGTTTATATCGCACTTCTTATGGGGAGGGGCGGTATTTATCCTTGAGCCAACGATTCCCTAGAAAGGTCGACATGTTGTAGGGGTACTGTATATGAAACCGCTTTGTGATCGCACGCTAACGTGCGGTCACAAAGGGTCGTGCGATATGCATAATAGCTGCTGGATCTCGGGGGCTTGATTGGACAACTGTCAGGAGATACGAAGTGACAGGGGTTGCGGGGCCGATATATTTAAGAATTATTTAATCATATTGGAGGTGACAGGATTGATCGAGGAGGCTGTTAATTAACCGTGAGGGTTAATTAATCCCTTTTTAGTGTGGCAGGGGTTAGGTCTGTTAATTAGTTATGGATTAACTAATTAATCCCTTATTTACAATGGATTATGGTTATATTTTAACCAAAGGGGCGGGATATTAATATTTTAGGGTTTTTTTAACATAGTTACAATAATACAAGAATGGGTAGATTTTATAAGGGATTTATAAATTAATACAAATTAGTAGTTAATATGACATAATGAACGGAAAAGCGTTAAGTATAAAAACATTTGATGTGTGTATTCAAACTTAATCTTAAAGTGAAAAAGGGTTTTTATAGAAAACATTGTAATTTTAATAAGTAAAATAGAATTTTACTTATGAAAAACTTATCAAAGGAATAAATGATTTATGAATGGGTATGATGATTTAACGAATGGTTTTAAGTACTTAGGCTTTATAAATTATTCCCAGGCTGAGGGTCTGGTCCCTCTAGAAGTCAGAGAAATGCTCCGAGCCCCTTTAATTTAATAAATACCTTGGTACTTAGGAGAAATTAGTAAAAATTTAGGGAAAATGAGTAGGCGAGTTAATTATTCTGACTTTTCTTGCTTGATATGTCTTTTATGTATTGCATGCCTTTGCCTTATGATGCAGATAAAATATTTTCATATTTGAACATCATTATTCACCACATGTTATTCTGCAACCATCAACTACCTACCCTACCTACTTTAACCTAGCATTTTTACTACTTTATTAGGGTGCACTTAGACTGGAAAACCCTTATCAATTTTTTTTTTTTACATGGCAATGCCTATCTAAGTCTACAATTATTACATCCAAGGGCTCATATTAAACTGTTGAGCTCCTTTTTCACTCTACCTGTCTACTTATCTGCCAAGATTACACTGTTTGGTCAGATCTTTATTCTCTATTTCTACAACATGAAATTGAAATATGAAGCAGTCAAGCTTAAATTGTTTCATTATTCATGAATTATGGCATAAGTGACAAGATGCACACAATTGTTTATACACAAAAGAGAAAAGTAGTTGCATTTAGACTTGCAGACTTTCCTAGTCTTTTTTTTGTTTGGGGTTCATTTTCTTTCATTTTTTGACCATCTTTTATTCTTTTTACCCTTTGATTTTTCTTTTAGGGCATACCCTCTTTACATTTTTTAAATTTTTTTTAATTTTTACAAATATGGAAAACCTTTGCAACAAGTAAAGGAATGAACATATTAAATACCTCATCAAGTCAATCATGATATATGACACTTATTGGTATAGGGGCATAGCAGTGGCTCCACTTGGGGATGACTTTTCCTGGTGGAAAGTCAAGAACAGTAGATTAGATGGCCTCTGAATGACTTTGATTATGTTCTGCAATCTTCTTCTACTTGCTGCTTTATTGCATATATGACAGTGATACATTTGGAGCTTAGGGCCTTCTCTTTTGGCTTCAACTTTGAAAGTTGTTGTCCAATCAAAACTATGACATTACAAAGGATATAGTATATACATGTTAAAATTCATGGTAGCATTAATAAGTAGGATCAAAGTAATTTTTTAACACCTGACTATTGACTGATCCCTATTTTACTTATGTGCCATCCATGTTTTTGAGAAAATATGTATTGTTTCCTTGTAGGGCATAGATAATGTATGGTCCTTTCCGTAGCAAGTCAAACTTCCCATGTTTCCCCTTATCTTCTCCTCTAGAATCCCATCTTAATACTTTATCTCCAAGGTGGAAATCTTCTGCCTTAGTTCTTTTATCAAAAATCTTCTTAAGCTTCTCCTGCAACACTTGGGATCTTTGGTACACCTCCTCTCTGGTCTGCTATAAATTGATGGTCTGGTTTATCCTTCTTTGAATATCATTAGGTTCCACTTGAGCTTCATGGAGTAGTTACATAACAATAACTCCTAATGATGAAGGAAATACAACCTCCATGCCATATACTAACTCATAAGGACTAGTGCCAATGGATTTTTTGGTTGTAAGCTTGTCTACCCATAGTGCATTTATCAGTTTCTTATGCCAAGTCTTCTTGTTTTCTTCCAACAGTTTTTTGATGATATTAATGAGACTCTTGTTGGAAGATTCAGCTATTCCATTCCCTTGTGGATAATAGGCTGTGGAATGGCCCAGGGTAATGTGGTACTTGTTGTAGAAACTGATCATCTTCTTCGATTTAAAAGCTGCAGCATTATCAGTAATGATTTTAGTAGGGCAGCCAAACCTATAGAATATATTGGTTTCTAGGAAACCTATGATCATTGTATCATTGGCTTGTCTGGAGGGGATGACCTCTATCCATTTAGTAAAATAGTTAGTGGCAGTGAGTATCCATTTATGTTGGCCAGAGGAGGAAGGACAGATTTCACCAATGAAGTCAAGACCCCATTGTTTGAAAGGTTTCTTGGTGGAAATGGGTTTCAGGGGTAAAGGTAACAATCTTATTTTGCCCTCAAAAATTTGACATTTATGGCAAGAACTGACAAATTTCTTCACATCAACAAACAAGGTTGGCCAGTAAAAACCAGCCCTTAATATTTTATCTGTAATTGATTTCCAATATAGGTGTCCACCACAGTCTCTTGCATGAAATTCTTAGAGAGCCTTGTTAGCTTCATTATTTAACAAACAATTCCACAAAATTCCTTCATGATTTTTCCAAAAAAGAGCATTATCTAGAATACAAAAATTTGAAGCTTTCATTTTTAAAAACCTATTTTTTGTTTTGGATAACCTTGGAGGAGCTTGCAAGTTTTGAAAAACATAAATTACATCAGCATACCAAGGTGAGTCTAAAAAGGCTTGGCTGATTTGTGGAGTCGTCATCTCTTGTTTGTCATCCAGTTCATTTATGTCCAGGGCTTAACAATTGGTTTCTTCCATGAGTTTGGCCAACCCCCGTCCTTTTATCAATTTTGTAGGTTTTATCTCTATATCATACTCTAAGATGGTAGCAATCCATTTACCCCTTTTTCCCTCAATTCCATCATGAGTCAGGATGTCCTTGACAATTGCATTTGGTACATAGGGTATCACATGAGAGTATAATATGTAGACTTTGAAGTCTTTAATGGCTTTAACAAGTGCAAAAGCTTGTTTTTCCATGATCTTGTATTTCAATGATGCATCTTTGAGTGCTTTACTTAAAAAGGCTATAGGTTTTTCACATCCTTGGTCATCCTTTTGTAATAAAACAACTGTTATAGTGTGCTCTAAGGCAAAAGAAAAAATTATGAAGTCTCTATCAAATTGAGGACTTGTAAGGATCAGTGTTCTAGTTAAATCCATTTTGATTTCTTCAAATGATTTTTTGGCTTCTACTGTCCATTTTATACTTGAATCCTTTTTTAACATATCATTAAGTAATCTAATGAGTTCTGCTAAGTTAGATATGAATCTTTTCAAAAAAATTATCTTCCCTAAGAAATCTTGAAGTTCTTTGATACTTCTTAGATGAGGTATCTATAGTATAGCTTCAATTCTGGCAGGATCAATTTGAAGGCCATCCTTGGATATGATGTGACCCCAGAGTTTATCTTCCTCCAGGCCAAACAAGGACTTCTTTGGATTTAAATAAATACCATATTTTCTACATTTTAGAAATACGTGTCTGAGATGGTCCAAATGCTGCTGATCTTATTTAGAAAAAGCAGTTAGATCATCTAGATATATAAGCAAGAAAATCATGAATCTCTTTAGCAAATGCAATGTCCATTGCCCTTTGGAAAGTAGCTCTTGCATTTTTAAGTCCAAATAGAATTTTGGTATACATAAATGTGCCCCATGATGTTGTAAAGGAAGTTTTTTCTTGGTCATCAGGATGAACTAGAATCTGGTTATATCTTGAAAACCCATCTAAAAGAGAAATTCTAGAAGAACCTACTACCCTTTGCAAAATATGGTCCATCTTACGTAAGGGATAGTTATCTTTAAGGGAGACCTTATTCACATTTCTCAGATCAACACATAATCTTATTTCCCCAGTTTTCTTCCTATTAGGTACTAAGTTAGATACCCACTCTAAAAATCTTATAGGTGCAATAATCCCTGCTTCATACATACGTTTAATTTCTTTTTCAATCAGCGGTAGTAATATGGGGTTGATTCTCCTGAGTTTTTGTTTGAAGGGCTTTTGATTTTCTTTCAGAGGTATAATATGCTGAATTATTGAGGTGTCATATGATTTCAAATCCTCATAACTCCAGGCAAAGACATCCTAGAATTCTCTCATAAGTTCAATGTATTTTATTTTCTGATCAGGAGGTAAAGACTTTGATAGTTTTATCATCTTTCGATTGTCTTCCGTTCCTAAATTATATTATTCAATGTCTACCTTTAATGGTTCCATCTTTGGTTTCTTAGGTATATCATTGGAATCAAAGAGGTCTTCTAGAGGAGTTAATCCTTTAGGCAGATGATTGTATTTTAGGTCAATAACCTTTGTTACTTCTTCAATTATCTCATCAAGGTCCATTTGTTTTAGGTCTTGAGCTTCTTTTTTAGTTAATTTTGTGGGATGAAGCATTTGAATTGAACTTGATTCTAAAATGTTAGTTTCTACCTCATCTATCTGATTTGAATTAATGACTATATCAACGTCTATGTAACTGTTAGAAAATTCTTTATCTAAATTTAAAAAGTTGTTAATCTGCTCGTCACTTTCAAAGACCTGCTAGTTCTTCAGATTGTCAGGGATGGCTGGTATATGCCTAATTTCAATAGTAAACTAATGATTAGGTTCGAAAGGTAATTTGCAGGTGCTGGCAAACATGGCCAGACTGTGAGCATGTAAGTTGTGTTTTCTAGGCACTACGACAAGCTTAGTTTCCAGAAAAGTATTAAGAATCTCTATGACTATTCCTCTATAATATCCTAATCTAGGATCCCTATTTAAATACTTCCCTTTGATTTGTTTAATGATTAATTTTGAATCTCCTATGACAGATACTCTAATTGCTCCTAATCTTTTGACAAGTTTAAGTCCTAGCAAAAGAGCTTCATACTCTGCCATATTATTGGTGCACTTAAAATTTAATCTGTAGGCATGGCCTTCAGCATGGTCATTTTCTAAATTGTACACCCAAACTCCTGCCCCTGCCCCTAATTTATTGACTGAGCCATCAAATTCTAAATGCCAAAGAATTTCATGCACATAATCAGTGTCAGGGGTGGTGGGAATTTGTTTAACAAGGGGATTTAGTTTTTCATTCTCATCTGGTTTTTCTTGTTGTCTAAATTATCATTGGTATCTGAGATTTCCTGAATCTGAACACTTGATTTTTCTTTTTTAATTTCTTTTGGTTCTACTACTAAAACTTCTATAGTGTTAACAGGATTGGTTTCAGCATTATAAAGAATGAATGAGTCCATATCGAAGTGTACTAAGTAGATGGGGAAATTTTGTGGTTTCTCCTGTCTACTTACTATGCATTTCATTAACGTTTCTTTGTATAGTTTCTTTGGTTAGCTGAAAATCGAGATAGTAGCATAAGACATGTCCAATTGAAGTGATCCCTGAAGCTTAGCACCCCAGGACCTAGATAATAACATGCCATATTTTGGTGGTATATCTGCTACTACTATATCCATTAGGATTGTTTTTGTAGGGTATTGAACTAAAGAAACACACAAGTCTTTTATCAATCCTAAACATCTCACTTGACTAGAATCAAAAGAAAAGAGGTCTTTGTATGGTCTAGTGATGTCTAGGTCTAGCTTTTCCATTATAGACTTGGGCATAAGGTTATGAGATTCCCTAGAGTTGAGGTGCCCCAGAGTCAAACATGGCATCGTGAAGGATTTTATCATGTATGTTTAAGCTCACATAGAAGGGAAGAATACTTCCTTCTAAATGTTTCCCATTTACTTCAGGGCCAAAGATTAATTCTAGCTAGTCATAAAAAACATTAACAGAGTCTTCAGTTCCAGTGATTTTAAGTGATCTGTTGATTTGACATCAGTAGACATCATGTTTAGTTAATTCAAACAATGGAATAAAAATCCTTAGTTTGCCTACTTCAGTTTCTAGATTAAAGGGTTTTTCTGTTTGGGCCTTTATGTTTCGAACAGTGGGATTTTCTCTGTTTTCTGTGTTTTCTATGTTTTTCTCCTTTTCAAGATTGGGGTTAAGATTTATAGTTTCTCATAAATCGACTTCTGGAAGTTCTTCCATGGTTCCCTTACAAAGAAAGGGGGTGTAATATTGTTTGTTGCTTGGTTTATTATTGGAGACATCTTCAATTATAGGGTTAGAGGGGTTATTGTTTGATCTAGACAAAATATGTATATGTGTAGTGACTGCTTTACCTTTGATGGGATATTTTGGAGCTTTCTGTTTGTTGGCTTCAAGAACATCAGTTCTTCTTCTCCTTAAGTTATACTGCTTATGCCCTTCGTAGATGGCTGTGTCATATCCCTCCCTAAAGTCAAATGATTCACCTGACTAAGTTTGAAATTGTTTAAGAATGTGGGCCTCTTAATCATCTTGAGTCAAGAAAATTTCTCCTTCATTGTTGAGTCCCATCATATTTGTTTGAGTATCTTCTTGTGGACCTTCAGAGCTGGAAGCTTCTACATAATTTTCCTTGAAAGGGGGTCTGATGATCTGGTCTGGACCAGTCTTGCCAGTATTTTGGTTTTGACTTTTTCAGAAATTAGGATTTCTTCCTGTGTTGGTTGGCTGACCATCCCAAGGGGCTTTTCTTTCAATTGTTTCCACTCTGTCTCCTAGTCTTTCCATCCCTTTAATTAGAGCATCCAGTTTCAAAAGGTGAGGCTTCTTCTTTCACTGGTATCCTTCTTTCACTCCTAACCTTGGCTCTTTTAGACATCGGTTGGCTTCAACACTGACAGCTATACTTTACATATCTTCCAAAGTTCTAGGGGCTCGTTCCCTTAGCTGAAAAGCCATATCCGAATCAAATCCATCTGGGAATTTGATTAAGGCCAAATCAGGTGGGGGTCTGAGGTTTTGAGGGATGGCATTGTAGACATTGTTGAATCTAGTGTAGTAATCCTGCACAGTTTCTTGTGTTCCTCTCTTGAGATTTTCATACTCAGATAGGATTTGAAGAGGATCTTTCTTTTTCTCCCAACGATTCAGGAATTTTCTATAAAGGGTTTCTAGGTTGTCTATGTTGTTTGCTGCTAGAGCCCTAAACCAGGTTCTGACTTCTCCAGTTAGACTCTGAAAAAATATTCTCATTCTTACATCATCAGCATCTATCTCATATATTTCAAAGTAGTCAGTCATTTTTTTGGTGTGTTGTTGGGCTGTATAGGTACCAGTACCATCAAATGGAGCGATTTTACTTTGGTAGTCCTGAGGCATGGCACCTAAGTTTGCTGGTAAAACTAGGGAGGTATACTTGTTTGCCATGGCTATAGGTAATGATGAAACAACAACTGAGATAGGGATAACAATGGGCGTTTGGGTTGTGGATGGTGAAGTAGAAGAGGTGGTCTGATGTGGAGTGGTTTGAGGTTGAGATGTATGAGGAAACGGTGAGGAACTTGCAGAAGAAGTAGTGGTTACAGACGGAGTGGGTGTCCCTTCAGAGGTAAGCTCAGATTGTATTGAATTCTGCAAATGTCTATCGATTGAGGAACTGATAGCTTCAAATTGTAAGTCTTCGATGAATACTGGGTCTGCGACCAAATCAATTAATTCAGAATCAGAAGATGTTCTAAACAAAGAGGTTTCAAATTGCTCATCAAAGGGTTCGTCTTCAAGATAAATCCACCTAACAGGATAGGATATTGATCTGTAGGTGGGCCGAGAACTGGTAGTACTTTCTTGAATTTCCTATCTCCTAAGAATTCTGGGCATCAGATAGGGGTTCTAAAACACTTGTGTTGGATTGGGATTATGATTTTCTCTAGTGTAACGAGTCATTTCTGAAGCCAGGTTTCTTGGTTTTAATTTTCTAAATTAATATCAACAAACAACTTCTGTGATTTCTTTAAGATGCTTTAGATTTAAATTTAAACTTTCTTAAAGATTTATTTGACTGAGGAATTGGTTCCCCAGTGGAGTCACCACTATATTACCACTCAGATTTTCCTAGAAGTTGTAGGAAGAGGAAAGGGATCCGAAGTAACCACAAACCAACTTTTAAGTACAGAATCTAGCCAATATGTACTCAGAGATGGCTCTCTCTTTAAGTTTTAGCTTTGTTTTATAAGTTTTTAGGCTAGTTATGAAAGCTTTGGGATTTTGATTGTGTTTGGTGGTGAAATTCAATAGCAGATGGGTAGAACTGAATATTTCAGGCCATTGAGCTAATGGAGTCAACAAAAGATGGCTCAACTAGATTTGGTTTTTCAACAAAGGCTGGCTTCACAGGGCAAGATAGCTAAACAGGGAGCAATTGATAACTTGAAAGGATGGGATGGGCTAAAAAGGGAAGAACGGCAATTAAGAATCCTTCCACATGTTTTCAGAAGAGGGAATTTAGATGATCACTAATAAAAAAAAATTAAGGATTTTTTACTAAATGATCTAAATGATACACTAATAAGTAGGAGCAATTAAGAATTCCTTGTCTATGATAGTTTAGAGGAAAACATTAAGAATAAAAATGATTGAAAACAGATTGCACTTAAGCACTTTCTGAATTGTACTTTTTCGTTTTAATATTCAAATATGGAACATAACTGAAATATTAAACAAGAAAACAATAACACATGGGATATAAAATAATTATTTGTCTAGTGTTTTGCACATGAATCCTGTGAAAATTCCTTTGTATTAATCCTTCCTCCAGCGAGCCATACAAGAATTTGTCCAACAAAACTTTATTCCAAAGTAATCAGTTTTATAGAAATGTCTAAGAATCCACCCTCAATACTCTAAATGAGGGAGTATTTATACAAAATTTTTATAATAAAATATCTCATAACAAAGAGATATATATTCTATGATGACTAACTATAAGTTACATGAAAGTAGAGATAGATGGTCTCGAAGATAGAAGATAAAGTAAAATAATGGCTTGTTGTCCCTGTTTTTGTGAATGAGCTGGAGACAGGCCCTATGATGAGGCATCTTGTTGTCTTCCTCGTAAATCATTGCTTGTTGTGGGGAAAAATGCCTATGCAGCACGATCCTATCCACCTAAGGTGTGACAGTGCCTTAGCAACAAATAGAGACAACTATTCTAGTATTCTTCCTTTATGAATTGAGAATGAAGAGAGATGGATGGACTAACCAGTGTCTTCTGTTTGTCCCTCGATCCGGTTTCTCTTCTCTTTGAGAGTTCCCAGCTACTTGCCTTCTCGCTCGCCCAGCTTCAACAGGTTCCTATAAGATCACAAGAAGAGAACACTACACAAAGACATAGATTCATATTCATAACTAGTTCAAGATTAGAAATAAACTAAGCATACTAATGCAATCATACATCAAAGACACATCAGCATGTAGGAGAAACCAAGATAGATTTATTGATGAATAACAAGGTTCAGGAAGAGATACAATCCAGAGGGCTCCAATCCAGCATCTCCTTCCCAACAAATGAAATTCCTATCTTCACCTTCCTTCAAAGCATTAAGCACCCAATGGTTCCAACCTCAAACCAACAACAATTCTTTGCAATAACAAAATTCCAGCCTCTAGATCTCATGGAGGAGAGATCCATATATAGATGTTTGGAGAGAGGATGAGTCAGCTTGAGATCTGACTAGTGTCCTCTCCCTCTGTCAGTTCTTGCTTCCACTTGGAGGTTCTTGCTTCCACTTGGAGATTGAGAACCTCTTACTCATCACTAGTCGAATTCACTGAGGCAAGTGTCATTGAGGAAGATTCTGGAAGCTTCCAGAGTCTTGACACCTTGTTGAATGAACTTTCCATTTGTCAATTCCCGCTCAACGCACCCTGGTAGTGCTTCTACCTGCGTTGTAGTGCAGGTAGCCAGTGCAGACTTTGCATTTCAGCGCAGGCAGCTAGTGGAGCCTCTGAATTGATCCTGAATTGACTTGTTTTTGAGCAGTTTCTGGTGGAAAACTTCTGTGAATTGCTTTGGTTTGTTAGCCTTGTTCCTCTAGGGGTAGGAACAACATGTTTAGGGACTTTGGATCCCTTGGATTATGGACATTTCATGCTCAATGCTGTAAGGCACAAAAATGTCTATAAAATTTGCCCCCTAAAGTATGAGGTCGTTTATCGGGTGAAATGATTTATTAGGAGGATCCGAAGTTCTTTCATTGCTGGGAGGAGACCTGTAATACAATACAATACAATACATTATTTTTCATACTGTTTTCATGATCTAGTTGAGGCGGGCATTCCCATGCTCAGCTTTATAAATTCATTTTTCTGTACATAGAACAGACAATCGTCTGATGGTAGATTGATAATTTTGATGAAATTATCATCCTTTGGGGTAGGATGATTATCTGCTGCAATGATGTACATGTCAATGTCTTTACCTTTCCTGAATATATATCGCAGCCCAGATGGATGAAACTAGATCCGGGGTCTTCAAACTCATTCGATCTTCATTCTAAGTACAAGTCGATCCATGTGAGAAATGTTCTGAAGTCGAACATGGAAAGAAATCGCTTGATTACCGGTCAATGAGGTAAACCGTTAACAAGCGCGAGAGGAATCACCGATAATGATAATGACCCTCAAGGTACTGCAGTACAGTTTACGTGGTGTGAATAAAGGACTTGGCGTCGAACACCACACAAAATCTTTCGGTCGAAGGTCATTGATGTATACCTGTCGCTGGAAGTGAGAAACTTGCCATTGAGGCATGCAAGCTTCAAAGTACTAAAGGGGTTGTTCCTAGATCAACTTCTCGGATAATGAGCTGATGTCGACAAGAAGTGATCCATCAAAGGAGGGCCTTAATGAATCCCACATCAGTGACACGGAACGGAGCAAATGATTTTGATGGAGGTGAAAACGATCTGATGATATATGATTCAGGGTGGCGGTCATGAAAGGATGAAGGATAATGTATGGCAGTGGATGGGACACGGTTGACTTCTCTGAACGACTTCTCTTGAACATATGGTGACACTTATGCGATGGATCAGTAGCATTACCCCAAATATGGATGGTATGGTGAGACCATGGTGATGTGACCGGTGAATGAAACAACCCAACCCAACTGTGGTACGGAGGAAAAGTGTCATGTTCAAGAGCGACTTGCTACCATCAAAGTTTTCTTGAGTTTCTCCCAATTTTTCCCCAGTCATTGCTGACCAGTACCTCTTTATTTTTGTCAAGCTTGAGGAGGATAACATATGCTTGTTCTATAACTGGCCCTTCGGGCAAGCCCATCGCTATGTTTTAACGATCCTAGCGATAGTGAAACTCGTTCTCGTCTAAAGACAAGTTTGTCGCTATTTAATGCTTTTAACGAGTCTAACGACAAAGATAACTCGGTCCATTTCATTTTTAGAGAGTCTGAAAAGGTACGTAAAGTCAACTCCGAAAGTCCTTTTTCGTCATCTAATCCCTTAAGTCCGAAAAAGTATAAAACAATACAGAAGGGATGAATTTTCGATAGTTTTTACGAGCCGAACAAAACAAACGCTCGATCTTTTTGTGCAATAATCCCTCAGGTCCAAAAAGATTAAAATCTAGAGGAGGGATAGCACTTCCGGTCGCTTTAACGAGCTGGAAGGCCAAAATTCGGCAATCTTTTCATATTTTATGAGTCATATGAAAAGAGCTTAAAGAAGACTCGTCTTTTGAGGAACGAGTGATAAAACGGGTTAGCAGTTGATTCCAGGTACGGGTTGGAATTTTCCAATCACGTCAGTGTCACAAGGATGGCTAGTGAAATCACTCTTCGCAGCTGTTCCTCAAAATGGGTAAACAATCATATGGAGGTGAATGATCGGCCAATGAAAAGTGGAGGTGACGGTGAAAATGCGACCAAGGCTTTAATGGTTGATGATATTACATTCACTGTGGTTATTTACCGGGATAGTTCATTTTTTAACGAGCTTAAACACGGGTTTAAACTTTTGCTCGATCTTATGTTTATTTTTTAACGAGCAGGAACTATGCGCTAAAACTGCTCGGATCTTGCATTTATTTTTTAACGAGCATGAACTGTGTGCTAAAACTGCTCGATTAATCCAGTCATATGATAAGAATGTCTCATTAAGATTCTATTTTTTATGGAGCTTCATCTCACAAAGCTTTGCTCCGGATCCTTTCGTTATGGAAGTTTGGAAACGACTAATCCTACGAGTTTAAAGGGTTAGACCTACAGGTTTAAAGGGAGGACCTAAAAATTTAAAAATAAAATAGTCGCCCCTTGCTTGCACTCCAAAAGGTTTGCATGCCCCCGGGTATGAAACAGAATTTCAAGGTTACCCCTACTTCATCTTCCGCCAAAACAAATGTTTTACCGAGAGAGGCCTACCTCTTTCAGGCTACCCGAAGATTTTTATGTTATTCTTTCAACAAAACACTTCTTCGGCGGTGTCTACCGAGATAGACAAAGGCGAATGGCCTTAGTGCCAAACACGTAGCTTTGACAAGAGAATCTTAGTCTAGAATAACCCCTTTTCCAACCACGGACGGGGTACAAACTAGTCATATTCTCCCGCGGAAACCTACCATATACCCAAAGTTTTCCTGCCAAAGCAGACCAGGACGCATGCTCCCCGGGTTCTAGTCATATCCCTCCGAATTACTCGCACTCATCGGGAGGACGGACCGTGGGTTGAGACATTTCTTGCGTGAAGAGACCATTTAGGGATGGTATGTGACTATTTGCGATGCGTGATCTGGGAAATGAAAGCTGGTCCACAAGCTTGACCACTCTTCCTTCGTGCGGAAAACAAATTACTCTAAAGAGTGAGGAGACGATGGCTCCCATGCAATATATATAGTCTCGTCCAAGGAGTAGGTTATAATCCAAGGGTCCTTGAACGACCATCACGTTCATTTGAACGGTCTTCCCTTTCAATGTGATAGGCACATTGGGGAGGATCCCTAAAGGTCGACTGGTTCCTTTATTGAAGCCTGTCAGATTTCTCATTTCAGGCAAAAGCGCTGGCGAACCAAGCGCTTTCCAAGCAATAGAGGAAAGGATACTCACAGATGCCCCCTCATCAATGATGGTGCCAGCCATTACCATTCTGTATATTTGGACGATAATTCTGAATGGTATGCTTGTTGGTAAACGGGGTCTGCCTAGTTGATTCCAGTCGAAGGAGACAACTAGGTTTCTCGGTGGTGGGACCAAATAGACGGCTGGGTATGACTCTGACGAAGTTCCTTCCTGCGATAAAGGAATGGGAAAATTTCCCCCTTGTTCGTCGGAGTCTGTGTTGATGAAGAGAATTTGGACGGTGTCGTCTCTATTCTCCTCTGTGATGGTATCATTCGAAGATAGAGCCTCTGAAGGCAAAACTGGGTCAACTGCCGCCTCAACCTTTTGACTTTCGTCAGGTATGGATTCAGACGGTTCATCCTCAATGATAGGTGCTTCGGCTGACCACCTGAGCAGGCCAGCTGGGTTCTCAACTAGTGAAGGACTTGGCAGGAGAATTTGATATCCAGGAGGAAGTTGCACTGGTAAAACCAGGCGATCTTCCAAAACTCATTTAGCCTCGTCTAAGAAGGTACAACGGTGGATGGCATGGTCGCCTTCACACAATTTGCAGGGAAATCTAGCTTTCCCTCTCTGTCCTGTGACTTCACTTTCACTAGTTGACGGTGAGCTGTCAACATGGCTGTCAGAGGTTGACGCCACCGAATTGTGCAAACGGGGAGACCAGTCCCTTAGTATCTGAGGGATGCAGGGACAATCTCTGTGGAAGTGGTCTCCCTTGCATATGACACATGGCGATTTAGGCCTAGTCAGTGCTGTGTGTGGATTTTTGTCAGACGCCACTTGTTTGCCCCCAGTCGCTTTTGGCTCCTTCTTCTTCTTCTCTTTCTTATTCTTTTCCTTCTTCTCCTTAGGAACTTGGTTTTTTGTTTTACCAGTTCCATCAAGCGAAGAGGAAGGAGGAGAGGAAGAATTAGATGAAGTAGAAGGCTGGTGGGTAACTCTGGTCTGGTCAAACTGTTGATTCGACTATTCAGGAATAGTGGTGTTCTGAACGACATTGGTTGAGAAGAGCCAGACAGGCAAGCCTATTGTCAGTCCTGGAAGCGACAATGTGGCCATATGGGGTGCTCCAACATCTCCCCAAGAGGAGAAGGGACTAGGACTTCCACCAAGGGGAATCCCTTGGTTGGTGTGCTCCATTTTCTCAACCTAAAGATCAACGCAGGAAGAAGGGGTGATTGTTCCGTTTAAAATAAATTTTAACGATGCTTTAGACACAACTTGCTTTTTCAATTTTAAAGAGTCGAGAAAAAGCTAAAGATGACTCTAGTCTCCTTCGATGTTTTAACGAGCCCGAATTGACAAATGCTCAGATGGACTTTTTCCGTTATAGAGTCTGAAAAAGGCCAAAAGGAACTGCTCTGGAGTTCTAGGCAGAGGGTGTGCCAAACTTTTCGCAAAACCGCAGAATACTTTTTAAGGTACGGGCGGTTGATCTTCCTGAATGCTGTGTTCAGTGCATTGCGATCAGTAGGGCGGCCGACACGGCTTCCTAAGGATAAAGGTTTTATGCCTATAGGGGTCTCCCAATATATACTCGACGGTACGTGGGAGCACAATCCGTACTGGTGCTATCGTCCCTCAGGAGGAATCACCCACCATCAGCGAGATCGACAGTCACCAGGCTTTACGACGCCGGAACACGTCTCTAGCCTAGACCTCTATGTTGTGCGTTAAGTTAAAAAGCGTTGTTAAGTTCATTCAATTTATTTTAGGTTGATCTTTTTAGAAGTTTGCCTTTTGAGGTTCACCACGAGATGTATGATACAATTCCTAAATGCAGTCTGAAGATGATAAGCAAGCTTTTTACATCTTTTCAACCATGAAAATCCTAGCTACAAAGGGAAAAGAAAGACACCATCTTTTCTCAAAGATCAATCAGCGCACTCTAATGCACTTTTCCTAAATCAAACATGCAAACTATCAAGATGCAAATGCACAATGTAGTTGTTTGTTTTCCGCTTTCTTAATATTGATGCCTAAAAAGAAAGCTTTTTGTACAACTTTGAATTTGCTTTTAAATGACAAATACAAACAAGTTTACTTTTTTGAAATCAGAAAGGGTAGAAGAGAATACAACACTTAACGATTTCTGAAATGAATAGTTGTTTTGACACTCAAAAGAGACAAATTCAAACCAAAAGCAAAAATGAATGTATAATCAACTGTAAACAACCAATGAACTCTCTCCTAAGATCACAATCAACAGATCTAAATCAAGGGCTACAGGATGACTATTTCACTCTTGCAAAGGAAAACTGTAAATGATGCCACAAACACATAAAAACACTCACAGTCTTTTTGTACAAAAGGAGGCGGAATTTAAGCAGAGAAAAGGAGTTATCAGACAGGTACCTATGTTGGTTACAGGCTGCAAAAATCAGAGATCAAAACAAGGCAAAACAGAGCAGAGAACCCCAGCTGCACAAGGCCTAACTGGATCAACACACCCTCAACACAGAGGTTTTGACATTCAGCGTAGGTAGCCTTCATGGGACCTGCGTTGAAATGTAGAACCTCTTCACAGGGTCTGCGCTGAAGGAGAAACGAGAGTTTCTCACTGGGTTCTGGGTCACAGTTTGCTATTTAATCTACAGTTTCAGGACAAATCAAAGCAACAAGAAAGGTACAATCAAAGGGATGCTTTGAGGAAGGGCTAAGATCTATCACAAAGGATCATCAAATCATTTGTGAGTCCATTATTCAGATCATAGACAAATCCAGTGATTGGATCAAAGCAGCAGCTCTCTACTTTGCATCTGAGAATAGCAGATGCAGTTCGATGGTTGCTGTTGAGTCTATGAAACAAACAATGATAGAGACACCAATAAAATGACTAAACAGATCTCCCCAGTGGAGTCGCAAATTTGTTGTGGGGAAAAATGCTTATGCAGGACGATGCTATCCACCTAAGGTGTCGCAGTGCCTTAGCAACAAACAGAGACAGCTATTCTAGTATTCTTCCTTTATGAATTGAGAATGAAGAGAGATGGATGGACTAACCGGTGTCTTCCGTTTGTCCCTCGATCCGGTTTCTCTTCTCTTTGAGAGTTCCCAGCTACTTGCCTTCTCGCTCGCCCAGCTTCAACAGGTTCCTGCAAGATCACAAGAAGAGAACACTACACAAAGACATAGGTTCATATTCATAACTAGTTCAGGATTAGAAATAAACTAAACATACTAATGCAATCATACATCAAAGACACATCAGCATGTAGGAGAAACCAAGATATCTTTATTGATGAATAACAAGGTTCAGGAAGAGATACAACCCAGAGGGCTCCAATCCAGCATCTCCTTCCCAGCAAATGAAATTCCTATCTTCACCTTCCTTCAAAGCATTAAGCACCCAATGATTCCAACCTCAAACCAACAACAATTCTTTGCAATAACAAAATTCCAGCCTCTAGATCTCATGGAGGAGAGATCCATATATAGATGTTTGGAGAGAGGATGAATCAGCTTGAGATCTGACTAGTGTCCTCTCCCTCTGTCAGTTCTTGCTTCCACTTGGAGGTTCTTGCTTCCACTTGGAGATTGAGAACCTCTTACTCATCACTAGTCGAATTCACTGAGGCAAGTGTCATTGAGGAAGATTCTGGAAGCTTCCAGAGTCTTGACACCTTGTTGAATGAACTTGCCATTTGTCAATTCCCGCTCAGCACACCCTGGTAGTGCTTCTACCTACGTTGCAGTGCAGGTAGCCAGTGCAGACTTTGCATTTCAGCGCAGACAGCTAGTGGAGCCTCTGAATTGATCCTGAATTGACTTGTTTTTGAGCAGTTTCTGGTGGAGAACTTCTGTGAATTGTTGTGGTTTGTTAGCCTTGTTCCTCTAGGGGTAGGAACAACATGTTTAGGGACTTTGGATCCCTTGGATTATGGACATTTCATGCTCAATGTTGTAAGGCACAAAAATGTCTATAACAGTGCTGGATGTTCTACTTTTCATATTATTACTAATACACTTTGACCTGTTCTGATACTCTTTACCTGTTTGATCCTTGTTCATCCTCTTTTACCACCATTGACTGTAATAAATAATGAAAATTTACTTTTTTACCAAGGATAAATTACAAAATTTCTAGCATTTATGTCCACCATTTTTCCTGTGGTATTCTGGTCCTTTGAAGTTTTCTGAGGATTTCATCAGTCTCGGTGTACTTGAAAAAAGTAGGCTGAACTGGAAACAAATGCTTTAACTCATGTTCAACATAGAAAAGGTTCTCTAGACTATCATAGAGAACTCTGCCCGTAGGCAGTGCCTTTGGTGCTGATGTACTAGTTGATGAACTGGCCTGGTTATCTGCATATTGAGCCAATTTGTCAACATAATCTATATGCCTCATCAATTTATCATTAATAACTAAAGGACTAGGGAGTCCTTTGCTCTGCAAAATACCAAATTTCTCCATAAAAACATTAATTTCCTCTTGCATGTTTTGGCATCTCCTTTCCAAATTCTGCATTAGAGACCTTTTGGTCAATACCTTCTTGACTTCCAGAATAGTCCCTGTTCTGTCTTCAATGCCCATTTCTTCAAGCTGGTACTTATTTTTGTTATTCAAAAAATTTATAAGCCTAGTGGCTTCCTCAGGCATCCTTCCTAATTCTTCCTTAGTTTTCTGGATTTCTTCAAGAGCTATCTTTACCAAATCAATCTGTTCAAAAATTATTTGTATTGATGGCCAAACATCATTTATTGACTGAGTGATGTTGGTCCAAAGAATCTTCCTAATGTCTGCTAAGGGCTTGTCAAAGGTGAGGTCTTTCTCTAATGATTTCACCTGTTGTGCTAACCCTTTATTTTCCCTCACTTTTTCAGCAAAATCAATTTGGGAAAGATCATATTTTTGTTCTAAGGTAACAAATTTTTCTTTTACCTTTTTTAATTCTGAGACTTTGAGCTTCATCTCCTCCATTGATTTTATCGATTCATATGTGCTCAAACCTGAATTTTTTGTTGGTGCCATTCCTGTACATATACCTATGATTATTTGACTCTGGCCAAAGGGACATTGGGTGCCAGAGCTGTTGCCAGTGTTGAAGGGACTGCAGTGGAGACCACTGGTATTACATTCGGAGACTGAGAGGTCGACTCTCCCTACTTTCTCTTGAGTGATTTTTCTAACTCTTGCTCAATCTCCTTCAACTGTTAATTAAGCTGTAGGATTAAATCCATAAGTTCTTCTTCAGACTTATTCTGAACAATTTCTGCAGTTTGTGGATGTCTTGATGGTGGTAACTTTAGTTGCTTTCTCAAGGCAGCTATGTCTTCATCTTTTTTCTTTATTAAGGCTTCTGTGGCCTTCACATCCTTTGGATTATGACCCAATCTAATTACTAACTCTTCCAAAGATTTAATTCTATTGTCTTTAGCCTGTGAGGAGGCTCTCTCCAACTATAATTGGGCAGTTGCATTATTTAAAGAATTTCCTAATCTTTGGGCCATCATGGACTTACCAGTCAATGTTGAATATATCATTTCCCCTGTTTTCCTGTGTAACTCAATCTGATCCAAGGGATGAATATCTTTTTCCATGACCTCAAAATTTGTTTGAAGGTAATTTGTAGCTGTCTGAGGTTGTTGTACTTTAGGCTTGAAGAGGCTCATTTGCATTTTTCCCTCCTTGATGTCATAGGCTGACATCAACCTATTCTGATTGGTGGGAGCCATTTTTAAATATTGATTATAGACTTGGATCCTTAATGGCTCATTCCTAGCTTTTATTTCCTTAAATTTCTTTTTAAAATCTAGGTTCTCATTTCTTGGAGGCTTAAAGGATGATACTTTAGCTCTCTGTTGTCTCTCCAGTTCCTGTCTCTGTGAGCTAGAAGGTGTCCCACTTGCTGGGAAAGTTTGGTGACTGTCTAAACCTTCTTTTCTTTGGATTTTTGTAGTTTCTTCAAAAAATTCCTCTTCTGAATGAGGATTTACTCTATTCCTCTTAGCACTAGGCCGATCTTATGGGCCACTAGCAGGGGTAGCTACTTCCTTGTCTCTCTTTTTGTTCTTTTCCTCATTCAGAGAAGTCTGCAAAATTGGGGGCTCTTCTACATTAACTTGAGTTGGGTGAGCCTATGTTTGAGCCTACTCTTGAGAAGTTTCACGCTGTTTAGACATGATTGATTGTTCTGTTGCTTGGGCTCTAGTATTTGGTTTCTTTCCCTTGGATGTCCCTGCAAGTGGTGTACTGGTGTCCTGTGAGTGCCTCTGAGAGGTTTCAGCTGTAGAGGCACTGATCCCTGATGCTGACCTTTGAGAAGTTTCAAACTGTACCTGTCCAAAAGAATCCAGGTCAAGTGTTTTTTCAAGATCCTTCATTACATTTTCTATATTGACCTGCTCAGTATCAGTTTCTACTAGGGTACCTTCCCTCCATTCATCCATATTAGCAAATTGTTCAATCTCTGGAATTTTGTGATGTATGTATGATGATAGTCTATTTTTCATCCTTCTATCACAGATGAAACTATGGGGATCATAAGGAATCCAACTAAAAATTTTGTGTAGTTTTAGATGATCTTCTAGGATTTTCTCTGCTTCTTTCCATGCTTCTGTAGTGTTGCAGATGAAAGGACCTAATTCATTCTTGATTATGAGTTGTGCTTTCTTTTTGGCTTTGGTGAAATGAACCAAATCTGAATTTATCATTTGTTTGTAATATTTCAATACAAACAGTCTCATTGGAACATATCTACACAGCTTGAATGGGGAAAGCTCACACCCATATACTCAGATTTTCATATGATTTTGGTATAAATACCAGTCACCCATTCTGTATTGTTTGGAGAGCTAAAGGATCCTCTTAATATCATCATTGATTCTGGGAGGTGGAATCCCTTTTAGCAAGGTGGTCACTAGGTGGACAAACTGATCAATGAACTCATTATAGGAATAAGGGTTGGAAAAATATTTATGTAAGATGGAAGTCCAAAAGACAATAGCCCTTTTATTACCCTTAGTATCAAGTTTCATGATGGAAAATGGGAATTTTTCAGATTGGTAGTAGAGGATGAGGTGATATATAAAGGTAGAAAACTTGAAAACCCTTTCATTCTTCAGTCTCATGAACTGGTCATGAATTTTGTCAACAATGAATGAGGCATAATCATACTTGATAGTAGCGGGCTGTCCAGGAGTAAAGATAGACAACAACACTAGGGTCAGTTCATCTACATACTCACTAGTGTTGAATCCCATGACTGCAGATATCATATCGACTATGATTTTACCCATATCTATGAAGAAAACTTGCAAATAAGGAGGTGGGTCCTTAGTTTGATATTGTTTTAATATGAAGGTCTGGCGAAGGTGATCAAGTTCAGATTGGGACATTTTGGTTGATTTCTCAAGTAAATGTCAAATGGAAATGGGCGTGAGGGCCTAGGTAGAGTGAAATTGTAGCATCTTATTGATTGATTCAGTAGTTAATTTGAAAAGGACTGTTTGGTTAGGAGACATGATTGTTCTGCGGTTGGGATCATAATTGGCATGGCACTCATGGATTATGTTAGGGAAAACATGAACAGAGAGGAGAAAGTATATCGGGAGATTGGATTCCCACAGTCCTATGGCATCATAGCCATTCAAGTAGTTATCTCTACATTGGCAAAAGACTTTGAGGTGATTTTTATCAGTGGTTAAGTCTTTTATTTGGAAGTCCTTATCTGCCAGAGGCAGATAGCCTAAATCTCGATGAGGAGCATTAATGTGCGCAATGTTCAAAGCCACCGGGGTTTCCATTTCTAGTTCTTATGGATTCAGAAAGGAAACTGAGGTTTTCTTTACAAAAATGGGGAAGATAGAGTGTCTGGAGGACTTGAATGACAGAAATAATAACAGAATTATGGTGAATTTTGGATCTTTTAGTAAATTTACCGTGGAAAAGAAGTAGTTGCAGGGTTTTTTATTGGGAATTTGATAAATACCTATTTTTTTGGGGGACAAGCGATGAAAGGCAGGTACTGGGTGTGGCTGGAGGGTTCTAGGTAGCGTCGGCTGCAAGGTTTGGAGTAGGTTGGCTACTAAAAACTCAAGCTAGTTGACGTTGACATTCATCTGCATGGGCGTACAGGTTTACAGAATAAAACAATGAAAATGACTTGTTTTGTTTTATGTACAAAGTCAAGGGTTGGTGGGTTTTGGGATTTGGGTGGGTGACGACAGCAGGGAACGACAGGATGTTTTGTCGTTTTTTTGGAAGGCGGTAAGCGGTTTATATCACACTTCTTATGGTGAGGGGAGGTATCTAGCCTTGAACCAGCGATTCCATAGAAAGGTCGATGCGTGGCAGGGGTACTGTATATGAAACCGCTTTGTGATCGCACGCTAACGTGCGGTCACAAAGGGTCGTGCGATATTCATAATAGCCACTGGATCTCAGGGGATTGATTGGACGACTGTCGGGAGATACGAAGTGACGGGGGTTTAACAAAGGTAGGCCCGATATATTTAAGAATTATTTAATCATATCGAAGGTGACAGGATTGGTCGGGGAGGCTGTTAATTAATTGTGAGGGTTAATTAGTCCCTTTTTAGTGTGGCGGGGGTTAGGGCTATTAATTAGTTACGGATTAACTAATTAATCCCTTATTTACAATGGATTATGGTTATATTTAAACCAAAGGGGCGAGATATTAATATTTCAGGGTTTTTAACATAGTTACAATAATACGAGAATGGGTATATTTTATAAGGGATTTATAAATTAATACAAATTAGTAGTTAATATGACATAATGAACGGAAAAGTGCTAAGTATAAAAACATTTGATGTGTGTATTGAAACTTAGGCTTAAAGTGAAAAAGGGTTTTTATAGAAAACATTGTAATTTTCCGAGGGTCTGGTCCCTCCAGAAGTCAGAGAAATGCTCTGAGCCCCTTTAATTTAATAAATACCTTGGTACTTAGGGGAAATTAGTAAAAACATTACTGAAAATGAGTAGGGGAGTTAATTATTCTGACTTTGCTTGCTTGATATGTCTTTTATGTATTGCATGCCTTTGCCTTATGATGAAAATAAAATATTTTCACATTTGAACATCATTATTCACCACATGTTATTCTACAACCATCAACTACCTACCCTACCTACTTTAACCTAGCATTTTTACTACTTTATTAGGGTGCACTTAGACTGGCAAACCCTTATCAATTTTTATTTTTTTTACATGGCAATGCCTATCTAAGTCTACACTTATTACATCCAAGGGCTCAGATTAAACTATTGAGCTCCTTTTTCACTCTACCTATCTACTTATCTTCCAAGATTACACTGTTTGGTCAGATCTTTATTCTCTATTTCTACAACATGAAATTGAAATATGAACTAGTCAAGCTTAAATAGTTTGACTATTCATGAATTGTGGCATAAGTGGAAAGCTACACACAATTGTTTATTACACAAAAGTAAAAAGTAGTGGCATTTAGACTTGCACACTTTCCTTGGATTTTTTTTGTTTGGGGTTCATTTTCTTTCATTTTTTGACCATCTTTTATTCCTTTTACCATTTGATTTTTCTTTTAGGGCATACCCTTTTTACATTTTTTTAATTTTTTGATTTTTTACAAATATGGAAAACCTTGGAAACAAGTAAAGGAATGAACATATTACATAGCTCATCACGTCAATCATGATATATGACACCTATTGGTATAAGGGCATAACAGGATTGATTTAAGTTTGGGAACTTATAAACAGTTAGCCTTCCATGGAATATTGAAAGTTTCATATGTAAAATCTTATATGACATGGACTAGCTAACATTAAAATGATTAAGATATATATTTGGAAAACTATATGAAAAAGTTGTCGGGATCAACTCCACTACACTATATGTTTTTTTCTTTAGATTAAATTAAAATATTATAATTTTAGCTTTAACTTACTATGCTTATAGTTTTAAAAATGGATTTTAGTCATTTATAAATGGTAATGTGATAAAGTAAGATAGGATTAACATTATTTTTTTCTCTTCTTTATTCATATATGTTAAATTTTTAAACCATTCAACCCAATTACTCACTCTTCTATATATATATATATATATAATTAACATGCTTTTTTAAATGCGTGAATGGGAATGCTAAAGTAATTTTTGAAAAAAATTGATATTAATGTTATTAATTAAAATTATAAAAATATTATACTTAAAATAATTTTATTTGAAATTAATTTACTATTTCAATGATAACATCTTATAAAACTTAAAACTTTTAAGGGATTTTGGGTGTTAGGGGAGCTCCTAGGGTTTTAAGTGATTGTTCATGGTGGTGGGTTGGTGCGACTTGGGGTATGAATATTGTACTTTTTATTATTTTAACAACCTACATGTGATCCCTCTTTTATCTCCTACATCCCCTCCTTAATATGCTTGGGTATGACTTTGGTTTCATTGTTTTCACATATTTTCTATGACTTTCTTGTTTATATCTGCAAGATTTGTCTTGTTCAGAATAGGTGGATACCTCTTGGAGATCTTATATTTGACTTGTTTGTGACTCTTCCCTGTGACAATGAGGGATGAGGAATATCTTTATTATGAATAGAAATGTCGGATTCTCAAGGAATATCAGCCCAGTTGTCTCAGTGTGCTCACATATTTCATGGAGGGTCTGCCATTTTCTTGGAAGGTGTGTTTATTTTTTCCTTGTCTATTTCCTCTGAGCCTAATTTTCTAGGATTATTTTCATCTCATGGAAATGTTGCTCTTTCTCATTCTAGGGCTTCGGTTGTTAGGTAATGCTCCTTTGCTTTTGATAATTTCTAGGGTTTCCCCTCTTCCCCCTAGTGTTTGAGTTTCTCTAATATTTTCGTGATGCCCCTTGCTTTCTTCTGAGTCTTGGGAGTTAGGGTTTGCTCCTCATCTCCTTGCTACTGAAAGTATTTCCTCTAGGGGCCAAGGTTTATGTGAGGGCATTTTTTTCCTTACGATTTCCTCCTTTGTTTCTCTTCCTTTCATTACCCCAAATTTTCTCTCGACAAATTATATGCTGTGGGATTTGGTTTTCCAAGCAGTGGACAAGAAATATTTCTTCAAGGGTGAGGAAGCGAGGTCTATTGGCAGGGAAGAATTTGAAGGTCATAAGATGGTCCATATATCAAAGGAAATGGTTTCACCCAAGGAAATAAGAAGAAATACCACTTCATTGAATTGTCAAAGAACATGAAGGTGTCTTTAGCCTTGGGTTTAGATGTGGCCATTTGATAAGAAGAAGAACTATGCCACTCATTGTTGGTTGGTATGATACGTGGTCAGAAATTTGGATTTCCATCTCTTTCAAAATAGATGGATTCTATGTTGCAACCTATGTTAAAAGACCCTTGTTATGTTAGGTTTCTGGCCAAGTGTTGGGTGCACTTAATCTTCCAAAATGAAGCAGATGCAAAGCATATTGTGGGGAAGGCTCTACAAATTGACTCATATTCTGTTGTATTCAAACAATAGTCTCCTATTTTTAATCTTAGGCTAGAGTGGATGAATATTGTCCCTCTTTGGGTCTTAATTCTTGATATTCCTACAAAAATATGGAACAAGTTTATTTCTTGAGATATTTGCAATTTATGAGGGTTTATGGAACATGTCTCCTCTCATGTTTCATCCCGTGATATGTCCATGGTTCGCATTCTTATCAGTGTGGACCTTCACAATGAGCTCCTAGGTGCTATTGAAATGGGTCCAAGGATGGCCCCACTTGAGTTTGACTATGAGGGAATCCCTTTCAGATGTCAAAGGTGTCATAGACATAGGCACCTAATGAAATATTGTGTGCTTCCAATGCACAAGAAGACACATAGATCCTATGGTGCAACTTTGGTGGGTCGAAAGGCATTGGAGTTCCATTCTAAGGAGATTTTGATTTATACATATTGTTTAGTTTCCATGGGATTTGACTTTTTAGACCAATATGCACATCAGTCGACAAAAGGTTCTCAATCAGAAGTCCATCCTACTACTCTGGCTCCAGTTTGTTAAGGTATCAATTCTTTTCCTCCCCTTTCCTCCTTAAATCCATGTACTAATGATGCTTGAATTTATTTTTATCAACTTCCTTTTGATCTTATCTAGTATCTGAAGGATTATGTTAAGATGATTCTTACAGTCGTCAATATTCTTATCCTCCCATTTGGTCCCTACTATTTGTCCCATTCCACTTGCCTTGGGTGACATGTCCTCATTGTCATCCTATTATACATTTATGTCATATGAGCTCCAAGTTTCTGATGATATTTTATACAACCTTCACTCTTAGCTTGTGGTTCCTCATAGGGGCGGCATAACCTGGGGCTTGGGAATTATCTCTTTGTCTCCCATGGAGGGATGGAGCCATGGTAAAAATATGTATAATTTCCAAATCCAAGGAAACATCTCTAGTAGGTCTTGCTGCTGGAAATAAATTTTCCATTAAATGGGCCCTTAGAGCAAACCCAACCCTTACGGATTCCCCTAAATAAAATTAATGTCATTCAATTGTAGGGGTCTATCTTGTGCCTCTAAAAACAATCTTTAAAGAGAATTATTTAAGTAAATGAACCAGATATTATCTACCTTTAGGAAACCCTTGGAAACAATGTGATTATTTCCTTGTGTCTAAAATCCCTCATGAAGGGATGGTCTTTTTCAGTAATGGATTCCCTCGTACATTTTGAGGGGATTACAGTAGGTTGGAGTCCATGCCATGTTATTGTTTCTAATATATGGAGCATCAACTTTATTATGGGGATTGATGTTTCATCTCTGATCCTATGTTGAACTCTTCTATTAATCAATATTTATAGTCCCTCTCAAAATCGTATATAATTCTGGGAATTCTCTTAATAAATACGTTTTTTGATCAAATAATGTTATCAATGGTGGTGTCTAATGTTATCATTGGGTCCTTCTGAATCATGGGGCCCTTAGGATAGGCTAGATCTACAAGCAGATTTCTTTAGAAGTAGGCTTTCCCACAGTCTATTGGTGGATGCAGAACCTATCAAGATATCTCCCACTTCGAGGAATGAACATTTGGGGTGAAATTGGATTGCTAAGAGAATAGAAAGGTTCCTCCTTGCTGAAGCTCTTCTGAACTCTCTCCCCTTTGTTAGAAAATGGATTGGCGAGGGACGTATCTCATAACATTCCCAAACCTTCTTGGGCATTAAATGGGTCCCCAAGGGACATGCTAATACTTTCAAATTGAATTTGGAATTGGTTGAAAGATGTGGACTTTTTTTATATTTGGTTAAGTCCAATTGGATTCCCTATTCTCCCATGGTGGATGTGTCGATATGACCCATTTTGAAGCTAATATAGAAAGGATCAAACAAAATACAAAGTTGTGGGCTAAAAGGAAGAAATTTTTGGTGCTCAAGAAGATGGAAGTGATAGAAAAGAAACTATTTCCTATCTCATCCTATGAAGGGGAAGGTTTCTCTTCCTAGGAGTCTAGTGATTCTTGTATAAGCCTGGAAAACAAAAATATTTTCGTCTTGATTGTCATGGAGGAAGAGTGGTGACAAAAAACAGAACAATTTGGTTTAAAAGTGGTGAAGAGAATGCAACATTTTTTTAGGCTTATGCAAAAGGAAGAAAAATTATGAATGCTATATGGAGTTTGGGATGAAAATGGTTTTGAGGTTTCCTCTTTCAATGGATTGAAACATCTACGAAAAGGTATTTTCAAAACTCCTTCAGAAACATCAATTGCTGAAGTCGTCCAAATTGCATAGTTTTTACTTAGAATGGTTGATGAAGAGAAGTGTAGGGCCTTAATGTTGGAGGTTTATGTGGAGGATATCAATGCAGTGCTACATAGTTTTCAGAGAGACAAAATTCCTAGACGAAATGGATGGGAGTAGAAATTTTCTTGGAGCTCTTTGATATTCTAGCTCATGATATGTTAGTTGTTATTGAAGAATATAGGAAGGAAGATTGTATTTATCCAACATTCAATTCCACTTTCATTTCTCTTATTCCTAAAGCTATTCATCCTCTCTCTTTCTCTGATGTTCATCCTCTTTCCTTTTATCATTCCATATATGAGGTTACTATCAAGATTATTGCTTCTAGACTAAATCCCATTCTTTCCATATTCATCTCCTCAGAGTAGTTTTCTTTTTTGGTTGGAAGGAAAATCCATGAAGCCATCGATGTGGCCCAGAAATTTTACACAACATCAAAAAAAAAAATATGAAAGGGGAAATTATCAAATATGATTTATACAAGACCTATGACAAAGTAAGATGGATTTACATTAGGCTCCTATTTACTCATTTGGGTTTTATCCTTGATTTTATAAACCCAGTAATGGGTTGTATTAAATTTGTTTCTTTCACAGTGTTGATAAATGGGTTAACCTCTCCTTTCTTTTATGCCCAAAGAGGGTTGCACCAGGGTTTCCATATTTCTCCTATACTCTTTTTGTTGGTGGTGGAGGGATTGAGCCAAATTTTATTAGATGCTAAGAGATGAGGGGTTTTCTATGGCTCTCTTATTGTTTAGAAATTCGCCATCACCCATCTGTTATTTGTTGATGATATCCTCATTTTTTGCAACGATGATGACAAGGATTTATTGGTGTTGGTGGAAAATCTTTCTCTTTTCAGGCATGCCATCGAAATGTCTATTAATTCCCATAAATTTTCCATCACTTACCAAAATATTTCCAATGTTGAGACCTTTCATATGACTTACCTATGAATTTGAGCTACTGGAGCATGGTTTGAAATATTTCATTTTTCAACTAAAACCCAATTGTTACAACAAAGTGGATTGGGCTTGGCTAATTGCTAAGGTGGATGTGTTGTAGCACTTTTATTTTTGATTAGTTAGCCATTAGTTGAAAAAATCAAAATTCTATAAAAGAAATGATAAGTTAGGATATGGACCAAAAAACAAAATTCAAAATAAAAAACGTTAGGATTTATTATTATTTCAAGTCCATATCATAAAAAAAGATAGGTAGTTTCTCTAAAAAAGGAAGGCAAATAAAAATGTTAGATAAGCAATAAAAGAAAATATTTGCTTTAGAAAAATTAATTAAGGCAGCTAGTTCAAACACGCCTTTAAAATTTCTGTTTAGTTTTAAAATAATGTTTAAATCCTTAATTAGGGTTTAAATTATTATAATAAACATGATTGTTTTGCAAATAGTAAATAAATATGATGTTGTCAAAAATAGTGGAAACAAAAAAAATTCAAATCAAGCACCGAATAACTGTCAGACACCTTTCAATGGATAGGATTCACTCCACCCAAATCAATGGCAGAGGAAGCTTTTCGGCCCCCTTTCGGACGTTTCTCGTTAACGCGGGGGGGGGGGGGTTGCGGTTCTGAAAAGAAGTTTTAATGGCTGCCATTTTTTACTATGTGGCATTCCAATTTCCAATAGTGTTTCAGGCCCCCAAAGCTCAAAACCGAAAGCGACTACACCCCCCCGAAATCCTGTCGGCGATTTTCCTCCATCCAACTGTTGACCTTGTTCCAGCGCCATGTCATAGACCCATTATCCCTTCTTCCATTCACAACCCTCCATGTCACTAGTCCATTGTATGTCACCCATTCGCCACCCGCCATGTCGTAAAGTCATTGTTCCCTACACTCCAAAGTCGTTACCAGCCTTAGTTAACCGTTTAATATCCCGTTAGACATTAATTCTCGCTCCTCTGTAAATTAATTTCCTACGGCTAGATTTAAATGGAAAATTAAGCCCAATTTCATTTATAAATGCCTCATGGCTCTACATTTTACCACTTTTCCACTTCCATCCATACACCAAAAGCTTTATTCGCCACTCTATGTATATTTCCCCCATCACTTTTCTTTTAGATAAAATAGTTTTCAAATTTCCCCCTGTAGCAAGATGGCTCCTAAATCTAAAACACATAAGGTTTTCAAAGGGGGGAATCCATCCACAACATTGCTTGATTTAGATAACCTTCCCCTTGTAGACTCCCTATTCAAAGCTACTGATTTTGAATGTGAATTTGATTTCCATGAATTGCATTTATGGTTAAAGCAAAAATATGTTGATAAAGAGGATCCCATTCGTTTCTGGGAGACACTATTTCCATTGTACTCCTTTCCCAAGACTCATCACTTCCCTGATTTAATGACTTGGTGTCAAGCTAGGTATGATCTTGTACAAAAAACAGTGATGACTCAGGATGGAAAAATCCTGATCAGCATTACTACTCAAAGAATAAACCAAATGTTAATGATACCTCCATCTGACTCCCTTAGCCTTTTCTCACCAGCAGTTCTCATGGACCTTTACAATAAACTCACTTTCCCACAGAGAGCCCTTATCTTTGAACTTTTTCTACCAGAAGATGCTGAATTACCCAAGAGAAATCCACCTTATCCATCTTCTATGTTCCCTGAAGCCACTAGACATATTATCTCCATGCTATCATACCTTGTAGGCTATGAAAATGATTAATTTGTTGATGAATCCACCCTTGGATTCTTTTCCATTTTCAGCAAAGGATATCAACCTGCTTTCATGTATAATTATAGCCAAATCTGGTTGATAATATACATGAACAATTTATGAATTTTACCACTCAAGGCGTTTTGAGATATAGCTCAGTCATAAGCCATTTGATTTGTTTCAGCAGGGAGATTCATTGCCATTGAGCTTAACGAACAAGATGAGCAGGGATTGAATCAATCGGTGGTTCACTAGACACAGTTACTGAAAGCAGCATCATCAAAGTTTACATTCTCTCAGTTTATAGATTATTTTGTACATCCAGTTCTTCAATTACTCAATAGCCAGACAATGCCCAGAATTGAAGAAGAGATTAAGAAGACATTGCACTTATAAGAGCAGACCAAGACTGGTGACTGATACCTCTACCAGAAATACACTCAGATTAGGATATATGGCAATGAGTTGGCCCCATACAAACTACCTAAGTATGTGCTAATGAGGATATTCTCACTGGAATACATCAGGCAGATGATAAATATGGATGAATTCCATTTTGTCTCAAACAAGAAAAAGTCACAGTTCAAGCTCAAGGCCAAGGTAGGAACATTTACCTATCATACTAGGTATGCAAGTATAGAGGCAGACAAATTATTGAAGAGTATTAATCTCCATCCAAGATTCACCTATTCTTGTGATCCTTTTTGGATCATTTCATCCCTAAGATTTTATTTGAAGGCATCACCTTACAACCATACCCCCAGGCCAAAATTGAAGAATTTTATGAGCCATGAGTAGTGGTCTGAAGGAACTCTCACAGAAGTAGATTAACAGGTTATATCGACTCCCTAGGTAAAGAATCCAGTCACTCAAAGTACTCAACATAGAAGATTCCGAGAGGAAACTGAGTTAGCTACAGAATCAATTAAAGAATACTATATACTACAAAAGAAATTGAATACATGATTTCCACTGTCAACAGGGAGAGAGCCACCATAAATAATTGATCTTGGAGAATTGGAAGATGTTTCATCAGCAAGGACCATTGATCCTAGACCTCCTTCTACTTCTTCAACTCCTTCTTCAATTGAACCATTGGATATTATTCAGTGAACTGAGACTAGCTCAACAGAAGATACTAATATCTTCTAAACATTTTTGGAAATCAAACAAAAAATTGAAAGTATTAAATCACAAGTGTACATTCAATTTCGGAAGCAGACATCCACTTCTCAGTATAGACTTGTCTCTGCCTTTGATAGTGAAAGAGGAAGGATGAAAATGGCATTTTGCAAGCTCAAATTCCATTTCCCAAATCTACAATAGATTATAAGAAGACCATATTTTCGTTTGATGTAAAGCAGATATATCCTATTGACCAAATGGATTTGCATAGGCAATCATGGGAATGTTATTTTCAACGATGACTACAACTTCCATGTCTCTTTCAAAGCTCATATCTTCCTTGTCAAATGTGCAGTCACAGCTTAAGATTCAGAAACTATCATCTTCATCTAAAGATAAAAAATTACAATCTTTAGAAGATATTATTATTAAGATTGGATATGATCCCCAGGACTGTAAAGCGATTGAAGAAATTATCAAGAAGAAGAATACAGAGATAGCAGCCTCGAAGAAACAGTTGAAACTTCCATCAACCGAGGATCTACAAACCAAAGAGATGGTAGAAAATGAACAGTACAGGGAGGATATGTTGAAGCTCATTATTGAGCAAAACATACAGATAAAGAAAATGGAAAAGCAAATAGAAAAACTGCTCAAGGAAAAATGGGCACCACATCTTGTTGTGACCTTAGTGACAACAATTCCCATAATAGGTACAAATCTAAGCTCATCTCGTACTAACATTGCTTCATCTTTAGCAACAATTGGAACAACAATATTATCACAAGAGTTACAGGTACAAAAACAGAAAAATGAAAAGCTACTCCAGAAGTTCCAAGCCCTGGAGTCAAATAAGGTAAAGAACGATGCCTTGTATGCAGAGTAAATGCAGAAATCACATAGGTTAGAACAAAGGGTCAAAAAATTAGAGAGTAAGACTCTAATGGCAAACACTTTCACCCAAGCTAAAGAAGACATTTGGTTAGATATCAACCACTCCATAATAGAAGGATGGCCATCCATACAAATCATTTTTGAGCAGCAAGAATTGATTGCTAGATGCAAGATAGAGATAGATAATCAAAAGGCAGCATTGGGCACAAAACCCAAAGAAGTAGCAGGGATGATCAAAGTACTAAACTCTAAGACTAGGCAATAGTTAGAAGAGATGAATATTCTAGATAGGACAACTACTATTTTGAGATTAAGAAAGTCCTAATGAATAAAAATTTATTAACTCAGCTGAAAACAAAGTGTGAAGCTTTGAAGACTACAGTCAGAAGGTTTCATTCTAAATTCATTGTATTGCATAAGAAAGGTTTACCAGAGTTAGTGTCATCAAAGGATCAGCTTGTAAAATTGGAGGATTACCATGAAATATTATATACTATTGCAACAGATAGCAGCCAATTTGCAGGGATAAAAAGACAAAATACTTGCAAAGAGTTTTTGGAAGCTTTGAGCCCTGACCTCACAATTAAATATGAAGTTGGACATCTTTTTCTCACTAAACCCAATTCTGAAAGATATACCGAAGTTGATGAGATACTTAGAAGGATGGTAAATCTAGAGATACCGAGTGAGAAGAGGTGGGATCAATTGTGTTAAACAATTTATTAACTTTCCATTCCAACAAGAAGACAGCACAACATAATTTGAAGGAACAATCATCAACAACTTCCTACAAAATAGGGACACATCGTTCAATAGTTTCCTTCTACTATTTTCTTTCAGCCTATTTTTTAATCAGTTTAGGGTATTTTGTTTACTATCTAAACTAGTATAAATAACTCTCTTCTATGAGTTATTAAAGGTGGTACCTTTCCATAAGCAATTTTTTAAAGCATTGATGTTCAAGCTTTTTCTAGATCACAGATAATAAAGCAAAGGATTCTGAATTTGGTATTATACAGTTTCATTTTCTTCTGTAAGTTTATCATGTGTTTCATTGATTCTGTTAATCTGCATATGCTTAATTTTTACAGAGATATCAGGTGAGAATAAATGTGTTACAATTATTCTTAAAATTCCTTCCGAAGTTATTATTATAAAGAGATTGAGATATTGGACTATTTGTCTGAAAGGCTCCCTCTGAATCATAAAATTGTCAGTATCTTATGTAATTTTAAGCATATTTTGTTTAACTTCTAAACATTGGTCAAAGGTTTTCCCACTTATGATGATTTATATTTCTATCTGAAGTTTAAAGTAATCATATCTTCTTATTATTCTTTTTCACATTTTATCAACTTATATCACTTTGTGAAGTTAAATAAAAACCCTTTGGTTATTTATTAGTACTATCTAAAAAGCTTAAATACATCATTATTATAGTTTGTTTTATGTATTGGTCCTCCATAAAAACCAAAACTAAAACCCCCAAAAAAATATCTTAGATGCTCTGGTATGATCAATTGACCATTATCATCTCAGAGGTACAACAAGATGAACAATTGAACTATTGGTTCCATAGATGGATTTCCTATAGAGGACGTCTGGTTCTAATCAAAATCAGTGTTAGAGGCTATTCTGGTTTATTGGGTCTCGTTAGCATGGATTCCCAAATGTGTCTTGGACAATATTAGAAGGTTGCATTTTTTCATTCTTTGGGTAGGAAATCAAGAGAATGGTGCACTTCCGTGGGTAATATGGGGCTCCATTACCAAACCTAAAGCTTTGGGAGGCTGAGGCTTAAAGAATTTATTACATTTTTCAAAATATTTGGTTTCTAAATGTGGTTTTTGTCTACTTTCAACGAAAAGTCTCTGGATGTTGGTATTATTTCAAAACTACATTACTCCCATTTCGTTAGAAGAATGGCTAGGGAGATTGTTATATGGAATCTATGACTACGGACAGAAGTATCTTCCCTAAGCCTGGTGGACTGACCTAGAACAACAGAAAGACAAGGAGAAGAATAATGTTTTCCTTAAAGTAAACAGATAACGTGATTAATCCTACCTGGAATATGGTGTATGCTTCGCTCCTTCCTTGGCTTGTATGCTCCAATCCTAGAACCAATCACTATAATTAGAACCTACACAGTCAGATAACACAAACCAGTGATCTAAGAAATATATGTAGCATCATATAATCACTTTATTCAATATATCAACATGGTATTGAAATACATGAAACAATAACATCATATATAGGAAAACAAAGAACTTTTTGCATTAATAGAACTGGAGCGAGTTACAACCAAAAATAGGTGTTGATCTTGTAGAAGGGCTCCTCCAAGTTGACTTGTCCTTTCCTTGTCACAAAGTGTACCTCTAATCACCCTAATGCATGGAAATATATCTCTCACATCAACAGCGTAAGGGTAGAATCACTCTCCAAAATCCAACCCCTTGCCTATGGATGGCAATAAATATATAGGTGGAGGAGGTAGTTCATGAATTATTATCCTTTTACCAATCTAGGATTGACATCCACTCTTGATGGGAGGATGAGCTCAAGGGATAAGGCATGAAAAATCCAATGTAGGATAGGATAGGATTCGATAATTTTATTTGAGGTAAATAGTTACAACATATCTTGGAAGCTTCTGGAAGAGGAAGCTTCAGGATTCTTGTTTTTTCCCAAATTTCAGAATCAACACACCCTCACATAGAGCAACTTGCTACTGATCAGCTAAGGTATAGAGTAGTGCAAATTGGTAGTTAACTTTGGCCAAGGAGGGGTCAGGGTGCATTGGTCCTTAAAATGACCGAAATAAGGTACATTCTGGTAGAAACTCAGGGATTAGTAAGAGTCATGCATACGGATTTGTGCAAGGATGATGAAAAGGGGTCAAAGGATGTTTATTGATCTAGTTTGCAGGCCTATTAACCAAATGTAGCAAAATGGACTATCCCAAATTGCCCCCTAAAGTGAAAAGTTAGAAATGATAGTTGATGACTAAAATTCCTTATCTTGTGAAAAGTCAGGATCAAGAATAACCGATGAGATTATCATCTGTTATAGTACATTTACATCATGACATCTTTGCTGAGGCAGGTATACCCATACTCAGAATATAAGCTAACGTTAGATGTATAATGATCAAAATACACATCCATAGATGACTAATGGTGGACCCATGATTGGATGGATGCCTATACGATCATAACCATCATACGTTGTGATCTTGTATTACTCCCAAACTCACAACTTGAATGGATGAAACTAGATTCGAGGTCTTATATCTCATTCACATGACGAACCAATGTATGAGTCTAACCATGTGAATCAATGAGCTAGAGTCTAACATGGTAGAAACCATCCGATTATCGGTCAATGATGTAAGTTGTTAATAGATGCAAGATAAACCTTCGATGATGTTAATGGCTCTCAAGGAACTCTAGTACAATTTGTATAGTGTGAGTAGATGAGTTGATGTCGAACACCACACAAAATGTTTTAGTTGAAGGCCAATGATAAATACTTATTTCCAAGAGTGAGGAAACTTTCCATTTATGTATGCAAGAACCAAGGTACCAAGGGGTGTTCTTAAGTCATCTTCCTAGATAATGAGCTAAGGTCGATAGGAAACTACCCATGATAGCAGGGTCTTGATGTATCCCCCATCAACGACACCAAACAGGATGATGATTTGAGAGAGAATGATCAAAATGATATTGATACGGAACTGGATTAGGAGAGGCATACTAAAATCAAGGCTTAAGAGCATTGTAGCACTGAATGAAATCTCTTAAACACAAGGGCGACACTAAAATGGAGTTGGAAGCATTAACCAAGAACAAAAAATGGAGGCTTTGAAAAGGCATGATAAAGCAAAATACTAGCAGATTTCCCAACCCAACACCCATGGAGATGAAGTGGAAGAGTTTCATGTTCAAGAGCAAATCGCTACCATTAATGAATGGAGTACCATGTTTTCCCAATTTTCCCAACCATATTGGTCAATACCTCTTGATTTTTTAACAATCTTGAGGAGGATGACAAATGCTTGATCTGTAAGTTCATCCTTCAAATGAATCTCTCTAATAATATTTAATGAACCCAAAGGAGTGGTTTGGTCCCATCATGAATGATGAGTCCATTGTTTTTTGACTTTTTAACGAGTCCTACGAAGGTATAACTCAACATATTTCTCATGTTTAGAGAGTTTGAAAAACAGGTGAAAAGACAAACCTTGATGTTCCTTTTCATGGATAGTCCCTTAGGTTCGGAAAGGTAGAAAATAATACCTAAGAGAACCTCTTAGCCATACTTGACTAAGGTATTCCTTTTTCATAAGTAGTTTATCTCAGTCCAGAAAAAGAGTTAAACTTATATTAAGGACATCTTTTCACTTAATTTAACAATTTCAAAAAGACAACTGCTCGACAATCTTTTAATATTTTGGGAGTCTGAAAAGTGCTAAAAGAGGTCTCTAGGAGGTTCTTGTTTTGTAATTTTACGGAGTGTGAAAAAGTGAAAAAGTGTTATCCTTGGCAAAAACATCTGTTCAAAACACGACAAAATCTATCAAACAATTGTCGACCTACTCAGAACATCACAAAAAGGATTAAAAATACCTATTTCATGGTAAAAATGGGTTGTAACTAGGTCAAATCATTAAATACGAATAAGATAATGGAAGAAAGAACCATAAATATTCAAAATGACTATTCAAAATGGCTATTTATCTTTACCATTTCACATTTTCATTCAAAAATAGGATTTCTAAGTATTTTTTTCACTCGATCTTCTGTGGTTGATTGCACTCAATCCAATGGATCGTTCAAGCATTGTTACTTATAGGTAAGAGCTAAGACCTTTATCTTTCAATTCATGGTCCCATTTTATGTTGTCATGCAAGTTTTAATTATTTGTGAGGACCCTGGGGTTTAAAGAACTCACCCTATAACCAACGAAGGCCCAAATGGTCGAAAGGTGTGTCGAACCTAAGTGAACATACATTGCAAGGAAGGGGTGCAACACAATTTCTCTCGTGATAAGGGTGTGTTGGGTGCAAATCTAAAATATGTTTTCTAGTTTCCATTCAAATGTTTTCAATTTTATTAAATGGAATGGATCCTAATGAGTCTCTTCTTGATGTTTCAAGTCTTAATTAACACAAAATGACCTTTATATGGAAAGAAACAAAACATGAAGAACATGATTTGAATGTAGCTAATGATCCCACTACCATCCAGGCACTGAAAACTATGGATCTTTGAAATTCTTTTGGCTTCTTGGTATGAGGCAACAGATGGAATTACTAGCATATCTTGTTCATTCATCAGATGTCCAAGCACAAGCATTCAAATTTGGGGAAAATCTTCTTAAGACAATGATAGAGGACATATATTTTTCTGACAATTTTATCCATGTGAGTGCCCCCTATGTCTCCTAGGTGGGAGAAGGGGTGGAGAAATGGTGAAAGATTATATTTCCACTTATTTCAGACCTCAATCCAAACCAACTAGAGATGGAAATATTAGCATAAGTGATATAACCCACTTCCTTTAAGAACGATCTTATTCATCATTATCAGATTGGTGGGTAGCTAAAGAATTCATGTGGCTAGAAGATCATACATTCAATATGGTGTGGAGTGTTTGGAGCCAACAATATTCAACTGGAGTGAGGAAGTGTTGGTTAATATAAAAGAACAATTTTCTAAAGCAAGAGAGGGAAAGTTGAAAAACTTTAGCTATAGTTCCATTTTGGTCTCTTTTTCTCTAGTGAAGGTTCCATTACTATAGGCTCAGCATATTATGCTCGAGCCCATTTATCTAATGTTTCTACAGATGAGGAGGTGGATAGATCATATGTCCCGACATGCAAGTCTATTAGCGATCAATTTCTCACCAACCTTATTTTAATGGTTGCATAGACAATTCATTATGATAAATGATTATTCATATGAAGGGATGGAATTTTGTGACAACCCTAAGCTCATGCCTCTTGAGGGTGAGAGATGGGGTGTTAGAGGTAAGATATTTCAACAATTTGAATTTTTGGAAGTTTTACAATTTTTATTTTTATTTTTGATGTTTTCAAGTCTAAACTATTGATTTTTCATGCAAATATTGGGCTTGTTCGACGGTAGGTGCTTCATATCTCCATCGTGTAGGAGAAAAACTATAGGAATTAGTGGAACCAATATAGGTTGATGCAGTAGGATGGGATGCACTACGGGATCTTAATGTAGTCGAGATCCTAACAGAGGTGGAGCGCCATCGAGAGGGGTTGACACACATCAACCAGATTACGATGTGACTTCTACAACACACTATCAGAGTGCTTAGGAATATTGGTCAGCTACTATGCAATATATCTCATACAGTGGCATGTTATCATGAGCACCTTGATTAGTCTACTTAGATATTTTCATGTAGTTTTTTATATGGGCCATGTGGCCATATGTGCCTCGAGCACAAATTTTGTAAAAACAACATATATATATATATATAGATATCACTACAAAAAAAAAGTCATTGGTGAGGGTCATGCCTATGACGGAGCTTTAAGGCCTGTCACCAATGTTACATATGGTGACGGTCCTTAAAAAATCATTGTTGTAAGTGCATATAGTTATGGTCCTTTAAGGCTTGTCACTAAATCCATTTGAAACTTTTCGTGAGGGTTGTTAAAGGCCCATCACTAATTGTCTCTTTGGTGACACTTCTAGTGATGATCTTTTATTGACCCTCACCAATGCTCTTTTTGGTTACTTTTGGTGACGGTCAAAAAACGTTCGTCATCATTGATCATTCCAATGAGTTTTTGATGATGCTATGTGCATGTTACTATATTTTTTGTCAAAAGATAATGATTTAATAACAATGTTGTGGATTCCTTTTCATTATGTGTCCAATTCCATAGTGGTTAGAGTAATTCAATTTGTTAATAAGTAATTAGTGTGTATAATTTCCCTCAAGTAATGAGAATATAGGTTTCCTATGGGTCAATACATGACTCATCTATTTTAGGTTTATTATATAGCAAATTACCTTTATATAAAGCTCCACTAGAGTGTGTAGGAACCATATTATTTAATACATAATCAAGCTCTGTCAATTCTATTAATGAGAGAGACTTAGCACTCCTCAACATTGTTGGCACACCTTAACATGCTTTGGAACACACTAGCATTCCTTAGCACCTCGAATGTATTGGAACATCTTATACATAGAACATATTTCTATGACTAGGACACCCAAGCACATGTTGGAAGGCCCTAGCATAGCAGAGCCGTCTCCTAGCAGGTGTTAGCATGCCCTATAGTCCCTACCATGCACTGGAACACTTCGCAATGCATCAACACACATTAGCATTTTGCATGTATTGGAACCTGTTATTAGTGTGCCTAGCATGCCCCTTTAAGATAAAGTCATGACTTATTAACCCTCTTATGTGTTCATTTCCTTGAATTTTAGCTTGGTTCTTTCATTTACTGCCTTGAAACTCCACACATATTGGCATACCCTGACACCCTGCACATACTAGCATGCCTTAGCATCTGGAATGACTTGGCATGCCTTGACACTATTTGGAACATGTTAACACACACTGTAACTCCCTAAAACACTCTTTCACTTCTTGACATGCCCTGGTATTCCTTAGCATGCTTTACCAGTGCTTAACATAACTTGTCACTCCCTCCTTGGCATGTTAGCTAGCACTCATTGACACTTCATGGGATACCCTCATATTCATTCACTTCCATAAATTTTGACTTATTGATCCCTTGAGTTTCCCTAGTACTCCCTAACACTCCTCAACATGCATTCATACTCTCTGGCACACCTTAACACTCTTAGACATTCCCTTCCACTTGATAATATGTGCATCGCTCCCTGACACACATTGGCACTTGGCACGTGTTGGTGCTTTGCAAGTCTTAGAATGTCTAACATTGATTAAGATGCCTTTGTAAGATTTGGAATGGTTTAATATTAAATTTATTGGAGATCAATTATTGGAAAGTAGATGAGAAGTAACAAAGGAAGATTTGGCACTTGGCAACTATTGGCATCTAGTGTTGGTGTGCCTAGCATGCCCCTCTTGGAAAAGGTAAATTGACGACTTATTAACTCTCTTATGTGTTCATTTCCTTGAAGTTTAACTTGTTTCTCTTTTTTGTTGCCTTGATAGTCCCTGGCATGTATTTTCACATCCTTGACACATATTGCCATGCCTTAGCACTTGGCACATGTTATCATTCCCTAGGATGCCTTGGCACTCATACCCTCACAACTAGCCTTACATTTTTTCACGACATGGGAACCTAATCAAGTCCTTAGCTACTGCATTTGAAGTGACATTGGTGTACTTTAGCCACAACAACTTGACCAATTGTACCGACTACAAGTAGATTGTGCCTTGTTCACCTAAGAACTGCCTATAACTTGTCCCACTTATGAAATTACCAAGACAGGGATCACACCTAGCCATGTCCATAAAACAACTAAGCAACATAGCTTACACAAGCTATATTTCACATGTATGTGTAGTTCATATAAACAATAGAGCATTAAATAAGTGTTTTCAAGAACCACAAGACAAACAAGACAAACAAGACATAAGTCAACACAAGTCAAGTGCCCCAAAATGTATACACAACAATGTACAATATGCAATTGTCTAAAATAGTTTAAAATATGAGCATTCGGCCAAAGTGTACCACATGTCATATAAAAATAATAGATAAAGGAAAAGCAGTATTGTGTCAAGCACAAAGTGTTCCTTTGTCTAAAATTGCTCTATCGAGCCCCTTATCGCAACCCTAGGCTTGTCTCCAACAATCCTATTATGAACTTCTTCTAACACACTTCGTCCTTGGAAAACTTGAATTCACTAACACTCCTTAGAACACACTCTTATTTGTTCATTTCCATGCATTTTGACCTAGTTCTCCCTTGTGATGCCTCAGCACTCCCTAACACTCCTCATCATGCATTGACATTGTTGGCATGTGTTAGCACACCTTTTCATTCCTTGGCATGCCCTGCCCTCCTTGGCTATTAAGCCCTCACAACTACCCTTAATTAATTTGCAACTTGGGAACCTAACCAAGTCCTCGCTTGACTACAAGAGCTTGAACAAGTTATGGTTACCACAACTAGACTATGTAGTAGCTTGCGAGGTACTCCACAAGCCTAGTGAGATGGGTTTGTGATTTTGGTCACAAAAGGCTTTGTGGGAAAAGAACCCAAGCGAATGAGTTTTGGACAAAGATGGGGTTTAAAATATAAAAACAAATAAAAAGGAAAATTAATATCTCCTAAGGTCTAAGTGGATAAAACACATAAGTTCTAGAGGGTTCCTAAGAGGCCTAGCTAGAAAAAGATATTTAAGGAGGCCTTAATATGAACATCAAGTGAGAAGGAAATCATTTTATTGAGGCCAGGAGAGATGTATTCCTAAAGTAGGTCAAGTTAAAGGGCTGATTAAGGGTTGCTAAAGGGAGGCCATGATCATCCACCAAGAGCAAGATCATCATGTGAGGGTTCAAATGAATTTCACATTCCTTAATGAGTTCAAGCTAGGAAGTAGGATGGCATACTATTGGTTCTCTTTTGGCAAATCGAGCTCAAGTGAGGCGTCTCATGAGAATTTGGACATGTGATTTCAGTGGTATTTCTATGTAAAGTTTGCATCAAATTATGAAATAGGAGAGAGGGTTGAGACCCTTTCGTATGATGGTTATTAGGCTACAAGTTCTATGATAAAGACCAACACAAATGGAGGAGGGCATGCACTGGAATTTAGGGCCAGAATAGAAGTAGATGCAAGTGTAATATTGACTAAGGTAATCATAGTTTAAGGGTCATAGAGATCTAAATTTCAAGTAAATATTTAGTCAAAGAAATGCCTAGAATATATGGATCCATATGAGCTAGGCTAAGTCTCTTATGGAGGGAAGAGTTGTTGTTTTTGCTATGGGTGGATAGGGCTTGTTATAAAGTAATTAGAACAAAATTATAATTCCCTAGTTAGGTTGGGTTCCTAGCATGTTCAGTCCATAAGCTATGCCCTTAAGACTATGACAAATCTACATAGAATAAAAGGGGTCATGACCCTTAGAGAGAGGTTTATATTTGCAATATAGATGGTTTGCAGAAGTATGTGTGGAGATAGCAGACCCAAAGGAGGGTGAAACCTAAGTAGAAGATTGAGCAGAAGAAATGTGCCATATGAGGAATGGATTGACATGAAGAAGAGTTGATTTTGGTGGAATTTCCATAAAGTTTTGGACAAATAAATGAAGCAACCTATAAACAGTTAATCAATGGACTATTAGTGGATGATTTGTGACCCTAGTTCAATGATTTATAGATTTTTAGAAGGATGATAAGTGGAGTAGTTTAGATTTTTCATAGATTGGACAACAAATAAATGTTTACACAAGAATAGTGATTTTGAGAGGATTCAAATCACTATTAGGTGGCATATTTGAAGAGCCCTAGATGAGGGTTGTGTTGTGGGCCCTAGATTAGTAAAATAATTGACTGTGGTTGGAAAAATTGATGGTAGTCCAAGTTCAGTTGAATGGTTGTTAGGTGATTGTCAAAGAAAAGCCCTAATTCCTATACTTGTGAAGGACAACAGCGTTGGAAGAAGGGTAGGTGTATTGGGCCTAAGGACATGTAGACTTGGAAGGACTAAAGTAGTAGTCAAGTAGGCTAGCAAACCATCCCTAGTTGAGTGTATTGTAGAGGATTGAGTCAGTGAGAAGAAGGAAACCTTCATAGTGCTAGACTTCTCATCTTGGAGCAATAGTATGGAAAAAGTGGGTAGACCAAAGACTTGTTCACAAACGGATTTGTGAAAAGTTGTTCAAAGACTTTTTGCATACCTTGAAGGAAAAAGGAGGTAGATAGATGGAAACATTTGTTGAGTTGAGTTCAGTAACCTAAAGGATTTGAGTTCATTGATAGAGGCATATTGAGGACTTACAACATGGGAGGTAAGAGGACTTTCCAGATGTGTTGAAGACATGTGGACTGAAAGGGTTGTATGTGGCCACCATCAGCAGGTAGGTCAAGTGTTGTCTTTTTCAAGGTATATTGGTTGTCAAAGGACTAACACCAAGTCCTAGTTGTATTCCTTGTATCAGTGTGATTGTAAAGGGCCATGATCCCTGGTATGGGAGCTCTAGCCTATTCTATTATAGTTTGTAATATAATGAAGAAGGGTTTGAAAATGTTAAAAAATATCATGTGCACTAGTTGATTCCCTATGTGTATGTATTTTGTTATGCAAAGTAGATGTGTTGTGGCACTTGAGTGTGTTCACATCAAAGATTCTAACACCAAACCTAGATTCTCATGTGTCATGGAAATTCAACATATGTCTTGTTCACCTAAGAACTACCTATAACACATCTTAGACTACTCATTTCCAATATCAACTCATCCCAATTAAAAAGTTACCAAGGCAAGGCTCATCACATCCAACCGTGGTCGTAAAACAACTAAGGAACACAGTTTACATCTTGGCATGACATGGCACTTGGAACGTCTTAGCATTCCTTGGAACTATGTGGCATGTGTTAACACCCCCTACATTCCTTGGCATTCTTTGACACACCCTAGCACACTGCAGCACTTCCTGACATGCCTTGGTAGTTTAGCATACCTTCGTACTACCTAGCATATAACCTTGTCACTCCCTCCTTAACATAGCTAGAACTTGTTGAAATTCCCTATCACACACTCTTATTCATTCATTTCCATGTATTTTAACCTATTGCTTCCTTATGATTCCTTGACACTCCCTTACAACAATCCCTATCACACATTGGAACACCCTAACAACTGACACATCTTCACCTGCCACCCTAGAACTCTAGCATTTCTTGGCACTACCTAACATACCTTGTCACTCTCTCCTTAGCACACCTAGAAATTGTTGACACTCCCGATCACAGACTCTTATTCATTCATTTCCATGTATTTTGACCTAGTGCTCCCTTGTGTTTCCCTAGCACTCGTTAGCACTCCTTGGCACATGTTGGTACACCCTAGCACCTATGACATCCTGGCATGTCACCCTGGACTCTAGCATGCTTTAACACTACCTAGCATACCTAGTCACTCCCTCCTTAGCACACTTGGAACTCACTGAAACTTCTAACAAAAAACTCTTATTTGTTCATTTCCATGCATTTTTATGCAACGCTCCCTTATGTTTCCCTAGCACTCCCAGCTAACACTTCCTTGCATGTGTTGGCACATATTAGTTGCATGCTTCCCTAGCACTCTAACATTCCTTAATATTTCTAGGAATCCCTTGTCACTCCTTGTTATGAAACCAGCTCAAGAAAAGATAGAAAAGATATATCAACGCCTTAGAATTAAGCCTCTTCGAGGGGGCAACCTCCTTTACATTACATAAATGAACAATTCTTGGATGATTCAAATGACAAAACCTCCTTTCTATATATAGGAGTCTAAGGAGTCACAATATAATCCATCCAACCTAACAATAATAATATAAAGCCACAAAAATAACAATAGAGGAATTCTATGGGGCACAGTAATAAAAATATGGGGGCAATAGGGGCACAACAATATTAATAAGGGGTACAACTACAATAGTAATGGGGTAATCACTAGTATTATAGGGACCCAACATGCCCCTCACCTTCAAAAAAGTTTTGTCCTCAACGCTTGAGTAGTTCTGGACACTTCTGCATAAAATTCTTATCCTCCCATGTGGAATCTTCATCGGATAAGTTCTTCCACTTGATAAGATACTCTGAAATTGATCGATTTCATAACTGTCGAGTTCTTGTTTCTATGACTGCTTCCGATTCCAATATAATTTTTCCTTCCTCGTCAAGTTCTGGAAATATTGTTTGAACTGGGAGCTTGTTGCCTATAACCTTCTTTAAACATGAAACATGGAAAACTGGGTGCAATCGAGAAGCTGCAGGAAGCCCCAATTTGTATGCCATAGTACCAATCTTTTGCAACACCTTGTATGGACCATAATACTTTGGTGATAATTTATTATCCTTCTTAGCTTGCTTGAGGGAAATTTGCTTATATGGTTGTAGCCATAGGAATACCCAATCACCTACATAAAACTTCCTTCACTGCGATGTTGATCTGCCTGTTGTTTCATTCTATTCTCTGCCAACACGAGGTTATCCTTTAAGAGTTGGAGGACTTGTTGTTGATGTTCGATGTGATGTTCCACTGCTTGAACCTTAGAATTTTCTCTTAAATATGATGTGATGGATGGTGGTTGATACCCATAAAGTGCCATAAATGGGGTCATTTTTGTTGTTGTATGGAACAAAGTGTTGTACCACCATTCAGCCAGAGGCAACCATTTGACCCATTGTGTCTGTTTATCATATACAAAGCAACGAAGATATCCTTCCAAACATTTGTTTACTATCTCAGTTTTCCCATCAGATTGAGGATGATAAGATGAGCTATGAGCTAACTGAGTACCAAGACAAGAAAATAATTGTGTCCAAAAATTTCCAGTGAAAATGGGATCTCTGTCACTTACAATAATCTTTGGGTTTCCATGTAGCTTTTGAATTGTTTCCATAAATGCAGTAGAAACCGTACTGGCTTTAAATGGATGTGATAATGCACAAAAGTGTGCATACTTGGTAAGTCTGTTAACTACCACCATGATGACACTCTTTCCCTCAGACTTGGGTAAACCTATGATAAAATCCATTGAAACCTCCTCCCAACGTTGGCTTGGAATGGATAATGGTTGTAATAGACCCGGTGTCTTAATTGTTTCCAATTTATTTTGTTGGCAAACCAAACATTCCGCCACAAACTTTTGAATATCTGATTTAAGGCCAGCCCAAAAAAATTCCTTCTTAACCTTGTGGTAAGTTTTTAGAAATCCTGAGTGCCCTCCTAAGGGAGAAGTGTGCAATTCCATAAGAATCTTTTGTTTTAGCTGGGAATTCTTACAGAGGTATAAGCGATCTTTGTACCAAAAAAAATCATTTTGCCAGCTAAATGTATCAGACGTACTGGAATCTTGTTGTAGCTTTCGAATAAGTGCCCACACTTCTTTGTCATTCTTCCATTCCTCCCTTGCTTCGTTTATCCAATTTGGTTGGATAATAGAAATGGTGCACAACAATGCTTCCACATCCTCATCCTTTCTTGAGAGTGCATCTGCCACCACATTTTGCTTCCCTTTTTTGTAGATGATTTCAAAGTCATAACCCAACTTTTTTGTGACCCACTTTTGTTGCTCTTCAGAGGATAATCTTTGTTCTAAAAAGTATTTAAGGCTATCATGATCCGCTTTTACCTTGAAGTGTCTTCCCATTAGGTAGGGTCGCCATTTCTTAAGTGCATGGAGTATTGCCAACATATCCTTCTCATAAAGAGCTTTGCTTAAAAACTTTCCCTTTATTGGACGACTTTCAAAAGCAATGGGTCTTTCATCTTGCATTAGAACAACACCAATCCCATTTCTTGAAGCATCACATTCCACAATAAAGTTTTTTGTGAAGTCCGGTGTAGCTAAGACTAGTGCTCGGCACATTGCCTCTTTCAGATGTTCAAAGGCCTTTGTTGCTTCCAGAGTCCATGAGAATGCATCTTTCTTCAATAATGTTGTTAGAGGTGCTGCTATTCTCCCATAATTCTTAACAAACTTGCGATAATACCCTATCAACCCAAGAAATCCTCGCAGATGCTTTATGGATGTGGGGATTTTCCATTCCTTAATGGCTTTAATTTTGCTAGGGTCTACCTTAACTCCTTCATGAGATACAATATGACCCAAATATTCCACCTCCTGGACTCCAAAGAAACATTTGGATCTTTTTGCATATAATTGTTTCTCCTCCAATAGTTGTAGCACCCTATCAACATGTTAAACATGATCCTTCCAAGACTTGCTGTATATTAGTATATCATCAAAAAATACTAACACAAATTTTCTAAGGAATGGTTTGAAAATTGAATTCATCAAACCTTGAAATGTTGAAGGTGCATTGGTAAGGCCAAAAGGCATGACCAAAAATTCATAATGACCCTCATGAGTTCTAAATGTTGTTTTCGGAATGTCTTCAATCTTCATTCTAATTTGACGATATCCTCAACGAAGATCCAACTTGGTGAAGTAAATTGATCCATGCAATTCATCCAGTAATTCATCAATGACAGGAATGGGGAACTTATCTTTAATAGTGAGCTTGTTGAGCTCCCTATAATCCGGACACATGCGCCATGATCCATCCTTTTTTTTCACCAATACTACTGGAGCAGAGAAAGAACTTTGACTCGGTTGAATTATACCAGCCTCTAGCATTTCTGCAACCATACGTTCAATTTCACTCTTTTGGAAATAGGGATATCTGTACGGCCTGATGTTTGGAGGAACACTTCCTGGAATTAGATGAATAGCATGATCATGATCACGCATAGGTGGGAGATCTTTGGGAGTCTCAAATACCTTGGAATGATTGTCCGAGACTTTTTGGAGATCTGGAGAAATAGATGATTCCGATGTGGAAACATCTAGCGAACATAATTGTGCAATTACACCTATTTGCTCCTTTTTTAGAAGCTTTGTCATACCATTAGAGCTGATTATCTTTCCTGGTTTCCCTACAATACCCCTTAATTCAACTTCCTTTCCTTCCGCAGAAAATTTGATGAAAAGTTCTTGAAAATTAAAAGCTATTGTACCCAAGGATTGTAGCCATTGGACTCCTAGTACAACATCAACACCTCCCATTGGAATGGAAAGCATTGAGCTAGTAAATACATATTCTACCATGGATAACTTGATATCATGGCACTTTCCAGAGCAATTTATTGTTCCTCCATTTGCAATCATCACTTGACACTCTGGTGCTGGATATAGGAAGCAATTCAATTCTTTTGCTACACTACAATGAATAAAATTGTGGGTGCTTCCTGAATCAATCAACACTATTACCTTTTTCTTCTTGATTTGTCCTTTTATCTTGATGGTTTGAGGAGTGGTAATTCCCGCCAATGCATTACAAGATATGGTCGTATTTATTTGTTCTTCATCTAGGCTTTGTTCCTGGAGTATATCCTCTTCCTTTGACCTTTCTTTCTCCTTTTCTTCTTTCTCTTCACAATCTATGTAGAATAATTTCTTCTCAGCACACTTATGACCTTTAATGTATTTGCTATCACAACTGTAACAAAGCCCTTTTTCTCTTTTTTCTTCCAATTGTTGTGGTGTCAACCTTATAGGTTGTGGAAGACTAGGGGCAACAACACTTCCCTCTTTATAGTTGTGAGTGGTATGCTTCCTGGTTGCCATAATTTTGCTTTCCATTTTTCTTTCTAACCTGAATGCCTTCTCTAATGAATCAGGTTCCCAAAGGAGAACATCATGTTGGATATTATCATTTAAAGACCCTATGAACACATTAATCCTATGCTCCTCTGGAATATCTTTTACCCTTATGTTCAATTTTTGGAACTCCTCAATGTGCTCCATTATTGAACATTTTTGTTTGAGACTTATCAATTGGCTAAAAAAAGTGTTTCTTTTTGTATCCTCATAATGTGCTATCAATTCTTCTGTAAAAATTCCCCAAGTGATAAATTATTTACGAGAGAAAAGCCATTGATACCATACAAACTGATTTGGTTCCAAATATAAAGTTGCCATACATACCTTTTGTGTGTTTTGCACATTATTGAGATCGAAAAATTGCTCCATCTGTAATATCCATGTTGCAAGATCCTTACCATCAAACTTCCTCATATTGATTTTTGGAATATGGTGGGGCTTCGATCCAACATTAGAGTCTATGATATCACGATTAACATTTCTTTTGTTCGCATCATGAGTTTCCTTTACTACCTTTTCACCATTAGTAAGTATTTCTTGTAGAAAATTTGTCAAATCTGTCTTCATATCTGTCATGCCTGTCTTCAAGTTTGTGTTCAAATCTATCTTCAATTCTTCCATGTCTATCTTCAAATCTATCTTCCAATCATCCATCTTAGCTTCCACGCCCTTTATCTTAGATTCCATGCCATTTATCTTAGCTTTTGTGAGCGTGACATTTGTTGCACTTGTTCTTGTAATTTTGATATATCATGTAGCATTTCTTCCTCTTCTTCATGAGTCATGCTAGAGCTTTCAGGTTCCTTACTAGGTGTTTGAATTTTCTTTCCTCGGGGCATCAGTCATCGATAATAATGCTTTACTATGCCCTTTGAATTCCTTCAAACCAAGCTTACGCAAAAATTTGAAAAAAAAACTACACACCTTTTTTCACTTTGTAGAAGCCTGATATTGAATCTGATGCATCTCTGTAATTTCAGATCCTCCAATTCTAAAATTGTGACCTATAGTAGCCTTCTGCGTCCTCTTTCCAATGCCATAAGTCTGACCCAAATTGGATTTTCCAAGGAAGAGTTATGTGAAATCTTCCACAGTGACTTGATTATAGACTAGTTCAGTAGAGCGAACTTGTATGACGTGTCACAAGTCACTCTTTCGACCTTTGGATCTGAAAAATGCATGCAAGAAACTACAATCCGTCTTCTTTCTGTAACTTCTTACGAAATTTCAATCTGATCCCGAGAGAGAAAGTTATGACGATTTTCCCCAGGTCACTTGTTTGGAATGTAATTAAGGAGTCTGCAAAAAGACCAACTTCCTCAGATCATATCTCCGCAAATATAGTGCGAAAAGCTCTGAAATTTGAAATCAAGTTTTAGCACGATTTCTTCGCAAATGGGTTTTTTTTGCAACTTCTGAAACATCGCAGAAAAAAGTTATATCGAAAATGCCACGATGACCCGTTTGGAACAGCGAAACCCTAGAATCCAAAGCTCTGATACCAAATGTTATGAAACCAGCTCAAGAAAAGATAGAAAAGATATATCAACGCCTTAGAATTCAACCTCTTCGAGGAGGAAACCTCCTTTACATTACATAAATGAACAATTCTTGGATGATTCAAATGACAAAACCTCCTTTTTATATATAGGAGTCTAAGGAGTCACAATATAATCCAGCCGACCTAACAATAATAATATAAAGCCACAAAAATAACAATAGAGGAATTCTATGGGGCACAGTAATAACAATATGGGGGCAATAGGGGCACAACAATATTAATAAGGGGTATAACTACAATAGTAATGGGGTAATCACTAGTATTATAGGGACCCAACACTCCTCCTTAGAACACTTGGAAATCACTGACACTCCCTGTCATGCACTCTTATTCATTCATTTCCATGCATTATGACCTATTGCTCCCTTATGTTTCCCTAGCACTCGCTAACATTCCTTGGCATGCAATGGCACACCCTGGCACTTGGCACATATTATCATGCTTTCCTAGCACTCTTTCATGCCTTGGAACTGACTAACATACCCTTTCACTCCTTCCTTAGTAGACCTATAACTTGCTAACACTCCCTTTCACACACTCGTATTCATTCATTTCCATGCAATTGAAACTAGTCCTCCATTATGTTTCCCTGGAAATCCCTAATGTGTTGGCGCCACATCCTATAACCTAGCACATCTTGGAATTCCTTAGCACTTTGCATGTCTTGGCATGCCTAACATGCCTTGGAACTTTCTAGCATGTGTTAGAACTTCCTGGAATTCCATGCACACCTTGGCACTCCCTAGTTGTCATACCCTCATAGATAGCGTTACTTTTTTTGCAACTTGGGAACCCAACCAAGTCATTGAAAAAATAGTGTGGTGCCTAGCCCAAAGTCTCCCTTTGTCTCGAACTGCGTTTTCCATCCCCTTATCACAATCATAGGATTTCCTCCTACAAGTCTTGTTCCTAAATTCTCCTAATATACTTCATCCATGGGGAACCTAGAATTCACTAACACTCCCTCGCAGAATCTCCTATTCGTTCATTTCCATGCACATTGACCTAGTTATCCCTTCTGATTCCTTGACATCCCAAACACTCCTAGAAATGCATTGACACTATATGGCATGTGTTAGCACAGATTTTCATTCCTTGGCACGCCCTAGCACTCCTTAGATTTCATTCCCTCATAACTACCCTTATTTTATTTTAGACTTGGGAACCCGATGAAGTCCTGCCTCAACTACACCCACTTGACCAAGTTACATTTACTATGACTAAAATATGGCTTGTCCACCTAAGAATGGCCTATAACTCATCTTAGGCTTCTCATATCCAATTTTAACTCATCCTGCTTAACAAGTTACCAAGTCAAGGCTCACATCCAACCATGCCCATAAAAAAACTAAGCAACATAGTTTGCATCCTGACATTCCATAGCACCTAGCATGTCTAACAACCTATTGGAGCTATGTGGCACATGTTACCATCCCCTGCATTTCTTGGCATGCTTTGGCACTCCCTAGCACACCCTACCACTCCCTAACATGTCCTGTCACTCTAGCATGCTTTGGCAATGCCTATCCTATAACCTTGACACTCCCTCCTTAGCACAATTGGAACTCGCTAACACTCCCTATCACACACCCTTATCTATTAATTTCCATGCATTTTAACTAGTTCTCCCTTATATTTCTGTGGCACTCCCTAACACTCCTTGACACATATCGCACACCATGGGACTTGGTATATCTTAGCATGTCACCTTGGCACTCTAGAATTCCTTAGCACTACCTAGCATACCTTTTCACTCTCTCATTAGCACACCCAGAACTTGTTGACAATCCCTATCACACACTCTTATTCATTTATTTCCATGCATTTGAAACTAGTTCTCCCTTGTTTTTCCCTATCACTCCATAACTCTCCCTAGCTTGCATTGGCACACCCTAGCACCTAACACATCTTGGCATGTTTACCTAGCCTCTAGCATGCCTTAGCACTACCTACCATACCTTGGGTCAATCCCTCCTTAACACACCTGGAACTCACTGACATGTCATGTCACAAACTCTTAATCATTCATTTGCATGAATTATTTTTGCTTTGTGCTCCCTTGTGTTTCCCTTGCACTCCGTAACACTTCCTCGCACATGTTGACACACCCTAGCACCTTGCACATATTGGTCACATTCTACTCTGGTACGCTAGCATGACTTAGCACTTCCTAGAATACCATGTCACTCCCCCATTACCATACCTGTAATTGGCTGACACTCCCTATCACACACTCTTATTCATTCATTTCCATGCATTTTGACAGCCTAGTGCTACCTTGTGTTTCCCTAACATTCACTAACAGTCAAGACGCATTGGGAGACTGTGGCACTTGGCACATCTTGGTATGCTTCCCTAGCACTCTAGCATGCCTTGGAATTGCATAACGTATCTTTTCACTCCCTCCTTAGTACATGTGGAGCACTGGAAAGGTATGTTTTTGACGAACAATTTAGTGACTTTTCAGTAACAATTGTAACCCTTTCTGCATAATGAACTTAAATAAATAAATAATTTTAATAGAATGTGTGAGAATTAGTATGGAAAGCTTAATCGCTAATAATTTTCATTTTTCTATGCAGGAAAAGGTGGAAACGAAGAGCTGTCGTCCAAAAAGGAAAGACAAAGGAGGAATAAATGTTGTCCCTCTAGAAGGAAACCAGATGCAAACAAGATCGAACAGATCGAAGCATAATGACCCAGGGAAGAAAGAAGGGTTACCAATCTGGCGGAACAAGGAAAGAAAAGTAAAGGATTAACGACTTGGCGAATCCCTCAGGATCTTTGATCCTGAGGGATTGCTGTTTTGCTTATTTTTGTTACCTAGATACCTCCGTCGTTACCTTCATAAAAAGGAACAACATCGTTAAGCAAAGGGACTTTTGTTTATGTAATATTAAGTTTAAAACTAAACTTTGATCATCGACTCTCACTGAGACTTGGTTGGTTGTACGTTTGTTGATGCGTTAATATAAAAGACTTGGTGTTTATTTCATCTCTGCGTCTGGAGTAATCTAAGGCAGTGTACTGTTGGAAGCTAAGGGCCCGGCTTCGAAGGACACTTGCTTTTGTATCATTATAATTTGATTTCTGCGTGATTTGCTTATCTTTATTGCTCAGCAATCTGACATGCTTTTTATATGCTATTCCATGCTCTGTTCCGACTAATTCATTAATGGTTTCTTCAGGAGATTTATGTAGTGACTCTGTATCATATGAGTGAATCCTTTCAGAGTTGATTGCATGTTATCAGTCTAAGCCAGCTATTTCTGTTACAGAGCATTTGTACTGAATATTACTGTTATTGGATTCGTGTGAAATCCCAATCATTGGAATCCGGAAGTAATGTTGTTCTATTTGGAAACATAGTCATATCTTCTTTAACCATCAGATTGCTATATTAGCGTGGTGTGTGTATATATGGTTGATGCTTGCTGTTCCATAATTTATCAGTAAAGTACATTCCATCCAATTTGCTTTAAGAGAGAAGATTGCTATTTTATTGCAGAATGTGAGTTTGGCTCAATAGAGCAAGTTTAGTTCTGACTCGCGAGACTTAGTTTATTTGATTGTTGTTCCATTTACTGCTGTTCTATTTCAGACTTGCTGTTCCATTTCCTGTTTGTTGTTCCATTTTACTTTCTATCATTCTATTTACTTGCAATTGCTGCTTTGGTGTGAGAGAAGGTCTAAGGCTGTAGAGAGCCTCAGCTATCGCTGCCTATCTCCCAGACCTATGGTCCATGCTCTAATTTCCTTTCCATCAGTTTCTAGAGGGATGGGTTATCGCTTCCGCACCCTTGACTGATAAGCTGCCTTGTGTGATTTTATGCCTTTAAAGTAATCTAGTCTAGCATCCATTTACCCTTGTATTTTCTGAACATTGTACTACTAAGCATTACTCTAATGAATAGCCTCGGATTGAGATACTCTTTGCAATAACAAAGCGTTCTCGGATTGACTTATTAATGCGGCATAACTAAAGGTGAAAGAGACCCTTGTTATAGCTCTACATTTTGGTGCCGTTACCGGGGAAAGAGTATAGCCATTTGTCTTTTAAAGAGTAGTGTACGAATCTGCTAGGGGAGAGTTGGATTTTAAAAACGGAAGGTAAGAACCTGCGTACGGAGCATGTAAAAGCCCTGCTCCACCGTCCGCTTTCCTGGCAGAATTGTGGGTTGAATAGGATCTGGTAGTTTATAGAGTGCATGACTAAGCAGAAAAAGCCAGAAAAAATTATCAAACCTCCATTCAAACCCGAAAAAGCCAAAGGGCCGGTGACCCTTGGCCGAACAACCTTCATAGACGAAATCTATAAGAAAACTGAATCTCAGCCATCAGTAGGGCCCAGGAAAACCAATTCTAAACAGCCTACTAGTTCCCTTCAGGCCGCAGGATCACCATCTGTAGCCTTCGCTGAGGTGCATAGTCAGACTGATGAACAGGACTTTCAAGAAATTGAAAATTCTATTCCAGAACGACTGCAAGAAGATAATCTGAGCAATCTTTGTGAAGGAGAAGGGGAAACAGGGGAAGTTGAAGAGCCAAGATCTCCTCCTAGGATAATTCAGCCATTAAATAGCCCAGATAAAGGGAGCGCTGCAAAAATCATTGTTGGGGGGATTCAATCTCCTCAAACAGCAGGGACTTCTATTATTCCAGACAAAGGAAGTGCTATTAAAACAATCCCTGTCAAGGCCGTTCCTTCTCAGCCTAGGAATACCCTCCTAGAAATTCCGGAAGGTTATTGGCACATATTCGACCCTATGGCGCAGAATCAGCCAAATACTCAAACTTCTACATTACAATATCCTATAGTGGATTCCGCAGCAAATGCTCCTATGAAAGCAATTCCCCTTCAACACATTCCTACATTTCACGGACTTACATCAGAGGACCCTGATGCATTCTTATTTGAATTTGATGTGTTATGCAGGGGATATGATTACACCACTAACCCCCAGAAATTAAAACTATTCCCATACCTTGAAAGGGGCAGCTTTAAGATGGTTTATGGGTTTAGGTGGTGGAGTTATAAATAACTGGGAGCAAATGAAGGAATCTTTCCTAAAGAAATATCAAGATTACTGTAGGTCTAGAGAACTGAAAGATGAAATATTTCAGATGATAGCTAGACCAAATGAAACATTAGAAGAATATGTAGAACGTTTTCAGTATAATTTACAAAGATCTCCATATGCATCACTACCTCTGCCTGATAATGTGTTAAAAACAACATTGATCAGAGGCATGAAGGAACAATGGATTGAAACATTAAATATCATGGGAAAAGGGGATATTTATCAAGAGAATTTTGCTGACATCATCGACTTATGTATCAGGAGCTCGAGAGGTAGCACAAGGATAAAGCCAGTAGAATATGATCGGTTTGTCAGAGATAACAAAATATCAACAGAAGGAGTAACACGTGTAGAACTTGGGAATTTATTAGAAAATTTTAAAACTGATATTCTGGGGACATTAACTACACAACTTGATATTGTGTAGGCTAAACAGAAGCAGATGGAGGCAGAACAGAATTTGGCGATCTTCTGCCCCCGATGTAGAAGAAAACATAGTCATAAGGAATGTCCACTGGATGCAGTTCAAACATGTGCTATCTGTACAAAAGACCACTTTATTGAGAGCTTCCCCTCACTTCCTGGATTGAAGGCAGTATATAAGGAAGCGGAAGAAGAGCCAGAATCAGCATACTTCATTAACCAGCGTCGCCAATGGCAACCAAGGAAATCTGGTATGTTTTCAGACCCAACTTCTTCTTTCCAGCCTCCGCAGTATAATACTCAGCAATATAGTATGTGGCAAAACCAATCTCAACCCCCATTTCCGAACTGGTCATCGCAACCCTTTCCTTCTCCAAATCCGTGGATGAATCAGACAAGCCAATTTGGTTGGCCGAATTTTCCCTACGCTCCACCATATTGGCAGAATAACCCATATCCTCCACAATGGACCCCCCCTACTTCACAAGGTTCACCCTGGCAGACAAACTGGCCAAAATCGACATATCAGCCAACAGGAACTATTCCGCTCCCTCAACCGACTCTGCCAGCTTTACAACAAAATCCCCAGTCTAATCTGAGACCGCAACTCCCAGCCCAACCCAATCCCAATCCAAATAATAGACCGGTCCAATCCCTCCAAATCATAGAATCATCAGAAATCGGACCTGATCTGAGGGAGTGCAATGATGTTCAGTTAACATCTGGACGTATAATAGAAACAGAGGGAGATAAAATAGTTCACATTGAAGATCAATTACTAACAGAACAGCCGTTACAACAAGAGGGTGTAAATAAGGAGCAGACTCATCAGCATGCAAGTACATCCTCCCCTCCCTTCCCAGAACGATTAGTCATACCACGACCTGTACAATATCCAGACTTTGATATTCTGGGAGAGTTACAAAATCTGTACATAAGAATTCCTTTCCTCCAAGCCATTCAAGACATCCCTATATATGCAAAAACTATAAAAAATTGTGCATAAAAAAATCAAGGAGGAATGCAACCACTAACCCAAGAGTCCAAGTAGTCGGCACTTTATCTAACCTGTTATCGGGAACACCCATTAAATATGAAGATCCGGGAAATCCAATCGTAACTGTTCAAATCTATGGTCAGACCCTGACTAATGCTTTAGTTGATCTAGGAGCTGCAATTAATATTTTGACAACTTCTACTTGCCAAAAGCTCGGCATTACATCGGGAGAACCCACTTCTACTTTGTTAGAATTGGCTGACCGATCTGTAGCTCGACCAGAAGGTACTCTATACGATGTCATGGTCTCTATAGATTCCTGGGAATACCCAACCGATTTCCTGGTAATTAATCCAAAAACCCGACTGGATGGACACCCACTAATTTTAGGTAGACCTTGGCTTGCTACCGCCGATGCTTACATTGGTTGCCGGCAGGGAAACATGACCATAACCAGAGGACCAAATATTAAAAATCTAGTTCTATACCCTCCAGCATAGCCAAGTCTGTCAATGATAAAAACTAACCATCACCCTGTATCATATCTTACTGACAATATCAGATCACCATTGACCATACAGAAGGCCCTGGACTTTAAAGACCAAACAGAAGACGATGCTATCAATAACTTCATTAGTCAAACTGAATCTAGACCTCATACACACTGTTTCATGATAGAAGCTGCATTCGATAGCGAACTAGAAGAAGATCCCTTGAAAGACGCGCATGACCAAATGATACCTGTGACTTCTGTTGCCAATAGTAAAGTAGTGGAAATTGAACCAGGAAAAACTCTAAAAATCAATGCCAACCTTACACCGGACCAAGAAATAAAACTCATCCATATGTTACGGAAGTATCAAGAAGCATTTGCGTGGGATTACCCTGATATGAAAGGGATTGATCCCCAATTGTGCACCCACCATATTTATATAGAAAAAGATGCAAGACCTGTCCGTCAACCGCAAAGAAGACTCAACCCTCATCTAAAAGATGTTGTAAAAGCTGAACTTCAGAAACTTTTAGATGTTAATTTTATTTACCCTATTTCTGATAGTAAATGGGTCTCTCCGCTTGTGGTTGTACCCAAGAAGAATGGGAAATGGAGGATTTGTGTGGATTATAGGGAGTTAAACAAAGCCACACAAAAATATCACTTCCCTCTCCCATTCATAGACCAAGTATTGGACACTTTAGCAGGAAAGAAATTCTTTTCTTTCCTGGATGGCTTCAGTGGATACAATCAGATTCAGATTGCCCCTGAGGACCAGGATAAGACTACCTTTACTTGTCCTTGGGGAACGTTTGCCTATAGAGTTCTACCCTTTGGCCTATGTAATGCTCCTGCCACATTCCAAAGGGTTGTTCTTAGCATCTTTGCAGATTTAATAAATGATGGACTTGAAGTGTACATGGATGACTTTACACCATATGGAGATGATTTTGACCCAGCTTTAGATACTCTAGAAAAAGTCCTACAGCGTTGCATTGCTACCAGGCTTTGCTTAAGCCATGAAAAATGTTATATGATGATGACTGAAGGGCTTATTCTAGGACACTTTGTCTCAGCAGCTGGCATTCAGGTAGATCCGGCCAAAATTTAAATACTTTTGCTTATCCCCACCCCCACTACTCAAACAGAGGTACGCAATTTTCTTGGATTTTCTGGGTATTATAGACGATTTATAGAACATTATTCACACATTGCCGCACCTCTATATGCACTAACTGGTAATCTTGATTTCATGTGGACAGAAAAATGTGACCGCGCTTTCCAGGAATTAAAGAAGCTTGTATCAACAGCTCCAGTCCTTCGAGGACCAGACTGGAATTTACCATTCCAAATCTCGTCTGATGCCTCAGATACAGCAATCGGTGCAGTCCTTGGGCAAGAAGAGGATAAAAAACCATATGCTATTTATTATATCAGCAAAAATTTATCCCCTGCTGAATTGAATTACACTGTCACTAAGAAAGAATTCCTTGCTGTGATACATGCTGCCAATAAGTTTAGACATTATATTACAGGCTATCCCGTTATTTTATATACAGATCATTCTGCTATTAAATATTTAGCAAATAAGCCTATTACAAATGCTAGAATAACTAGATGGTTGATCTTATTGCAGGAGTTCGATATCACAATCAGGGATCGACCCAGCAAGGAAAACCCTGTAGCTGATTTTCTCTCACGAATACCAAAATCAATTGAGGCAGCAGCAGTGGAAGACCAATTTCCGGATGAGCACCTGTTTGCCATTGCTGTTCAAACACCCTGGTATGCTGATGTTGCAAATTACCTTGCAATAGGTAAGCTACCAAAACACTTAACCCCTAATGAACGTAAGTAGATTGTTCAGAAGAGTACTCGATTTTCATGGATTGGGGGCCATTTGTTCCACACAGGGGCAGACATGCAAATTAGGAGATGTATTCGAGAAGATGAAATTTTCAACATCTTAAAAGCCTGTCATGACGGACCATGTGGGGGACACTTTGCTGAAAAAAGAACAACACATAAAGTATTGCAGACAGGATACTACTGGTCTACAATTTTTAAGGATGCAAAGAAATTTGTCCAAGCCTGTGACAACTGCCAGCGAGTAGGACAACCTGGTCAAGCCGACAAAATGCCTCTGAGGCCACAATTAGTCATTGAACCATTCGAACAATGGGCTCTTGATTTCGTTGGACCCATCAACCCATCATCAAATCAGAGAACATATATCTTTGTAGCCACAGAATATGTCACTAAATGGGTTGAGGCTGAAGCGTTGCCTAGAGCTACAGAAGATTCTGTAATACAGTTCCTGTTCCATTTGTTTGTACGTTATGGCCTTCCGAGAGAAATAATTACAGATGGAGGACCACAATTTGCTGGAAACAAATTAGCTGCAACACTTAACAATTATCACGTCCAGCATAAAATTACTACCCCATATCACCCGCAGGCGAATGGGCAAGTAGAAAGTAGCAATAAGGTAATAGAATCAATTTTAACAAAAACCATTGCTTCACATAGGCGTGATTGGGCCGCCCGACTACCTGAAGCACTCTCGGCTTATAGAACCACATGGAGAAGTACCACCAGTTATTCACCCTATGAATTAGTGTTTGGAAAACAACCTATTTTCCCCATAGAATTCGAAATCCAAATGTTACGAACTGCACAGGAAGTTGGCCTAGATTTAAGTGAGGCACAAATTAATCGATTGCAGCAGATTAATGAATTGGACGAAATAAGGCTCTCTGTATTACAGAATACAGCACTTATTCAACAACAGCGAGCTAAATGGCATGATTCACTTCTCAAGAACAAAGTCTTTCACGAAGGGGACTGGGCTCTGCTATATGAATCTCGGTTTCAGGACTTCTCGGGGAAACTGTAGACTCATTGGTTGGGACCATACGAAATCCAGAAAGTACATGATAATGGGACCCTTACTCTGATCACAATCGACGGTTCTGGATATGCATTCAAGGTAAATGGCCACCGAGTTCGTCTCTATCGCAGGCCACTCACTCGGGAATCCTTCTGTCAGCAGCTACGTCAAGACACTGATATGGAAATTTTAGGAGAGGAAGTAAAATCTTCCTCACCTGTAATTCAGTAAGGAATGCATTTTTTTCCTATGACTTGTACATAAGTTCTTGTATATACGTTTTCTTAACATTTCTTTGATCTTTCTTTTTTAATTTTGATTTTTGCATTCAGCGTGTCTTTGTTGTTCCTTTTTCAAAAGGAACAGCATTTGCTTGTTTTTGTGTTTCTGCTGTTCCTTTTCAAAAGGAACAACATTTCTCAGTTTTTGTTGTTCCTTTTCAAAAGGAACAACATTTGTAATTTCTGTTGTTCCTTTTCAAAAGGAACAGCTTTTGTGAAGTTTTTGTCGTTCCTTTTCAAAAGGAACAGAATTTGTGCGTTTTTGCTGTTCCCGTTCAAAAGGAACAACATTTGGGAGTTTTTGCTGTTCCTTTTCAAAAGGAACAACATTTGGGAGTTTTTTCTGTTCCTTTTCAAAAGGAACAACATTTGTGAGTTTTTGCTGTTCCTTTTCAAAAGGAACAACATTTGTGAGTTTTTGTTGTTCCTTTTCAAAAGGAACAACATTTGTGAGTTTTTGTTGTTCCTTTTCAAAAGGAACAAAATTTGTGAGTTTTTGCTGTTCCTTTTCAAAAGGAACAGCATTTGTGAGTTTTTGTTGTTCCTTTTCAAAAGGAACAACATTTGTGAGTTTTTGCTGTTCCTTTTCAAAAGGAACAACATTTGTGAGATTTTGCTGTTCCTTTTCAAAAGGAACAACATTTGTGAGTTTTTGTTGTTCCTTTTCAAAAGGAACAACATTTGAGAGTTTTTGTTGTTCCTTTTCAAAAGGAGACAACATTCATGATCTTCGGTTGTTCCTTCTCAAAGAACGACATCTCAACTATTTGTTTTGCATGGATTCTTCTCTCCTGTTCCTTTTTCAAAAAAAGAACACCATAGCCATGTTTTTGCTCTCTATGATGATTTATATTGAGGATGCTTTTAGCCATGTTCTCTCTAGTCTTTAAGATACAACTATGCACTTATGCAATGAACATAAATTACGACATACCGAAGTCAGCAGACCATACGATCGCTATCTTTATAGAGCCTAGTATTGATAAGAGGACAAGAGGAGGGACATACTTACCTCTCATCTCCGTTGTCATTGACTTATTCCCATTTTTTTGATTGGTTATCTTTATCATGGCGATTTCCTTAAAAAATTTCTTTGATTATTACTTAGGGATAAGAGCAGAGGATTCATATCTTCCTGTTGGGATGATAAGACTTCTTCCACCATTCCCACTCTTAAGGAGTGCTGAACCACCCTTATGTGTAAATAAATAAGAAAAAAGTGTTTTGCAAAAAGAAAAAATGAATATGGATTGTCAAATGTAGGATAGGGGGTCTCATCACGAGCCAGCCTACCATGATCATCAAGATGGAAGCGAAGTGGCATTCCCAGTATGGCCACCACACCAGGGATATGGTCCAAAAGGTACACTAAATAAACAGACCTTGGAACAGGGGGTCTCATCACGAGCCGGCCTGTCCACGTTTCGCACCTTCCTTATGAATGGCATTATGGCTACCTGGTTACCAAGCCAGCATAATGACCTGCATTTCGACAAAATATTTTTCAAAATACACACAAAGGATCATGGTTCCGAGGGTGAAATAAACAACTCTGCCAAGGTTATGAACACCTGTCGGCAGCAGAGCTCTGTTAATGGTATCGAAGTCATAATGGCTACACCAATAGGTATGATATTAATACCTCTTTGTCTCTTATATCCTATAAATAATTCATATTTTATGTCCCAATGAATATATCGCATGAACACTCATTACCACCAATCATGGCAAAGGAACTGACAATGACCTCTGGAGACTTCGTACGATTGACAGACGTCCCATCCCCCGGCCTCGCATCATATTACGCAGGCTCTTATGTAAAACGCAATCCACCTTTTTGCCTCGATTTCGGTATTTCGTTGTCCATCTAAAACATGGCGTACTTTTATATGTTGTTCCTTTATGACTGGTTAGACGATGGCTGCTGCTCCTCTAATTGACGGCTGGGGCAGCCTATCACATTGCGGGGGGGAAGGTAATCTCATTACTCCACGAGTTACGTGTCAGCACACCATTCGGGGTAGATAGTGTACGAAGGTATGGCATGGTTTAACGGTATGATAATTCTATTTTACGCAAAGTTGCCATACACAATCCATTTTTGTTGCATACTCTATTTTTTTGCGACGATCACCCTCTCTGCGTCTCAAAACAACACAGGCAGTTGCTGTTCCATTGGAAATTCTTAGTGGAACCATGGGAGGAAAGGCAATCCTAAGAGAACCTCAGGAATTGACAGTCTCTGCTGCTGCCCGGGAGATCCTGGAAAAGGCTGGATGACTGAATTATTTCAGTTGCCTACAAGAATCAAACGAGACAGTGGCGTTGGAATTTCTGCAAAACTTGCAAGAGGACTACTCCATAGTAAGAGAAAGGCGGATAGCGGTCACTGATGATGTAATTGCAGAAGTCTCAGGACTACCAGCCACCGGACCTGTATGGACACTGAGGAAAGAAAGACTACAAAAGATTATGGAGATTTTCCAGGATGAAGGCCAAAGCTTGACAGTGAAGGGGAAGGGAGTTCTGCCAGCAACGTTAGGAGAACCCTGGACCGAATTAGCAAAGATAGTACAGAGCTACATTACTTGCGAAGGAAGGAAAGACGTGGTAAGACCACATCATCTTAAACTCTTAGTTGTTTTGAAAGAAAAATGTTCTGTAAATTTGCCTGCACTTTTAAATTCACTATTGCATGATGCGGCCCGAAGCCTGAAAAAGGAACAGCACGTAGAAGCAATTGTTAGCCACCATGGATTGATTCGATTGATAGTGAGCCATAGTCTCACTCAACAGCAGAGCAGCTGGGAGGAGCTCATTGCATTGATTGAGGGGGGATTGGCTGCACCATCCCCAAAACCTAAACATTCCTCTAGCACACCGGAACGATCAGAGAAACGCAGAGAATTGGCAGCAGAAAAACATGTTGCTCCAAAACGTAAACATTCTTCAAGTACACCGGAGCGACCAGAAAAACACAGAGAATTGGTAGCAGAAAAACCTGTTGCTTGTACACCTGAACAACCTGAGAAACCAAGAAAATCAGCCCGGCTATCTCGAATACGAGGGAGGCTGGAAAAGATTCAGGAAAGCACCAGCCAGCCAATCGAGATTACAGACGAACCTACAGAACCAGAAGGAGGACCTTCCAAAGAAAATGTTGGACAATCTGGGGGCAAGGCTGAGCAAGTCGGAGAAGGAGGCGAGGAGGGAGAAGTGCACTCCAAAACAGAAATAGAAGCTGAACACTCCAAGGCAGTCACTGAGCAGGACAATCATGAGGAGGAAGTAGTACAGCCAGAGAGCAGCCCGCTGCGAGACCCTGTGGGCGAAGATGAATTGGCCGAAATCTTGGCCAATATGGGGGAATATGGCCAACCCTCCAGCCCAGCAGGTCCTCCCGATGGACCTCCAGAGGAAGACATACCTGAGAAATCACATGCAGAAAAGGAAGGAGAAGAAAACCCGCCCGTTCATGAGGAAGAAATAAGGGACACCAATCGGGAACAATCTGTTCCCAAGGCACCAGAAGAAATTCTAGACGGAGTAGGAGCAGAATTAAGGGCCAGTCATAAGCCCTCTGTCGAGGCAAGGGAAATTAAGAAATTAAGGAGAAAATAGCAGAGGCTGCTAAACACTATAGCCCAGCTTCGACAACAAATTCGGATTCTGAAATCCAATCTGAGGATACAAAGGACCACAAGGAAAAGAAAAAGGGCCACTACAGCAAAATCTCGTAGAACAAGAAGACGAAGGACTTACAACCGCCTTGTTGGTCAAAACCCTGCTGGAAGACCTACTGCTGTTCCAAATGACGTTGAAGAACATATTGATGTTCCAAATGATGTTGAAGAACAGACTGTTGTTCCAATTGACACTGAAGAACAGACGGTCGTTCCAAACAACGTTGAGGAACAGACTGCTGTTCCAATTGACACTGAAGAACGGACTGCCATTCCAATTGAGGCAGAGGGACAGGATGATGTTCCATTGACAGGGGAACCACAACAACCTTTCATTCATGTTAAGAAAGAAAAAGAGAATAAAGAGATCCAAACAGAGGCACCACCGTCAAGGGTAATTCGGGTTCTGAACTCCAAACAGTATAACAAAAAGGTTCAGGTAAAACTCCCGGCCTCTACGGCTCTTTGGAAAAAGGATCTGAAAACAAGAACCTTGCACAAGATGATGAAGCAAGCTCAGCAAGAAACTGAACAGCTGAGAGAACAAACAGTCCCTCGAGAGAAATATGAAGAGATGCAACAGCAACTTCGGGATATGAGTCAGTCCAAGAGCCAGGCCTTCGAAGGCTGGCGAAAGGAGCAAGAAAAGGTTGCCAAGGTAACTCGTCAATTAGATATTGTTGTTACATAGATGGACACTGTGTGTTCTTTGTATAATGACGTTCTAGCCTGTAGGGCCCCTGCTAAAAACTATGCTTTATTTTTTCTTGAACGATATTTACGATTAAAGATAAAAGCTGTCAGGGCGGGTGCCCCTATACAAATCAATACTGTTAATGATTTTATAGATTGTTGCAAGCATTATGGAATTAAGGTTCAAAGATTATTGTGTGAATTTTACTTGCATAACCTCGTGCTAGACCATGAAACTGATTTAAATCCTGGCCCTTTTGTTGGGGACATACAATTGCAAGCCTTCGTTTCATTCGGGGTTAATCAGCTAAAATGGCTCAGGGCTTATAACACTTTTCAGAGATAGGAAAATAGCCTAGACTTGTGGGTAAGAGCTGAGCCTAGAGACCCAGTGCTGTTATGGAGAGCACATAGGAACCTTATGAGAACCCCGGGTGTTATGGAGACATTAGGACCCATGCACGAGGACCTAATCCGACACAGTCTGGAATATTTTCTGACTATTAAAGACCTCGCCATCGATGCTGCAAAATTCCGATACCGGACTTCTAACCCAAACATCCAGCTCAGGGATCCGTTGAAATATGAAAATTTTGAGCTAGCTGCCAGCTGATTGAACCTTTATGGTGAGCGTATTTTGCAAGCAGGGCCATCCTGGTTAGGGTATCGATTTCGTAGTCCAATCATTTGGCACCCTGCACCCGGATATCATGCCTTGCATGAAATGCCTGAAGATCAAACAAATCAGTTCTTTGATGATCTAGTTGCTCATCACGGTTGTAGGCCTCCACACGAGGTTCCCTCTCCAGCCTATTCTCTTACCGCCTTGCATGTCAACTATAATGTTTTCATGAGGGCATGAAACAGGGTAAGCAGGGGGGTGTGTGGAGCACTGGAAAGGTATGTTTTTGACGAACAATTTAGTGACTTTTCAGTAAAAATTGTAACCCTTTCTGCATAATGAACTTAAAGAAATAAGGAATTTTAATAGAATGTGTGAGAATTAGTATGGAAAGCTTAATCACTGATAATTGTCATTTTTCTATGCAGGAAAAGGTGGAAACAAAGAGCTGTCGTCCAAAAAGAAAAGACAAAGGAGGAATAACTACTGTCCCTCTAGAAGGAAACCTGATGCAAACGAGATTGAACAGATCGAAGCAGAATGACCCAGGGAAGAAAGAAGGGTTACCGATCCGGCGGAACAAGCAAAGAAAAGTAAAGGATTAACGGCTTGGCGAATCCCTCAGGATCTTTGATCCTGAGGGGTCACTGTTTTGCTTATTTTTGTTACCTAGATACCTCCGCCATTACCTTTATAAAAAGGAACAGCACCGTTAAGCAAAGGGACTTTTTTTTATGTAATCTTAAGTTTAAAACTAAACTTTGATCATCGACTCTCACTGAGACTTGGTTAGCTGTACGTTTGTTGATGCGTTAATATAAAAGACTTGGTGTTTATTTCATCTCTGCGTCTGGAGTAATCTAAGGCAGTGTACCGTTGGAAGATAAGGGCCCAGCTCTGAAGGAAACTTGCTTTTATATCATTATAATTTGATTTTTGCGTGATTTGCTTATCTTTATTGCTCAGCAATCTCACATGATTTTTATATGCTATTCCATGCTCTGTTCCGACTAATTCATTAATAGTTTCTTCAGGAGATTTATGTAGTGACTCTGTATCATATGAGTGAATCCTTTCAGAGTTGATTGCATGTTATCAGTCTAAGCCGGCTATTTCTGTTACAGAGCATTTGTACTGAATATTACTGTTATTGGATTCGTGTGAAATCCCAATCATTGGAATCCGGAAGTAATGTTGTTCTATTTGGAAACATAGTCATATCTTCTTTAACCATCAGATTGCTATATTAGCATGGTGTGTGTATGTATGGTTGATGCTTGCTGTTCCATAATTTATTAGTAAAGTACATTCCATCCAATTTGCTTTAAGAGAGAAGATTGCTATTTTATTGCAGAATGTGAGTTTGGCTCAATAGAGCAAGTTTAGTTCTAACTCGCGAGACTTAGTTTATTTGATTCTTGTTCCATTTACTACTGTTCTATTTCAGACTTGTTGTTCCATTTCCTGTTTGCTGTTCCATTTTACTTTCTGCCGTTCTATTTACTTGCAATTGCTGCTTTGGTGTGAGAGAAGGTCTAAGGCTGTAGAGAGCCTCAGCTGTCGCTGCCTAGCTCCCAGACCTATGGTCCATGCTCTAATTTCCTTTCCATCAGTTTCTAGAGGGATGGGTTATCGCTTCCGCACCCTTGACTGATAAGCTGCCTTGTGTGATTTTATGCCTTTAAAGTAATCTAGTCTAGCATCCATTTACCCTTGTATTTTCTGAACACTGTACTACTAAGCATTACTCTGACGAATAGCCTCGGATTGAGATACTCTTTGCAATAACAAAGCGTTCCCGGATTGACTTATTAATGTGGCATAACTAGAGGTGAAAGAGACCCTTGTTACAGCTCTACAGTACACTTGGAACTCATTTACACTTCTTTTCCATCAATTTGAAACTAGTGCTCCCTTGTGTTTCCCTAACACCTGGCCATAACACTCCCTAGCATGTGTTCACGCCACACCTTGGCACTTGGCACATCTTGGTAGGCCTTAACACTTAGCATGTCTTGGCATGCCTAACATGCCTTGTATGTATCTAGCATGTGCTTTTACTTCCTAGCATTCCATGACACACCATGGCACTCCATAACTGTCATGCCCCCATCAATAACCTTACTTTTGTTTCAACTTGGTAACCCAACCAAGGCATTGGAAAAACAATTTTGTGCCCAACCAAAAGTCTCCCTTTGTTTGAAACTACTTTCTCTAGCCCCTTATCACAACCATAGTCTTGCCTCATGTAATTCCTATTATGAACATCTCCTAGCACATTTCGTCCTTGGGACACCTACAATTTGCTGACACTCCTTGGCACACACTCTTATTCGTTCATTTCCATGAATTTTGACCTAGTTCTCCCTTGTGATTCCCCGACACTCCCTAACACTCCTTAATATGAATTGAGATTGTTTGTCATGTGTTAGCATGTCTTTTCATTCCTTGGCATGCTCTAACACTGCTTAGTTATCATGCCCACACAACTACCCTTGCTTTTTTTTGGACTTGGGAACCCAACAAATTCCTTCCTTGACTACAACAACTTAACCAAGTTATAGTTACTACAACTATATTATGCCTTGTTTACCTAATAACTAACTATAACTCATCTTAGACTACTCATGTACAATTTCAACTTATCCCACTTAACAAGTTATTAGTTTCCAAGTCACGACCCACATCCAAATGTGGCCATAAAACAACTAAGAACCATAGTTTCCATCTTCATCCCTTGGAACTATGTGGCATGTGTTAACACCCCCTGTATTCCTTAACATGCTTTAGCATTCCCTATCACACCATACCACTCCTTGACCTGCCCTAAGAAGTACAATCCCCCATCTCCCAAAGTGAAAGAGAAATATTTTGTCCAACGGTGACGACTCCTCCCATCATTTCTGCAACCATCTCGACGGCCCCTACTAGCTTGATGAATCCGGTGCTAGACCTCACTATTACTACTTCTATGATCATTGATGGGGATTCCATAGAGTATAGATCAGATCAATCACAACTCCAGTTAGACACTACTCGATGATGCTGCCCTTAGGTATTTTCTCTTCATTTGTTTCTTTATCTTCTATTGTTAGCTTCATTTGGATTTGGGGAAAGATTGGAATACAACAGAACATGCAATCCATGTATATATGTTATTGAAATAAATTATAAGTTTGTGTGGCGAGGGTCATGTGTTAGATTCAACTTCTTCAATGAGTCCTAGAAGTCACTTCCCTTGGGTAGGTGACTTCAAGAACAAACAAAATATACTTTCCATTACAACAAATAATTGTCCATGGTTAGCTTGATAGGAAAAAGGGTATTGTAGGAAAGTCTTATGCATTTTTTATAGAATAATTAGATCCATAGATCAAATTCCATTTGTACATGTTGATGTAGAACTTTGATGGTGATGATAAAAATGTCTTGAAGTAAAAACTTAAAAAGTGTATTGAGCTTAGTTAACCCAATATGGGAGTGCCATAATTTTGCTAAAGTTCATGATTCTAAAAAATAAAAGACAACATATGAATATCCAAGATGAATGTTGAATCCATAATTTGAAGATGTATATGAATACACAAAGTATGTTCATGAATTTGAAAATAAGATTGCAAAAGTTTACAATTCTAAATGGATTGTAGGATAACCATTTTTTAGATTGAATATTGCATTTATAAGTAGTGAAATCATCATAAGTTTCCCCAGGAGTGCTAATATTTTCCATGGTAATCTGCTGAAGCTTCTCATCAATATTGAATGTTGTATATGTTGAAAATGGAAATAACAAATGCTAAAAATAGAAGTGCTAGAAATAACACTGCTATAAATAGTAGTTCAGGTACCAGTGCTAGACTAAGCAACAAGGAATGAAAAATGGAAGTGCTAAAAATAACATTGCTATTTTTAGCAGTTTGGATAAATTCCTATTTTAGTCAATCCTTAAACTAAAATAGTGAAGTAAAATTCAAATTTGATCTTAGCAGCTGTTTGCAAAAAATTTAATTAATTCATCTTAAGTTAATTAGTTAAGGAAAATCAAACATGAACTCTATGTGGGGACATGCAATAGTTTCTCCATTAATTAAGGAATATATCCATTAGTTAAAGAGACAAGTATGAGTTGTAATATTGAGTTGTAATTAGTTAGCTCAGTTAACTGAGTTAAGTCCAATTAGATTAATTCTAATAGTTTGTATAATTAATTGTGAGTTTAGTTTGTTAATGCTTGCATGCATGTAACTGCTACTCTCCAGATAAATGAATATTCTCTCATAAATAACTCATGCATGTCCATTCAGTCAGAGACCCAGTTGAGATCAGAGGAAGGGACAATGTACTATCCGTTGGAGGAATTTTTCTTATAAAGGAATCTCATCCATGTAGAAGGATTTATCTCCTTTAGGTTTATGCAGTAATTTCAGAGGTCAGAGTAGTGTGTGAGGGATTATTACAAACAGGTGGCATCTTGAGGACCCGGGAGAAACTGCACAAGGAAATAGGATTCTTGAAGGGTAGAGGAGAAGGTTTGTGAGAAGCCTTTGATTGTCTATGAGCAGCATAGGGATTGTACTAAGAGCTGGATAGCTTGTGAGCTAAAGCTTTATGTAATCTAGACAAATTTCCACTTATATGATAATACAGAGATTGGGGTTTTAGGCTGAGGCTTTCCCCAGGTTATTTCTTCTGTGTTATGTGTGATTGATTTCTCATTCTCAGTTATATGTTTTCTCTTGATCTTGCTCAATTCGATTAAGCTTCCACAAAGTGTTGTAGAACTAGATCTTGTATTGTATTTTAGTATATTGCATAATCTGTTGATCTACAGTGGGAATTTCTACATGGTATTAGAGTAAAGGTGATCAAGGTGAAGAACAATATACAAGAAAGAGAAGTTCGAATTTTGTGGTTCCTGAATATAGAAATTGAGTTCTTATCACATCTCAATTTCACCTATGGCATTCAGTGGTTTAAGACTCGAGTATGCCCTTGATGGCACCTCAAATTATATAGCCTGGAAGGATTGCATGGAGGTAGTATTAGAGGATAATGGTCTAAAGGACTTCATTGATCAAGAAGTATCCAAGATGACTAATGCTACTCAATTGGATGAATGGAAGAAATGTGTGGCTAGAGCAAGGAGAATCCTCCTGGAGGGAGTTCTATACCACATTGTCTCGAGCCTTCATGGGAAGGAGACACCATTTTTGATGTGGAGAACATTGAAAGATCTATATCAGAACATCAACGATCAAAGGAAGTTGGAGCTGAAAGACAAGCTTCATAAGATCAAGTGTGAAAAGGGCAACACGATCTCTACATATCTGAACAAGCTCACCACCTGCAAGGATGAGCTTGGAAGTGTAGGGAGCACGACCGCTGATGATGACATGGTGAGTCTTGCACTCGTCGATCTTCCTAAGAGCTGGCATAGCTACCAAGGCTCAGTAAATGGAAGAGAGAAACTACCAGATTGGGAACGACTTTGGTCAGATCTGATGCAGGAGGAGATACAGAGAAGCACTAGAGATGGATCTTCTTCATCCAAGGAAGATGAAGAAAATTGTGCCTTAGCGAGTAAGGCAAAGAAAAGAAAGGATAAGGATTCTCATCCCAAGTCCAATTCTTTCCATGGTGGGAAGAAGTTTGACAAATCGAAAGTGCGATGGTTTCGGTGTCATGAGGTGGGCCATTTTGCTACAAATTGTCCACTGAGGAAATCCAAGAAGGGATTCATGGAAGGATCAAAAGGTGAGGCACTGGCCTCATATTTCGAGTTGGATTTCACAATTTTTGCATGCATGGTTTCATCAATGGTGGGAAGTGGTTTGTTTCTTGATAGTGGAACTTCTTTCCACATGACCGATGATAAGATTTTGTTCAGTACCTTGGAGGAGAAAGATCTCCACATACTCATAGTGATGGGTAATGATGAAAAGTATAGTGTCTCAGGTGTAAGCAGGTTGTTTTTTAGAGGGATCATGGAGCTCGCATTACCTTCACTGATGTCAAGTATGTACCAGGACTGAAGAAAAATTTGGTGTCAATCACCATGCTAGAAGATAAGGGCTATGATGTAGTCTTCAGTAAGGGAAAGGTTTTCCTTTGACACATCACCACGAGACAGGTGAAGTAGATTGGTTCATGGTTCAAGATGCATGCAAAGCCTTGAGGACAAGGAAACTGATGGAGACTTGGTGGTTGAGAGGGAGAGTAAATTACCTCTCAACATGTAGTGTTAGAAGAAGTCTCAGAAAATTGTGGAGGAGCCACAGTTGGTGAAGCAGCTTCAGGAGCTTATGGAGCAGTCATAACTAGAGAAGTCGAGAGGAGACCAAGTGGAGGCATCCACTCATGTAGAGACCTTCAGTAGAAAGAAATTTTGAGCCAAGTGGGCAGAGGGATCACATGCATCCATACCTCTAGGTCAGAGGTGGGGTGATGTGGAGTGACAGTCCCAAGAAGGCTAGAATAGGGGCAAGATCATTGAGGTACCCAACCTCTTTGATTAGACCTTGCTATGAGAGCCCCAACGAGGAGTAGCAGTACTGGATGAGTGGGTAGAGATAGATGTGGGTGGAGCGACAGAGGAAGCTTCAACACCAGAGGATGTTTCTAGCCCAACAGGGAGGTCACTTGGGAGATCAGTTACTTACTTCTCAGTAACTGTGATGCAGTGTTGGGAGATAGGACCAACAGAAACACAGATGTAGCAGTAGGAATCAGTGTGATTGATGCAGTCAGAGATCAAAGTGATAGAGGCTAGAGCAATCAGATACTCAAGAGCACAGAGGTGCAGAGTTTTCAGTTGACAGAGGAAATAGCAGTCAGATACTGAAAAGCACGGAGGTGCAGAGTTTTCAGTCGACAGAGGCAATAGCAGTCAGAGACTTTGATGACAGAGGCATCATTCTGATTCAGGTTGGATATTTTTTTTTCTAGAGTTGTTGTAGCAATAACACTTGGGAGAAGTGTTGCATGCAGAACATTCCAAAGGTTCAGAATCGGGTTCGAGTTGAATGCCTTTCTTGTTGAGAGGGAGTGTTGAAAATGGAAAAAAGAAATTCTAAAAATAGAAGTGTTAAAAATAGCACTGCTATAAATAGCAGTTCAGGTACCAATGCTGGACTAAGCAACAAGGAATGAAAAATAGAAGTGCTAAAAATAGCGTTGCTATTTTTAGCAGTTTGGGATAGATTCCTATTTTAGTCAGTCCCTAAACTAAATAGTGAAGTAAAATTTGAATTTGATCTTAGCAGCTATTTGTAAAATAATTAATTAATTCATCTTGAGTTACTTAGTTAAGGAAAATCAAACATGAACTCTATGTGGGGACATGCAACATTTTCTCCATTAATTGAGGAATTTATCCATTAGTTAAAGAGATAAGGATGAGTTGTAATTAGTTAGCTCAGTTAACCGAGTTAAGTCCAGTTAGATTAATTCTAATAGTTTGTAGAATTAATTATGAGTTCAGTTATTTAATGCTTGCATGCATGTAACTGCTGCTCTCCAGATAACTGAATATTCTCTCATAAATAACTCATGCATGTTAATTCAGTCAGAGACCCAGTCGAGATAAGAGGAAGGGACAATGTACTATCAGTTGGAGGATTTTTTCCTATAAAGGAATCTCATCCATGCAGAATGATTTATCTCCTTCAGGTTTGTGCAGTTATTTCAGAGGTCAGAGCAGTGTGTGAGGGATTATTACACACAGGTGGCAGCTTGAGGACCCAGGAGAAACTGTCCAAGGAAATAGGAGGCTTGGAGGGCATAGGAGAAGGTTTGTGAGAAGCCTTTGATTGTCTATGAGAAACAAAGGGATTGTATTGAGAGTTGGATAGCTTGTGAGCTAAAGATTTGTGTAATCCGGACATATTTCCACTTGTATGGTAATACAGAGATTGGGGTTTTAGGCTAAGGCTTTCCCTGGGTTATTTCTTCTGTGTTATGTGTGATTGATTTCTCATTCTCAGTTATATGTGTTCTCTTGATCTTGCTCAATTCAATTAAGCTTCCGCAAAGTGTTCTAGAAGTAGATCTTGTATCGTGTTTTAGTATATTGCATAATCTATTGATCTACAGTGGGAATTTCTACAATATAATGATGGAATCTCTTGCTCTTCAGCTCCAAAAATGCACTATTGTTCAATTTTTATAGTTAGGTTGATGTCAAACCCTATAGTACAATAAGCCCCTGATTATTTGTGTGGACCCAATGTTTGGTCAAAATGTTTGATTGGTCTCCAATTCGTATGTTCTTTGATATGAAAATCCTATAATTAAATCATCATGGAGGAGCATATATGAAGAATTTGTTGTAGAGATGCTAGAATGTTTCTACAATGAATAACTAGTGGTTGGTTATTATAGTGGTGAAATATTAATTGAAGCAATATTATTTTATGCCCAATGTTAATGGTAGATATTCCTTAGTTGGAATTATGAGTTTTCAACATGGAGGACATTATGATGTTGTAGACATAATAGAGAGTTTTGGACTTTCATCCAAAAACATGGTAATGATATTCCTTGTGGTAGAAATGGTGATTGATTGGAGATGGATAAACAAGGTACACCTTTTATTATATTGAATCAAAACCAATACCATGTGGAAAGATGAATTGCATCTTATATTTGGAGGAAATATAACATGTTGTGTGTAGATTATGTATATTGTTCATTGATGTTTTTGAGCTTGATCTTAGCTAGAGTTGCTACTTAGGAAGAGTATTGTAATAACATGCGACATTATAAAAGCTTGTACTTATTCCCTGCATGATATGAATCATGTAAATAGTATGTAACCATATCTAACTATGTATTATGTAAAGGGAATATCATTGTATGACTCTTGTAATAAGGCATACCCATTATCCATGTGTCCCTGATGATCGAGATAACTTGTTTAATATAGTATAAAACCTTTGATAGAGTATGGACCATGTTTCAGTTGAATTCTCTATGAGTGAATTATGTTGGTTATAAACTCTATGGGGCATGATAGGTATAAAATATTGAAGATTCTTGTACATTTAGGTGGAGTTCATCGAGAATATGAACTAACCATGTACTTGAAGGAATTCTTAGTGGGTTAGTAGCTACAATAGTTAGGTACCCATGTGTTTTGGTGAATTGCGACTCCACCAAGTATTGTGGTCCTGTAAACTTTCTGGAAAACATTGTGTTTATTTACTCCCCAAGAGTATGATTGTAAAACACAAGCTTGAATTGATGTGGGATGGAAATAAGATAATAATGAGAACAGTTAGAGGTTGTAGGATATAATGTCCTTTAAATTTATTGTAAAACTATATAGATGGCAAATCTATATTGTTGTTGTTGTATTAATACAATTCAAGTGCCTAATAAATATATTAGTTGGCTGCGCTGAGGTAATAAGGATGTTTTGAATCTCTTAAATCCTTTTTCCTGAAGGAGAAAAGGTACCCACTCGCTCGTATCTCCAAACACATACCTCTAAACTATTTCTATTTATTTCTTGTATGATTTATCTTATCAGTAAAGTTAGAAATTACCACTTGAACAAAACGCCTACTTCATATACCAATGCGAGATATTTTGATTTTATTCTTCTACTTTTGACATGACAGTGAATTTGGTAGAAAATAAGTTTTAGGGCAATTAAACTTTATCTGTTTGCAATGTCGTGACAACTGACACATCTCCATGGGTTGTTTGATAGATTGGAATGAGAATAAAGTCATAAGCACAATTATTGGGAGTTAGATTCTGATAAACCATAATAAGTAACAAAGGTGTATTCATAAATAAGCATGATATGAGCTTGAAAGTGTTCTCTGTTAGCACCTAGATCTACCTCAGGTTGAAGGAAGGTAGGTCTAGGGTAACATCAAACCACGCTTAACCTGGTAGCTAGCCCTACCAGGTCGGGAGAGGGGTCTCTCCTTGTCAATCTCAATTGAGATGAGTGAAATGAATATGGATTTAAGGCTAGGTATAGTAGCTCGAAGGATTTGATTGGATTTGTTTTGGGACGAAAACAACAAGAGAAAGGGTGATTGGACTATGGAATCGATGTCAGTTTCTGCTAGCAAACCTAGAGAAAATTAAGTACCATGTTCAGAAAGATAAAGATTGTGAATGTGAATAGCACAAGGTAGAAAGATCGCTGCCCTGCAAGCATCAAAAAAGAATGGATCTGCAGCAGCAAATTTAGATGAAAGAGAATAATGATGTTGCTCAACAGAGCATCTAGCAAAGGATGAATTCTGCTAAGACAACCATTACAACTAACAGCAAAATCATCATGAAAGGAGCATCATTACAGATGAATTCCTAACATATCATTTAGAAAATGCTGAAACATAGCCCAAAAAACATTAGGTGTAAGTGAATTACATGACAAAGATACAAAACAATAATATCGTGATGGATCCCAGGTCCAAATGGCAGAAAACTGCTTTATTAAAATGATATGCAGGAAAATTTTACATAATTCCAAGCAACCTCTTTGCTACCAAAATTGAACCTCTACACTATGAAAATCATAAAATATATACATTTTCTCATCCTTGTACTAATGGAATTGAGCTCAACCATCTTCTTCAAAATAGAATCAGTTACATTAAACTTGGACCAAATTTCTGAAAATAGGTGTTGAAGATGAACTCGTATCTCCTAAACCATAGCACCTGTTACCAAATTGAAAGAGGTTTTTGTAAATACGATCATGTTTGAGAAAATCCTCTCTCAAATTTTGGAATTTCATTTCCAGTTGCTCACAATCTATGCCACAAAATCATATCTAAAACAGAAAATCATTAAAAATTTAAATCTGTGAAAATGAGCTATAAAGATCTAGTCACATATCCAAATTCACGACACCTATGAATACAATGAAAGAATTTCTTGTTATATGGCTCGTGGTTAACAAAAACCTTCTTGGGATTTTTAAAATTAATTTCCATCTGTTGTAAAATGGCACCACACTATAATGACTAAAACAGTAAAATAAATAAAAAATTTGCTTTGTTTTAATGTAGGCTCCAAATATCACTATATATCTCCCACAGAGTAGCACCTGTGCATAAACTGAAGGAGGCTTTTGTTATTTGGTATGTGATGGACAAAAACCTCTTTCACTTTTGAAAAATTCCTTACCATTATTTCAGAAATTGATCTTGTACTAAATTTGTCATTGTTTGCAGCAATTGACCTCAAAACATGCATAACTAAGAATCACATATTCATTTCGATCATATCTTCTAATCCGGGAGCCAGTTACGGGAGTGTGATATACCATTGGAAATATCTTTCTGAGATGCTCCTGATGAACACACTTGTGACATGTTTTTTTTTGCTGAATATCATGTGCAAAATATCTAACCAAAACCAGAAATAGTAAGAGCTCATATTGATCCCTGTGACAGGCTGCGAAGAGTGGAACTAACACTCTCTATGCTATGATCACAATATGGAAGTGTTGCACCTTTCCACATGGCCTTGCAAGGAGTGGATCTTGCTTTCGTCTATAGGCTTAATTATGTTTTCAAGAAGTGTTGGGTTCTCTCGTTTTCTAGGTTGGTTTTTTCTTCCTTGGATGAAATTGAAAATTAATTTGTTTTCATTGCTTCCACTTTTAGAAAACAGTAAAATAAATAAAAAATTTGCTTTGTTTTAATGTAGGCTCCAAATATCACTATATATCTCCCACATAGTAGCACCTGTGCATAAATTGAAGGAGGATTTTGTTATTTGGTATGTGATGGACAAAAACCTCTTTCACTTTTGAAAAATTCCTTACCATTATTTCAGAAATTGATCTTGTACTAAATTTTTTATTGTTTGCAGCAATTGACCTCAAAACATGCATAACCAAGAATCACATATTCATTTCGATCATATCTTCTAATCCGGGAGCCAGTTACGGGAGTGTGATATACCGTTGGAAAGATCTTTCTGAGATGCTTCTGATGAACACACTTGTGACATGTTTTTTTTTGCTGAATATCATGTGCAAAATATCTGACCAAAACCAAAAATAGTAAGAGCTCATATTGATCCCTGGTGACAGGCTGCGAAGACTGGAACTAACACTCTCTACGCTATGATCACAATATGGAAGTGTTGCACCTTTCCACATGGCCTTGCAAGGAGTGGATCTTGTTTTCATCTATAGGCTTAATTATGTTTTCAAGAAGTGTTGGGTTCTCTCGTTTTCTAGGTTGGTTTTTTCTTCCTTGGATGAAATGGAAAATTAATTTGTTTTCATTGCTTCCACTTTTAGAAAATGCAAGGACTGAGTGAAGTTAAAAATTTACTAAACCCATTATCCCCACCTAACTATGTCTTACTACTAATTGTGTCTTCAAATTAGTGGCAGTCTAGTTTGAAACTTATTGACATCCTACTCTGCACTTTAGTAACAAACAATTTGCAATAATATTCATTTTACAAGCTATACGTTGTTGTATATGATAAGAGGTTAAGTATATTCAGAAGTGCAATGTTAATGTAAGTCTTCAATGTTGTCAACAATGGATCTTGTAAGATAAGTGGCAGGGTTAGTGATATTTTCCCACCGAGGTTGGAATCCCCTCACACATATTTTACCTTCGTAGATTGCATCGCTATGGTAGTGGGTCCTCTTAAGAGTTTGTAGACATAGGCATAAATCCTTGGTAACTTTGGAAGAAGTGATACCCTCATTCAAGGTTTACCGTTTAGCAGTCACCAATGTTGTTCATGATTTAGTTGTAGAAATAAGAGGGGAAACAATGTTTAATTTGATAGGTGATGTTGTCTCTGTAGCGATGTGGGTCACACAGTTCTCCATATGTGATTCGGATTTAAACAAGAACGCAACAAATTACAGAGATAACCATATACACAAAGATGCAGCGGAAATAATACTTCATTCCATTAATGGAAAATACTGAAATATGCTTACAACCAGAAATGGAAATAAACCAGCTAGGGCGATGGTAGCTTATCTCTGAGAAGAGATGTGATGGCTACATGCCTCTGAACTGTATTACAATGAGGCTCGAAGGCCTATTTATTGTTGAGAAACAATGGAAACCCCTTAACATTCCAAAACCTAACCCTAGGAGATGAAACGCCAAACTGTGGGCCCCGTTTGGGGTAAATTGGTACATCAACTTCCTGGGGTCGTAACTTTGGCATATGATCTCCGTTTGACGCGTACAATAGCTCATTAGAAAGATCTATTCGAGCACTATCATTGTTGGAACAGGCAACATCGATCCATTCCATGGACCCATGTTGCCCTTGGATTCCCCAAAAAACGTCGTTTAGGGCCTCAAAATGGCTCCGGAAGTTCAGGACCTGAAAAACTGCTAAAAATAGTAAGTTGTGCTACAATTAAGGAAACTGAAAATGCTGAGAAAGACAATGGTGGGGGTCCAGGTGGACTTGGCAGGTGGCCACCAATATCCACCTGGATCATTCCTCCCCCCTTAGGAAGCAATGGTCCCCATTGCGTTGAGCTCCTCCATGAGATGAGGAAACTTCTGCTGAACTTGTTCCCTGGTGAGACACTTGCCTTGCTGAAGGAGTTGGCCTGCTTTGACAACTCGATACAGTTGGATATTCTGTTGGCGAGTGTTCTTGATCTGTGTGTCCATGATCCGATCAGTTGCTGCTTGTTCCATGCAGTCGGGATTTAATTCTGTGGGTTTGAGCTGTTCTGCAATGTCAGATGTGTCTAGCAATGGTGGAAAGTATGGCCGAAGGCGGTCCACATTGAACACTGGGTGCAGGCCAAGGAATGGGGGAATGCTGAGCTCAAATGCATTGTCTCCCATAGCCTTAGTAATGGTGTAAGGACCATATCGGAGTGGTCTCAATTTCCGATAGGCTCTAGTAAGGCGTTCATTTTGCAAATGCAACCAGACTTTGTCGCCCACCTGAAACTTGTGTGGCGCCTGGTGTTGATCATGTCGCTGCTTGTACTTGGCATCTGATTTCTCAAGAATGTCATGGACCTGCTGGCGAATATGTTGGATGCGCTCAATGAAGCTGGTGGCCTTATCTGTTTCGGACTGGACATGAGTTGAATTCATGTGAGTAGCTGCAAGTGGCATGGCCACATCAATGGGGCATAGTGGCTGGAATCCCAAACCCACCTGAAAAGGGCTATGGCCAGTGGAGCTGTGAAGAGCTCGGTTGTAGCTGCGCTAAACATAGGGGAGGCTCTCGTCCCATGTGCGTGGATGCTTTGAGTTATACATGCGCAGAATGTGCACAATCATCCTGTTGACAACCTCTGTCTGGCCATCAGTTTGAGGATGGAAGGCTGTGGACTTCGTGAGTTTGGTGTCCAGCATTGACCAGAGACTGGACCAAAATGTGTTGAGAAACCGACTGTCCCGATCTAAGATGATAGACTGTGGGATCCCAAAGTGCACCCACACTCGTTCAAAGAAGAGTTTAGCAGTGGCTTCTGCTGTGATATTCTTCTTGCAAGCCACCATAATGGCCATCTTCGAGAACCTGTCGACGACCACAAAAACATAGTTATGCTTAGTGGAAGGAAGGCCTGACATGTAATCCATGGAGATGGATTCCCAAGGTCGACTAGGGGTAGGCAACGGGGTATAGAGGTCGTGCTTCTTAATGGTCGGTTTGGCAATGGCACAGGCAGTACATGATCGGATGTACTTCCCAACATCCTGTCGAAGATTCGGCCAATAGAAATAATTTTGCAGTACTGCCACTGTTTTCTCGACCCCAAAATGCCCAGCAGCCTGACTGTAGTGTGCTTCCCAAATCATCTTGGCACGCTCGCTTGAAGGAACACAAAGGTTACCGAGGTGGCATAATAGGGCATCCTGGAAGTGAAAATCTGCAACATGTCGACCCTCCAAGAGTGTCTGGTATGTGTGGCCGAATTCTGGGTCGCTTTTGTAGAGAAGTGGCCAATCAGAAGTCTCGTGCCCACAAGAGTTGAGCACGGTGGTTAGTGCCATGATCGGTGGCCGACTGAGGCAATCTACAACATTATTGGTGCTGCCCTTTTTATACTTGATATTCAAGTGAAACTGTTGCAGGTATGTAGACCACTTCTGATGGCGATCATTCTGCAATTTCCCTTGGGTCTGTATGAACTGCAGAGGTCGGTGGTCTGTGTGGATGATCGTTTCCTTCCCCAACATGTAATGCTTCCATTGTCGGCAGGCCTGTACAATGGAATACATCTCTTTATCATAAGTGGGGTACTTCCGGACTGTGTCTGAAAGTGTTTCACTGTGATATGCCACTGGATGTCCATGTTCAGTAAGGACTGCCCCAATAGCATAGTCAGAGGCATCTGTCTCGACCTCAAATGGTTGTTGTAAATCTGGTAACGCGAGCACTGGTGTCGTGCAGAGGCGATCCTTCAACTCCCTGAATGCCTTCTTTTAAGATTCAGACCAAAAGAATTTTGCTTTCGCCCCGCCCTTGGTGACTTGACTCAAGGGCCAAGAAATATGAGAAAACCCCAACACAAACCTGCGGTAGAAGTTGGCAAGGCCTAGAAAGCTGCGAAGCTCTGTTAGAGTGGTTGGAGAGGGCCAATCCCGAATGACTTGGATCTTGGCTGGATCGACATGCAACCCCTGTTCATCAATGATGTATCCCAGATACTGAACCTGGGTCATGCCAAAAGTGAATTTCTCCAAATTGGCACATAGCTTGTGTTGCCGCAGTGTTTGGAGAACCTGTCGGATGTGGTGGAGGTGCTCTTCCCAACTCTGGCTAAAGATCAGAATGTCATCCAAGTATACTACTACAAAGGAGTTGGTGAATGGCCGCAAGATGTCATCCATTAGCCTCATAAAGGTTGCAGGAGCATTCGTCAATCCGAAAGGCATGACCAACCATTCGAAGAGGCCCTCCTTGGATTTGAAGGCAGTCTTCCACACATCGGAGGGTTCGATTGGTACTTGGTGATATCCTGACTTCAGATCGATCTTGCTGAAATATTTCGTCCCCTTTAGTTGGTCTAGGAGGTCATCAATCCGCGGGATCGGGTGCCTATTACGGACAGTGATCTTGTTCAGCGCCCGATAGTCAATACAGAGTCTCCACATCCCATCCTTCTTCTGTACCAACAGGGCGATGAACTCGGACGGATGTGACCTTTCTGCAGGAGCTCCTGAATCTGCCTCTTGATTTCATCGTTCTCCAAAATGGAGCGCCGATAAATTGGTCCATTAGGTAGCGGCGCACCTGGGGTCAGATCGATGGAGTGCTTGACTTGACAGTGCAGAGGAACCCCTGCCGGGGAGGTGAAGATGTCCTCGTACTCCTCCACAACCTTGTCCATCTGTAGTTGTCGTGTAGAGGGACCCCGTTTGGAGGCCGCGGCCACTGTCTTCTTCTTTCCTTGAGGGCGTATCATCAGGAAAACAAATTTCCTGGTTTTGGAAATGATCTTACTGCATTGTTTTGCAGTAATCAAAGAGATGGCGGCAGGTGGTGCTACCTCTGGTATCCTGAACAACTTATTTCCCAATGTAATAATAACAGCACGGGGCCTTGATTCATACACAGCATGTCGCTTCCACAAGTATGGTTTTCCTAGTAATACATCACAAACTTCAAGGGGAGCAATGTCACACAATACCTCATCCGTGAAGGGCTTGATGTTGTACGGAAGGCGACACTGCTGGCTCACGCGAAGATCTCGTCCTTGGTGGAGCCACCCGATGGTGTATGGTTGTGGATGTGCTGTGGTCGGTAAGCCCAACCGCTTCACGACCTCTACCGAAATGAGGTTCTTTTGACTCCCTCTATCAACAATGAACTGTATTGGGGAGACCTTTACCCACATCTGGGAGTGGAAGAGACGCTCCTCCTCCTCTGGATCTTCAGGTTCATTTTTCTGGATCTTCGTGGTAGTAGCAGTGGCGCTGGGATCCGCATCAATGATCTGCTTCCCTTTTTCATACCCCTTATCGGGTTCTGACTCAGAGTCAGAACATGCATCTGATTCTGAAACCTTTAGCTCAGCCACCAGTGACTGCTTGGCCCGACACTCACTTGTGTTGTGAGTGGAGCTCTTATGGAACTCGCACCATTTTCCAGTGTCCTTTCTCGGCTTCACGGGGCTGTTCTTTGCTTGCAGCTTCGGCTGGTTGTCTTGGGCTGTCCCGCCTTGGCTTTGTCCTTTGTTCTGTGGTTTAGGGGCACCTTTCCCCTGCTTTGGATTCGCAGATCCAAAGTCTCGCTTCTTTTGTTTAAACTTCTGCTCAACCTTGACGGCATATCGGTATGCTGCACCGAGCGAGGGGATGTTTAGGAATTGTATTTCTTCCTGGATGTACTTGTGCAGGCAGCCACGGTATTTGAGTATCAAATGTTGCTCTGAATCCTTGATACCCAACTTTGTGCGAAGGGTATGGAAAAGATTGGTGAACTCCAGCACATCTTGGTCCCTTCCCTGCCGCAGCATGGTCCACTTTATGTATTCATCCTCATAGCTTCCGACAGGGTAGTACTGCTCCTTGATGGCATCCCGGAACGAATCCCAGGTGGGTGTGGCTGAAAATAGTGAGCCAGTACTTTCATCCTTCTGCTCGCAGTAGGTTTCCCACCAGTCCTTGACGTGGGGGGCTGCTTTGAGAAGAGCAAAAACAATCTTTTCCTGACTCGAAAATTCATGAACAGAAAAATAACCCTCTAGCAGATTTAACCATTTATCTATGGCATCTGCGTCTATCTGACCCTTGAATATGGGGATTTCAAAATTAACTTGTACCTTAAAGGGTGTGGCGTTTCCAAAGTAGCTGCTGGAAGCCGATGCGTTGCTTCTAGGTAGCCGTTGAAGGATCTGGGCAAAGCTGTCCATCATCGCGTTCCGTTGTCGCTCGAGGGCTTCTTCGAGCAAGATTTTGATGGGATCTCCTGCCCCCTCGTCTTTCTTCTCGTCAGCCATGGGAGGCCGTCGGGATTTGCGAGGCTGGTCTTGCAAAGGTTCAACCAGTTCAAGCCCTAACTCCTTATATTCCGACCTTGTTGGGGACATGCAAAGAAAAACAAAGAAAAAGCAGACCGCTCTGATACCACTGATCCGGATTTAAACAGGAACGCAACAAATTACAGAGATAACCATATACACAAAGATGCAGCGGAAATAATACTTCATTCCATTAATGGAAAATACTGAAATATGCTTACAACCAGAAATGGAAATAAACCAGCTAGGGCGATGGTAGCTTATCTCTGAGAAGAGATGTGATGGCTACATGCCTCTGAACTGTATTACAATGAAGGTCGAAGACCTATTTATTGTTGAGAAACAATGGAAACCCCTTAACATTCCAAAACCTAACCCTAGGAGATGAAACGCCAAACTATGGGCCCTGTTTGGGGTAAATTGGCACATCAACTTCCCGGGGTCGTAACTTTGGCATATGATCTCCTTTTGACGCGTACAATAGCTCATTAGAAATATATATCCGAGCACTATCATTGTTGGAACGGGCAACATCGGTCCATTCCATGGACCGATGTTGCCCCCGGATTCCCCAAAAAACGTCGTTTAGGGCCTCAAAACGGCTCCGGAAGTTCAGGACTCGAAAAACTGCTAAAAATAGTAAGTTGTGCTACAATTAAGGAAACTGAAAATGCTGAGAAAGACAATGGTGGGGGTCCAGGTGGACTTGGTAGGTGGCCACCAATATCCACCTGGATCAATATGTGTTGTTGGTTTTATCCATAATTACTTACCACCAATTTCGCTTTCCGGCTATTGTATTAGAATTTATAAACATATAAACACATAATATGAATTTATAAGGACATTTTGATGGTCAAAGGAAATTCCAGACTTCTACAGTAAGTTTTTAGCATGATATTCTCCTCTCTCCCATGGTTTGAATCCCCTAAGGACATATTTCACCCCTTGTGGGTTGCCTCGTTGTCTTGTTTGTGGTAGAGGCCATCTCAAGACATTGGGGACACGTGCAAGCCTTTGGTTACTTTGGTAGAGTACATAGCTCCATCCATGCCTGAAATTTGGTGGGTACCCTAGCTTTACTTGGTCAAATACATGAGTGATTTGTCCATATTTGTTTTAAATGGTGTTCTTATCATGTCACTTATTTTATTGTGTCACATTTCCTTCTTTTCCCCAAGCCAATTTTAAGGATAGGGTAATTTATATGGTGGTTAATATTGACTTAATGCTACATTAATGTCATTTATAGGTGATTATTTAGTTTAATATGTTGGTGGTTATTGTTAGTGCTATGAAAATTTCAAGCCCTAGGTGATTAATGTCATTATGATCTCAAGCAAACACATATGTTAACTTAGGAAAAAATAAGGCACTCTCACAAAGAGATTAATGAAAGTTGAGATGAAAAAATAGTTTAAAGAGAGTTTCCACATTAGAGGAGGTTATATGAGGTTGAAAATTAACAATTTAGGTATAACATATAACGAAAGGCATGAAAAATAAAAAACTTCATCAAATTTTCACTTGATGGGCAGAGCGAATTTGAAATTCTAGACCTGGTCGGAAGCTCTGCATGGAGTTTCCCAGATGGGTCATGCCATTCAATTCAATGGTCCCATTCATAAGACTACCGGTTTTCCTCAAGTCATACTAACCATTGCACCCTTTTATGTCAAACTCTAGTATCGCATTGCCCAGTTTTGAATATTTCCATTTTATTTCTATAATGTAATGGTTGCCTATATCTCATCTCAATTACCAGTAAAGGAAGGAACCCTTTCCATTTCAATTGTATTATATAATGCTATGAATACCTATAACTCATATCACTTAAAGAATGACATATATTTTGTGGTTGTGTAGGTGATTAACATTAAATCTAGAGCGATATAGAATGTAGTTCAGGCGTTAGGGTTTACACTTTGGGCGCCCCATATCAATATATTAAGAGATCCTCGATGGGGATGGGTTCAAGAAACTTCGGCAGAAGATCCCCTGATATATAGTAGGTACTATGTTGCCTATGTTAAGGGATTATAGGGTGATCCCCTTTCTTCCTCTTCTAAGACAAATGTTTTCTCTGCTACTCATTTCAGAGCTTCTGCTTGCTGCAAGCATTTCACAGCTTACGACATGGATAACTAAGAGGGCCATACTCGATTCTCTTTCGATGCTCTGGTAAAACTCTATTACCAACTCTACATTTCTATATTTTCTCTTTTTTTTCATGTAATGATGTATTAGCCTTTAGGGCAAGGATAGATATAGTCTCTGATGGCCTCCAAGCTACAGGGTTTTATGTTGGTCAATACACCTAGTGTGCACCATTACCCACTTAGGTCAGTCATACTGTGATCAGGCATTACAGTCCGCCAGACGTAAGAATACATCTCTCTCACTATGGAATACACCTCCATTGTTTACATGTCCACATGTTCAGTGGTATGGAGGACTATATTTATCCTCCTTAAACTTTTACCAACATAATGGTTTATTTGTTATAGTTTTCAAATTTAGTGCATCCACTAGGGAACACCATCATCATTCCCTCTAAATTTAGCATATATTAAGGATCTAACTACCTTGTTTTCTAGCCTTGGAACTACAACAATCAAAACCCTTTATAGTATCCTTAACAGATGATTTCATACAGTCCATTGGAATTGTTTTTACCACTATAAAATACTCCTATTAAGTGACAATGTCGATTAAAATATACATTGTAAACTACAATGTTTAGCTTTACCTAGTGTTGAAAATCTCCCCAAATACTTGCTTCTCTATATGCAACCAGGTTTAATGGTAAAGTTCCACTATGCATATCTGGGTTCACACAAATTGCTAAGGTTAGCAACTAGAAGTTGGATTTGAATGGGTTTGTGCTAATTCAAGAGAGTTTTTTAATTTAATGTTTTTGAGCAGGTGAGAAAACAAGACTTGTTGGATACATATCAACCGTCATTCAAGAGCTGTGTGGAGCAAGGGTGTGCCAGTGTTATCATGTGCTCTTTCAACAACCTTAATGGAGTCCCAACGTGTGGTGATTCCAACCCTCTCACTAGCACTGCCAGACATGACAGGGGATTTTAGGGGTAATGTTTCCTCAGATGTGTTAGATGTAGAGTATAATTGTTTGGAGTGAATGACACTTCTTTGATATGAATTTTCTCCTTTAGTTACATCACAACATACTCTAATGTTTTTGCCAGTATTTACACTTCTCATCAGTATACACTGACTGCAGAAGATGTTGTAGCAGACGTTTTGAAAGAAGGTAAATACCTATATAAACATTTAAGCATACAAATGCTTATAAAATAACATACTCATTTTTATTCTGAAAGCAAGAAAATGCATAAAAGTTAGTTTAATAGACACCCATCTTATATTCTGAAACCATCAAGACAGATATATCTTAACTTAGGAGTTAGATTTGATATACACTTGGAGATTCTGAAGTTAGAGGTTGCATATTGTCAATCCCAATCTACGACCACTTTGTTTTAAAGAGATGTTTCTCTAACTCAAGGTATGCACCCTTGAGCTTCACAACCTCCAACAATATACATAAAATTATAGAAAATAGGTAAGTGCATATACATCAGGATAGACCCATTTTAACTTAGGTTTGATATACATTTCGAGGTTGTGAAGCTAAATCTTACATATATACAACCCCAGGGGCCACTGAATTAATAATAATTTTTTGTCAACTCAAGATACGCATCTTTGATCTTCCAAACCTCATGTTGCATATCGCACTTGGGTCTGTGTGGTGGCCATATTTCAATACATCCAATAAACATTTAAAACAATGCACCTTTATAAGCCAAAACAAAGTGGTAAAGAACCTATCTCTAGTTTCAATCATCCATCAATTTTATTTTAGAAATCCTTACCTTCAGTTGAATTTTTTCTCTATAATAGGAGTACCACATGGTTATTGATAAGATGATGGCTTCTTCTTCTGATAGTAGTATTAACACATTTCTTTTGTCATGAATGGATGTCGAATGTGGAAGTTATTTGCGAAAATACACAATGTCAGCAATAACAAAAGGAAAAGTGAATGAATCAGATGTTGACAGAGCCCTTCACAATTTTTTCTCTGTGTGCATGTGTCTTGGGATTTTTGATATTGATCTCAACCATCAACTGGAGGGAAAACTTAAAATGCAGGTTGCGAACTCTACTGAACATAAAATATTGCCATTTCAAGCTGCAAGGTAGGGTATTATGCTTCTTAAGAACAACAAAAATGTCTTCCCTTGTTGAAAACATGAACCAAGTAATTGGATGTCATTGGGAATAGTGCCAACAATGCAACTACTCTCCTAGGAAACTACTATGGTTAGTCTCCCTAGACAAAAAAAATTCATAAATACTTGTTTCATTATGCAATCTACACACGTGAATCATTCATAAATAGTTATTTCATTCTGCAATCTAAATACATGTGACCATATTTGTAGGTAGTGAAAAGTACATAGGCTCTCTCCTACTATTTGTGAATGTCTAGATCCTCCACGTCACACCATAACACCGTTTGACGACCTGTAGGGATATGTTGGGGACACTTTGTATTACTCCGAGTATGAGGACCTAGCATGCATTTCTAACAATTTGTTCAGTGAAGTTGTAGAGATTTCAAAGAAAGTGGATGAAGTGGTTGTACTTATTGGCTTAGACCAAACCCAAGAAAATGAGGAACGAGACTGAATAAAATTGACTCTACTAGGCCAACAAGAGAAATTAGTGTATCAAGTTTCCTATGCTGCCAAAATACATGTGGTGCTTGTCATCCTCTCTAGCGGGCCAGTGAATGTGTCGTTTATAGTAAATGATCATCAAATATCCATCATTATTTGGGTAGGCTAACCTAGTCTGGTTGGTAGTGAGGCACTTGCAGAGATTATTTTTGGTGACTACAATCCAGGTATTTTATCATCCCATCCATTTATTGTTGTTTCAAAGCATACTATTGTGATTTTATACTTCAACACTATTCCTTTTCCCATCATTCACATGGTTCAACTATTATTTTATGTTATATCTTTGGTTTGATAAGTGAAATTTGTTATGAGAGACATCATCATACATAAACAAAGAAGGCCATGGTAGCAATGAAAGTGTTTGGTTTTCATTTCTATCAGAAAGGTAGCTCTCCAAAGGGTCTCTAAGTTCTTAAATTTAGTCCTCCCCATTTGTTGCAATTTTAATTAGAGTGGTTTGCTGATCTATGTGCTAAGGGATGCTATTTTTACAAAACAATGCTACATGTACTCATAGGATCCTGCCAGTGGAAATTAGAGTTCTCTTAAAAATAGGGGAAACATATTATTTTTGGAAACCCATCTATTCACACACGGTATTCCAATTTTCTAAATAGTAGCCATCCCCTTTACCATGAGCAATCCAGGTTTTCCATAAAATTTGATGAGACTATAACCTTATGTTAAATTGTCTAAATTTCTTGGCAAGAAGAGTCGATAAACTTTAAAAACATAGATTTAGGCCCTCATGGGCTTTGTTACAGTAGCCATTATACTATTTTTTCGTATGGTCTTATTGGCCAAACCTTGTTCTTTTTCTGAAATTTAAACAAAAAGAGAACCAAAATGCTAGTGACATCTTGTCATGGTTAACAATTGCAACAAAAAATTCCAATCCAATATCTTACATTTGGAATTAGAAAAGAGGAATGTAACAAAAAATTATGACCCAATATCCTACAATTGGTAATTCAATTTTCTTTATCATGGATTACTTCTTCTTTTGCTTTATGCTCTTCTTCAATAGGACCAAGGCCTGACCGGATCTTCCAACAAAAAGACTGAACTATCGGTTCCATTTTACCTCCACATTGATGATGGCTGCACTATTTCTGAAAATGTCATTCAGAGTGATTATGAGTTGTTCCTTAATTTTCGAAAACATCATTTTGGAATCCATCAGATCTTCTAGGAGTTAAGCAACGATTATGTTGTGGCCTTTTGGCCATCTAGAGATTGATGCTAGAATTGGAAGGCTCTCGAAGGCTATAATTTTATCCCTTCTCTCCTTGTCCTTGACCAGTTTCTGGTACCACCTTTCTCCTTGTGGATTTTCCCCTTTGAAATTGTCCAGGTATAACCCATCTTGGAATCTCTCTAATGTAGGTTGTTTCATGTAGGATTTTCATTCTTGACATGATGTTTTCTTCTATTTAGTAGTGCTTATCCAATTTTGTTTTAAAATTTGAGTGTGATTTATTTTACTTAGTTTACAGGGAATGACAATGATTATACTTCATTTACAGGAAATTGTAGTGATTTTTTTGCTTAGTTTATAGGCAATGTTAGTGATTTTTTTAATGATTTTAAGAATTGTTTAGTTCATGTAAGTAGCAATTGTCAGCTATATTAGAATTTGTTTGGTTTCCTTGTGAATACAATATATGGAGAAGGTGGACTACTCAAACATTTAAAGTGATTAATTCGATATTAATTCTAAATTCAGAGTCAAATGCATCTTTTACAACAAAATTATGAGTTGTTGCAGCAATTGAAAGAAGTTTATACTAGGATATTTTAGTGTTATTGCAACAATCTGTAAGAAAATATCTAGAAAAATTGTTTGAATAATAACTATTTTCTATATCTCTAATGTCCTTGAAATCCAGGGACACCTCATGACTGCACATCTCCTTGTTGGCATGCTGATTTTTTTTATCAGTTTATTTTGTTGATTATTTTTTAGTTCCAAAGCTGAGTAAAGAAAAAACTAGTGTAAAATGAAATATACTACCAATGGTAATATGGAACAAAGCATCAGAATTCTCTTGTCCCTTTGGCACTGGCCTGTATTTTTGTTGTTATATTTTTGTGAATTTGGGATTTGTATATTGTCAGTTTCTTTTGATGAAAGGCAAAACATACTGCAGAAAAATTGAAGTACTTGGATGAGATGTGTATGTTTGTACTGTTTAGGTGGGAGATTTCCTGTGACATGGTACCCTCAAGACTTCGTGAAGATACCAATGACAGACATGAACATGCGTCCAAATCATCATACAGGCTATCCAGGTTGTACATACAGATTTTACACAGGGAAGAAAGTGTTTGACTTTGGTCAAGGACTGAGTTACTCAGCATACTCATATGAGTTCTCTTCCACAACCATCAAGAAGATTGATCTGAATGTGACAATGGAGCATGTTGAAGCCCTTGGTGACACAGGAAAAGCTCATGTTAGAGTGGAGAACACCCCTTGCAGTAAGTTAAAATTTATATCCTCCATACTTGTGTGGAACCATGATAACATGGATGGGAGGCATGCAATGTTGTTGTATTCCAAGTCCCTTGCAACCCATAAACAAGCCCCATAAAAGTAGCTAATTAGATTTCTTATTGCTCATGTTCCGGGTAAATAGACAACCAAAATTATGTACGTGGTTAAACCTTGTGATCACTTCAGTATTATTGAAGAGAATGGGAAAAGAATTTTGGCCATTGGTTCCCATTCCCTAATTGTTGGTGATACCCAGTATCCAGTTTCACTTGTTACCAAACACTTGAACATAAATCCATAGTACTACCACCTATAATGATAATCTAGTTGGCTTCAGGACAATACTCGCATTGTCTTCCATCTTTGGGAAGTAAAATGGCTTCATGACAATATTCACATTGTCCTCTAGGAAGTAAAATAACAATGGAATTTATGGTTTTGAGTAGGCTCGATCCTTGTGTAATATTGAGACATCTGCAGGTTGTGTAACTGTTATTTTTGTGAAATTTTCTCCACACTTGGGACTTGCACACCCTTCCCATAAATGTTATAAGTAGGAAGCAAAAAATCCTTTACCACACCAACTGACATCTCCTCCAGTCAGTACATGCCTAATCTTCAAAGAAAGGCATTGAATCTGGTAGTCTTTTCATCATCTTATTCTTGAACATAGAAAATCAGTAAACATATGATACTCAACACTTGTTTGTTTCATAAAACTTATTGATGAAGTGTCCTATCTTATCATCATCACTATTCTCGTCAGCGATTATTTCTTCCATAATTATATCTCAGTTACTTTTTTTTCCATGATTTTTTTTATGAAAAGGCTGGAAGGATCTAGGCTAAACCACACCCCAAATCAATATGGGAAACAAGTAGAGTATACTAGAGAGAGCGCTTATTTCAAGAGGAAATCAAAATAGACATTGTCATAGTCTTTTGGCCAAAATAGGTGTTGAACTTGTCTAAAAACTGCCCTATAATATACCTTTTACAGTCTTCCATAAGGATTTATCTTGGAATTTCATTCATAACATCAAAAATGTATCTTGGAATCTTGGATATACACGTCCCTAAGTATCATGGCTATCATGTTCAAGAACTAAACATGAATTTTATCATCTTTTTGAAAAATTTAAAAAGGATTTTTCTAATTCTGAGACAAGAGTTCCTTCTCTAAATTGTTTCTCTATCAGGACTCCCACCTCCAAAAACAAAGAATCTTTTGAGAGCTGGTCTGCTTTTATATCACTCCCTATAAATGTTGGTAAGAAAAATTTCTTGAAATTTTATTTTTATCTATAAAACCCTGATCATGATTGTATTCAATACCAGATTTGTGATCATCTAATGTCCATTGGCCCAATCAATCATCAGTTTTGGATCCCTCGGAATTTGAACTATTTATCACCTCTTTGTACATCTGCTCTCAGTAATAGCCACAAGACATACAAATCCGTTTTTTGGTTAGTCACTTGCCCAGCTCCAAATTTTATAGAAAAATAATGAGTTATTTAAAAACCTAAATTAATTTAACCTAAATTAAATTAATTTAGGTTAAATTAATTTCATTTAGGTTAAAATTAAAGTAATTTAATTTAATTTAGGTCATATTAATTTAATTTAGGTTAAAGTAAAGTTTGTTAGGTTAAATTAATTTAGGTTAAATCAATTTAGGTTAAAATTAATTTAATTTAAGTTAATTTAGGTTAAATTAATTTAGGTTAAATTAATTTTTATTTTTATTTTTAATTTAGGTCAGATTAATTTTATTTTTAATTTAGTTTTAAGTTGATCAATTAAAGTAAAATAAAATTTAAAACAAAATTAAAATTAATTTAATTAATTTTTCTATAAACATATGAAAATCTAGCCGACCTCACAAGCCCAAAGTTATCTCTCTATCCTCTCTATCCTTCTATTAATAGGTTCACAATTTCTTGACTCTCTCTTCTCAAAATATAGATCTCATTACCCTGATGATGGACTCACCTAGCTAGTCTGAAACGTCGGTTTCAAAAATTGCTCACAAGTTTTTTCCATTGATTAAAATTCTCTACCAGCCTGTATGGAATCTCTCTTCAAATCCAAAGCCACACTTACCTGAGGGTTTCTTGACATGCACCATCAAAGTAATCATAGGTTATAGAATGATCTATGTTGGATCTTTCAGAACTCTCTGAGATTTTAGATATTTTGCCTTCCAGCATCCCCCATAGCCAATTCTTATTTAATGAGCCACCAATCTTGGATGAGGTTCTTTACCTTGAAATAATGCATTGTTTCTAGCTAACCACAATCCCCCACAAAACAAAGCATGGAAAATATCTATGAATGGAAATATGTTTATCAAGATGTAAATGCTCAAAACAGCTCACTAAAGAGTCTTTGTCCCACTTGTTCTTTCCATTTGTTATTTGAAAAATTTATTTCCACACTAGCTTTGAGAAAGGACAAACGAGTGATTCACTGATTCACTTTCTACCTTATATAAAACATACCATCTAGTCCATTCCAATTCTTTTTTCCCTATTGTCCCATGTAAGAATTTTGTTTTCCAATGCTAAATAAATAATTTTTCTTGTTTTAAGTGGATTTTCAAGTTTCCAAACTTCCTTCCACCACTTTTGTCTTCAAGAATGCTTGCCTCATTTCCAAATTTTAATGTGTAAAACAGATGCTTTATTTTCTGACCACTTAAGCCCATCTTCCTGATCTGACAGAGTTATGGTGCTGTGATTTAGACTATTGACAAATTGATTCCATTCAACAACCTTTTCCCCTTTATGTGTAACTCCTCTTCTATCTTCCACCTTTGAAACCATCCTTCTACCAAATTTGAAGCTATATCCCTAATCTTAAATACCCTTAAGTCATGAAGATCTGATAGCAAAGGGTCTGACAACCTGAAATCACCACTGCACCCTTTCCATGGATCCTTCCCAACTCTTACTTTATTTCCTTTACCTATTTTTCATGCAATCCATCTTTCATCTTAAGGGAAAGATTTAACTAATGTTTTTCAAACAATTAATGCTCTATAACATATTTTTTGTGTACCCTTATTCATTCTTCAGTGGACCCTTCCTTCGTGTATATCCACTTCATGACTTTGCCTCCTAGTCCTTCATTAGAGAACAACCTCCAAAGGCTCTTTTCTACCAAGGCTTGGCTAAAAACATAGATTTCTTGAGACCCCATCCCTCTTTGTTCTTTTAAGTTAGCTATCTTTGACCACTTCATCAGGGGAGTGCCTTCAGTTTCCTTCTTTTCAGTCCACTGAAAGCTAAAACATATTTTCTTGATCTTGTCCATATGAGAATACAAGATTGGTTCAACAGAAAGAATGGTGTAATTTCAGTGATAACTTAGCCATATGCATAGGTTAGAGAAGCTCAGGTCAGACAGATCTAGAGAAGTGAAGTTGTTGATGATGTTGCTTTTGAAACAAATCCAAATCAGCAAAGAAGAAAAGACAAATAATGGGTATATTATGCATTATTTGTTGTAACTTATGAGAAGAAGATCACATGGAGGGTGAAGATGAAGTTGTTACATGAGATGGTTCTTCCTTAGAGAATAAAACACAAAATTATGTTGTGTTGTATAGGCAAGATATGGAGGAAATGAGTTTAGTGAACAAGCCAAGTCCTATGTGCACAATAGAAAAGATAAATATTCAACTAAAGTGGATATTATATGGATGGCGAGTCAGTGGTAAGATATAAGGATGGTGATGTGATGTGTACTTTGTCAACTTCATCGGATACAATGCAGTTCCAATTGTTGTTTGAAGAGATTATTTTGGAGCGTATTGCAAAACATCTATCTTGTCTAAACGTATTATTTTCTCAGTGTTTGAACAAACATGTAAAATGACCGTTATGGAAGTGTTATTTATAATGGTAATAATTAGAACTTAGACTTTTAATTAGAACTTGGGCCTAATAAAGGCTTCCTGAGAAGCAAGGTCATCACCATCAAATAGTGCTAAACCAACAGAACTTGACTTTGTTATAGAGTCAAGATTTTCATCAAATACTTCATCATGGGTTTGATCCAATGTGCCACCTTGACAAAATTCAAGGCTCCCTTCTTGATCTGGAATATTAGTGCAGTCATATTTAGATATTTGTTCCTTTCCCTCTTCTGGGAAAGCATGCACATCATCATAGTTTAGAAGAACCTCAAGGTTCTCTTTCAAATTTGGCATATTGTTATCTTCAAGATGGGCCAAAACTTCTGAAAATGCATCATCTTCTTCAATGTTAGCTTCATCATTTTCTAAAAGGCCTTGAATACCTTCCTCTTGCAAGTTTGTTAATAGGTCTTCATAATTTTCTTCAAAACTCTTAAATCTTAGACTCCAACAATTGATAAATTCTGGAATGAAAAGCTTGAGAGAGGATATGCATTTTGGATTGCAGGAGTACCTAATGCAGTATATTTTATTTTTCCCTAAAGAGTATCAAAATAATATTAGTAAAATATCCTCATGTCTTTCATTGAATGTGATAACCCGGTCACTTTTCACCCTTTGTAAAATATTCTTGAAAAAAAAAAAAAAAAAAAAATCTTTTACCCCATTATGGTAACTACATAGGAGAGTTTAGTAACCCAGTGACCACCTCCAATTAGTTAAGGGGGTGTGTTACAGATGACTTCAACTCAGTCAAAACCCTTTCTATATCTTTCTTGAATGCATTTCTCTGCAAATTATGACACATAGAATTTTTTTCGATGAAGAAGGCCAGGTACACTTTGTGGGAAGAATCATCTAATCCCTTGAGACAGTTGAGCATAAGAGTTGAAGTGGCACACTATGAAAGTGGGCTCTTACCAGATTTTCTCTAAAATTGGTCAGACATACCATGCAAGTCTTCATCTCTTCTCCTCATCATGGATGATATGTTTGCAACTAGGAAACAATTCCCTTAATTGCATGGATATGGATTTTTTTCATGATCTCCAGGAAAGTATTCCCTTAATTGATAGAATAATACATAATTCCATCCATTTCCCTTCCTAACTGGTACATAAATACATAAAAGCTTAGTTAAATTGAAATACTTTTATGTATTTGTTTTCGCATATACATAAGCTTCCAAGGAACAAGTTCAATGTAGGCATTTTTATGTTCGAGAAGGTGATTATGTCCTTAATACTTTAATAATTTAATGTTCTCATGGTCTCTGTTTTTGAGGCTATAGAATGTATTGGGCCAATGAAATGGAAATTTTTTCTCCCCAAATGGTCTGATTATGAATATTTACTATCATGTTCTAGAATTATCAGGTCTCGAGTGTTCCTTCTTGGCCCCTCACACTACTATTACACTCCAAGGTGTGCTCTCTCAAAGGCTACAGTCTACAAGACACCTCCAGGAGACCTAGTAATTGACTTAGAAGGTAAGAAAAACAATCTTCCACCACTCATTTTACAACACACAAATATGTTTTACCTTAGCTAAAGAGTCTTTCCCAACCACCATTTAAAAGACATCAGGTTCTTTGAGCTCGGTTATCATTTCATTAATTTTTTTGCAGACTTTCACAGTGATATTCTCATTGAACTATTTGGAAAGGGAATCTTCTAAGTTGTGACCATGGAAAGTACTTCATTTTATTTGATTCTGTTAGCTACCTATACCAATAGGTTTCATATTTCATGATTGGCAAAGAAAGTTCCAAATATGCTCTGCTTTGGTGATGCAAAGATCCCATATTTTCAAGGGAAGACAATGTGTGTACATAGCTTGATGTTGACTCAATTTTGATGGATGGTCCTACAGCCTAATCTGGATCATGCCATGTTTCAATTTTCTGTTGTAGAATAGAGAAGGAAGTCTGTCCAAATGGTTTAATCTTGGCAGACCAGAATTTAGGTAGAGAATTAAGTTTCCCAACTGCTTAATCTGGGACCTTGGAAGCAATAAGGGTAGTTCTAGATAGAAAATCAAAAGAAAAAGCCAAAAGAAAAGAAAAGGCACATAAGGGTCTGCAAGTCTAAGTGCACCCTCCATGAAGAAACAAAAAATGCTAGGCAAGTAGATGGGTAGGTAGAGGGGGTTGCAGAAATGTCATTCCTTTCAACTGAATTTTGCTGGTCTAACATAAAGGAAGCATCAATGGATAAGGGGAAGCTCCTCTTCCCCATCACTTTGCAGCAAAACAAAGGAGCATGTCTAACTTCCTATTTCCCTCCTTCACTATTCATTACTAACATCCCTTCACCAGTTGTCTTCATGAAAGAATTCAAGGTCTTATGGTGGTTCTTGTTCCTTTAAAAGCCACATTTCTTGTGTGAAATTCTTTTCATTTTGATCTACTCCCTAAGCTAAGCTGTTTTCATATCAACTTAGTGTTATCATTCCTCATTCACCTTTTCCACTTATATTAACCCCTAACTTCTTATTATCTAAATCCCCTATATTCCCCTTTTCCCCTACTATTATAAACACTATGGTGTATAAACCCCAAGAATTCTATAAATATTCCCTTCCCCTTGGCATTATAGCCATATGTCCAAAGTCAGGGATTAAATTGACCTCCAGTCAGTTTAACAGCCTAAGCATTACCCCTCTTTTCCCTTCAGAAATCATTTAAACCATTTACCCCTTCATTTGCAAAAGAACCTTGTAAAAAACCCCCATTTCCACCCCTAACCCGCTTTATTTGCAAAAATACATCAAAACCCACTTTTCGGCTTTATCCAAAGTTTGGCGCAAATGCGCGTTTTTATAAAAAATACATTGAAAACCCATATTATCCGCCGAAGTCCTAAGTCCCGCTGGACACACATTTCAAAGACAAATATTATTTTATTCCCGGCCCCCTTCCGTATTGTCCTGGCACTTTAGCGATCCGTCGACCGTCGGATCCGGGTCTTTTCATCGGACGGCCCACATGCATATCGGGTCGGGCCCGACGTCCGTAAGATAGCACCCGAGAAACTGTCAGAGGGTGACGTCAGGCCTCTGCCACGCGTCGCCCCCACAATTTCTCGGGTCGCCTTCTGACAAAACCGCGGCCGTATCTAAGGCGGTCCGAGAAAATCCACTTACCGCTTATGGTTTTCTGCTGCTCACGTCACCTCCTCATCACTGCCACGTCGTGCTCGCGTCATGCCACATCGCCGCCGCGTCAGCGCCCCTGTCCGCCACTGCTCCGACCTGTCCGCCACCTCATCATCCCCGTGGACCACTCACAGGCCGCCACGTCACTCGATGACGTCATGCTGACGTCATCCGACCTTGACCCCACCTGATGACGTCATGCTGACGTCATCCATAAAAAGCGCCAAAATCCCAAAAGTCCATATTTTTGTCGAAAAACGCGGTTTTTCTCACTTTTTGCAAAAACAAGAACTATTCTGCTCTGCATGCAAATTACGTTCATTCGTTGCCAACCTGCAGAAATCGACCCAGAGACCGCCGGTGCTTCCATTCCACCTGCACTTGTAGCCATTGCCGACAGTTTACCAGGTATTTATCCAAAGCATTCCTCTGCGCCTGGTTTTGTATCCATAAATTTTCCGAAGCTAGCTTAAAAAGAGTGAAAAACACAGTACCTACTAGCAAATCCCGGTGGCTAGCCTCCATTTTAAATTTTTAAGTCGAAAACTCCACTGCAGAACCTGCATTTAGCTAAATTTACCTAAAAACACAGTCTGCCCGCGCATTCGTGGACTTAAAACCCGAACCGCTCTAATTCACCGTAAAGAGAGTTTTCCAGGCCTGACATTTACTCTGGCAGTCCTCGGTGCAGTATTTCAATTGCTGCTATTACAATTTACCCTATGTTCCTTTGCAATATACCTCTCTGCTTTGAAGATACCCCTCTGTGCTGCTCTCTTCAGTAAAACCCCTTCACATACAAATCAGAGGCCTTATTAGCCATGGAAACACCAATAGCATTGAATATTCAACCTCTGAATGCCCCACAAAGAGAATTAGAATGGAAGGCCCTAGGGGATAAGGATTATCAGATGATAGACTCATTTTCAATGAATTCCAAATTTAACATCCATCTGTTGAATGAGTTAAAGGCCCAATACCTCAGTGGAGCTGATATTTTAGGGATTTGGGACTCCAACTTGCCCATTTACAACCTCCCTCAATTCAATGCCCTTCTAGACTTGATCCATAGATGTTGTGAATGCTATGATCCATGTCATAGAGCTGTTCTCAATCCCTCAGGTGTAGTCTTGTTCCATATCACCCCTAAGGCCATAAATCAAATGCTCAACTTTCATTCTGCAAGACCATTGACTCCTCTCTCCATGCTAGATTTATTAAAGAAGGGGGGCAACCTGTCCAGTGCCCAGATCATCAAAATCAATCAGTTATTCATACAGCCAGGCTCTGAAGCTATGAGAACGCCTCCTATTGGAAATCCATACCTCAATGACTTGGGCAAAATGCTTGTAGATTTGATCAGCTATGTCTTGGGCTACAAGGGAACTGAGGATGTTGATGACACCATTATGGCTATGCTGTCCATATTTTCTCCTGGAAAGCAACTGTTGAATCTAGAAAGGGAAAAGGTGTTTAGATACACCAGATACATATATCATCTGTTCTTATTTTATCAACCTGACAGTTTCCCTATTCCTCTCAAGAAACTTGATGCCCAGGGAAATCCAAGGTCAGTTGTGTTTTGGACCTCAGTTTTCATCACACCTCTTGCTCACCATACACATACTCTGAATTCATAGACCTTTTCATTCATCCAGCTTTGACCTTGTTGTATGGTGTTCCTCCTCCAATATTAACAGATGAAATGCAAAGAATTCTCCATCTTTCTAAGTCCTACGGCACTGGTGATTGGTACTTTTACCAACACCACACAGTAATCAGAATATATGGTTGTGAGTTGGACCCTTATAGGCTGCCAAGATATGTCCCCATGAGACTATTTGCCTTGGAGTATTTTAGGCAGTTTGGAAATGCAGACATGATCCATTTCCATAGTAAAAACAAGAAAGTGCAATTGAAGGTCAGGAACCAACTAGGCCCTTTCCTTTACAACATAAGGGAGGAGGGATGGAAGGAAGCAGATGGCATGCTAGAGGCCCTCCGATTTGAAAGTAGTTTCAAACGGATACCTTATGACCCTAATCATTTCATTTCTCTCAGAAGGGTAAAACATAAACTAGGTGGCTATCCTCATGTCAGATTGCCTCATATTGAGAAATATGCCAATCAACTAAGTTGGAAAGAGGGCACCCTGGAAGAGCCAATGACTGGAGAGCAAATACTACAAAGAGAAGAAAAAAATATTGAGAAAGAGGCTGACTTGGAAACTTGTGGACAAGTTTCCTCTTCATATCAAAGGCAGCTTGGAGCAGCTGCATCATCTTCCACAACACATCAGCAAGCAGCCATAACTACTCATCAAACTTCCAGCAAAGGCAAAGAGAAACTGATGGAGCCAGAACAGCTAGCTCCTACAGAACAACAGCAGGAAGTACAACAGCAAGAGGTACAGCAGAAAAAACAGCAAGAACAAACATTAGAGGCCCCAATATCCATAGGGCAGCAAGCACAGGACACTCTGCCTCCTAGGCAGGAGACTACAGTGGAGGCCTCGGTCCTCCAAACTCCACAAAATGAGGACAGAAATTGGAAGAGGGACAGAGAGACTCCCCTCACCACCTCCACAACTCACGGGGAGAAAAGGCATAAAATGAATCCCCTCTCTGAGGAAGAAATGCCCATTGGGAAATCTTTAGGCATGGGCCCACCAAGTATGGAGGCATCTGCAAGTTCCTTTCAGCAGGAACATGAAAGGACAGTTGGAGGAGAAGTCAGCTCCTCAAGCCACCAAAAGGGAGCTGAAGTAGGCATCAAACAGCAATTTATTGATATCAAAAAGAGGAACGAGCCAATCAAGATACAACTCTACAATCACTTGTTAAAGATGGCTCCTACAAACCAGCAAAGATTGATGTCTGCCTATGATGTACATGAGGGAAAAATGGTAATGAGTCATTTCATGCCAACCATGTTGCAGCCCTAGTCAGCTACAGACTACATAAGGACCAACCTTGAGGTCCTAGCCCAAGACATCCACCCTATGGGTCAAATAGAATTGCACAAGCAAACAGGGGAGATGGTGTATGACACTCTTGCAGACAAAACATTGGTAAATCTTAGGCTGGAAAATAGCCTAAATAACACAGCTGCCCAACTTGAGTTGGAAAAGGCTTCCTCCCAAGCAAAGGACAACCGAATCAAAGCGTTGGAGGATATCATCATAGAGCTTGGGCATGATCCCAAGGACATTAAGGCTGTACAAGCGCTGCTGAAGCTAAGAGATGCAGATATGGCAGCACTAAGAAAAATGGTTAAGATCCCAGCAACTATTCACGCACAAACAGAAGAGGTTGCTCAGCTGAGACATGACCAAGATGCAGCAGCTATGCTGGTATCGTTATACAAACAGCTGATCCAGACACAGGAGAAATTGGGAGAATCAGAGGCTGCACTGCAGGCAGCATTACAATAGAAGGAAGGAGGCCAAACTTCTCAGCCCCCTCCAGAGATAATCAATCTTGAGGAACCTCCTCAAACTACTGCTCCTCCCACAGAACAGACAGCACCCTCTACATCAACACCAACACCAACAACAGAGCAGGCTCCAAGCCTGGACATGCAGAAGCTGAAGAGTGAAATCCAAGCCCTGGAAGCCCAAATGGCAGAACTAAATGAGGCCAGGGAGAGTCTAGCTAAGCTAAATGAGAAATATGACAAGTCAAAGCAAAGCATAGCTGAGAAAGGAAGAGAGATAAAGCCTCTCAAAGAGAAGATAAAGGAGCTAGAAAAAGAGCTCACCCTGGACAAAGTGGTGGCTCAGCTCAAGACGGTTTTATGGGCCAACATTGGCCAATCAACCACAGATCAGTGGCAATACATTGAGACCATTCATGAGCAAATAGAACTCATAGGAAAAGCACACAGAGAAATCCAGAGAGCAAGGGTATCTCTAGGCAACATGCCTGAGGTAGCCAATAGAATGATTAATGTGCTCAATAACCGTACAGGTCCTCAGCTGGCAGCAATGGGAATTACCAGCAGAACTGAAACCATTTTGCTAATAAAGAGGGTCCTTACATTAAGAAGCCTGGTACAAACACTGGAAAGAAGAAGCCAGGACATGCAGACAGAAGTAAACAGGTTCATGGACAAATTTGCAGTACTACAAGGCAGAGGTCTTCCTGGCTTACTGAACAACGCAGGTAGGCTACTTTCACATGAGAACTATGCAAAGAGGGTCAACACATTTGCTTCAAATCAGATCACTGTAACACCAAGTACTTCAGAAGAAGCAGGGCCAGCATATGGGCAAAATCTCTATGATAGAGTAGAGAATTTATTTTTTATTATGAATGAGATCAAGCATTTGTTTGAAGTGCCTCCAAACTTCTACAAATATACAGAGGCAGATGAGACCTTGGATGTAATTTTGAGATATCAATTGCCCACAAAAGAATGGTGGGCCAAAATGATACAGATGATATTGTAATCAAAAGCCTTTCATCAAATTTTTTCATCAAAAGACATAAGTCATCACCTTCAGAAAAAGTGATGCACACAGTATAATTATAGAAGAATGGGCTGAGCCAACTAAGCAAACCCACTAGGCCACCAAGGCAGCACTGACAGTTACAGATGACAAGGCCGAAAAGGCTACAGTAGGACAAAGACATAAAGACACATCATTCAGCATTTATAACAGAACGTTCAACCGACTCAGTGGCCTCCAAAGGTCAAAAAGTCTTCTGATAGTATTAAAGAGCATTCATTTTGTATTCATAGCAGTAATAACTTCTTTATCTGCTATTTTGTAAAGTTGGTGAACGTATTTATTTCGCAGATGACTCAATGGTTCAGATATTTTGCATGACCGATTGTATATATTCCCCCTCGCATAAGCCTTCAGGGGGGTTGTTGAATTCTCTTCTAGAGTTCTTATGCTGTAAATTTTCAGAGTTTAATACAAAGGCTGATGGAATTTCCAAAGTTTGTGTTGTCTGAGGCGTTGTAACGCGACTGCTGAATGCTACAGGATTCCTGCGTGTTTTCATGGCTCAATAAGTTTCCTTTAAACTTTCTTTATGTTCTTTTATTATTTCGTCATAACTCATCCATGTCCTATATTTCACAGTTAATGGCAGAGAAAAAGACTAATTCCAGGATTTATTCATAGAATACCCTGAATTCAATCTGTGCTATTATAAATGTTTTCTTCAGTTATGGTTACAAAGGTGTAATTCTTAATTGCTGCACCTCTACACTATATCTTTCACAGTGACTATTGTTTAGGAATTCAAATCTTCTCCTTTACAATATATCTCTTTCTCGCACCCCAGCTTAGTGGAAAATTCTTAATTGCTTTTCACTGGTTAAACACACTTCATCCTCATAATTTCAAGTTTGTTTCATGAGATATTCAAATGGCCCTGCAGTTTCAGCAATCCCAACCTACCTCTCAAACAACCTGTAGCCACAGACTCCATTGCCCAATGGACTAATACTGTCTAAAGATTTCCACCTTAAGCACTGAAAGACATCACTCAACCAAAATATAAAACCAAACCCTGAACTCATAACTAGCCTAAAATCTTCACAAAACAGAGACAAACCTTAAAGAGAGAGCCCTCTCTGATTATAGTTGGGCTAGAAACTGTAATCCAAAGATTGGTTAGTGGTTACCCCGACTGTATTCCCTTGGGAGTCAAAGGGAACAACCTGGGTGTTAACATAATTGGCGACTCCGCTGGGGAACTCCTCAGGATTTTCTAATTTCTGTATATTTCTTAAAGCTGCTTCAGTCAATCTTCATGCTAGCTTTAAGATATACACAGCCATTCCAAAATCTTGTCTGGCCCTTGTAGACACAAAAATATTCCAAAAACATACTCAAAAAACAAGTTCAGAAGCTGGCTCCCAAGAAGAATCCGCGATATACGAGGTCAAATCCTGACCCCAATCCACCAACTGTTTTCGAAAATCCTAATACAATCCATAAAATCATTAGGAAGTAGCAAGGACAGGATACTCTTGCTGATTTGAGTCCTGAGACAGCTTACCCAAACCCTGTTCCAACTCCAATCAAGGTTCTATTTCGTTCTACCCCTGATTCCCCCAGTTCACCATCTACATCTCAAAGCCCTCCTTTCACACCTTCATCCACTGCACATATTCCCTTGACCAACACTCTAGTTTCTACCGTTCCCATTACCCCTATTGTACCAGTCGTTCATGTTATCCCAGTTATCCCTGTCAATCCTATAAATCCTGCAAATATGGCTAATAGATATTCACCCCTGCAGTTGCCTGCAAATGTTGCAGCTCTACCTCAGGACTACCAATCCAAGATCTCATATTTTGACTCCACTGGCCCTTTCACAGCAATTCAGCATGCCAAAAGGATGCAAGACCATTTTGAGAACTATGAAATAGATGATGACAGTGTGAGAATGAGAATCTTTGTTCAGAGCCTGACAGGGGATGTAAGAACTTGGTTTAGATCTCTGGCTGTAAATACCATCACAACTCCTGATGAACTTTATCAATCCTTTACTAACAGATGGGAGAAAAAGAAAGATCCCCTGCACATACTTGGTGAATATGATACAATCAAACGAGGTCCTCAAGAGACCGTTTTGGAGTATTGTGCAAGATTCAACAATGTATATAACGCAATACCACAAAATTTAAGACCTCCTCCCGATTTAGCCTTGTACAAATTTCCTGATGGTTTTGACCCTGATATGGCATATCAGTTGAAGGAAAGAGCCCCTGAAACCCTTGAAGATGCCCAAAAGGTTGCTGTCACAGTAGAGGCTAACCTGATTGCCAAAAGAAATAGGGAAAGATTGGAAAAGAGAACCACCTTCAAAGAAGAACCCTCAGCCTTTGATCAAAAACTGGATGCAATACTCACTGGTATGAAGAGATTGGGTGATAGAGTAGAATCAGTTGAGAGAAAGTCATCATGGGAAGCACCACAAAATAACCCTATCAGGAATCCCAATTTTAGGAGAAATCAAAACCTAAACGTTGGCAAGGCCGGTTATGATCCAGACATAAGACCTCCTTTCCAGGAAAATTATACTGAGGCATCCACTTCGAATGAACAAACAGATGACACCCACATTAACCTGATGGGCCTGAATGATGAGTAGCAAGTTTTTTTGAGTCAAGAAGATCATAAGGATGATGACATTCAGCAATTCCAAACCAGGTTAGGTGAGTCATTTGACTTTAAACAAGGCTATGACACAGCTGTTTATGAAGTTCATAAGCAATACAAGCTAAGAAGCAGAACTATAAATGTAACACAGCCGGAAAAAACAAAGGATAGCCAGCAGCCCAAAAGAGCCATAGTCACAGAGCCAAATGACACAACTGATTCAGTTACAAATGAAGTAACCGTTCAAGAAGTCACTGAACCATTGCCCTCAAAACAACAGCCTATGGCTACATCACCCTTGCAGCCTAATCCAAGTAACACTCCTCAAGAGGTGAGTAAAAAGGACAAGCCTCAAGATCAAAAAGAGAACCAGGAGGAAGGCATCAAGGATTCCATTGAAAAGGAAAAGGCTGTTAATCAAAATACTAAAACCCAACCTGATAAACCTTTTGACTTAGAAGCTGAAATTGGAAAATTGAAGATAGCCATTCCTCTTTCAGAATTGGCCAAACACAACATCTACAAACAACGAATCAAGAAATCCCTTCAACTTACTGATAACAAAGATGATGTTAATGTGTTGGATGATACTCCTGAACTACTTTTCGGCCCAGAAGTTGATGGAAAGACAGCAGTTGCAGGAATCTTACCTTTTTATGTCAGCCTGCACGTTCATGATAAGATATTACACAATGCAATGTTTGACTCGGGTGCCTCTCACAACCTGATGCCAAAATCAGTCATGGAAAGATTAAATCTAGATATTACAAGACCGTATAAGGACCTATTCTCGTTTGATTCCAGCCAAGTTAAGTGTTTAGGCCTGATAAAAGATCTTTGTGTCTCACTTGTCCAATACCCCAATAAGACAATCTTGATGGATGTTGTAGTTGCTGATATCCCTCCTAAATATGGAATGTTGTTATCAAGATCATGGGGGGCTAAACTTCAAGGTTCCTTGCAGTTAGACATGTCATATGCCACCATCTCTGTCTTTGGGCAACCAAAGAGACTATACAGAGAAACACTCATGAAATACATGGTCAGCAGTGAGGAAAAACCTCAAAACTTTCCCATATATGCTGTCCATTCTGACTTAGACTCATATATTCTCTTCAATGATAATACAGGTCTTACAAATGATGATGAAAACCAGACACTCAAACAAGATCAGGACATTAATGAACAAGCTGCTGCTCTAGAAATCAAGCTGATCCAATCAAGTGATGAGACTGTCCTAGAAGATAAACTAAGTGAAAAACCAGAACTTCAACTCACAATTCCAGATTACAGAGAAGCTATTAAGCCTCCCCTAAAACAAGAGATCCTATGGTTTCTTGAATTTGATGGGTCAGTCAACAAATTAGGGGCAGGAGCAGGAGTTTGGATACATAATGAACTAAGCAATCATGCAGAGGGCCGAGCCTATAGGCTAAACTTCAGGTGCACTAACAATATGGCAGAATACGAAGCTCTTTTACTAGGCCTCAAACTAGTAAAATCCTTACAAGCCACAAAGGTTTCAATCATGGGAGATTCAGACTTAATTATCCAACAAGTAAAGGGGAATTTTGTCACTAATGACAAAAGATTGAGATCTTATAGGTCTGCTGCTGCTGAAATACTAAACTCCTTTACTGAATTTCAAATCACCAAAATCTCTAGAACCCATAATCTTCATGCTCATAGTTTGGCCACATTTGCAAGCACCTGCAAACTACCCTTTGAACCTAGCCATTGCTTTACAGCCGAGGTAAAACACAGACCTTCTGTCCCAAACAATGTTAAAGACTGGCAAGTGTTTGAAGATGATACACAAATAAATAATTTCTTGACCTTGCAACAAGAATTTGCAGGACTAAACATTGACACTGAGGGAGCAAGTCAATCACAAATACTTAGTGAACAGAACCACAGGGCAATATCACCCAAAATAGCTAACCAAATGCTACATCCAACAATTTTTAACAAAGACAACATACAAGAAATTCAACAAATCAGTTGTGAAGAAATAGCTGGTGCAGAGGCTGAAATCATAGAGCTGAAAGACAATTTTCTTCCAACAGGCCTAACTCCGTTGGAGGACATTTTTTATTCAAATGATATCCCTAGAAAACCAAAGATGCAGCCCCTTAATGCTGCCATTGAGGAATGCAACATTGGAACCATTGAGAAACCCAAGATAATAAAATTGTCTGCATCCTTACCTCCTGATCAAAAGCCTAAATACATTGACCTCTTCAAAGAGTTTCAAGATGTCTTTGCATGGGGTTATGAGGATTTAAAATCCTATGACACCTCTGTTATCCAACATACTATCCCTCTCAAGCCTAATCAAAAGCCATTTAAGCAGAAATTGAGAAGGATCAATCCCATGCTTCTCCCTTCAATTGAAAAAGAGCTGCAAAAAATGTTTAAAGCTGGCATCATAGCACCAATCAGGTTTTCAGACTGGATCTCAAATTTGGTGCCCACAAGAAAGAAAACTGGTGAAATAAGGCTTTGTGTTGATCTAAGGAACTTGAATCAAGTGTCCTTGAAAGATAATTACCCCTTACCTAAGATGGATCACATTCTCCAAAGAGTGGTAGGGGCTTCAAGGATCTCATTACTTGATGGATTCTCAGGCTTTAATCAGATCCTAGTACATCCTGATGATCAAGACAAAACCGCATTCACTACCCCATGGGGAACATTCAAATATGTAAAAATGCCTTTTGGATTGAAAAATGCAGGGGCTACATTTCAGAGAGCAATGGATATTGCTTTTGCCAAGGAGATTCATGACTTCCTTGTTATTTATTTAGATGACCTCACACCCTTCTCAAAATCTGACCAAGAACACTTGAAGCATTTGAGACAAATATTCTTAACATGTAGGAAATATGGCATTTCCTTAAACCCCAAGAAGTCTCTGTTTGGTTTGGAAGAAGGTAAGCTGTTAGGTCACATCATTTCAAAGGATGGCATTAGAATTGACCCAGACAGGATACAAGCTATCTTACAAATGCCCCACCCAAGAAACATCAAAGAATTGCAAGCCTTCTTAGGTAAGATCAACTTCTTAAGAAGGTTTATCCCAAACTTAGCAGAATTGATCAGATTACTAAATAACATGCTTAAGAAGGATTCAAAAGTGAAATGGACAGTAGAAGCAAATCAAGCTTTTGAAGGTATAAAATTGGCCCTTACCCAAACCCCAGTCTTAACAAATCCTCAATTTGATAGAGAATTCATCATTTTCTCTTTTGCCTCCCAGCATACTATTGCTGCTGTCTTATTACAGAAAGATGACCAAGGAAATGAAAAACCCATTGCTTTCTTTAGTAGAGCTCTTAGAGATGCACCCTTGAAATATCAGATCATGAAGAAGCAATCTTATGCTTTGGTCAAGGCCATTAAAGACTTTAGGATTTACATCCTATACTCCCATGTTATAGCTTATGTGCCAAGTCCCATTGTGAAAGACATACTCACCCAAGAAAACCTAGAGGGCAGAAGAGGCAAATGGATTGCCAACATATTGGAATTTGATATTGAAATAAAACCTACAAAACTGATAAAAGGGCAAGGTTTGGCCAAACTAATGACAGAAGCAAACTTTCAAGCCTTAGACATTAACCAACTGGACAATGAACCAGAGCTGGCGACTCCAAAGATCAATGCAGCCTTTGAACAATCCTCTTGGTATTCTGATATATGTTATGTGTTACAAAACCTGTGTGCTCCCCCAGGATTGTCCAGAACTAAATGTAGGTTCTTAAAAATGAAAGCTTCAAGATTTTGTGTCATGGATGGCAATTTGCTTTGGAAAAACCATGAGGGTATATTGTTAAACTGCTTAATTGAAAACGAGACTAACAATGTCATGAAAGAATTTCATGCAGGTGATTGTGGTCGACATTTGTACTGGAAGTCCACTGTGGATAAAATATTGAGGGCAGGTTATTATTGGCCCACTGTTTTCTCTGATGTCAAAAAATTTACCACTTCATGTCATAAATGCCAAGTGTTTGAGGGAAAGAGAAAGTTAATTGCACTTCCTTTGAGGCCTATTGCAACAGAAAGACCTTTTCAACAATGGGGCTTAGATTTCATCGGGGAAATTCATCCCTCATCTTCAGGCCAACATAGATGGATCCTCACAGCCACAGACTACTTCACCAAATGGATTGAGGCCATCCCATGTAGACAGCCAAATGACTCAACAATCATTCAGTTTTTGGAGAATAACATATTGTCTAGATTTGGTTGTCCTGATAAGATCATAACAGACAATGTTGTTGCCTTTAGATCCAAGAAGATGGGGAATTTCTGCCACAAATTTCACATTATCTTGGGCCATTATACTGCATACTATCCCCAAGGAAATGGCCTAGCTGAATCATCAAACAAAAGCCTTGTAAACATCATAAAGAAGGTGCTGGAAGAAAATAAGAAGAATTGGCATAAGAAGCTGGTCAATGCCTTATGGGCAGATAGACTAACAACCAAGAGATCAATTGGGGTCAGCCCATATGAGTTAGTCTATGGATTAGAAGCCAAATTTCCTTCATCACTAGGGGTTCCTGTTATGAAACTACTTCAAGAAATTCAAGCTGAGCCCAATGACATGCAAAGAAGGATCAATCAAATAATATGTTTACAGCAAACTAGAGACCAATTTTATAGCAGAGTTCAAGTTTTACAAGAAAAGTTAAAGAAAGCTTTTGATAGAAGGACCAAGGTTGAAGATTTCAAAATTGGTGACAAAGTCCTCAAGTGGGATTCAAGGAGGGAAGATAAAGGAAAACATGGAAAATTTGATTCCCTTTGGATAGGACCATTTGCTGTTCAATCAGTACAAGGAAACAACACCTACTTCCTTAAAAGTCTTGATGAAGCTAATTTGGATGAAGGTCCTGTGAATGGCAGGATGTTAAAGCACTATTTTGACTACCATCCATGAGTGCAGCCTAAGTTTCCCTTGTACATATTCAGGTGTATATATTACTTTCTGTTAACATGTAAAAATGCAGTTTCCCAAGTTTTGTGAGTTATCAGCAAAAGGCAAATAAGTTCAGAGACCTACTAAGATGGCAAGAGCACAATTTTGAGATTTCAAAGAACAATAATCCAAGTTTTGATAAAAGAAGCCAAGGGCCAAGGCATTCTGACCTGCTGTTCTTGGTCTTTCAAATGGAAAAACCATCCCCATGTGGAGCCACTGTTAGCTACCTATACCAATAGGTTTCATATTTCATGATTGGCAAAGAAAGTTCCAAATATGCTCTGCTTTGGTGATGCAAAGATCCCATATTTTCAAGGGAAGACAATGTGTGTACATAGCTTGATGTTGACTCAATTTTGATGGATGGTCCTACAGCCTAATCTGGATCATGCCATGTTTCAATTTTCTGTTGTAGAATAGAGAAGGAAGTCTGTCCAAACGGTTTAATCTTGGCAGATCAGAAGTTAGGTAGAGAATTAAGGTTCCCAACTGCTTAATCTGGGACCTTGGAAGCAATAAGGGTAGTTCTAAATAGAAAATAAAAGAAAAAGCCAAAAGAAAAGAAAAGGCACATAAGGGTCTGCAAGTCTAAGTGCACCCTCCATGAAGAAACAAAAAATGCTAGGCAAGTAGATGGGTAGGTAGAGGGGGTTGCAGAAATGTCATTCCTTTCAACTGAATTTTGCTGGTCTAACATAAAGGAAGCATCAATGGATAAGGGGAAGCTCCTCTTCCCCATCACTTTGCAGCAAAACAAAGGAGCATGTCTAACTTCCTATTTCCCTCCTTCACTATTCATTACTAACATCCCTTCACCAGTTGTCTTAATGGAAGAATTCAAGGTCTTATGGTGGTTCTTGTTCCTTTAAAAGACACATTTCTTGTGTGAAATTATTTTCATTTTGATCTACTCCCTAAGCTAAGTTGTTTTCATATCAACTTAGTGTTATCATTCCTCATTCACCTTTTCCACTTATATTAACCCCTAACTTCTTATTATCTAAATCCCCTATATTCGCCTTTTCCCCTACTATTATAAACACTATGGTGTATAAACCCCAAGCATTCTATAAATATTCCCTTCCCCTTGGCATTATAGCCATATGTCCAAAGTTAGGGATTAAATTGACCTCCGGTCAGTTTAACAGCCTAAGCATTACCCCTCTTTTCCCTTCAGAAATCATTTAAACCATTTGCCCCTTCATTTGCAAAAGAACCTTGTAAAAAACCCCATTTCCACCCCTAACCCGCTTTATTTGCAAAAATACATCAAAACCCACTTTTCGGCTTTATCCAAAGTTTGGCGCAAATGCGCGTTTTTATAAAAAATACATTGAAAACCCATATTATCCGCGGAAGTCCTAAGTCCCGTCGGACACACATTTCAAAGACAAATATTATTTTATTCCCGGCCCCCTTCCTTATTGTCTTGGCACTTTAGCGATCCGCCAACCGTCGGATCTGGGTCTTTTCATCGGACGGCCCACATGCATATCGGGTCGGGCCCGACGTCCGTAAGATAGCACCCGAGAAACTGTCAGAGGGTGACGTCAGGCCTCTGCCACGCATCGCCCCCACAATTTCTCGAGTCGCCTTCTGACAAAACCGCGGCCGTATCTAAGGAGGTCCGAGAAAATCCACTTACCCCTTATGGTTTTCTGCTGCTCACGTCACCTCCTCATCACTACCACGTCGTGCTCGCGTCATGCCACATCGCCACCGCGTCACCACCCCTGTCCGCCACTGCTCCGACCTCTCTGCCACCTCATCATCCCCGTGGACCACTCACAGGCCACCACGTCACTCGATGACGTCATGATGACGTCATCCGACCTTGACCCCACCTGATGACGTCATGCTGACGTCATCCATAAAAAGCGCCAAAATCCAAAAAGTCCATATTTTTGTCGAAAAACGCGGTTTTTATCACTTTTTGCAAAAACAAGAACTATTCTGCTCTGCATGCAAATTACGTTCATTCGTTGCCAACCTGCAGAAATCGACCCAAAGACCGCCGGCGCTTCCATTCCACCTGCACTTGTAGCCATTGCCGACAGTTTACCAGGTATTTATCCAAAGCATTCCTCTGCGCCTGGTTTTGTATCCATAAATTGTCCGAAGCTAGCTTAAAAGAGTGAAAAACACAGTACCTACCAGCAAATCCCGGTGGCTAGCCTCCATTTTCAATTGTTAAGTCGAAAACTCCCCTGCAGAACCTGCATTTAGCTAAATTTACCTAAAAACACAGTCTGTCCGCGCATTCGTGGACTTAAAACCCGAACTGCTCTAATTCACCGTAAAGAGAGTTTTTCAGGCCTGACATTTGCTCTGGCAGTCCTCTGTGCAGTATTTCAATTGCTGCTATTACAATTTACCCTCTGTTCCTTTGCAATATACCTCTCTGCTTTAAAGATACCCCTCTGTGCTGCTCTCTTCAGTAAAACCACTTCACATACAAATCAGAGGCCTTATTAGCCATGGAAACACCAATAGCATTGAATATTCAACCTCTGAATGCCCCACAAAGAGAATTAGAATGGAAGGCCCTGGGGGATAAGGATTATCAGATGATAGACTCATTTTCAATGAATTCCAAATTTAACATCCATCTGCTGAATGAGTTAAAGGCCCAATACCTCAGTGGAGCTGATATTTTAGGGATTTAGGACTCCAACTTGCCCATTTACAACCTCCCTCAAGTCAATGCCCTTCCAGACTTGATCCATCGATGCTGTGAACGCTATGATCCATGTCAGAGAGCTGTTCGAAATCCCTCAGGTGCAGTCTTGTTCCATATCACCCCTGAGGCCATAAATCAAATGCTCAACTTTCATTCTGCAAGACCATTGACTCCTCTCTCCATGCTAGATTTATTAAAGAAGGGGGGCAACCTGTCCAGTGCCCAGATCATCAAAATCAATCAGTTATTCATACAGCCAGGCTCTGAAACTATGAGAACGCCTCCTATTGGAAATCCATACCTCAATGACTTGGGCAAAATGCTTGTAGATTTGATCAGCTATGTCTTGGGCTACAAGGGAACTGAGGATGTTGATGACACCATTATGGCTATGCTGTCCATATTTTCTCCTGGAAAGCCTCCTGCTGTGCACTATGATTATGCTACATACATTGCAAACAAGATTCATGAGCAACTGTTGAATCTAGAAAGGGAAAAGGTGTTTAGATACACCAGATACATATATCATCTGTTCTTATTTTATCAACCTGACAGTTTCCCTATTCCTCTCAAGAAACTTGATGCCCAGGGAAATCCAAGGTCAGTTGTGTTTTGGACCTCAGTTTTTCATCACACCTCTTGCTCACCATACACATACTCTGAATTCATAGACCTTTTCATTCATCCAGCTTTGACCTTGTTATATGGTGTTCCTCCTCCAAGATTAACAGATGAAATGCAAAGAATTCTCCATCTTTCTAAGTCCTACAACATTGGTGATTGGTACTTTTACCAACACCACACAGTAATCAGAATATATGGCTGTGAGTTGGACCCTTATAGGCTGCCAAGATATGTCCCCATGAGACTATTTGCCTTGGAGTATTTTAGGCAGTTTGGAAATGCAGACATGATCCATTTCCATAGTAAAAACAAGAAAGTGCAATTGAAGGTCAGGAACCAACTAGGCCCTTTTCTTTACAACATAAGGGAGGAGGGATGGAAGGAAGCAGATGGCATGCTAGAGGCCCTCCGATTTGAAACTAGTTTCAAATGGATACCTTATGACCCTAATCATTTCATTTCTCTCAGAAGGGTAAAACATAAACTGGGTGGCTATCCTCATGTCAGATTGCCTCATATTGAGAAATATGCCAATCAACTAAGTTGGAAAGAGGGCACCCTAGAAGAGCCAATGACTAGAGAGCAAATACTACAAAGAGAAGCAAAAAATATTGAGAAAGAGGCTGACTTGGAAACTTGTGGACAGGTTTCCTCTTCATATCAAAGGCAGCTTGGAGCAACTGCATCATCTTCCACAGCACATCAGCAAGCAACCAGAACTACTCATCAAACTTCCAGCAAAGGCAAAGAGAAACTGATGGAGCCAGAACAGCTAGCTCCTACAGAACAACAGCAGGAAGTACAACAACAGGAATTACAACAGCAAGAGGTACAACAGAAAAAATAGCAAGAACAAACATTAGAGGCCCCAATATCCATAGGGAAGCAAGCACAGGACACTCTGCCTCCTAGGCAGGAGACTACAGTGGAGGCCTCGGTCCTCCAAACTCCACAAAATGAGGACAGAAATCGGAAGAGGGACAGAGAGACTCCCCTCACCACCTCCACAACTCACGGGGAGAAAAGGCATAGAATGAATCCCCTCTCTGAGGAAGAAATGCCCATTGGGCAATCTTTAGGCATGGGCCCACCAAGTATGGAGGCATCTGCAAGTTCCTTTCAGCAGGAACATGAAAGGACAGTTGGAGGAGAAGTCAGCTCCTCAAGCCACCAAAAGGGAGCTGAAGTAGGCGTCAAAGAGCAATTCATTGATATCAAAAAGAGGAATGAGCCAATCAAGATACAACACTACAATCACTTGTTAAAGATGGCTCCTACAAACCAGCAAAGATTGATGTATGCCTATGATGTACATGAGGGCAAAATGGTAATGAGTCATTTCATGCCAACCATGTTGCGGCCCCAGTCAGCTGCAGAATACATAAGGACCAACCTTGAGGTCCTAGCCAAAGACATCCACCCTATGGATCAAATAGAATTGCACAAGCAAACGGGTGAGATGGTGTATGCCACTCTTGCTGACAAAACATTGGTAAATCTTAGGCTGGAAAATAGCCTAAATAACACAGCTACCCAACTTGAGTTGAAAAAGGCTTCCTCCCAAGCAAAGGAAAACCGAATCAAAGCGTTGGAGGATATCATCATATAGCTTGGGCATGATCCCAAGGACATTAAGGTTGTACAAGCGCTGCTGAAGCTAAGAGATGCAGATATGGCAGCACTAAGAAAAATGGTTAAGATCCCAGCAACTATTCATGCACAAACAGAAGAGGTTGCTCAGCTGAGACATGAACAAGATGCAGCAGCTATGCTGGTATCGTTATACAAAGAGCTGATCCAGACATAGGAGAAATTGGGAGAATCAGAGGCTGCACTGTAGGCAGCATTACAACAGAAGGAAGGAGGCCAAACTTCTCAGCCCCCTCCAGAGATAATCAATCTTGAGGAACCTCCTCAAACTACTGCTCCTCCCACAGAACAGACAACACCCTCTACATCAACACCAACACCAACAACAGAGCAGGCTCCAAGCCTGGACATGCAGAAGCTGAAGAGTGAAATCCAAGCCCTGGAAGCCCAAATGGCAGAACTAAATGAGGCCAGGGAGAGTCTAGCTAAGCTAAATGAGAAATATGACAAGTCAAAACAAAGCATAGCTGAGAAAGGAAGAGAGATAAAGGCTCTCAAAGAGAAGATAAAGGAGCTGGAAAAAGAGCTCACCCTGGACAAAGTGGTGGCTCAGCTCAAGATAGTTTTATGGGCCAACATTGGCCAATCAATCACAGATCAGTGGAAATACATTGAGACCATTCATGAGCAAATAGAACTCATAAGAAAAGCACACAGAGAAATCTAGAGAGCAAGGGCATCTCTAGGCAACATGCCTAAGGTAGCCAATAGAATGATTAATGTGCTCAATAACTGTACAGGTCCTCAGCTGGCAGCAATGGGAATTACCAGCAGAACTGAAACCATTTTGCTAATAAAGAGGGTCCTTACATTAAGAAGCCTGGTACAAACACTGGAAAGAAGAAGCCAGGACATGCAGACAGAAGTAAACAGGTTCATGGACAAATTTGCAGTACTACAAGGCAGAGGTCTTCCTGGCTTACTGAACAACGCAGGTAGGCTACTTTCACATGAGAACTATGCAAAGAGGGTCAACACATTTGCTTCAAATCAGATCACTGTAACACCAAGTACTTCAGAAGAAGCAGGGCCAGCATCTGGGCAAAATCTCTATGATAGAGTAGAGAATTTATTTTTTATTATGAATGAGATCAAGCATTTGTTTGAAGTGCCTCCAAACTTCTACAAATATAAAGAGGTAGATGAGACCTTGGATGCAATTTTGAGACATCAATTGCCCACACAAGAATGGTGGACCAAAATGATACAGATGATATTGTAATCAAAAGCCTTTCATCAAATTTTTTCATCAAAAGACATAAGTCATCACCTTCAGAAAAAGTGATGCACACAGTATGATTATAGAAGAATGGGCTGAGCCAACTCAGCAAACCCACTAGGCCACCAAGGCAGCACTGACAGTTACAGATGACAGGGCCGAAAAGGCTACAGCAGGACAAAGACATAAAGACACATCATTTAACATTTATAACAGAACGTTCAACCGACTTAGTGGCCTCCAAAGGTCAAAAAGTCTTTTGACAGTATTAAAGAGCATTCATTTTGTATTCATAGCAGTAATAACTTCTTTATCTGCTATTTTGTAAAGTTGGTGAACGTATTTATTTCGCAGATGACTCAACGGTTCAGATATTTTGCATGACCGATTGTATATATTCCCTCTCGCATAAGCTTGCATGGGGGTTGTTGATTTCTCTTCTAGAGTTCTTATGCTGTAAATTTTCAGAGTTTAATACAAAGGCTGATGGAATTTCAAAAGTTTGTGTTGTCTAAGGCGTTGTAACGCGACTGCTGAATGCTACAGGATTCCTGCATGTTTTCATGGCTCAATAAGTTTCCTTTAAACTTTCTTTATGTTCTTTTATTATTTCGTCATAACTCATCCATGTCCTATATTTCACAGTTAATGGCAGAGAAAAAGACTAATTCCAGGATTTATTCATAGAATACCCTGAATTCAATCTGTGCTATTATAAATGTTTTCTTCAGTTATGGTTACAAAGGTGTAATTCTTAATTGCTGCACCTCTACACTATATCTTTCACAGTGACTATTGTTTAGGAATTCAAATCTGCTCCTTTACAATATATCTCTTTCTCACACCCCAGCTTAGTGGAAAATTCTTAATTGCTTTTCACTGGTTAAACACACTTCATCCTCATAATTTCAAGTTTGTTTCATGAGATATTCAAATGGCCCTGCAGTTTCAGCAATCCCAACCTACCTCTCAAACAACCTGTAGCCACAGACTCCATTTCCCAATGGACTAATATTGTCTAAAGATTTCCACCTTAAGCACTGAAAGACATCACTCAACCAAAATATAAAACCAAACCCTGAACTCATAACTAGCCTAAAATCTTCACAAAACAGAGACAAACCTTAAAGAGAGAGCCCTCTCTGATTACAGTTGGGCTAGAAACTGTAATCCAAATATTGGTTAGTGGTTACCCCGGCCGTATTCCCTTGGGAGTCAAAGGGAACAACCTGGGTGTTAACAGATTCCTTTCATCTTTAAATAAGGAAATTAGGAAACAATAACCATGAAACCAACCAAATGTAGTTCACTATGAATTCGCTACATACTACTAACAATTAAAATGTATGATGCATTTGTGTACATGCTTACAAGATACAGATAGAGGCCAGTCATCCCAATAATGTGGATAATCATTATCATGATTGTAGAGTATTCCAAGTTGAGATGAGTCCTACACAAATCATTGAACTTTAGAAATAATGAAGAAGCCAACATCAAAGATTGATATTATCTAGTACAACTTTGTTGTGAGATTCTTTGATTCCAGATAAAATTCATGAAGTTGGCAATCAAATGTATCAAAAGATGGATTCAATCCACTACTTATGTACTAGTTTCCACTAAAATCTACTTCCAATGAACCATGCTTTAATTGCTAGCAAAAATATCAACCTTTAAAAACTTAAGTGGTTATTTTGAGCATCATATAAAACATATGTAAGTGGTTAATACCATACTGATGTCAAGCAATGACCTAAGAAATTAGTATTGTCGGCTCTGGAAACGAAAATAAACAGCCCACTTGGTGTTTGAATGTGCAATATCCAATTCCAAATTTCACAGATATAAGTTTTAATACACTATGGATAGAAAGTGCATATGCATCACTCTACTTTTTTGTGGCGGCACATGGAACCATTTGTAATTTTTCCCATCCATACATCTTTTTCGTAATCCTAGTGGATAAGATGGTTGTTTCTTTTTTTATCCTCATTAGCAAAAACAAATTTCCACTATAGCCTCCAAAAGGTGAACAATGACATAAATCGAAGGCAATTCCAAATCCATAAGAGGGCCATGAGCACAAGATACCAGAAATTTCCAAAGTTTGCAGTATCCAATTATTATAGACATATTTGGCCACTAAAACCCTAATCACATATGTCCATAACCCAAGGGCTTCTAAACCCCTAAAAGTGTTGTTTCATACCCTAAAGGAACAAGGTCAGCTGATTACATCATCTCCTAGAAGTTCTCCATGAAAAACTACTCAGAACTGGTCAAGATAGGACCATACAGACTGCTCCATGCATAGGGTGTGATGCATCTCACCTATTACACATGGGGGGTGCGATGCATACTGGAAAGCCCTTCTATAGGGTGCGACGAGTGAGAGCAGATAAATGGCAGAAGTGGAAACCCAAAGAATCTTCTAGAAACTGCTCATATGACACTTGCCTCTCTGAATTCACCCAGGGATGAGTAAGAGATTTGAAATCTCCAAGTGGAACCAAGAACTATTAGTGAAATGACACTAATAAAAATCCCAAAAGCTGACTCACTCTCCTAAAAACATCTATATATTGATCCCTCATCCAAGAGATCCAAGGGGTTGGAATTTTGTAATTTTCAAGGAAGTGTTGTTGGTTTCTCTTTGAAGACACTGTTGGGAGATCTTGCTTTGTATGAGGTGAAGAGGGTTTTCATGCTGGGAGGATGATGCCGGATCAGATAGTCTAGTTGTAATCCTCTCTTCTACTACTTCTATCAATAAAGCTATTTGAGTTTTCCTCCATATGCTTGTGTATCTCTGAATCTTGTATGTGTGTATGCATTTATATGGTTAATGTACATCTGATCCTACATTATTTATGGTTATAGATCTCTATGTTTTGATGGTATTTTGCTACCTTGACTCTATAGGTTTTCTTTGAAGCGAGACGAGTGAGAAAGGAGTGGCAAAATCTCTATCAAGGGAGAGAGGAAACGAGCAAGGAGACTAGCGAAAGACTGAGGTTGGTACTCTCTGCTTCTCTCTCATCTATCTCTCATAAAGGAAAACACAAGTAACTTTAATCTGTTTGTTTCTAAGATAGCTACTCGTCTTAGTAGGACTAGCAGCTCTAATTAGACACTAGTTTTCTCGATAACAAAATGGCGACTCCGCTGGAAAGCGTTTAGTTTTTTTGTTTTGTTATTGTTGTTTGATTTATAAACCATAGACGAAGCCTGAAGTTAAGCTAGCTAGCCTTCGAACTACTTTTGCTATGCAACTGCAAAGTAGATTAACGCTGCTTCAGTCAATCTCCAGGTTGGTTTATGAACTAAACATCTAGCTTGCAAACCCCCTAAGTGCCCTGGTGGTAGCTCAAATAACCTCATTAGATCAACCCCTATACTTTGTGTTTACTGCCTATCATTAGCTCATCCTAAACCCCTGAACTTAGCTGCAAACTGTGAGCAAAAATCAAGCTCAGTCTCGTCCCTAGACCATCACACTGTCTCTTCTTGGAAATATGAATGCATCGCACCTCCCATGTGATGTAGGTGAGATGCATCCCTGTTTCCCTGTGTTACAGGTGCAATGATCAGATGAGACTGTTTCTGCCTCCAGATTTTGGTTTTTTCTTCATTGTCTTAAGCTTTATTCAGTAGTTTTGTTGTCTGTGATTAGTATATCACTGTTGAAACTCCCTTCCTTTGTAGTATTCATCCTCCATCAGAAGGAATTGTGAATGTTTGCTATGTATTTTTCATCATTTATAGTTCTCCTTTGCGAATAGTAGCTTAATTGAACTGTCGTCTTTTGATTTGAAAGTGTCACAAGTGTTATTTTCAGTCAAGAAAAAGAGTGTCACAAAGCATTCCTCTTTTAGATAGTCGATTACACTTTTGCCATTGTATTTGATTTGAATCATTAGTATTTCAAGTGTCAAAAGTAGTTTAAATTCAAAATCGCAAAGTGTCGTGTTGACCTTACTTTTGTTTTTTGAAAAAAGAAATTGTTAGTATTGTCGTTGTGAAAGAGAATAGTTCAGATCTATATTTTATTTTCTTTTTGTCATTCTCACAAAAAACAATACATGCATAACAATACATGCATGTGCATTTGCATTTAGACTGCTTGTGGAGATTGATTTAGGATAGTGCATCTTATTCTGTGCTCTTTGCTCTATGTTGAAAGAATCTCATTTCTCTTTTCTAAGTAGCTAGGATTTCCATTACAGAAAGAAAGTAAACGATTGTCTATCATCTTAGATTGCATATTTAGGAATTGTATATCTACATCACGTGGTGAACCTTAAAGGAAAACTTCTTAAGAAAGATCAACTATAAAATAAACCTCAATGAACATAAAAATGCTTTGGAACCTAACGCACAACATTTAGAAGTCTAGGCTAGAGACATATTCCGGCGTCGTAAATCCTGGTAACTATTGCTTTCATTGTAGGTTGGGTGATTCCTCCTCTTTGAGATGACAAGTGCCAGTATGGATTTTCGCTCCCACGTACAATCGAGTATATATTGGGAGATCACAATAGGCTACATACTTTATGCTTAGGAAGCTGTGTCTGCCGCCCTATCAATCGCAATGCATTGAACACAACATTCGGGAAGATTGACTGCCATGCCGTAAAATGTATTCTGCAGTTTTATGATTGGTTTGGTAATCCCTCTGTCTAGATTTCCAGAGTAGTCACTTTCGTTCCTTTTCAGACTCCTTAAAAGAAAAGGTCCATTTGAGCACTTGTCACTTCAGGCTCATTAAAAATCGAAGGTGACTAGAGTCATCTTTAGCTTTTTCTTGACTCTTTAAAATTGAGAAGGCAAGTTGTGCCAAAGCGTCATAAAATTCATTTAATTTGGAATAACATTTTCCCCTTTTTTATTTTGAGTTGATCAAGTAATCCGCAATCATGGAAGAAAGTTAGTCAAAACCTCGTCATTCGCGGAGACTAACGAGTCAACCGTCTTTGACTCCAGAAATGAAACCATTCCAAGCCATGCGATCTCATTTAACTGGATCAAAGTCTCCTGGTTTGTTTGAAACTTGTGTTTCAACATCCTCAGAAACTCCATTTACTCCAACTATTTCTGGTATTGCTGCCTCTACAGAAGAAGTTCCACAGTTACAGGAGGACACTAGAACTGATCCTATTGTAACGGTAAACACATCTATTCCTGAACCAGCTCCATCTAGGACTGATTCGAAAGGTGTTAACCCTCCAACACCTATTGCTGCAGAGTGTGTACCTTCTCGGCACCAGAAATATTTTACGAACCTGACGGTCTGCCTCTTCCACCTGGACTGATTGCAATAGAAGAGATTGTGGAGGATATTCCATCCAGTACCCCATTGCATTTTGGAACTGGGATCCACCTATATCATTCTAATTCAGAAGATAGTCAATCTTCATCGCAAGTTCATGTAGAATCATTAGGAAGTATTTTGGATAGACTCAATATGTCTGAACAACCATTGACATCTAGTACTGTGTCGTCTGATACAGCAGTCGCAGAACTTCTTGCCACTACTCCGGCAATGTTCGTTGGTGTACCATCTGTCCCAACTAGCTCTCAACCACTAGATGGAGTCCACCCAGGGACTGTTTCGACAGTATGGTTTGTTCGTCCGGAATAATATCTAGAATTTCTTATGTTGAGTCTCAGCAAATTGATCCTCCAAAATAGTATCAATTTGGGTAGTCCAGTCTACAAGGACCAATTTTTCCTTTGAACATTGGATTGCCACCATATGGGGGGTAGTATGCCTTTTCATTGTTCCCTCCAGGAGAACAACCATATGAGAGTTCACAACAGAATTCGGGTCAGGCTGGAATTTCATCCAGTAGTTGGGTGCCATTACTGCCTCAACAACCAAGAGTTGTATATTCAATGCAACCAAATCTATCTGTGTCAAATATTCCCACTACACCAGCTATTGTGATTGATCAGGAGCTCAGGATCAAGTGTCGTAAAATGGTCAAAAATGAAATTGCTTAGAATTGGTTTGAACCTGAACAACTAGATAGATCTCCTCTTCCTGATTCCGGTGCCATGAACGGTTCGAAAAATGGTCGCCGTATGAGAAAGTTATGCCAAAAACAAAATTGCCCAATAACCCTTAATTTTTGAATATTTTTCAAAAAGAAAAAATTAAAAAAAGAATATTCCATAGAATATTCCAAGGAATATTCTTTTTGGGCAGTGAATCAGAAGCTTCCACGTGGCAGGCCCGGAGGCCACCACATGGCCCAGAGTGACGTCAGCATATATGGGCGCATATTAAAATTTGTGTGGAGGCGGAGAGGTTTGAACCTACGACCTCGTTCATAACAATCCAATGCCTTACCGTTGGGCCACAACAAAGGAACTTGAATGGAATGCAGAAAAAACATTATTTAAATGTTAAAATGGTTTTGCACAGGAAAATGAAGGGGGCCAGCCCCTAAGGGCCAACCCCCATACACGTGACCGTCACCCAAAAACCATGGGCTCTAAACCCTTAATCGTAGGCACGGAATCCAAGCATAACTGCTCGTTCCAAAATTCTGGTCGCATGGAATTAAATAACAATAGTTAACTTCCAATATTTATAGTGGCGGCATTGGCGGAGGCGCCAAATTTGGGCTGGCCCGCCATATTTGGCGGGCCTATCTGGCCGTAACTAAAGTTATCTGGAGTTTTTTTTGGACCAGCTGGCAGTTGGGAGTAAATGGCCATAACTTTGGCTAGGAAAGTCCGTTTTGGACGATTTTTTTTTTGATTTTGGGTATCTTTGACCTTCTGAAGTCATTGGCATAGGTTTCACATCCATTGCAGGTCATTTGCAGGTGTTTTAGCTTCGTGGAAGTTCTAGGAGCCACTAGGGACAAATCAGTTTGGGAGCTGCATTGGGAATTTTGAAGTCATTGAATGTGGAACGAAGGTCATTCCTGAAGGTTTTCAACATTCGAAATCCATTTCTACAGCTCGTTTTTCATTTTGAGGCATTATTCTAACTTTTTAGCTTCAGGGAAGCTTTCAGGGCCACCAGGGCCATTTCATTGCATGAGCTGTTTAGGGGCTATGTTCATCCGTTTTTGGTGATTCAAAAGCCTATGTATGCTATTTTCGACCTTCTGAGTCTAATGGTAGAGGTTTAAAAACCAATTGAGGTCATCTTCACCTCGAAATTCTCCATGCAATTTTAAAGGGCCACCAGGGCCAATTGGGGAAAGTATTATATAAGGTACAAATTTCACTGTTTAGTGTTTGCGAAAGAGCATGTTTAGCTAATTCCTATCTTTTGATTCTGTATTTACAGTCAGATCTGTCTTTCAAGGCACTCATATTCTTGTATTAGCCTTTGTAGCATTTTTAATACAAGAGGACAAGCCTAGTTTGAGAGGTTTGGTCCAACAGATGTAGCCCAGAGGGGGTGAACTGCTTTATCATTTTGATATCTTTATTTGCTGAAGATTATATGCTAAACAAAATTTATGTAAAATGTTAAACAACAAATATACATAACTTGCATGCACACATAATCACCTTTTCAACTGCAGAAAGTTATTTGTCTTAGTCCGCAAGACATTAAACTTCAAGTATGTGTATGTCAAAGACTTCTAAGTGTTTACTTTGTTATTTCTTTAGGCAGAGCCTGTAGAGGGCCAGGTAGCCTCTGGAACTCATCCTCTCTTTAGAGGTGACATGTCCGGTGAATGCCCCTACAGTCTATCTCTGTATAAGAAATAAGAAGTTTTCACATTTTCAGAGGTCACTTGGAGTGTATAGCTCACAGTTGAAATTATTGGAAATGGATACCTTGCACCCTTAAACAAGTACATTCCATTTTCATATCAGATGGTATCAAAGCACTAGGTTTGCTTGACTAACATCACTAGCTTGATTGTGTAGCTTGAAAGGTGTCTTAAGCAGTGTTGAAGATTGACTGCTTTATTATTTTGCAAACTACTTGTTGTTTGAGTTGCTGAAGCTCTTTTGTTCATTTTTATAATGACAACTTCCATAAGTGAGTTCTCAAAATCGTCCTCCTTCACAAGATTCTTTGATGACGGCTTGAAGCAAGAATTTTTCATCATGATGAATATGGTGAGAGAAATGTATGAGGATGAAAGAAAGAGCTCTAGACTTCAAGAGAAGTTGAATTCCATAAGGGAAGAGAAGCAGTTGCTTTCTAACCAATTGCAGGAAATGGAAGGCCAACTTCATATTGCAAACATGAATCTGGAAAGGATGCATGAGTTGGAGACACAACTCCTTGTTTCCAAAGAAGCCTTAGCCAAGTATCAGCTTGCAGACGAGGTAAACAATTCTAGTTTGTCTTCAAATTATTATAAGAATGTTTATGTTGGTTCTTTTGAGAAACATACCAGAGGCATAGGGTCCAAGTTGATGTCCAAAATGGGATATGAAGGACAAGGATTGGGAAAACATGCACAGGGTATAGTTGAGCCAATAATGGTTGAGGTAAGGCCTAAGAATTTGGGTCTTGGCTATGGACAATCTTATGGAGAAAGTTCCAAAGTAGCCATGAAGGCAATTGAAACAGTTCCTAGAAGGAGTTTCATTTCAGGTTATCTATCTCAAGGTTGAAAGGTTGTATCCTTGAGGAATGCAATAGTTTGAAACATGCTTTGCAAGAAGAAGGTGTGCATAAGGATGTACTTGAACAAGAGAATTGTGAAAGCTCTAAAACCATTGAAGGGATTGGTGGTGTTCCAAAAGGAGCTTCTTCTTCGTTTGATTCACCTCCTCATGAAGGTAATGAAGGTGAAAGAGAAAGGTATAAATCTGATTTCCATCACACTTCTTTTGATCATGTAAAGCATGGAAAATTTCCACACAAGAATTGGAAAAGAATTGCATGTTATTTTTGTGGTTTGGTTAACCATAATGTTTCTAGATGTTGGAAAAGAATGGCAACATGTAGGAAACTTTTGAAGGAAAGGAGGCAAGAAGCCAAAGTTCCATTGAACAATGCAAATCATGCTATCAAGAAGATGAACATGTGTTGCACTTATTGCCATAAGCATGGACATACTGCTGAAAGGTGTTGGACTCTGAATCTAACAATGCTTCCACGAAAATTGCAGAAAGTGGAGAAAGAGTATGGTAAGAATGGGAAGGAATTTTCCATCATTAATATGTGTCAGGATGATACACATGCTGAAATCGATGTGCAGTTAAAGGAAGCGCCTTTGAAATGGATTGGTAAGAAATGGTTAGAATTCTTATCCAAATAAAGTTGCATGTCTTTTGATTGAATTCATTTCTTTGTTAAGGGAATGCAAGTTGTATGATGGAAAAGTTGAGTATGAGACTCACTTTATCGCAACGAAAGTTATATTCATTTCAGCTTTGAAAGTACATGTACATGTGATCGAGGATATTGTACTTATGATTGTACTTAAGAGAAAGTTGAAGGATAAACTGCATGCATGAGAATGATATGCATAAGCACAGGGATCATGATGATTTCCTTGTATTTTAAACATGTATGTGTGATTAACTTGAAGGTTTGATTACTTTGTTTTTAACCATGCATGTAATGTAATATTGACTTGGAAAAAGTTAATTTGATCTCCAAGATTGTAAAGAGGAGAAATGATGAAGTGTTTCATCTTTGTAAAAGCCTTCTCATTTGGGAGGCAGCTCTTCTTCTGGAGCGGAGGTGCCATGGATGGGCATCGTGATAGCTGGCAAGCCCACATGTTCAGAGGAATATTTCAGCTCATATATCAGCAAGTATCATTGCTGGTTTCTGCAATTTCAAATTTGTCTGGCAAAAGAACTTGGTTAGGATTAGACAAGTACTTGGCTTGTGCAGCAGAAAGTCGCCATGACGACAGTTGGCAAGGCAAGACATTTTGGGCATCAGTATGCTCTTGTGGTTGAAAAGAAGAGGGTATTTCTGTTCCTCAAGTGCTGTACAGTTCAGATCAGAGATTCAGTAAGCTTTTGGGGACCAAAAGCCTTCTCATTTGGGAGGTGTGATCAGGAGCTCAGGATCAAGTGTCGTAAAATGGTCAAAACTGAAAGCACTTGGAACTAGTTTGAACCTGAATAACTGGATAGGTCTCGTCTTCCTGATTCTGTCACCTTGAACGGTTCGAAAAACGGTCGCCGTATGAGAAAGTTATTCCAAAAACAAAATTGCCCAATAACCCTTAATTTTTGAATATTTTTCAAAAAGAAAAAATTTAAAAAAGAATATTCCACAGAATATTCCAGGGAATATTCCTTTTGGGCAGCGAATCAGAAGCCGGCCACCACGTGGCCCAGAGCGACGTCATCATATATGGGCGCATATTAAAATTTGTGTGGAGGTGGAGAGGTTTGAACCTGCGACCTCGTTCATAACAATCCCACACCTTACTGTTGGGCCACAACAACGGAACTTGAATGGAATGCGAAACAAACATTATTTAAATGTTAAAATGGTTTTGGGTGGGAAAATGAAGGGGGCCAGCCCCCATACACCTGAGCGTCGCCCAAAAACCATGGGCTCAAAACCCTTAACCACCGGCACGGAATCCAAGCATAACTGCCCGTTCCAAAATTCCGGTCACATGGAATTAAATAACAACAGTTAACTGCCAGTCTTTATAGCGGTGGCATTGGCGGAGGTGCCAAATTTGGGCTGGCCCGCCATATTTGGTGGGCCTATCTGGCCGTAACTAAAGTTATCTGGAGTTTCTTTGGACCAGTTGGCAGTTGGGAGTAAATGGCCATAACTTTGTCTAGGAAAGTCTGTTTTGGACGAATTTATTTATTTATTTTGGTTATATTTGACCTTATGAAGTCATTGGAATAGGTTTCATAGCCATCTGAGGTCATTTGTAGGTATTTTAGCTTCGTGGAAGTTCCAGGAGCCACAAGGGCCAAATCAGTTTGGGAGCTGCATTGGGAATTTTGCAGTCATTTAATGTGGAACGAAGGTCATTCCTGAAGTTTTTCAGCATTCTAAATCCATTTCTACAGCGCATTTTTCCTTTTGAGGCATTCTTCTCACTGTTTAGCTTTAGAGAAGCTTTCAGGGCCACTAGGGCCATTTGAGTGCATGAGCTGTTTGGGGGCTATGTTCATCCGTTTTTGGTGATTCAAAAGCCTATGTCTGCTATTTTCGACCTTCTAAGTCTAATGGTAGAGGTTTCAGAACAAATTGAGGTCATCTTCAGCTCGAAATTGTCCATGCAAGTTTAAAGGGCCACCAGGGCCAATTGGGGAAGGTACTATATAAGGTACAAATTTCACTGTTTAGTGTTTGGGAAAGAGCATGTTTAGCTAATTCCTATCTTTTGATTCTGTATTTACAGTCAGATCTATCTTTCAAGACACTCATATTGTTGTATTAGCCTTTGTAGCATTTTTAATACAAGAGGACAAGTCTAGTTTGAGAGGTTTGGTCCAACAGATGTAGCCCAGAGGGGGTGAACTGCTTTATCATTTTGATATCTTTATTTGTTGAAGATTATATGCTAAACAAAACTGATGTAAACTATTAAACAACAAATATACATAACTTGCATGCACACATAATCACCTTTTCAGCTGCAGAAAGTTATTTGTCTTAGTCCGCAAGACATTAAACTTCAAGTATGTGTATGTCAAAGACTTCTAAGTGTTTACTTTGTTATTTCTTTAGGCAGAGCCCGTAGAGGGCCAGGTAGCCTCTGGAACTCATCCTCTCTTTAGAGGTGACATGTCCAGTGAATGCCCCTACAGTCTATCTCTGTATAAGAAATAAGAAGTTTTCACATTTTAAGAGGTCACTTGGAGTGTATAGCTCACAGTTGAAATTATTGGAAATGGATACCTTGCACCCTTAAAGAAGTACATTCCATTTTCAAATCAGTGACGGTTTCGCAAGTACAAGCACTACCTGTTGTATGTCAACCTCAAATCTCTTAGGTCGTAATATAACAACCTCTTGTCTCAACGACTCAACCACAATCGCCGATTAGTGGCTCCTTAACTGAAGCGACTCAGGCTCAAACAGGTACTATCACCCCTCATCTTGGTCAAACATCCAGTATTGGACAACAACAAATGGATTCACAACCATGGCTGATGCAATATCAACAACCACAATTCCAGCAAGCTTACCGAGGACCTAACCAATAAAGCTTTGCGGGTAATGGGCAGTCGTATATTCAAGACGGTCACCATCAATCATATCATAATGGTTATGCCCATCAACCATATCAAAGTTATCAACATCAACTACATTATGCTGGTATGCAAAGACCCACTGCTCAGGCAATCCCATCTTATCCTGGGTATGCTTCGCCAAACCTGAATCAACATTTTCCTTTCATCTCAACGTTGGAATTATCAGATCTGAATCCCCTAACAAATGATCCAATATCTTACACCCCTTGGTGGCCGATGATTCCTCATAAACTTCCATCAGATATTCCTAAATTCAATGGAAATCCAGGTGAAGATCCGTCAAATCATGTGATGACCTTTCATTTGTGGTGTTCATCCAACACTCTCAATGATGATTCAATTAGACTTTGCCTCTTTCAGCGAATGTTAACTGGTCCTGCAGCAAAATGGTACATCGAATTGCCTAAAGCTTCATTTGATAACTTCAGCACCCTTGCCACAACCGTTTTAACCCATTTTCAGTTACTCATAAGGTACGAAACAGGAATAGAGCTTCTTACCAATTTTAAATAGACGACAACCACTCACATATCTGATCATATTCATGAGTGGCGACGTCGTCGTCGAATGGTAAAAACATATGTTCCTGATTAGTTGCTAGCTGAATGGTTTATTAAGTCATTATTACCTTTTATTACATAATATGTGGCTAAGGGGGGAGTTGTCACTGAAGAGCAAGTCATTGTTGGGTCCCTATAATACTAGTGATTACCCCATTACTATTGTAGTTATACCCCTTATTTATATTGTTGTGCCCCTATTACCCCCATGTTGTTATTTCTGTGCCCCATAGAATCCCTCTATTGTTATTTTTGTGGCTTTATATTATTATTGTTAGGTCGGCTGGATTATATTGTGACTCCTTAGACTCCTATATATAGAAAGGATGTTTTGTCATTTGTATCATCAAAGAATTGTTCATTTATGTAATGTAAAGGAGGTTTCCCCCTCGAAGAGGCTGAATTCTAAGGCGTTGATCTATCTTTTCTATCTTTTCTTGAGCTGGTTTCATAACAGTCATTGCTTGTGCACAATATCTAGACTTGATTTATACTCAGTCTGGCATGCTCTATGAAAAAATACCTGATGCTCCTAGACCGGAGTTTTTGTTCCTCCTCCTCCTAAATCAAACAAATACTCTCATGCCGGTGATGGCATGATAGGCACAACAAGCGCGAAAACTGCGAAGGCTGCATCTAATAAATACCGTATGGTTTCTAGTCAAAATGCAAATGAAGAAATTCTTGCCTCAGAGGTTAATGTTGTGTCGGCTAACAAAGGCAAAGAATTGAAGAAGCCAAGGGGAAAGAAGAAAGGGAAAAGCAAAAAGAAGAAGAAACAGGACGATTCATCTCCTGAAAAATATTTTGCAAACTCTTTTGGAAAAAAGAAACCTCCTTCACCATGTCAAATATGTGACGAAGACCATTGGATGAGTGATTGTCCACATAGAGCTGAGATTAAGAAGTTCTTTAAGACCTCAAAAGCCTCAGCAATTTTAACGGATCCATTTCCAAACCCAAAAACCAATTTGGTTGCTAGTGACAATGCTTCCCCATCCCAAGTACTTATGTTGTCCATTTTGAAACAACAAAATGATGCTTTGATATTGACAAGGAATAAAGATTACAAGAATCCACAACTATCAAACAACAAGGCTGTAGATCAACCTAGTAGTTCGACAACAACTTCAATAGAAGTTGTGCCACCCATTGTTCCTCAGCTAACAATAAAGCCGCCAAAGGGAGTAGTACACAAATCGACATTTAATCCCCGTGCTCGAGATGCACAGAATTATAATATAGAAGAGGATCTGGCCTAATTGCCATCTCCCAAAAGCAGGGTTTGTTATCAGCAATAGGTAGGATTGACCCAACGGATTCCAATCTTGTGGCCTTTAATCATAAATGTTTTGAACCTCAGTTACTAGCTCAAATAACTTTCCTCATCCAAGTGAAAGCCCTCAACAAAATTTTTGAACGAATAATTATTGATGAGGGGGCATCTACCTGCATTATGTTAATGAGTTGCTGGAAAACTTTAGGATCAACACCCTTGTCAAGATCATCAACGACATTAAAAGCATTTGATGGACGAACATACACCCCTTATGGGATTTTAAGTAACTTACAAGTTGAACTGGGGGGCAAGACAGTAGAAATTGATGTCGAAGTTATCGATGGAAACCTCGATTACAATATCTTACTAGGAAGGCCCTGGATTTATGCCATGGCTGCTATTGTATCAACTTACTTTAGAAAGATTGCATTTCTTTTCTAAGGAGGAATTATGATTTTTGATCAACAAACCTTTCTCCCCAATAGTTCACAAGTTACAGGAAGCATTCTAATGATCCATGGAAGTTCTCATTCGCTTCAAAATGTCGGAGTAGGTCTACTAAAAGACCCTACCTTGATGGGTACTTTTTCCCTACCGCCTCCGAGTAATCTGGCAGAAGTGGCAACAATAGGAACCTACAACATGATATCTTCCATTCAGAAGATTTCAGAGAATTTTGTTAGCATGGATCATCAACGGGTTTTGCCTCCAACCCCAATAGAGATTTTGTAGCAATCAATTTTCTCAGCCTAGGCGGCAAACCCAAATCAATGCTCATCGAGTGTTTGGGTAGATAGGTCAAAGGAATATGGCACCTCTTTAGATCCTTGGTCACATGTACATTCTACAGACGAAGAAATTATTCAGTTGATGATGATAGAAGAGGAACCATGGGAAGATTACCACCATCGTTCCCATCTTTCAGATTACAACGAAGATTATTCCAACGACCTTGATCATCCTTCAGTTTTTTATTTTCTATCAAATACTGTAAATACAGTGGATTCTGAGCGAAATTTGTCCAATATTGAAGAAACTATCGCCATAAATATCTCGATCAAACCTGATGTTGTAGAGAATATTCATGTCGGCAAATCTTGTTCTTCTTCAGAACTGGAAATATATTGCGCTCTCTTTCGCGAATTTAGAGATGTCTGTGCATGGTCATACGAAGAAATGCCAGGCATTGACTCGAGCATAGTTGAACACGAAATCAAGATGTATCCAGATGTCAAACCAGTACGACAATGGCTTTGGTAGGTGCACCTGATGAAAGTCGTTGCCATTAAGGCAAAGTTGAAAAACTTTTACATGCTAGTTTCATTTACCCGGTTCCTCTAACTGATTGGGTATCGAATATTGTTCCTGTGATGAAAAAGCAAGGAACGATTAGAGTGTGCATTGATTACAGGGATGTAAATCAAGCTTTTCCAAAGAACAACTACCCTACACCCTTCATCGACCAGATAATTGATGAATGCGCCATATGCAAAATATTTTCATTTATGGATGGATTTTCTGGATATAATCAAATAAATATTCGCCCACAGGACCAATTGAAGACTGGATTTATATGTCCATGGGCACATTCGCTTACCAAAAATTACCTTTCAGTTTAAAGAATGCAGGGGCAACCTTTCAGAGGGCTATGAATTATGCCTTCCATGACATCAATAACATCATTCAACCATATCTCGATGATCTTCCAGCTCATTCGCAAAAGCGAAAAGATCATCCGCGGTATTTAAGATCTATATTTCTATGTTGTCGACACTACAAGATACGACTCAATCCACACAAGTGTGTGTTTTGTGTCGGTTCCGGTCGTTTACTTGGCTTCGTGGATTTTAAGGACAGAATTTGACTCGACCCATGTAAGGTTCAGGCGATCATCGATATGCCTCCACCTTCAAATTTGCTCCAGATTCAGAAACTCCAAGGGAAAGCGAACTTTCTAAGGAGGTTCATTCCAAATTACGCCGAACTTGCTAAAGGTTATACGTGTCTTTTGAAAAAGAAGTACCCTTAAACTGGGATCTCTAAAGGAATCCCTAATCAAAGCATCATTAATGTACGCTCCTGATTATCAAAAATACTTTAACATGTATCTAGTTGTAGCAGATACAACCATTGCAATGGTTCTAGTTCAAGAAGAAAATGTAATCGAACATCCTATCTATTATTTAAGCCGAAACTTAAATGATATAGAAAGCAAATACTGCTATGTTGAAAAGCTGGCTCTTGCAGCTGTTCAAGCAGTACAGAGATTTCGACAGTATATCCTCTTTCGCAAAACTACCATTTTATCATATTGCAACCCAATGACTTACATTCTGTCGCGTCAATTACTTGGGGGAAAATATTCAAAATGGATAGCTATTTTGCAAGAGTTTGATCTGGAATTTGTAAAATCCAAATCAAAGAAATCTCTAGTTTTTGCGGAGTTATTATGTGATTTCCCATCGTTGTCCAACGATTCAACATCCAAAGCAACGATCGTGGATGAATCTTTGTTTCTGATATCATCAAGTGATCCGTGGTACGGAGATATAATCATCTATCTCCAAACCCAAACATATAGGCCTAATACCTCTCACTTTGAACAACGATGTACTCAATACCAAGCAAAAGATTACATCATCGTCAGTGATATGCTTTACCGTCGCGGTATCGATAGAGTGCTGCGAAGGTGCCTCACCCATGAGGAGGCCGAAAAAGTCCTGAATGATTGCCATTCAGGCACATGTGGGGGGCATCAATTTGGTTACGCTACGACACAAAAGACTTTACGAGCAGGTTACTTCTAGCCAACAATGTTCAAATATTGCATAACCGCAGTCAGAAGTTGCCATGCTTGTCAAATCTTCGACCGCAAAACCAGAATACCACCCGTACCTTTGTAACCAGTAGTTGCTGTTGGGCCATTTGCCAAATGGGGCATATATTTCATGACATGTAACCCCACCTCGACCGAGGGGCATGGGTATATCATAGTCGCAGTTGACTATTTTACGAAATGGTCCGAGGCGATGCCTACATTAAACAACAGCGGCAAAACGGTTGCTCTTTTCTTTTTCAATCATGTAGTCTCTAGGTTCGGTGTGCCACAAGCTATAGTCACAGATCATGGATCACATTTTTGCAATCACATGATGGTAGAATTGACTGCCAAACTAGGATTGTCCCAAGACAGTTCTACTTCGTATTATCTGCAAGCTAAAGGACAAGTTGAGGCCATCAACAAAGTCCTAAAGTGCATGCTACAAAGGATGATTGGAGTCCACAAATGGAGTTGGCACCTAATCCTGTACTCAGCCTTGTGGGCATACAGAACCTCGGTAAGAAATACAAATGGGTTTACACCCTTCCAGCCGGTGTATGGCCTGGAAGCCGTCTTACCAATTCAATGTGAGATTTCATCTGTCAAGCTCGCAATCGACCTTCTCCCTGGAACTTCAGAGGAAGAGGCTCATTTCTTGGAACTAATCCAATTGGATGAAACCCATCATGACACTGCCTTGGCCAGAAAAGCCCATAAGAAACAAGTTAAGGCGCAGTTTGAAAAAAATGTCAAACCTTGTGTCTTCTCAGAAGGTGACCTGGTCTTACTTTACGATCAAGAATCTGATAAATTGGGAGCTGGCAAGTTCGAATCGTTGTGGATGGGCCCCTACATTGTTAAACGAGTGTTAGCAAAAGGAGCCTATGAGCTAGTAGATTATGATGGAATTCCACTGGGGCGACTCTAAAACGGGTTGTACCTTAAGTGTTACTATGCTTGACTAAGTGTAGTGGCCTCTTCATATGCTTTTGTTACATTTTTGTTTTCGTCAAGAGTGATCATTTTGGTTAGGTAATCCATCTTTTGCATTTGTTGCAGATGTCAAACATATTGGAATCATTCGTTGGATATGCCGACGGAGCTAATCGTAGTACGCGGAACCTATCTTTTGCGGCCTGGGCCATTTTTGATCCAAGCGGTGAGTTAGTGAGTTTCAGAGGAGTATGTATTGGTCGATCAACAAACAACATCACTGAGTATAGCGCATTGATATAACTTCTCTCTGATGCCATCTCACGTGGCATACACCAACTTTTTGTCAGGCTAGACTCACAACTTGTCATCCTACAGCTTACTAGCATATATTCTATTTGGAATCCAGCTATCTATCGTACGTCCCTAAGGGTCAGGATTTTGGAAAGATAGTTTGATTTTATTCAATATCAACACATTTACAGAAACTTAAACACATTAACTGATTCATTAGCAAATTATGTGTTAGATAGACATTTGCAACATTTATAAAAAAAAGCATTTCAATCAACATTTGCATTAGGATCATATAGCTTAACCAAAATAAAGCTCCAAAAATAAAAAATATATATAATTGTTTATAGTTTTTCAAAATGTTCTGTGTCCAAGACAAAATCGGTCACATGACCCAAAACCTAAAAAACACAGAAAAGCACCCTAGACTAGTGGTGCTGGTGATAAAAAGTCATCGCCTGTGCGATCATACGTAAGAGCCTAGTCCATCGACTCGAAACACCAATAGTATGGCACTGTAATCTCAGAGGTAACTCATCGGTACTCACATCCTGGACCAAGGGTGAGACCCTCGACATGATCCTACAATACTGCAAGGGTCTCAGCTACATCCAGGTCGCGAAGGACAACCCTCCCTATAGCCTCTCCTGTTGGAACGACAGTTGCTACCCTTGGGCACACTGCTGGTCGCACTGGTCCAATGTATACATGAATGTATGAGTTTGATTAGTCTTGATAGCATTTAAAAGACATAAGAACATTATAAAAACAATAAACATAGATATGGTTAGATCTTTTACCTATAACACCCCACTACTCGCTAGCCGGCAACACCAAATCTGGGTCACCCCGAAAATCCATCCCAACATATGGATACTCAGCAAAGACCATCTCCTGATGGTTGAACCACTCAAAGAAGGCATTAGAGAATGAAATCTATGACTAACCAGCATGTCTGGCCATAAGATCGACCCATCCCTACATCTGTGGTTCCATCGGTACTAGCGGTCCGAGTGAAATGTACTGTGGCTACATCAATGGGATATTCTCCAAGGCGAAGGTGGTGAGAATAGAACCATAACCAAAGTTCTTAGATCTTCCATTCTTCACCTTGGAGAGTTGTTCTTTTATAACTAGAAGTACTACATCACACCAGCTGAATACCTTTAGTTCAAGGCATTCCAGAGCATACTGCATATAGGACCTGTTGACCAAATGAAGAGCCGCACTACCAACCAATCTAGCAAAAGTGAAAAAGGTAGTCCTCAAGGACCGGCCAATGACATCTCGAATACTGATCTTGCCATCCCTGCTCGACTAAGATCCATCTCTACAGAATCGGTGAATATAATCCCTCACAGATTCACCTCCACGGGCAGATCCTGATAGTGGGAGAGGGGCACCACGCCTCGATAAACTGGTCAAGAAGTAGATATCCTCAACTGTTAAAGGGATGGATTTACCTCAAATCTGGAATACTTGGTTGGTAGGATCCCATGCATCGAGAAAGTATTGCAACAATTTCATTTGTTTCCTCATGCTGGATATGCAAAAGAATTTGAGCAAACCACAGTTCCGCAAGGCAGTCATCATACCCAGATAATGTAAAGCAACCATGTCCTATTCTTCATGCTCGCGTTCACGCCATGTAACAACCATATTGATCCAATGAATCTCTTAAAAACAAACAAGAGAAGAAGTAGGATACTGATTCAGCCAAAAATAGGCAAAATTTCCATGAAAAATAGTGCATAAACTTTCCCTTTTGCGGCCATTGCACCCCAGCTATGTACTGGGTGAGATGCATCTTGACTGGCCAATGGCCAACTCAGTATGCATCACATCTTTTGATGTACATTAGGTGTGATGGGGAGAGAACGAATTGTTCAAACCCTAGAGGCCCAGAAGAACAGGAAAACATGCTCAAGATTAGAAAAGGAAAGAATGCAATTGAAGAGCTCAAGGTTAGCTCCTACCTGGTCCAGACGGAGCCGAAAATAGTCCACAGAATCTCCCAGAATCAACTAGTGAAAATCAAGGGGGAAAACACCACCAAAGCTCCAAAAGTCCCATATTTGAATGAAATGGTAAAATGAGAGCTAAAAACTATTTTTATGTTACTATTCACGTAGTTCAAGTAAAATATTGTTGTTTAAACTCATTTTTCAAACATGTATTTACATTTCTAATCAATTTGATGGAGTAATTGAACAAGTAGCATGACCATCAAAAGAACATAGTGTTAATGGTGAAATCAACATCTCTGACTATTATCACGAGCAGTTTTACGCAAAGTCCAAGCTCGTTAAAAAATAAACCTCGCCATGAGTAGTTTTACACAAAGTTCAAGCTCGTTAAAAAATAAACCTAGCAATGAGCAAGTGTTCCCATAGAGTTTAAGCTCATTAAAAAATGAACCCCACCTTTGGTAAATAACCATTGTGATCGCATAATTATCAGCTTTTGAACCTTGGTCGTGTTCTCACCATCACCTCCACTCTTTTTTAGCCGATCATATGGCTCCATTTGATTGTTTACCCTTTTGAGAAATAGTTGTGGTGAATGATTCTATTAGCCACGTTATTTACACAGCCATGATTGAAAAATTCCAAACCCTACCTAGAACCAATTGCTATCCAAAAACATCACTCGTTCCTCAAAAAATGAGTCTCCTTTAAGCTCTTTTCATCTAACTTGTAAAATATGAAGAGATTGCCAAGCAATTGGCCTCTCCAGCTCATTAAAGCAATCGGAAGTGCCATCCCTCCTCTAGATTTTAATCTTTTTGGACCTGAGGGATTATTACACAAAAATATCGAGTGCTTGTCTTGTTCGGCTCATTAAAGCTATCGAAAAGTCATCCCTTTCGTATTATTTTACACTTTTTCAGACTTAAGGGATTACATTACGAAAAAGGACCACTGGAGTTTCCTTTCCATCCCTTTTAGACTCTCTAAAATTGAAAAGGACCGAGTTATCTTTGTCGTTAAACTCGTTAAAACAATAGCAACAAAGTTGTCCATGCATACAAGAGTGAGTTTCACTATTGATAGGCTCGTTAAAACATAGTGATAGGTTTTCCCGAAGGGAAAATTATAGAACAAACATATGTTATCCTCCTCAAGCTTGACAAAAATAAAGAGGTACTAGCCAACAATGACTGGGGAAAAATGGAAGAAAACTTGAATAGCTTCATTGGTAGCAAGTCACTCTTGAACATGACACTTTCACTCTGTCACCATGATTGAGTCGGGTTGGGCTATTCGTTCACCGGTCATATCACCATTGGTCCACCATACCATCCACCTTGGGGTTAACGCTACCAATCCATTTCAGTGTCGTTGGTATGTTCAAGAGAAGTCGCTCAGAGAATTCACCAACCTAGCCAACGTCTCATCTGTTGCAATACCTTCACTCTCCATTTTTCATGACCGCCACCCCGAACCTTGTATCATCAGATTGTTTTCACCTCCACAAAATCATTTGCTCCTTTCTGTGTCGTAGATGTGAGATTCATTAAGGTCCTCCTAAAATGGGTCACTTCTTGTCGAAATCAGCTCATTATCCAAGAATTTGACTTAGGAACAACCCTTTCAGTACTTTGAAGCTTGCATGCCTCAATGGCAATTTTCTCACTTTCGGTGACAGGTTTACATCAATGGCCTTCGACTGAAAGATTTTGAGTGGTGTTCGACATCAAATCATGTATTCACACCACGTGAATTGTACTGCAATACCTTGAGGGTCATCATCATTATCAGTAATTCCTCTCGCACCTGTTAACAGCCTACATCATTGGCTGGTAATCAGGTGATGTCTTTCCATGTTTGACATCAGAACATCTTTTCACATGGATCGACTTGTACTTCGTACGAAGATTGAACGAGTTTGAAGACCCCGGATCTAGTTTCATCCATCCGGGTTGCGATATATTCAGGAAAATAAAGACATCAAATGTACATCACAATTGCACAAATAATCATCCAAACTAAAGGATGATGGCTCTACCAGAATCATCAGTCTGCCACACAGACGATTGTCTGTCTTATGTACATGAATATGAATTTATAAAGTTGAGCATGGGAATTCTTGCCTCAGCTAGATCATGAAAATATTGTGAAGATAATCTATTGTGTTGTATCTTATTACAGGTCACCTTCCAGTTTGAAAAACCTTGGATCCTCATTATAAAGCATTTCACCCGACATCAAAAGATTTACGACCTCATGCTTTAGGGGGCAACTGTTATAGACATATTTGGGCACTGTAACCGCAATCACATATGTCCGTAAACCAAGGGCTTCTAAACCCCTAAAAGTGTTGTTTCATACCCTAAAGGAACAAGGTCAACTGATTACATCATCTCCCATAAGTTCTCCATGAAAAACTACTTAGAACTAGTTAAGATAGGACCATAGAGACTGCTCCATGCATAGGGTGCGATGCATCTCACCTATTACACATAGGGGGTGCGGTGCATACTGGAAAGCCCTTCTGTAGAGTGCGATGAACGAGAGCAGACAAATGGCAGAAGTGGAAACCCAAAGAATCTTCTAGAAACTGCTCATATGACACTTGCCTCTCTGAATTCACCCAGGGATGAGTAAGAGATTTGAAATCTCCAAGTGGAACCAAGAACTATCAGTGAAATGACACTAATCAAAATCACAAAAGCTGACTCACTCTCCTGAAAACATCTATATATGGATCCCTCATCCAAGAGATCCAAGGGGATGGAATTTTGTAATTTGCAAGAAGTGTTTTTGGTTTTTGTTTGAAGACATTTTTGGGTGATCTTTCTTTGTATGAGGTGAAGAGGGCTTTCATGCTGGGAGGATGATGCTAGATCAAATAGCCTGGTTGTAATCCTCTCTTCTACTACTTCTATCAATAAAGATATTTGAGTTTTCCTCCATATGCTTGTGTATCTCTGAATCTTGTATGTGTGTATGCATTTATATGGTTAATGTACATTTGATCCTACATTATTTATGGTTATAGATCTTTATTCTTTGATGGTATTTTGCTGCCTTGACTCTACAGGTGTTCTTTGAAGTGGGACAAGTGAGAAAGGAGTGGCGAAAGCTCTATCAAGGGAGAGAGGAAACGAGCAAGGAGACTCGTGAAAGACTGAGGTTGGTACTCTCTGCTTCTCTCTCATCTATCTCTCAAAAAGGAAAACACAAGTAACTTTAACCTATTTGTTTCTAAGATAGCTACCTGCCTTAGTGGGACTAGCAGCTCTAAATAGACACTAGTTTTCCCAATTACACCAATGCACCTTTTCCTAGAAGAAAACTGAGTGTTGATCGTCAATGTCCTGCTAGTAGTCTCTTGCAGATAGGCAGTCCAAAAAGGTGTGTTTCACTTATCTCTGGTTTAATAAATTTTTTAGCAAAGCCCATTTGTCAACATGCTCTTATCTATATAGGACTTGGATGGCTTTCATTGGTTGATGACCAACCATGCAAGGACCTAGAGCCAAAAACTATGAAGCCTATGAATCCACTTATCCTCAATATTGAAGGGTTGAGAACAATTAAGAATCCACTCAAACCCAAAAGAACTGACAAAATCAAAACATAAAAGTGAAAATGGCCCCATAAATGATAAGAAATAAGGAACCACTAAATAATCGCCCTAATGGTTGCCACAAATGCGTAGTTATTATTGGCCCTCAATTTTGTTCATATTTTCCTATCCTAAATCCATTTATTTACCACCATATTCCATCCTATTTCACTTGTATATGCCTCATTTTAGTCCTATTTTTCATATTTAGGTAACTAACTTAAGTTTCTCAATTTTTTGAAAATTTTGTAAAATTTGGGTTTTAAGAGTAAATTTGGACTGCATTAAAAATTCTCGTAATCGCTGCATGGAAGTCATATGTGCAGGACACCTAGGCAAGATCAAAGCACATATTTTGAAAGCTTGGGAACCACGGATGAAGAAACAACTATTGGTTCAGTCAAACTGAGCAAAAACAGGCCTGGTCAACGCTAGTACAACTTGACCTGTCACTCAGGAATTCCTAGGAAAAAGGAGGAGATTTATTATTTTGTGGGATTTCTCCTGATTTTGTGAAGCATAATTGATGAGTTTGACCTATATGGATGGATTAGGATTTATAATTATGTTAGAGCCATTATAGCAAAGTTTATATATGATTTTCTTATTTAAACAGAGTTTATGGACCATTCAAAAGGAGGAAAAGGTGTGTAATTTTGTACTAAGATTATTGGAGACTTTTGAGATAATTTGAAGAATCATTTCTACTATTCTATTTTCTTTTCATGTTGTGGATGCTTTATTAAGTTAATTATAGCTAAAGAGGTTTTCAGGTGTACAAGGTGTTATAGACATTTTTGTACCTTACAACTATAAGCATGAAATGTCCATAAACCAAGGTATCCTAAGTCCCTAAAGATGTTGTTCCGGCTCCTAAAGAAACAAGGTCAACCAATGACAGCTTCTCCCAGAAGTTCTCCACCAAAAACTAATCAGAACTAGTCAAATCAGGATCAATTCAGATGCTCCACTAGCTGCCTGCGTTGCAAAGCACCCAAATACACTGGCTAGGTGCGTTGCAACGCACTTGAATGCACTACCCAGGTGCGTTGAGCGGAAAATGACAAGTGGCAGAGTCATTCAACGAGGTGGAGAGACAATGGAAGCTTCCAGAATCTTCTCCAATGACACTTGCCTCACTGAATTCGACCAGTGATGAGTAAGAGGCTCCCAGTCTCCAAGTGGAAGCAAGAACTGACAGAGAGAAGCCACAAGTCAAAACATAAGCTGACTCATCCTCTCTGCTTACATCTATATATGGATCCCTCATCCCAGAGATCCAGAGGCTGGAATTTTGTACTTTGCAGAGAATTGATGTTGGTTTGAGATTGAGATTAGTGCATTGGGTGATTTATGCTTTGTTGGAGGTGTGGAAGGGATTCCTTTGCTGGGAGGTAGATGCTGGATCGGGACTCACTTGGTTGTATCTCCTCCTAGATCTTCTTATTGCATTAATAAAACTATTTGAGTTTCTTCTACATGATTGTGTATCAGTGATGTTTTGTTATATTTGCATGTTTAGCTTATAATCTGATCCTAAGCTTTTTATGAATGTAAATCTATGTCTTTGTGTAGTTTCTCTCTTCTGTGATCTTGCAGGAACTTGGTGAAGCTGGGCCAGTAAGGGAGCAGGTAGCTGGAAGCCAACAAAGAGGAGAGCGATTGGATCAACAAACTAGCGCAAGACACAGGTTAGTTTATCCTTCCTCTTCGTTTACATTTCATAAAGAAGAATACACAAGTAGTTTTTCCTTGTTTGTTGCTAAGGCACTGTCACACCTTAGAGTGGGATAGGGGCATTCTGAATAGATACTTTTCCCAACAACAAAATGGCGACTCCGTTGGGGATCGTGTCTAGTTAGTTTATTTGTGTTTCTTTTGTTGTTTGCTTTATAAACACAGAAGTAGCAATCGAACTGCATTTGCCATTATAAAATGCAAAGTAGCTGCTACTTCAATCCACCCATTGGATTTGTTTATGATTTGAACAGCTGATCCACAAATGCTCTAATTTCCCTTTGTGATAGCTCTTAGTCCTCCTTTAAATCATCCCTCTAATTGTACCTTACTGATAGCTTTTACTCAGCCAAAATCCATAGATTAAACTGCAAACCGTGACCTAGAACCTGGATAGAAGTCTCGTTTCTGCCCCAGCGCAGGCTCTGTGAAGAGGTTCTGCATTTCAACGCAGGTCCCGAGAGGGCTACCTACGCTACAATTCATTTTCTCTGTGCAACAGGTGTGCTGATCAGCCCTTGCCCTGTGCAGCTGAGGTTCTTTGCTTCATTTTGTTCAGTTTGATCTCTGATTTTTGCAGCCTGTTATCAATGTGTGTACCTATCTGAAAACCCCTTTTCTCTGCCTTAATTCTGCCTCCTTTTTACAAAAAGACTGTAGGTGTTCTTTGTGTATTTGTTACATCATTTACAGTTTTCCATTGAAAAGTGAAATAGTCATACTGTCGTCCTTAGATTTAGATCTGTCGTGAGTGTCGATTTTGATCTTAGGAGAAAGTTTCTTTGTTGTTGACAGTTGATTATACTTTTTACTTTTGATTTGGTTTGAATTTGTCTCTTTCTAGTGTCGAAACGAGTGTTTACTTCAAAATCATAAAGTGTCGTAATCTTCTCTACCTTTTTGATTTCGAAAAAGAAACTTGTTTGTGTTTTTCACTTAAAAGCAAATTCAAATTTGTACATCAACTTTCTTTTTAGGCATCAATATTAAGAAAGTGAAAACAAATACATGCATTTGTGCATTTTCATATTGATAGTGTGTATGGTTTGATTTAGGAACAGTGCATTTACAGTGTGCTCTTTGAGAAAAGATTGTGTCTTTCTTTTCCCCTTGTAGCTAGGATTTTCATTGTTGCAAAGAGATAAATGCTTGCTTATCATCTTTAGATTGCATTTAGGAATTACATCTACATCTTGTGGTGATCCAAAAAGGCAAACTTCTAAGAAAGATCAACTTAAAATAAATTGAATGAATCTAACAACGCTTTGGAACTTAACGTACAACATAGAGGTCTAGGCTAGAGACGTGTTCCGGCGTCGTAAAGCCTAGTAACTGTTGTCCTCACTGATGGTTGGGTGATTCCTCCACTGTGAGACGATAAGTGCCAGTATGGATTTTGCTCCCACGTACCATTGAGTATATATTGGGAGACCCCTATAGGCTTAAAACCTTTTATCCATAGGAAGCCATGTCGGCCACCCTACTGATCGCAATGCACCGAACACAGCATTCAGGAAGATTGACTGCCGTACCGTAAAACGTATTCTGCAGTTTTGTGATTGGTTTGGCACACCCTATACCTAGATCTCTAGAGCAGTCCCTTTCGTTCCTTTTCAGACTCCTTAACGGAAAAGGTCCATCTGAGCACTTGTCACTTCAGGCTCATTAAAAATCGAAGGAGACTAGAGTCATCTTTTGTTTTTTCTCGACTCTTTAAAATTGAAAAAACAAGTTGTGTCCAAGCGTCGTAAAATTTATTTTAAACGGAATATTCATACCCCTTTTCCTACGTTGATCTTAGGTTGAGAAAATGGAGTCTACCAACCAAGGAATTCCCCTTGGTGGAAATCCTAGTCCCTTCTCCTCTTGGGGAGATGTTGGTGCACCCCATATGGCCACATTGTCGCTTCCAGGACTGACAATTGGCTTGCCAATCTAGCTCTTCTCAACCAATGTCGTTCAGAACACCGCTATTCCTGAACAATCGAATCAACAGTTAGACCGGTCCAGAGTTACCCACCAACCTTCTACTTCCTCTAATTCTTCCTCTCCTCCTTCCTCTTCGCTTGATGGGGCTGGCAAAGCCAAAAGTCAAGTTCCTAAGGAGAAGAAGGAAAAGAAGAAGAAAGAGAAGAAGATGAAGGAGCCAAAAGCGACTGGGGGCAAACGAGTGTCGTCTAATGAAAATCCACAAACTGCACTGACCAAGCCTAAATCGCCATGTGTCATTTGCAAGGGAGACCACTTTCATAAATATTGTCCCTGCATCCCTCGGATACTAAGGGACTGGTCTCCCCGTTTGCACAATCCGGTGGCGTCAACCTTTGATAGCCATGTTGAAAGCACACTGTCAACTAGCGGAAGTGAAGTCCCAGGACAAAAAGGGAGAGCTAGATCTCCCTGTAAACTGTGCAAAGGTGATCACGCCATCCACCGTTGTCCCTTCTTAGACGAAACTAAAATAGTTTTGGATGATCGTCCGGTTTCACCGTTACGACTTCCTCCTGGATATAAAAAACTCTTGTCGAGTCCTTCGTTAGTTGAGAATCCAGCTGGCCCGCTCAAGTGGTCAGCTAAAGCGCCTGTCATTGAAGATGAACCGGCTGAATCCATACTCGACGAAAGTCAAAAGGTCGAGGCAGCAGTTGACCCGGTCTTGCCTTCAGAGGATTTATCTTCGAATGACACAGTCACTGAAGAGAACAAGGATGACATCGTCCAAATTCTCTTCATCAACACAGACTCCGACGAACACGGGGGCAGCCCACCCATTCCTTTATCGCAGGAAGGAAGTTCGTTAGAGCCGTACCCGGCCGTCTACTCGGTCCCACCTCCAAGCAACCTAGTTGTCTCCTTCGACTGGAATCAACTAGGCAGACCCCGTTTACCAGCAAGCATACCATTCAGAATTATCGTCCAAACATATAGAATGGTCATGGCTGGTACCATCATAGATGAAGGGGCTTCTGTGAGTATCCTTTCCTCTACTGCTTGGAAAGCGCTTGGTTCACCATCGCTTTTGCCTGAGATGAGAAATCTGACAGGCTTTGATAAAGGAACCAGTCGACCTTTAGGGATCCTCCCCAATGTGCCCATAACATTGAAAGGGAAGACCGTTCAAATGAACGTGATGGTCGTTCAAGGACCCTTGGATTATAACCTACTCCTTGGACGAGACTATATCTATTGCATGGGAGCCATCGTCTCCTCACTCTTTAGAGTAATGTGTTTTCCGCACGAAGGAAGAGTGGTCAAGCTCGTGGACCAACTTTCGTTTCCCGGATCACGCATCGCAAATAGTCATATACCATCCCTAAATGGTTTCTTCACGCAAGAAATGTCTCAACCCACGGTCCGTCCTCCCGATGAGCGCGAGTAATTCGGAAGGATATGACTGGAACCTAGGGGGCATGCGTCCTGGTCTGCTTCGACAGGAAAACTTCAGGTATAGGGTAGGTTTCCGCGGGAGAATATGACTAGTCTGTACCCCGTCTGTGATTGGAAGAGGGGTTATTCTAGAATAAGATTCTTTTGTCAAAGTTATGTAAGTTGGGTCGGCGCCGCTTACCTTTGTTTATCTTGGTAGACATCGTCGAAGAAGTGTTTTGTTTGCACCGCGAATAAAACAGCCTTTGAATAACCTGAAGGAGGTATGCCTTTCCTGATAGAACAAATGTTTTGTCTGCAAATTGAGGGGTAACCTTGAAATTGTATTTTATACCTGGGGGCATGCAAACCTTTTGGAGTGCAAGCAAGGGGCGGCTATTTATTTTTTAAATTTTTAGGTCCTCCCTTTAAACCTGTAGGCTAACCCTTTAAACTCGTAGGATTAGTCGTTTCCGAACTTGCATAACGAAAGGATGCGGGGCATAGCTTTGTAAGGCACAAGCTCCATAAAAAATGGCATCTTATATGAGACATTCTTATCATATGACTGGATTATCGAGCAGTTTTAGCACATAGTTCATGCTCGTTAAAAAATAAACATAAGACCGAGCAAGTGTTTCAACCCGCATTTAAGCTCGTTAAAAAATGAACTATCCTCCGGTAAATAACCACTGTGAATGCAACATTATCAGCCATTAAAGCCTTGGTCGTGTTTGCACCGTCACCTCCACTTTTCCATTGGTTGATCATTCACCTCCATTTGATTGTTTACCCATTTTGAGGAACAGCTGCAAAGAATGATTTCACTAGCCATCCTTGTGACACTGCCGTGCTTGGAAAATTCCAACCCTTACCTGGAATCAGCTGCTACCCATTTTATCACTCGTTCCTCAAAAGACGAGTCTTCTTCAAGCTATTTTCATCTGACTCATAAAAAATGAAAAGATTGCCGAGTTTTAGCCTTCCAGCTCGTTAAAGCGACCGGAAGAGCTACCCCTCCTCTAGATTTTAATCTTTTTGGACCTGAGGGATTATTGCACAAAAAGATCGAGCGCTTGTTTTGTTCGGCTCGTTAAAACTATCGAAAATTCATCCCTTCTGTATTATTTTATACTTTTTCGGACTTAAGGGATTAGATGACGAAAAAGGAATTTCGGAGTTAACTTTATGTACCTTTTCAGACTCTCTAAAAATGAAAAGGACCGAGTTATCTTTGTCGTTAGACTCGTTAAAAACATTAATAGCGACAAACTTGTTTAGACGAGAACAAGTTTCACTATCGCTAAGCTCGTTAAAACATAGCAATGGGTTTGCCCGAAGGGCAAATTATAGAACAAGCATATGTTATCCTCCTCAAGCTTGACAAAAATAAAGAGGTACTGGTCAGCAATGATTGGGGAAAATTGGGAAGAAACTCAAAGAATCTTTATTGGTAGCAAGTCGCTCTTGAACATGACACTTCCACTCCATGCCTGAGTCGGGTTTGGTTGTTTCATTCACCGGTCACATCACCATGGTCTCGCCATACCATCCACATTTTGGGTAAATGCTACCGATCCATCACATAAGTGTCACCGACATGTTCAAGAGAAGTCATCCAGAGAAGTCAACCGTGTCCCATCCACTGCCATACATTATACTTCATTCTTTCATGACTGCCACCCTGAACCGTATGTCATCAGATTGTTTTCACCTCCATCAAAATCATTTGCTCCGTTCCGTGTCATTGATGTGGGATTCATTAAGGCCCTCCTTTGACGGATCGCTTCTTGTCGACATCAGCTCATTATCCAAGAAGTTGATCTAGGAACACCCCATTGAGTACTTTGAAGCTTGCATGCCTCAATGGCAAGTTTCTCACTTCCGGCGACAGGTATACATCAATGACCTTCGACCGAAAGATTTTGTGTGGTGTTCGACGCCAAGTCCTTTATTCACACCACGTGAATTGTACTGCAGTACCTTGAGGGTCATCATCCTTATCGGTGATTCCTCTCGCGCTTGTTAACAGTTAACATCATTGACTGGTAATCAAGCGATGTCTTTCCATGTTCGACTTCAAAACATTTCTCACATGGATCGACTTGTACTTCGAGCGAAGATCGGACGAGATTGAAGACCCTGGATCTAGTTTCATCAATCTGGGCTGCGATATATATTCAGGAGAAATAAAGACATTGACATGTGCAGCATTGCAGCACAGATAATCATCCTACCAAAAGGATGATGACTTCATCAAAATCATCAGTCTACCATTAGACGATTGTCTATCCTGTGTACATAAAAAATGAATTTATAAAGTTGAGCATGGGAATGCCCGCCTCAGCGAGATCATGAAAACAGTATGAAAATAATGTATTGTATTGTATCTTATTACAGGTCTCCTCCCAACATTGAAAGAACTTCGGATCCTCCTAATAAAGCATTTCACCCGATAAACGGCCTCATACTTTAGGGGGCAACTGTTATAGACATTTTTGTACCTTACAGCTATAAGCATGAAATGTCCATAAACCAAGGGATACTAAGTCCCTAAAGATGTTGTTCCGGCTCCTAAAGAAACAAGGTCAACCAATGACAACTTCTCCCAGAAGTTCTCCACCAAAAACTACTCAGAACTAGTCAAATCAGGATCAATTCAGATGCTCCACTAGCTGCCTGCGTTGCAAAGCACCCAAATACAGTGGCTAGGTGGTTTGCAACACACTTGAATACAATACCCAGGTGTGTTGAGCGGAAAATGACAAGTGGCAGAGTCATTCAACGAGGTGGAGAGGCAATGGAAGCTTCCAGAATCTTCTCCAATGACACTTGCCTCACTGAATTCGACCAGTGATGAGTAAGAGGCTCCCAGTCTCCAAGTGGAAGCAAGAACTGACAGAGAGAAGCCACAAGTCAAAAAATAAGCTGACTCATCCTCTCTGCTTACATCTATATATGGATCCCTCATCCCAGAGATCCAGAGGCTGGAATTTTGTACTTTGCAGAGAATTGTTGTTGGTTTGAGATTGAGATTAGTGCATTGGGTGATTTATGCTTTGTTGGAGGTGAGGAAGGGATTCCTTTGCTGGGAGGTAGATGCTAGATCGGGACTCACTTGGTTGTATCTCCTCCTGGATCTTCTTATTGCATTAATAAAAATATTTGAGTTTCTTCTACATGCTTGTGTATCAGTGATGTTTTGTTATATTTGCATGTTTAGATTAATCTGATCCTAAGCTTTTTATGAATGTAAATCTATGTCTTTGTGTAGTTTCTCTCTTCTGTGATCTTGCAGGAACTTGGTGAAGCTGGGCCAGTAAGGGAGCAGGTAGGTGGAAGCCAACAAAGAGGAGAGCGATTGGATTAACAAACTAGCGCAAGACACAGGTTAGTTTATCCTTCCTCTTCTTTTACATTTCATAAAGAAGAATACACAAGTAGTTTTTCCTTGTTTGTTGCTAAGGCACTGTCACACCTTAGAGTGGGATAGGGGCGTTCTGAATAGATACTTTTCCCAACAACACAAGGCAAGGTTGGAGGGCCCCCATACCAAGTTAAGTACACTTTGGTAAATTTTGTATAAATTAACATAGTTTTGATTCATTATTTCTTGTTTCAATTTTATGATTCAGTTACTTAGATGTGTTACTATTTTTGTATGAGTTTTGGATCATTTCACTTTAAAATCTAATTTGCGTATGAAAGGACAACCAAGGATTTAAGTTAAATTATCTTTCTAGAAAATTATGAATCGCAACTAAAAATCATCCTTTTGCATTTCTTGAATTGTTTCTTGAATTCTAGTTTATGATTTGATGCAATGGTAATGTTGTTTGAATGGAACTATGAGGAAGGAAAACCATGACCTCCTAAGTTAGGAGCCTCTTCTCTTTCTTTCTATACATCACAAACTGTTGCTCTTTACTTTCTCTTCTTGAAGGCAATACTGTGGTGAAGGACAACTAGGACCTCCTAAGTTAGGAGCCTCTTCCTTTGCTTACTCTTGAATAAGAGACTTTTTAGTTCCTTTAAACTTAGAAATTATTTGTAATATGCATTTCCCTTAACCTTTGAGCCTTTCCTTCCAAAATTGACTTTACCTGAAATCCATATACTTTGGACGTGATTTGAAATCTACAAACCCGGATTGACATGTAAAACACCTACGTTAGTTTACTTAGTAAATTGACTTGACATTTTTGGCGTTGTTTCTAGTGAAGCACACCTAGATAGAGTTGGTTAGGAATATTTTTTAGAAAACATATAAAAAAAACAACAACAAAAAAAAAACATAAAAACAAAAAAACTTTTCATTATGGTTATTCATGCTTAGATATAGAAATTAGAAAGGTAGATCCCCAAAACAAAAGCCCCAACCAACTAACAAAAACTCATTAACTACAAAATCTATTTGCAAAACAAAGATCTACAAAACATGATGTTAAAGAAGTCATTTATAGAAGGAAGGTATTCCACCACAAGGATCTTCTTAAACCCTTGTCCACAATTTAGAATGGTCACTAGGGATGAATATTCATTTCAAACAATAGAAGAGAAACAAAGCATCCATGAAGAGGATCCACAAGAAGAGAACCTAGAAACTTGTTCTAGTTATATTTGTAAAGAGATCAACAAGTTATGGATCACATGCAATGAAATTCAAACAATAGAGCTAGAAATTGAAGAATATCTAGAATATGTATCACAAGATTCCTTGTGTATTCATGATTTTAAACAAGTTCCACAAGAAGAAATTTGTGCTATGACAGTTGAGGAGAATCAAAACTTAAAGAGCACACTCAAACATGGTTTCAACTAGTCATTAGTCCACAAAACCACTCCATTTTTCAACATTCTTTAGCATCAAATCTTTATGATCAACAAACTTTTCTTGTCTAAGCATTCATTAAGGTATATTTTTCAAAATTGGATATGAGTCTACTTATGATCTTGTTACGCAAATGGATGCATTGGGAATTCTCTTATACTTGAGAGAATGACTTATTTTTTTACAATAGAGTAGGATAGAATAGAATAAATAAATAAATAGGTAGAACGAGTTCACAATAATACTTTTGGTTCAAACTCTCATGAATAAATTTTTTCAAATAATTGTTCAATATTCATTTGGAAGGATTTCATGACACCATGCAAGATCATTTTCCAAGAATTTTTTTAAACAAGGTATCTCTTGAAATCTATTTTTTAAATCCATTTCGAAATTTTCAATTTCGATCACAAATCAAAATGATCTGATCAAAATAAATACTAGGTCTCAAGTGAAATTTTGAGGACAAAGTTAGTACAACATTTATTCGAGGGGTTTAATGGAAACATTGTAACATGATATTTATATGGAATATATTCCTTGGAATATAGTTTCAAAATCAATTTTAATCACCTGAATCCGATATCATTTGGAAACATTATGCTCAACATACTAACTGCTTGTCGAACAATATGCATTGTGATAATTCTAGGCCTTTATTGTTCATTGGAATATTTAACATACCAAATCATATTCTTTTCAAAACCTGTTTATATGGGAGATAGGTATTCAATTCTATATCAATAAAAAATTTGGATCATTCCATTTGGAGGACAAGTGAAAATGTTATGCCACATTTAGTGACTGCATGTCTTAAAATCAACATAGTGAAACTCTGCCTCATAGGTCTATTCATCAACAATTTTGTGATATCAAAACTAAGGATTTTAAAAACTTATTTATACTGGATATACAAAAAGGAATATACTTTAATCTCCAAGTTTAATCACATTGGTCTAATATTTAACGAAAATGTTACACTCCAAATAGCGATTGTCGGTCTAGTAAAAAAATTACAAGAAGCTCTATCAAACATGGTACTCCTCATCATTTTAGTGTATCATTTTAAGTCATTTTGAAAACATGTTTATACTGGAAGTACCCATTTTAATTCCTTTCAACTTGGAATCATAATCACTCTAATTGGAAATAAAACAAATATTTTGTGAACAAAATACAACTAGGAGGTCTAGGTTGGCCACCATTCCTCAAGGGGTAAAGGAATGCATTTTCTTTGTATATCATCTTTGGAATTGTTTTTAAGAAATGCTTGTAATTATTTTACATATTTCTTGGAATAAGAGAGACTTTAAACCTCCCTTCCTCCATCATCTAATATTGTATTCTGGGAAAATGCTATGTTTTTGCGGGTGATAAGAAGAATTAAGGACTGAACTCCATGGATGAAGGAATTTTCAAAGTCAATCTTTAAAAAATCATATTTATGAAGATAAAATGAAAATATTCAAGTCAAATTAAAGTGGAATTCACCTAATGTTGAGTTCATTCAAGGAAACTCAAAACTCTTGAAGCCTGCTTTCAGTTGCTGACCAACAACACCAACAAACCTACAAGATCGAGGCAAAAGACATGATGTTAATTGTTAGAAGAATAATTCAAGTTCTACACCATGATAAGTCACATCCATTGCCTAAGAATCCTTTCATAATCCATATTGTATTCTAAGCTCCATAATCATTCATGTTGAAGTCCAGATCTAATATTTATCTATCCATCTACTCCTAGATCATGACTTCAACCTAACCTACTTTCATAATATTTCCATACTTCCCTACTCCATTATACCCCACTTCCATCTAGAAAACAAAAAGAAAAGAAAAATAATAAAAAATAATAAAGAGTTTTGGTTGTGAAAATCCACGATACTGGCACAATACAAACTTGAATTCATATCGGAAAACTAACTTGTTTGGCCAATATGAATTCTCTTTTATGTTTTTCATTTTCATTTTTAGGATCATCCTCCAAAATTCAAAGACTTGAGGACAAGTCTCAAGATCATCAAGGGGGAAGATTCATAATAAACCAACAAACCTACAGGTTTAATATCAAGAGGTTGTATTGCAGAAGTGACTTGAGACATCGTAATCAATATTTATCAATAAGGGACCTGAAAAAGATCAATGTCATATGTTATTGCAGAAGGGACTAATTATTCATCTTAAAATCAACATCAAAGGGACCTAAGAAGTAACTACAAGTATATACAATCTAGCAAAATCATTTAGAAGAATTAATTTTGAGGTCAAAGTATTGTAACAATTAGCAAAAGGTCAACTGTCGAAAAAAGAGATAAGGTCGTCATCAAGAAAAGAAAAGCATTGACAATGAGCTATCAAGAGAAAGGAATGTACTATAAGTTTAAAGTATTCTTAATGCCTTCGATTTTGAATTTTTTTCTATGATTGATAAACTAGGATCATTCTACATTATCCTACATTAACCTATATCCTACATCACCCTAAATCCTAAATCCATTTATTTACCACCATATTCCATCCTATTTCACCAATATATGCCTCATTTTTAGTCCTAATTTTCATATTCATGTACCTAAATTACGTTTTTCAATTTTTGGACATTTTTGTAAGAATTGGGTTCTAAGAGTAAATTTGGACTGCATTAAAAATTCTCGTAATAGCTCCATGGAAGTCATATAGTTAGGACACCTGGGTGAGATTTTAGTGCATATTTGGAAAGCTTGGGAACCACAGATGAAGAAACACCTATTGGTTCAGTCAAAATGAGAAAAAACTGGCCCGGTCAACGCTGGTCAAACTTGACCTGTCATTCAGGAATTCTTAGGAAAAAAGAGTAGATTTATTATTTTCTAGGATTTTTCTTTATTTTGTGAACCATACTTGATGAGTTCGACCTATATGGATGGAACATTATTGATAATTATATTAGAGCCATTATAGAAAAGTGTTTTTATGACTTTCTTATGTAAACATAGTTTATGGACCATTCAAAAAGAGGAGAAGGTGTGTAATTTTGTACTAAGATTATTGGAGACTTTTGAGATAATTTGAAGAATTATTTCTACTGTTCTATTTGTTGTTCATGCTATGGATGCTTTATTAATTTATTTGTAGCTGAAGAGTTCTTCAAGTGTACAAGGCAAGGTTGGAGGCCCCCATACCAAGCTAAGTACACTTTGGTTAAATTTTGTATAAATTAGCATAGTTTTGATTCAGTATTTCTTGTTTCAGTTTTATGATTCAGTTATTTAGATGTGTTATGGTTTCTATATGATTTTTGGATGATTTTGGTTTAAAATCTAATTTTGTTACGAAAGGAAAACCAAGGATTTAAGTCAAATTCTCTTTCTATCAAATTATGAATCACAACTAAAAATCATCCTTTCGCATTTCTTTAATTGTTTCTTGAATTCCAATTTATGATTTGATGCAATGGTAATGTTGTTGGATTAGAACTATAAAGAAGGACAACCAAGAAATCCTAAATTAGGAGCCCCTTATCTTGCTTTCTACACATCACAAATTTCTGCTCTTTAGTTTCTGTTCTTGAAGATAATACTGTGGGGAAGGACAACCAGGACCTCCTAAGTTAAGAGCCTCTTCCTTCATTTACTGCATCCTGAATCAATGAATTTTTAGTTTCTTTAAACTTAGAACTTATTTGTAATATGCATTTCCCTTAACCTTTGAGCCTTGCCTTCTGAAATTGACTTTACCTGAAATCCATATACTTTGGACATGCTTCAAAGTCTACAAACCCAGATTGACAAGTAAAACACCTACGTTAGTTTACTTAGCAAATTTACTTGACAGTTATATTATAGAAGTATCATAGAGCTAACCAATGAGAAATATAGGATTTTCATAGTAGTACTTTGCAACACACAGGGTAGTGATACTTTGATGCCTTGTTTGACACTACTCCAAGGTAACTTAATGTTTGTTAAATATTTAACCCACCTGTCAGCATGATTTCTAATCATATGATACCTTGCTTACTAGCGAGATATTCTTATACTCAATTGCAACAAATCGTTGAATCAATGGCAGTTTTTTTCTTAACTATGATCCTGTTGATAGCACTGGACCCATCAACATGTCAAGGGATCTCCCTGGTAAGAAGTCCCAATTAGACCTCAGACCATTTGGTGTAGGAGTTCCATCAATGGGTTGTACGGTAATGCTTGACCACAATTTTATACAGAGGCAAGTAAGATGTCCTTGTTGGTAGCAAGGGTGTGACAGCTGCAGAGAGACAAGGAAGGTGCATGAACAATTCTAACACATGGATAGTGTTGGGTCGTTAATATACCATTATTATTGTCACTTTTGAATGCTTATTCCACCCATTTCTACCATTCTTCATCACGTCGTTTATCATAATTTATCATATAATTCTATTTTACAATGATTTATGCTCTTATGTAAAAATATTATTTATTCTCCTTTATTTCTAATAAATTGATGATTATGCATGATTTTATCAATGAAAGTTTAATAAATTGGTTATAACATTATTCACCATTTTTAGCCTTCAAGATAATTTCCAGATTGAAGATTTGATCATTAAAAGTGCCAACTCAGAAATGCGTTGGAATAAGAAGTGACAGTTTTGCGATTGAGATTCTGAGCAAATGAAGCAGAATATGGAAAATCTGGAACATGGGTTTTGTCCAGAATGGACCCAATTAACTTTTGTAAAGAATGGTTTGCCCAAATTTGACTTGTATTGATAGAAACCCAGGGTTCTTTGAGCACGATTTTCTCAGATTTGTTGTGCGGCCGTTTTCCAAATCTCAACTGCAAAGCCAAATTCGCCTTACTCTTGTTGATCAATTGGTTAGAAGCAAACCAATTTTGTAATAGAAATCATGTTGTACTTATCTTTATTGTAACTTCTCTTTAATCTCTCTCTATTTAAATGAAAACAGAGATCAGAGATGGGGATGATTTGGGGATGGAAAAATGATGGATTCGAATGATGGAAAAATGATGGAATTGAGGATTTAGAATTAGATATTTAGAATTAAGAATTCATGATAGGATAGGAGGAAGAAAGGATTGTTTCAGGCTGTAAGTCCCAAAGCTGCTGTTGTTGTAATTATTTTACCATTTAATGATTAATACCTGATTTGGGAGTTGTTGTTAATTCTTTTCATTTGAAGTAGCCCAGCAGCATCCGCTGGCGGCTAAGGGCCCAGCCTCTGGTGGAGTATGCTGCTGCTGTATTTTATCTTTCCGATTTCTGCCGTGTGATGGTTTGGTTTCCTTCTCATTTCTTCAAATTGTGTTATTCAGCAATCTTTTGTTTATGAACATTTTGCAGAATTGTGAAATCATAATTGGATTGCGTAGTGACAAAATTATTAATTATAACTTGAATTGTCCTACTCTTAATTCTAATCTAATACTGCGCTGTCTGATTAAGACTATGATTCATTTAATTGCTATTCATTTGTAATTGCAATTGTTGTTCAATTATGTTACTATTCAATTATAACTGCAATTGTTGTTGCTTCAATAACTGCGATTAATGTTCATGCTGCTGGGTTAAGGTTGCTGATTCAATTACATCTGTAGTTGCTGTGTATTTTTATTTCATTAGCTTTGCTGTTCAGTTTTCCAATAGATTTAGTTGTTGTTCCTTTTCCGCAAGGATTTGTTTTTGCCTTTTAAATGTTATTACAACAAGTGTGTTTATTCCATTTCTGTTAGCAGCATTATTGATTTATCATTTTCAATTTATTGCTTTAGTATGGTGTGAGAGATCAACAACTGTAAAGGACATTGGCTATCACTGCCTAAGTTCTCAGATTGTGGATCTTATTTATGCTTGATTTAATTTATATCAGTTAAACAAGGATAGAGTTTTGTTGTTCAATCCTATTTATAAAAGTAGACGATGTTCCATTTCTTGTTATTCGCATTATCTTTGCTTTGGTGTGCAGAAGGTCTGAGACTGTAGTGAACATTGACATATGTTGTCTAGTTCCCAGTTTGATGATCTTTCTTTTGAGTGCCTTTTCAATTGCATCAATCTCTAGAGGAATGAGTTATTGCTACTGTATCCTCAATTGATGTTTGTTGAGTGAATAGTTGGATTTCAGAACATTTGAGTTTATGTTATTGTTAGATTTCTTTTTCAAGCATTCATTTACTTTTGGATTTTAAGCACTATACTGCAAAACATTACTCTTGAATAAATAGCCGCCTCAGACTGAGTACACTCTTGAAATAAAAAGTCGTCCCTGGGTTGACAATTAATGTGAAGGTAATTAGGAGTTAAAAAGACACCTTTTTATCGCTTGACAGATAGTGGGGTGAGTGCGCCCCTTGGAAACTTGTGATAGAAAGCTCTTGGAAGGGAACACACGAGTGAAGATGCATAAAAAACTAGAAATAAAGTTAGCTAACAATCCAAAGTGATGGTTAAACCAATCAACACATTTCAGTAAGATTCATACATACTTATATAGAATATTCCATACATGCATGCGTAAGAAAACAGATACATGCACCATTTAGAGTAAACAAGATAGCTGGAATACAATATGACATATGCATGAAACACGCTAGATCTACTATATTAAGAAGTGTAACTTCTAGTCATACAATACATTCATGTCTAACCACTAGTTCCGATAGTGGAACGTTACAGCCACAACTGCCTGCTCCTCTAAGGAGATATACTAGCTTTGCACAGTGGAGAAGCCAAGGCACATTACAATACTATCCAAGCTCTCTCTAAGATAGCCTGATTGGAAGCTTGGCTAACCAAAATCATATACAATGAGTTATCAGGTACTATTTATAGCAAAGGTTTGGGAGACCCTTGACATTCCCCTTTGAGACTGTTCATCTATCCTCATGACTCTTCAACTACTCTATGACTGCTACATTCAACTATCGACACTTGAACTTCCACTTGACAAGACGTTACATTACAATGCACATGTGCCCATGTGAGACAAAATGGCTTGAGTAAGCCATGCAAGACATCACTGACACTTGAACCGTTGTGGTGAGACCAACTCTTTGACATCCTTGTGATGGTCGAAGTTGGTGAGTTGATGCCAAGCTTGGTTTTCCGTGATGGTGTCTGTGCACTCAATGGTGACATATTTCTAAAGAGAACTCTTGCCTTCATTGCATCCGGTGCATTGATATGGATCCTCTGTCCAACTCTTTTGATAGCATTCACATCGTCATCTTGGGTGCAAGCATATTGGAAACATGTTGATGCATAGTTTCTACGTTGCTCTCCAAGCATGTGTTGATGGTCGTTCACATCAACTTTTCAAAGTACATGTTCAACTCTAGTTGGACTTTCTTCTTTTGTTTGCCTCTGTGAGTGTGCCAAATGGGCGGGAGAACATTCATGCGCACAATGACATGCATGTTGGTGAATGCCCTTGCATGTTATCAACAAAAATTCTCACATTTTCTACTCTGAACCATCTGTTGGGATGGATCCATAACTTGTACGAGTGCAGTTTCATCCATCTATGCATGCTGCACCCCCTATTGTACCTGTTCTTGCTACAACTCATTCTCTCGTCTATGTAGCTCATGTTCTTCCCTAAGTTTCTACTTCAACACATGCAACCTCTTCTTTGTTCCTTTTTCTTCCTTCAAGCGATCTTTGTTTCTCGTTGTCACCTCATAGCTTTGATCCCCAAAGTTGCTTTCATCACAAGTGGATCCACTTGAGCTTGCAACTTTGTTCTACCTCTATGTTGTCGACAACTTCCTCTTGCATTTGTTGCGCATAGGTATGCTGCATTCAGTTGCTATTGATGGTGTTACTTGATGTGATGTTGTTTCCATCTTACCTTGATGTCCTTGTCTACAAACAACTTGATGTCTTCATGGGTAGGAAATTTCATAGGCACTCGATTGAATGCATCCCCAAGTGTGCTTTGAATGGTGTTTTCGAATGTGCTCTCCTAGAAATCATTGGTGCTACTGAGAGGCAGATGAAAACCAATGATACGTGCAAACATGAAAACACTCATGGCAAGAAATTTTTCAGTCGAAAACCAAAGTGAACTTGAGAACTGACTTGCAATATACCCTGTGTGACTGATCATGAAGGTTGTGCAATTTCCGCTTGGAGGTCAGAAAACTAACTGCCAAAACTGCGCAAGGCATAGTCTGGGCTGTCAGGAGGCTGACTGACTGTTGGAACTGTGCAATGCATATTCTAGCCTAGCCTACTGTGGACTGAATCTATGCAATGCACAATTTTAGTCAGCAGTGACATGCAACCAACAAATTGCATTGCGTAGTTTTTGGGGTCAGCATGACACTACCTCTAAGAATTTCCCAATTCAAGCCTGGAGGTGAGTGTTGGGAGAGTCTTGCTCAATTTTTGGAGGGAAGGAAGAGCCTTCACTTTTAGAAATGTGTAGTGCTAGTTGGGAAAGGCATGGTCTGGGCCAACGCAGCTTAGTCCAGTCGACAGGTGATTGAAAACATTATAATTCTGAAAGCATGGTGAGATGATTGCAAAAAAGTGTGGATGATCATACATGCAAACAATAAGTGCAGGATTTAGAAAACAAGAAAGCATGCATGTGTGTGAAGCGAGTCACCACAATGGTGATTTTTTGTGTAATATAGTGTCATGCATGTGACAGCAGTGAGATGTGAATGAAAACTGAAATGGTGCTCATACAAGATAAAATACATCAAAACCATAAAAGATGTTCACTAAAATCAAGCAGACAACACTCAAACACAAAAAGCGACAAAAATGCAATGCAAGACATGAAAAGCAGGCTCACCGCAAAATAGTTGAGTTGAGTGTGTCGATGACTCTTAGATGTAATGTGGGATGTCAGAGCTGAAAGGTCAATGTGAGGAATGAGCTCTATAACATCTGGTTGATGAGTTTTGATATAATCGAGGTTCTGACGCACATGCCAAAAATCTAGGAAAAGCAACACTTGGCAGGAGGTTTCTAAAATGATCCTTGCATGTAACTTTCAGCTGCTAAACATATATCCTTGAATTAAGAGATCCCTTTGCATGCTACCTTGGGAGAATCATTCCATGCATGCAAATAAATTTTGCTTGGTCTAGGAGGGAACCAGTCAACCCAACTGCACATGCAACAATCTACTCAACTGAGGGGAAAAATGCGCATTTCTAGGAGAGAAATAGGAGGGCTTCCTAGAGGGATTGCATAATTTCTAGGTAGAGCAGATGACTACTGTGCAGAATTGCGCAATTCATGGGTTGAGCATCCCTTCTGGGAGGAATTGCAAAATTTTTACGGTGAACAGTGACAGACAGATTTTCACAATTCTAGAGTTTTGGGAATGGGTTCCCCCAAGAGTAGTTTTAGGGCTAAAAGCCCATGTTTTTGGACAATTTTGTAATGAAGTTGTAAAGTCTCCACATTTTGTGGTCACAAAGCGCAAAGGTGTCAAGTGTCATAAAGGGTTTTCCACCCTTATTTTATAAAGTATCAAGTCGGCTATAAAGAGCTACCCATGGTCCACGGACCATGGGATTGTATAAAAAGGAGCTAAGTAAGTAAGCTCTAAGTAGTTAATTGTGAAGTAGAGTTGAGATGGTTTCTATAAAGTGATCTAGCTTGGATAAGTCTAAGTGCTTTCAGGTCTTTGCATAGGTAGGGACTCTGCAACTGAGTACGCATAGGCCTAGGGTAGAAGTCCATAGCCGAGTGCGCAAACCCCTACAGTTGTGTGCACAAGGTGGATAGAGTCCGTTTTAAACTGGAGATATCAATAAAGAGAAGCATTTTGTAGTTACTATGTATTTGGTCTCTGTTAATTCATTTGATTATATTGCGTTGTGATCTGGATTTATATTACAATGGTTATTTGATGCATGAATGTATGTGATTATATCTATTAATTGAACACAAGTAAGAATATCAGTTTATGCGATGATAATTGTAATTGATTGGTAGAATAAGTAAAACACTTGATATAACTTGGGAACCTATAATATACATCATCATAGGAGCACAAAAGTACTTGAACCATTGGTTAGGGCTACGTGAAGGTCAATCGTACACCTTCATGAAGCTACTAATGGGTGGGATAGAGGGTAGATTGATAAGCCCTAAGGCTTAGTGACCTACGCGAAGGTAGGAGTAGGGGGTATAAACCGACATCACGACCATCTCAGGGTGCAAAAATTTGGTTCCAAAATTCCCCCATATTTCTTCGGGCGATACTTCGGTCCGCACTCCATGGGCTGATGTCGAAATGGCTAGTAGTGTAGGGATTTGTTTGGCTGACTAATGCTGAACTTGGGTCAGGGTCCACAAAGCCAACAAATGGTTCCATTGTCAAGACCGAGAATATGCATGAGATATTTGTGATGTCGTATCACTAGAATCTAACTAAGAAAGAGATCGAAGGCTAGTTGGATAGGAAGATCCACGAATTCATGGCGCAGGAGAACCAAAATATGCATCTGGCGAAGGAACAATGGCTAGATTGGTACCTGTATACAGAAATACACGAGATCTTTTTCTTTTCTTTTCGAGTTGAGTTATATGAGTGGATTGTGAAGCTAGCAGATAGCCAAGGAAGGTGGAGGCTTGACGGTCCTATTGTCTGGACCCCAAAGTTAGTACAAAGATAGGAAGCATCTGAGGATAAGATTGCCTACACTGTCGATCATTGACTCAATCATATCATAGGAGGGTTTGTGACTCAATTCACGGTCGATATCTCTGTCGGTTACAATGAGGTGAAGCGACACTTTTTCAAAGGTCTGCAAGGTAAGTACTTGAAGTCTTTAAATACTTGGATTAAGATGTTATTGTGAAAAAAGTGGGTTATGCAGATACCTTGATGTTCGAAGCTAATTGAAGTGCAAATACTTACATGAATAAAGGAAGAAAGGGTCCTGAATATAGCCCACTGATTTCACCTCCTTTGAGTGATGATGAGGGAGTAGCGTAGGCTTCTCTACAAAGTGTAGTTCAGTTGATAAAACAAGGGTTCCCATGACTAACACCTCCACCTACACCACCGTCAGCTATGACTTCACCCACACCACCACCACAGTTCAACATCACGAATTCAGTGAAGATGCCATTTTTTAAGGGCTTGGGAAATGAGGACCCGAACCAGTTCTGGTTCATCATAAAACCTGTATGGGAAGCTCAGGGCATCACAGATGATCACATGAAGAAGGCAATGTTGGTTAGTGCTTTGCAAGATCACGTGCTAACTTGGTACATCAAGTACTCTAATGATAACCCAAACGCTACGTTGGTAGAGATCCAAACCGTGATGAGTAAAGAGTTTAGTAGGTCTAACTCTGAGGCACAGTCGAATCTGGGGTTCAAGGAAATCACGATGAAACTAGGTGAGACACCTTGGGAGTTAGATCAGAGGTTAAAGTGTATAATCCGCAAATCTAACATGAATTTAATAGATGGTCAGCACCGCAAATGGTTCGTGGCTTCTCTCCTACCTCACCTAAGGGTTGCACTGTCACAACAGAAGATTATGACTCAGGCAAAATCCTTGGAGATTGCAATAAGACTGCATGAAACAGCGATGCAAGATTTGAGTCTGGGGGTTCAGTAGACCCATGCACAGTTGCAAAATCTCTGCCTTTAAATGCAAAGTATGAAGCATGACAGAATAGTTCGACCAGAGGCGTGCAGAGAGATATGGTGCCTGAAATGTAAAGGTTAGGGGAATGGCAAATATCACTTCCTGGTATTTGAAAACTATATTGTAAGAGGAGGACCGATGGCTTTGAGGCCGGAAGCCCAAGCAAGGCTGAGTGTGGGGCCTACGCTGTGGTGCACTATATGTCAGGTAGTAGGGAAACATATGACTAATAATTTTCATTTGCTGCAGAAGTTTGTACAATTACCGCAACAATTGTTCTGCAACTTTTGTAAGTCGGTAGGGCATGATGAGCACAATTACTGAAGTTATGAATTGATGATGGATAGAACACCCACCCATAGAGTTTAGGTAGAAACACAGCCTCTTGACTAGGGTGCTCGGATGGCATGGACAAGGCCGAGGTAGAGGAGGACCTTGTAGAGGTCGGGGACAGTCAATCTGTTAGAATTATGGAGGACCAAGACACTATGCCCGCCAATACACTAACCCAACACGTCCATCATGTAAATATTGTACTCAGTTTGATCATGAGACTAAGGACTGTCCTACACTGATAACAAGGATACGCGATAAAGGGGTGCTACCTCCGCAACTGACTTCGAACCTGCAGATGATGAGGGCTGAGGCTCACGAAGAATATTCGAATGTGAATGTAGTGCTCCGAAGTGGAACTGTAATGGGCGACAATAAGGGGAAACAACCTGAAGACAACACGTGGGTTTGCAAAGCTCCAGAGAAGGTGGATGAATTTGATTTGGAGTGCGCACATGAAACATTCATGGAAGCAAAGAAGAGCTTCGTTGAGGCCTCTACCTGAGGGAGTTGGGATAAACTTGTTCAGGAAATGGACTCTTCTATGCTTACGACCTTTCTAGAGACCTGCATGAGGCTGCTCTGCGATACCGAGGTTATGAAGGGGTTATAGGAACTTATAAATAGATGTGCCAAAAACACTCCAGGTGAACCGCACGTGGTATAAAATATTTTTAAGCATAAGGAAAGGACATGACATGAGATGAGACTCACCATGCAAATAGGAGAATATGAAGTGGATCAAGTTATTTTGGATCTGGGACCAGACGCAAACATTTTGCCAAAGTAGACTTGGGAGCAGATGGGGAGACGCACACTGTAGTGGTCTCTGATTCAGTTAAGGATGGAAAATCAACAGAAGATAATCCCCATGGGATGGTTGTAGGGAGTAACTATAGATATTGAAGGCGCGAGCGCATTGGCTGATTTTGAAGTAATAGAAATTGTGGATGAAAAAAACCCCTACCCTGTGGTCCTTCGCATTGACTGGGCTACTTACATGAATAGAGTAATCAACCTAAAGAAGCAAAAGATGATATTTGAAAAGAAATCACTTCGCATAATAGTACCCCTAGATGCTGCAGAAGGATTGCAATATACTGAACCAATCCGTGATTACGAAAGCGATGACGGTTTGGATTGAATATATCAGATAACAATATGAGACCAAGATTGGGTGAATCCGACAGCGGATGGATGAATTACATGGGATCGTGAGAGTTCCTACACCTCAGACTCAGACGAAGAATTAGAGCACTGGAAGAATCGACTACATGAAGTAATTATGCTGAGTTGTAACATGATGGCCTAGTCGTTGCACTGTGTGTCATCAGAGGTAAGAAATATGCCCACTTATGATGGCTTGAATGAGGTGTATGTGTTTTTGGACACATTTGAGAGGGAAGCACCAGAGAAGTAGCACTTCTAGGATTTGCACTGGGCACTGCGTGCTACACCCGCGAGATGGTGGGGTACACACAAGGGTAGCTTTGATGATTGGCGTAAGTATAGGAGGATGATGAGAACATGTTTTGGGAAGCTGAAGCTATGAGTAACTGACAAGTATGATGGGAAGGATGATCCACATGAACACTTGGCCAAATGGGCTAAGGCCTATGGACTGGAGCCCCAACCTGAATGGGTGCACTTGTTCTATCACACCCTGGATGTCATCCTAATGAACTGGTACTTGGAGACAGAGCTCTGCCATGGCACAAAAGAATGGGATATTTTGCACGAAGGGTTCATAATGATGTTCAGCTTCAAAGACGGGTTTGATTATATTGGCGAAGCGCTACAAGAAGTTAAAGCAATGATCTTTAGGATACCACATGATCCTTTGGACTTGATTCAACTTGATTGGACTACTCAGTTGAGCCATGTGCTGGGATGCTATAACGTGGTTGTTGAAGAAGAAGACGAGGACCCTCGAAATATTAATATCCTTGAAATTGAAGGTCACCGCGAGGTTGAGGGACCACAGATCGAGAATCCTGATATAACCGTGCTACTAAAAACTAAATAGATAAATATTGGCATGAAGGTGAAGCCCAAACTTGCGAATATTGGAGATTACTAGGATGACAAAATGGTAGATAAGGTCACTGAATTGCTCCGCGAATACTATGATTTGTTCCCTACCAATTTTACGGAGTTAAAGGGGATAATAGGAGACATGGGTATGATGAAGATCATGTTAAAACCTGATTCGAAGCCAGTCAAGAAAAGACCTTACCATCTCCATCTGAAGTATAAGGAGAAGGTCCACTTCGAGTTAGATAAGATGCTTGTGGCAGACATCATTGAGCCCGTAGAGGAATCTAATTGGGATAACCCAATGGTGGTACAGGAAAAGAAACAGAAGGATGAAATAAGGATATGCATAGATCTCAGGAAGTTGAATGATGCTTGCATGCATGATCCTTTCCTGACTCCATTCACTGATGAGGTATTGGATAATGTAGGTGGCCAAGAAGCGTACTCCTTCACTGATGGGTTCTCTGGGTACCATTAGATAAAAATCACGCTTGAAGATAGAAGCAAGACGACCTTCATGACTGAATGGGAATGTTTTTAATACACTGTAATGCCTTTTGGATTAAAGAATGTGCCTGCAATTTTTTCACGCGTAGTCATTGCTGCATTCAAAGACTTCATTCATAAGTTTCTGGCAGCGTACTTTAATGACTGGACTATGTTTGGGTTGGTAAAATGCCATGTGGCAAGTTTGCACTTAATGCTAGATACTTATCGAAGGTACCAGATTGTGCTCAATCTAAAGAAATGTTTGTTTTGTGTAACTTTTGGGATTTTGCTGGGTCATGTGGTATGCAGACAGGCAGCGAAAATTTTAAGAACCCCCCTAAATTTATATATATAATAAATGGGTGAATCCCCATGATAAATAGGAAAAATGGAAGGTGATTTTATCAATAATATAATATGTATATATAAGTTTTTTGGCGAATCTCTCACCAAATTATATTATCTTGTAAAATCATGGCGAATATTTCATTGCTTTATAAAATCTTGTAAGATCTTGGTGAATATTTCACTGAATAATAAAGGCTTTGTAAAGGGCTAACAAAGTTCATAATGAGTATTTCTTGTAATGGCTTGAAGCCTTGCTAATCAATCCATCAAGAACCAAAACAAGTATATTCCTTATATGGAATATAAAGATATTTCTCATGGAAAGTCAATTAGGTTTAGTGCAGGTGGTAGGGAGAAATCCTACATGTGACAATGTGTTGGACTCATAATGAGTATTTCTTATAATGACTATGAGCCTTGTTTTCTAAGCAATCTCACGAGGAATGAAATATGTATATTAATCATATGGAATATAAATATATTTCTCATGTATTGGAATATAAATATAGGAGCGAGGAGTGGGAAATGAGCCATAATAAGTCCTTAGAAAATTTACATGAAGAAGGTAAGTGCAAAAAATAAAAAAGGTGAAAATGGAAAAATTGAGAAGAAATACAAGGGAAAAATGGTGAAACAACAAATTAATAATCCATGGGAGGAACAATGATTAGAGATAGTGAGGGAAGATGTTCCCTTAGCCTAGGGGTAACAAAGGTATACATTAGAACTCTCACTTATGCAAGTGTAGCTAAACAAACATTAAGCTCTATGCCAGTCATGAGAGGGAGGAAATCTGGGAAAGAAATGTGAGAACAAGAATTTAAATGGAACAAAGCATTGGGATTATAATCCTTGCTTGTTGATTTTGGGTACTTCCTTTGAGGCCTGTTGAAAAATTAGGAATGTTCTATCTATGTATCTTGTTATATAATTAGTTTGTAAAATAGTTTCCAAGTAGCTATGTTAGAGCATGGATTTTATGAAATGTTTTTTACTCATCCTACCTATCTTTAGATGGAGACGAACAAATATGAGTATTGGAGATAGAATTCTCCCATTTTTTTGTTGTAACAAATTGTACAAGTATAGCCATGCCCATCATTAAGTATGCCCCAACTGTATCGACAATATTCCCAAACCAAAAAAAATTTAGTACTAAAAAGAATAAAAAATCCAACATTACATACTAAAAGAACATATTAATAAAATCTAATAGAATAAACATTACTGGAAATAGAAATTTTTGAAACGACTGCCATTATGAGATCTGTAGAAAAACCCAGCTTCAATGCCTGCCTCATGTGAGGGTAATCAATGTCTCAGGGATATGCACTAGCACCAGCAATGATAGGTTTGGGCCTCAAAGGGTGGTAGTATTCTCAAGAATCTCATAGTCAATGAATCCTATAACCCAAGAAAACAAAAACAACCATTAACAGTTTGAACACTTCCCCAAAATACTGGTTCAATATTTTTCAATAATGGAACTGTTTCCCTCCTAATTATTATTAAACTGGAAATGCGAGCTCACAAGTGGACTCTTCTAGACAGTATGGCATTGATTCAAAGTAAATTGATGCGGCAAATACTCGATTTTTTGCTATCATGAATCCATGAGACAGATGCCCTCCATGTGGTGAGTCCAAACCCTGAATGTTGCAAAGCAATTTTTCACATGTTACATGCCCAAGTAGGAATGATAATCTTATCAAAGGATTTTCTTGCAAAAAAAAATTTACTTTGGTTGTCCAAAATGAAAAATTTGACTCCATGGTTTTTTCATTAAGCACAAAAATTACAATTTTTTCAAATCTGAATTATTAAAAATTCAACAAAAGACAACATATAAAAGACAACACTCCAGAAGAGTATGTCAAAAGCTAACAAAATTGTATCTTTCATGTTCCCTAGAGATCTTTCAAGAACAATAATTAATTAGAACAAATTTAGTTCCCATTTTGGGATCAATAGGCATGAGGAGACGACCACCATAAATCACATAGAGGCCAGCACCAAACACTACTTTATATCAATTTTCTATTTATCCAAAACTGATCATTGAAGCTCTATAATCTTAACTCCTTGCTATGGATTCCAACCAATTTTCTACAGAGCATCATCATCTTCCCTTTGCTTGTCCCTATATAGGCCTCTGCATTTTGTTTTTCATGGGGTAAATTGGAATACCCTATCCTTGCTTCTCTTAGATTTTTCAATTGACCTCATACATATCATGTTGGATTGTCTCATCAACTATTTATGCCCAAGTCTAATCAATTTGAATGGGAAATGCACTCATTTGAATTTAGATTCCAAAATATTTGGGCATGATTCATTTATGATTTTATTTAATTTACCTAAGGAAAACGAGGTGCTTCAGAGCTTCAATGGAAGAGATCCTTATTATTTCACTTAGTGCTTTGCATAATAAATTTGTACATACGTGTACTATTTATGCTCATGCTTCACTGACCTGAAATACCAAACAATAAAAAAATTGAATATCCTAGAAAGAACAAACATTAGGAGTGAATTTTTCTATGGCAAGATACTCGATAGATTTAAACTTACTATGTTAATTTCAATTCATATTCTCCTTTTTCCAGCTTATTCCCAAGTCTTTGATAAACCTAAAAGAAGAAAATACATTGAGAGATGAACACCATAAAACTTAAAAAGTTTGAAAATCAAAAATCCATATTGAGGAGGTAAAGGAGTACCATGGTGGAAAATATCTACTTCCACCCTTTGACTAGTTTTGCCTGAGTACTGGTTTGACCTGAATGGAAGAATTGTACCATGGAATAAGAAACATCGGAAAGCCCATACAAAGAAAATTTAAGTTCTCTAATTGCTTGTAGATATAATAATTGCCACAAACAAGACTTGGTAGAAAATTTGAATTTAGAATTTCAATGATGAATCTGGCATAAAACAACCTGTCATTTCTAAAAACAATTTCCTATAGTTTAGTTGCATTGAATCCCAATGTTACTATATCCAACATATGCAAAAAAAATGACTAATAAGCATGTGATATATGCTTATTCCAAAGAGTTTAGCATTGCCAAATCTCTCCCTTCATATAAAATAGTAGAGAGATCATTTTAAGTAAAAGATCTAGTTAGAATCACTACTTTTCATGTTAAAGTTTGTGAAGTCAAGTCTGCAAGCCTAAATTGAGAAAAAGAAATGTCAAGACAACAAAAGAATAGAAAAGAAAACAGAGGAAAAGAGGTTTAAGACAATATGTTTCATTATGATCCCAGAACCAATTTGCCTAAATAAATTGCATTTTAAACTGAAGTGAAAACAAATGCCAAGCGGTTTGTGGACAAACAGTGAAGTTACAAGTGCTTTCGTTGTCAAAACCATAATGGAGAAAACTTCAAATTATACCATTATGGAGAATAGGGATGGGAGAATTGGATTATCATAGATAGACCAGAAACAAAGCTTTTATAGTAAGCTCTCCTGATTGAAAACTCGCAAGACATATATCTTTGCACCTTGCGATGAACAATAATGGAAACCTAAAATCTATGAACAGGGACAAAGGACCAACCATATGAAACTGCATAGCATGTACAACTTTCAAAAATGTTGATTTAGATTGAGGATGCAAAATGTCAATTCAGTTTAGCCTGATGGTTGGGCAGAATAGTTGTTATCCTTCCCACCCAGGTCAAGTCTCGTACGTCGACATGTTTACACTCTAATAGAGTGACTTCTTGTGCTCGTAAGAGAGTCTACTTGGACCATATATATATATATATATATATATATATATATATATATATATATATATATATATATATATATATATATATATATATATATATATACATATATAGATATATATATATATATATATATATATATATATTAAAATTACATAAATTAATAATGACATAATTTTTTTTTGACATTTAGAAAATAGAAATACTTCAAACACAAAACAATACAACACATATCATACATATAGAACCATAAACTCAGGAGTTAAAACTATAGTTTTCTATCAAAATATATTAAATAGATAAGATGATTGAGCCATAATTCATGTGCAAGAAAGTTGTTGTTCAAGACATGACAAACTAACAAAAATAATTGCATAATTTAGTGCAGAAAATCCTTGAAGTTTCAAGCTTCTCCTTCTCTATATACAACCTTAAGATTTTCCAAAATTATGATGTATGAAAGAAACCCAGAAGACCTCTATATTGTGTGTTATTTACTCTAATCCATTCCTTTTCTCACCTTGTGCATCAAGCATGCAGATTCTGAGTGTGGGACACGTCTTAGGCACTCAGGAAGGGCATGTCCAGTGGATCGACACATCCGACATGGGGATTCACTAGAATCACTACACACGAAGGTGGGGGGTGTGCACAAATCTTGTTTTTTGGGCCTCAAGTGAGCCACAAAAAAGTTGGAAGGAGGGTCGCCCTATAATTCAACCAAAGTCCATAGATAGAGATGATCCAAGCATCTGCAGCAACAACCAACCTAAGAATTTAGCTCCCAAACTTCTTAATGTGGACCTGGTTTTATAAGTTTGTCTGGGAAGCAAGATTGATCAAACCCTAGAATTTAACAATTTTCAAAACTAAACTCAAACAGATAGGGAATGACTTTCAATTTTCACATCATTGTCCTCAAAATCAAGAAACTCACCTAACTATGGTAGGGATGGCAAGGAAAATGGAGAGAATGGAATAAGAAGCTAGGGAAGAAACATGTGACATACATGGAAACCAGGAATAGATGGAGCACAATTTAGATCTTGTTTGACAAGGATATTCAAAGGATGTTGGACAAGATAAGCAACAATACATTGGCTTGGAGCTGAAAGCGAACCTTTTCCTACCAAATCTTAGGGAAGAAAGAAGCAAAATTAACATTACTGTGAAAAATATACTTACACCTTAGCTTCCAGAGGGGGAAAAACAATAATTGTAAGAAACTTCCAAGATACCATAGGGGTGGACAAAACCAACTGTTTAGAATCTAGAGTGATGTAATTTAGTAGCCCACCAATGAACTTTTTTGGGTATCTAATCTTGTCAACATGTTATTAGCACTGAGAAATATGCCCCAATTTCTTTCTTAGTTTTTGTACATATTTCTTTCTTGCTCCTCAAGGCTTTGCATGCATCTTGAACCTCAAGAGCATACAGGTTCTTTACCTGTGAACCCATCTGCTTCACCTGTCTAGTGATGATGTGTCTAAGGAAAACCTTTCCCTTACTAAAGACTACATCATAGCCTCTATCTTCTAGCATCATGATCAACACCAAATTTCTCTTCAGCCCTGGTACATACTTGACATCATTCAAGTTAAGGCGAGCTCCATGCTCCCTCTAAAAAAAATTGTGCCTAAACCTGAGACATTATACTTTTCATCATTACCCATCGCTATGAGTATCTGGAGATCTTTCTCCTCCAAAGTACTGAATAAACTCTTGTCGTCGGTCATGTGGAAAGAAGCTCCACTGTCAAAAAACCAACCACTTCCCACCATGGATGAAACCATGCATGCGAAGAGTGTAAAATCCAACTTGAACTGTGAAGCAAGTGCCTCACCTTCTGATCCTTCCCCGGATCCCTTCTTGGATTTCCTCTGTGGACAATTTGCAGCAAAATGGCCCAGCTCATGACAATGAAAGCATCACACTTTCAATTTGTCAACCTTCTTCCCACCATGGGAAGAACTGGATTCGAAATGAGAAACCTTCTCCTTCCCCTTCTTCGCCTTACTCACTAAGGCACAATTTTCTTCATCCTCCATGGATGAAGAACCGTCTCTGGTGCTTCTTCTTATCTCCTCCTGCATCAAATCTGACCAAAGTCATTCCCAATCTAGCAGTTTCTCTCTTCCATTAACCGAGTCCTAGTAGCTATGCCAGCTCTTAGGAAGACCAAGGAGTGCAAGACTCACCATGTCATCATCATCTGTCACGATCCCTACAGTTCCAAGCTCATCCCTGCATGTGGCGAGCTTGTTCAGATATGAAGAGATCGTGTCACCATTTTCACACTTGATCTTTTGAAGCTTGTCTTTTAGTACCAGCTTCCTCTAATCACTATTATTCTGATATAGATCTTTCAATGTTTTCCACATTGAAAACAATGTCTCCTTCCCATGGAGACTTGAGACTATGTGATCTCGAGCTCCCTACAGAAGGATTCTCCTTGCTCTAGCCACACATTTCTTCCATTCAGCCAATTCAGCAGCACTAGTCAGCTTGGGGACTTCTTGATCAATGAAGTCCTTTAGACCATTATCCTCTAGTACTGCTTCCATGTGATCCTTCTAGGATATATAATTCGAACTGCCATCAAGGACATGTTCGAGTCTCAAACCATTGAACACCATAGGTGAAATAGAGATGTGATAAGAACTCGATTTCTATATTCAGGAATCACAAAATTCAACTTCTCCCTTCTTGTATACTGTTCTTTCTTAATCATCTGTGCTTTGACACCATGTAGAATTTTGTCTACAAATCAGCTAGCTCGATACCATGTAGAAATTTCCACCTGTAGATCACCTGGTAATGCAATTTACTAAAGCAAAACACTTGATCTACTTCTACAAACAATTTAGCGGAAGCTTAATCACACATGAGCAACATCAATAAGAACACATATAATTGACAAGAAGAAATAAATCACACATAACACAGAAGATATAACCCAGGGAAAGCCTCAGCCTAAAACCCCAACTCTATATTATCATAAAGTGGAAATATACCCAGTATTACAAAAAGAATCAGCTCAAAAGCTATCTTGATCTCTCTGCAATACCTCTGCTGCTCATAGATAGTCAAAGGCCTCTATCTAACCTCTGGTTTGCCCTCCAAGCCTCCTATTTCTTTGCATAATTTTGATTAGGGTCTAGTGCAACCACTTGTCTGAATTGGCCTCTTCACACACTCACTACCCTCTGATCCAACTACGCAGTCCTGAAGGAGATAAAACCTCATCATGGATGAGCTTCCTTTATAGGAAAAATATTCATCCAACTAATAGTACATTCTCCCTTCTCTGATCTCAACTGGGTCTCTATCTAAACTGACATGCATGAGTTATCCATGAGTGAATACTCAGTTATCTGAAATACAGTAGTTACATGCATGAAAGCATTAACTAGCTAAACTCTCATTAATTTAACAAACTATTAAATTAATCTAACTAGACTTGACTTAGTTAATTCAACCAACTAATTCCAACTCAAATTAGAACTCATCCTTATCTCTTTAACTGATGGATAAATTCCTTAATTAATAGAGAAACTATTGCATGTCCCCACATAGACTTCAAGTTTGATTTTCCTTAACTAATTAACTCAAGGTGAATTAATTAACTAATTTACAAACTGCTATTAATATCAAATTCGAATTTTACTTCCTATTTTTAGTCTAGGGACTGACTAAAATAGGAGCCTATCCTGAACTACTAAAAATAGCAATTTTATTTTTAACACTTCCATTTTTCATTCCCTGTTGCCCAATCCAGCACTGGTACCCAAACTGCTATTTTTAGCAATGCTATTTTTAGCACTTCTATTTTTAGCATTTCTTGTTGCCATTTTTCAACACTAGAGTCAAAGCGTGTAGCAGTTGTGAAAAGTGTCAATTCGAAAGAGTACATAGCTATAGTGAGGTGGTTGAAACCTATGTTGCAGCCGGAAGACCCTAGAGAGTTTGACAAAGAGGAAGTGGTAAGTGTCTATGAGCTAATTGAGCACCCAGATTACAATTATTGTATTGAGGACATTTTTATTTGACTGCCATTTGTCGCAGAGCTACTAGAAGTGTCTAGTCTTGTTGAATCATAAATCCATGATAAGGTGTGTCAAAAGATCTCATCACTTGAGAATTGTATGAAAACAGAATATGATTCAAACATTGAAAAAGATTGTGAAATGGAGCCAAAACCTGAGTACTATATTAAAACAGAGCTATCTTTAGAACATAGATCTTTGAGAAAAAGACAATAAGCTAAGGCTGGTCTGGCCTTTGAGGATCAGTCTGGTGATGATAAAGAAATTTGACTCAAGCCAAAATGTGTAAATGAGACCAAAATTACAGAGCAAATTTTCCAACAAGGGTCTTCAAGAAGGTGTAAGGCTAAAGTAGGTATGGATACCGAAGAATCAGATTTATCCTCGATTGGGAATATTATAGGTCTCAAAAATGGGGATATTGAAGTGATGTGGGCAGATGGAATGACTTCAAAAGTAAGTGCTCTCTTGTTTTTGCTTGGATCTATTCTTTGTTACATTGACGTTTACTAACAACAGATGGCAAAGAATTTCAAATGATCAGTCATATTTGACAATCGTAAACAAATTAATTTCCAAATAAAGTTTTGTTAAATAGTCTTGAAGAACTAGAACCACCACAATCTAGCGACACCAATGGTGCAAATCCTTAGAAAAAGTGGAAAAATATTTTTTTTATAAACATGGTATACTTGATCATGTTACTTATATAGGTTTCCATCTATTTTACCAGTCTCCAAAGAGAAACTCACTAGTGAGATGATGTAGGCTACGCTACAACAGGCCAATAATCTTTCTATCCCCACAGCCAATATATGGGTCAAGGTACAAAACCTAGATCTTTGAAATACTCGTGCTCCTGAGCACTACGAGCAGTGATGTGTCTACTGGGCTCCAGGCATAGCATTTTCTAGGAGGGAACATGGTGGCATAAAAACAAAGAAACCAACAACAAAATTGTCAGCATTAAGAAGAATTGTTACCAGACATCCTTTGATCATATTCCAAAGAAAAAATATAATGTTTGTCCTCACCGAGAGAAGATAAATTCATGTTGGCTCAAGACCTAGAACATGCACCTAACCACAAAGAAACTAAGAGTGTCAATGCTATTAAAACTTCACAAAACTTTATCATAACCAAAACAACTTTAGCAAGAAGACATGTCAATCACCAATGAAACAATGTAAGAACCTAAATTTAGGCATAATTTCTTACATAAACAAGAGAATGCAACATCTATGGTGGCAAAACAATGATCAACTACTTAGCCAACCTCTTCTGAAGAAGCACAAGATCACATGAAGCAACGAGCAGGGATCATCTCCATCATTAACCCAAAGAGCTCAAAAATGCAGTGCTACCCATGAGCAAACAACACAAACAATGAGCTATCCATGTAGATCAAGATAATCACAGAGTTACTTCATCATCAATGCAAACATATGGTGCATGAAATCCATTGAAGAAGAGACATCAATATCATAGAATATACCCTTATTCTCAACAAGGCACCCCTAACATTAATTCAAAAAGGATACAATGTCACTGAAAGCCTTTGTAAAACCATCAAGAACAAGCAGGTTTAAATTTTGAAACATAACTAGAAAAAAACTATGCCTCATAATCAAAAAACATGCTTCAAAAACAGAGTCACTAGTATATATCATATTACAAATTTTAACAAGATTTCTTGCTCAAAAACAAACATCATTTATATACAACATTTCACCTTTTTCTATGGGCTGGAATTTTGAGAAAATTTTCGTGGTTAGAATCCAAAATAAGCGTTCTCTTTCATAGTTCACCATTAGAACCTTGCATGATTCAAAGGGTTCCATCACCATTGATATGTTATCATCAAAACCAGCATAAAAACCACTTTAATATCATATCCTCTACACATCAACATAACAAGTAAATACTCGTGCCATAAAGCATAGAAAACCATATTGCACAATATTATAAAATACCCTGTCAGTAACAATAGATGGTGAAGAATTTCAAATGATCAGTCATATTTGACAATCGTAAACAACTTAATTTCCAAATAAAGTTTTGTTCAATAGTCTTGAGGAAATAGAACCACCACAATCCAGCTACACCAATGGTGCAAATCCTTAGCAAATGTGGCAATTTTTTTTTTTAAACATGGTATACTTGATCATGTTACTTATATAGGTTTCCATATATTTTACTAGTATCCAAAGAGAAACTCACAGGTGGGATGATGCAGGCTATCCTACTACAGGCCAATAATATTTTTATCCCCACAGCTAATATATAGGTTAGGGTACAAAACCTAGATCTTTGAAATACTCGTGCTCCTGAGGAAGTGATGCATCCAAAAATACCAAAAAACTTATTTCCAAAATTCCTACACCTTTATCTAACTACAAACACATCTGATGTCAATTGGGTCTAGCTCCACTGGTTAGGTGGAATGATTGTTATCCTCCCTACAATGGTTTTATTCCCGCCAATGACATGTTGATATGGCCTTTGGCCCTAAGGAATTTGCTTAAGCCCCGGTACCATCCTCAAAATGATGCAAAGTTCCTTGGGTTTTCTCAGGATATATTTTGCAAAAAGCATTTTAGTCAATTGGGTCTAGCCCAAGCAATTGAGGGGGAATGTTATCCCTCCACACCTAGCCAATTCTCACAAGTGACATGTTGACCTCTTAATGAATGTATTTTTGATTGCCCCGTGCCCCAAATAATTTGGGTTTACCCTAGATACCATCCTCAAAATGAGAGGAAGTGCCAGGATATATATTCCAAAAAAAAATTGTAAATTAGGGCTAGACTGGGTGGTTGTGAGGAGCGTTAACCTTCCAACATTAAGATATACATGCAATGAAATATATGTGGGAGATTCTTGTTTGAATTAGAATGGCAGCTCTGGCTGAGAAAAACATGAGGTAAGTGTGTAAAACTAGCAAGAAACCTATTCTAGATACAGTGTTCCACCCTAGCCGAGGAATGACATTTTTAAGGGTTCACATGTGTGCATAAAAAGCACCTCACCCCACCTCAAGCCTCGCGCTCCACTATCTAAGCAGATCTTCCATGAGGTCAAGTAGTAGGGGGAATTAGCACTAGGGGAAATTATAATTCCCCCTACAGAACTCAGCTAAGTTGTAGAGGTATAAAGTCACAGGTAAGCACTATCCATAACAACATATCACAAGGTTCCATAGGGATTTTGAGTCGTCATTTTTGAGTGAGATGTGTGTTCAATAATTTCTTTGTAATTCGTCAATCTATCTTTTATAGGACTTGAACCATTGAATCTGGCTTCATCAGATATCCCTAACCCTAACCCTAACCCTAATGAACCTAGTGGATATCACCATCACGTGTGGATAACACTGTTTCAAATACAAGACCCAGTAGGGTAGACTGAACACATGAACTCATGCACCCAGCACACTTAGAAAACTGCACCATTCACATAATAGACATTCATGCATGCCCTCCCTTGGATGGGTAACTGTGCCTTCCTAATTGAAGACAATACATTCATACATGTGCCTCATCCAGTGATCCTACTAAACTATTGTGCCTCCATTAGAGGATCTCTTATGGGCCCTCTACTAAACATCAACTTTCCTATGTACAAGCTGGAATGTATTTTTTGAAGGATGATGTTGTTGCCGAAGGAGAACAACTACTGAGAAATAGGTAAAATCTAAGACTACCTCCACTCTTGTATCAGATAAAAGTAAAATTGTTGTCAAATTAAGCAATATTGTTAAGAAATTGTCTCTTTGTATATTCAGTGAGCCAAAAATGAAAAATATTATATCATATGTGGGTACATGGAGCAGTTAGAAATCAGTCTACTGCCATAGACTAAAATGGAGTACAACCCTTTTACAAGGCCTATGGTACCAAGTGCAACATCTAGTTTAATCACAATAATATTCATTGGCTTGTAGCAATCTTCTTCTAGAAAAAAACTAAAAGAAATTTATTACGCTTTGAATTTCAAATGCTTGTTAAAGGATCAAGTGGTAGCTACAAAGAACAACTCAAACTAGGTGATATCAAAAAAAAAAAAATTAGTATTTCCAAGACAAAATAACATTATTGATGTATCTCGGAATTCCATGAAAACAAAAATTTGATGTATTGAAATGATAATAGGAGATTAGTAAAGAGGATCAAATTAAGTGATGTTATGTCCATACCATTGTATCCATTTATGCTTCGAGTGAAGAGACTCGGCAACACCAAGAACATCAAGTGCCCTCCAAGATAATGTAGTCCTTGTGATTTGTAGAGAGTCTTCTCACTCTAACATTGGGCTCTTCGAACCAACTTTGCACAAGGTCATTACAAATGTAAAAAATCAGCAAGACACAAATTTGGTAGTAAATATGACCAAAAGAAGAACTAGTGCAAACAATTTTCACAATCCTACTTTTGAAACGAACATTATAATCTCCTTAGCATTATGATCAGCTGTCAGTGTTCTTCCCAAGTCAGTGAACTTAGCCCCGCCTTGACAAAGTGTAATTGCATAAAAGGAATGTCGGTCTCATGCCAATACGTCTCCTACGATGAATGTGCAAGAACCTAGTACATAGACCATTTTTCTCTTCGCTTAGCTACCTAGGGCTTATTTACTTTTCCAAGTATCAATAATTCTTTTCCAAGAAAACATAAAATAAGAACAATATTTTACTATATTCTAAAAGGTGAAGATGCTGAAATCATGCCACAAAGTGAAAGGAAATCAGATATCTTTCCTTAAACCAAAAAATATATACAGAAAACAACAATAGTTATAAAAATAAAACTAGATCTGTCGATCTATTCATGAAATGAGTCAAGCGACTAAAAAAATCTAACCAAAACAAACCAAAAATTTCAAAATTGACAAAATCCTCTAAACAAGCGGCAAAAAAACCGTTAAAATTTTCTAAGATATCAGAGCTAGACATCAACCCAATTTCATGTACTTGAATAAGCCCATCGTTGCTTAGTGTTAGACTTCTTAAATTAGTTATTTATCATTTAATACTAGGACACTGTCTATGTAAAAAAAATAGGTCCCAGCTTCATCAAATCTGACTTCATTTCCAATCAAAGATCAAATCCAAAGGACACTAACTCATTACTCTTGGATGGTGCTAAATTTAAATACACAAAATAACAAAAATTAAAGATATGATAAAAAATAGACCTGCAAGATTGTATTGGTTGAGTGTGACAGGGACACCAATAATGGAGACTAGAGAGATTTATAGAATGTGGTAGTTACTATTGTGTGTCTATTCTGCGATTAGTGGTATGGTGGAGAGACCTACCAAGAAGCGATGTTGGTCTCGGAAAAGTATAGTAGGGAGATCCATAGAGCATTTATGTAAAAGGAAGATGAGAAGTGTTGTCTTCAAGTTGGTTTATGCTATGGTAGAATTTTGTTGGTGATAAGTGGTAACAAAACACTTACATCAATAGGTAAAAATTAAATTCGGGGCATGAGTTGGACTGACTCATGTTATCTCAACCCTTAATGGTCCTAAGGACATGTGGGGACCCGAACAACTTAGTACGTGAAAGACTTGAAAACATGGCTGACAAATGACTGACAAGAAATGGCTAACAAATGACTTGAAAGTCTTGTTAAATTTTTTATTTATCATTTAATAATAGTCAGACACTATCTATGTGAAAAGAAATAGGTCCCAACCTCACCAAATCCAGCTTTATTTCCTGTCACAGATAAGAAACAAACAATGTAATGATTAAATATGAAACATCAATCTTAAAATAACACACATCAAAGTAATGGCGTTGTAATGTTACAATGAAAAATACAAATATAGAACTTATTTTTACCTAAAGTTGACATATAGTAATCTTGCATGATCAACGGAACATGTATACCAAAATAAGAGTCCTAGGGTATTTCAATTTCCTAGTTCTCATATTGATCCTCATTTTCTAAATTGTGAAGATGATCTTCTCTAAATGAACTGTCATTATGAGCCTCCAAAACATTATGTTCTATATCAAGTTCGTTAGAGATATTTTTTGTATTTTTTTCTCCTCTTCTATCACAATCTGATCGCCAAAGAGTTAGCACTCATTCATATGGAAAATTGTCAATGTCATACTTTGTTACATCTAATATTAAACATGTATCCACATGTTTATCAAGCTTGCTCCTCATCTTCAAATTCAAGAATGATAATGCACTAAACGTTCTCTCATCCTCCACTGGTCCCAAAATCATGGTTTGACACAAATCTGCTAATTTGAAATATTGTGATATGTTTTCTTGCAAGTATTGGCTAGCACTTAAAGTAGTCCATAATATTTTTAAAGCACCATTTTCATTAGGATTCTCCATAAAAGGATATTCTTCCACATTGTTTCAGCAAAGTGTCCACCTTGTTGATACAATTTTGATGAATCTAAAATACCTTCAATATGTTCTCCATGTATCGAGATTTTCTTTAAAAAATGGTCTACTAAACATTTTAATCTTTTTGGAAATCATCTTTTAAAGTTCTTGGACATTGACAATTGTTCCAATATTGAGGGTATACCACACACATGGCTGCCAACAATTCATCTCGAGGAAATCGTTCTCTTATTTCTAATGATAGTGATCTTGCAATTTCTATCAAATTTTGTCTCACTGAAATCACATTATTATCAAATTGTTCTATTGACATGGGGAAATCTTTGGTGATTCGTCCCATCTTACTAATATAATGAAAGGGAACCATATAACCACACACTGTGATACATAGTATCCCTTTTTCATCAACGTCAAAAAAAATCAGTATTTTCTATATTGGTGATCTCAGTCCAACTTTTAAACTCTGGACCAGTAAAAGAGTTTGGCATCATAAACAAATTATCCAATGTAAGACATGTTGACTTTCTCACATTTGTGTATTCGTAATATACATTGTGCGATTCTGAGACATTTTCACAAGGACATTCATTTCATGAAGCATAGGAATAATTCCAGCTAATGTCAATAATGTCTCTATATTAGTTAGTCGAGAAAGAAGATCTTGAGCTTTGTCTACATTATAGCGATTTTCATACATCAACCCTACCAAAGATTTGAACTCACTAAATAGTCTTTGAGTTGGTCCATTTAATGAGATCCATCTTGTATCAACATCTTTCAATAGTTTTTTCCATCCGTAATACAATCTGCAAATTGTTGAAACTCTAAATATCGTTTGGGACTACAAGAAAAGTATGCATGAGTCTCACATACAAGATCTTCAACTTTTGAAAATGATGGAAATTTGCTTACTATTTTAAATGCAAGATATATCCTATGAGCCATACAATCAATATTAAGCGTATATGGTGAAGTTGATAGTTGTATCCTAACACAAAATCCATTCCTTTGTCCTTGCATTACCGCTGCTCCATCTGCTCCAACACATACCAACTTTTTTACAATCATTAATTGATCCATACCACTTTCCTTCAATCCATTAAGAACAAGTTCATAAATATTTTCAATTGTAGAAGTCTCTCTCATCTTATTAATCCCAAGTAGATAGGAATTCCTATATTGTCATTAAACATATAAATGCTCATGCAAATCCATGAAGTATTATCTATAGTCGTAACCTCATGTAAAGACAATGCCAGAAACCTATCATTTGCAATCTTCTCTTTCAAATCATCCTTTTTTACTTGATCTAGATATCCTGCCCATCCCCAACCACTGGTTACAAACCAATGAGAAGATGGAAAGTTTGGCACTTGAAGGAAAGATAGAAATTTCATGTGATCTGGATAATCTGTCATAGGATGACCTTTAGATAAGATGTGAAATACAGTGCTCAATTGTATCGTCTTGGATAACAAACTTCTTTCCATCATCTTTTCAAATAGAGATATGATGGTTCCTCTGTCAGCCTCAAGTTTCCTCTTACTTATTAAATATTTTTTATATTCTTCTGCATATTCAACATGTCGACATTCCCCAGAATATTTCCATCTAACAATAGATTTCTCTTTACCATTTACAATTTTCTTTTCATACACCTTTCCTGCATTATTTTGTACTGTATCTAGCTTCATATAAAATTTCACTACCTTTTGAGTTTTCCAACTACATGCAATACATCTAACTTGTCAGAAAATCTCGTTCTCATTTGTAGGAGGTATTTCTTCAATAAATGGAAAACTTGAGACCCAATTTTCATGGAATCGTCTCCTTATGGTCCACTAGCCTCTTTTCCTTTTCCGCAAATGGATTGTGTCACTTTCCAAGGAAAAATATTTAACATTTTCATCACCAATTTTTGTTGAAACTACATTTATCTCACCCTGACCACTTGAGGAACCTATTATTTCATCCATCGTATGGATATCAAATGCATTTCCACAAGAGTTAACCTCTCTCTCAGTAACAAATTGTTCAAAGGAGCTTGAATCATGAAGAAAACGTGTATTTTTGGATGGATCCTTTTGAAAGTATGATAATACATCTGTTTGCCTTGATGGTTTCTTCCCATGATTATCTTTTGACATCTCATTGAATATTCCAGAAGTAAAATTTCAAATCGATCTGCAAACCTGCATCAATAGTTTCCAAGCATTGAGATATGCTTCATATAAATTCACTTGTTCATAGAAAATAGAATTGTACTTTGCAAAATAATTTTTGAGTCAACATTGAAAGAACATATATTAGAAATTGAATTTTGAGGCAAAATGGAATTTTAAAAAAATTATTTAATAATGATAATGGGAAAACATTAAATTTTAAGACATAAAATATAATAATTCATTTGTATAACATTGAAACAACATCACTTATGCGATTGGAATGAAAAATGTCTCAGGACGGAGAACGAAATAGGTTTCTGCTCCCTGGATTCTGCTCGAATGGCGTCACCGCAAGGCTGGGGTTCCTTGCTGTGACATGCAGGGATGGTGGCCAAGGTGAAAATTCCTTTTGGAGTGGACCGAGTAATGGACGGGGTAGTATTGTGCTATTTCAGGAATATTTTGCTCTATCTTCACCTCTATGGAAGACTAGGGAGCTCCTTGGTGACGGAGGTTTTGGTCCTGCTACGGAAACACTTGTTTTTTCTCCCCGAACAGATTCCTGGATCATTAATGGTGCGGATTTAGGGTTCTTGTTATTATTCCATGATGTCTTTCTACAGAATGGGCATCTTGGGGTGGTTTCCTCTACTACCCACAAGGGAGTACGGGCCTGGGTTTCTCTTGTTCCAACAACGGTTTTTGTTAAAGGCATATGTAGGGTCGTTTTTGGGTGGGTTTCTCTGGGCAGGTAAATCTGTCTTGGCTCAGTGGTGGTCAAGTCACAGGCTCCCTACTTTCGGTTCAATCAAAGCTCTAGGAAAGGCATACCCGAAATAGTCTTGTCCTGTGGTTTCAAGGATGGTACTGGAACTAAGAGGCTAGTAAGTACCCCATACTTTCAAATTTTCATAAAGCCCCCTGTTGGGACATCACTTATATTCTGGGTAAATAAAGCAGACAGTGTGATGATTCTAAAACAATGCATTACACAAAAAATTGGATACCCTATGAACAAACAAAATTTGTTATATAGAGGTAGTATATTACAGGATAATCAGCTCCTGCAGGATTATCATATCCTATCAGATTCCACAATAATCCTTAATCTGAGGCTCAAGGGAGGAGCGACGGCACCCAATAAACCCAAAAATGTAAGTGGGGGAGGGGGAAGCAGCTCTGCAAAAGACATAGGAACAAAGAAAAAACTTGCAAATGGGAGACAATCATTCAAGAATATACTTCAAGGGAAAAAATCAGTCACAGAACCAACCAAATAGGCAGGGATTGCCCCAAACCCATACATAGTGGAGCAACTAAACCACACCCCAAAACTAAACTTAGACATGCCAGAAGAAGATGAGTATTGCACCTCTTTTGAATCTCAAGCCATTATATTCCATTTCAATTACTTTTGGCCAAAACCAGTATAACTTTTCCATTGGATTCTTACTAACTAGTCGATAGAGTGCGAAATACATATCTGTTCTAAATGATTTTTATTGTCTCGTCGACAGAAAAAATGACTACTGTGGAACTAATTTCGACCTTTATAGGGCTTTAAATGATGGGTGTTCCTTCTAATCATGTGTTCTAATAGGTCCACCTCCATGATGCCCACATACCAACCTAAGACATAAGAAGGCACATCAAGGTAGGGAGTTACCGCCCACCAAGGGGAAGTCAGCAACCATAAAACCAGGCACCATAATCATGTAGCTAAGAAGATTTACCATGCCCATCCACCATTGAGGATCTAGGATAAACTTTTAAACTTCATCCCACATGGCCTTTCAAGGCTATAAATTGCACACAATTGGGCTTATGAACGACATGGTATAAAGTTTAGGAGTACCCTTGTTTGAAGGGGTACATCACTTACAAGCTCTAGTGAACTATCACTTTTCAATCTTAGTCAATTGGAGTATTGAGTTGAAGATTTTTGTTGTTCAAGTTTCATCATAATATGTCAAATAGAATTGTCAAAAATGTATGGTATTCTACAAGAATAGATCCATCTTAACCCCATATCTATTAAGCATGGAGAAGAATCAAAAGTACCCACATGTAAACTCTCGTTGCTTAAAAGATCCAAGATTAAGATGGATCTATGCTAGTTTTTTCCTTTTCTTACATCAACCTTATTGTTTTTTTTACATTAGACTCAAACATCTAATTCTTGTTCCATTTTAATTTATTAGAATTACACACATTATCTGACAAATCTCTTGCCCTTGGGCTCTTGGTGCAGCCACTTTCAATCTTAGTCAAGGGTTTGATAGGATTTTTGTGATGCAAGTTGCATCATAATACATTAAGTAGCATTACCAAAACCTCAAAATGTTCTTCTACTAGCATAGGTCCATCTTAACCCAATATCTATTAAGCACTAAGAGGAATAAAAAAACATGTGCAACCTCTCCCTACTTAAACAATCCGAGGTTAAGACGGGTCTAAGCTAATTTCTTATTTTTGTTAATTATTTTATTACATCAACCTTTTCTTTTCATTTCACATTAGACTTGAAAATCAATTTTTTTGCCATCACCTCTTCCAACAAAGGTTGTAGAGTGAAACTCTCTTAAATCTTGGTCAAATAGAGTATTGAGTTCAAGGGCCTTTTTTAGCTCAAGTTTCATAATTATGTGTCTTGGAATCACCAAAACTTCAAGATGTTTTTCTATTATGAATGAATGATCTGTCATCATGTAAGCCATCTATACTGTAGTAAACATATTCCAATATTACTTTTGTTTGGATCGCAGTTTCAATTACAATCACCAAAGATATGTCCTTGCTATATCTAGAGTTATGTAAGAAGTGGCTTCATTCTTCATATATAGTGTTTCCATCATCCACAATTCCAGGTGAAGTCACCAAAATTTCAAGATGTTTTTTTCTATTATGAATGAATTATTTGTCATCATGTAACCCATCTATACTATAGTAGACATATTCCAACATTGCTTTTGTTTGGATCGCAGTTTCAATGACAATCACCAAAGATATGTCCTTGCGATATCTAGAGTTATGTAAGAAGCCGCTTCATTCTTCATAGATATTAGTGTTTCCATCATCCACAATTCCAGGTGAAGCATATGTGCAGGTAGTAATTAGGGATAGAAAAGTGTTAAAAATGATAGTATCAAAAAAATAAAAAGACAAGAAACTCACATCATTAAATGATGGCATCCCAACTTCCTGAGATTGGACATAGGTTGAAAGGTTATAAGAAACAATAATCATGTTCGAGATGTCAATATTGGGTTTCAGGGAATGGCAAGGATTTTTTTTATTTTAAAGCTTCTGATATAAAAACTACTGTGTTTCGGCCTTTGTTAAATGCTTGAACTTGGATGCTTCTGATATGTTGCTTGCCAATTTTAATGCATTTATGGCCATTACATGGTTGGAATTATTTGTTTAGGACTCTCTAAGAAATATAATATATTCATGTTGATTTAGATAATATGTTACATATGTTGTATAGATTTTGATGTATTAAATATTTAAAGGATTCACTTTCTTGCAATAGTATTCAATATTTGTAACAATTTAGAAGATTGCTTCTTTGACTGGAATTTACTTTGCATGTCTGTTATGGACATAAAGCTCAGTGTTGTGGCAATGTCACCCATGTTGCTAATCTTCACTACAATCTATAATCACATAATAAAATCCAGTCCATTGGAACTCATAACGTAAGTTACTTAATTCCCTTAATTCCACCCATTTAACATTGCACAAAACCGTTCATCTTAATAGCAATGAGCTACATAAGATGATTTATATTATAATAAACATAACAATCAATAAAATCACATGCAATTACTTAAGCAGACCATCCCACAGCAAAAGAGTTGAAGTAGGAATGGGTTCTAGTAATCCTAATTCCCACTCCGTTCCTTGTTCTGACATATGTGCCTTAGGAAAGAACATGGAGTTTAATTCTTTAAAAAAATCCTAAATTCACCACTTCAATCGCAATACCATATCACAATTTTGTTGTAATATTGTCTTCATTATCCATAGTACTGCAAACCATTTTCCTGACAAGATGATGCACACATCTAATCTATTTAAAACAATGTAGTTAGCAACCCACTGACTGGAGCTTGGCCACTCTAAGTGAAGTAGAAGCAAGAACATTAACTTTAACCTACCCTATCATTAATCTATACAAACGCATATGCATGCCTTGGAAAACCAATACATATACAGGGAATAATGACAACAAACTTGAAGAAAAACAAGGAATATGAAGCCAACTTACCCTGATTCAAAAGCTCGCTATAGATGGGCAAGACCTAGATATATGGGCCTAATTTCTGGTGCTCAGCCAACAAGTCTATCAAGTATCGGCTGCTGTTGCTACTATTGCAGTGGCATGAGACATTCGGATCCAAGAAACCATGGATACCGAAACAAGAGAAGAATTAGTGAATTGAAAATGCAAGAATATTACAGTCAAAATAGAAATTGCTACTGCTCGCACCGAAAATAGCACTGCCAATATAGAAACTGTTGTTGCTTGCACTGAATCTAGAAAATTAGGATTTGTGAACTATGATCGAAAACTCTATTTCAAAACAATTTAATACAGGATAAATTCGTGAAAACAGGGAGCCAGGGAGTCCTATACACCATGAATCCATGAAAACAGGCAACCATATACACGATGAATCCAGAATTCGTGAAAACAGGGGGTTGAATCCATGAAAACAGGGAGCCTCACTCGATTTCAAAGCAAATTAACCTCTGCCCTCCATTTCAAAACAAATCTAACCTCCTAGGACCAAATCGACCCTCACAAACTACTCCCAAACTAGAAAAACCAAACTGCAAATCAAAAATATGGCGATTTTGATCTCCCAAACTAGGGGAAAATATCAAAATTCAACGATTTTAAGAGAATACGATTTCCCAAAACCACTAAATTGGGCCAAATGAAGGTTTGGTTAGTTTATTTGCCCATTTTTTATTTTGGGCTAAAATAAAAGAATTATTTATTTTTTAAATAAAATTGGGGCTAACTATATGAAAAGGATTTTTAATAAAGAATTCACCCTCTTAAAATGTAAAAACCCTCAAATTTTTCCGTTGGGCTATAATTCACCCCTAAAATTTACCATGCAGATAGGGATTGATGGTAGGCCTCGTGAAGATCGCAGTGATAATTAACCTGGAGGCGCCAAGGAGTGTGAAACAGCTGTGCACAATATTGGGACATACTGGGTACTATAGGAAGTTTATCAAGGGATATGCCCAGATCATCACATCTATAGAGAAGTTGTTGAAAAAGGATGTCACATTTTGTTGGAACAAGAACTGTCAGAAAAGCTTGGATGTGCTGAAAGGAAAAATGGTCGCTGTGCCAATTTTAGTCTTCCTGGATTGGGAGAAAGAGTTTCATGTACATGTAGATGCGTCATGTATAGCACTGGGAGCAGTACTAACACAGGATGGCAAAGGAGAATTAGACCATCCTATAGCATTCCTAAGTAGGAAGTTATCCAAGGTTGAGAAGAACTATTCCACCACCGAGTGCGAAGGACTATCCATGGTATACGCGCTCGAGAAGTTTAGACACTATTTGTTGGGTGTACATTTTAAGATGTATACGGATCATTCTGTGTTGAAATACCTAGTCAATAAGCCTGTGTTGGGGGGGAGAATCTACAGGTGGTTGTTATTGTTCTAGGAGTATGATTTTGAAGTTATTGTGAAGCCTAGATGATTGAACACGGGACTATACCATCTATCGCGGATCAAAATGGGAGAAGAGCCCACTAATTTGGAGGAAGGATTTCCTTACGTGCAGCTCTTTGCAGTGTGCATCATGGCTGGTCACTTTGAAGGAATCATACACTTCCTAACGATAAGAACTACCCCAGAAGGCTACACCACCTAGCAGAAAAAGGAGTTAGTGCTACGTGTGGCAGACTTTTTTGTCATTGCCAGACATCTGTACAAAATGGGGTCTGATGAAGTATTGTGACAATATGTACCGAAGTTTGAAAGAAGCAATATCCTCATGGGCACTCATGGCGGTGCCACAGGAGGGCATTACAAAAGAAGGGTGATCACGTAGAAGATTATACGGGCAGGATTGTGGTGGCTAACCCTCCATAAGCATTCAAAATCCTATTGCAAGGCGTGTGACATGTGTCAAAGCACTGGTAGGCCATCACGGAGAGATGAGCTACCTCTGAACCCACAAATGACATTATAACCTTTCGAGAAATGGGAAATAGAGTTTGTGTGACCCATTTAGCCTCAAGGAAAGAAGACGGGTGCGCTGTACATTATCATCATGATTGAGTATTTGACTCGATGGGTAGAGGCACAACTTGTGAAGGACTGCATAGGCATGACCACTATGATTTTTCTCTTTGAGTATGTAATAACGCAATTTGGGTGTCCAAATATTTTGATGAGTGATCGCGGTACGCACTTTTTGAACGAAACGATCAGTGCGCTGATAGTAGAATTTTAGGTATATCACCAGAAAAGCATGCCTTATCACCCACAGGCTAATGGGATGGTGGAAGCATTCAATAAGGTACTGGAGAACATGCTGACCAAGGCTTTCAATGCTTAGTGAAATTATTGGGACCTTCATGTACCCGCAATACTATGAGCTTATCGAACGACGTGCAAAATGTTGACTAGATATACACCCTTTAGGCTTGTATATGGTGTTGAAGCAGTGATGCCAATGGAATACATTATGCCTATTCTACGCATAGCAGCATTCACAGGAATGACAGATCGCAGAGCCCTAGAATAGAGGCTCGCATAGCTTGCCGAGCTTGAGAAATAAAGGTTTCTGGCTGGATTTCACCAACGGGTACAAAAGGAGCACGAAAAAGCATGGCTTGATCGACACATTAAACTGCGCACCTTTAAGGTAAATAATATGGTCTTGTTATATGATAGCAAGTTTGATAAATTTCAAAGGAAATTTAGGATGCACTGGCTAGGGCCCTATGTCATTATGGAGATTACCGACGGTGGAGTAGTTTAGTTGGTTAAATTGGATGGAGATGCTTTCCCAGGAAAGGTGAATGGTAGCCAATTGAAGCCATACACTGGTGATCAAGCCAGGTGACTATATGAAAATAGCATAGTCTTAGCACTCCAAGAAGCTAAAAGGAGGCGCAAGACCATAAACTACATTCCCGGGTTGGGAAACTCCACTATCGAGGGATTGCGCGGAATGAGGAGATGTCACAGGGTTCGCAACAGTGTGGAGAGAGCTACGCTACCCAGGGAAAAATCATTCAGGTCAGCCAGAAAGTGACTGTTAAAGGTCATGTTCATGATTTGATGATGAGAGCACGACCAAATGGAGCAGGGGGCGACATTTAAGACGAAATTTATGGGTAATATCCTTGAAAATTTGCCGCCAATCTGGAATTAATGAACTCAATTTGGGGGGAACATTTAGATTTGAACTCAAAATGGCATATAAATTACATGTGTCTACCCAACGAAAAACACTTGAAATTTTGAGCATTGAATTCGTGAGCTCTCAGACGTACATGAACCGTGCATTCTTTGAAGAATTTATTGACTGGCCAGCATTTGATTGATTTCCAAAGTCCGACCACAACGTCATCCATGACATTATCCTAGGATCAAAAGCTATGGATGCCGAAGCAGTGACAGCTGAGGGGGCTGTGCCAAAAGCTGTTATGGAGGCAGAGGGAGTTGCTCTGGAGGTTGTAGAGGTACTAGATGGAGTCCCCAATTCATAACGGATGCCTAGACCAAAGCCTACCCTGAACAAGGAGAGTGTGAACGATAAGAAAGGAAAGTAGGCTGCGACACTAGTGCATGTTTTGCCTAGAAGAAACCCACAAAATGACAAGCCCACCGCACAGGAAAAGGGAAAAACTATTAACTTGGAACCAGAGGAGGAAGAGATTGAGGACATCCCGATGGATGATGAGGATATGGGGGTGGAAGTGGAGGACATTGAAGTCGAGGGTTCTGCCCCTATTACTAATTTTCCCGAATACGTCCCTCCACACAAGGGCAAGCCCAAGGTGCCAAAGGACATTAATGAAAGCAAGGTCGCCTTGCAAATACCTCTGCTGCCGGATGAGATTGTCTTTGAAGGACTGTGCTTGGGGTGGGTTCCGTTGTTGAAATTGGAATACTGGGACTTAGCTGACACTAAGAAGTTCCCTCACTTGGCGAAAAACTAGCTAACGCACAACATTGTTCATACAACCACCAGGATGACTGCGTTGGAACCGTGGAAGTGGCTCAAGGGTGTAGATAAGGCAGGTCTGCTCAACTTGCTATGTGTGTCACACTACAATCACACACCCATTACATTATTGGTAATCAAGCAACTACTATGCTTGGTGCACGATGGGTGTCTGTGGCTAAAGGAGCCGATACCCATCACCGACATGTTGATCCATAGGATCACATGGCTGCCATATACTGGGGAAAATCTTTCCAAGGTGTTTGGTGGAAAAGGTGGAAAGCATACCCTCACGGAGACCATGAAGGAGAAATTCAAGCTCGTGAAGAAGCCGCGAGGCTATGCCATCTCGAGTATCTATGATCCTGCAGTCAAGGTGGTGAGCATACCCTCATGGAGACCATGAAGGAGAAATTCAAGCTCATGAAGAAGCCGTAAGGATATGCCATCTCAAGTATCTATGATCCTGCGGTCAAGGTGGCCATGCAGATTTTGGCAAGAAAAGTTATGCGGAAGTGTCGCATAGATGAAGTGTCGGCTCCCATCGTCACTCTAGTGGCCCAATGTGTAGAAGGGGTTCAGTTTAATTGGGTACGCTATCTCTGCAGTGAGTTCCTCGAGAACTGCCTCGAGGCACAGGAGCTCAACAAGGCCTTCCACTATGCGTGGCTCTTGCTGTCCATTATGCTAATAGCCCGGGAGGTGCCTGAAGAGAGTCAGTTCCCCTTGGTCATGCCAGACCTGATATAAGTGGTGAAGTATGCTCCGTTATGGGCGACCAAGGATGCTTAGCACATCAAGGATAGCAAGATATTTTTGATATTGATGGAAATGAATATACGCATAACTATCAACCGCAAGCCGCGATTATCGCCTACTACTTTTGAAAAACTATAGGAGTATGTGGAGTTCAAGGCAAAATTTCACTCCATATCGATCAGGGAACAGAGGGACCCTAAGAAGAAGTGGCATGACTTGCCTTACTTGGCAGCTGATGACACGATCGATGCAGTTCTTGGTTGCTAGACGATAGAGTGTCGCACTGCCTTAGACTCAGCGGTGGGATCGACTAAGTCCATAGTGCAATGCAAAAAGGAGAAGGCCAAGCTCAAGATGGCATAGCTAGATGAGAAGAGGAGGAAGGAGGCTAATGATAAGGCCCATGCAGAGCGCGATGCCTCACAGTAGGTGGAATATCAGACAAGCAGAGTAGAGTGTGGCTCTGACAAAAGTCTGAGGTCGCCCTTGCCTGAAATAGAGGAAGAAATGGATGAGTAGACAGAGCAGGTCAGACTAGACCCATAGACGGCATCATTCTGTATCAAGTATCCAAGAGGATAGGAAAAATTTGGGCTGTGGAAGAAATCCAAGGCAAGTAAGATGTTGCTAGACCCAATCACCCTGACAGAGGGAGATTTGAACAACATTGGAGATACAGTGCGGGATGTCATTGTGGAGGTACTATAATAGTTCGAGCAGCAGTAACAACAAGCATTAGGGGCCATCCACATGGGTCTGCATCATCTAAAAATCTATGCATCACAGACCGACGCGATTTCCACCAGCCTCACCATTATTACTTCAAAAGCCGTCGAGATGCTACACGCGAAGGACTCCTCAACGATAGTGCTGGCAGAGGGAGCACTAACCACAGAGATCGAATCTGACAGGCCTGCTGTCAGCGCCCTCAAGAAAGTAGGGCTGAACTTGGCAGTGCTTCCTGGTGAGGCACTCCACCTACTATAGGATGGGGTGATCACGGAGCTGAGGGCCATGAATAGCGTGCTTTGTAGATGATCAGTGAACAAAGGATCAATAATGTGAAGATGGCCCTATATCGAGACTCTACCATCACCACCATGAAAAATGTAACTGACCAAAACAAAAACATAGTTCAGGTCATAGAGCAAGCATGCTAAATGGTCCAGAAGTTTGCCATTCCTGAGGGAGAACAGGTAAAGGTGCGCGTTCACAAACTTGCTATCGGGGTGCGCAACTATGGTGAAGTAAAATTATGAGTCCAGAAAAAAACAATTCCTCTAGCCTGATAATGCATCTAGCCACAACTAATACATTCTATGGAAGATTTCCTTAGGTTAGAACCAATTAAGAGGGCCTACAGTACGCTTATCTCATTTGATGATGTCCTTGCTTTCTCACTCCAGCTATCTCTTGCTTCCTTCTTCAAACACCTGAAACAAGTAAACAACAACAAACAACAACCATGAGAATAAACAAATTGTAATTCAAACTACTTAACAAGTCAAGAAACATTAAGCCTTGAACATGTAAGATGACACATCATGTGGGAAATCAATCGATAGTTACATATATATTGAATAAAGAAGAGATTACAACCATTGCATTGACGTTGCCATTCTCCTCCAACAAAACGAGGTTTCTACACACTTCTGATAACATTCCATGATGGCCTCAACAATAATAGTTTTAAGGCTCCTCCATTTAGGCTTCACACTAAACCAAATTCACACTTCTCCCTCACACAACTAGAGAGTTACAACTATGAATAGCTTGTTGTTTACTCCAAACTTAATTAGCACTAGAACACCAACATTAACACTAGCTTGTGCTTGGGAAAAGGGAGGTTTATATAGGATGAATGGATTGGAGATGGATCCTCTTCTCATGGGATAAATTCTTATCTCTTGAGGTAGTTCCATCATTATAGGGGAAAGGAGCCCAAATAGACATTCTCGACCCCATTTAGCCAAAACATTTACCAGATTTCTGTTATGAAGCTTCTAGAGTTGGAAGATTCTGCTCTTTATTTAAAAAACTTTCCATAAGAGGACCAATGTGACTGGAACAAAGCTCAGTTGCTCTAGTCGACGCTAGGGACAATTTTAATCCCTGAATATCAACACAATAAGGACAAGGGCCATTAGCTTGAGTCTTGTAAACTAGGGAAAACATAAGATTTTGGGGAAATGGTGCAAAAGGGAATTACTCTGCTCATGAAGAGGGACATAATAGGAGTTTCTTCATGAAGGGTAAGCATATAGGGTTCATTGTAGAGTTCCTCCAAGATCAAGGAATGGGGAGTATGGGGATAGTGACAGAATTTTGTGTAATAGATGCCCCCTAAAGTGTGAAGGCTGAACTAGAGTGAGGGATTAAATGCTTTATGAATCGGTGCGGGTAATTGTATTCTGCCATCGGAAAACTTGCAAGAAAGTACAGATACATATACATAATTGAGAACTCTATCAAATGATACATGAATCATGGCATGGATGTAGCCATCTAGAGAATGATCATGTAAATGGATCCAGGCATGGGCGCAACCATCCGTTAAATAGGATCATAATGAAACTAAGTTATGCTCGTAGCCATCCAATAATGTGAAGGATGACGGACAATAATTCACGGTATGGTCACAACCATCCATTTGAAAGAGACATGTATATCAACATAACCATGTCACGTTACTTCAAAACCTGGACTTTTGTGATCTGAGTCCAGGATCTTGTGCTACAACATGACCCGATCAAAGTACAAATTCTAACATGAGAATAGATGTGTTGACGTCGAACATGCTAGAACATCGCTTGATGACCATTCAATGATGTAAATTGTTAACAAGCGTGAGAGAAATCACCAATAATGACAATTGTCTTCAAGGTACTATCAGAACAATCCATGGAATGTGAATAAAGGAACTTAAGTCGAACACCCGTGAAATCACTCGATCGAAAGCCAATGGTGTGAACTTTTTGTTTAGCGTGAGGAACTTGCCATTAGGGCATGCAATCTCTAAGGTACTGGAAAGGAGTCTCTCGATCAACTTCCTGGATAATGAGTTGAAGTCGACGGAAAGTGACTATGTCAAAGGAGGGTCATAATGTATCCCACATCATCGACACGAGACAAAAGGATGAAAAATGATTTTGGATGATACAGAGAATCAAAGGTAAATGTAACTGCAAAAGGGCAACTCTTGACCATATCGGCGACATGACTGGAAGTTTGGCAGATTTTGGATCCATAGTGTCGGTGGTCATGATGACATGGCAGAGATCAAATGGAAAGCAAAAATGAACGGCCCAACCCATGAAGTTCAACGATACAAAGGAGGATATCCCAACCCGACACAAAGGAGGATATCCCAACCCGACACAAGGTAGAAAGTGTCATGTTCAAGAGTGAGTTGTCGACACAACTCACTAGATTTCCAAATTTTCCCCCACCATTTCTGGTAGGTACCGCAATTATTTTTTAATCACAAACTTGAAGGGGATAGCATATGCTTTCACTATAAGTTCATCCTTCAGAAGAATCAAACCTAGTAAGTTTAACGAGCCCTAGGAAGGTGAAGCTCATGTTTGTCATGACGACGAATCCTTTCACAAAGCTCTTCTTCTATCATCATTCATATTGGTCCTGATGATGGATCCCTATTGGGATTTGAAACATTGACAAAAATATGGTTTCTACTGTAGATACTCCAAAACTAAGCTCAAAAGAAATGAACCACAGATGCCTAAAATCCAGAATCTGATGTCATTTAATATTTTAACGAGTCTGATAAAGATGTAACTCGGTATCTTTTTCATGTTTAGAGAGTTTGAAAAAGACATGGAAAAGAAAACTCCACATGGTACCTTTTCATACATTTGTCTCTCTCAAGCCTAAAAAGGTAGAAAATGATACTTGGGAGAACCGCTTGACCATTTTAGTTAAGGAGTACCTTTTTTCGTAAATAGTGCATCCTAACCCGAAAAAGGGGTAAACTTATACTAGGTGTACGATGTTTTGCATCCGTTAACGAGTTTGAAATGACAAGGGCTCGATTATCTTTTCGCTTTTAAAGGGTCGAAAAAGAGCTTGAAAGCAGACCTCCCAGTTTATCCTTTTTACGAGTCAAAAGGGAAAATACTTGGCAATCTTTTCATATGTCTTTTACAAGTCGAGAAAAGAGTTGAAACGTGACTCAACATCATCGTTGAATATCCATCACCTGTCGCTGCGCAAAAATAAAGTAAATTATCCAATTCTTGAGGCAAAATAGGTTAAATATTTACAAAAATCTAACATTTTCATGAAGAATTGAATAAAAAGGAGGAAAAGTAAATATTTTTTACCATTTACCATTTTACCTTCTTGTGAAATAATTTTTACTCACTTTTTCCCTAATTTTTCCGGAGCAAATTGTGGGAGATCCGAAAGGTCATTCATCGAGTCGCTAGTTACAGGTAAGAGCCAAAGCCCTAAACTTCATTTTCACGCCTTCTATGCTTTTTAATCTTTTTTAGATTTTGTGAGGGGGGATTTATCAAAAGGTTTTTTCCCTCAGTTGGCATGACTTCTGGGCATGGAATCCCACCAACCGAGGGTAATTAACATGGCCTATTGTGTCCTCGTCGCAACTATTTTTAAAACAAGCGCGTCGACGCCATAAATAGGGAAAAACCCTATTTCCTCATAAAACTACTGTTGAAAATTGAAATTTATGGGCCAAGCATGATTATTGACTCAAATCTATGGCTTTTGTAGGAAAGAATAACTGAAAATGGTAGACTGGAAAGAACGGGAGCATGAAGATGTGGACACCTAGGCACTGAATGATCCAAATTTCCTGGAAGCTTTGAGGGCCCATGGTCTACTCAAATTCTTTCTCATGCCAGGGATGCGGGCCCAACCTGAGTTGCTTCGGTACCTTATTAGTCTCTGGGAGATAAATCGGGAAATATTTGTCATTGGTGACCAGGAGCTGTAGTTAGAGACTTCAGACATATATTTCATCATAGGATTGTCCCGAAGAGGGGAACCAGTCAACTTATACAGGCCACGACCGATTGGGACAAGCATATCCATGTTGCTTACTGAACATTGCCTTGAGGCCCTCAAGTCCAAGAATGTGAAGATTTAGATTTCCAATATTCAGGATCTAACATTGTGAGTGCTATTGTTGACTATCAACAAAGTGGCGGGGTCCCAGGCAGTGCATGAGACTAACAAGTCGAGGTTCCTATATGCTATCGACTGCAAAACACAATGATATTCAACTGGGTACAGGCCATGAAGATCAACATAAAATGCCAGCTGACCAAAGCTAAGGTGGGGAATCTAAAGCAATTTTGCTTTGGATCTGTACTAGTGACATTTTTCTTGGAACGGGTGCCACTATTCCAGTACCAGTTGACTGAGGTAGATCCTCCCATGCCACGCGACTCGCGGATGGCCCGTTGGAGTCATTTGATGCCCAGGATCACTAGGGGCCAGCACATGTCATACAGACCTGCATTCTTTTCATGGCTACGATGACAGAAGATCGTCATGGAGGACTGGCCATACAATGGCACCGACTTCCGTGGGGACCTGGACATGCCGCTACTAGATGGAGAGGATTTTGACGATGAAGGTAAAAAATCAATTTTTTAATTTTGTGATCTTTTAATTGTTTTTGGTATATATGTGTTTATAACATTTCATTTTGTTAATGCAGATGTTGGACCAGAGCACCCTGCTGGGATGTCCCCAATAGCCAGGCACATCGCTCACTAGATTGATGTTGTCACTCTTTATTAGGAGGGGAGTGAGAACGAGGAGGAGATTGCGAGGAACCTTGAGGGGTTGATTCATTGTATCCCAGAGTATGCTCAGGTGGGAGACATTCCTCGCCAGTACCAGAGAAACACAGTGGGAGTATCGGATTGGATCCGCAGATCGCTGCCTCATGTTGCGTGAGCCATTTCATGCTATCATGATCACCATGCTGATTAGTTCCTAGGTCTAGCACTTACATTCTTTTAGGCCTGCGTGTCATGGATATATGAGGCTTGCGAGCCACCGAGGTTATTTTGGACACACATATTTTTTTTTGGGGTTTCGATGTATCAAAAATTATCACCATATATATATATATATATATATATATATATATATATATATATATATATATATATATATATATATATATATGTATATATATATTATATATACTATATATATATATATGGTTATGTATTTATCGTTTCACATGTTTCGTAAATTTCTATCCAACACATAATTAGCTAATGCATCTGTCAATGTATTCATGTGCCTACGAATGTGATGATATGTAATATAATAAAAATATCTGTCCAGTAGACGAATATGGAGATAAATTCTCAATATTTGAAGGTTTCTGATGGAATATTGTCCATTGAGTTGAAGGACGACAAGCTGTGAATCCAGGTTGACAACTAACTCTCGAATATCAATAGCAATGGCTTCTGACAACAATTCGATGACCGCACTGTATTCAGCAATGTTGTTAGTTGTACGACCTAAACAGACACCTTGAAGGTCAATCAACTCACTGTTAGGGTCATAAATAGCCTATACTACGGATAATAGGTTTCGGGTGCTACGCAAGCACCATCAGCGAAATAGATGTGAGGAGTCGTAGAAATCTACAAAGCAAGGAAAACATAGTAAACAGGAAAGTTGTTTGAAAACTAACACACCAAACCACAATACACAAAAAAGAATGATACACTAGTGTAAACAAGTAACCATGCAAGGTGACCTAAGCATAGCACTTCTTGAGGTAAAGTGCGTTCCGAGGCTTATTCAGAGGATTCCCTTCATAATCAATAAGCTCATAGGCCCCTTTTTGCAAAACACATTTCACAATTTAGGGCCCATGCCACATGGGCTCGAACTTTCCTACCCCAGCTTATCATTAGCTTGGTCGTACAGTAATACAAAATCACACTCAGAGAATGCGTGAGGGGAGACCAACTGATTGAAATGGGATTTGACTCGTTTCTTTTGTGCTTCAATAACCAACACAACGAGACGACGAGTCTCATCCAGTTGTTCTAAATATAAGAGGCATTCTTCCTGAGGTGATGTCTCAGGGATAAATTCAACAACTATCTTGAGTGAAGGAATCTCACATTCGATTGGCAATGTTGCTTCCAGACCTTAGACTAGCTGGAATAGTGTGAAAACAGTCGCGTTTTCGGTCGAGGTTCGGTAAGCCCACAAAGCTGAAAAGAGCATGAGATGCTAATTTTACATGTCCATCCCAATAGTACGTTGAAGAATTGTAACCAAAACCTTGCTCACGGCTTCAACTTGGCCATTATCTTGAGGATAATATGGGGTCAATCCATCGTGGTGCAAGCCCAATGTGGATGTTAGCTCAGCTATCATGTACTCTCTGAATTGGAAGCCATGGTCTGTGACAATGGCTTGAGGGACGCCGAACTTAGAAATAACATGATTGAAAAGGAATTGAGCCTCCATTTTACCATCTATAGAGTATGTAGGCAACGCTTCGACCCATTTGGTGAAATAATCCACAGCAATGATAATATAGCCATACCCCTCGGCCGAACGAGGGTTACATGTCATATAATCGATGTCCCATTTGGAAAAAGGACCAACGGTAATGACGGGGTGTGGGTGAGTGGGTGGGGCACGCATCTTGCATTGGTAAATTTGGCATTCATGGCACTTGCAAATAGCAAGGATGCAATCCTTGAAAAATGATAGCCAAAAATAACTAGTGTGAAGGATTTTTTGAGTGGTAGCATAGCCAAAAATATGACCACCAGATGCCTTGGAGTGGCAATCATTGAGAACTCTTTCAGCCTCCTCGATCATAAGGCATTGGAGAAGAACTGAATTGACACCAACACGGTATAAAGTATCGCCAATAATACGGTAGGGTTGGAAGTGATATTGAATCCTTCGACAGTCATCCTTATTCAACGTTGATCGAAATGTGGATGTCGGGAGATAAATGATGATTTAACCATAACACGGATGAAGGCTGCTAATGAGGAAGAGAGTCTTGTTCGGGAGTTGTTCATCTGCACCAGTAGGAAGAGACTTAGAAGGAAGGGAACAAATCAATTCAGCGAAAACGAGTGACTTCTTAGATTTCATAGTAGTAAATAACAAATAAAATTCTTGCAGGATGACAATCCGTTTAGAATATTTTGCCCCCAGCAACTGATGAGTTAGGATGTAAGTCATGGGGTTACATTCAGAAATCACCTTAGTCATGCATAAGAGGATCTAGTGTTGAAAACATTGAACAACCTAGACAACAGCCAAAGCCAACTTCTCGACATGGGCATAATGTGTTTCAGTGTCGAGGAGATTATGACTAAGGTAGTAAATAACATCTTCGTTGCCTTCATCTTCATCTTGGACCAAGACCATAGCAATGGTGCTAGGGGCTATAGCTAGGTAAAGGAAGTAAGATCGATAATAATTTGAGGGATGCAACAAAGGATAATTTACGAGGAAAACCTTGAGATCATCAAAATATTTTCAGGAAACCTCATCCCATACAAAGGGAATCCCTTGCTTTAGCACCTGGGTAAATTCTGTAGCTAGCCCAACATAATTATGGATAAAACGACGGAGAAAATTTGCCTTTCCCTACAGGCTCTAGAGTTGGTGCAATGAATATGGAGGGGGTAAATTTACAATGGCCTTGACTTTAAGTGGATCAAGGCAAATATAATCCTTGGAAACGATAAAGCCAAGGAGTAGTCTGGATTCCACACAGAAAACACATTTATGCAGGTTTAACCAAATGTTGTAGTGTCTACAACACAAAAAGATATGCCGAAGATGGTCAGGGTGATCTTGGCGCTTACGAGAATGAGAAGGAAGGTCATCCAAGTAAGGTTGGACAGTGTTGCAAATATCATGAAACGCATAGGACATTTCCCGCTGAAACGTACCCTAACATTTTTGAGGCTGAAAGGGAGATTTTTGTATGTGAACGTACCCCATGGATAGATAAAAGTTGTCTTTTCTTGATCGGTCGGTGCAATGTTGATCTGGTTGTAACTAGAAAATGATCCATAAAGGAAAAATATCGCTCCCGGCACATGCATCAATGATCTAGTCAATGAAGGGAGTAGGATAGTTATCTTTAGGACAGGCACAATTGAGATCTCAATAATCAACACAAACATGGATCGTACCTTGTTTTTTTCATCGGGACAATATTTGACACCTAATCTATAAGAGGGATGGGATAGATGGACCCAGCTTTGAGAAGTTTTTCAACATCACCCTTGATACCTGTGACCTTCCTAGGGTGCACCGGGCAAAGCCATTGGCGAATAGGCTTTGCGTGTAGATAAGTTGGTATTTTGTGCACAACAATGCTAGGATCAATGCCAGGCATTTCTTCATAGGACCATGCAAACACATCATGGAATTCCTGAAAGAAACAAGGATAAGTCTTGACCTCATCCAGAGAATAAGATACCCTGATATGGACATGTTCAACGATACCAAGATTGATGGAAATATCAATCGACATCGTTTGGGTAATATTACCCAAATTTCCTTCTAACCATACTTCATGAGTCATGATCAGTGGTGGAAGCGAGAGGGAAGGAAATGGAGAAGAGAACTCTTCGAAAGTGGTAGATGTGACCATCTGGCAAGGTAGGAACGTGGAACAATGATGAGTATCGGTCCAAGGTGGTTCCTCAAGAGACATGATTTCCATGATACCTTCATCAGCAAGGAAGGTCTCGGATAAGGGATCAGGTGATTCCAAAGTGCCAAGCCATGGGGATTGAGAATACGTATTGAGAGAGGTCTTCGAAACCGAAGAATCAGAGGATGCAGAACTCGAAGCCGAAACAATTTCCACGTAATTGATTTCAACGGGACTAAGCAGCATAGCCTCACCCCAGGTATCAACAAGATCTGGTGAAGGTATGAACCAAGGATCATATTTGACCAAGACCACATTAACAGAGGCAACATGAGGAGGTGGGAGCAGAAAAATTCCCATTAAGGTAGATTCTTTGAAAAGACCTGCTCCCACACTCTCATAGGAAGCAACAGTGTGCTTGATGTACGGAACATTGCCATCCGAGGAAGAGGAAAAGAAAGACAACTGGTTGACAGTGAAAATCTTCCTTTGATGGGGAAAATGAATCATGTCAAATAGGGAGGAGGCTACAACATGCATAGCATGAGTCCAGTGCTGGCCAAGTAGAAGATTGTAATTGAGATTGGCATCAACAATCTCTACCTTGACTTGCACTGTCTTTCCTTCTAGAGTAATGGCAAGGTTAGGTAAGACACCGAAGGGTCATAAATTGCGCCTATCGAAAGCTTCCAAAGTGTTTGGGGATTGGTTCAAAGTAGGAGAACCAATATCCTTCTAGCATGCGATTGACATGATGCAGGTGGAAGCACCTTCATCGATGACAATCCTGTGGATGGTCTTCCCATTAATGATTACCTAAATGAGAAAGGTAATATGATGAGGGAGGCATGGAACATGATTCTCTATATCAAAACATATCAAATTGGAATCAGTGGGATTGATACCCCCGATAGCTGACAGTAAATATTTCTACTGCGATGGGAAGCTTTGGAGCACCTCGAGAGATGACATAGCTGATGGAACCTGAGCCAAATCCTCAACAATATTATAGTACAGACCAGATCAGGTGTTAGGATTGTATGGTGATTTCCGCAACACACCTCTAGAGGGTGGTCATATAGCGGAATCAGGGTTAGGGTGCTCTATATGAAGAGGGACAAAACTTGGGTTAGAAGAAGAAGGGGTGGCTTCTTTCTCTTTCTGAGCTGTCGGAGTAGGAGTTTGGTGATATTTCGATCTAGTAGCCACATTAATAGGCATAGTCATCATGAACACTTGAGACCCTGAGGAAGCAGATGATTGAGGTTGGTCTACCATTTGGGTCTGTCAAGATGGAAAGGGCTCCTTGAGGATATCAGGGTCCCTTTGAGTAAACGACTAACTTCGAATCTATTGGCTTGTCGGGGCCTGAACCACTAATCCCGATACTATTGGCTCTTTCAGTAATAGTCCGCAAAGTGCGCAATAAGGCCTCACCTAGTAGTATGGGAGGGTGCTAGAACCAAGGTTCCACACCCTGGAGATGTATGATGAGTTCAAGTGGTCTGCAGTTTGACCCCACGTGCACGTCGCTACGTTCACTTACCCGTACCTCGCAGCCTGAGATGTTGCCTTCACGCAACCCTACTTGGGGGACGAGCACTGTTATTACCCAAATACTTACTATTGTTCCACTGTTAGTTGATTAATTCATCCTACTTGCATTCTTTAAGTTATACTTAGCAATATAAATCATTCATACCAATGCGTGCAATAAATAAATAGTATATTTTCAATTGACATCAAACATGTAATAACTCAAGAATAGATACACAAAATTTGGATAAAACTTCTCTTTATTATTCTCTTCTTTGGTTCCAGACTCAACTTCACCCTGCGCACTCAACTGCAGGGGTCTGTGCACTCTGCTACGAACTACTAGGCCTCTGCGCACTCATTTGCAGACCCTTCTCCTACCCTACGACCCAAGACACACTTAGACTCTTGCTCTGTGCTGCTACTTCAATATGTATTACTTCCTTCCTTTTACACTTAGAGCCTCACTCTATTTATACAATCCCATGGTTCGCGAACCATGGGTAGGCTGACATTACATTACAAGACTAGGGCGGACAACCCTATGACTTTATCAAACATTTTGCGCTCAGCGCTCGCAATTCACGAAGTCTTTATAGCAATATTAGATCAAAACATGGGCTTTGAGCCCCAAAACATGCCTTGGGGGCATTCCATGCACAATAGGCCCCCAACACAAACATCGTGACTCGCCCTTGAGTCACTCAGTTGGTGCGGAGATCTTGGCACAGAGTCCCTCTAGCTATTCTTGAACTATGCTGAGATCCACAATGCATTGAGTTGCTGCTTGATGTATGTGATGCATCTGTTGTTATTAAACCTCCATGTCTGAATTGTTTCCATACATGTGTATTGGTAGCTTCTGCATATTTTTATAGTGCCACGCCTTTGTCAACTCCTTGGAGTGTGAAGATTGTGCCTCTGTTGGCTAGTCAGATAGCGGGCCCACCCGTGGAGGGCTTCAAGTGGCTACCATTCACTTTTCCTAGGAAGGATTCTCCATTTAGTTTGACTAGATGGACCGCACCTCCGTCTATGACCTCCTTAACCATGTATGGTCCCAGCCAATGCATTTTGAATTTGCCTGGAAATTTTTCAAATTTACTATGATAAAACAACACTAAGTCGTTTACCTTGAAGGTGCACAACTTAATATGGTGATCGTGCCAAGCCTTTTCACATTGCTTTTGTACCTGCTGATGAAAACCAGCGAAGAACCGTTCCTCCTCAAGTTCTTCCAATTGTGTGAGCCTTTCCTCCAGCGCTTCGCGGTTTGTCATCTCGGTGAGCACTGCTATGCGCAGAATAGATATGATATATTCCATCAGCATGACAACTTCCACACCACAAACTAACCAGAAAGGTGTTTGTCTCGTCAGTTTCTTGCACGTTTTCCTATAAGCGCATAGCACTACAGGTACGTGCAGGTCCCAATCGCTTCATTTCGCATTGCACACTTTGGTCACTGTAGTCTCCAGTATTTTGTTGAATGCTTCTACAGATCCATTGGCTTGTAGGTGATACAGTGTACTTTTTTGATGATACACTTGGAACTCTTCTATGAGCGCACTAATGGTTTCGTTCAGGAAATGTGTTCTATGATCACTCATTAAGATTTTTGGACAGCCAAATCGGGTCAACACATTTTCAAACAAAAACTTCGCAGTCGTAGTGGCCATGTAGTCTTTTACCGACTGTGCTTCCACCCATCGTGTCAGGTACTCCGTCACGTGATGATGTAGCGTGCGCCCATCTTTCCCTGAGGTTTGATAGGTCCCACAAAGTCAATTGCCCATTTCTCGAATGGTTGTAGTGTCATTTGTGGATTCAATGACATCTCATCCCTTTGTGATGGTTTTCTGGTCCTTTGACATATATCGTAGGCCTTACAGTGTCCTTTTGAATCCTAGTGAAGGGTTGGCCACCACAACCCTACATGAAGAATATTTTGTGCGGTTGTGCATCCTGCATAGTGTCCTCCTGCAACGCCCCCATGTGCTTCCGCGAGGATCTGACTTAGCTCAAATTCAGTTATGTACCTTCACAATATCTCATCATTTCCCATTTTGTATAGGTGCCCCACGATGACAGAAAAGTCTGTCGTGTGCACCATCAATTCCTTCTTCTGTTGGATGGAGTATTCCTTTAGCATAGTCCTTGCTGTCAGAAAGTGGATTATATCTTTGAAGTTCCCATCCGTGATGCACACCGCAAAAATTTGTGCATTAGGTAATCCTTCCTCCCAACTAGGAGGTTCCTCGTCCGTCTCAATACGCAACAAGTGATCTGGTCCTACATTCAGGCGTCCAGGCTTGACCACGACCTCAAAGTCATATTCTTGGAACAATAAGAGCCACCTACTTATGCGCCCCCCAACACAGGCTTATTAACCAAGTACTTTAGCGCGGAATGGTCTGTATACATTTTGAAATGTCCTCCTAGAAAATAGTGCTAGTATTTTTGGAGCGCGTACACCATCGCCAACCCCTCGTGCTCGGTTGTGGAATAATTCTTCTCGGCTTTGGACAATTTACGACTTGCGAACGTAATAGGATGATAAAATTCCTCTCCACCCTCTTGTGTGAACACTGCTCCCAGCACAATACACAACACAACATGGACATGAAACTCCACATCCCATTTTGGGAAGACCAAGATTGGAGCGAAGGACAATTTACCCTTTAGGACATCTAGGCTCTTCATGCAATCATCATTCCAGCAAAATGTGACATCCTTTTTCAATAGCTTTTCCATCAGCATAGTAATTTGGGCATAGCTTTTGATGAACTTCTTGTAATACCATGTGTGTCCCAAGGTAGCGAACAACTGTTTAACACTTCGTGGTGCTTCCAAGTTTAGAATCACTACAATATTTGCAGGCTCCACCATCTGTCCTTGTTTGCAAACCACATGTCCCAACAGGTTCCTAAAGGGAATGAGGAATGTGCACTTCTTAAGGTTCAATGCAATTTGGTGTTGTCGGTAAGTATCCAACATCAAGTGTAAGCTTGCTACGTGGTGCTTAACCAATTCGAAGATATTCCAATCATCCAGATAGACCTCCAAGAACTTGTGGATGTATTCTTCGAATGCGGCAACAACAATGCGCGAAAAGATTGCTGGAACATTCTTCAACCCAAACGACATAACGGTGTATTGAAAGAAACCCCATTCCATTGCAAATGTCATCTTTCTCCTACCTTTTGGCACGATCCTGATCTGGTGGTACCCTGAGAACCCATCCGTGAATGAGTATGCTTCTTGTCCACCAACATTTTCCAATACTTCATCTATGAATAGTGTCAGGAATGGGTTGTGTACATAGGTGTCATTCAGCTTCCTAAGTTCCACGCATATTCTTATTTTTCCCTTCTGCTTTTTCTCCTGTACTACCATAGGGCTCACCCAATCGGATTCTTCCACTGGTTCAATAATTCTAGCCGTGATCATTTTGTCTAATTCTACGTGGACCTTTTCCTTGTACTTCAGATTCAAGCACTAAGGCCTCTACTTGATCATCTTCGCGTCAGGTTTTAGGTTGATATTCATCATCCCTAAGTCACCAACGATCCCTTTTCAGTCCGTAATTTTGGGCGAGAATAAGTCATGGTACTCACGGAGTAACTCAGTGACCTTATCCACCGTGGCATCATCCCAATAGTCACCGAGCGTTGCATACTTTGGTTCCGCCTCCGTCATATTGTTTATCTTCTTTGTTTTTAGTGGTGCGGTGATGTCAGGATCCTCAATCAATGTTCCTCAAGTATCACGACAGCCTTCAGTTTCTGGAATGTTAATATTTCGTGGATCCTCATCATCCTCCTCAATATTTACATAGTAAAACTCTAGTGCGTAGCTCAGCTGTGTCACCCATTCCAACTGAAGCACTTCCATTGGCTCCTAGGGTATTTTGAAGATAGCTTATTTTACTGCTTGTAGCATATCATCAACAGTATCCCACCAATGATCTTCAAACGTGAAGGTTAACAGGAATCCTTCATACAAGATATCCCATTCGCTCGTGCCATGGCGGAGCTCCATATCAATATAACAATTCATGGGTATGACATCCAGGGTATGACAAAAAAAATGCACCCATTCAGGTTGTGGCTCTTCCTCGTAGACCTTGGTCCATTTCACGAGGTGTGCATGTGGATCATCTCATCCATCATACTTGTTTGTTAGCTGCATCTGCTATTTCCCAAATCATAGGCATATCATCCTTCTACTTCCCCGCCAGTCCTTAAAATTCTGTTGGTGCGTACCCCACCACCTTGCGAGCGTAGTGTGCAACACCCATTATAGAGCATCGAAACGTTGTTGTTTTGGTACTTCTCTCTCAAACGTTTTCAAGAAATCACCCACCTCGTTCAAACCATCATACATAGGCAGATCCCTTACCTCTGATGTCAAGTAATGCAGTGATCTTACCATGATATTGCAATTGAGTGTGGTTACCTCGTGTAACTAATTTTTCCATTGTTATATTTCCTTGTCCAAATCTAATGTGCAGGAGTTTTCACACTCCCACGAAATCCTACCATCTGCTATAGGATTCACCCAATCCTGCTCTCGAGTAGTTATTTTGTAGATACAGTCTAGAATGTCATCTCTCTCATCGTTGCACACTGGCTCTGTGTAGTGGGAACCTTGCGCAGGGTCTAAAGGCACCACAACGTATAGTGACTTTTTCTCAAAAATCATTTTGCGCTTCTTTAGATTTTTCACTCTATTCATATTAGTGGCCCAATCTATTCCTAGTAGTGTGAGATAGGGATTGTTATCATCAACAATCTCTATCACTTCGAAATCTACAAACGATCTCACACCTTTGATATCTACCATTATTCCCTGTAATATTCCCATCGGTAGCATGTTTTTCTGGTTCACCATTCGCAATTGAATAGGTGACCATTGCAACGCAAGCCTGCCCATGCATTCCCATGTCTACTTTGGCAGAACATTCACGTCTCATCCTAGATCCAAAATCACTTGATCCATTTCATATTCCCCGATTTGTGCAGTCAATCTCATCTCCCTTCCTGTTCACATTGTGTGCTTCCCGAGCTTTTGAACTACGTGCGGTTCTCCTAACCCAGCGCACCTAGTGATGAGTTCTTGCAGTCCCTTTACCGCCTTACTTTCGCACAGTAGCTTCATGCATGTCTCCAGAAAGGTAGTGAGAATTGATGGTTCCATCTCCGATTCTAGTTTGTCTTTACTACCTGAAGTGGAGACCTTTGTGAAGCTCTTCTTAAATTCCATGAATGTCTCCTTCACATGCTCCAAATCAAACTTTGGTTCCCTTGTAGGAGCCTTGCGAACCCAAGCACTCTCTTTTGGTTTCTTTCCCTCTTCATCTCCTATTTTGATACCACTTCAAAGCATGATGTTTACATTCGGGTCCTCCTCGCATGACTCAGACCTCATCATTTGCAGGTTCTGAGTCAGGGGAGGCTGGAGTATTCCTTTATCGTGCAACCTCGCTATCAATGTGGGGCAGTCCTCCATCTCATGATCAAACTAGGTACAATATAAACATGATTCTCTCGTTGGATTTGTAAAATCACGGGCATAATTCCCTGGCCCTTTGCAATTGTAACAAATTAGCTGTCTGCAACCCCTTCCTAGTCCCATTCCACCTTGTCCTCATCCGTGCCCCTGAAATCCAAAGCGTGCCATCCTTGCATTTTGATAAAGGGCTCGTGTTTCGGTCTGGACTCTGTAGGTAGGGGTCTGATCCATCATCAATTCATAACTTATACAGGTGTTCTCATCATGGCCTATCTACCTGTAGAAATTATAGAACAATTGCTAGGATGTCTACGTATACTTCTGTAATAGGTGGCAATTATCTGTAGCATGCTTCCCTCTTATCTGAAAAATCATGCACCATAATGCAGGCACCGCACTCAACCCTGCTTGTGCCTCTGGTCTCAATGGAATTGGCCCTCATCCTACTAGGTAGTTCACGAAGATTAGACAATGGTCCTTGTCATGCCCCTGGCCCTTGCATTTTATGCACCATACCTCTTCACGTGCTTCTAGGCGAGATGTCATATCCTGTTTCAAACTCTGCATCTCCACACAAAAAATTTTCAGTTGCATGTGGATTTGTTGGACTCCCGGGCTAGGATCTTGTATGGGGATCTCGTGCAATCTGATTGCAATCTACAAAGCTTCACCCTAGGTGGATAACTTTTGCTGCGACAGTGCGGTCCTTAGATGCGGCGTTAGTGATGCTACAAACCATGGAATGTGCTACCCATTCCTCAAGGTCATGTTGGCTTTGTGAATCATACCCTTCAGTCTCTGATCCAGCTCCTAGGGGGTCTCGCCTAGAAGCATCACGATTTCCTTAAACCTGATAATCAACTGTGTCTCTGATTTTGGCCTGCTAAATTCCCTGTTTAGCACGGCTTGGATATCTGTGATTCCTGCATTTGGATTGTCATTGGAATGATTAATGTACCATGTCAGTGCATGATCTTGAAATGTTCTTACTAGCGTTTCCTTATTTATATTGTCATCCATGACTCCTTGTGCTTCCCATACAACCTTTACCACGAACCAGAATTGGTCTATATCTTCATTCCCTACTCCTTTGAAAACCAGCAATTTTATTACCCTCACCATATTGAACTGTGGTGGTGGCGGAGGTGGTGTGGGTAGAGATGGGGGTGAAGATGCTGAAACTGGTGGTGGTGTAGGTGTGGGTGATATCCGCGGAATTCATTTCCTTATCAGACTGATCGCACTTCTTGGTGAAACATTCGTGAGCTCTTCCTCATTTTCTCGCTGAGGCGAAATCAAGGGGTTATTTTCTATCTCTACACTACCTTTGTTTCTATAGATCCTCCCACTTCATGTAGCCTTGAACATCAATTTATTCACATAACCGGCTTTTCACACAATAGCATTTTATTCCAAGTGTTCAGATATTTAATGTACTTACCTCGTGGTCCTTTGAGGAAGCGTCGTTTCGCCTCGCTATAGTTGACTGAAGTATCTACTGCAAAATCGGTGGTAAAGCCTCCTATAATTTGATCAAAGCAATGGTCCACAACATGCGTGATCTTATCTTCCGATGCTTCTAGTTTGTGCACCATCTCTGGAGTCTACACAATCGGTTTGTCGAGCATACAGCTTCCTTGACTATCTGCTAGCTTCGCAATCCATTCGTACAACTTAGAGGGGAAGGATGCAAAGAAAATTTTGTGGATTTCCGTATATAAGTAGCACTCTAACCACTGTTCCTTCAATACTCGCGGATTCCTGTTTTCCTGCGCCGCGAACTCGTGAATCTTTCTATCCAACCACCCTTCAATTTATTTCTTTGTTGGATTCCAGTGACGCAACATCAGACATCTCTTATGCAGATCCCGGTCCTGACAATGGAACCATTTTTTGGCTTGTTTGGGTCTGACCCAGGTTCAGAGGTGATTTAGCCAAACAAATCCTGGTACTACTATCCCTTTCAACAACAGTCTGCGGAGCGCAGACTGAGGTCTCACACGAAGTAGTATGGGAGGGTGCTAGAACCAGGGTTCCACACCTTGGAGATGTTTGACGAGTTTAAGTGGTCTGTGGTTCGACCCTACATGCACGTCGCTACGCTCACTTACCCGTATCTCGCAGCCTGATATGTTGCCTTCACGTAGACCTACTCAGGGGCCGAGCATTGTTATTACCCAAATACTTACTGGTGTTCCACTTTTAGTTGATTAATTCAGCCTACTTTCATGCTTTAAGTTATACTTAGCAATATAAATCATTCATACGAGTGCGTGCAATAAATAAATAGTATATTTTCAATTGATATCAAACATGTAATAACTCAAGAACAGATACACAGAATTTGGATAAAACTTCTCTTTATTATTCTCTTCTTTGGTTACAGAGTCGATTCCGCCCTGCACACTCAGCTGTAGGGGTCCACACACTTAGCTGCAGACTACTAGGCCTCCGTACACTCAGTTGTAGAGCCTTCTCCTACCCTACGACCGAAGACACACTTAGACTCTTGCTCTGTGGTGCTACTTCACTATCTGTTACTTCCTCCCTTTTACACTTCGAGCCTCGCTAAATTTATACAATCCCGTGGTCCACAGACCATGGGTAGGCTGACATTACATTATTGTTGGGCCTTGAATATTCCCATTTTTCCATCATACAAAACTGCCATTTATAACCTAAATTATGACACCAGTATACTCATTTCACGTCATAATTCCATCATTTATCGCCAAATCACATCCTATGCCTTCTGGTTGATTATCATTGGTTTTATTAGCTTTTCGATGATTAGAGATGATTTAGTCATGATTTAATAATGACGGTTTCGCTAAGCTCATCTTTTCATAGGGTTCCATCGCCGAGTTTCTTTACAAGCTAGTAGAGTATGGAAATGACCAATTTGGGGCTTTGACACTTTCGACATGCTTCTGGAGAAACCGAGAGAGGTTATTATAAAAAATAATGTTTTAATACCTTTCCATAACATGTATTTCACCCAGGTCACTCATGTGGGTCTCTAGAAGGAAATTCACAAATTTTCCCAAATCTACAATAAGTTTCCAATGGCCAACTTCCACCTTGATTTCTGTGTAGGTGAAGGTGAATGAAGAATATCTAGAACATGGGTGTTAGTCCTAGCATAGAAAATTGACTATACCTACAACATTTTTCTAAAATTCGTTATGGTTTTGGAGATACAAAGAGGTATTTGAGGCATATTTGTATAAAAATCAGGTAAAACCCATATTTGTAAAATATCCAAACTGCCAAGTTGGACCTCGATTTCCATGTAGCTGGAGGTGGATATGGACAATATGAGCAAAGGAGTTTGTTAAAAATATAACAAACTATCTATATCCAAAAACGTTTCTCTAGATTCTAAGTTTTATAAAAGTTATAAGCAGGTCTTGGAGGTAGTTTTATAAAAAATGACTGTTTTTCCAGAGTTCTAGAATCTTGCAAAAAGAGCCAGATAGCCAATTTTGGGAATGCTTTCCGAGGCGCTGGATTTGAATGAGACAAATACAAGAGAGGTTTTGGTTGAAAATATAACAATTTAGATTCCCTCCAAACATTTTTCCAAAATTCGCCATGGTTAGGAAGATATGCTAATATCTTTGGGGTCAGTTTGTTAAAATTGTTCAATTTTCCAGAATTGAGGAAAATGACTAATTCGCCTTGTAAATCTTATAAATGGCTCAGCAATGGTTTGTATTGGAATATTGGGAATTTTTTAAAATGAAGAGAATCAGGGAAGGAATAAATGATGGATTGAAGCTCTTTTGTAATAACAAGTGAATCTTAATTGAATTTGGCTTCATCTCTAAATTCTTTGCAAGTATTATGACTCTATTTTTAATTTTATTTCCATTGAGCTAATCTAACTTTCTCTAGGAGTGGAAAGGGCCCACCACCACCTAGAAGAAAGTTATGTAGTTCATTCCAATCATAGGAATTAGATTTGAAGAGTGATTTTCATTAACAAATGTTTTCATGAGTTCAATCTAAATCTTATAGTTCAACATTTCGATTTTGATTAGAGTAATTTTGTTTTCCATTAGATGCAATCTGAATCTTAGAGTTCAACATTTTGATTTTGATTTGAATGAATTTTTTTTTCCATTAGATGCAATATGAACCTTGTAGTTAAAGTATTTCGATTTCATTTAGGAGTAGTGTAGGTTTGAATTGGCATTGTAATTGAAGTAATTTAGCCTTGAAATGGTCATTGTAGTAATTTAGTCTTTTGATGATTAAGTAAAGTAGTAGATCTTTGTGTGATCTCAGGAATTAGATTAGTCGTATTATTGTTTGGATTTTTTATTTCCTTAACTTAAATCGTTTGGATTATAATTAGTTTTGTTTGAATTGAAATTAGCATAAACTTGATGCCTTTTTGAGTTAATCTTGATTGATTTAAGATTCTTGCATTTGATTAAATAGATCTTAGTGTTTGATTAAGATTTTCATTACTTAGATTAAGATTGAAATCGTTTGAATGACAATTTGCATTGCTTGGTTTATGATTAATTAGAGTTAGTTTTGTTTTCACATTAATTAGAATTTCTTATTCGTCTTGTTGAGTGTGTTTTTCTTAATTGATTAGTTTCAATTAGAAATAGAAATTTTGTACTTAAACAATAAATTGATTTCATTTCTAGTTTAGATTAGATGCTCTGACCCTGTGTTACCTGATAATTTAATGTTGGAATTATAACACATATAACTTCCCCAACATTTTTGGCGTCATTGCCGAGGAGTTGCTAAAGGGATCATAGCATAGTTTCTTTCACAAGTTTTTGTGTGATCTTAGTTGCAGGGCATTCAAAGGGCAGAGGTGACGTTAAGATGTGAGTGAAGAGACACGCATTTGCTTTTGTTTGGGTCACTCCAAGGTCTGGTTGTCCAAGTAAGCGAGGAGTTCAAGTTTGGTGAGTTTTATTGCAATCAGTTTTTATTCATTTAGATTAACAATTTCAAGCTCTTAAACGAAAAAACATTTTTGGGGTGCTGTAAGGACCCCTAGGTACTAATCCATGTGTGGAGATAGGGATTTTTAAAATAGGAAGCATGATTCAAGGATGATTAATAATTTGAAGGAGTTATCTCAAATCCTAGCAGCAGCTGGGGTCTCTGCCTCTCAAGAAGAGCAAATCTTGACAACGGTCATGAACCTTTCTACCTCTCCAGAAGTGATCAAAGAACTTGATTTCCATGAGCCACAACCACATGAAGAGATAGAATCCTACAATAATCACATCTTCCCATATTTAGAGGAAACTGAGGACTTATGGACAACATCTATTGGAGACAAGCCCCTAAAACCAGAGATCGAAGAGGCCAATGAAGAGGACATGCAACATTGTCCAAATGAAGAAATGAACCAAGACCACTATGATTACATTGAGCATTGGTTCCAAATCAGTACTCCAACAAGGCATCATTCTCTTCTTCACACTCTTTTAGCATCATATAATTTGAAGCTGCTAGTTTCACATGCTCATGTACACTGTAAATTTTATATGTTAAATCTGAGCATGAATGTATCCTTGTACCTGATCCACACATGGCTTCACTGGAAGTTCTCTTTCACTTGAAGGAGGACATATTTTCTCCAGTATAGTAGGAAAGTTAGTAAATAAATAAATGAAAATAGTAAAGAGAAAAATAAGTCCTTTTGTGAAAACCAGCTTGTTTGGCGCAACTGGGCAGGGATATTTCTTGAAAACCAGGTAAATAGCAAGAAAGGTTCCCAATAAAGTTTGTAAATTTGTATGAGTTCTTAAAATCATGTATTTCATTATGTCTAGTACTCGTGTTCGTTGATGTGGGATTCCTTAAGGCCCACATGCCAACAAGCCTTATCCCATCGACATCAACACATTATCTGGGATTAGGGTTAGGGTTAGATAAGGTACCTGGGAGCCTACATGCCTTAATGGCAGGTATCCTTGTCATCTACTAAGGAAATACATCAATGTTTCTTGGTGAATGAATTCTGCAGTTCATTCAACTTCGACAAATCCTTTCATGGCTAGTAGAATGTACCTGGTGCCTTGATTCCCATTAACATCAAAGGTGGGATATCCCACATTGGTTAATGATCTCCTCAATGGCCGCTAATCCAATGATTCTTTCTTATGTTTGACATCGACACCATTTATTCACATATGCAAGATTGCACATGGGTGTGTAGCGGTTGAAGACTATATGGTTTTGAGATCTCGACACATATTTGCAGTAGTTTGGATTTTTGTATTAACATTTCCATTATCATTTGCAGTAGCAATCACCTTTCCTCAATTTTTTGGGGACATACAACTCCTCAAGCATGGGGGAGAATGGGACCTTTAGTTCATCCTTCATCTTTTCAGTTCATCCTTCAGGTCTTCAGCTTCCTTCAGCAGATCCAAATCAGCCTCCATTGCAACTCTATCTCTTCTTCAGCAGATCAGATCAATGACCACATCATCTCCAGCCATTCCATCCTCCACTTCATCAATGATAAAGGTAAAACCTGAGGTAAATTTGGCTTATGATTCTCTAATTTATTAGAAGGTTAAAGAAACATAATGATTCACCACTTCTCATTCCATGCATTTCATCTTTCATAAACCACCATCCTTTTATTATCCTTCCATTCACTCCGCATATACTCTAATTACAAGACCATGTTATAAGGAAAAGCCTTATGGTGCATTGATAAAGCAGCCTCTATGATTTCTTCTCCTTCCATGATCAAAAACATTAGGATGAAGTCATTACTACCATGAAATGATAAAGGAAACCACCTATAGACATTGGTCTTACAAAGACAGATTATCAATCACCCATTCACCATCTCTATCACTCATCTCTCCTTCACTCGTCCCTCTCCTGTCCTCAATTGTATTGCTCAATAAATTAGTGTGACCTATTAAGTATGAAGAGTGTTGCACCACAAGAACCAACACCTCCAAACATTCAAGTAAGTATTGCTCCACAAGAACCAGTGCCTTCAATTGTCCCACAAGAACCTATCAAAGAGCAAGAGATTTTTTTGCATGAGGAAATGTAAACCCTCAGGCATGGGGGGATGTTGGGCCTCAAATATGCCCATTTTTCCATCATACAAAACCGCCATTTATAACGTAAATTCCGACACCAGTATACTCATTTCATGTCATAATTCCATCAATTATCACCAAATCACATCCTATGCCTCTTGGTTGATTATCATTGGTTTTATTAGATTTTCGATGATTAGAGATGATTTAGTCATGATTTACTGGTGACGGCTTCTCTAAGCTCATCTTTTCACAGGGTTCCATCGTCGAGTTTCTTTACAAGCTAATAGAGTACAAAAATGACCAATTGGGGCTTTGACACTTTCGACATGCTTATATAGAAACCCAGAGAGGTTATTATAAAAAATAATGTTTTAATACCTTTCCATAACATGGATTGCACCCAGGTCACTCATGTGGGTCTCTAGAAGGAAATTCACAAATTTTCCCAAATCTGCAATAAGTTTCAAACTGCCAACTTCCTCCTTGATTTACGTGCAGGTGAAGGTGAATGAAGAACATATGGAACATGGATTTTTTTCTCAGTGTAGCAAATTGACTAAGCCTACAACAGTTTTCTAAAATTCATTACGGTTTGGGAGATACAAAGAGGTATTTGAGGCAGATTTGTATAAAAATCAGGTAAAACCCAGATTTGTAAAATATCCAAACTGCCAAGTTGGACCTCGTTTCCATGTAGCTGGAGGTAAATATGGACAATAAGAGCAAATTAGTTTGTTAACAATATAACAAATTATCTATATCCAAAATTGTTTCTCTAGATTCTAATTTATATAAAAGTTATAAGCGGGTCTTGGAGGTAGTTTTATAAAAAATGATTGCCTTTCGAGAGTTCTAGAATCTTGCAAAAAGAGCCAGAAATCCAAATTTGGGCATGCTTTCCGAGGTACTCGATTTGAATGAGACAAATCCAAGAGAGGTTTTTGTTGAAAATATAACAATTTAGGTTCCCTCTAAACAGTTTTCCAAAATTCACCATGGTTAGGAAGATATGCTAATATCTTTGGCGTCAATTTGTTAAAATTGTTCAATTTTCCAGAATTGAGGAAAATGACTAATTCGCCTTGTAAATCTTATAAATGGCTTAGCCATGGTTTGTATTGGAATATTGGGAATTTTGTAAAAGGAAGAGAAGTAGGGAAAGAATAAAGGATGGATTGAAGCTCTTTTGTAATAACAATTGAATATTAATTGAATTTGGCTTCATCTCTAAGTTCTTGGTAAGTATTATGACTTTGTTTTGAATTTTATTTCCATTGAGTTAATCTAACTTGCTCCAGGAGTCGAGAGGGCCCACCACCACCTAGAAGAAAGTTTTGTAGTTCATTCCAATCGTAGGAGTTAGATTTGAAGAGTGATTTTCATTAACGAATGTTTTCATGAGTTCAATCTGAATCTTATAGTTCAGCATTTCGATTTTGATTAGAGTAATTTTGTTTTCCATTAGATGCAATCTGAAGTTTAGTGTTCAACATTTTGATTTTGATTTGAATAATTTTGTTTTCCATTAGATGCAATATGAATCTTGTAGTTAATGTATTTCGATTTCAATTAGGAGTAGTGTAGGTTTGAATTGGCATTGCAATTGAAGTAATTTAGCCTTGAAATGGGCATTGCAGTAATTTAGTCTTTTGATGATTAAGTAAAGTAGTAGATCTTTTTGTGATCCCAGGAATTAGATTACTCACAGTATTGTTTGGATTGTTTATTTCCTTATCTTAAATTGTTTGGATTATAATTAGTTTTGTTTGAATTGGAATTAGCATAAACTTGATGCCTTTTTGAGTTAATCATGATTGATTTAAAAATATTGTATTTAGATTAAATAGATCTTAGTGTTTGATTTAAGATTTTCATTACTTAGATTAAGATTGAAATCATTCGAATGATAATTTTCATTGCTTGGTTTATGATTAATTAGAGAGTTTCGTTTGCACATTAATTAGAATTTCTTATTCGTCTTGTTTGAGCATGTTTTCCTTAATTGATTAGTTTCAATTAGAAATAGAAATTATATACTTAAACAATAAATTGATTTCTTTTCTAGTTTAGATTAGATGCTTTGATCCTGCATTACCTACGCTTGCGCCTTGAAGCTTACGAGTCCTATATTGATAATTTAATGTTGGAATTATAACACATATAATTTCCCCAACAATTACAAGACTAGGGCGGACAACCTTGTGACTGTATCATACATTTCGCGCTTCACCCCCATAGTTCACAGAGTCTTTACCACAATATTAGATCAAAACTTAGGCTTTGAGCCCCAAAACTTGCCTTGGGGAGATTCCATGCCCAACAGGATCATCAGGACAATCCTTAGTGTAGTGATACGCCTCGCAAATGAGGCAGGGATACTTAGGTTTACATTGTGAAGATTCACCAGTAGACGATTTGGGAGGACCTTGTTTTGGGGCATCGACTTTACCCTTGCCTTTGCCTTTCTTCTTACCTTTTGAGGATTTGTCCATTGTGGTAGACTAGACAGTGTGGACCTCTGAGGTTTTACCAGGGCCAAGTGGATTCTGGGAAGAACTATTGGGAGCAACATTCAAGACCAACTTTTGTTTGGAAGAAGATTTAGTAGGGGTCTAGGATACTGAACCAATAACTCCATCAACAAGAGGTACAACTTGCGACTTTGATGTCATGGGATTGGATGATGACCACGAAGCATCAGGTAATAACTCATACAAACTGCCAGACTGAGAGTAAACTAGATCTAAGTACTAGGCATGAGCAATGGCTTGCTCTTCAGTAACACATCCACCCATAGCTATATCGCGGGAAATTGGGGCAAAAAATGATTTAGTGAACCATTTGGTGAGCAACTGATCAGCAACCTTGAATTTGATCAAGTGATGTATACGTCTCCATTCATGGATGTGATTAGAGATATGTGTTGCAGTATATTGGTTAAGCGATGTGACCAAATAGGTGCCCGATTCATAGCGAACCAGTAGCTGGAAATGCGTGAGGAAATCCATGGCTAAAGAGTTAAATTCATGGTAAGTACTTCGAGGAAGCTTGATGTACCACTTGGCTACAGCACCTGTGTGGGTTCGTTGGAAAATATGGAGACGAATGGAATCGTCAATGTAAGAGTTTGAAGAACACCAGAGGTGATATGTCATCACGTGGGCTTGGGGATATTCTTTTGCTTTCCCATCGAACTTTGGACAATCACTCGATATCTTGGATGACACCGGAGGCTAGTATGGTGAGTGAAGAATTGGATCATTCGTAAGGCGATACACATCTAGCAACTCTAGTGTGACCAAGAATGGAAATTGAGTATTAAAAGGCATAGGAGGCTGTTAAGCGGGTCCGAGCGGAGGAGCCCATCCATGTTGGTAAGGATTTTGGCCCCACAAAGGGGGATTTTGGCCATATATCATTTGATGTTGTCCCCATTGCAGGTTACCTTTGCCATAGGGAGGATTTTGACCTTGAATACCTTGGAACTCTCCAGTCATAGGTTGCTGATAAGAAACGTATGGGTTAAGAGGTTATTGAACCTGTTGACCTTAGACATATGGATATTGCACCTATTGTCCCTAAACATACAGCTTGTGAACCTGTTGTCCCTAAACAAGAGGATTTTCAACTTGGTGTCCTTGGGCATAAGGTTGATACACTTGTTGCCCTTGGACATATGGATTATGTACCTGTTGGCCTTGACCAAAAGGATTATGTACTTGTTGACCTAAGGCATTAGGGGTTTGTACCTATTGCCCTTGGCCAGAAGGATTTTGGACTTGTTGACCTAGGACATTATGATGTTGGGCCTGTTGTTGTAGGACTTGACCCTGGCCTTGCCCTTGCAAGGGTTGACCTTGCTGATATGTATACAAGGGTTGTTGTTGCCTGGGTTGGTTTTACTGCTGCAAGGGTTAGCCTTGCGGCTGAATTTTTTTTTCGTGGGGCAGCAGAGGTTGGCCCTATGAGGACATGGGCTAGAAGGTTTACGGAGCATATTACATCTACTACTGCATGGCTTGCTACAACTGTTGCAAAGGCTTCCCTTGCAGTTGACCTTGCTACGGGATCATTTGCCCTAGCTGCAACAAAGGTTGTGCTTGTTGTTGTAGGGCTTGTCCTTGTTGTTGCAAGGGTACTTGAACAAGGCTCAGAAAATTCCTGAACTGAATCTGGCCATAGCCACCCTAGAAAGTGGACGAGCTAGGCTTAACGTACTGCCCAGACAGAAGGGTGTAAGGTTGATTGACCATACCTTGAGAACCATATGGAATGTAAGGAGTTTGGTATTGGACTTGAGCCTCATAGGGCTACTGATACGGGACATTACTCGACCTAGATGGACCAACGAGATTTTGAACCTGTTGGTACTGGACATTTCCTGATCTAGTAGGATCCGCAAGGTTGTGAATAATGCTAGAAGAAGGTTGGTTCATAACAAGCATGTGAGCTTGTGAGGCACTCACATTGTGGTGCTTGACACCATATAAACATTTATATTTTTCCCCCAGGTAGTGGAACAGCTTGGCCACTGACCAGAGGGATGGAAGAACTGATAGAGACATTCTGCGAGACCGTTGGTTCAACCAGATAGGTGACTAGGACTAATGATACAAGCCGGTTCGAAACAATGGGTTGCACTGAGACTGAGGTAACAGCTTGTTGGGAGGTCGAGTTTGCAACGAACAAACCTGAAGTAGGCATAGCACTGGACGCCCAAACAAGGTTATGGTAAAGTGATGAGACACTAGGTGTACTTGAAACTAAATGTGCCAAACACACATAATTAGGCAGCACACTGGTGGGAATGCTCATCGTATAGGGGAAACCTTCAAGAGGAAAAGGATGTTCCTCGTCCTCAACAGTGTGTGGAGTAGAAACATCTGACTCCTCTAGAGAGGTGACTAGAGCCTCACCTTCAAGTTCCATTTCTGGGAACAAATGACAACGAACAATCAAAGAAGTACGAGGAGATAATTCCAAAGGAACACCCGACTGATTGTACAGACTGTAAGGACGTTGCAGTGATATCAAAATAGGGTCAAACAAAGGATTTGGAGGATAGGTAACCATTCCAAGCTGATTGTTATTGTTCGGTGAACTCTCAGGAGTTTGAACGGGATTGTCTAGAGATTCTGGGCCAAGATCAGTAGATGACCTAGTATCTAAAGTAGGCGGAGGATGAGATGACAAAGGTTGAATTCTCAGAATAATTCTGAGTTCAACACCTTGGTCCTCAAGTGACTTTAGTAACTCAAGAAATGGCTCCTCAGGAAATCTTTCAGATGGAGGAGAGGGATAGGAACTAGGTGAACCAGATGGTTCAACCACGATGACCTTGTCTTAGTTAACAGGAAAAAGAGAGATAAAATTCAAGGCTTTTAAAATGTTCTTTAAGGGAAGCTCAAAATTTGGTCTAGAAAAGACTAACAGGATGTTATCGGATCGTGGCTAATCAATTATTAAGACGCATAAACAGACTGGTGCTATTTCATTTTTTAAGAGTCAAGAAAGAAGAAAAGATGACTCTATCGCTTTTGATTGGAAACGAGCTTGAAAGGAAAAGTTCTTGAATGATATTTTATGTTTAATGAGTCAAAAATATCAAATGACTGCTCTGGATGATCTAGGTAAACAAGAGTACCAGGCAACTGTGAACTGCAGAATACCTCCCAGCAAGCCAAGAAGTATGAGTAAGAAATATCCCTGAATTTTGTGTTCGGTGTATCATGTTTGCAAGTCGGCCGACTTGGCTTCCTATGGATAAAGGATTGCAACTTAGAGGGGTTTCCCATTATATACTCAACTGTACGGGGAGCACAAATCCGTACTAGCGTTGTCTAATGCCGAAGCTAATGACAGCTACTAGGTTTAAAGACGTCGGAACACGTCTCTAGCCTAGACCTTCTAGATATGATCATTAGATTTCAAATGCGCCTTAAGTTAATTGAGTTCATTTTAAAGTTTATCTAGAGTTATGTCTCAGTTTTCAGGCCTTAGCAATGTGACTTGAAAAACCTTAAATTCAACTAAATGAGACAAAACAATTTCATTTCGATGAATTTCCTACACTAGAGAGGGTAGAAAATACACAATCAAATGCAAAAAACCAAGAAATTGAAAGCAAAATGATCCTTTACTATTTCACTTTTCAAAAAAATAGACTAATGAAAAATGCGTTCCAGTTCCTAATTTCCTTACAAGTACATTTCTAACAGTCCTTTCAAAAGCAAAAGATTTCTTTTCTTTTTCAAATGCTAATGCAATCCTAGTCTTTAATGATGCTGACTATCATAGCATAATAATGCAATAAACTAGAATTTCATACCTTTTCATTAAATGACGAAATGAACTTTCACATGCAACACTTCAAAAACAAAATCGAGACAATTAGATCTTCAAGCAAATGAAAACATGAAAATAGAGACTCGTTCAGACTAATGAAGCACTGAATTTACAAAAAACAAGACAAGAAATGTAATCCATGCAGGAAAAGAAACGTTTAAACAAGTAACGAAAACTTCTCAAACTTGTGTAATGGAGTTCAAAGCCATACAAGGACTGCAAATAAAATGCAAGGAGTAAGTTCACCGACGACTCGACTCACTGAGTTCACAATCAGTTGAATGTATGACAATCCAGATGCCCTAGTTCACTAACCATCCAATGGCCCATGAGGTCAAGGAGGAAGATGGAAAACCAACAAGCAAACAAACCAAATGAAAAGCAGCTTTCTAGTCACGGAGAAAACAGTCTAAAAGGCTTACGGGGTCGAAATCATGAGAGCAAGACACACTAGCCAAGATTAGGGACAAACCCTAATCTTCACTTATAGGCATCGATGCGACCACCTAACTGACAACAAGCACCAGAGGTAGGTAGGCGCGAATATTTCTCAGCATATCACGTTGATCGGCGTGACTGTTAGTGGATTAAACGCACTGAGCGAGGGAGGCAAGAAAAAAATAAAAAATAAAATAAAACAGGGACCAGATCTCCTACTATGAATTTCAAACTCGGACTAGTAAGCAGAAGAAAAGAAACATAACCAAAAGGAAAAGGTGGAACTAGAAAAGTTCACACTATCATGAAATCTCAAACAAGACAAATAGAAGGATTGGCTCCCCAATATGGTTCCCAATTTGTGGTGAAGTAAAATTATGAGTGCGAATACAAACAATTCATCTAGCTTGATAATGGGTCTAGCCACAACTGATACATTCTATGCAAGATTTCCTTAGGTTAGAACCAATTAAGTGGGCCTACCTCTTAGTACGCTTATCCCATTTGATGATTTCCTTGCTTTCTCGCTCCAACTATCTCTCGCTTCCTTCTTCAAACACCTAATACAAGTAAAAAATAGCAAAAAAAGCCATGATAATAGACAAATTGTAATTCAACCTACTTAACAAGTAAAGGAACATTAAGCCATGAACATGTAGGATGACACATCATGTAGGAAATCAATCGATAGTTGCATATATTTAATCAAGAAGAGATTACAACCATTGTCTTGACATTGCTGTTCTCCTCTGACAAAACTAGGTTCCCACACACTTCTGCTAGCATTCCATGATGGCCTCAACAATAATATTTTTAAGGTTCTTCCCTTTAGGCTTCACACTAAACCAAATCCACACTTCTCCCTCATACAACTAGATAGCTACAACTATGAATAGCTTGTTGTTTACTCTAGACTTAATTAGCACTAGCACACCAACATTAACACTAGCTTGTGCTTGGGAAAAAGGGAGGTCTATATAGGATGAATGGATGGGAGATGGATCCTCTTCTCATGGGAGAAAGTCTTATCTCTTTATGTAGTTCCATCATTATAGGGTAAAGGATTCCAAATTGACATCCTCGACCACATCTGGCCAAAAAATTTACCAGATTTCTGTTACAAAGCTTCTAGAGTTGGAAGCTTCAGCTCTTTATTTAAAAAAGTTCCCATAAGAGGACCGATCTGACTAGAACAAATCTCAGTCTCTCTGGTCGGTGTAAGGGAAATTGTTAATCCCTGCATATCAGCACGAGTAGGATAAGGGCCATTAGCGCCAATCTTGTAAACTGGGAAAAACACAAGATTTTGGGGAAATGGTGCAAAAGGGAATTTCTCTTCTCATGAAGGGGACACAATGGGAGTTTCTTCATGAAGGGTAAGCATATAAGGTTCACTCTAGACATCCTCCAAGATCAATGAATGAGGAGTATAGGGATAGTGACAAAATGCTGTGTAATAGCAATGCTTGCACAGAGTTAGCCAAGGTTCAGCTAGAGCTAAACCTCCAGATTACAGAGTTGCAGTTGAAGGCCCAGTCTTCAACTCTGTCGGAAGTAAAGGAGTAGCATGCAACCGCTGTCACAGAGGTGATAGCGGCAGTAGATAGTGCAATAGTATATTGCACAACGCTGTTTGAATAGTTGTTCGAAGTACTGACTAGTCTGCAAGAATATCCTAATGTATAGAGGGTGGAGATAGAGGCGCGAGAACTGCAGCAGTGCTAAGATGAGGTGAAAGGAACAACGTGCATTACTTCCATCACAAAGAGACTTGCGAATCTACAGGAGGCCAAAAAACTGAAGGAACAAGTAAATGTAGCTCAGCACAAGGAGGCAATGTTGAAGGCGCGCTTGAAGCCTTGGTTAGACGAGGCCTATTTGGTCATGGCCTCCATTGAAGGCAAGCTTTCTATTCTGTAGGCGACTCAGCAGAAGCTTCAGGTTGACAGTTCAGGAGAAGCGACAAAGAAATTGGTCGAAGAAGTGAAGAAGGCAACCACATAGTGCACCGCTGAGGTGGCAGTCATACAGGTCGACCTGGGAGGTCTTTACGCCAATATCTCCATGACCACAGAGTGACTCGAGGGCAAGTCACCTTGTTTGTGTTGGAAGCTTGTTGGGAATGTGTTCCCCCAAGATCAATTTTGGGGCTAAAAGAACATGTTTTGGGACACTTTTGTAATAAATTTGTAAAGTATCCACATTTTCTAGTCACAAAGCGCGAAGGTGTCAAGAGTCATAAAGGGTTGTCCACCCTTATTTTTTAAAGTGTCAAGTCAGCTATAAAGATCTACCCATGGTCCGTGGACCATGGGATTGTATAAAAAGGAGCTAAGTAAGTAAACTCTAAGTAGTTAGTAGTGAAGTAGAGTTGAGATGGTTTCTACATAGTGATCTAGCTTGGAGAAGTCTAAGTGTTTTTGGGTCTTAGCATAAGTAGAGGCTTTTCAGCTAAGTGCGCAGAGGCCTAGGGTAGGAATCCGTAGCTGAGTGCACGGACCCCTGTAGCTATGTTAACAGGGTGGATGGAGTCTATATTAAACTAGAGATATCAATAAAGAGAAGTATTCTACAATTACTGTGTATTTAGTCTCTGTTAATGCATCTGATTATATTGCATTATGATCTGGGTTTATATTACAATGTTTATTTGATGCGAGAATGTATGTGATTATATATGTTAATTGAACGCAAGTAAGAATATTAGTTTACGTGACGATAAATGTAATTGATTGGTAGAATAAGTAAAACACTTGAGATAACTTGGGAACCTATACAATACATTTTCATAGGAGCACGAAAGTACCTGAACTGTTGGTTAGGGCTACGTGAAGATCAATCGTACACCTTTCTGAAGGTACTGAAGGGTGGGATAGAGGGTACATCGATAAGCCCTAAGGCTTAGTGACTTGTGTGAAGGCAAGAGAAGGGGGTATAAACCAACATCATGACCATCTTAGGGTGTGAAAAGTTGGTTCTAGGATCCCCCCATACTACTTCGGGTGAGACTTCGGTCTGTGCTTCGTGGGCTGATGTTGAAAGGGCCAGTAGTGTATGGATTTGTTTGGTTGACTAACGTTGAACCTGGGTCAGGGCCCATAAAGCCAACATAGAGCCTAGCATGCTACCAGATAGAATTACACAATTTCTTGAGGGAAGGCTAGTTTCCCTCCAGAATTGTGCAAGTTCTTGAGTGAGCTACTCATCCTGCAGCTAGACCAGGTCTAGAGAAAGAGCCTGTGAGGGGGATGCAACAAGCTTTGATGGATAAGCTGTCATTCTGCAAGAAAATGATTGAAGCTTGTGTACTTCACAAGGCAAGACATGCTGCTATGAAAGGTTGTGGGAGGCTCCAAAACAAAGCTAAGGAAAAATTTTGGAGGGTGGTTATAGCCGCTACAACACTTGGCGACACATTGGTTGAACTCCATCTCTCTGAATGGAACTTGTTCATGAAAAGCAAGTCTAACACTTCTCGAAGTATTATTCAGTTCTCAGTTTGTATTGGCTTCCACACTTGCTTGATTATAAGATATAGCTTCTGCCAAGCTCTTGGTTGATTGGCACACATTCCAATCCAAGTCAAAAAAGTTGTTTTGATTACCATTGAGGGGTATACTGGTGCACAAGTAGTATAGCCGTCAGAGTCTTAGTTTCATCTCTATTGCTCTGCTGCCAGCAGACCTGAAGAGTACCCCGGCGGAGTCATGTAGGAACATAAGCATCGCTCCACTACCAGTGAGCCTGGTCAGTATCCTAATGGAGTTACTTGCCTCACCTCTCTGCACATGAAATCTTTCTCTTCTTTTGCCTTACTCATTTCTCATTTTTGAAAATTTTCATTCTTTACTTTTTCATTTTTCATAATTGTACATAACACTTATTCATTTCAGAGGCGGAAGAGGGATCCCAACTTATTGAGAGAAGAAGAGGTTTTTTCTTCAGAGAAGTGGTTTATTATATACTTTTGATGTGCTTGTTAAGGTTTCCCCCTCACCTTACTCTACTTGACTGAGCTGCCAAGGGTTAACACAAAAAAACCTGACTAGAGTAGGTGATGCTAGTTAGCATGCAAGCATTATGTTTTCACCAAGGTTCACTTTGAAGATTACATATTTTCCATCAACGTACCATGGACTAAAAGTAACAAGTTCTTCATACAGAGGCAGGATGATAGATAACCAAGTAGTGATAGCTGCACAAGGCCTCTTGTACTTTACCCGACTTGTTTCAAGAGTCATGCATGGTTTCATGCAAAACTAACCTATGAACAAAACAAGAAAACAAATTATCAAGAAAAGTAGAAGAGGAAGTAAATGCAAAGTGAGTAATCAAACAAGCAAAAAAACAAACAAAAAAGCAAAGCAAGTAAGCAAACAAGCATGCAAGAAAACAAACTGAAAGCAAACACTACTCCTACTCCTAAGCTAATGGTGCATGGGCCTGATCACATGAAGTGATATTTCAAATGCAACCATTGTGCATTGGTTGACCCATGTTGGTGAAGGCATGGTTCGTGAACAACACAGTTATGCGAACCAATAATGGTGAAAGATACAACAATGAATAGACACACTCCGCGATTATAAGCATCCACAAAACAAAAATGAGTGAAAGTGCATGACATGAACTTTGTGGGCTTGCCATGGTGTTGTGCTACACTACATGTAGATGTTGAGTGTATCCATTCCCTTGACCTTGACATGCAAGAAAACTTGAGAAAGGTAGGCCACTTACATTGTGCAAGTGTGCTTGCTGTGTAAGATTCCTCCAATGTATGAGTGATGGGATTGTGTAGTTCGAGTGGAGGAAGTGAAGTCTGAGTGTTGGATTGTTCTTTAGTGGATATAGATAAGTGATGAGGAGCCTCATGTTTTTTAACAATTTCCTGATCAGAAGTGAGACCAACCTCAAGACAGCGAGGGCCTGACATAATCATCAGCTCGGGCTGAAATGCCTCGACAGTCTGGGGGGTTTTGACTTCATCAATAGATAGATTGTCGTAGACTCATGACTTAGAAATATGGACAACAAGTGAACAAACATCATTGTTGTGGAGGTAAATCCTCTCTGTGGACAAAGACGATCCCTACTAGCCCAGACCGAGTCTAGCAACAATCAAGCAATGCTACCACACAAGTTCCTAATTGAAAATTAAAAGTGGATGATGAGAACCTACTTGGATTCTGACGCTAATATTCGTAGAAGAGACGTCTCCCTCGTTCCTTTTCCTCGGCTGGTCACGATCCCCACGATCTCCGTGATTGGACACCTACACATGCAAAGAACAACACAAATACAAGAATAAAATCCAATAGATGCAACTATATATCAGTCAGAAAAGATATAACGCAACATCAATCATAGGAAAATGAGAGTGGAACCATAATGATAGTCATCTATTATTGATAAATAACAAAGAAGAATACAACCATATTTCTGACGTCAAATCCTCCTTTGGCTGGGTAGTCAGCTATACAAGTCTTGCAAAGCTTGTTGGGATGGGAAACAAGCCTCTCTCTCTTGGGTGACGAGAATATCCTCACTTAGATTTGGCCTTATGGGTGCAAAGAAGGCTCTTGTAGCTTCAAACTCTTGAACTCCTGGTATTCTCTATCACTATCTGGAACTGGAACTAGCTTGCTCAAGGCATAGAGACAAGCTTTTATAGATAGAGAGGAAAGAGATAGGATCAACCACATTATTCATGGTGTTGGCTACCTATACCAATAGGTTTCATATTTCATGATTGGCAAAGAAAGGTCCAAATATGCTCTGCTTTGGTGATGCAAAGATCCCATATTTCCAAGAGAAAACATGTATACATAGCTTGATGTTGACTCAATTTTGATGGATGGTCCAACAGCCTAATCTGGATCATGCCATGTTTCAATTTTCTGTTGTAGAATAGAGAAAGAAGTCTGTCCAAACCGTTTAATCTTGGCAGACAAGTAGCTAGGTAGAGAAGTAAGGTTCCCAACTGCTTAATCTGGGACCTTGGAAGCAATAAGGGTAGTTCTAGATAGAAAATCAAAAGAAAAAGCCAAAAGAAAAGAAAAGGCACATAAGGGTCTGCAAGTCTAAGTGCACCCTTCATGAAGAAACAAAAAATGCTAGACAAGTAGATGGGTAGGCAGTTGGGGTCGCAGAAATGTCATTCCTTACAATTGGATGTTTGGTAACCTACTACAAAGGAATATCAGTGAATAGAGAAGGTCCTCTTCTCCATCATGTTGCAGCAAAGCAAAGGAGCATGACTAACTTCCTTTCTCCCCTTTCACATTCATTTCTAACATCCCTTCACCAGTTGCTTTCATGAAAGAGTTCAAGGTCTTATGTGGGTTCTTGGTTCTTTAAGAGCCACATTTCTTGTCTAAAATTCTTTTCATTTTGATCTACTCCCTAATCTAAGTTGTTTTCATATAAACTTAGTAATATCACTCCTCATTCACTTTTCTCACTCATATTAACCCCTAACTTCTTATTATCTAAATCCCTTATGTCTCCCTTCCCCCTAATATTATAACACCATGGTGTCTAAATCCCAAGCAATGTATAAATATCCTCGCTTTTTAGCATTATAGCTAAATAAGTTTGTTAAGGGAGACAATAGTCCACCAGGGACTATGGTCAACCCTGTCATGGGATTTCTCTAACCTCCGGTTAGAGTAATAACCTCATCCTAAGCCCTCACCTCCCCTCTATTCAAAAATTCCCCAAAAAAACCCCTTTACCTCTGCTCAAACCCACTACAAACCCTTTTTCCTACAGAAAAACCCATAAAAAACCCTTAAACCTATGGTCCCGCGCATAATTATTAAATTGAATATTTTAATGGCCGGGCGGGACCCAACCCAGAGCTGCGCGACCGACGGCAGTACCCGCCAGCCGTCCGATCTCTGCCGCCCCCGATCCAACGGTGGGCGGTCAATCTCGCTCCCCGACCTGCCTCCCTTTAACGTCCGGGGAAGGGCGGTATTGGGCGCCGTACCCTGGACGCGTGGCAGGCGCTGGGGTTGTTCGGAGCCCCCCTCCCCGATACCGCCTATCACCAAAAGCGGTGCGGGGAGACCGCTTACCGCCTCCCCCATACCACCCCTCCCGCACGTCAGCGCCCACGTCACTATAACGTCGCGTCACTCCGTCCGCCCCCGCGCCCCGTGGCCCTCCACGTGGCCCTGCCACAGCATCCGCCTGCCACAGTGTCCGCCCGCCACCGTGTCCAGCCACGCTGGCCTCCAGCTCAGCATCCACGTCACCTTCCGTACCGGGCCTGCCATGACGTCATTGGCGGAAAAAGCGCCAATGACCATTTTTGTCCAAATTGGCCGTTATAAATGCCCAAACTAGCCGTTTTTGGTCATTTTCACGCAAAAACGACGCAGCCATTGTCGAATTGCTTGCCGCGAAATTGCCTCCAACCATCAAATTCGAAGTTGCGGCCACTATAACTTGGAAATTCAGCTGTAGTGAGCTCCCCCTATTCGGCCCGAAGGCGTTCCGTGCTCGTTTTCCAGGTATTCACCGCAAGTTCTTTGTTTAGCCCCTGTGCATACCATTTTTATGCAAATTCTCCCATAAGAATTGGACAAATCCTAAATTGCACACTGTCTGCTACTTAATTTGCCATTAAATCCACCTGCATTACCCTTGGCCCCGAGAATTCTGTACTAAAACGATAATTCACAGTTGAAGGTTACAATTTCGGCCTCGAACTTGCCCGGCATTGTTCCCTTTTGCCTGGTGGAGGCCCAAGGCTGCATATCACCAAATTGAATCCAGCTCACCCTCTGCAATCATCCCCATCAATTCACAATCCCTGTGAATTTACTAAAAAACAGCAGAGACAAGTCTGCCAAGCCTGCTTTCTCCACTGTGAAGAACATTCAAGCATTGTCTACAGTGAGCCTGTCACTCAAGCTCTGAACAACCTTGCACACCATTGCACTCACCTTGTTCAAAATCAGATTACACAATGGCTGCTCCTGCACCCTCAGCCCTCAGTGTTGCTCCTTTGAATGCACCAAACAAAGACCTGGAGTCCTTTCCTCTTGCTGACAGGGACTACCTCATTGAAGACTTTGTGGGTAACAGGGACTTCTTGCAGGCCTTCAGGCAATTAAGAGATGACTACCTGAATGGTCATGATACATATGGGATATGGGAGTCAAATCTGCCATACTACTGTCTCCCCTCTATCAATGTCTTTCCTGAGATCATTCGCCTCTGTACTGAAAACTATGATGTGCAGCAAAGAGCCATTAAGTCTCCATCTGGGAGCATCCTCTTTCACATCAATCCTAAAACTATCAATAAGATGCTCCACTTTGATCAAACTGAGCTGCTGTTCCCATTTTCCATGAATTATCTGCTGGACACTGGTGCCAAGATGACCAGTGAGGATATTCAGAAAGTCACCAGGACATTTATGAAACCTGAATGTTAGTCTGTAGGGCCACCTCCCTACTTGGATGTCTATTTTACTGAGGTAGGCAGACTGTTGCTAGACATGATTGCTTATGTGTTGGGATACAGAACCAGTGAGCATGTGGATGAAACAATGCTGGTATTGCTAGCTTCTTACAGCCCAGGCCAACCCCCTGCCCGCAAATATAACTTTGCCAAGTTCATAGCTAACAAGATTCATGATCAGTTGTGCAAAGTAGACAGACAGGGTGTCTTCAAGTACTCATCCTATATCTACCACCTTTTTATGTACTATCAGTCTGAGGTTTTTCCATGGTACATCAAGAAGTTGGATTATAAAGGGGAAAGAAGATCTGTTATCTTCTGGACATCTGTCTATCACCAAGTCCAAACTTCACCCTATTCCTATTGTGAGTTTGTTGACCAATTTGTATACCCTGTCTCTTGCTTATTGATGAGGTCCCCTCCTCCCAGAATATCAACTGAAATTCAGAAAGTCCTCCAGCTCTCCAAAAATTACAAAATAGGTGATTGGTACCTATATGAGGAGCATACAGTCATCAGAGTCTATGGCTGTGAGCTCTGTCCATACAGGCTCCCAAAATATGTGCCTATGAGGATATTTGCCTTCGAGTATTATAGGCAGTTAATTCAATCTGACCTCACTCACTTTCACAGCTCCAAAAAGAAAGCCCATCTCAAGTTCAAACACCAGGTGGGCCCCTTCATTATGAATAAAAAAGAAGGATGGGAAGATGCTGACCTAATCCTCAGAAACAAATACAAGCTATCACATAGTTTCCGGTGGGTCCCTTATGACCCTGAAGGCTTCATTACTGCTAGAAGGGTCAAGTACAGGCTACTAGGTTATAGGCATTGCAAATATCCGCACATTGAAAAATATGCCAACCAGCAAGAATGGCAGCAGGACACTTTAGTTGAAAAATTAACTGAAGAAGAGACAATGTTAAAGAATGTCAGAGAACTAGAAAAGACTCTTGACCTAGATTCTGTGCAGTAGGTACCCTTCAAAAGACCGCATTCAGCAGGAGAAGGGACCTCGGCCTCAAGGACAGCACCAGCCACACAGGCACCGTCTATAGCAGCACCAGGAACAGACAAAGGGAAAGGAATAATGGGTGCTGAAGAAGAAACCGTGAAAGAAAAGCCTGCCCCTTCAAGTGAGCAGCAACAAGGGCAGCAACAAGGGCAGCAACAAGAGCAGCCACAAGAGCAGACTCCCCCTCCACAAACTGAGCCACAAACAGCTCCAATTATGCAGACCCCAGCACAGGAGGAGAGGGGTACAAAAAGAGACAGAGAAGAGTCCACTCCTGCTAGTGGATCCTCCCAGCAACCCCAGACCAAAAGGAAAAGGGCTGACTCCCCAGAGGTAGAAGACATCACTGAAGAAATCCTTGACAGTGCAAGGAAAGACAGGGAGGGAAGCCAGCATACAGGTACAAGCTCCTTTCAGTAGGAGCAAAGATTACAACTTGGTTTGGAGGTGTCCTCCTCCTCTCAGCAGAGAAAGAAGCCCAAAAGCACCAAGGTTTCTTTCAAGCAAATTAAGGCACAGAATGACTTGCTGAGGGTGGAAGTTTACAAACAATTTCTAAATGCTACACCAGCCCAGAAAGAAAGGCTAATGTCTGTTTATGACATTCAAGAGGAGAAATTGCTCGTCAGCCATTTCAAGCCTGCAGTGCCCGATCCAAAATTAGTGGCAGATTATGTGAAGACAAGGGTGGAGGTCCTAGCCAAGGACATCCATCCCATGGACCAAATTGAACTCCATAAGCAGGCAGGAGAAATGGTCTATGCAACCTTGGTAGACAGGGAAACCATGGCCCATGAGCTGAAGGAATCACTAAAAAATACCAACACTCAGTTGGATTTTGAGAGAATGTCCTCCCTAGCCAAAGATAACAGAATAAAATCACTTGAGGACATTATTATCGACCTGGGACATGATCCTAAGGATCCAAAGGGTGTAAAGGCCCTTATGAAGAAAAAAGAAGATGACCTCAATGCATTAAAGAAGAGGTTAAAGTTGCAGCCCACAGAGCACCCTGAAACAACAGAGCTACAAAAGGAAAAACAGGTTGATGAGCAACTGGACCTCATAATGCAGCTAAACCAAAAGGTCCTCAATTTGGAGAAAGAGCTTGAAGGAGCATTACAAGATAAACAGGGAGAATCTACATCCCAAGCTCCTCCAACTACTTCAACCACTGCAACAACTACAGAGGCAGCAGTGGCCCCTACAACAGAAGCAGCAGCAACAACAACAGCTCCAGATTCCAGCACAAGTGTAGAAGAATTGACTAAGGCCATCAAAGAAATGGAGCTCCAGGCAAATGAGATAAAAAAGGCCAAGGAAAAATTGGCAGAGCTGGATGCCAAGTATGATAAATCAAAAGTGACCGTAGCAGAGCAAGGCAGAGAAGTAAAGGCTCTAAAAGAAAAGATAAAGCCTTAGAGAAAGAGCTAAATCTGGAAAGTTCCATGGATGATATAAAAAGAATTCTATGGGCCAAAATTGGCCAATCCATCACTCAACAATGGAGGTCAATCAAAACTATACATGAGCAGATGGATTTAATGGGCCAGGCACAGACAGAAATCCAGAAGGCCAAAACATTACTAGGAGACAAACCTGAACAGGCAAACATAATGATAGATTTCTTGAACAGGCAAGAAAAGGAGGAGCTGGCAGCCATTGGCATTGTCAACAGGACAGAGGCTGTCCTCACAGCCAAAAAGGTGCTAACTCTCAGAAATTATGTACAAATTGTGGAGAGGAAGTGCTACGAGATACAAGCTGATGTGGAGGAATATAGAGTCAAGATGGCAGTGCTTCAAGCAAAGGGACTGCCCAGCCTAGTAAGTGGTGCAGGAAGACTGATCTCCCAAGATCAATTCACCAATAGGATGGCAACTTATATTGAAAATCAAATCACTGCATCTGGCAGTACATCTGGGGAAACAGGGCCTCCAACAGGACAAAGCCTATATGATAAACTTGAAGGCCTGTTTTTTATTGAAAATGAGGTAAATCACCTTTTTGAAACTCCTCCAAACTTTTACAGGTATATAGAGGCCAACGAAACTTTGATAAAGATTCGAAGACATCAAATGCCTAAGGAGGATTGGTGGCAGGCAATGCTTCAAATTTTGCCACGGTAGCCTCAGTTGCTCGGTCACTGCCAGCTCCAAGTCACTAAAAGACAAACAGCAGAATAAAGTCAGCATTAAAGGCAGCTGAAAGGTGACTCAGCACATGGACAACGACAGCTAGCCTAAAGGATAAGAAAATACGCATATTTTTGACAGCGTAGCCTCAACCGACTCCAACAGCCACCAAGTCAACAGTTTCTGACTATTTTGGACAGCTAAAGCACTGAAGAGTTATTACAGCATTAACTTTCTCAGCTACAATGCTCCAGGAGTTGGCATAACATTAATGAAGCCATTAACTCATTTCTCTGATATTTTCTTATGTAAATTTTGTATATATACCCCCCTTAGTAACGCATAAGGGGTTGGTGATTTTCACTCTGAGGCAAATCTATTGTACACTTTCAGATTATCTAATACAAAGGGCTGGACCAGCTCAGTGATTTCCTAGAACTTTGATGTCTTGCTGATGACTTAAGTGTTGTTGCAGAATTCTTGTGCTGTCTGATGAAATAATAAGTTTTCCTTAATCTCTGTTTTGTTTTCTTATGTTTATTAAATCACACTCATGTTTCACTGACTAGCAGTAAAGAAAAAGAATAGTGCATGAATTGTCTGGTTACACCTTGTGCTCAATTTTTACTGCTGTAAATGTTTTTCTTCAGAATTAACTATGGACATGAATTCTTAAATGCTCATGTTTTTCATTAATTCTATAATGTGAATGTTGTCTAGAAATTCTTCATTGCTTCTAAATAACACTCTCACTTCTTTTGCATATCAGTTGATTGGAAGATTCTTAACTGCCTTTCATGAACTGGACACATCACACTTAATCACAATTTCAAAGCATTGCTTCTCAGACACTTATCCAGCTCTGCAGCATCACTAATGTATTAACACAACACACCAAACTACCAAAGGAGCACTGACTCCATGCCCAATGGCCTAGAACATATTAGTGGAACACATATATATCTTGATTGAAACCATCACCCAACCAAATCCAAAACAAACCTTGAGCATCATAGCTAGCCTAAAATTCTTCTCAAAATAGAGACAAACCATAAAGAGAGAGCCCTCTCTGATTACAGTTAGGCTAGAAGATGTAATCCAAAGATTGGTTAGTGGTTACCCCGGTCGTATTCCCTTGGGAGTCAAAGGGAACAACCTGGGTGTTAATACATGGGATTGGGCTTTATCACTTAGAAACTTCCATGAAAGGTGGCAAACCACTTCCCTTCTATTGAGATTCAAAGCCAAACCATCCTAGCTCAACATAGGTTCAGTTAGTGAATGGGTTAAGGAGAACCTTGAGAAGCTTATTGGTTGAAAACTTTACTCAATTCGGTTGGCACGAGTGTGACTCTGAGACAGAGTGCCAATAGCGTGCCCTCTTTAGAGGATTTCCCTCATTGGCACGGGCAGTAAATTGTGGACCTGCGCTAATGCAAAAAGAGTTGTTTTCATGGGTATTCTGCAGGAGATGTCTTCAGGGCATATGAAGCTCATACTTAGAGGAATATGATGCAAGTGGTTTCAGGTCATTTCACTTCTCACAGGTCCTGGAATGAGTCCTCCAGTGTGCAGGTGAGGGGTAACAGGGACGGTGACAAACGGTGACAAATTGCTGTGTAACAGATGCCCCCTAAAGCATGAGGCCCGAGGGAGAGAGAGGGGTGAAATGCTTTACAGGAACATGCGTAACTGAAACACGGCCGTCGGAGAACCTGCGTAAAGAAGTACAACTGATATCTCAAGTACATGATATATGTGGTATGGGCGCAGCCATCCGTAACAGAGTACACAAGAATCTAGATCCAAGGTATGGGCGCAGCCATCCAGAGCGGATTGATAAATAGACTCAGGCATGGTCGCAGCCATCCAGTGAATGATTCATGTAATGATCATAATAAGCCACAAATCGTAACCTGGATCCCAACAAACAAAATCCAGGGTCTTGCGCTCCATCTCGACCCGAACAGAGTACAAGTTCAAGCATGTGAATACATGAGTTGAAGTCGAACACGCATGAACATTGTCTGATTACCAGTCAATGATGAAAATTGTTAACAGACGTGAGAGGTACCACCAATAATGACAATGGCCCTCAAGGTACTATAGGTACAATCTACGACGTGCGAATGAGTGAGCTGGCGTCAAACACCCGTAGAATCATTCGATCGGAGGCCAATAATGAAAACCTCACGTCGAACACGAAGAACTTGCCATTGAGGCATGTAGGCTCCAAGGCACCGGAAGGGAGTCTCTAGATCAGCTTCCTGGATAATGAGCTGAGGTCGACAGGAAGTGACCTTGATTAAAGGTGGGCCATAGTGTTTCCCACATCATTGACACGAGACAGAGGAAGAATGTTTTGGTGAATCAGAATTATGTGAGGTATCAGAGGGAGGTTGTAATTCTGTAGAGAGCAACTTCTCTTGAACATATCGGCGGCACAACAGTGGACTTGGCAGTATTTGACATCAAATGAGCAGAGGTCATGGTGACAAGGCAATGAGCAGATGAGAGGTCAAATAGGATCACCCAAACCCACAGAGGCAAGTGTAAAAATAAGATGAGATGTCCCCACCCAGACACGAATGCAGACAAGTGCCATGTTCAAGATCGACATACTGCCGACACAACAATAATTGTGGTTCCATTTTCCCCACCATTGCTGGCGAGTACCCCAGTTATTTTTAACAAGCTTGACGGGGATAGCATATGCTTGTGAGGCGTCATTACGACAGAATCTGATGTCATTAAGTTTTAACGAGCCTGACAAAGGAAGAACTCAACGTCTTTTCATGTTTAGAGAGTTTGAAAAGATAGCAGAAAAGTAAAATCTAGGGGGGTCCTTTTTCGTAAAGTTGTGCCTCTCGAGCCCGAAAAAGTATAAAACAATGCTCGAAAGAACTGCCCGATCATTACGATCGAGGAGTACTTTTCATGAGTAGTGATTCCGACCTGAATAAGTAAAAAAGAGATCGAAACCACGTCGCTTCGTAACCGTTAACGAACCTGAAACGACAAGGGTCTGACGATCTTTTCGTCTTTACACGGTCGGAAAAGGGTTTAAAGACGACCGCCTCTTATTTACGTTTAACGAGTCAAGAGGAATAACTCAGCAATCTTTTCATATTTAGATGGTCAGGAAAGAGCTAAAAGTAGACCTCCATTTTTATTCTCTTTAACAAGTCAAAAAGGGAAAATACTTAGCAATCTTTTCATATTTTACGAGTTAGAAAAGAGCTTAAAGGTGACTCATCCTAGAGGAATGAGTGGTATAAAGGGTAGCAACTTGTTCCGGCAATGGTGGAACTGCTCAAAACATGTAATGGTCAAGAGGCTGGCTAGTAAAACCACTCGTCGCTGCGGTCCCTCAGGAAAGGATAAACAACCAAGTGAAAGCATATGATCAGCCAAAGAGATGGTGGCAATGGAATGAAACAACCAAGGCTCATCTGGCAGAAATTAGCGGATAAAAACGATAATCACGAGATGTAAATCGGGTATAGGTTCATGTTTACAGAAGCTTGAACCATGGAGAACTCTGCTTGGATTCGGTTTCATGTTTACACAAGCTTGAAACGAAAAACTATGCTTGTTATAAGTTCACATGCCCCCAGCGCAAAATGAGGTACATGCCCCCCAAGCTTCATTGCATTCAACAAAGTGGATGGAATGAAGGTTCACTCTCGAGATCTATGAAAGACTCGTCTTGTATTTTACGAGATCTTAATCAAAATACTCGATTTGGAAAAGGAGGAGTTGTTTCATTTTTTAATGAGGTTGATACAGTAAAAGAACTATCCTCATAACCGTTGTTTCATTTTTTTAACGAGATTGACACAAGATCAAGAACTATGCTCAACCACCTCGTTTCATTTTTTAACGAGGTCATCACAAGTTCAAAACTATCCTCGGGACACATTGTTTTGTTTTTTAACGAGGTCGCCACAAGATCAAAACTATCCTCGGGACACAAGCTTGAACCAGGAAGGACTCTACTTGTTGGAAATGTGCATGCCCCCAGTCAATGGTGCAGGATGAGGTACATGCCCCCCAAGCTTCATTGCATTCAACAAAGTGGATGGAATGAAGCTTTACAAGATCATAATTGAAAGACACGGTTGGAAAGGGGGAATTGTTTCATTTTTTAACGAGCTTGACACAAGACAAGGAACCGTGCTCCGACACCTAGTTTCATTGTTTAAGGAGCTTGACACAGGGAAATGAACTATGCTCCATTGGAACTTCACTATAATGAATAGGAAGTTGAGGCTCCCAAGAGTGCCACTCCTGATGGAAGGCCAACATCTTGGAAGTCAGGGCCCAATGCCTCCAGGACACTATGCACGACGGCAGCATCACTGGATCCAGGCATGGGATAGGTGGCCACGTAGTTGATCTGTGATGGGGCAGATGCAACTGGTGGATGAAAACCAGGAGGGGATGACAACTGCGCAGGAGGCACCCGGGGATGGACGAACGATAATTGACCTATCGTCACTATTCTTCCATCGTGTGGAAAGCAAACCACCCGGAAAAGCGAAGAGACCAGGGCCCCCATGGCATAAACATAGTCACGACCAAGGAGAAGAATGAAGTCTAAAGCACCTTGGGTAACCGATACATCTATATAGACGGTCTTGCCTCCCAAAGTAACAAGGAACTGTGGAAGGATCCCTAATGGTTGACTAGTTCCTTCGTCAAAAGCCGTCAGATTCGATGCGACTAGCAAAAGTTGTGGGGAACCCAAGGCTTGCCAAGTAGTGGCAGGCATAAGACTAACCGATGCTCCCTCATCCAACACAGTGCCAGGTAGCGCCTTATTATAGGCATGTACCGTGACCCAGAAAGGCACATGGGATGGAAGGGGGGAGGTAGTCAAACGACTCCAGTCGAAGGAAATGACTGAACTACTTGGTGGGGGAATCATACGATTACCCCCCTACTGTAAAGGAACTGAAGCAGGACTCTCAGGAGCAGTTGAGATTGGAGAGTCATTTCCGGACTCAGGAGAATCTAAGGAGACGAGAAGAACATGGGAGTGATGCTCTTCCGAAACAGAGTGATTGACGGGTGGTGAACTCGAATCGACACTCTTTCCGACCAATGGTTGGTCTGGAATAGGCGGGGCACAGCCAGGTTCGGGAAGAGGAGGTTGGACAAGAGAAGAATATGAATAAATCTCTTTGTCAGCAGGGGAATGATCTGCGGCTACAGAGAGACGTTTATAACCAACAGGAAGTTGGGGTGAAGGAGCTGTAAGACTTTCCAAGACAACAGAGACTTTATCCATGAGTGGACAAAGGTGAAGGGGATGATTGCCTTCACAAAGTCTACAGGGGATTCGAATCTTTCCTTTTCCTTTACCATTCCCAATTGATAAGGTAGCATCGCCGTGAGCTTCAGAGGATGATGAGGGGTGGGCTGGATCGCGAGACCATATTTCTAGTACCTTGGGAATGCTAGGACAATTGCGAAGAAGATGGTCCTCCTTGCATAATCGACAAGGAAACTTGACCTTTCGTGGAGGAGCGGAAGGGGGCCCGACTTCAGGTGTACTTGAGGGGGTAGATGCACTTGTAACCTCTCCCTTAGGAGCCTTCTTCTTCTTCTTCTTAGCCACCTGGTTACTCGAATCTAGACTTTCACCAGGTGAAGTAGAAGATGAGGACGTAGAAATGGGTGTAGAAGGGGAGAGATCCACCTTAGAATCAACATGATGTTGTTCAGGTGGAGGGACGGATTGACTAGACAGTGAGACGGCAGGGACCAAAGAGGTTGAGAACAACCAAATCGGCAACCCAACAGTTAACCCTGGGAGGGATAACGTCACCATATAAGGAGCACCAACATTTCCAAAAGGAGCGAAATGACCAGGGTTCCCGTCAGAGGGGATCCCTGGGTTGGTGAACCCCGGAAAAGTTACCATTGAGAAAGAAAAGAAGCCTACTCAAGCTAACGCAAACAAGATCTAAACGGGTAATGTTAATCGCGGCCAAATAAATTTTAAGACGCAAGGACACAACTTGACCTTTTCATGTTTTAAGAGTCGAGAAAAGGACAAAAAGATGACTCTAGTCTCCTTCGAATGTTTAGTGAGCCCAAAGTGACAAATGCTCAGATGAGCCTTTTCATTTAAGGAGTCTGAAAAGGATCAAAAGTGACTACTCTGGAGAACTATGCAAAAAGGTTTACCAAACAAATCCATAAAACTGCATATACACCTTGGTAGTCATATGAAAACCAAGGACTTCCCGTACGGCAGTCAATCTTCCCGAATGCTGTGTTCGGCGTGTTACGGCTTGTAAGGCGGCAGACATGGCTTCCTGTGGATAAGGATTATAACCTAGTGGGGTCTCCCAATATACTCGACGGTACGTGGGAGCTCAAATACGTGCTAGACCACTTGTTGCGTCACGGAAGGAGGAATCACCCAACCTTAAGTGAAACAAAAGTGACTAGGTTTAACGACGCCGGAGCACGTCTCTAGCCTAGACCTATAAACAGTGAGCGTCATGTTCCAATGCGTTTTTAAGTTCATTCAGTTCATTTTACGATTGATATTCGATTAGGTTTTGATTTTCAGGCCTTACCGTATGTAATTTCTCACAATTTCCTAAATGCAAACTATATGCCAAAATATATCATTTCGTTCGATGAATGCTAACTACGAGAGGGTTGAGAGATTTCACACAAACAAAAATGACCATAAAACAATCAACAACAACTCTAATGCAGCTAATGGAAATTAACAAAACTTTTCTCTAAAGTTACTAATCGCTAATAACAACGAAAAGCTTTATTTTCCATTAACTAATGCAAAGCAAAAGAGATTGTTTGTTTCTTTTTTGATGGCAAAATGCACTAAACAAATTTTGAAAAACAATAACAAAGAGTAAAAAGACAAATTTCACTCAATGAAAATACAATCAAGTCCGTAAATACCAAGGCAGTCCTTCAGAACCAAGAGAAGATCTCAAAGACCTCAATGGGCCATGTAATCTAAGCCCAAAACAAAGCCAAGCGAAATCCAAGCGAAAAGAAGAGAATCACTCGAATAACGCAATAAAAAGTTTAACAATCACTGAACAAGTGCAAGAGAGTAACCAAAAAGTTGACTGGACCAACAGAAGACCAAAACTCCTAAGGAAGGCTTGATGCACAAAGCCACTAGATGCCCTAGGGATAAAATGTGAAATCGGTGGAAAATGGCAAACACCCAAAGTATGCAAGTGTAATCTATGCACACTTTTCATTCATATCCTGAAAATGAGAATTCTAATTATGCAAGTGTGATCTATGCAAGAGAATTCTCAAACACACGATGATTCTAATGTAATCTAAGAACCAATCAAGTGCAAATCAAGAAAAACGGGTGTGAGTTCCAAAGATCATAAACTAAAAACACTCAAAGGCGATTAACACTCATACACAATTTAGCCCCCCCCCCCGGCGAATGAGGGGGAAAGTTTTTTGCAAAAACAAAAGCAAAAAGATGCAAAATTGTGAAAAGACTGAGACAAACCTCCAAGTAATGATCAAAGGAAATAAAATTAATAATTTGCCAAAAAAACACTCAAAACCAGTCAAACAAGACTCTGACACACTCAAGTGATTGAAAAAGGTGTAGCTAGACACGAAACCCAAGCTTGGAAGGCTGCAAACAAGCAAACTGGAAAAGTTCACAGGCCTGGCGCGACTGTCAGGCCGAAAACTAGCGCCAATTGAGGATTGCCGCGGGCTATACACTGGCAAGTGGCGCCAATTGGCGTGACTATCATGCAAAAAAGAGCGCCAATCAAGTTTGCTAGCTTAAAAATAAAAACAAGCAGTCCAAGGCTTGGTCGACAATATCCAGACAGACCAGGCAGTAAGAGACAACAGAGCATCCAACCCAGAAAGCTATCTAAGCAATCAAAACAAGAGAAACCAAAGAGACAAGACAAACTGCAAGTTGTTTAGTCCGTAAACCAAACCGGAGATTGACTGAAGTGGCGTTGATCTACTTCGCTAATGCAAAGAAATAGCGTTTCGAAGGCTATCTGGCCATACTTCAGGCTCCGTCTAAAGTTTACAAATCAAACAACAAGCTAATTCCCCAGTGGGAGTCGCTAAATTGTTGTGGAGGTAAATCCTCTCTGCAGACAGAGACGATCCCTACTAGCCCAAACCGGGTCTAGCAACAATCAACCAATGCTACCACGCAAGTTCCTAATTGCAAATTAAAAGTGGATGATGAGAACCTACTTGGATTCCGACACTAATATTCGTAGAAGAGACGTCGCCCTCGTTCCTTTGCCTCGGCCAGTCACGATCCCCATGATCTCCGTGATTGGACACCTACACATGCAAAGAACAACACAAATACAAGCATAAAATCCAATAGATGCAACTATATATCAGTCAGAAAAGATATAACTCAACATCAATCATAGGACAATGAGAGTGGAACCATAATGGTAGTCATCTATTGTTGGTAAATAACAAAGAAGAATACAACCATAGTTCTGACGTCAAATCCTCCTTTGGCTGGGTAGTCAGCTACACAAGTCTTGCAAAGCTTGTTGGGATGGGAAACAAGCCTCTCTCTCTTGGGTGACAAGAATCTCCTCACTTAGATTTGGCCTTATGGGTGCAAAGAAGGCTCTTGCAGCTTCAAACTCTTGAACTCCTGGTATTCTCTATCACTATCTGGAAATGGAACTAGCTTGCTCAAGGCATAAAGACAAGCTTTTATAGATAGAGAGGAAAGAGATAGGATCAACCACATTATTCATGGGATTGGGCTTTATCACTTAGAAACTTCCATGAAAGGTGGCAAACCACTTCCCTTCTATGGAGATTCGAAGCCAAACCATCCTAGCTCAACATAGGTTCAGTTGGTGAATGGGTTAAGGAGAACCTTCGGAAGCTTGTTGGTTGAAAACTTTACTCAATTCGGTTGGCACGAGTGCGACTCTGAGACAGAGCGCCAATAGCGCGCCCTCTTTAGAGGATTTCCCTCATTGGCGCGGGCAGTAAACTGTGGACCCCGCTAACGCAAAAAGAGCTATTTTCATGGGTATTCTGCAGGAGATGTCTTTAGGGCATATGAAGCTCATACTTAGAGGAATATGATGCAAGTGGTTTCAGGTCATGTCACTTCTCACAGGTCCCGGAATGAGTCCTCCAGTGTGCGGGTGAGGGGTAACAGGGACGATGACAAACGGTGACAAATTGTTGTGTAACAATCATGATCAGATGATGAGGTAAAGATATCACAACAACCAAGATCAGAAAAATCAGGATGTTGGTCAGCATCCTCATGATTTGATGAATCACACAAAGGGGTAGATGAGAATAAATCATGTTCACCCTCTGCATTTCCAGAAAAAGGAGATGAAATATGAAGAGGATTTTCAATGAATGATTGGTCCTCTCCATTGTGAGATGATGGACTGATATCCGGTGTGTCTTGCAATTGATCAACAATGGGTGCGTCCATCGATGGAGATGCACATGAAAAATCAGGGATGACAGGTTCATCAAGGATGTTAGAAAAAAATGGAGGAGGTACGGACAAACAAGGATGGTCCCCTATTGTCAGTGGATTTTCAAGCTCCCCGTCATTCTCTTCATGAATGCTAGTGCATGTTGGTTTTGAAACAACAACTTCGTTGATAGATCAATTCTTGTTCAAAACAAGTATAGAATATGGAATGGAAGAACACAAGACAGTGTCATCCGGAGGATGATCAGAATATGAAGACGGAGGTTGAGGTACAAAATACATGTGACGAGTTATGGGACTCGCAACCAATTCTGTGTGAAAATTGGAAGGAGAGATGTCAAGAGGATGTGACAGTTCAACAAATGTGTGTTCATGATCTCCCAGATCGCTCTGCGATGGTGGAGCTATTTGAAAAGGGGACAACGGATAGCCACTTGTGACAGTAACCATATCCATCTGTGATTGTGCAACTCCATCACCACGTATGCTGAGTAGGGTTTGATCTTGAACTTCTTGTTGGGATGGATTTACTTGTTAAGACAATACTTGAATCTATCCCAAAGATAAGGAAATTTCATCTGGTTCTTTGGAGCTTGAAATTGCAAATCATGGAAGCACTACCAAAAATCCATAGCCAATTCATGTGGAGCCTTCCATTGTTGTAACATTTTTTGGTCAAGATATTTTGAATCAAAATGATAGAAATTATCTTCAATGGGATCACAGAAGTGTTGAAGTGAGTGTACATTGTTAGTCAATAGGCTACACAACCACTAATATGGAGATTCATGAAGTGTGTATGCAAGTAGCGGACTAGTCTGTTCGTCAGAATATCCATCTTCATTATGAAGCAAGGCAAGGAAGTCATGTAAGAACTCAGGCTAGGCCACTTCTCCTTCACCATCATTCGTGAATGTAGACAAGAGATCAAAGAACTCCCTCATGATAGTGACAAACTTGGCATGCGAAAAACATCGTGGAGGGAGGAGAGTGCAAGACTCCATGATAGATATGCAAAGGTTCAAAATAGGATGAGAGGCCACATCTTGTCATATGGCCCTCCCTATAGTGCTAGAAATGTTGATGGTGCTGGACTTTCCAGCATGACAGGGGATCTCCCCAGTAAGAAGTGCCAATTAGACCTAAGATCGTTTGGTGTAGGAGTCCTAGCAGTGGGTCGTACGATAATGCTCTGATCGCAATTTTGCACTGAGGCAAGTAATATGCCCCTATTTGTAGCAAGGGTATGATATCCATGGTGATACAAGGAAGGTGCATGAATGGTTCTAACACATGGAGAGTGGGGTGAGTGCACCCCTTGGAAACCTGTGATAGCACATGGCTTGGAAGGGAACACAAGAGCGAAGATGCATCACAAATTGGAAAGCAAGTTAGCTAACAATCCAAAGTGATGGTTAAACCAATAAACACATTTCAATAAGATTCATACATACTTATACAGAATAGTACATACATCATGCATGCATAAGAAAACAAATACATATACCATTTAGAGTAAACAAGATAGATGGAATACAATATGACATAGGCATGAAATATGTTTCCTTTATTATATTAAGAAGTGTAAGTTCCAATCATACAATACATTCATGGCTAACCACTAGTACCGATAGCAGAACGTTACAGCCACAACTGCCTACTCCTCCAAAGAGATATACTAGCTCTACATAGTGGAGAAGCCAAGGCGTGTTAGAATACTATCCAAGCTCTCTCTAAGATAGCCTTATAAAAATCTTGGCTGACCAAAACCCTATACAATGAGTTATGAGGTACTATTTATAGCAAAGGGTGGGGTGACCCTTGACATTCCCCTTTGAGACCATTCATCTATCCTCACGACTCTTCAACTACACTATGACTATGACATTCAACTATCGACACTTGAACTTATACTTGACAAGACGTTACATTACAATGCACATGTGCCCATATGAGACAAAATGGATTGAGCAAGCGATGCAAGACATCACTAACACTCGGACCATTGTGGTGAGACCAACTCTTTGACATCCATGTGATGGTCGAAGGTGGTGAGTTGATACCGAGATTGGTTGTCTATGATGGTGTTTGTGCACTCAATGGTGACATCTTGCTGAGGTGAACTCTTTCCTTCATTGCATCTGGTGCACTGATATGGCTCCTCTATCCAACTCGTCCAATAGCATGTGCATGGTCATCTTGGGTGCAAGCCGACCAACAACATGTTGATGCATAGTGTCTACGCTTCTCTCTGAGCATGTTCTAGTGACCGTGCACATAAACTTGCCAAAGTACATGTTTAGCTCTAGTTAGACTTGCTTCTTGTCTTCACCTTGGTGAGTGTGCCAAATGGACGAGATCACATCCATGCACAATGACATGCATGTTGCCGAATTCTCTTACATGCAATCAACATCACTTCTCACATTGTCTTCTCTGTACCAGCTACTAGGATGGATCCATAAACTATACGGGTGAAGTTTAATCCATTTGTGCATGTTGTGCCCCCTACTGTACAAGTTCATCTGATAATTCATTCTCTCATCGATGTAGCTCTTGTTCTTCCTTGAGTTGTTGCTTTAGCACATGCAACTCCTTCTCTATTCCTTTCTCTACCTTCGCATGATCTTTATATCGCATTGTCACCTCATAGCATCGATCCCCAAAGTTGCTTTCATCACAAGTGGATCTGCTTGAGATTGCAACTTTGTTCCACCTCTGTCTTGTCACCAACTATCCTCTTGCATTCATTGCGTGCAGGTATGTTTCCTTCAATTGCTACCGATGGTGCTGCTTACTGTGATGTTGTTGCCATTTTACCTTGATGTCCTTGTCTACAAACAACTTGATGTCTTTGTGGGTAGGAAAGTTCATAGACACTCGATCGACTGCATCCCCAAGTGTGCTCTAAACAATGCCTTCAACTTTGCTCTCTTGGAAACCATTGGTGTTGTTGAGGGATAGATGAACACCTGCAATACCTGGAGACATGGAAACATTCATGGAAAGAACCTGCCAGTCAAAAAGCAAACTGAACTTGAGAACTGACTTGCAACATACCTATGTGACTGATCTTGAAGTTTGCACAATTTCCATTGGGAGGTTGGGAGATTGACTGTCAAAACTACACAACGAACAGTTCGGGCTATCAAAAGGTTGAATGAATGCTGGAACTACACAATGCATAGTTCAGCCTGGCTTGTTGAGGACTGAAACTGTACAATACGCGATTTCATTCAGTAGTGACATGCAACCAGAAAACTTCATTGCGTAGTTTCTGGGGCCAGGAGGACACTACCTCTAATAATTGTGCAATGCAAGCCTAGAGGTTAGTGTTGGGCCAGGCTTGCGCAATTTATGGAGGGAAGCAGAGCCTTCACTTCTGGAAATGCGCAGTGCTAGCCAGGCAAGGCACGGTCCGGGCCAAGGAAGCCCAGTCTGGCCAATGGGAAACTGGAAACATGAGAAGCCCGAAAGCATGGTGAGATGAGTGCAAACAAGAGTGAATGATCATACATGCAAACAACTAGTGCAAGATTCAGAAAATGGGAAAGCATGCATTTGTATGAAGCGAGTCGTTGCAACAACAACCATTCATGCAAAATAGTGCCATGCATGCGAAAGCAGTGAGATGTGAACAAAAACTCAAATGATGCTCCTACAAACTAACATACATCAAAATGATAATAGGCGTTCACTGAAATCAAGCAGACAACACTCACACAAAGTGAAATACAAAAAGCGATAGAAACACAACACAAGACATGAAATGTGAGCTTACCCCAAAAAAACTGAGCTGAGTGTGTCGACGACTCCTAGATGCAATGTGGGATATCAGAGCTAAAAGTTCGATGTGAGGATTGATATCTGTAGCATCTGGTTGATGATTTTCAATAGAATCGAGGTTGTGATGCACATGCCACAAATCTAGGAAAAGCACACTTGGCAACAGGTTTCTGAAATGATCCTTGCATGTAACCTCCAACTGCTAAACATAGATACCTGAATCAAAGGATATCTTTGCATGTTGCCTTGGGAGAAGAAGTCCATGTGTCAAAATCGATTTTTCTCGGTCCTGAAGGGAACCAATCAACCCAATTTCACATGCAACAGTCTGCTCAACTGAAGGGGAAAAATGTGCATTTCTGTGAGGGAGTTGGGCCATTTTTCTAGAGGGATTGCACAATTTTTGGGCAGAACTGCTGACTATTGCTGAGAATTGCACAATTTCTAGGCTGAGTAGCCCTATTGGGAGGAATTCTGGAATTTTATTAGTGAATAGTGACAGGCGGATTTGCACAATTTTGGAGCCCAGTAGGCTGCTAGACAGAATTGCACAATTTTTGGAGGGAAGGTTGGTTTCCCTCTAGAATTGTGCAATTTCTTGAGGGAGCTGGTTAGCCTCCAGCTAGACCAAGTCTGGAGAAACAACCTGTGAGGGGGATGCAACAAGCTTTGATGGACAAGCTGTCATTCTACAAGAAAAACACTGAAGCTTGTGTACTTGACAAGGTAAGACATGATGCTATGAAAGGTTGATAGGGAGGCTCCAAAACGAAGCTAAGGAAAAATTTTGGAGGGTGGTTGTAGCCACTACAATAGGTCCCACACCTCATATTCACTAAATTATGGCTTCTTTTGTCTCTATACTTGATCATAATATTTAAATATAATTATATGTCCACCATAGCTAAATAAAAGTAGTAACCATAGATTCTAATTAGACATTTATTTTCAATTTGATAAGCATGTGGATAATTGATTATTTTTCATGGTAGGTTTTTAGAGCTTTACAAAAAGTAAAAATCCTAGTTAGTTTTTATTAGAACTTAGAACCTAGAAATTTCATGGAACATTGGGATGCCTAATAATGTTCTTAGGTAAATTTGCATTAAACCTAAAAAGAAACTTCAAAACTCTGTTACTTTTGTTTCACAATGATAGCTAGAATCTAGAGGCACATTACTTTTGAATTAGAAAGAAGAGTGTAGAGGTCACACTGATCAAAATAATTCCTTGAGAATCACACACAACTTTACGAAATGTATTTCGTTTTTTAAAAGGAGGGAGCCAAGTATGAAATATTTTAACAACATCTATAGAATTACTTTTGTAAATTATTCATTAATTAAAATAAAAATGACTGTGGGTATTCCAAATCTGTAGTGATTAAAAATTGTCTTATTATGTTGCATGGATTATGTAATGGAAATAAGAAAAACTAGGGATATATGATGTAACAATTTATCAACCTGTGGTCAGCTTGGCAATGGATTTATAAGAGAGGTAATATATTTTTGGTTTGACATAGTCAAACATTTTGATATAGAGATTTAAATAGTATTTTACTAAAAATGTATTTTAATTTACAAGTTGGGAACTACTGAACAAAGTGGTGATATGAGGCCTACCTCTTCTCCAATTTTTCCAAGGCTAATGATTCAATTGTATTTTTTCTAATGAATTTTAAAGAAATGTGATTGAAATTTAGAACAAGGTCTCCAATTTTCTTCTTTAGTTAAATATTGTGTTGTTTCCCACCACTGGAATTTCTAACATTTGTTTCTTGAAGATATCGTCTCTCTTCTGAGTTTCATAGGTTATAGTTTCATATTTTTATCGATTTATTTCTCTGAATTAAATAGCGAATCAGATGTTATTCCTTGTCCTTTTTTATTATTTATAGAATTCACATCAACCATGGATGTTTTGAGGCTTTTTGCAGATCAACATGAGAGCATATATGTGACTATTTTGAAGGGAGTAGCATTGATGTTTTTCAAAATATGATGACACTGGTCATACAAATGTTAAGAAGGATATGACATTGCATGATAAAGGATAGGGTTGACACACAATGGGCACACATAAATTGTGGTCAAAGAAAACATACAAAATCTTGTGGCATGGCATGATTGAGGTAAATGCAGGAAAAGTGATGCAGACACAAAACTATGGCCAAAAGCAGGCACATTGATGGATACACAAAATTGTGGACAAAAGAAAGCACACAGAAATCACACGGAACATCAAGGTAGAACAAGTATTACTACAAATTTTGTGTCATTGAGAATATTTACCGGGTGGACAAAGAGAGGTATGCATTCAAGTTTTGGTGCACATGAATTTTGGAAAATCTTAAGCATGTGTTGGTTTTGGTTACAAGGTTTATTAAGTATTTACTATGAAATTGAGCTTGACAATGGCTCCAAGTTTTGGTGGTGAGAATGGTGGTCTCAGCACTAGGAAATGAATACACCCTCTTGTTTGGTCAACCTTTTTTGGCTTATATTTCGGTTTTTATACTAAGCTTTGACAGTGGCTACAAGTTTTGGTGGTGAAAATGGTGGTCTTAGCACTAGGAAATGAATACACCCTCTTGTTTGGTCAATCTTTTTTGGATTATATGTCATATTGTAGACTGAGTTGTAGGAATCTGTGGAAATTAAATTAGAACCCATGGTCGGTGGTTAGGGGTAATCTAGTCTAAAACCCATCATAGTTGATTTGGGGCAATGCAATTCAAAAACCTATGCTAGAAATTTAATGTGATTAATGGTTTAAATGCTTTATTAGATCTCGTGTGATGAGGGATATTAGAGGTGCAAACAAGAAGCTTCAATTTACTGACAATAGTAATGCATTATTTATTAAGGTGAGCATGTAACATATAAGTAATATAAAATAACATTAAAGTTGATAATAATTACTATTAAGACTAGTTAAGTTAAAGTATTAAATTTCAGACCATGTTAAGCAAATTATAGACTTATACATAATATAACCTAAGGCTAGGTGGCTAAAGACAAAATTCTGATCATGAAAAAAAAATTGAGAATTTACAAACTTCAAACTCATATTGTCGTATTTTATGAACAACGAAAGAACATGAATCAAAACGCTCAAAATTACATTTGTATTCTATTTTCAAACTATAAATAAGAAATGTATAATGTATAAGGCCTAAATACAATCTCAACAACCAACAAAATGGTGCACCCTAGGTTTCCTTCATAGAATGAGGAAGACAAGGAACTACAATGCATCTAGACAACCATTTATGTGCCCTAGAAATAACATCAAAACACTAACCCTAAACTCGTATGTTATTGCACCTTCATGGATGGAAACGGCTACTAAGGATGATGTGTGCATTTGAAGGTGATAAATCCAGTGCATGCATGCATTAGACCCTTAAACTAAAGATACATTGTGGCATCGTTTTCTTGGGATCTATTTTATAGACCCTATAGCCAGTAGGATTCAAGCATGTAGCTCATTATTCATAATTGCATCATAATATTCACTACTTTTCACTTTTTAGCATCAAAATCAGTTCTTTAGATAGACTTTTATGTTGTCACAATAGATTTGCGTGATTCCTAAGGTGAGAAATCAAACTTTGGTGTAATTTCAGATTTTAGGTTTGATAATTATAGGTCATTTATAGGCTGTAAATATCTTCAAAGTTTCACTTCTAATTGAGTATTCAACTGAACATATTGAGTATTTTATATATAGCTATTTTTTCTTCCACCCACTTTTCATAACTTCCATAACCATTAGGTAGACACCTGCAACTTCGATGTTATTTCACTTGTTCAGTAAAAGATTGCCAAGACTTTAAAAAGTTTTATAGTTTATTAAAAGTTGTAGAATTTATAATTTATAAAACTTCAAGGTCTAATTTTATAAATTCTAATTCTTTAAAGGTTGCTAGTTGAGCACCTTCTTACAAGAAGGTTGGTGGTTCAATTCCTTCATGTACTGATATTGATATGGAATGACAAAAATTAGTTTTTGGTGATGAAAGCTCTTTTGACCATCACCAATGAGCTTATGGTGACATTTTTCGACCCTCCCAAAAATATGAAATGGTGACAGTCAATGAATGCCATGATATATATGCATCAATAATGACAGCCATGAAAGGTCCATCACCATAAATCATTATTTTTCATATGAAATGGTGATGGTCAGTGTCTATCATTATCATCATTATTCATGATGGATTTTGAATGTCACCACAACACCTATACTTTTGGTGACGTTCATTGTTTTGGTGATGGAGGCCAAGGTCCATCACCATTTCTCATATGAAATGGTGATGGACACTATTTTTCATTATAAATCACTATTGGTGATGGACCTTGAATGTCAACACAACACTTAGAATTTTGGAGATGCCACCTTTGGTGACGTTCAGGTTTTGGTGACCGAAGCTCTTTTCAGCATCACCAATGAGCTTATGGTGACATTTTTCGACCCTCGCCAATGTCATTTTTTGTTGTAGTGTATATATATATATATATATATATATATATATATATATATATATATATATATATATATATATATATATATAGAGATATATATATAGATATATAGAGAGATATATATCCTCAGTGTTTTCATGTTCCTATTATTCTTTCAATAGATGTTATGTGTATTGAAACTTATTTACATTCATTGAAAATGTCTATCTAAAACATGATTAGCAAGCACATTTGTTAATGTGTTTACATTTATAGAAATATGTTCATATTGTATGAAATCAAATTGCCTTTCCAGAATGTAAACCCTTAATAACATGTGAAGGATGGTATGGCTTCTAATCGAATAAATATTAGCGAGTTGTAGTACAAGGAGTTGTGAGTCAAATCTGATGACTAAACGACAGATACCATGTGTAATATCATCTGACAGTAGCTTGACAACTGCGCTACACTCAGTGATGTTGTTGGTAGAGAAACCAATATAAATCCCTTGTAGACTCACTAACTCGATGTTTGGAGAAAAGATAGCACGTTGTGGAGGATAGGTTCCGAGTACTATGACTAGCACCATCAACATAACCAAAATATGATTCAAGGGATGTCGACATCTGCAAACCAAACATGAAAGGGATAAAAGAAAACCATAGGAAACTGTGAAGACACACACTCAACACACATATACATAGTATGTACACAGTGATATTACACGTGAGATCAAGCATAGTATTTCTTTAGGTACAACCCATTTATAGGCTACGCCAGTTGAATTCCATCAAAATTGACTAACTCATAGGCCCCTTTTGCAAGAAAACACTTGATAATATATGGACCTGACCACATAGATTGGAACTTTCCTAATCCTAACTTATCAGATTCTTGGTCATATAAAGTAACAAGGCCTCCTTCGAATTGCGCTTTGATACGTCTTTTATGAGCTTCATTAGCTATAGTGGCATCACACTGTTACAGAGTAATTTGTCACTGCCTTCACTACAGTCCTTCTACTGTGTCATGTGTCCAAGTCAAACATGCTCATATTGAACAAATGCTCTCTTCTAGTGCCAAATCACCCATTTTTCCTAAGTTATCGACCTCATTGTGACTATGAACTTAATAAATGCACTGAACGGTAGTCATAAATAGTCCAGCCGTGCTGCCAGCATGGAAGTACATCTGTTTCTCGTGATGGTCCGATTTCATGCTCCAGCACGAGGTTACTTATTATATTTAGCGATGATCTGACTGGCTACATTACTCACTAGTGATGTCAGCGCTAAAGCTCAGTTATGCACTTTCTATGATCCAGATTGGGTGAATTTGTTCCAACAGTCGGCCTTCTGGATGACTCCAAACCTGGTTGTTGGCATAGTTTGTGTCGCCTTTCCTCCTCTGGTATGGTTGTTTCGTCATTTGTGCTACCTTCCTTGGGGATAAGCTCACTCTTCCACCTTTCATGGAGACTCCTCCTATTTAAACTCTCACCATTGCTATGCACTGCTAGTTTGGATAGTTTGGATAGTTGGATAGTTGGCTAGTTGGTAAATTCTTGGATTGAGCAGTGCTGTTAGTATAGCTAGTGTGAGTGTGACAAGTGTGGGATTGTTGATAGCTTGTGGAAGGTTGTGAAGTGCCCTTAACTTTGTGTAAAAATTATGAGTGAGAGAGAATATTTTATGTTGGGAGATCCATCTTCAAAGAGTGAATGCTTGAGGAACATGCTGGCTGGATTCCTTTGAGAAGGCTTGCGACGTCAAGACTTTGGTTGTAAGCTTGCTCTTATTTCATTATTAATACAATCAATGATGTTTTCTTATGTCTTGTATGTAATTTACTTGATAGCTCATGACTTCTTTACTTTGTGAGTAAATAGATCATTGTTATTTTCCGATTATGTGCTTTGTTGTATTTCCTTTGCATTGTTTTAGGTTGATCACTCATTGAGGAGAAGGAAACATAAGTTGGAGCAGTGCAACGGAACTCCATCAACCACCGGTTGAGGTAGGCCTCCAACTATGACTGTTTAAGAAAAAATATTGTTGATATGTCCTTGTTTGTGCCTAGACCCACTCTAGGGCTAGAGGGGTTGCCTCTGTCCGCAAAGGGAACACTTTCCTGCATCACAAATTGGTGACTCCGCAGGGGAGTTTGGCCTATGTTTTTCTCCTGTTTGCTCTTGTTCTGATTTTGATTTGGTCTCTCTTGAAGTTTGGGGATTGGTTATCGGTATTTTGAATTTCGTGGATTGATCTGGGAAATACCTCTATTAGGTTGAAGTATTGATTGGTTTTGGTTTGGGAGTTTTTGTTCGCTTGTCATTGTTTTGAACATCATCGCGGATAAAAGTTTAACAGTTTTCTGTCATCACACTCACCCTCTTGTAAAATACTGTGCATCGCGTAATTACGTCTCACAGTTGTGGCGACTCTATAAATCCGTCCATCGCAGAAAAGTCATGTACTTCCGCACTGACATCACTCTGTTGCTGCAATTAGTTCTTTATCACCGCTAGTTGCTTGTGTATTACCCGCACTGATTCCTATAGAATTTATTTTCTCAATTCTGCCTCCTAATTCCATCAGTCTTGCTGGTCCCTTCCTTTTCTCGCTTGCTTAGTAGCTTGCTTTTCACTGTTTATGGTTAAGGAACTCTCTCATTGGCCTTGTTGAATGAATCTTTCTTTTTGTCTGTGTGACCTAGTTCATTATTTCAAGTTTCTTGATTCAGTTGATTTGGTTGTTGGTTTATTCAAGGTTCGTTTGGAGCTTTTTTGTTAGTTTGATTGAGCCTTCCCCATTGCTTATTTTTGGTTGATTGTTTAGTGACTGTTATTGAACCAATCTTTGGTATTGATTCAATTTCTTTTCACTACCGAACAGAGATTACAATTGTTTGGATTAACCGGTTTTTCCACACTTGCTTGTTTGCTTATTTGTTTCTTCTATATTTAAAGACATCAAAATCAAAAGGATTGCATTCATTTAGTGTAAGGAAGTGAAAGTGAATTTTCATTTCAAGTTTGCATATTGGAAAGTGAATGATAAAATCTCTCATTAGTAGTATCCGTGCACTTTAGGAATTGATGTCTGTATGCATTGAGTGACTGCCTTGTTGTCTTGGTTTTCTTGGTTTGGGAATGATCTCTCTACCCTCCCATAGCTGGGTGTTCATTGAAGAAAAAGGATATTTCATTCATTCTAGTTGCATCCTAGTATTTGTTGTATACATACGGTAAGGCCTGAAAACTGAAATATAATTCAAGATCAACACTAAAATGAAGTGAATAAATCTAACAACGCATTGGAACCTAATGCACACTATTTAGAGGTCTAGGCTAGAGACGTGCTCCGATGTCGTTAAACCTAGTCACTATTATTTGCACTTAAGGTTGGGTGATTCTTCCTTCTGTGACTCAATAGCGGTCTAGTACGGAATTGTGCTCCCATCTACCATCGAGTATATGTTGGGAGACCCCACTAGGTTATCATCCTTTATCCTTAGGAAGTTGTGTCTACCACCTTGCAAACCGTAATGCACCAAACATAGCATTCGGGAAGATTGACTACCGTACAGAGAGTCCTTGGTTTTCATATGACTGCCAAGGTGTATATGCAGTTTTACGGGTTGTTTGGTAAACCTTTTGCCTAGTTCTCCAGAGTAGTCACTTTCGTTCCTTTTTGAACTCCCTAAAAGAAAAGGTCCATCTGAGCACTTGTCACTTCAGGCTCATTAAATATTTGACGGCAACTAAAGTCATCTTTTCATCCTTTTCTCGACTCTTTAAAGATGAAAAGGTCAAGTTCTGTTCCTATGTCTTAAAATTTATTCGGCCATGTTTACATTTACCCTGTTAGATCTTGTTTGCATTTTAGCTTGTGTAGGGTTCTTTCACATTATTTTTCCTAGGATTTTTGAATCGAATCATCCTGGCAGAATCACTGATTCCGTCTCCCATTCCAAGTTGTTACACTAAAATTTGTCACCATGACTATTTGCAGTCAGTATGGCTCCATCAATTTTCATACTGTCCTCCTTGGCAAGTCTTATACCTCTGCTCCTCATGTCAAACTCCAAGAAAGAAAGTCCTTAAAAATCAATATAACTCTGGTTACGCAGTTTCTCTTACCCTTACCTGCGTGTACGCACCTCAAGTTCATAATACCTACGTACTTGTACGCTTTGTCTGTAAAGGGGTGGGTGCGTACTCCTGTAAAGGTCAAAAGGTGCAAGTTTTACTCCAAAAAATTTACTTGTGGTCGAATCTAGAGCATTCTAGAAGATGGTTTGACGTGGATTGAGTGCCTCTAGATGGTTCATGCATCCCAAAGAAAGAGGAACTTATCCCATAAAGAGGGGAGCTATCCCATTGATGGTGGACCTGATTAACTTCCTCCAAAGCATTATAAATACAGGCATTGGGCCAGAGGGAGGGGAGGTTGAAAGTTGAACATTCCTAAGGGTAGATGCTGCTGAAATTAGGACTCCCTTATAGAGCTTGAGAGGAGAGATTCCAATCCTTTCTTAGCTTCATTTGGAAGTGGGTGAGCTAATCAAAGTAAAGGAGAACTCTTGCTGGACCCTGGGAGGGACCTGCACAACACCAAGGCACTGGTTGTAATGGTTTCTTTTGTTTCCAATTAATGCAATTAAGTTCCTTTTTCTCAACAAGTTGTTATATATAATTTGTTTCATAAACTCCTTGGTCTTTATGATGAATATGTTTTATTATATGAGTTATTCAGGTGCTATGTAATCGTTTGCTTGTTAGTGAATGCAGGCTTCAAGGAGAAGGAGGAGCTCATATGGATCGAAGAGGCTTGGCTGCTACAAACAACGTTGGACTAAAGGTAAGACTTGAACACCTGGTTGCTTGTATTTTAAATGCATATTTAGGGAAAGATAGTGCTTAATTGTCTTGTTTGTCACTAGAAAGCCTTAGCTTCTAGGGAGGTCGGTTTTGTCCGCAAAATTGACTCTTTCCGCATGACAAAATGGCTACCATACTGGGGAATTCATGGATTTTATTGATTTCTCTTTTGATTGATACTTTGATTTGAGAAAAATTGATTTCTTTCTGGTTTTTGACTGATTGACTGTGAATTTGGGTGGAATAGCTTAGGATTGAGTTAGTTTTTACTTTTCTTGATTTTGAGAGCAGTACGCACCCTCTGCGTTAAGCACAGTGCGTACCTGTACGCACTTCTGATTTGTACATAGAGCGTGGCCGCACCTATGCAAACAGGCTGCCTGCGTACCCTGCCAAAAGTTTAGAAATTTTCCATTTTTTCCTTTTTACCTATTAGATTTTGTTTATAGTTTATTTATTGCTGCCCAAATCCACTGGTTACCTGTCAGAAGTTTTCATCTAAGCTTGTTTCATTAGCATCAAGGGTTTTAGTGAAGTTCATAGAAATTCTAGCCCTAGGTTTGATTTTTGTATTGGTCTTGTAGTGACTTTGGCTTTAGAAGTTGCAAAAACCTTGGATATCCCTGGTCTTTTTAGTCTTCTTAGGAGTCAGACCTTTTGTAAAATCCACCTTTGTGAGAAACCTACCTTTGTGTTGTCTCTTTGCGGAATTTCGAGAAGGCTTGTTGGTTAAGCTGTGAATTTCATTCTTAAGAAAAAGAACAAAAGCTTTTTATTTTTGTTTTTGACTGGTTTATGATTCTGCATGAACTAGTCCTTGGTTGAATTGTAACTGAGTAAAACATCCTGGAATTATATTTTGTAGGCTTTTACCTCATTAGATTTTCTTTTAGGTAAATTTCTCTTATATTTGCTTTTAGGTAAATTTCTCTTAGATTTGCTTTTAGGTCTTAGATTTTCATAGATCTTAAAATTGATTTTTGTTAAGTAGTTTTACATGCTTTGTTAAAATAGGAAAAATACAAAAATCTCTTTTGGGAAAAAGTTTGTTTTAGTAGCGTTTGAAGTCTTTGAAAAGAGAAAGGAAGTTTTCATGAAATAATTAGTGGTCTTGTGTTGTGTGCTTTGGAAAATATAAAGAGAGTTTTTCTTTGATTTTCATTGTTAAGAAAGTTGTCTTTATAGATTTTGCATTCTCCAACTCTCTTAGCTAGGGAATTCATTGAAAAGGAAAGATAGTTTAAATCATCTTAGGTGCATCTTTTTAGTGGATTTGAGTCGAGTCTACACATCATCAGTTTCATCTCCTCTACCTTTTGTCCTAAAGAAAAGCCATAAAAATTAACGCTTAAAGTAAAATTAACTTAGTAACTTTTCATTTACTAGGGCTCTGAAACACCAACATAGATCAGGCTAGTGTCTTGGAGTAGGAGAGTAATTAACTCTCCAAGACAACAAAACCAAACAAGTAGCTCATCTTGTGGTAGGATAAATCCAATAGTTACATTTATGCTCTGGGAAAGCTCCTCTTAAAGGAGAAGCACGAGATCGTGTCTGAACCAGTGAGGGGATCAATCCTCCTTCATTGGGAACGACGCCAGATATGCACGTACTACAAATGGTAAACCTCGGATTAACCATTGCGAGGAGCCTGGGGTCACTTGTCGGTAAACCTTGGATTATTGTCAAGGAGCCGGCAAGGGTATTGAGCTTGTTACTCTGCCCTTGCATGCTATCGGATCGTAGACTGTTCCCCCAGGTATATTTGTTGTTGTTGGTGACCTTAGTGACTATTATCTTTAGGGTTCTACCCAAGATGACGGTGGAGGGAAGATCCCACTGTACCTGGAGCAGACGTCGGCTAGACTCACTTGGATTTTCTGGGGGGTTCACTTCACTCGAGACGGTTAAAGTGGAGGAACTTGTGCCAGTCTATTCATTAAGCAAGTTGTCGGGGTAGTTGTTCCACCCGCCACTTCTGTACTGAATTCTGTGATGTTGGATTTCATCACCAACTAGTGTTTTCGGTCTGGAAGGTTACTGTTTGTGTATGGTTTGATGCCCTAGATTCTTTAGGCGTGTGATTCAAATTTGTTTAGTTCTTCAGAGACTTTAGGCGGTTTGCTTTGAGATTTTACTTTGTTTGCGTGTGCAGTAGTTAAAAGTTTTAACTGCGTCTGAATTACCGAGACAGTCCCGTAGACTTCGAGGCCAATCTCCTGAGGTTGTAACCGTGGTTGATTTGTTGAGGAAGTCCCGTAGACTTCGGGGCCAACCTCCTGAAGACGTCCCGGGTCATTACGAAGGTTTGAAAGTCCTCGTAACTCCTAGTGGCAGTAAAGTAGTTTCACCTGAAGAAGGAGAGTCTTCGTTGGTTGTTCATCCTGATTACCAAACTCTAGAAACAGGTTATAATCCTAAAGCTATTTCGGTTTCCGAACTTGCTGGTAGTTTTTCATCTACTAGTGATATAGGCGAAGAACCTGAGATATCTGAACCTGTTACTCCAACATCGGGGTTAGTCTCTCCAACTTCTAGTGCTCCTGATTCACCTAGGGTAGAAAGAGTCATCACCGAAAATCTTCCTTCTGGTTTGATAGCTATTGAAGAACTTGCTCCAGAAGAAGAAATAGGCATCCCTATCCCTGAGAATCAACCTACTATTGATCTAAGGGAGCGTGAATCCATTTTTTACAGTCCACCTAGAAGTACTACTTGGTATCTTTCTTTAACTAATTATTTGGACAACTCAGGGTTAAGTTATTCACCACCTCGTGCTCCTTATCCACCTAGAGGTCTTTATACTCCTGTAAATATGTCTGGTCAGTCGTCCATGTTTACTCAATCACCTGAATCTTTTTTGTACGGTGGTCCTTCTGTTCCCTCTAGGTATCAGTCACTTTCTGGAACTTTTGCGGGAGCATCTCCTCAACCCATTGAACATGGGTTATTAACTGGAAACAATGGTAATAAACCGTTGAGCGTAGAAAACATTCTTATGATATTAGGTTCAATTCCCAGTTCTCCACCTCAAGGTGGTCAGTTACCACCTGGGGGGCAGCCTCAATTAACGCCTGGGGGGCAAACTCAAGGTACACAAATTGTGTCTAGGGGGCAACCTCAAGGACAGTATGTACCCATGGTGCAGTGCATTCCTCAAGGTCAACCCCAGCCTCAATATGTACCCCAAGGTCAACCTCAGTATCAATTTATACCTTAAGGTCAACCCCAGTATCAGTACATGCCTCAAGGGTATCTACCCCAAGGTCAGTACTCGAACCAAGGTTTCCAACCACCCAAAGGTCAATCTTATATTCAAGGTACGGGAAATGTACCTTTCAATTATCAATCCTACCCTCAATCCGGTTATGGATCTCAATATCCTCAACCTGTTATGGGTCAATACCCCGGAATGAACATACTGTGGGATCCATCACAAATTCAACAGGTATTGCATCCAAGTGTACAGTTGTCATGTCAAACTGGACAACCCTTAGTTTCTAGTTCACCCCAGCAACCAGTCCAGTCTAATATTCAAACTTTTGTACCTTCGGTAGTTTCTCAGTCTGGGCCTGTTTCGCCTCGTACTCCATCTCAAACGATTGCTGCAACTGCCGCAACATCTGTTCAATCTACCCCACCTACTTCTAGAGTATCAACAGCTCCGGTTTCTACTGTCTCTGTAACTACTCCTCAGACATCTTTACCATCGTCTGGATCCACGATTCAAACTACGGTTCAGATGCCTGTAGGACAACCTGGTTTAAGTACGGTTGTCACAAGTCAACCACAATTCACTTATCAACTGTACCAGGGACAGTACCAATTCGGTCCTGTTGTCCAGCAGCCAGTTTACCAGTATCAACCGTATCCTGGGTACACTTATCAACAATCACAACAACCCCAGTACGGTCCGGTTAATCCTGGTTTTCCGGGAGGATACAATATCCCGAACGCGATTCCTATTCCAAGTTATCCCGGATATCCTCCTCTTGGGGCTAGTCTCGTGACCCAGAGTTTTAGAGATCCTAATCAGCAGTTACCATTTATCGCAACTTTGGATTTACCAAACTTGTCGTGCCTAATGAACAATCCAATAAATTATCTTCCGTTTTGGCCGCCAATGCCGAATAAGTTACCCAGTGACATTCCCAAGTTCGAGGGTAAGTCTGGAGAGGACCCGTCGAATCATGTGATGACTTACCACCTCTGGTGTGCCTCTAATTCCATCTCGGATGATTCGATCTGCTTACATCTTTTCCAGCGCACTCTCATTGGTCTTGCGGCCAAGTGGTACATTGAGTTACCATAGGCCTATTTTTATAATTTTAGTCAGTTAGCTACCTCGTTTTTAACTCATTTTCAGTTGCCGGTCAGATATGATAATGGCACAGAGTTACTAACTTCATTAAAGCAATCGACGTCCACATATATTTCTGATCATGTTCATGAATGGAGACGTCGAAGGTGGTTAGTGAAAGTTTTTATCCTGGACCAGATCTTAGCTGAATGGTTTGTTAAATCATTGTTACCGAAGATTACTGAAGACGTAGCTAAGGCCGGAGTAGTTACTGAGGAGCAAGTGATTGCTCAAGCGCAGTACCTTGACTTAGTTTATACTCAGTTAGGTACGTTACACGAAAAGATCCCAGATCTTCCTAAGTGAAATCGAATCGCTTCTGCTCCTTCGGGATCTCATGCTGTTGATGGCATGATTGGTACGGTAAACACTAAAAGTAAGAAGAAGTCTTCCAAGAATTCTTCTCCTATCATAACCTTGCCTGATTCCTCGAAAGGAGATTCTTCTGCAGAGGTTTCTGCCGATGTTCACGTTGTAGAGTCATCTACAGCTAAATCAAAATCCGGTGGAAAGAAGAAAGGAAAGAAGAAGAATAAAGCAGACAAAACTCCAAAGGAGAAAACTGAAAAGTCGGAAACCAATGACGAAAAACGCAAACCTCAATATCCTTGTCTTATTTGTGAAGAGCATCATTTTACAAGAGATTTCCCTCATTGGGCAGAGGTTGCGAAGATTGTTAAAGGTTCCCAAACTCCTCTTGTTTTGAAAGATCCATTTCCAAAGCAGGATAGCAAGGTGATAGGTTCTTCCTTGAATGCCAATGAAGAACCCATATTGATGATGTCCCATGTAAGGATTGCGACTCGATCGCAAGATTATGGTAGTAAAAGTCCTGTTGATGGCAAAGAAGCAGAATCTTCTCATTCTAATCCATCAACCTCAGCTCCCGGTTCCGATCCACTACAGATCGAGAAGCCTAACCCGGACTTAGTAATCAAACCGCCCGCCAAGGGTATACTTCGAAATTCTGCTTTCAATCCACATGCGAGAGCGGCCCAAAATTATAACATTGTTGAGGACTTAGTTGTTTCACCCTCAACAATGTCGGCTTTGGAAGTGCTGCAATCATGCCCAGCACAGTGTAAATTACTTTTGTCGGCTATAGGAGCTGTTGACGTTCAGGACCCGAACCTAATAATCTTTGATCTAGAAAATAGTACACCGTGTTTGCCTCATCAAATGGCTTTCCAGATCCTAGTGATAATAAAAAGCAAGCCTATTCATCGGACTGTAATTGATGAGGGAGCTTCAACGTGTATTATGTCGATACAATGTTGGAGATCGCTTGGTTCTCCTTCACTAAATCAATCCCCGACAATTCTTAAGGCCTTTGATGGCCGTGGGTTTCATCCTTTTGGCATTCTACAGGATTTGCCTATAGGGGTTGAAGGAAAAACCGTTAGTCTGGATGTGGAGGTGGTTGATGCCCCTCTAGACTACAGCCTTCTCTTGGGTCGAAGTTGGTCTTACGCTATGACAGCGGTCGTTTCATCGGTCTTCCGAGTAATAAAGTTTACACATAATGGAAAGATCGTAACAATAGACCAGCTGGCTTACTTTTCATCCGACCCAGCCTCTACAGAGAGTATTCAGCATGTCGGTAAAACGACTATCCCATACAAGGATGTTGGAGTAAGATTAGTTAAAGATGCCGGTTTACTGGGAACTTTTCCTTTTCCTCCAATCAACGCATTGTCTTCATTTGCATCCATTCATATGATTACATCAGACACCATTGTTTATGACGATCCTTGGATCGTTCCTTCTGAATCTGAGATAGACTCATTTGGTGATGCTATGCCTTTGAGTCCATATGAAATTGCCTATGAAGCCGTGCAATCTTTTACCAACCCGTATTCAACCAAAATCGACCAAATGAATGTGGTCCGTGAGGAATAAATTTTCACATCAACCTCGGAGTTAATAACGTTTCCCAAAGTTGTTTCATCTGACGAGCAACTTCATGAAGTCCTGTGTGTAGACGATTTACCATGGGAAGATCTCCATCACAGATCTTCGTTTTTACCTGAGGATGATCGTTTTGAAAATGATTTCTCATCAATCTTTACAACTGAATATGTCAAGGAAGCTCAGAATCCAATGAAACATCTTGATTCAAAGCTGAATTTGGGAAACATCTCTCGAACTATTCCCATTGACATTTCAGTCAAGCCTGGAATTTTTGAGAACATTCATATAGGTGCCGCGTGTACAGATGACGAAATTCAGACATACAAGGCCCTATTTCAAGAATTCCGCGACGTATTTACCTGGTCCTATGAGGAAATGCCAGGAATTGATCTCGCGATTGTTGTCCATGAGATCAAGACTTACTTGGACGCTAAACCCGTCCGGCAATGTTTGCGTCAGATTCAACCACGAAAAGCGACTGCAATTAAAGAAGAAGTTGAGAAACTGTTGAAAGCAGGTTTCATTTATCCGATCCCGTTAACGGATTGGGTATCAAATATTGTTCCGGTTAACAAAATACAGGGAAAAATAAGAATATGCATCGATTATAGGGACATTAACCAAGATTTTCCAAAGGACAACTACCCAACACCCTATATCGATCAAATAATTGATGATTGTGCCGGCAGTGAAATATTTTCCTTCATGGATGGTTTTTCCGGTTACAATCAAATGAATATTCTACCTGCCGATCAACCAAAAACGACTTTCATTTGTCCATGGGGGACATTTGCTTATTGCAAATTACCTTTTGGGCTTAAGAATGCCGGAGCAACTTTTCAAAGGGCAATGTCTTATGCGTTTCATGACATCAAACACATTGTGCAACCGTATCTCGATGATTTGCCCGCTCATTCATTACATCGAGCTGACCACCTTGTCCATTTACGAGTAATCTTCATGAGGTGTAGGCATTATCGTATTCGGTTGAACCCACACAAATGTGTCTTCTGTATAGAAGTGGGACGATTGCTGGGATTTGTAGTTTCGAAAGTTGGCATTCGCGTCGATCCCTCGAAGGTAGAAGCTATCATCAAATTGCCTCCTCCTTCGAGTCTTCGCCAACTCCAAAGTTTGCAGGGGAAAGCAAACTTTTTACGACGATTCATTCCTAACTACGCCGAGGTTACAAAGGGTTTTACATGGTTGTTGAAACAGAATGCTCAATTCTCTTGGGATGAGATAGCTCAGAAATCTTTTGATGCACTCAAGCACGCATTGACCCATGCACCGTTGCTGCATCCTCCCAACTACAACTAGGATTACTTTTTGTACCTCGCCGCCACTCATTCCACCATTTGGATGGTCTTAGTTCAGGAAGATGAATTCGGAACGGAACATGTGATATATTACCTTAGTCGGACGTTAAATCCAACTGAGCTCAAATATTCACATGTGGAGAAATTGGCATTGGCAGCCGTTCAAGCTGTCCAACGTTTTCGTCACTACATTTTACTCCGTAAAACTACAGTCATTTCGGATTGCAACCCTATGATCTACATTTTGACTAAACAATTGCTAGGGAGCAAGTACTCTAAATGGATTGTTATCTTGCAGGAGTTCGACTTGGAGTTTGAGAAATCTAAGTCTAAGAAATCTTTAGTTTTTGCAGAGTTAATGTGTGACTTCCCGCGTGCTGACACGGAAACTGTGGCAGAGGAGCCCATTGCGAACGAATCTTTGTTTCTAATTAGCACTTTAGATCCATGGTATGGGGATATCATCGTCTATCTCTAGACCCAATCCTTTCGGCCTGAAGTTTCAAAGTCAGAACGTCAGAAAATTCGATTCCAGTCCCAACAGTACAAAATCATTGGAGATACTCTTTATCACCGTGGGGCGGACTCTATTTTTCGCCATTGCTTAACTCACGAAGAAGCTGAAAGGGTTCTGAATGACTGTCACTCTGGAGCGTGTGGCGGTCATATGTCTGGGTATACCACATCCCAAAAGATATTGTGCGCTGGCTACTTCTGGCCGTCCTTGTTTAAAGATTGTATTACTGCGGTCCGAAAATGCCACAACTGTCAAGTGTTTGATCGAAAGATGCATGCTCCACCTGCTCCTCTCCACCCTATAATTGTCGTTGGTCCTTTTGCCAAATGGGGTATTGATTTTATTACATGTAACCTTCACTCGGCCGGGGGGCATGCGTATATCATCCTTGCGGTAGATTATTTTACTAAGTGGGCTGAGGCGATGCCTACATTCGAGGCAGACGGCAAGACAGCTGCAATTTTCGTGTTCAATCACATAAGTGCTAGGTTTGGTGTTCCACAAGCGATAATCACTGACCATGGGCGCCATTTTCGAAACATTATGATGACAGAACTTACAGGCCAGCTTGGTTTGCGTCACGATAGCTCAACTCCTTATTATCCACAAGCGAATGGTCTGGTTGAGTCCATCAACAAAGTTTTAGTTATCATGATCCGACGAATCATTGGTATTCATTGGTCGAATTGGCACAACATGTTATTTTTAGCGCTTTGGGCATACCGAACCTCAGTGAAAACATCAATAGGGTTCACTCCTTTCCAACTAGTTTATGGTTTGGAAGTTGTGCTACCCATTGAATGCGAAATCCCGTCACTGCAAATGGCCATCGAATTAATTCCAGCTACTTCCGAAGAGGAGAAGTGTTTATTATACTTAGCTCAATTAGATGAGAATCGACGTGATGCTGCATTGGCGATCGAGACTCACGCAAAACATATGAAAGCTCAGTATGATTGAAATGTGACCCCTCGAAATTTTTCGGAAGGAGACCTAGTGCTATTATATGATCAAGCTAATGATAAATTAGGTGCTGGAAAATTCGTTCCTATGTGGCATGGGCCCTATATTGTCAAGCGAAAGCTAGCAAAAGGGGCCTATGAGTTGGTAGACTTTGACGGGGACTCTTTGGGTAAACCTAGAAATGGACTTTACCTAAAGAGGTATTATTCTTAAAAGATGGGTATGGAGAATTTTTAGTTAGGTTAGGTTTTTCTTTCTAGCTAGTGTGTTTGTTAGTTTAGACAGTGTGCTTAGCTTAGAGAGTGTTTTTTCGTCGTTATTCTGGCTTATCTTGGTTTTACTCTTGATGTTGCAGATGTCAATGCCTCTCCAAACATACATTGGATTTGCTGATGGTGCTTGTCGTAGTACACGGAATATCTCTTCCGCAGCTTGGGTTATCTATTCGCCCTCTGAAGAGTTAGTTTCTATGCATGGGGTGAGCCTCGGTCAAACAACAAACAACATTGCCGAATACAGTGCAGTGATTGAGTTATTGTCTGAATCTATTTCATTTGGGATTCGGAGTTTGATAGTGAGGTTAGATTCTGAACTCGTTGTATTACAGCTTAATAGAGTGTATGCCATTAGAAATCCGGTGTTATTAAGGTTATTTTTGAGAGTGCGTCTCTTGGAACGTGAGTTTGATTACATTTAATATCAGCATATTCCAAGGTCTTTAAATACATTAGCAGATGCAATTGCTTCTCGAATGTTAAATAGACATTTGCAATAATTATACATGTAAATTTAAAAACATTTCATCGCACATGTTTAACAAGATAAGCTGGTAATAATGATATATATATAGGAGTGTGTCAAAAAATACATCGTCTTCGATCATAGGTTGAAAAACACCTTATGATCGGCAAAAATGATAAGTACAAAAAACCAAAATGTCGCATGTGTCTACAAAACGACCATCCAATCACTGGTGATGATCTCTATATGACACCACTGCACGGGCCACCCTACACAAGAACCTCCTAAAAGGTCTTGGGACCCTCACTACATAGCACTAAAGCCTAATAGGAATATCATCTATGGTAGTCTCCGGTATATCTGCTGTAAGACGCTCTAGGTCATGTTCCAACTCAGCTAAAGTCTCTGTGGCCTCGTCCTGTGGGGCCAGTGCCACTGCAACTGGTAGTCTCCTCTCGAAAGGCCGGAGATTGGCTGGACGAGGTGGGCCTACATCTGCATTTTGAAAATTATTACTATCAGTTTTGAGACGATATAAAAACAAACAAACAAAAAAATAGATAGTTTAAAAAACTTGTGGAAAATGAAGTTACCTGTATCATCCCATTGTTCTCTCGGTGGAAGAACCATGTCTGGATCTCCACGAAAATCAACTCCGGCATAAGGAAAATCCTGTATGGAAAAGACCTGGTCCTCTAACCAGTGAAAGTACTTCGGAGTAAATCGGACAACCTCCGTCCCCTCATCAGGATGACGGGCCATAACCGCAACCCATCGCATCAATTTGGGCTCTCGAGGAAGCCCAACCTCAACAGTGAGCTGTTGTGGGATCAACATTAGAACCCTCTCTAAGCCAAAACTCACAACTAAAGGCCCATAACCAAAAGTCTTTAGCTGTCAGTTTTTGGCTCTAGTCAGTTGGCCTTTTAAATTGGCCAACACAGCATCACACCAGTTGAAAATGGTACCTCGATAGCAATCAATCACCATCCGCATCTGGGATCCATCGGCAATGTGGAAAGCGGCAGCCCCGCAAAGTTTGGTAACTGTAAAGGCAATCACCATAAGTTCAGGACGAGATATAGTTTTGATCTCTATCCCCTTCTCCTGAGTCTGAGTGTTACACCACTCTAGTCAGAGACTAGTGATGGACTGGCCACCCGGCCTAGTCCCGAACAGAGTCAAGTGTTCGCCTCTCTTGGGCAAACCAGTGAGAAAGTAGATATCTGCAGGCTCCATCTTGAGCTGGTGCCCTCCAATATAAAAACACTGGTCCTGAACGTTCCATCTTTCTACCAGCCATTCTAGAAATCTCACTTGGGCCCTCATGCCAGGTATGCCCCAGTATTTATAAAGGTCGCATGCCTTCAAAGCATCAATTGACGGTTGATGATTAATGGCAGCCAAATCAACATCTTCGTGCTATCTCTCACGCCAATCAAGCATGGTGAACAATCTACACACCAGAAAACATCCATTAGAATCCATGAAATCAAAAAAATTTGGTCCAATTTAGAGAATTTGGGGTTTGAAAACTCTTTGCGCGGAGTACACACCCCGCCTTTAGGAACAGAGCATGGGTACGCAGGCTCCCTTAAGGCAAGGTGCATACGCCCGACATTTTCCCAACTGAGAAAATGTCGGGGTACGCGGGTCCCTAGTGTGGCACCTGCGTACCCCGAAAGGCGGTTCTTGAAACCCCAAAACCTCCAAAAAATAAAATCTGGGGCCTAAAAATGAATTCTAAACGGATGAAAATGAAGAGGAGGATGTTGTAGAATACCTGAAAGAGACGACGTTTGGTTTCGACGGTCGGATTCTCTGCAGTGTCCACGGGAAGTTTCTTGCCAAAAGCCCTTTTTCTCTCCTCAACAGTAAAATGGTAAAAATGAATTGGTAAAAGACCTTTTTATAGGTTTTTTGGGTAAATAAATGGTAAATTTGTTTAGTTTTCACCATGAAAATGTATTTTTCAAAGTATTTTTATCTATCTTCAACAGGTATGAGTAATGTGTTGGTTTTTGTGCAGGATAAAGGATTTTCAGGAAAAATTGTCATTTTTTACAAACAAAAACATCAGAGTCATCTTTAAGCCCTTTTCTGACTCCTAAAACATGAAAAGGTTGCCGAGCGTTTCTTTTACACTCGTTAAAACGGAATTAAAAGACAGTCCTCTTATAGCCCTTTTCTGACTGTAAAAACACGAAAAGATTGCCGGATTTTTGTCGTTTCAAATTCGATATTGGAAATAAAACGACGTGTCATTGATCGCTTTTTACTTTTCAGGTCAAAGACACTAATCATGAAAGTACTCCTTGGTCGTAAAGATCAAGCGGTTCTCTCAAGTATTATTTTATACTTTTTCGGGCTTGGGAGACACAAATTTACGGAAAAGGTCAACCCTGGAGTCTTCTTAAGTTTTTTCAGACTCTCTAAAATTGAAAAATGCCGAGTTTCTCCTATACTAGACTCGTTAAAATTTCATAGTAAAGGACCTGTTCGATTACAAATAGGAACAGACCACTCCTTCTTAGGGTTCGAATCTAAACTAAGTTAGACTCATCTGAAGGATGAGCTTATAATCAAGAAAATGTTATCCTCCTCAAGCTTGTAAAAAAATAAAGAGGTACTTGCCAGAAATGGTGGGGGAAAAGAGAGAAAAATGAGCCTATTTGTTATCCTCTGTCTCGGAAAAACCTTATCACCACTCTTGAACACGACACTTTTCATTCACCTGGGTTGGGAAATCCTTTGCCTAATAGTTGATCAAACCACATTGAAAGTCTTCAGCCGGTTTCCGAGTATTAACTTTGGGTCAATTGTCACCAAGCCATCTGTTGTGTCGTTATGTGTTCAAGGGGTCACTACAAATAAACCATTCATCTGCAGAATACCTGTCATCCATCTTGACCATCCCTGAGTCAGTCCTTACAGCTACATTTCTTCAACTTGATTTATGATTTCGTGTTGTGGGCTTGCCTGCAATGGGTCGCTTTCTATCGACATCAGCACATTATTTAGAAAGATGACCTAGAAATCGTCAGTACCTTGAAATCTGCATGCATCAATGGCAGGTTTCTTGCCTTTGATGACGGTTTACATCATTGACTTTCGATCGAAGGGTTCCATGACATGTTTGACATCAACACATTCATTCACATCTCATGGATTGTACTGGGTACTTTGAGAACCATTGACATCACTGGTGGTCTCTCTCACACTTGATAACAGTTTACATCATCGACTGGTAATCAAGTGGTTTCTACCATGTTCGACATCAACTCATTTATTCGCATGGATAGAATTGTACTATTTCAGGAAGTAGAAATGAAGACCCTGGATCTAGTTTCCACCATCCAGGCTGCGAGGAGTTTTGTATTCATTATATAGTAGACTAACTATAAACAGATGGTTGCGTCCATACTATGTCTACATGATTCTATGATTATGATGTATTGCGAAATCATTCCTATATCAGAGCAGTAGTTAGTTTGTTAGTTAAAGTTTTCAATCTGAGTATGGGAATGCCTACCTCAGCGATGATATGATCTTATATATGTATTTTGTGTTGAATATTTGCAGGTTCCAACTGGGCTCTCCACAAGATAATCCTTGAAATGATAAAGTGCTTCACCCTTCCTAGATGATATGAAACCCTAATCTACTACAGGCTTCGCACTTTAGGGGGCAATCTGTTACACTAAAATTTTATCACCATGACTATTTGCAGTCAGTATGGCTCCATCAATTGTCATACTGTCCTCCTTGGCAAGTCTTATACCTCTGCTCCTCATGTCAAACTCCAAGAAAGAGAGAAAGTCCTTAAAAATCAATATAACTCTGGTTACGCAGTTTCTCTTACCCTTACCTGTGTGTACGCACCTCAAGTTCATAATACCTATGTACTTGTACGCTCTGTCTGTAAAGGGGTGGGTGTGTACTCCTGTAAAGGTCAAAAGGCGCAATTTTTACTTCAAAAAAGTTACTTGTGGTCGAATCTAGAGCATTCTAGAAGATGGTTTGACGCAGATTGAGCGCCTCCAGATGGTTCATGCATCCCAAAGAAAGAGGAACTTATCCCATCAAGAGGGGAGCTATCCCATTGAAAGAGGGGCTTATCCCATTGATGGTGGATCTGATTAACTTCCTCCAAAGCATTATAAATACAGGCATTGGGCCAGAGGGAGGGGAGGTTGAAAGCTGAACATTCCTAAGGCTAGATTCTGCTGAAATTAGGACTCCCTTATAGAGCTTGAGAGGAGAGATTCCAATCCTTTCTTAGCTTCATTTGGAAGTGGGTGAGCTGATCAAAGTAAAGGAGAACTCTTGCTGGACGCTGGGAGGGACCTGCACAACACAAAGGCACTGGTTGTAATGGTTTCTTTTGTTTCCAATTAATGCAATTAAGTTCATTTTTCTCAACAAGTTGTTATATATAATTTGTTTCATAAACTCCTTGGTATTTATGATGAATATTTTTTATTATATGAGTTATTCAGGTGCTATGTAATCGTTTGCTTGTTAGTGAATGCAGGCTTCAAGGAGAAGGAGGAGCTCATCTGGATTGAAGAGGCTTGGCTGCTACAAACAACGTTGGACTAAAGGTAAGACTTGAACACCTGGTTGCTTGTATTTTAAATGCATATTTAGGGAAAGATAGTGCTTAATTGTCTTGTTTGTCACTAGAAAGCCTTAGCTTCTAGGGAGGTCAGTTTTGTCCGCAAAATTGACTCTTTCTGCATGACACAAGTGACCAAGGGTCTCCCTCTTCTGTTGCTTCTGAGATATCGGTTGTTAGTGATACTCTCCCTGTTATTCCGAGTATACAACCAATTAACTCTTGCACTCTAGAAGACGAGTCTTACGATATTCACTGGAACCCCGTTTGGGAGCCTTCCGAAGAAGATATTCCCGGTACTCCTCCTAGTGTTTTGGTCCCAATGTCTTCTTCTGACATGGATGACACATCCCCCATCACAAGTGAAGAATCTGTTGTGACGAGAATTGAAATTCCTATCCCAACGGAAACTTCATCCTTCCGTGTCACCCCTCTCGGTCACACTACCTTTAGGCTATAAGGCTTTGAGGGATGTTATGGGTTCTAGGACTTCCCTTACAAGTTCTATGTGGTCTCACACCGTCACTCTGACTTCGGAGTCTTTTATCCCTCAAATTCACAATGTGTCTGTCACCTCAGTTCTGATTATTCCAATTGTCTGTGTGGCTTCTTCAGCCCCTGTTGTTGGTGGCATCATTGCATCCTCAGTTGTGACCACTATTGCTGGACCTTCGTCCAAATCAGCAAATAGTGGCCCATTAGCATCTACATCCAAAGTTGTTGATCCTACACTAAATGCCCCACCTTATGGTTCCATTCCAGTAGAGGGGAATATGATCAATATTTACAAGCTCTTCAAAATCCAGATCCTCAAAATCCATTTCATTATTACGATTCTAGAGGGGCTCATATCTATTACCCCAGACCCACGCCATCTCAACCCATTGTTGAGGTCTCATTTCCGTTATTCGTTGCTTTGGGCACCACCACTTATCATGGAGGTCAAGTGCCACCTGCGAGTTTTCAAGGACCACCTTATCAAGGTCAGTCATCTTACATGCAGCCCTCCCATGGATAGCAGTATTATGGACAACCTTATCCAGGGCAACCTGGAGGCCCACAAGGACAACCCTTCCAGGGACAACTTTCGACCTCTGGTGGTTCATCTTTTACTTATTTCGGGAAACCTTTTGGTAGTCGGGGACAACCTTACATACAACAAGGCCAACCTGGTCTCCAGCAAGGCTTCCCTTCTGGGCAAGTTGGTCAGCCGTACATTCAGCAAGGCCAACCCACTGTCTAGTCTAGTCAACCATCTAGACAAATTGGTCAACCTCAAATCCAATCAGGCCAACCAACTGTCCAGTCTACTCAGCCATCTGGTCAATCAGGATAGCCCTCAGTTGTGCAAGGACAACCCAATACCCAACAAGCTCAACCTTCTGGGCAAATGGGTTAATCTCAATCTCAACTAGGTCAACCTTCTGGCTACATCGCTCAGCCTCAGTTCTCTCAAGGACATCCATCTGGGCCTGCTCAACCGGGCACTCAAATGATTGTTGCTTCTCAAGATCCACCCAATTTTTAGCCCCAGTCTCGGCTCTAGGCCCAATCTGGTCTTCAGATGCAGGTTGGATCCCAATCTCAACCTACTTATCAAACGCAGCCTGGCTCCCAGGCTCAGTTTGGAGCCCAACCGCCTTATGGTTTCCAGCAATCCCAGGGGCAAACCCAATTTTCCCCGTACCAAAATTATCAACAACTGCAGGTGAGTCCTTATCAGAATTACCAGCAACCGTATGTTTCTCCTGCAAGCCAAGTTGGTAATCAATGGAATGCTAGGGGGCAGATCTAGGGTCAGCCATCCAGTTATAGTTATAACCCCTATGGACAAAATCCCTACGGATGGAACCCTTCTGGGCCGAATCTATTCGGACAGAATCAATGGGGGAAACAAGCTGTTGGCTGGAACTCTGCTGCTACCTCTTACCTACGGCCTCAGATTTCCTTTAACCCTCAATTACCCTTTTTAGCAACATTGGAGTTACCGGATGTGTCCAAACTGACAAATGATCCTATTCTTCATAATCCGTATTGGCCATCGATTCCAACTAAGATTCCCGGTGATTGTCCCAAGTTTGACGGTAAAGCTGGAGAAGATCCCCAAGCCCACATCATGACTTATCATCTATGGTGTTTGTCAAATTCGTGGCTTGATGATTCAATCCAGCTCCACCTTTTTCAATGGACCCTCACTAGCTCTGCTGCTAAACGGTATATTGAGTTGGCTCGCGGATCTTTTTAGGACTTTAACTCGCTGGCTATGGCATTTTTAACTCATTTTCAGTTGACGATTCGATATGAAATGGGCACACATCTCCTAACATCCTTTAAACAAACAAAGGCTACACATATCTCTGATCATATCCATGAATAGAGACGGTGTCATCGTTTGATTAAGTTTTGGATTCCCAATCAGCTTCTGACCGACTGGTTCACGACCTCATTTGTCGATCTGATAGCGTGGAACATTGCTATGGGGGCATGTGTAACTGAAGAGCAGGCTATTGCGTGTGCTGAATACCTTGACTTGGTTTACTCCCAGTCCGGTACATTATATGATTATTTTCCTGATGCCCCAAGGCCCGGAACTCCCAAGCCCCGCCAACACCATCTGTTGACGGTGTCATTGGTTATGTTAATCCGCCCTCTAAGAAATATTCCGCAAACCCTGGGAAGCAAAAGTCGAATGCTCTGAATGAAAATACTTCTTAGGCTCTATCCAATTCTGGTAATACTTCCGAGGTTAATGCCGTCCAGTCCACCATGACGGACAAAGCCTCGAAAGGAAAGAAGAAGGGAAAAGGAAAGAATAAAGTTGATCAAACGAAGCAGGATTCCCCTAAAGCTCCACCTGAGGAAGGTACCAAACGCAAGCCTAAGTATCCTTGCCTTATCTGTGATGAGGATCACTATACCAAAGACTAACCAAGGTGGTCTAAAGTTAGTTGTTTGTTGAAAGGTACCTCCAGAACTCCTACCATGCTCAGAGAACCCTTTCCCTCTCAACAAATGCAAATGGTGGCTGATCCATCCCAATCCTCTTCTCCCTTTGGTTCTCAGGTATTTATGGCTGTCACAATTCCCATCCACATTAGTACTCGAGCAAAAGAGTATCTGTCACCTGCTGGGAAAGAGCCTGGGGTCCCCTCTAGCGCTCCTCCATCCAGTTCTAGTCCCCTCCATATTGAGAGACCTAGAACTGAGATGCCCATCCGATGCTCTCCTAAAGGTGTACTCCCAAAGTCTTCTTACAACCCTAATGCTCGTGCTGCTCAGCACTATAGCATCGTTTAGGACTTAGCCCAGGCTCCGTTAGCTATGTCCGCTTTAGAAGTTCTCCAGAGCTGCCCCTCTCAAAGGAAGTCCTTGCTATCAACGATCGGTGGCATCGACCCGGCCGACTCGGATCTCATCACTTTTGACCTAGACAGTCATATACCAAGACTGCCTCACCAAATTGCCTTCCTTATCCAAGTCATCATCAATTCTAAAATGATCCATCGTACTGTCATTGATGAAGGCGCTTCTACTTGCATAATGTTTTTTCTTGTTGGAAGGCTATTGGTTCTCTGACTCTGAGCCAGTCTCCTACGATCTTGGAAGCCTTTGATGGGAGAGAGTCTCACCCTTATGGTATACTCCAACGTTTTCCTATTACTTTGGAAGGGAAGATGGTCGAAGTGGAGGTTGAATTCATTGATGCCAATCTAACTTACAATCTCCTTTTGGGACGAAGCTGGACATATGCCATGTGGGCCGTGGCTTCATCTCTATTTCGTGTCATTCATTTCGCTCATCAAGGGAAGATCGTCACAGTAGACCAGCTGTCTTTCTTCACCTCCTCCTCTTCTGATGGCAACGTGCCTTTTGTGGAGCATACTTTCGTTCCATGTGAGAGTGTGGAAGCTAGACTCTTTAAAGATCCTGCCCTTGTGGGTGTTTTTCGCTCCTGCCTCCCAATGTCGCTCCTATTAATATGATTTCTATTCGCTCTAATCTATGGGTTATTCCCCCCACTGATCAGATAGAATCCTGGGGCGATGAGATGTCGTTGAGTCCTATCGAGCTCAACTACGTCGAAATTATTTCTGCATCAGCTCCACCCTCTGAATCTACTCCTTTGAGCAGAGCTATCGACTCGTATGCTTATTCCCCTTGGCTTGGAGATGGTGCTTCTTCAGACCCTTTAAAGGAAATTTTTCCTTCTGATGAAGCCATTATTGAGACCATGTCTTTCGAGGAACTCCCTTGGTCTGATCATCACCATCGTTCCTTGTTTCTCCCTCCCCACCGGGAAATGCTTACCTGTCTCGAGCAGTTTGCTCCTTGTCTCCCCTCCGAACCCCTTCAGACACCCATTCAAGTTCATCAAGTGTCTTCTGAAGGGAACATGGGAAACATCACGCAAACTCAGCCAATCAACATCTCTGTTAAACCAAGGATTGTCGAGCATATCCATGTCGGAGTAACTTGTACTCTGGAGGAGATTCAGCTCTATACTGATCTTTTTCACGAATTTCGTGATGTTTTTGATTGGTCTTATGAAGAGATGCCCAGCATCGATCCTCGCATCGTGGTGCATGAGATACCTACATATCCGGGTGCTAAGCCTGTTCGGCAACATTTGCGCCCCATGCACCCCCGAAAGGCTGCAGCTATTAAAGAGGAAGTTGAAAAGCTTCTTAAGGCTGCCACTCACAGATTGGGTCTCTAATATTGTCCCTATGACTAAAAAACAGGGCACTATCCGAGTATACGTTGATTATCGTGATATTAATTGGGCCTGTCCCAAAGATAACTACCCTACACCCTTCATTGACCAGCTCATTGATGAGTGTGCTGGGAGTGAAATGTATTCATTCATGGATGGCTTTTCTGGTTATAACAAGATTAATATTTCACTTGTAGATCAACGTAAGACCACCTTTATCTGTCTGTGGGGAAATTTCGCTTACAAAAAGCTCCCTTTCGGTTTAAAAAATGCCGGTGCCACCTTCCAACACGCAATGTCTTATGCATTCCATGATATTCGACACATTGTGCAGCCTTACCTGGATGATCTGCCAGCTCATTTAGCGAAGCGCCAAGACCATCCAGCTCACCTTCACGAAATCTTTCTCCGTTGTCGACACTACTGCATCCGGCTTAATCCACATAAGCTTGTCTTCTACGTTGAGTCAAGCAAAATTCTCAGGTTCATCGTCTCTTGAGAAGGTATCTGTTTGGATCCCCTTAAAGTTGAAGCCATCTTGAATCTCCCTCCCCCTTCTTCTTTGCAGCAATTGCAAAGTTTGCAGGGTAAAGCGAATTTTCTACGACGATTCATTCCGAGCTATGCCAAAGTGGCCAAAGGCTATACGTGGCTATTGAAGCAGGATACCCCTTTTCTTTGGGATGCCGCTGCACAAGAGTCCTTCAAGCACCTCAAGGTTCTCCTTGTTTCTACTTTGTTGTTGCGTCCTCCTGATTATCATCGTGACTACACTCTATATTTGGCCACTACCGATACCACTATTGGCATGGTTCTAGTTCAAGATGATGATGATGGCTCTGAGCATGTTGTTTACTATCTCAGTCGCAATTCACTAGATATGGAAACTCGATATGCCTATGTCGAGAAGTTGGCATTGGCCGCTATTTGTGCCATCCAACGCTTCTGCCATTATATCTTATTGCACACAACGACGGTGGTTTCTTATTGCATCCCGATGACGTACATCCTGTCATGTCAGTTACTGGGGGGGAAGTACTTGAAGTGGATTGTTATCCTACAAGAGTTCAACTTTGAGTTCACCACTGCTAAGTCTAAGAAATCCCTCATCTTTGCTGAGTTTCTTTGCTCTTTGCCATCTCTTACCGCTCCCTCTCGGTTAGAGGACCATATTCCGGACGAAACTCTGTTCTTAATTAACACCCTCGATCCCTGGTATGGGGATATCATTGTCTATCTTCAGATGTCCTCTTTTCATCTTGATGTGTCTAAGGATGCTCAGCAATGGATTCACAATCAGTCTCAGCCCTATCGTATTATTGGGGACACCTTGTACTGTCTCGGTGCCGACTCTGTTCTTCGTCGATGCTTAACATTCGAGGAAGCCGAATGAGTTTTAAAGGACTGCCATTTTGGTGCCTGTGGTGGTCACATGTCTGGGTATGCTACTGCTCAAAATATCCTTAGTGCTAGTTACTTTTGGCCCTCCATCTTCAAGGATTGCATTCTCGCCGTCCGCTCTTGTCATGAGGGCCAAATCTACCAATGGAAGATGCGCGCGCCTCCCGCTCCATTGCACCCTGTCATTACTGTCAGCCCTTTTGCCAAATGGGGCATTGATTATATGACCTATAACCCTTGCTCGGTCAAGGGGCATGGGTATATCATCATTGTCATTGATTATTTCACAAAATGGGCCAAGGCGATGCCTACACTATCTGAAGACGGTCACACACCAGCGCAATTCTTATTTAATCATGTTATCTCATGTTATAGACATTTTTGTGCCTTACAACTCTAAGCATGAGATGTCCATAAACCAAGGGATCCTAAGTCCCTAAAAGTGTTGTTCCTACCCCTAGAGGAACAAGGTCAACCAATTACAGCTTCTCCCAGAAGTTCTCCACCAGAAACTGCTCAGAATCAGTCAAATCAGGATCATTTCAGCTGCTCCACTAGCTAGCTGCGTTGCATAGCACCTAAGTACACTAGCTAGGTGCGTTGCAACGCACCTAAATGCACTACCAGGGTGTGCTGAGCGGGAAATGACAAATGGCAGTGTCATTCCGCGAGGTGGACAGACAATGGAAGCTTCCAGAATCTTCCCCAATGACACTTGCCTCACTGAGTTCGACCAAGGATGAGTAAGAGGCTCTCAGTCTCCAAGTGGAAGCAAGAACTGACAGAGAGAAGCCACTAGTCAAATCATAAGCTGACTCATCCTCTTTGCATACATCTATATATGGATCCCTCATCCCAGAGATCCGGAGGCTGGAATTTTGTACATTGCAGAGAATTGCTGTTGGTTTTGAAATAGGGATCAGTGCATTGGGTGATTTATGCTTTGTTGGAGGTGAAGAGGGGATTCCTTTGCTGGGGGGTTGATGCTGGATCAGGAATCATCAATTGTAACTCCTCCTGGACCTTCTTGTTATATCAATAAAACTATTTGAGTTTCTCCTACATGCTTGTGTACCAATGATGTTTTGTTATATTTGCATGTTTATCTTAAATCTGATCCTAAGCTATTTATGAATGTAAATCCATGTCTTTGTGTAGTTTTCCTCTTCTGTGATCTTGCAGGAACTTGGTGAAGCTAGGCAAGTGAGGGAGCAGGTAGCTGGAAGCTGTCAAAGAGAAGAGAGATTGGATCAAAGGACTAGCGCAAGACACAGGTTGGTTCATCCTATTCCTCTTCGTTTATAGTTCATAAATAAGAATACGAAAGTAGTTTTCCTTGTTTGTTTCTAAGGTACTGTCACACCTTAGTGGGATAGGGGCGTTCTGAGTAGACACTTTTCCCGTTAACAAAATGGCGACTCCGCTAGGGATCGTGTCTAGTTAGTTTGTTTGTGTTTCTCTTGTTGTTTGTTTCATAAACACAGAAGTAACAATCGAACTGCATTTGTCATTATCAAATGCAAAGTAGACACCTGCTACTTCAATCCATTCACTGGATTTGTTTTTGATTTGAACAGCTAATTCACAAATGATCTGATTACCCTTTGTGATAGCTCTTAGACCTCCTTTAAATTTAAATCCACCCTCTGATTGTGCATTACTGATTGCTTGTACTCGGCCAAAATCCATAGATTAAACTGCAAACCGTGACCCAGAACCCGGAAGGAATTCTCGTTTCTGCCCCAGTGCAAGCTCTGTGAAGAGATTCTGCCTTTCAATGCAGTTCCCGAGAGGGCTACCTGCGCTGCAATCCAGTTTCTCTGTGTAACAGGTGCGCTGATCAGCCTAGTCCTGTGCAGCTGAGGTTCTTTGCTTCATTTTTTCAGTTTTGTCTCTGTTTTTGCAGCCTGTGATCAGTGTGTGTCTGTTTAAAAACCCCTTTTCTTTGCCTTAATTCTGCCTCCTTTGTACAAAAATACTGTAGATGTTCTTTGTGTGTTTGTTACATCATTTACAGTTTTCCATTGAAAAAGTATAATAGTCATACTGTCGTCCTTGGATTTAGATCTATCATAAATGTCAATTTTGATCTTAGGAGAAAGTTTATTTGCTGTTGACAGTCGATTATGCTTTTACTTTTGCCTTTGGTTTGAATTTGTCACTTTCTAGTGTCGAAACGAGTGTTTATTTCAAAATCATAAAGTGTCGTAATATTCTCTACCTTTTGATTTCGAAAAGAAGCTTGTTTGTGTTTGTCGCTTGAAAGCAAATTCAGATTTGTACATTAACTTTCTTTTTAGGCATCAACATTAAGAAAGTGAAAACAAATACATGCATATGTGCATTTGCATATTGATAGTCTGTTTGGCTTGATTTAGGAAAAGAGCATCTACAGTGTGCTCTTTTCTCTTTGAGAAAAGATTGTGTCTTTCTTTTCCCCTTTTAGCTAGGATTTTCATTGCTGAAAAGAGATAAAAGCTTGCTTATCATCTTTAGATTGCATTTTAGGAATTACATCTACATCTCGTGGTGATCCCAAAAGGCAAACTTCTAAGAAAGATCAACTTAAAATAAATTGAATGAATCTAACAACGCTTTGGAACTTAACGCACAACATTTAGAGGTCTAGGCTAGAGACATATTCCGGCGTCGTAAAGCCTGGTAACTATTGTCCTCACTGATGGTTGGGTGATTCCTCCACTTTGAGACGATAAGTGCCAGTACGGACTTGTGCTCCCACGTACCGTTGAGTATATATTGGGAGACCCCTATAGGCTTAAAACCTTTTATCCATAGGAAGCCGTGTCGGCCGCCCTACTGATCGCAATGCACCGAACACAGCATTCGGAAAGATTGACTGTCGTACCGTAAAAAGTATTCTGCAGTTTTGCGATTGGTTTGGTACTCCCTCTACCTAGATCTCCAGAGCAGTCCCTTTCATTCCTTTTCAGAATCCTTAACGGAAAAGGTCCATCTGAGCACTTGTCACTTCAGACTCATTAAAAATCGAAGGAGACTAGAGTCATCTTTTGTTTTTTCTCGACTCTTAAAAACTAAAAAAACAAGTTGTGTCCAATCGTCTTAAAATTTATTTTAAACGGAATATTCATACCCTTTTCCTACGTTGATCTTAGGTTGAGAAAATGGTGTCTACCAACCAAGGAATTCCCCTTGGTGGAAATCCTAGTCCCTTCTCCTCTTGGGGAGATGTTGGTGCACCCCATATGGCCACATTGTCACTTCCAGGACTGACAATTGGTTTGCCAGTCTGGCTCTTCTCAACCAATTTCGTTCAGAACACCACTATTCCTGAACAATCGAATCAGTAATTAGACGAGTCTAGAGTTGCCCACCAACCGTCTACTTCCTCTAATTCTTCCTCTCCTCCTTCCTCTTCGCTTGATAGGGCTGGCAAAGCCAAAAGCCAAGTTCCTAAGGAGAAGAAGGAGAAGAAGAAGAAAGAGAAGAAGAAGAAGGAGCCAAAGGCGAATGGGGGAAAATGAGTGTCGTCTAACGAAAATCCACACACTGCACCGACCAGGCCTAAATCGCCATGTGTCATTTGCAAAGGAGACCACTTTCACAGAGATTGTCCTTGCATCCCTCGGATACTAAGGGACTGGTCTCCTCGTTTGCAAAATCTGGTGTCATCAACCCCTGGTGATCATGTTGAAAGCACACCGTCAACTAGAGAAAGTGAAGCCCCAAGACAAAAAGGGAAAGCTAGATTTCCCTGTAAACTGTGCGAAGGCAATCATGCCGTCCACCGTTGTCCCTTCTTAGACGAAGCGAAAAGAGTTTTGGATGATCGTCCCGTTTCACCGTTACGACTTCCTCCTGGATATAAAAAACTCTTGCCGAGTCCGTCGCTAGTTGAGAATCCAGCTGGCCCGCTCAAGTGGTCGGCTGAAGCGCCTATCATCGAAGACAAACTATCTGAATCCATACCAGATGAAAGTCAAAAGGTCGAGGCAGTAGTTGACCCGGTCTTGCCTTCAGAGGTTTTATCTTCGGATGATACAGTCACTGAAGAGAACAAGGATGACACCGTCCAAATTCTCTTCATCAACACAGACTCCGACGATCATGGGGGAAATCTACCCATTCCCTTACCGCAGGAGGGAAGTTCGTCTGAGCCATATTCGGCCGTCTACTCGGTCCCACCTCCAAGCAACCTAGTTGTCTCCTTCGACTGGAATCAACTAGGCAGACCCCGTTTACCAGCAAGCATACCATTCCGAATTATCGTTCAAATATCTAGAATGGTCATGGTTGGTACCATCATAGATGAGGGGGCTTATGTGAGTATCCTTTCCTCTACTGCTTGGAAAGCGCTTGGTTGGCCATCACTTTTGCCTGAGATGAGAAATCTAACAGGCTTTTATAAAGGAACCAGTCGACCTTTAGGGATCCTTCCCGATGTGCCCATAACATTGAGAAGGAAGACAGTTCAAATGAACGTAATGGTAGTTCAAGGACCTTTGGATTATAATCTACTCCTTGGACGAGACTATATTTATTGCATGGGAGCCATCGTCTCCTCACTCTTTAGAGTAATGTGTTTTCCGCACGAAGGAAGAGTGGTCAAGCTCATGGACCAGCTTTCATTTCCCGGATCACACATAGCAAATAGTAATATACCATCCCTAAACGGTCTCTTCACGCAAGAAATGTCTCAATCCCCAGTCCGTCCTCCAGATGAGCGCGAGTAATTCGGAGGGATATGACTGAAACCCAGGGGGTATGCATCCTGGTCTGCTTCGGCAGGAAAACTTCGGGTATAGAGTAGGTTTCCGTGGGAGAATATGACTAGTCTGTACCCCGTCCATGATTGGAAGAGGGGTTATTCTAGAATAAGATTCTTTTTTCAAAGTTATGTGAGTTGGCGGGCATCGTCGCTCACCTTTGTTTATCTCGGTAGACATCGCCAACGAAGTGTTTTTTTTACGCCCTAAATAAGACAATCTTTGGGTAACCTGTAAGAGGTAGTACCCTTCCTAATAAAACGAGTGTTTTGTCAACTCGAATAAAGGGTGACCCTTCCTGATAAAACGAATGTTTTGTCAGCTCGAATAGAGGGAGACCTCAAAACTCTGTTTTATACCTGGGGGCATGCAAACCTTTTGGAGTGCAAGCGAGGGGCGGCTATTTATTTTTTAAATTTTTAGGACCTCTAACCCTTTAAAATCGTAGGATTAGTCATCACCTAACTTGCATAAAGAAAGGATGAGGGGCAAAAATCTAAAAATTGCCAATTTTATATGAGACATTCTTATCATATGACTGGATTAATCGAGCAGTTTTAGCGCATAGTTCAAGCTCGTTAAAAAATAAATATAAGACATGAGCAAGTGTTTCCACCCGCGTTTAAGCTCATTAAAAAATGAACTATTCCCCAGTAAATAACCACCGTGAATGAAGCATTTCAGCCATTAAAGCCTTGGTCGTGTTTGCACCGTCACCTCCACTTTTCCATTGGCCGATCATTCACCTCCATTTGATTGTTTACCCATTTTGAGGAACAGCTGCGAAGAGTGATTTCACTAGCCATCCTTGTGACACTGCCGTGATTGGAAAATTCCAAACCTTACCTAGAATCAGCTGCTACCCATTTTATCACTCGTTCCTCAAAAGACGAGTCTTTTTTAATCTCTTTTCAACTGACTCATAAAATATGAAAAGATTGCCGAGTTTTGGCCTTCCAGCTCGTTAAAGCGACCAGAAGTGCTATCCCTCCTCTATATTTTAATCTTTTTGGACCTGAGGGATTATTGCACAAAAAGATCGAGCGCTTGTTTTGTTCGGCTTGTTAAAACTATCGAAAATTCATCCCTTCTGTATTGTTTTATACTTTTTCGGACTTAAGGGATTAGATGACGAAAAAGGAATTTCGGAGTTACCTTTACGTACCTTTTCAGACTCTCTAAAAATGAAAAGGACCGAGTTATCTTTGTCGTTAAAATCGTTAAAAGATTAATAGCGACAAACTTGTCTTTAGACGAGAACGAGTTTCACTATCGCTAGGCTCGTTAAAACATAGCGATGGGTTTGCCCGAAGGGAAAATTATAGAACAAGCATATGTTATCCTCCTCAAGCTTGACAAAAATAAAGAGGTACTGGTCAACAATGACTGGGGAAAAATTGGGAAGAAACTCAAAGAATCTTTATTGGTAGCAAGTCGCTCTTGAACATGACACTTCCACTCCGTGCCTAAGTCGGGTTGGGTTGTTTCATTCACCGGTCACATCGCCATGGTCACACCATACCATCCACATTTGGGGTAAATGCTACCAATCCATCACATAAGTGTCGCCGACATGTTCAAGAGAAGTCATCCAAAGAATTCATCCGTGTCCCATCCACTACCATACATTATACTTCATTCTTTCATGACCGCCATCCTGAACCATATGTCATCAGATCGTTTTCACCTCCATCAAAATCATTTGCTCCGTTCCGTGTCATTGATGTGGGATTCATCAAGGCCCTCCTTTGATGGATCACTTCTTGTTGACATCAGCTCATTATCCAAGAAGTTGATCTAGGAACACCCCATTCAGTACTTTGAAGCTTGCATGCCTCAATGGAAAGTTTCTCACTTCCGGCGACAGGTATACATCAATGACCTTCGACCGAAAGATTTTGCGTGGTGTTCGACGCCAAGTCCTTTATTCACACCACATGAATTGTACTGCAGTACCTTGAGGGTCATCATCATTATCGGTGATTCCTCTCGCGCTTGTTAACAGTTTACATCATCGACTGGTAATCAAGCGATGTCTTTCCATGTTCGACTTCAAAACATTTTTCACATGGATCTACTTGTACTTCGAGTGAAGATCGGACGAGATTGAAGACCCCGGATCTAGTTTCATCCATCCGGGCTGCGATATATATTCAGGAAAAATAAAGACATTGACATGTACAACATTGCAGCACAGATAATCATCCTACCAAAAGGATGATGACTTCATCAGAATCATCAGTCTACCATTAGACGATTGTCTGTCCTGTGTACATAAAAATGAGTTTATAAAGCTGAGCATGGGAATGCCTGCCTCAGCTAGATCATGAAAATAGTATGAAGATAATGTATTGTATTGTATCTTATTACAGGTCTCCTCCCGCATTGAAAGAACTTTGGATCCTCCTAATAAATCATTTCACCCGATAAATGGCCTCATACTTTAGGGGGAAACTGTTATAGACATTTTTGTGCCTTACAGATCTAAGCATGAAATTTCCATAAACCAAGGGATCCTAAGTCCCTAAAAGTGTTGTTCCTACCCCTAGAGGAACAAGGTCAACCAATTACAACTTCTCCCAGAAGTTCTCCACCAGAAGCTGCTCAGAATTAGTCAAATCAGGATCATTTCAGCTGCTCCACTAGCTAGCTGCGTTGCATAGCACCTAAGTACACTAGCTAGGTGCGTTGCAACGCACCTAAATGCACTACCAGAGTGCGCTGAGCAGGAAATGACAAATGGCAGTGTCATTCTGCGAGGTGGACAGACAATGGAAGCTTCCAGAATCTTCCCCAATGACACTTGCCTCACTGAGTTCGACCAAGGATGAGTAAGAGGCTCTCAGTCTCCAAGTGGAAGCAAGAACTGACAGAGAGAAGCCACTAGTCAAATCATAAGCTGACTCATCCTCTTTGCATACATCTATATATGGATCCCTCATCCCAGAGATCCGGAGGCTGGAATTTTGTACATTGCAGAGAATTGCTGTTGGTTTTGAAATAGGGATCAGTGCATTGGGTGATTTATGCTTTGTTGGAGGTGAAGAGGGGATTCCTTTGCTGGGGGGTTCATGCTAGATCAGGAATCATCGGTTGTAACTCCTCCTGGACCTTCTTGTTATATCAATAAAACTATTTGAGTTTCTCCTACATGCTTGTGTACCAATGATGTTTTGTTATATTTGCATGTTTAGCTTAAATCTGATCCTAAGCTATTTATGAATGTAAATCCATGTCTTTGTGTAGTTTTCCTCTTCTGTGATCTTGCAGGAACTTGGTGAAGCTGGGCAAGTGAGGGAGCAGGTAGCTGGAAGCTGTCAAAGAGAAGAGAGATTGGATCAAAGGACTAGCGTAAGACACAGGTTGGTTCATCCTATTCCTCTTCGTTTATAGTTCATAAAGAAGAATACGAAAGTAGTTTTCCTTGTTTGTTTCTAAGGTACTGTCACACCTTAGTGGGATAGGGGCGTTCTGAGTAGACACTTTTCCCATTAACATCTCACGGTTCGGAATCCCTCAGGCTATCGTCACTGAACATGGCAAGCATTTTCGTAATCATATGATGACTGAGTTAACAACCCAGCTAGGCTTCCGACATGATAGCTCTACACCATACTATCCTCATGCCAATGGCCAAGTACAAGTCGTCAACAAGGTTCTAGTTACAATGCTTCAACACACCATTGGCATGCACAAGTCCAACTGGCACTTGATGTTGTTCTCTGCCTTATGGGCCTACCGAACCTCTATGAAGGATGCCAGCGGGTTCACCTCGTTCCAATTGGTTTATGGGGTGGAGGCTACCCTCCGATTGAATGTGAGATCCCTTCTTTGAAATTAGCCATCGAATTGCTCCCCAACACTACTCCGCTAGAAGAATGCCTTCTCTATCTAGAGCAGCTAGACGAGACTCGTCGACTAGCCTCTCTAGCTATTGAAGCACAAAAGAAGAGAGTGAAAGCTCAATTCAATCATATTGTCCATCCTCATTCTTTCATTGAAGGAGATTTAGTCCTGCTCTATGATCAAGCAAATGATAAGTTGGGGGTAGGCAAATTCGAGCCCATGTGGCACGGGCCTTATATTGTAAAGCGAGTTTTGCAAAGAGGGGCCTATGAGCTGATTTATTATGAAGGGAACCTTCTGGATAAGCCCCGAAATGGGATTTACCTAAAAAAATATTATGCATGAACTTCATGCACTCTGATTTGTACATACGTGTGTTTTCAGCAGGTGTGTTGTGTATGTGTTTTCATGTTTGGCTTGGTGTGTAGGCATAATTGCCACTTATTGTGTCTTTTGCTTCTTGTGCAGATGTCTGGTGCACCTTACGTTGGTTTCATTGATGGTGCCTACCACAGTACCCGCAACCTTTCTTCTGCAGCATGGGTGATCTACGATCCTCACGGTGAGTTAGTAGACCTTTAAGGTGTTTGTCTAGGTTGTACTACAAACAATGTCGCTGAATATAGTGTTGTTATTGAGTTACTGACCGAGGCTGAATATAGTGAACCTGGATTCTCAGCTTGTCGTCCACCAGCTTAATGGGCGATATTCCGTCAGAGACCATCAGATTTTAAGGTTGTATTTACGTGTTAAATTGTTATAAATGAATTTTGATTTTATCACATATCAACACATTCCACGAAGATTAAACACGTTAACTGATGCATTGGCAAACCATGAATTAGACAGACATTTGTGTAAGATGTAATCAAAATAGCACATAAGAAGCATGCAAAACACAATAATGAGCCATAGGAATATGTGTATGTATATATATATATATATATCTCGTGTGGCACACCGAGGCGCTCAAAAAATTAGTGTACATGTCCAAATAGAGTCTGTGTTCTCCATACATCCGAGACACATGTCTCTCAAAAATCAACAGGAAATAAAACCTAGGTGTCTACTACAGTGGGTTATGCTCCCTAAAGCATACCACTGCTTGTGCCACTCACCTCAATAGGCGGTGCACCCTGGGTATCACTCCTACTGTGTGAATCTGGAACTCTATGGGGACCTCCTCGACCCCCATGTAATCAAGGATCCCCGCCGTCAGGCCATCAATATTTTGGTCCCACATCTGCAACTACCATAGAGTACATCATTAGTACATATACATGAAAAAATCTAAAAAAACATCATAAAAATAAAATGCAAAAATAATGTGATTAAGTGTCTTACCACCATTGTCCCACTGCTCGCCAGTGGGCAGCTGCATGTCAGGGTCTCCGCGGAAGTCCATGCCAACATATGGCCAATCCTCAATGAAGATCGTCTGGCACTCCAGCCACTCGTAGAACAGTGTCCCCCATGACACTGGTCATTCACCACCTCCTCGTGGCATAGCGTGTGCCCACCGTGTAATATTGGTCTCACGTGGTCTGGGCAAATCCAAGTCCATGTCCTGCAACTGTAGTGCTAGCACCCGCTCCAGCATGAGCAGGACTAAGATGGACCCGTATCCAAACTGTTTCGTCTCCTCGATGACAGTTGGTAAGTTGTATCTTCATATTGGCCATCACTATTTCCACCCAATTGAACATGGTCAGATTGAGACATTTGAGAGCCAACCAGAGATGGGTCTTCGATGCCTCATGTTAGTCTTAGGAGCCTGTTGCCCTTGTTACCATAAATAACATTGCATGAAGAACCACATCTTCCACCGTCGGGATTTCCACCTTCCCGCTTCTCATTTTGTGTGCCCGTGCGCACACTCATGCCATCAGCATCTCTAGAGAATCACCCCTAGGTCACTGCCCCTCTAGGATAGACCTCTCACCATGACGGGACAGCTCGGTCAGGAAATACACGTCTGTGGATTTGAACTCGATGTCTCGACCTCGGATTATGAATTTTCCATTTGTTGGATTCCAGGCGCGAACCAGTAGCTCTAGTAGATCGGGTTGGGACCGAAGGTGCGGAGTAAGGAAGAATTTTAGCAACCTGCATGCACGTAAAGCATTTCGACACCCAGCATTAGTAAAAGCTTCCACATCGTTATCATCATGCGTTCGTTCCTGCCAAAAAAATGGCATGATGTCCTACATGACGAGAAAATATGAATTAGAACTTCATTTGTAAATTTCAATCCATAATTTGCACAAAAAATAATTTTGCATCTCAATCGCGACTATTTTTAAAATAGTCGTGATGGCGCGAAGTTGACAAGTTCAATTTTCTCATGGTCATCATGGAAGTACACCACATTCTCGCAATGATCAGGAAGTGTTATGTGTAAAGCACGCTCGGTCATCGTGGACCCGAGCGGCATACCCGCGATGACCGAGCGGCGGACTCCGACTCAAAAATCCGTCTAAAACTTACATGTCTAATGCCAAAATGCATAAAAGAGATACTAAAATGAAGCGCAGGAAGAAATCTATTTACCTGGTAGAAGTTTCAGGATGAACAGTGGATGAATGAGGCTGAAATCAGCTCGCCAACTTTGCTCAGGTTGGTTCTCCAAAACGCTCCAAGGTGAAATGAACAGTGCCAATGAAAATAAATGAATTAACCCCCCTTTTTATAGTAATTTTTCAAAATTAAAAAATTATATTTTAAAAATGTGGGTTTTTTCTCATTTTTATCACATGCTTAGTTGATAATTTGGTTTTTTAACTATACTTCCACATATATTGTTCATTTTATGTCGAATGGGTTTACGTTTAACGTGTTTTGTGCAGAGCTACAGGTAGTGGAGTTATGTCATGCTTCGTGTACACTTGATCCGTAAAGTCTTCTTTAACGCTCTTTTATGACTTAAAAGATGAAAAGATAGTCGAGTTGTTCCTCTTGACTTGTTAAAAGAAATAAGAGGCGGTTGACTTTAAGCTCTTTTCCGACCATGTAAAAACAAAAAGATTGCTGGGCCTTTGTAATTTTGAGTTTGTTACTGGTTACGAAACGACGCGATTTCGATCACTTTTCTACTTTTTTGGGTCGAGGTCACTAATCACGAAAAGTACTCCTTGATCTTAATGGTCAAGCGGTTCTTTCGAGTATCGTTTTATAATTTTTCAAACTCGAGAGACACAAATCTACGAAAAGGACCCCCCTGGAGTTTTCTTTTCCGTGTCTTTTTCAAACTTTCTAAACATGAAAAAGACTCCGAGTTTTACCTATGTCGAACTCGTTAAAACCTGATGACATTGGACTCGTCACCATGATAATACTCGAGCTTCTCCTCCCTAGGGCTCGTTAAACTATTACTAGGTTAGATTCGAATGACAGTCATACTTATATTACAAGCATATGCTATCCCCTTCAAGCTTGTTTTCAAAAATAATTGGGGTACTCGCCAGCAATGGTGGGGAAAATTTGGAAATCATCATTGGCAGCTAGTCACTCTTGAACATTGACACTTTTGCCTTTTGTCGAGTTGGCACATCCATATATCGTCATTTGGCCTTCCACGGGTTTGGGTTGACATTTAGCCTCATTCCATACGATTCATGCCATCTCCATCGAGCCTTTGATCCCTTGGTACCTGAATGCTGCCACCCTCTAGAGTCGTGTCACCGACATGTTCAAGAGTATAATCTTTCTACAGTTTACATCCTTGCCTCTTCCTCTGATACTCTATTTCGCCATCTACCACTTGTTCCTTTTCTCATGTCATTGAGGGGGAATCATTATGGCCCTCCTTCGATGGTTTGTCTCCTGTTGACATCAGCTCATTATCCAGGAGATTGATCTAGAGATCCCCTTTGGTACCTTAGAGCTTGCATGCCTTAATGGCAAGTTCTTCGCACCTAACGGTCGAATTTCATCATTGGTCATTGATTGGGTGATTCCACGAGTGTTCGACTTCAGCTCCCTCTTCACACTTCATGGATTGTGCTAGATAGTACCTTGAGAACCATTGGCATTATTGGTGGTTTCTCTCGCGCTTGTTAACGGTTTCCCTCATTGACCGGTAATCAAGTGACTTTTTATCATGCCCGACGTTAGCACATCTATTCGCATGCTAGAATTTGAACTATGATGAGTTGGGTTCAAGACCCCAAACTCATATTACACATGTTCAAGCTGCGTGGATTGGTTCATGATTAAATGATTCATTGACGAATGGCTGCGACCATACCTAAGTCTTCATGGATGGCTGCGACCGTACCTCTATCATTATCATGGTCTTATTAGCTGGATGGCTACATCCATACCACAGACCTAGCTTGTATGTCTTTTGGATGGCTGCGCCCATGCCTAGAATACATGTATTTCATCGTCAGAGATATCAGTTGTACTTGCATGCAGGTTCTCCTAGATGATGCTCCAGCTCAGTCAGTTTCGTAAAGCATTTCACCCCTCCCACTCTCTCAGGCTTCATACTTTAGGGGGCATCTATTACACAGTAATTTGTCACTGCCTTCACTCTAGTCCTTCTACTGTGTCATGTGTCCAAGTCAAACATGCTCATATTGAACAAATGCTCTCTTCTGCTGCCAAATCACCCACTTTTCTTAAGTTATCTACGTCATCGCGACTATGGACTTAATAAACACACTAAACGGTGTTGATAAAAAGTCCAGCCATGCTACCAGCGCAAAAGTACATCTGATTCTTGTGATGGTCCAATTTCATGCTCCAACGCGAGGTTACTTATTATATTTAGCGATGATCTGACTGGCTACATTAATTACTAGCGATGTCAATGCTAAATCTCAGTTATGCACTCGCGATGATCCAAATTGGGCGAATTTGTTCCAACAATTGGCCTACTGGATGACTCTAGACCTGGTTGTTGGCATAGTTTGTGTCACCTTTCCTCCTCTGGTATGGTTGTTCCATCATTAGTGCTACCTTCCTTTGGGATAAGCTCACTCTTCCACCTTTCATGGAGAATCCTTCTCCTATTTAAACTCTCACCATTGCTATGCACTGCTAGTTTGGATAGTTTGGATAGTTGGATAGTTGGCTAGTTGGTAAATTCTTGGATTGAGCAGTGCTGTTAGTATAGATGGTGTGAGTGTGACAAGTGTGGGATTGTTGATAGCTTGTGGAAAGTTGTGAAGTGCCCTTAACTTTTTGTAAAACTTATGAGTGAGAGAGAATCTTGTATGTTTGGAGATCCATCTTCAAAGAGTGAATGCTTGAGGAACATGCTGGCTGGATTCCTCTGAGAAGGCTTGCGATGTCAAGAATTTGGTTGTAAGCTCACTCTTATTTCATTATTAATACAATCAATGATGTTTTCCTATGTCTTGAATGTAATTTACTTGATAGCTCATGACTTCTTGACTTTGTGAGTAAATAGATCATTGTTGTTTTCTGGTTACGTGCTTTGTTGTATTTCCTTTGCATTGTTTCAAGTTGATCACTCGTTGAGGAGAAGGAAATGGAATCTGGAGCAGTGCAATAGAACTCCATTGACCATCGGTTGAGGTAGGCCTCCAACTATGACTGTTTAAGGAAAGATATTGTTGATCTATCCTTGTTTGTGACTAGACCCACTCTAGGGCTAGAGGGGTTGCCTCTGTCCATAGAGGGAACACTTTCCTGCATCACGCACACCATGTCTCATCTAAACAGGTCAGATGTAAAAGGTGTTGCTCTTCTACAAAAGTGGTAGGAAGAAGTTTTACAACTACTTTTAGTGCCAAAATCTGACACTTGATTAGAAGGATTACTTCCAGACCATAAACTAACTAAAGAGTGTAAATCCATTAGTAGTCCTCACTAAGGTTTGGTACGTCGAAAAGGCGACATAAGGAAACAAATTGCAGTCTGATTTATGTACCCTACCATATGTTGAAGCATGGTTTTTAAAACTTTATTGATAGCCTCAACCTATCCATTAGCTTGAGTATAGTAGGGGGTGGAACTTTCATGGGAAAGTCCTAGCTTAGCAGTTAGTTTAGACATCATATGACTCCAGAAATTCTTTCTATGATCTATAACTATAGCTTGTGGAACACCAAACCATGCAATAACTTGATTGAAAATAAATATGAAGTTGTTTCACCAATGTTGTTAAATGCAGGAATCACCTCAATCCATTTAGTAAAATAATCTAATGTGACAATGATATAACCATCCCCCGAACCGAGTGAGGGTTACATGTCATGAAATTGATATCCCATTTCGAAAAAGGTCTGACGGTGATAACGAGATGCAATGGAGTAGGTGGAGCATGGGTCTTACGATCATAAATTTGGCATGCATGACACTTCTGGGAAGCAAGAATACAATCTCGAAAAATGGTAGGCCAAAAGTAAAGAGCATGTAGGATCTTGTACGAGGTAGCATAACCAGATAAATGACCACCACATGCCCTTGAGTGGAATTCATTAATAAATTTCTTGACCTCCTCATGTGTGAGGCACCTTTGCAAAATGGTATCAAAACCACATCAATAAAGGTTGTCACCAATAATGATGTAATTCTTGGCTTGGTATCGAATACGTCACTACTCGGAGCAAAAGGTGTCAGACCGAAAAGTCTAGGCCTAGAGATATATTAGAATGTCTACATACCACAATCAGATGATGAAATCAGAAAAAAAGACTCGTCATGGAAAGAATCATCAGATGTCGATTCAGAATTAGCAGAAGGAAGGTCACACATACAGTCAGCGAAAACTAGGGATTTATTTGACTTGGATTTGATGAATTACAGGTCAAAATCTTGCAGGATGATGATCCATTTAGAGTATTTTCCCCCAAGAAATTGATGTGACAAAATATATGTCAGAGGATTGCAATATGAAACAACTGTAGTTTTACATAGTAAGATGTAATGGAATAACCTTTGAATGGCTTGAACGACCACCAAAGCCAAATTTTCTAAGTGGGTATACCTGACTTAGTTATCTTTAATATTCCAACTCAGATAAAATATGAGATGTTAAGTCGCTACATCATCTTCCTAGACCATTACTATTTCTAAAGTAGAAATGGAAGTAGCAAGATACAAGAAATAGCTGCGTTGGTAATCAGGGGGATATAAGACAGATGTCTGAACCAGTACACCTTTTAGGGCATCAAATGCCTTTTGAGCAATGTTGTCCTAATGGAAGGGAACCCCTTTATTAAGAATGTGATTGAATCCTTTAGTTAACTTAGTGTAATTAGGGATGAACATTTGAAGGAGGTTAGCTTTCCCTTGAAGTCGTTGAAGTTAAACGAGCGAAGAAGGTGCAAGAAAATCGATGATTTCCTATACTTTTAGAGGATTGATACGAATTCCATGTTTTGCATCAGGTGATCAACCTAATATCTAGCATGATCAGGGAGATCATCCAAATAAGGTAGCACAATTTGTTTAATGTCATGAAATGTGTAATACATTGCCCGTTGAAATGCATTCCCAACATTATTTAAACCAAATGGGAGTTTCTAGTAGGAAAATGTACCCTAGGGATAGATAAATGCACTTTTAAGTTGATATGTTGGGAAAATTTTGATTTTATTATCTCTGGAGAAACCATTAATGAACGAATAGATTTAAGCCACTTTTTCAGTGCTAGTCTCCAAACCAATGCCTAGAACTTGATGATACTTTCCAAGACAATAAATGACACCAAGGAAAATCCTCTAACAAAAAACTTGATCAAGTTCTTGACCTAACCATGACAAACATTTTGTCAAAAACTTAGTAAATATGCAACCCACAAGTGTAAATAACAGATCTAAGCATAGGGGTCTCATACTTATCTCAGATTCACCATGAAGCATTGTTTCCTTATCACTTTAACTTGCATTCCATTCATTAGGTCACAGATACATTTTGCATTCATTTACAAGTAAAAACATGATGAGATCCATACATAGATGTTGTCATAAAAAATATACGTAACCAGCATAATAGGGACCAAATTATCAATGAAATCACAACCATATACACCACATATAATCCACATAATACTCATATAAATACTAGGAGAAATAACCTTTCACTAATGATGAAAAATCCAAACTTGGGATGGGACTTCCACATTCAATTCGAGTGTAGAATGTCTGAGCCAAATATCTCTTCATCCATTCACCCCCATGCCATATTCCAAGCATGAATGTGGGATCTCATAGAACACATCAATCGAAAACCATCTAAGGATTCCAAAGGCCACCCACCTCCCATCAAATAGTGATTCCACCTAATGGTTGGACATCACTAAAACCATCATCCTATGGTCTTTATCGCAGCCTTCCAGGGATCCATAGTATTTGTTCCAACTCAACTCCCTAGGCTAGTGACTCAACCCATGACTGCTTTCGGTCTCTACAGTGTTTTTCCAACCAAGGCTCCAGGACTAGTAACTCAACCCATAATTGTTATTAGACTTCCAGAGAGATTGTTTAACCAAGGCTTCTAGGACAAGTAAGTCAACTCACCAAGGGCTTCTAGAGCGTTTGTCCAACCAAGGCTTCTAGGACTAATAATTGAACCCATGTTGTTACAGTGATTCCAGAGCATATGTCCAACCAAGGCTATGGGACTAGTACCTCAACCCAAGCCGTTACAGGGCTTCTAGAGTGTTTATCTAAACAAGGCTTCTAGGAACTAGTAACTCAACCTAAGCTAAGGAAGCATGTGAGCCAACCACTAGGAAATAAACCCACAATCTCCATGACTATCTAGAAAATGGTAAGGCTAGGAAAATCCACTATCAATCCGGGCAATCCTCCATGCCAATGATATATCATAACCAAGAAACCAAATGCATGTGCCATGCATGCCAAAGCTAGTGAGGAAAATATACATGAAACTTGGTACTTGCAAAAAACAATGTTGTACCTATTGATCCCAATGCCCTCTTGTGCTTTCCTACTCTTCCTTTTCCTTCTTGCTCCAAAAATCCAATTATGCCAGATCCTCGAAGAGTGCTCCAAGAAAATTCTATGTATCCAAGAGTATGAGAGAGAGAGAATAGAAGAGAGCTCCACCAAAACTTGTCAAAATCTTACACTGACCAATCCTGAGCCAAGAGCTTGCCATTTGATCCTTAGAAGCCTTTTTATGAATGAAGCATCTATCTGCTTCATTTTCCATTATTTTCTTTCATTTTCCTCCTCACATGCAAGCTATTACCTTTCACCTTCCTTTTCTCCTAATTTCCTTTTTTTCATAAATACATGTGCCAAAATTCCTTTTTTCCTTTCCAGAGCCTTAGCCATTTCCTTTGATAATTTCCTTTTCCATAATAAACCAAATCAACACCCACTAGGATGTTTCTCCCACCATTCAACTTGGAATATGTGTCCCATCGACCATGGGCTCATATATTTTTTACATGGAATTTTCACAAGGACCATTACAGTAAATAACTCCAACTTCTAATACAACATATTCATAAGAACAAAAATATTCATGTCTTAATATGGGAATATTTCAAATACATGACATGTGGAAAGCAGGACATGTATAAGATTAAAATGTTAGATAGCTAGAAACTCAAGGAGATAAAGGTCTTTCCTTATACAAGGTTCAGTTTCGAATCTCATTTCTGATTGACCTTGCAAGATAGATTGATCAGATTCTAAATGAGCATTTTAGTAAACAATCAACAATAGTGTCGAAAAGGCTCATACATACTCATACTCCATAAATGAAATTGAAATATGAAGAATTTGTTTTCAATGATAGAGAAAGCAATAATGTTGTACATATGATTACATAAATAAACCTTATTATAAAAATGAATCAATTACATAAAACATCAGAGAATTACAATAGTGCAAGTCCTCTGCTATCTCTAAATCGATTCTTTGTCTACACAGATGAATCTGGTCCCAATACAATAGTGCAAATGAGCCTTAACTACTTCTATACAAATAGGTTGTAAGCTCTAGTATTATTCTACCTCTTTTCTCCCAGATTTGAAGCGCCCCTAATGCAACCTAATGTTGGGTTTCTATACATGATTTAGAAATAAAAACAATTTCCCCAAATTTCTCCATAGTTGAGTTAATTTCCAAGACAATAAAATAGAAGGATTGCTTTGATTGGGGTTTGGAAAAATGTTGATGAGCACAGTGGAATGGATTGCCCAGTTTGGTTTGCGTAGATAAGGATGACCCCACTTGTCTCTTTTTTATTTCGAACCAATAGGTGAAATTAAATTCGAGGGACAAACGATTCTACAACTTTATTTTATTACAATATCCCTTTACCATCTAGAGGAATTTTGTTGATGAAAGACTGGATCTTTTTCAATATTGGCCTTAATCGGAAATATCTGTTATAACAAAAAACAAAATTAGCGATGGTTTAAAACAAGCTTTGTAAACAAACTCTAATTATGCCAAAAACCAATAGAAAAATGAATCAACTTTTTCAATTAATATGACAATGACCCCTAGAAGTGACAAGTGGAAAGATATTAGTGGTACTAGAGAAATGGATATCAAAACTTTTAATAATGGGCACAAACAAAAAATGCCGATATTAGGAGCTTGCGATATGGAGCGAACGTGATATCTTATTGAATTCCTGTTAAATAGTGTATCAGGTCTAGATATTGGAGGTGAGTGGAATATCAGAAGTCAAAAGTCAGAGGGATTTGATTATCGGAGATCAGAGATTGAAGGGAGATGATTATCGGAGATTGGCAGATTGGAATATTGTAATATCAGAGATCGAACTCTATCAATATCTGCAGATTGGAATATCGCAATCGGAGATCAGAGTTTTTTTAAAAGCTTGCTGGTCTGAAAATCTCTAATCATCGATACTCGAGAGCAGAAGTAATGATGTGCTAGGTGGGTCCTCCCGTCAACTGTATTATAATATGGTTGGAATTTGGGTTATACAAAGTTCAAACCGCTTAATAATTTCAATTTTGATATGGTTTAGACTTTGGTCATTTGTTTTATTAAAACCCTCTATAAAATGGTTCAAACTTTGTGTTGACATATGGCAACAAGAATATTCCAATTTAATTTTTCCTTGAATTAAATTGTGACTTAAAATTGAATTTAGTATTAACAGCTACTTGGAAATAATTAATTAATTAATTTTAAATTAAATAGTTAGAGAAATTCAGGTTAGAAGTCTTTCTAAAGTCATGCAAGAGTTATCCCTTAAATTAAGGAGATAAGATTGAGTTATATTTGAGTTGTAATTAGTTAACTCAGTTTACTGAGTTAAGTCCAGTTAAATTAGTTCCAAACTGTTTGAGGAACTAATAGTGAGTTAACAGACAGTTGATGCATTAATGCACTCAACTAGTGCTACTCTAGTTAACTAAAGATTCCCTCATCAGAAACTCATGCATCTCTATTCTAAGAAAGACCCAGTTGAGATTAAGGTTCAAGGGCAGTGTACTATTAGTTGCAAGTGTTTTCTCATGGAGAAAACTCATGCATGCAGTCAAGGATTCATCCTTGAGGAATGCGCAGTTTTGAAGGCTTGATTTTCCACATGGTACTAGGCTAATCATCCACAAGGAACAATGCAAGGAAATAGGAGCTTGGAGGGTAGAGAGAAATGTTGGAGAGAAGCTAAGATTGCCTGTGAGCATTTGTGAGGATTGTACTAAGAGCTGGCTAGCTGTGAGAGCTAAGGCTTTGTATAATTCCTATGTATTTCCACCATGTATGATAATACAATAGTGTGGGGTTTTTATTTGAGACTTTCCCCAAAGGATTTTCATGTGTATTGTGCCATTGATTCTTCTTCTTCTAGTTATATTGTTCAACTCGATCTTTAAGCTTCCGCAAATTGATAGTGAAAGTAGGTTATAGTATTCTGCTTTGATTTATATTGCATTATCGGGTTAACCTATCACATATTTTCTACATGGTATCAGAGCTATGAACAATATACTGAGAATCGAATTCGAAGTTTGAAGTTTGGGGTTGTAGGTGAAAATCTAACTCATATCATACTTAAAGGTTGGCCAATGGCGTTCTATGGCTTGAGACTCAAGTATTCCTTAGAAGGTAGCTCGAATTACATAGCATGGAAAGATAGAATGGAGGTTGTACTAGAAGATAATGGCTTGAAGGAATTCATTCATCAAGAAATCCCAAAGCTAGCTTCAACTAATGCACAAGAGTTGGCTGAGTGGAAGAAGTGTGTGGCGAAGGCGAGATGGATCATCCTTGAGGGAGTTCGATACCATATTGTCTCGAGTCTCCATGGGAAGGATACTCCATTTTCAATGTGGAAGACATTGAAGGACCTCTACCAGAACAGTAGCGACCAGAGGAAATTGTCGCTCAAGGATAAGCATCGAAGAATCAAGATGGAGAAGGGCGATACTATTTCCACATATCTGAACAAGCTCACCACTTGTAGATATGATCTTGGCAGTGTGGGAATAACTACTGCCGATGATGATATGGTGAGCCTTGTTCTCCTTGGCCTTCCAAAGAGTTGGAATAGCTACCAGGACTTTGTGAATGGAAGGGAGAAACTACTGGATTGGGAACGACTATGGTCAAATCTTATGCAGGAGGAGCACATGAGATGGTTCTTCATCCAAGAATGATGATGAAGAAAATCTAGCCTTAGCAGTTAAGGCAAGGAAAGGGAAGGGGAAGGCTTCTCATTTCAAATCAAATTCTTCTCATTGAGGGAAGAAAGGTTACATATCTAAAGTAAGATGCTTTAATTGTCACAAGATGGGACATTATGTGACTAATTTCCCATCCAAAAATTCCAAGAAGGGATCCTCAGAAGGATCGGAAGGTGAGGCATTAGCCTCTCAGTTCAAAATGGACTTTACCCTCATTGCATGCATGGTGTCATCGATGATCAGTTGTGTCTGGTATCTTGACAGTGGAGCCTCATTCCACACGACCGGTGATAAAAATTTATTCAGTGCCTTGGAGGAGAAAGACTTCAAGATGTGCATAGAGATGAGTGACGATAAAAGGTTTAGTGTTTCAAGAGTGGGCATGGTTTCTTTTCAGAGGGAGCATGGAGCTCCTCTCACCTTGACAGATGTGATGTATGTGCCTGGACTGAAGAAGAACTTGGTATCAATCACAATGTTGGATAACAAAGGCTACGGTGTTGTCTTCAGTAAAGGAAAGGCATTCCTAAGACACATAGCCACGGATCAGACCAAGAGGATAGGGATTTAGGTGAAGAATCTCTATAAACTAGAGGTAGATGATTGTGCAACATTGAGTAAAAAAGTAGAATTGGTGCAAAGCCAAGACATTGGCGAGTTGTGGCATAGGTGGTTGGGCCATTTGCATCATGGGGCTTTGAAGATAATTTATCAAATATCTACAAGACTTCCCAAAGGTAAACTTGAGCAAGTTGACACATGCAAAGGTTGTACCTTGGGAAAGTACACCAAGTGTTCCTTTCTCGATCGAGAAAATCGAGCAGAGGCTATCTTAGAGTGAGTTAATACTGATTTGTGTGGACCATTCTCAACAACATCCACTTGAAGCAAAGGTATGATGTGATTTTCATTGATGACTATTCTCGTAAATGCTGGATTTATTTCATGCAGAAGAAGGACCAAAACTTAACAAAGTTTTGAGAGTTCAAAGATTTGGTCGAGAAAGATTCAGGGAAGAAGATCAAGGCCTTAAGAAGCGACAATGGTGGAGAATATGTCTCTCAAGAGTTTAAGGATTTATGTGCAACATAAAGAATTAAATGAGAGTTGAGGGCACCTCATAACCCACAGTAGAATGGGATGGCCAAGAGAAGAACAAAACTATCGTAGGGCCAGCATGAGCAATGCTGCATGACCAAGGCCTACCACTTCACTTGTGGGCTGAGGCATGCAACACAACAGTCTATTTTCAGAATAGAAGCCCGCATCGCATACCTGGGATGAAGACACCAGAGGAAGCTTTCTCCCATAAGAGACCAAATGTGGGTCACTTTAGGATCTTTGGATCATCGGTATATTTGCATGTGACAAAGGATGCACAGAAGAAGCTTGAGTTGACAACAAAGTTGGGGATATTTGTGGGGTACACTGATACACCTCACAACTATCGGGTGTACTTGCCTACTAGTCAGAGGATAGTGGTTCGCAGAGATCTCGAGTTTGATGAGAAGAAGGCCATGCAAGTTTCCCTTGAGAGGGAGCTCTAACTACAGGTTGTGGAGGAATTATTGGTTCCTAAGGAGGAGGAGCCTTAGACTGCTGTAGAGTAGCCGCATGCAAAGGTTCTAGGATTGGAGACATCCACTCAAGTAGAGTCTTCCAAAGATGGATGGAATCGCACAAGAGAAGCTGACAAATTGTTGGAGGATGTGAGAGAACCATCTTCTTAGCACAGACAAAGGAGGTCATTTGATAGGTACACTGGATACATGGCCCTTGCTGGGGAGTATGTTAAGACAGAGCCATTTTCCTTTGAGGTAGTAGTGCAGCAACTGATTTGGGTTGATACTATGGTGGAGGGGTATGACTCCATAGTTTGTAACAGTGTTTGGGACGTGGTTCTGAGATCGGAGAACAAGTCAATTGTGAGTTCCCATTATCTTTACAAGGTAAAGCAAGCTGCTGATGGTAGTGTGGAGAAGCATAAGGTAATATTTGTTGCTCGTGGATTTTCATAGGTCGAGGGGATTAACTATGATGAGACTTTTGCTTATGTTTCAAGGTACTCATATATCAGATCTATGTTGGCACTATTATCATAGATGGGTTGGAAGATCTGTCAGATGGATGTGAAGACTGCATTCCTCAATGGCCAAATTGCAGAAGAGGTGTACATAGAGCACCCGAAAGGTTTTGAGACCTTAAATCATGAGTCGCATGTGTGGCAACTCAAGAGAGTGTTGTACAGGTTGAAGCAAGCACCTCGTGCTTGGTACATTAGGATAAACAACTACTTCACTGGGTTGGGCTTCACAAAGAGTGAAGCAGATGCAAACGTACACCACATTGTGGTGAAAGGTAAGATGTTGATCATCATACTTTATGTTGATGATCTCACATTGATTCGTGATGATCAGTTGATCGTGTCTTGCAAGGAGGACCTTACAAGAGAAGTCGAGATGAAAGACATGGGTCTCATGCATTACTTCCTTGGCATGGAAGTGTGGTAGAAGGATGGGGAGTTGTTTGTGTCTCAGGGCAAGTATGCAAATGAGATACTCGGGAGATTCCTCATTGAGAAGTGCAATCCCATGCAGACTCCTCTAGCAGGTAACTAGAGGAAGGAGTTTTCTACTTCAAGAGAAGTGGTAGAGGCTACTATGTATAGTTAGCTTGTGGGTTCACTAATGTAATTAATGAAAACACGACCAGATTTGTGCTATGCGGTGAACTAGTTGAGTCAAGCGATGATTGAGCCTACCAAGATGTTTTGGAAGGTGGAAAAGCATCTATTGAGATACCTCAGAGGCACATCTCAGCATGGATTATGGTATAGATGAATAGAGGGAGTGAAGCTATAGGGCTTCACTAATGCATATTGGGCAGGGAGTCCATCAAATCGGAAGAGCACATCAGGAGAGATTTTCGACTTTAGGTCAATGACATTTTCTTGGTACAGTAGGAAACAGAGGTTGGTTGCACTCAGCTTAGCAGAGGAAAAATACATGGCTACAAGTCAGGCAACATGTGAGGCCATTTGGATGCAGAAACTCCTAGTTGGTTTGTTTGATCAAAGGATGGATCCAACTATGATCTATTGTGATAATTAGAGTTGTATCAAACTCTCTGAGAATCTAGTATTTCATGATAGGTCCAAGCACATCAACATCTGGTATCATCATCTTAGAGAATCTGTAGCAAGGAGGATCATGTTGTTGTAGCATATTTTGACAGAGGAGCAAGATGCTGACATTTGGACAAAGGCATTGTCAAAGTGTAAATTCGAGTTGCATAAAGACAGGATCAAGGTGGCAGATAACCCCTTTCTTGTTAAGAGGGAGTGTTGAAATATGTTAACAAGAATATTCCAATTTAATTTGTCCCTGAATTAAATTGTGAATTAAAATTGAATTTAGTATTAAAAGCTACTTGGAAATAATTAATTAATTTATTTTAAATTAATTTGTTGGAGAAATTCAAGTTAGAAGTCTTTCTGAAGTCATGCAAGAGTTATCCCTTAAATTAAGGATAATATTGAGTTATATTTGAGTTGTAATTAGTTAACTAAGTTTACTAAGTTAAGTCCAGTCAAATTAGTTCCAAACTGTTTGAGGAACTAATAGTGAGTTAACAGTCAGTTGATGCATTAATGCACTCAACTAGTGCTACTCCAGTTAATTGAATATTCCCTCATCAGAAACTCATGCATGTCTATTCTAAGAAAGATAGTTGAGATTAATGTTCAAGGAAAGTGTACTATCAATTTCATGTGTTTTCTCATGGAGAAAACTCATGCATGGAGTCAAGGATTCATCCTTGAGGATTGCACAGTTTTGAAGGCTTGATTTTCCTCTTGGTAATAAGCTAATCATCCACAAGGAACAGTGCAAGGAAATAGGAGCTTGGAGGGCAGAGAGGAAGGTTGGATAGAAGCCAAGATTTCTTGTGAGCATCTGTGAGGATTGTACTGAGAGCTCACTTGTTGTGACAGCTAAGGCTTTGTATAATTCCTATGTATTTCCACCATGTATGATAATACAATAGTGTGGGGTTTTTATCTGAGACTTTCCCCAAAGTATTTTCATGTGTATTGTGGCATTGATTCTTCTTCTTCTGGTTATATTGTTCAACTCAATATTTAAGCTTCTGCAAATTGATAGTAGAAGTAGGTTATAATATTCTTCTTTGACTTATATTGCATTATCGGGTTAACCTATAACAGATTTTCTACGCTTTCATATCAGGGAATCTTAGGAATTCCTCCAATATTGATAAGTTTCGAGGTTATGATATGTTACAACCACTTTATCAAAATATCACATCAACTTTATAATATAATCCAAAGCCACTATTTGGAAAATTAAATATTATAGCCATTATTAGTGAAGATCTTGGTCTGGGGAGCCATTTCCATAATTTATCAAATTGATTATAATAAAACTAATATCTATAAATAGAAGTTTATTATTTACAAATGAAATTTTTTATAAAACAAAAGTAGTGTACATTTCATACGTTTAGTAGTCCAAGACAGTGAAAATGCCCAATCTTCATTTAGGCAGCATTGAAAACCAAACAACCAAATGAGATCAAACACATTTTGATAGGAAGAAAAAAATAGATCAAACTCATTGAATCAATCCAATCCTAGAAAATTAGAAAGTGACATGACCAAGATTGAATCAAAGGGTCCCCATAATGAGAATTAAGTGAAAAATGGGGGTTTTTTTTTTTACCACAACACGACAATACATGGGAGTTTCATGATGTCTTTGCCCATAACTATGAGTAAATGCCAGGTATCAACCCAAATATAGTGGTGCATGATATTAAAATGTATCTTGATGCTAAACGGTCTGGTAGGACCTCCATCCGGTCCATCCAAAGAAGGCTGCCATGATAAAGAGTGAAGTTGAAAAAACCCTTCATGTTGGTGAATATTACTAGTCTCCAAATTGGAAATTATAAAATGTTTGTTTATATCTTTGTAAAAACATGAAAATCTATAATGGTTTTATCGATAGTCTTTATACAATTTTGGAAATTTCTAAGGCAAAAGAATTTTATACAATAAAATTTGGGCGAATCATCTTTAGAAAAATGGAAATTGGCGAATATTGTTTTTGGAAAAACCATGGAAAAATAGCCCACTTGTGAATATTAGCCCCTAAAATTTTCCATGATCTATACCAACTAGTAATATTTTGAACATGTACTGTCAAATTACAGAGCTCTAGACAGTCAGCAACAAAGATCACCCTTCTCAATTAATCAATCAATCAATCAAATTCAATCTCCTTATGCATTTAGTTCTACTTTCAGATCTAAGAAGACATCATTGACAGAAAATAGTAAACCAACAACACTGATTAGATAGATCAGTCATTTCTGAATAATAGGATTTTCTTTTGTATACGCTACATTGAGGCTTCCAAGCATCGTGTATACGTGCCTTCACCAAGGCAAACCAACATATAGATCTGCAAATACTAACTTACAACTTCTTTGCTATTCCAAATTTCAAACATACCCAGATCATGAGATTTAAACAATAAAACATGTGTAGCAATCAGATCTAGCCCAACCAACATTAGATCATTCAATGATAAGTCATTTCAGGTCTCATGATCCTGATCCAACATTGAATTCAAGGTGCACATAAAATTTCAGATTATATCATAATCATATCCCCTGCAACATAAAATATACTTCATATAGAAGTATTCCTAAGAAACCATTTCACTTGCACACTTGGCCCTTTTATCTTCTCCTCCTTATATATTTTTTGGTCTTTCTCAATACCTCAGACCAAAACAACACTTAGAACTTGTGGTATTCTTGGATATGACAAATAGTCACTACTCTGCTCAATATTGTGGGCTAATACATTGGTATTGTCCCTTGGTATTCTTTAATCTTGAATTTCCTTGTTTTTCCAACCCATACACACTTTTTGTTTTGTGAAGATGTGTGCATATGTATACACTTTTTTTGTTCTTTTAACCTACGTGTATACGTTTCTTTGAGAAGGTGAACCTGTGTATACATCTTAAACTACATTACAACATCCTTTTCCTTCAACTTCTTGATTCTCATCAGTAAACCTTTGTTCCAACTTCATGTTCTTTTGTACCAATTCCCTGTTACCTCTGAATTGACTCGTTACAATGTGAGTTTCCCTTTATCAATTCTAAATAGACCTATGAGAGAGTTTCCATCAAGGACAACACTTGTATCACAATGCCAACAGTCTCCCCTTTTGGACTTTATGGCAACCATATTGGTGTTGATTACTTCAAGTTGTAGAACCTGTTTGAGATATCAAGCAACACCAAGAGATTCCAACAATCTATCTCCCCCTTTGACATCAAGGGCAAAGGGCAGACCAAGAGATTCTCCCCCTTTGAGATACACTATGATGTCCATGCTCCCCCTGAGTACATGCAGAGTCTGCAGAGATATATTTCAAAAGAATAACATGACTCTCTAACTCAACTATGTGAGTATGTCCTTCCTATCATCAATGACTCATACATACATCAATCACCCATCTAAGTGGGGGTACACAAAATTGTTTATACATGAGTGAAATATAACAATTATTGCATCATCCTTCCCATGCAAAGTGGGGATACAAATTACATAATATTTCCAATAGGACTCATTCAAAAATAGACTATGACATAAGGAGATAGATTGCACCCTATATCTTTACATGACCTATGCAACAGTTGATATGAATATCTGAAATCATAGCTGAAAGAAGCAACCATAATGCAACAATATGGAATGTTGTGAAGGCTAATGCTCCCCCTAAACCTATGCTACCTGTGAAATGTCAACAAATCATTTATCAAGGCATCTTCATCAGTAAGATAAAAATCAATGAATAAAGAATATCAACAGATTGTAATCAATATCTGATTGAGCACCCATGTCAGAGTCTGACCCACTATTTTTCTATCAGAAAAACATATACACTTCTATAGCCACAATAACTTGCATATATATGTGACTATCCTTCATGAAACCCATGTATAGGAACGTTCCTCTGAAAACTAAATTTAACAGTAGGATGAAGCAGAAACAACTCCCAACTTTTGTTTGAGATATTCAAATGTTTCTTTGGGAAGCGGTTTGGTAAATATATCAGCTACATGTTCTTTGGAGGTAACATACTCCAATTTAACCTTTTTTTCAAGCACTTGTTCTCGTAGAAAATGGTACTTAATGGGAATGTTGGTCTTGGAGTACATGACTGGATTTTTCGAAATGCTAATGGCACTTGTATTATCACATAGAATGGAGATGGGTGGAGAAAATTTGATTTGGATTTCTTGCAATGTTTGCATCAAACAGAGTAGTTGTGTCTATAAATATGCAATAGCCACATACTCCACTTCAGCTGTAGATAAGGCAATCAAACTTTATTTCTTGTTGGACCAAGACACTAACCATGATCCCATATGGATTGCACCTCCAATAATGTTTTTTCAATCATCAACATTTTCTGCCCAATCCGCATTTGTATATGCATGAAGGGTGAGATCTGTATATTTAGGATACCATAGACCAAATTCTTGAGTTACTTGAAGATATTTGAATATTCTTTTCATAGCATGAAGATGTGATTCCTTTGGATTTTCTTGGAACCTCCCAACAATTCCTACTATATGCATGATATCAGGTCTGGTACCTATAAGATAAAGATGACTTCCAATCATAGATCTATATGCTGGTTGATTCATTGTAGGTGATTCATCATTAGAGCTGAGACTACATCCTGTTACTGTTAATTTTAGGTATGTTCTATGCTAGAGAAATTTATTTCAATTTCTTTTCCACATTAGAAATCACATAAGCATAAAGTAAACTGCAGATAGAACATAAATATAAATCGGATTTCAGAGATCTGTGGTTTGTGCTTTTTGAATTTTTGACCGGAGAATCCACAGTAATAGAATTTTTACACCAACGTTTCGAATCCCAAATGGGATCCATCATCAGGGTTGAGAGAAAGATGATAAAAGAAGAGCCAGATGGAAGAAATAAATACTCATGAGGGAATGAATATTAAAGGAACAGCACAGGTCGGCCAGAAAGATTTATAATGAAACCTAAATTTAATTTTAATTTTTATAAATTAATATCATTTATTTAATTATCTATAAAACAAAATCTTTAAATAACCTAAAATCTATATTAATATTAATATCTAAAAAACTAATATATATATTAATATTAATATCATAAATCTTTATATAACCTAAAATCTATATTAATATTAATAACTAAAAAACTAATATATATATTAATATTAATATCATAAATCCTAATATCTATATAACATTAATATTTATATAACCTAAGTCTATATAAATTAATATTTATGAAACTAGATCACTATATAACTTAATATTTATATAACCTAAAAAAAATTTTATAACTTAATATAAATAATAGAATTAATATTAATAAAACCTAATATCTAAAAACTAATATATATATAATATTAATATCATAAATCATTATATAACCTAAAATCTATATTAATATTAAAATCTAAAAAATCTAATCTATATATTAATATTAATATCATAGATCCTAATATCTATATAACATTAAAATTTTTATAACCTAATGACTATATAACTTAATATTTATAAAACATGATCACTATATAACTTAATATTTATAAAACTTAAAATCTATATAACTTAATATATATAATAGTATTAATATCAATAAAACCTAATATCTATATCAATATCTAAATAAACTAATATTAATATAACCTAAAAAATTTTGTTTTTAAATTATTTTGAACTATATAACTTGATATTTATAAAAAAAAAATTATAACTTAATATAAATAATAGAATTAATATTAATAAAACCTAATATCTATATCAATATCTAAAAAACTAATATATATATAATATTAATATCATAAATCAATATATAACCTAAAATCTATATTAATATTAAAATCTAAAAAAATCTAGTATATATATTAATATTAATATCATAAATCCTAATATCTATATAACATTAAAATTTTTATAACCTAATGACTATATACCTTAATATTTTTAAAAAGCATGATCACTATATAACTTAATATTTATAAAACCTAAAATCTATATAACTTAATATATAAAATAGTATTAATATCAATAAAACCTAATATCTATATCAATATCTAAATAAATTAATATTAATATAACCTAAATTCTATATTAAAATCTAAACTATACTAAAAACCTACATTAATGACTAAATTATATTAAAATCCATGCTTGTAATTATGTTAATAATTAGAGCTTTAATAGAATATATATAACCTAATAACAAAATTAATATTAAAATCAAAACTATGCTAATATCTATAATAATATTTATATTAATATGTAAACTTATATTAATATCTATATTAATAACTATCTTACCTGTTCGACAACTTACCTGGGGCTGGGCTGACGATTCTTGATTTCACTGATCAAGGGAAGCCAGCTTCCGCTAATCTCCAAACCGCTGTCTCTGTTCAGATTACAAGGATGCTTCAATATTTCGAGGGCTTCTCTAATTTTCCTTCTCTGATGCTGCTCTTCTCTCGCGATAATTGATGTGTTTTCTAAGTAGATGTGGTGTTTAGTCTTCGAGGAGTGCTCTGCCAAGGCTGAGGTACGAGATCTTCCATTCCTGATGTCAGTGCCATGTTCTTTCAGTCTTGTCTGGAGGGAGCGACCAGTTTCACCTATGTAGCTTTTTCCACACGAACAGTCTATCTTATAGACTCCTTTAAGCTGCTGCTTGTCAATATCATCCTTAACAAATTTTAAACTTTGTCTGATGGTACCGGGGGCTGAGAATTGAGTTATAATGTTTTTCTTTCTTAGGATCTTTGCCATTTTATCTGTGACCCCATGGATATAAGGTAGAAAAACCTTACCACCTTGAGGTTGATCCTCCTCTTTAGGTTTGGGAGATGACAACCTCCTTTCAGCTTTCTTTATGGCTTTTTTAATCTCATGATCCTTGTAGCCTATATTTTTGAAATTTGAAACTAAATGCCTCTTCTCTTCATTTATATGCTCTGAGTCAGAAATTCGGAGGGCTCTAATGGCAAGAGTGTTCAGAACGCCAAGCTTTTGGGTTGGGTGATGGTGGGAATCTGCATGAAGGTAACTCTCCGTGTGAGTTGACTTCCTGAAAACCTTATGGCCCAAAGAGCCATCTTCTTTTCTGATGATAAGAATGTCCAAGAAAGGGATGCTCATATTTTCTTCAAGCTCCATAGTGAATTTTATATCAGGGGAGATGGAGTTAAGGTGATTGAAAAACCTGTCGAGTTCTGTTTTACCATGGGTCCATTTTATATTGGTGTCATCGACAAAAAGCTTCCACCAAGCTGGTTTTAGAGGATAAGATTCCAAGGCCTTCTTCTCAAAATATTCCATGTATAAGTTGGCCACAATTGGCGAGAGGGGTGATCCCATTGCTACACCAGATGTCTGTTCATAGAATGTTCCTTGGAATGTGAATATAGTTGACCTTATGCAGACTTCAGCCAGTTTTGCGGTCTCTGGATCAGTGACACCTCTTATAACCTGAATGGCTTCATCAAGAGGAATCTTCGTGAATAAGGAAACCACGTCAAAGCTTACAAGGATGTCATCCTTTTCCATTCTTTCATTTTTAATAAGATTCACAAAGTCATGCGAGTCTTTAATGAAGGAGTCAGTATTTCCAACAAGGGGCTTTAGAATTTTGGCGACATATTTAGCAAGGTCATAGGTTGGGGAGCCAATAGTATTAACTATCGGTCTAAGGGGGACCCCCTCCTTATGGATCTTGGGTAATCCATAGATTCTAGGGATGGTTTCACAAGAGGGGGTTAATTTCTTCTTCAATTTTTCGTCAAGGCTGGAATCTGAGATAATCTTTTTTACATCCTTCATAATTTTGGCCATTGGATTACTGTTCAGCTTCTTATAACTGCCACAATTTAGGTGATCATTCATTTTCTTAACATAGTCTTCTTTATCAAGGATAACCGCTGCTCCTCCTTTATCTGCTTTAAGAACAACTATCTTGTCATTATTTCGTAAGGATCTGAAAGCCTTTTAGGTTATATAAAGATTTATGATATTAATATTAATATATATATATTAGTTTTTTTTTTTAGATATTAATATTAATATAGATTTTAGGTTATTTAAAGATTTTGTTTTATAGATAATTAAATAAATGATATTAATTTATAAAAATTAAAATTAAATTTAGGTTTCATTATAAATCTTTCTGGCCGACCTGTGCTGTTCCTTTAATATTCATTCCCTCGTGAGTATTTATTTCTTCCATCTGGCTCTTCTTTTATCATCTTTCTCTCAACCCTGATGATGGATCCCATTTGGGATTCGAAACGTTGGTGTAAAAATTCTATTACTGTGGATTCTCCAGTCAAAAATTCAATAAATATAAATCGCAGAAAACAAGCCAAGACAAGAGGACACAAGATGTGGCACTAGCCAGGGACAAACCCCAATGTGGGGAAACCCTTGATCAATTCTTCTTTTATGTTCTTCAAATTTCAGCAGAGAAAGTGAGAGAGATAGTAAATTTAAATAGAAGTCAATCACTTTGACTTTTGATATCGTCATGAGATCAGTTGAAGACATATTGCTTCAAATGATTCTCTAAGGTGACTCGTTCACGTATCATAGTGCTACATCTCATCTATTTGCTGCACATTACCATGTGACACCTTGCTTTACTGTCACATGTGTTGAACCTTGATGACTTAGTTGCTCTCATCTTCATGCTACTCATCATGCTGCATCTTCCATGGTCTTATTCATCATCAAGCTGCCCATGCTCATGATCTCATTCATGATTATGCTACCCATTCTCATATCATCATGCATCATTATGTTGCCCATGCTCATATCATCATGTTGCTTATTATGTTGCCCGTGATCTCATACATCATGCTACCTTCCTTCGGAGATAGATGCTCTGGATGTTTCGGCAATTCCTGGTAGTTCTAGCTTTTCCTACAATTCTGGCTTTTTCGATAGTTCCGACAGTTTCGTCATTTCCGTATTTTCCGACTTTTCTAGTATTTCCGGCTTTTCTGATATTTTTGGATTTTTCTCGTGTTTCCGAATTTTCTAGTAGTTCCGGCTTTTCCGATAGTTCTGGCTTTTCTGACTTTTCTAGCTTTTCCAACTTTTCTGGTTTTTCTAGCTATTCCAGCTTTTCCGACAATTCTGGCTTTTCTGTCTTTTCTGGATTTTTTGTAGTTCTGACTTTTCTGGCTTTTCCAGCTTTTCCTTAGGATCTCTCCTCATACTAAAACCCAAAGACAAGTAGAGAGACGAAGAGATCCAAGTGTGTCTAGAAATGTCTTTAAGTCCACTTCTAGTTATACTAAAATGTAGAGGTTGAATAGACATGACTATTGGGCTTCTGAGCCTACACAAGTTGTTGGCCAACTTAACAATTTGTCCATAACATAAATAAATTAATAACTTCATAAATACTTATCAGAATCGGATGATCTTTAGATCAATCCTACACCTCTGAATGAGAGGGATCCAATAAAAATATTAGCTACCATAAATAATATGACCCACATGGAGTTTGGCCCTAGTTTCCAATTTTAACACTCCCTCTCATTGAGGGAGAACTCCATCTGTTGATCCATATGTCCAACTGTACTATCTCTTCTATCACTACCCTGCACTACTCTGCTAAGCTCTACTCAGCTCTGTTGGCTCAGCTCTACTCTGCTCAGCTCTGTTGGCTCTGCTTTGCTTTGCTGGCTCTGCTCTGCTCTGCTTAGCTCTGCTGGCTCTGTTGGCTCTACTCTGCTCTACTCAGCTCTTCTGGCTCTGTTATTCTCTACTCTGCTCTACTCTGCTCTGCTCAGCTCTATTGGCTCTTCTCTACTCAACTTAGCTCTACTGAACCATGAAGAAGAACAATTGAATGAGAATGTGTCATACCATTCTCCACTGACCCGAAGTCAGTCTCAGAGTGTGTACCACTAGTCCCAGACCAATCCTCAACTAACTCGAAGTTAGTGTCCTAGTAGGTACAACTCCTACCACTGATCCTAGACCAGTACTCTACTAACTTGAAGTCAGTCTTAGAGTATGCACCACTAGTCCCAGACCAGTCCTCAACCGATCCGAAGTCAGTGTCATAGTGGGTACAACTCCTACCACTGGTCCCAGACCAGTATCATTGATCCCAGATCAATGAAGGTCATCCTAGCATAGGGAGTACAATAGATAGAGCGATGCATCCATCGGTACTACTATGGTCCCTATCCTCATTTGCCTACTCATTGATCAAATGAGAGGTACTTCCCATGAGTCCCAAACTGCATGGGTAGGATTCCTTGACAGTGGAACTTAATCAATCCCATCCTCATAGGAGAACTAATCATCCTACTACACAATTTCCATGGAGAACACATCATCCAGGCATCACAGGAGAACTAATCATCCTGCTACACAATTGTCATGGAGAACACATCATCCAAACCTCATAGGAGAACTAATCATCCTACTACACAATCCTCATGGAGAATACATCACCTAGACCTCACAGGAGAATTAATCATCCTACTACACAGGAGAGTGAAAAATCTCGTCCCACAAGAGAGCGAATCATCTTGTCCCACAAGAGAGCAAATCATCTTGTTCACAGGAGAGAAAATCACCTATCCACAGGAGAGTGAATAATCCTATCCCACAAGAGAGTGAATCATCTTGTCCCACAAGAGAGTGAATCATCTTGTCCTCAGGAGAGCGAATCATCTTGTCCCACAAGAGAGAGAATCATCTTGTCCCACAAGAGATCAAATCATCTTGTCCATAGGAGAGCGAATCATCTTGACCATAGGAGAATGAATCATCATGTCCCAATGCGCACCACTAAGGGAGGGAGAGTCACCCTGTGGTCATATGTTGCTCCAGTAAGAACCACAAGCCCCTAGAGCTCCTAGAGCTCAATGTATACAACATGCAGGACCCTTGTACAAGGGTCTCTTGACGACTCCAAGTCATTCAGGAAAATCATAGATCTGATCTTTCCCCCGGGGCTTAGACAAAGTGTGGCAAACTGTACATTATCTCATAACGATGGAGTTTCCTTCCTCATAGACTTACCATATCCCAGATAAGGTAGCATCTGAGGTCTATTTGCTAGAGAAATCTTCGAATACGGGATTCCTCAATAATCGAATCCCACTTCTGGTTGTCACAGAGAATCACAGTGGTACAAACAGCTCACTTGAAGAGCTTCCCCAACCAGGTAGCTTCATACGAGATCATACTTGTAGATATGTATCTGGTCTCAGTGGTTCTTATAACAACCGCCTTCTGCTTCCTGCTCATCCATGATATCGAAGAAGAATCCAAAGAGAAACAACACTAAGAAGTGCTCTAGTGATCCTCCACACTGCCTGCCCAATTAGCATTCGAATAATCATGCAGTTTCATATTTCCGGCAATGTATCTCAATCTATGAGATATTGTGCCCTGAAGACATCTCAGAGGATTCTTGGCACCAATCCAGTGAGGTTCAACCAAATATGAGCTCACCATGCTAACTTCAAAACATATGTTTGGACAGAAGTTCACCAAGAACATCAATGTGAATGAGTTTATGAGATTCAAAGGCATTTCCCAAATTTGGTTCGACGTCACTACCATATAACTTCTAAAAGTTAAGATCCTCAAGGTAGTCATAGGCTTGTAGTTCACCTTTCCACATATGGAATCCAAATCCCTCTTACTTCTACAAATGAGAGGGTCTGCACCCATTAGAAGTAGGTCGTCCTCATAAGGTGTTGGTATGAGAGGTCTATCATCCACAACCTTTAGATGGTTTGGATCTGTTTCTCCTAGTGAATCTCAGCTTTATCAGACAGCTATCGATCCTCTCATACTATGCCCAGGGTGTTTTGCTTCAAGCCATAGAGGGCTTTCTTCCACCTGCATATGCAAGATTCCTGATTATCAATCTCATACCCCTTGGGTTGTTCTAGACTTGTGGACCTACTACATGAGGGGAATAGTCCCCTTGTAATATTTTCCTTCAGTACATCTCAAACATGTACTTTCATACTCCTTTTGAATTCAGGCATCCCTATCACCATCTGACTCACAGACCTTCGGTGCTACGTGAAAATGGACATGGTCCCCAGTGGACTTCCTGCAATTTGATACAACCCTGAACTCAAAAACATCTTTGAAAATTCTATTTCCAAACACGTACCTTTCCATTGATGAGTGCCACCCTAAAAACTTTGACTTCCATTTCCGAGATGGACACCAAGTTCTTCTTGCGATCAGGTACATAAAATTGATTCAAGGTTCCTTGCTTTCTTTGAAGAGTTGACCATTTCCTTGATGACCTACATTACCTTTGGATAATCCTTCGCATAATGGCCGAACTTTTTGCAACCAAGGTATCCGCCTTTCCTTCCACCTTTAGATCCGAACTTCCCAATGAAGTGATCTTTAGATGGGCCATCAGAAACTTCCGCTATGCCATTCTGATAATATGTTCTGCTTCAACTTCACCCTTTGTGAACTTAGAAGAGAGATGTGGAACCCATTGATCCTTTTGTCTTATCCCTATTGTCTTTGGTGATTGCTCTTTCACTCTTGCTTGGGCATTGTCTTCACCTCAGCTCTGATACCATGTTAATTTTAGGTATGTTCTATGCTAGAGAAATTTATTTCAACTTATTTTCCACATTAGCAATCACATCATCATAAAGTAAACTGCAGATAGAACAAAAATATAAATCGAAGAAGGCAAGCTAAGACAAGAGGACACAAGATGTGGTGCTAGCCAGTGACAAACCCCAATGTGGGGTAACCCTTGATCAATTCTTCTTTTATGTTCTTCAAAGTTCAGCAGAGAAAGTGAGAGAGATAGTACATTTACAATAGAAGTCAATCACTTTGACTTTTGATATCGGCATGAGATTAGTTGAAGACATATTGCTTCAACTGATTCTCTAAGGTGACTTGTTCACCTATCTTAGTGCTACATCTCATCTATTTGTTGCACATTACCATGTGACACCTTGCTGTACTATCACATGTGTTGAACCTTGATGACTGAGCTGCTATCATCTTCATGCTGCATCTTCCATGGTCTTATTCATCATCAAGCTGCCCATGCTCATGATCTCATTCATCATTATGCTTCCCATGCTCATATCATCATGCATCATTATGCTGCCCATGCTCATATCATCATGCTACTTATTATGCTCCCCATGATCGCATACATCATGCCGCCTTCCTTCGGAGACATATGCTCCGGTTGTTTCGGTAGTTCCTAGTAGTTCCAGCTTTTCCGGCAGTTCCAACTTTTCTGACAGTTCTGGATTTTCTGGCAGTTCCGACAGTTCTGGCATTTCCGACTTTTCTGGCTTTTCTGGCTTTTCCAGTATTTCCGAATTTTCTGACGTTTCCAACTTTTTCGGTAGTTCTAGCTTTTCCGGTAGTTCCGGCAATTCCAGCTTTTCTAGCTTTTCCAGCTTTTTTCATGCTATTCTGGCTTTTCCAGCATTTTCAACTTTTCTAGTTTTTCTGGATTTTCCAGTAGTTCCATCTTTTCTAGCTTTTCCAGCTTTTCCTTAGGATCTCTCCTCCTACTAAAACCCAAAGACAAGTAGAGAGAGGAAGAGATCGAAGTGTGTGTGGAAATGACTTGAAGTCCTTTTCTATTTATACTAAAACGTAGAGGTTGAATAGACATGACTGTTGGGCTTCTAAGCCTACATAAGTTGCTGGCCGATTTAACAATTTGTCCATAACATAAATAAATTCATAACTTCATAAATACTTCTCGGAATCGGCTGATCTTTAGGTCAATCCTACACCTCTCAATGAGAGGGATCCAATAAAAATATCAGATGCCATAAATAATATGAACCACATGGAGTTTGGCCCTAGTTGCCAATTTTAACAGTTATCATTAGAGTACATACTGGTTTAGAATCTTCCATTCCGTATTTTCATAATATGATTGACATATTTGGTTTGTGAAAGAAAAATACCATCCTTTGTTTTCTATACTTGTAAGCCAAGAAAATAAGTTAGTTCACCAAGTAAGGACATTTCAAATTCTTGCTACATAACTAAAACAAAGTTCTGACTCATAGATTCTTCATTGCTGCCAAAGATGATATTGCCAACATAAACAAAAATAATTAGAAGTTTATCATTCTCAATCTTGGTGTATAAGTTGTTGTTTGTAGATCCTTTTGTGAACCATTGTTGTTGTAGATATTTGTCATGGCGATAATACCAAGCCTTTGGAACTTGTTTCAGTCCATAAAGATCCGTTTTGACCTTGAATACAAGATTTGCATCATTTCTTAGAATGAATCCTTCTAATTGTTCAATATAAACTTCTTCTTCTATTTCTCCATTAAGAAATGCAGATTTTACATCCATTTGATATACTTTGAATTTCCAAAAATTTGAAAGAGCAAGAAACATTCTTATGGCTTCGAGTCTAGAAATAGGTGCAAATGTTTCTTTAAAGTCTATACCTTCTTGTTGAGCATATACTTTACAAACAAGTTTTGCTTTGTTTCTAATAACCTCTCCATTTTCATTCAATTTATTCTTGAATATCCATTTTGTTCCTATAACATATTTATCAAGAGGTTTAGGAACTAGTTCCCAAGTATCATTCTTTTCAATTGGTCAAGTTCTTCATTCATTGTCTTAACCCATCATTCATATTTTCTAGCTTCATTAACATTCTATGGTTCTATGGAGGATAGTAATGCTAGATAACTGGAAGTTCCTGCAGGTTTTCTTCATGTCTATACTCCAAATCCATTTTCTCCTAGAATTTGAGATTCTGGATGATTCTTTTGAACATAGCTGGATGGAGTCTTTTCCCTATCAATTGTATCTTATTTCGATGCTTCATTGGTTTATGATCCGGATCTTGAGAGGAGGCCCCCAAGATCTAAAAGATTGAATTGGATCTTTGAGAGGAGGCCCCCAAGATCTAAAAGATTGAATTGGATCTTGGGGGGAAAGGACCCCAAGATCTGAAAACTTGAAATGGATCTTGGGGGAAAGGCCCCAAGATCTAGAAGATTGAAATGGATCTTGGGAGGAGAGACCCCCAAGATCTGAAAACTTGCATTGCCAGAAGAAAAATAGGAGAATGCCCAATAAACAAAACCATAAAGAAACTTTTTTATTAAAACCGATAATAACTGTAAAGGCTACATTGTGGCGGACAACCTGTCCTTTTACAAAATGTGACTTGTTACTTATAGTATTTTTCAGTTACAATACCACGGGTCAATTCCATGGGTGAATGAATACCATGGGTGGATTTTACAATACCACGGGCAGATGCCATTTATAATACCATGGGTAAATTCCATGGGTGAATGAATACCATGGGTGGATTTTACAATACCACAGGCGGATGCCATTTACAATACCATGGGTAAATTCCATGGGTCAATGAATAATATGGGTGGATGAGTACCATGGGTTGATGCCATTTTCCATTCGGATCATTCCTCCCTCCTTAAGAAGCAATGGTCCCCATTGCGTAAATTTCCCTCCTGCAAAGACTTTGTTGAATATGAAGATCCAGTGAAGATAAGGGTTTTACGTGGTTAACCCAAAACCCCGATAAATGAAGATCCGAGGATAGAGATACCCTGTAATGCTTGTGACCAACTGTGATTCTGACAGTGTGTGGCCTAGCAAATGGACTTCGATGAACTGTGGGTTTTTGGATGACCCATAACCATGAAGAACGAAGATCCGAGGATAGAGATACCCTGTAATGCTTGTGACCAACTGTGATACTAACAGTGTACGACCTAGCAAATGGACTTCGATGAAGTGTGGGTTTGTGGATGACCCACAACCGTGATGTTGGTTGCTGATGAAGTAGCAGGTGCCTACATAGCCTGGGGTGGGAGGGCACATCTCCAAATAACCCAAGCCGATTGCTGCTATGTTGAAACTGATGAATGTGAAGCAGATGCCTACTAAAGTGGGGTGGGAGGGCACGTCTCCAATGGAAACCCACTCCGAATGTTGCTCCAGAATTAAAATGGACATAACTCGGCCAATATAACTCAGAATATTTATTATAACCTGTTTTTGGAAGCAGAAGGACCATTTTGCATCTGCCCATGTGATAGAAATCCTGATCTAGGCACTAGAATTCCAGATCTGCGCTGCAACTCTCCCGCCGTCACCAAAATTTCTGCAAAAAAGAGCTGATTTTAAATCAGCGATATCTCCCTCATCCGGACTCCGATTCCACTGATTTTTTTTTTGAAGTTGGGTAGCTTTTCCCAAAGAATCCAGATCTGCAATTATATTTTGCAGATCTTGTACCAGGACGTCTAGATCTGCGCCGCAAAATAGCTGCCCTGAAAATTGTCTGCAACCCCACTGATTTTTAAATCAGCGATATCTTCTTCATCCGGACTCCGATTCAACCGATTTTTTTTTTGAAATCGGCTATTTTTTCACCAGGAATTCAGATCTACAATTAGATTTTGCAGATCTTGCACCAAAATGTACAGATCTGATCTGCAATTTCGCCACCCAAAAATAAATCCTGCAAAAAAATGAAAAAAGAAAAAATTCTTCCTGCTTGACCCAAGAAAGCTCTGTGGAGGTTGTAGCACATGCCTGAAGTTTGTTGAATATTGCTGCAAAATTTGAAATTGAAACATGCATCAAACCCTCGTTCCCATGGAATCATAACCTGCTCTGATACCACTTATCCGGATCTTGAGAGGAGGCCCCCAAGATCTAAAAGATTGAATTGGATCTTGGGGGGAAAGGACCCCAAGATCTGAAAACTTGAAATGGATCTTGGGGGAAAGGCCCCAAGATCTAGAAGATTGAAATGGATCTTGGGAGGAGAGACCCCCAAGATCTGAAAACTTGCATTGCCAGAAGAAAAATAGGAGAATGCCCAATAAACAAAACCACAAAGAAACTTTTTTATTAAAACCGATAATAACTGTAAAGGCTACATTGTGGCGGACAACCTGTCCTTTTACAAAATGTGACTTGTTACTTATAGTATTTTTCAGTTACAATACCACGGGTCAATTCCATGGGTGAATGAATACCATGGGTGGATTTTACAGTACCACGGGCAGATGCCATTTATAATACCATGGGTAAATTCCATGGGTGAATGAATACCATGGGTGGATTTTACAATACCACAGGCGGATGCCATTTACAATACCATGGGTAAATTCCATGGGTCAATAAATAATATGGGTGGATGAGTACCATGGGTTGATGCCATTTTCCATTCGGATCAGTTTATTCCTCTATATCATTTTGATTTGATACAAGAAAGCATTCACCGTATTCCACATTGTCATCATCCTTTGTTGACTTCATCTGTTCCAGATTTCTGCATGCTTCATCGATTACTACATCAATGCATTCAACAATTTTTGAAGTCTCTTGTTATAACATTGGTATCCTTTACTTCTAGATGAATAACCAAGAAGAATTCCTTTGTCTTGTATGGGTTCAAAATTACCAAGTATTTTATCAATCTTTTTGAGGAAACATTTACTTCCAAAAACTCTAAAGTGTTTTACAGTATGAGGCTTACCATACCAAAGTTGATATGGAGTTTCATCACTATTTACCCAAACATTAGCTTTGTTGAGAATAGTCATGGCAGTAAACATAGCATCACTCCAGAAGGTGGTAGGAGTTCTAGATTCATCAAGCAGAGCTCGAGCCATTTGTTGAACTGTTATGTTTATTCTTTCCACTACGCCATTTTGTTGAGGAGTTTTGGTAACAGATAACTGCCCTTTTATTCCATGTTGTTCACAAAAATAAAAAAAATCATCTGATATGAATTCTCCCCCTCGATCAGATCTGAGACACTCGATTTTTTGATCTAATTCATTTTCGACTAAAGCTTTGAAGGATTTAAACTTTTCAAATGCTTCATCTTTATGCTTTAGTAAACCAATCCAACACATTCTAGAAAAATCATCAATGAATCAAATGAAGTATTCTTCTCCACGGGGTTACTTTTTCCTTGTTGGCCCACACAAATTAGTATGGATGAGTTCAAGAGGCTTACTTGTTGATCCTTCTTTCTCGTTGAAATTAACTTTGGTTTTCTTATCAACTTGACATGGTTTGCAAATGGTATTTTCTAGGATGCCGATATCTCGAAGATCACGAACCACCTTGAGCCTGCATGTTTTTCTTATTTGAGAAAAACTTAGATGCCCTAATCTTCTCTGCCTTAACCAGTTTTCATCTGTTTTTCTTAGATAGAATTATTTTTGTCGTCCTTTATGTATAGATAGATTGGTTGGAGTTCTTGTGCCTTTGATTATGATCATTCCTGTATCAATCTCATGAACTACACATCCGTTTGATCGAAACACAACTTCATTTCCTTGATCACACATTTGACTGACACTCAACAAGTTATGTCTTGAACCATCAACATACATGACATTTCTAGCTTTAACCTTTTCTTTCAAATAAACTGAACCTTTACCTTTAATGATAGCTGGTGTGTCATTTCCAAATGAGAGATTCTTTTCCTTTTTTAAAGCATTATATGAATGAACTTTATATTTATCACATGTCATGTGTTTAAAGCATCTGATGTCAATGTACCACTAATTTTCTTTTCCTTCTGCAAATAGAGCTATGCCACATATTTCTTATTGATATTCCTTCTTTCTCCATACCTTTGGATTTGAAGATGTTTTCTCCTTTTGAATTGTTGGCTGAAATTTTCTCATGCATTCAAATTCTTCATGACTAAAGTTATTGCAAAACAAACATTCACTTTCATCTTCAAGAGGAGAAAAGTTATTATAAGAACTTTTCTTGATTCTTGTTATGCTTCTTTGATTTCGTGCTTCTCTAGTCATGATAGTTTTGTAAGAAACACATTGAAAAACCTTATGCCCAAAGTTATGGCATGAAAAAAATTGTGCATTAAAGAAGTTTTTGTGATCATAGAATCTTTTGGTATTGTTTACCTTTTGGTTGATGCTTCTATTGATGTTCATCCTTGGAGTAAATTGAACATGATTTTACCTGATGAGTACTTTTAGTATTTTTCTGATGATTGACATACTATTCAGTGGTCTTTGCTACCTCAAGATAGCTTCTGGTGGACGTTGACAGCTTCCGTGATTGGGATGGTTCTTCAGTATATCCAAGACTGGTCTTTATAAGAGGAGAATTTTGAACCTTGATGATTTTATTTAAAGTTTATGATCCTTTAGCAAATCTAAGATTAAGATATTTTGTCTTCTCAAGTTCTTTTCTTAGGCCCACAACTTCAAATTCTAGTTTTTCATTGTGATTTTCTCTTTTAGTGAGTTGATGTGTCAACGTGTCTATGATAATATTATTTTCTTCCACATGGATTTTGAGTTTAGTGATTTCTTCAAGAAACTCTTCCTCTTCTAAGGCATCCAAAGAAACATCATTGTCATAAGCCATGAGTAGTTTATAATCTTTTTTAGTTTTATCTTCATCATGATTAGATAATACATCACTATCTTCATGATTTAGTAAATTATTCTATCAATAACCTATTTCCTATTGCCTTTTGCAAACTCCTTTCCTTTTTAATGATTATATTTATGAGGACATTTTGCAGCATAATGGACAACTCTACCATAAGCAAAGCATTTGAATCGTAGCTTACAACTGAATCTTTCAGAACCCTGTTGAAGCTTCTTGACAAAGTTTACCTCATCTTCTTCTTCTAAAAAATATCCTAGGTCACTGAGCTCTTCCTTTTCTTTTCCCTTTGCTAAAGCTTTGAAAGCAGCTTCTCTCATATCTGATGGACCTCCTTTCCTCATTTCAAAGGTAGTTAGAATTCCATGAAGTTGAACAAAAATAATAGATTGAAGATCCTGCTTTTCTTCTATGGTAGATACTTTTGTCTCAAATTTAGAAGACAAAGATCTCAAAATTTTCTCTACTAAAGTAGCCTCCTTTATCTCTTCACCCAAATTCTTCATACAGTTTACAATCTCATATACTTGTAAAAAGCAACTAGCAATAATTTCATCATTATGCATTTTGAGATTTTCATACTGTATTCTAAGAGTTTGGAGATTAGCACATTTTACCTGGGAGTCTCCTTCATATCTCTCAATGATTTTGTCCCATATATCTTTAGTTGTCTTACGCTACATGACTTTGATGAATTCTGATTCTGATAGACTTCCCAATAAATTATTGTGTGCTTTAGCATTGGTTTCGTATAAATTCTTACCTGTTGTATGTGTAGCTATTGCTGATGGAAATTGGTAACCTCCTTCCACAATTTCCCAAACATAGGCTCCAAGAGACTAAAGATAGGCTTTCGTTCTTATTTTCCAATATACTAAGTTGTTCCCATTGAAGATTGGTGGTCTGATAGATCCCATCCCTTCGTGATTGTTCATAGTGAAAGATCTCCCTTCAAGAGATAAAGCTTCTTCTGAAGGACTTGCTCTGATACCAATTGTTGGAAATAATACTGAGGGGGGGGTGAATCAATATTTACAATTCAATAATTTTTCATTTCACAATCATATTTATAGACACTACTCCAATGAAGTGAACTTGCGTGTGCACGCTACTGTGATTAAGGAAACCAACGTATACCCAGAGAACTTATGATTTAGTTAATTCGTCATGTGTTGATCTTTAATCAGTACATCTATACTTTATTATACAGTAACTATGTGTAGTAATAACATAATAACCATCACACATAAGAAACACACATAAACACCAAGATTTAAGGCGGAAACCCAATGCGGGAGAATAACCACCTACTACTGTCATCTTTGTCTTCTTTTTAGTATAAAGAACATATGTTTACAATCTTATACTAGTGAAAAATCATACCAGTGCGCAGGAACCCACCTGTAGAAGGCTACAACCTTCTCTCCCTCTCCAGCTTCTACTGGAAGGGAGCTACAACCCCCTATCTCTTCTACTAGCCGATATGTTTACAAGTACATAGGCGCCAGCCTATAGAAGGCTACGAACTTCTCTCTTCCTCTAGGGACCACGTTTCATAAATTTTCAGAATGGATTCTCCTAGTACACAACAACACAATATGAAGGCCTCATTTCATTAAATTTTCACACTTTACCCATCAAAAACTTTGAAGCTCAAACTCTATAATAATAACTACATCAACCAAAAATAATTCAATCTGAATAGTTATATCATTGTCACCATAACACTATGTTGAACCCAGAAAATCATTATTCAGAACTGTATGTAACCTCAAAAATCATACATCTGAATGCATACGCTACTTTAATGAATCCAAAACGCGTGTATACACTACCTCCTTTACCCAAACCTATGTATACCTCCAAAACTACTCAAACATAAAACTTCTGAATCAAATATGTGCCAACTAGTAATATTATGAAAATCTAATGTCAAATTACAAAGATCTAGACAGTCAGCAACAAATATCACCCTTCTCACTTAATCAATAAATCAATTAGATTCAATCTCCTTATGCATTCAGTTCTACTTTTAGATCTAAGAAGACATCATTAATAGACAACAGTAAACCAGAAGCACTAATTAGATATATCAGTCATTTCTGAATAATAGGCTTTTCTTTTGTATACGCTACTTGGAGGCTTCCAACCAGCATGTATATGCGCCTTCACCAAGGCGAGCCCAACATATAGATCTGCAACTATTAACTTACAACTTCGTTGCTATTCCATATTTAAGACATACCCAGATCATGACATTTAAAGATTAAAACATGTGTAAGTAATCAAATATATTCCAACCAACATTAGATCATTAAATGATAAGTCATTTCAGGTCTCATGATCTGAATCCAACATTGAATTCAAGGTGCACACAAAATTTCAGATTATATCATAATCATAGCCCCTGTAACATAAAATATACTTCAAATAGAAGTATTTCTAAGAAACCCTTTAACTTGCACACTTGGCCCTTCGATCTTCTCCTCTGTAAATAGTTTCTGGCCTTTCTCAATACCTCGGACCAAAACAATACTTAGAACCTGTGGTATTCTTGGACGAAATCAAATGGTCTTTACTCCGCTCAATATTGTGGGTTAATACCGTGGTATTGACCCTTGGTATTCTTTAATCTTGAATTTCCTTTTTTTTCCAATCCATATGCGCTTTTCATTTTGTGAAAATGCATGCATACGTATACACTATTTTTGTTATGTTAACCCATGTGTATATGTTGCTTTGACAAGGTGAACCTACATATACAGCTTAAACTACCTTACAAAATCATTTTCCTTCAACTTCTTGATTTTGGTCAGTAGACCTTTGTTCCAACTTCCTATTCTTCTGTATCAATGTCATGTTACCTCTTAATTGACTTGTTACAATGTGAGTTTCCCTTTATCATATCTGAATTGACCTGTGAGAGAGTTGCCATGAAGGACAACACCTGTATCATAATGCCAACAGTTGCTTGGATAGATGTGGGAGGAGGGTGTTAAGAGTGGTATCATAGCATTGTTGCGCTCTCCTTGGGCTGCATGTTGATCTTGCTTTCATGTTGTTTACGTATGTGTGTAGTCCATGTTCTTGTTGCATTTGCATGGTGTTGATCATGGTTGTAGTAATTTCGCCATTTGAAGGTTGAAGGTGTTATCATGGAGTATGTCTTCAAGTGTGTATGGTTGATTATGCATTGTTATGCACGTCAATGTTCACATGTTATAAAATGCACGTGAGGCAGTTGTTGTCATGCATGAGGTCATGGTTTGTGTATTTTATATGGTCATGTATTGATGACTGGACTCTAGCTAGAATGGTGTGTATATGGTTTTTCACTTCTGTGTTATATGTCTATATGTAGTTATTATGCATGTATAGTCTTGGTTATATTTATGCATGAATAGTTGGTCCAAAATGCCTTGTGAAGTCATTGTATGCAAATTTAGGTCATTATGGTTTTATTGGTTGTTATGATGCTGATGTGTTGGTTGAGATAGAATAGGAGATGTGGGTCATTAAATTGAAGTTGCAACATTGGACCTCAAGGCATGAGAATATCTTCATACATGTATTGTATGTTTGGCATGCAGGTATGTAAGTTACGGATTGTCATATGCATTAGGTTTATGTACATGTTTTTGATGTTATGGTTACATACATGATAGATGATAGTTGATTAGTATAGTCACATGCACATGTGTCATGAATGATCGTAACCTTTGGTTGTATGCATTTTTATTTTTGATTTTGATTCAGATCTTGTGGGGAGGCCCCCAATATCTAAAAAATTGAAATGGATCAATATCTGAAAAATTGCAATGCCAAAAATAAAATGAGAGAACACACAATAAATAAAACCACAAAGAACCTTTTTATTAAAATGGAGAACAACTATAAAAGCTACATTGTGGTGGACAATCTTTCCTTTTACAAAATGTGACTTGTTAATTATAGCCTTTTTTGGTTACATTACCATGGGTAAATTCCATGGGTGAGTGAATACCACAATACCATGGGAAAATACCATGGGTGGATGTCACAATACTATGGGAAAATACCATGGGTGAATGAATACCATGGGTGGATGCCACCTACAATACCATGGGTGAATTCCATGGGTGGATGAATACCATGGGTTGATGCCATTTTCTATTTGAATCATTCCTCCTTCCTTATGAAGCAATGGTCCCCATTGCGTGAAGTTCTCTCTTTTTTGAATATGAAGAGCCACCAAAGAGAAGGGTTTTATGTGGTTAACCCATAACCATGATGAATGAAGATCCAAGGATAGAGATACCCTATAATGCTTGTGACCAACTATGATACTGATATTGTGTGGCCTAGAAATGGACTTCGATGAAGTGTGGGTTTTTGAATGACCCATAACCATGATGAGCAAAGATCCGAGGATAGAGATACCCTGTAATGCTTGTGACCAACTATGATACTGATAGTGTGCGGCATAGAAAATAAACTTCGTTGAAGTGTGGGTTTGTGGATGACCCATAACCATGAAAAACAAAGATCTAAGGATAGAGATACCCTATAATACTTATGACCAACTGTGACACTAACAGTGTGCGGCCTAGCAAATGGACTTCGATGACAAGGATTTTGTGTGATTGACCCATAACCGTGATGTTGATTGTTGATGAAGTAGTAGGTGCCTACATAGCCTGGGTGGGAGGGCATGTCTCCAAGAACCCAAGCCGAATGTTGCTATGCTGAAATTGATGAATGTGAATCATGTGCCTACTAAAGTAGGGTGGAAAGGAACGTCTCTAAAGGGAACCCACTCGAAATGCTTATCCAGATTTAAAATGGACATAACTCAGTCAATATAACTCAGAATATTTATTATAACTTGTTTTTGGAAATAGAATAACCATTCTGCATCTTCCCATGTGTTGGAAATCCTTATCTGGGCACTATGGAATCTCATATTCATGTTGTAGTTGTTCTGCCGTCACAGAAGTATTAAAAAAATAGTTGATGTTAAATCAGTGATATCTCCCACATCCGAACTCTGATTCAACCCATTTTTTTCAAATTGGGTGTTTTTTCAAGAGGAGCTCAGATCTGTAATCAATGTTCTAAAATTCTACACAGAAACTTCAAAAAATGATAGGAGAGTCGTCGTCCACCATTTTTCATAAAAAAAAAATTCTACAACATAGTTGATTTTAAATCAACGATATTTCGCTCATCCAAACTCCGATTCGGCCAAATTGTTTTTTGAATTTTTGCTATTTTTTTGCAACTAAATCTGCTATATTTTTTTCTAAATTTTGTACCAAATGTTTCCGATCTGATCTACAAACTCACTTCCAAAAAAGAATCCTATGAAAATGGAAAAAATAAAACTTCTTCTTACTTGGCCAAAGAAAGTGCTATGTGGAGGTCGCAGCACATGCCTGAAGTTTGTTGAATATTGCTGCAAAAATTTGAAACTGAAATATGCATTAAACCACCATTCCCATGGAATCGTAACCTTCTCTAATACAACTGATCTGGATCTTGGGGGAAGGCCCCCAAGATCTAAAAAATTGAAATGGATCTTGGGGGGGAGGCCCCCAATATCTGAAAAATTGCAATGCCAAAAATATAATGAGAGAAGACACGGTAAATAAAACCATAGAGAAATGTTTTATTAAAATAGAGAATATTTGTAGAATCTACATTATGGTGAACAATATGTCCTTTTACAAAATTTGACTTGTTACTTATACCCTTTTTCAGTTACAATACCACGGGTAAATTCCATGGGTGATTGAATACCATGTGTGGATGTCACAATACCATGGGAAAATACCATGGGTGAATGAATACCATGGGTGGATGCCACTTACAATGCCATGGGTGGATAAATACCATGGGTAGATGCCACTTACAATACCATGGGTGGATGAATAACATGGATGGATGAATACCATGGGTTGATGCGAGTTTCTATTCAGATTAGTTTTATGTTAGATAGCTTGATGATCATGTTATATGTTGTTGACGAATATGTTATAGGTTAATTTGTTGTTGTTATATGATAATTAGCTTGATGATTAGGTCATATGTTGTTGACGAGCATGTTATATGTTAACTAATTGTTGTTATATGTTAGTTAACTTGACAATTAGGGTTATAGATTTAATATCTTGATGTTATATGTATCATGCTAAAGTGAATTAGCCTATGTAGATGGTTATGGTTACGATATTCAGGTATGAGCCGACATATTTGTGATGAATTTGCACATGTGGTTGTTATGAATGAATGATAAATTTTTATGAGTTTATGATGTGAACATGTTAGTTAGCTAGTGTTATGGATATCGTGATCTTATTTATGTTTGAGTAGACATGTTGTAAAGTTATATTTTGCTAACTAGATTGATTGTGTAGACAAGATAGCCTCCCTAAAGGTACATTAAGGTATGAGTTTACTTATGTAGTATACTTGGTGCTTCATTCTTGATTATGTCATCTATTTGATGTTGTGTGTTTGGTGTCTATAATGTCATCTAGTTGGTTTATCTAACATGGTATGTTGCAAGTTGGTTGAATGTTTGATGAGTTCCATAATACGAGTATGTGTTCTAATGAGCTTGTTTTGAGACAATTGTATTAACACATATGTGCTGAGATAGTTGATATGTACTTGAGTATAATAGGTGATAGTTGTAGCATTATGTCTAAGGAGTATGAGTTAACTATGGATTATGACATGATTGTTAGTCTTGGTAAATGTTGATTTCAAATTGATAGATATGATTGTCTTGATATTTGGAACGTGTGATTGACATGGGTCAATAGTTGCAGGAAACATGCTTGGTATTAGTATGACAAGTTAACAGTTGATATGTTTATATAACTAACAGTTGGGTGGTGTGATAGTACATACTAAGCCTCAATTACAACAATGTAAAAAGGGTAAAAGAAAGGAATTAGACAACAATTCCTTTGGCTATGTTAGGAAACCCTAATTCCAAACAAATGAGTGCCTCACATACAAGAAGTATTCTTAACCTTTATTTTGTTTCACATTATGTGAATATGTGTTGTAGTCATGAACATGTACTTGACAGGTATATTAGCCAGTCTCTAGTTGCAGGTGGATTTGTCAAGGGAATTGGAGTCCCTTGAGAGATGGCATGGATGTGTTCAGTTGCAATCAAGTGCTTAGCACAACAAGGTAAGGTAACAAGTATGTTATGTTTATTTATGCACGAAAATTTATTCATTCATGGCAATAGGATGCATGGAAAAGAGACTGCCATGAAATCTTGAAGAAGGCTCGGGTTGAGCTTTCCTTGGAAGCACTAAGACCCATGGGGATTGAGTCATGGTGTTTGTTGTCAGTCTTGTGCTTTTGGTATTTCGTGATTTGTTGTGATTGATTGGTGTCTTTGTTTATGTTTTGTGTATGTCCATACCACTTTGTTTGCGGAGTCATGTTGTTATTGGTTTTCATGGATTTCTTCTAATTTGTTTCTTGTGCTTTCATTTTAAGTTTTGAGTCTTGGGAATTGGTTGAGAAAGAGGAAAGTTAATGGATATCGGGGAGAGCTGTGTGGTACCCAAAACATAATGTAAGATTTAAAAGAAGCTCTAGCAGAAGGTAAGACTATGATAGTCGGTTGGATTGATTGGGTCCATTGTGGTAAATGGACGATGACAAGACAGTCATGAGAAAGGTAACCGAGAAGGGTAAAGTAAATGAATCTTAGGTGTCAAGTGCCTTGGCTATGTTGGAAATGATTGTTCTAAATGTGGTTCATACTATGCACAAATAAGGAAGTTATCTTAACCTTGACCTTATGTAATTATGTTGGGATCATGATTATGCTAATGTCTATATGTGTATACATGTTTATATGTATTTCGTTGACTAACTAGATCATTTTAATTTTATGTTGATGTTTATATGTATGTATGTGTATGTATGCATATCGTTGCCTGATAGGATCATTATTGTTTATGCTAATGTTTGTATATATGTATGTATCTATGTAACTGTGTCATTGTCCTACAGGGTCATCAAGAATCGTTCTTGTGGAGGAATGATTTCTTACGCAGACAAATGACATGAAGAGGTTCTTGGTCTTATGAGGAATCAATTGGGAAGAGTAGTCATAACAAATATATGAGGTTAGTATCATATGGATATGAAATTTATATTGTATGCTTGTATTATGCCTATGTTTATGTTATGATAGGTAAAATGAAAGCAGTGTGGTATGTGGCATGTTGGGACAAGCCTAGATAAGAGACTGGAAGTAAGGTTTCTTGGTAGAGACAGTGTGCTTTTGGATGTGAGGTACTATTGGCGTGCATATGTTGTATTTGTTGTACATGTTTCATATTTGATGTTGTGCACATGCAATGTTGTGTATATATAGTGTGTGTACATGTTGTTTATGCAATGTTATGTATAGGGTGGTACATATAGTGTTGTGTTCATATGGTTCTTTACACATTTTGGATATGTTGTGTTGTGTACAGATGATGTTATGTACATGTTGGATATGTAGTTCTATGTACATGTGGTGTTGCGTGCATGTTCTACATGTGGTTCTATGTACATATGGTGTTGTGTGCATGATTGTACAAGTGGTGTTGTGTGCATGTAGTGTTATGTACATGTCATACAAGTGGAACTATGTGCAAGTGGTGATGTCTACATGTCATGCATGTGGCGCTGTGTACAAGTGGGGTATTGTGATGCATTGTACAAGTGGTGCAATGTACATGTGGCATTGTATACACGTTGTGCAGGTGGTGTCGTTTACATATGATGTTGTGCACACATTGTGTAGGTGGTTGCAGTGTACAAGTGGTATTGTGTACATGTGGTACATATGGTATTGGTGTATGTGTGGCATTATCTGCATGTCTTACATTTTGTGTTGTGGACATGTGATACTATGTATGTTTACTGTGTAGTCGTCATATCGTGACATGTGAATTCATTGTGTTGTACTCTATGTGGATAAATTTATTGTGTGGTGTTGTACATTGGGTATAGATGTATGAGTTGTGTTGTATATTGGGTGTATGTGTATGCATTTTTGGTTGTCGCAAGTTATCTACGAAATGTATGTCTTGTGATGTACATTGTGTACATATACGAGTTATGTGGTTTCGAACACTAAACGTAGGAGTATGTATTATGTTGTTTTGTACACTAAGTTTAAGTGTATTTATTGGGTGTTAGGTGTAGATGCATGTATTACATGGTGTTGTATGTCATGTGTGGTTGCATGTGTGTGATGCACACTACGTGTATGTGCACATGGTTGAGGAGAAGTCATTGGGTGTTTGTCGGGTGTGGCAACTGATCCGGAGTGAGTACAGAATAAGGGCAAAGATAGAAGCTAAAAATTTCTTAAAGGGTAAGTATTTGTATTTTATTTCAGTTCCATTGTGCATGTGATCTATGATTATGGTTTATGATGGTTACGTGTGATTTATTATTTTATATGATGATTGTGTTTCAAGCTAACCTGATGTGATATGTTGATCAAAGATGCTAGTTTGACTTGTGGTGACAGGAAGTAAATAGGATTAAAATTATACCTTATTGACAAGCTACCAATGAGGTATGATTTGACGTTATTTAAATATATTTTGAATCTAATGGAAATTATGTGCTTGGAAAAAAAATGCATGAACGTACCCGATTGAGTGGCCAAAATTGACTGCAAGAATTAGCAACAGTAGTGAAAGAAATTGGAACATGTAGTAGTATGTTGGTAAAGCACTTCAGGAGCAAGGCATTTATGGGACACTAGTACCTAATAGTGTCCATTGATTACCATGAGCATGCTATTGCAGGTATGATGGTTTTAAGGCATGGATATGCCTTGGTTTTTGTATCTTCCATTGCGAGGAAGCCTTGCCAAGGGATGGACCACCAGAGATGGGGGTGCTAGCAGAACATGGAAGGTGAGTGACTGAACGAAAAGGTTGACTGGATTTCCCAAGGGACTGTGTAGCAAAGAAGGAAGATCGGGGATGGATTTGTTTTGGTCATTAGAATTTCTAAATGGAATCATATGCACATTGAGTGTGCACCCTGGAACAATGAGCCGGTAACTGTTCACTACGAGGACAAGTGACACAAGATTATGGTGCTAGACATTGGATGCATATTTAACTTTACAGTGGTTTTGGACTTCCTATGAAGGAGGTGAATCCTGATATTACCTTGAGGGTGGAGGTGTGAGCATTTGGATTCCCTTGTTGCAGATGCAGCCATCATATCATTTTATTTGTTGGTTGAGAAAATGTGCATGTGTATATGCGTGTATTATTGTAAGTACTCTATCAAGCTAGATTTATAAAGCTCCATAGACAGTATGGTTATTTGCAGGTTGAAGCAAATTTTCATAAGTATATGTGGTTATTATTGTAAATATCGTAATGAGCTATGTTATAAAGCTCCAGTAAATAGTATGTTTGTCATGTGTTAGCAGTGGTAATTGTAAATACCGCAACAAGTTGTGTTATAAATCTCCATGGGTAGTATGTTTTGGTTATAGTGGTCTTGTGGTTATAGGTGTCATTGAACATCAAGGACAATGTTCCCCCAAGGGTGAGGGTTCTGTAATGGCCCTGGTGAAATTTCCATGTAAAACATATATAAGGCCACAGTCAATGGAACACGTATTCCAAGTTGAATGGTGGGATAAACATCCTAGTGGGTGTTGATTAAGTCTATTATGGCTAACAAAACTGGAAAAGGCAATGGCTAAGGCTTTGGAAATGAAAAAAGGCATTTTCGCACATTTATTTATGAAAATAAAGGAAACTAGGAGAAAAGGAAGGTGAAAGGTCACAGGTTGCATGTGAGAAGTAAAATGAAGGAAAATAATGGAAAATGAAGAAAATAGAGGCCTCATTCATAAAAAGGCTTCCGAGGTTTAGTTGTCACGCTCTTGGCTTAGGCTTGGTCAGTGTCATCTTTTGACAAGTTTTGGTGGAGCTCTCTTCTATTCTCTCTCGCATACTCTTGGATACATAGAGTTTTCTTGGAGCATTCTTAGAGGGTGTGGTATACTTGGATTTTTAGAGCAAGGCAATAAATGAAGAGAATTAAACCACAAGAGGGCATTGGGATCAACAACTACAACAAATTTTCTTGCAAGTATCGAGTTGCATGTATGTTTTCCTCACTAGCTTTGGCATGCATGACACATGCATATGGTTTCTTGGTTATGATATGTCGTTGGCATGGATGACTTCCACAATTGATAGTGGATTTGCCTAGCCTTTCAATTTCCTGGATAGCCATGGATATTGTGGGTTTATTTCCTTGTTTTGATTTGGTTGGTTCTCATGTTTACTTAGCTTGGGTTGAGTTATTACTTCCTGGAAACCTTGGTTCAAAAAATGATCTGGAAACCTTATAACAACTTGGGTTGATTTATTAGTCTTGGAAGCCTTGGTTGGACAAATACTCTAGAAGGCTGAAAATAGTTACGGGTTGAGTTACTAGTCATAGAGGCTTGGCTAGAAAAACACACTAGATGCTTGTAGAAGTCGTGGGTTGAGTTGTTAGTCCTGGGAGCTGAGTTGGAACAAGCACTTTGTAGCCCTAGAAGGCTAGGATAGAGAATGATAAAATGATGGTTTTGGTGATATTCAACCGTGAGGTGGAATCACTGTTCGATGGGTTGAGGTGGATGGCGTCTAGAAGCCCTAGATGGTTTTTTATTGATGTGTTCTATGAGATCCCACATTCATACTTGGAATATCGCACAGGGATGAATGGCTGAAGAGAGATTTGGCTTAGCCATTCTATGGTCGGGTGGAATGTGGAAGTCCCATCCCAAGTTTGGATTTTACATCATTAATGAAAGGTTATTTATCCTAGTGTTTCTATGAGTCTTATGATGGATTATATGCGATTTATATGGCTATGATTTCATTGATATTTTTGTTCCTATTATATTGGTTATGTATATGTTTTATGACAACATCTATGTATCAGGATCTCATCATGTTTTTACTTGTAAATGAATGAACAATGTATCTATGACCTAATGGATGGAAGGGCAATTAAAGTGATATGGAAACAATGCTTCATGGAAAATCTCAGATAAGTATGAGACCCCTATGCTCAGATATGTTATTTACACCTGTAGGTTGCATATTTACAAAGTGTTTGAAAAAATATTTGTCATGGTTAGTATTGGTTAGGTTAAGCCCTTGATCAAGTTTTGTGTTAGAGGCTTTGCCTTGGTGTCATTCATTGCCTTGGAAAGTCTCATCAAGTTCTAGCCATTGGTTCGTAGACTATCCTTGAAAAAGTGCCTTAAAGTGCATAGTCTCCAGCACAAAATTGGCTAAAAAAGACTGCAGTCTCTCCCTTGGAGACATTGTGGGAGAAAATATAGGGTTCTATTCGCATGCATGCATTATCATTGGAGAAAATTTGGGTTTAGTTCATTGAAATGCTAGGTTAACTCAGGGGTTGGGCACCTGGAGTTATGGATTAGCTCCTGGGGGTCCTGAAGCACATTAGGGAGGTCTGTAAGGTCTTGTTTTGTTGACTCCATTTCCTTAAGGTTACCTAGGAAGTTGATTCTTATCATACTGGCCTATCATCACATGTTTACCCTGGCTGACCGGTTGCTTGGGTAGATGTGGGAGGAGGGTGTTACATTTACAGTTAAGTGTCTAGTAACTATTTATTAGGCATTCAATTGTTCATAATTGTTTTAACGAGGATTAGATCTTGTGAACTATTTACCTAGTCCATTTCCTTCATTTTATTTCAATTCCTACTTGCTTCTTTTCCCATCATTTTAGTTTTCTCTTGATTGAGAGAAGGACTAATCCTTCCTTCAATCAAGATAGGTCTAGGATTAGATGCATATTAGATTATAATTTGCATGTAATTCTATTTTTTGCATCCTATCATACAGGGGTAATCCTTAGAGGGGCTTGATTAGGCCATAAAGTCAGCTTAAGGATCATTTTCTTGCCTCATCAGCAAGAAGATTCGATCTGATATCTCCTCTCTATTGGTAGGTGAAATTCATACTTTAAGCTAGTAGAGATATGTCAGACCAAGAGGTAACTCCTCAAATCAAAACCCATATTATTCATTCAGGTTGTTCATTATTATATATGAGAGGGAGTGATTGTTCGGTTCATCTCTAGATGAATCTCTTTATTCTTTATTATTTTTTTACATTAATTATAGTTGTACACCCAATCCCTCTGATTAGGTGTCAACGTTCCCCCCCCCCGAATCTGAAGGGATGCTGGTGAGTCCAAGCATCATTCTAAATATTTCAAGCTTTTCTCTTCCAAGTGCTTTGGTGAAGATGTCTGAAATTTGCTCATTAGAGGAACAATGGTGGAGATAGATTGTTTTGGCCTCAACATGATGTCGAATCAATTGATATTTAGTATTGATGTGCTCTGTTCGATCATGGAACTTTGGGTTCTTGGCTAAGTTTATTGCAGAGGTATTGTCAATCATGAGTGGAGTTGATTGTACTTGTTTTACCTACAAATCTTCAATAATTTTCCTAAGCCACACAATTTATTTTGTTGCCTCAGTTACTGCCACATATTTTTCCTCTGTTGTGGAATCTACTGGAACTGATTGTTTGCGTGATCTCCAGGAGACAGCTCCTAATCCAAGACTCATAGCATAACCTAAGGTAGATACCCCAGTTTCTTTGTCTCCAATGAAGTTTGAATTAGAGTATCCAATCAAGCTGAAGTCGCCCACTTGTGTATACTTGATTCCAAAGTCTTGAGTTCCCTTCAAGTACTTTAGAACTCTTTTTGCAACAGACCAATGTTCCTCACAAGGCTTTTGCATAAATCTAGAGAGGATTCCAACAGCAAACGAAATGACTGGTTTGGTAGTAGTTAGGTAGTTGAGACTTCCTACAAGCTGTCTATACTTTGTTGCATCCTCAATTTCTTTTCCTTCAATGGATGTGAGCTTTAAGTTTTATTCCATTGGAATAGTCAGAGGATTGCATTCAGTCATGCCAAACCTGTTCAACAAATCTCCAATGTACTTCTTTTGAGAAAGGAATATGGACTTCCGATGTTGAGTTACTTCAATACCAAGATAGTAATGAACATAGCCCAAATCAGTCATTTCAAAACCTTTCTTCAATTCCTTCTTTATGGAATCTGCAATGTAGCTTTCATTGTTCCTTGCTATCAAAATACCATCTACATACACCACAAGATATACAACTATTTTTCCAACTTTCTTGACAAACAAAGTTGCATCATCAAGATCATGATGTTTGAAATTGAGTTTCAAAATATGCTCAGTCAATTTTTCATACCAGGATCGTGGTGCTTGTTTGAGGCCATACAAGGATTTCACAAGTTTGCATACTTTATTTTCATGTCCTTTCACAGCAAATCCTTCAGGCTGGGACATAAAAACATTTTCTTTTATATCTCCATTCAAGGAAGCAGTTTTTACATCCATTTGATGGACTTTCCAAACGTTCTGAGTCGCTAGAGCAAAGAGTGTCTAGATGGTAGCCCATTTTGCTGTGGGGGAGAAAGTTTCCTCATAATCGACCCCTTTCTTTTGTGAAAAACCTTTTTCCAGAAGCCTGGCTTTGTGCTTGTCAACTGAGCCATCAGCTTTATACTTGTTCTTGTAGACCCACTTGCAGCCAATTGGTTTAGTTCCCAATGGAGGATCAACTAGCTTCCAAGTGCCATTCTTTATTAGGGCATCATACTCCTTTTGCATCGTTTCTTTCCATTCATCATGACAAGTAGCTTCTTTGAAGGAATTTAGTTCAAAATCTATAGAAAAATTCAATTCACAATCATAAGAAACATCCATATCAATAGGTGAATCAAAGTCATCTACATCACCTCCATTTTGCTGGTTTGAATTTCTAGTTCCTATCTTTCTAACCTCATCAGGATGAACACTTTCAAGTGTCTTTGTTAGCCACTTTGGGGGACCTTTCTTAGATGGTCCAGGCTACTTCGTTGATTGAGTTGGGATCGAATAAAGATTGAGTCTAAAAATTCTGTCAATCATCACTCAAAGTATCATCCATTGTTGGAGTTTCATGCAGGGGAGAGAGTGCTTCAGAAGAAGATTGCACAAGTTGATCTAGTATAGGAATCCCCCCTTCAAGATGTGGAATCTTATTATCAAATTCTTGAAATGATTCTTCATTTGTGAATCTATCCAAGTGATCAAGTTGCCTTTCAACAACATTGTCAGTTTTGGATGGTTCAAGAAATATTACATGTCTAGATAGAACACACTTTTTGTTGACTTCATCATAGAGACGGTATGGTTTGGAGGTGTTTGAATACCCCAGGAAGATACAATTACGACTTCTTGCACCAAGTTTGTTTCTATGTACCTTTGGTATCAAGGCATAACAGGTGGAACCAAAGACCCTAAGATTCTTTACCGAAGGAATGTGCCCATACCACATTTCATAAGGAGTCTTGTTTCTGAATTCATTAGATGGACATCTATTCTTTATATATACAGCACATAGAATTGCATCAGCCCAAAACATCATTTTTACATTTTTGAAGAACAGCATGGAGCGTACCATATTTAAGATTGTCCTATTCATTCTTTCAGCTACACCCTTCTGTTGGTGATTATAAGGCATAGTTGTTTGATGTTTGATCCCTTGTTGGCAAAGATAGCTTTCAAATTCATTTGAAGTGTATTATTTTCCATTATCAGTGCGAATAGAACCAATATGAGATTGTGCATCATTTTCAATCCATGAATGAAAGTCCTTGAATGTTTGAAAAGCATCAGATTTTTCTTCAATAAATAAACCCAAAACATTCTGGTGTAGTCATCAATAAATGTCATCATATATTTTTTCCATTTGCAAAAGAGATAGGAATTGGACCACATAAATCTGAATGAATGAGTTCAAGTTTTATATGTGCTTTGGAGTGTGAATCATGAAAGGACTATTTGTTATGCTTTCCTAGAATGCAAACATCACATTGCCTAAGCTTCCTAGGAATTGTAGGCAAACCAAAAACACCATTTTCTTCAACATGCGGAGGCTGTCATAGTTCAAATGTCCAAATCTAGCATGCCATAATAAACTTGATGGAAGTGTACCTTCTTCATAATGAGAATTGTATGAGAAATTTTGTGCATGAGCAAAGGTACCCTACAGCTTGAGAAGCCTTTCTTCTTCTATCCCATCATGACAAGTGAGTGGTCAGATGCTTTTCTCACCTCAAGCTTGCCATCAAACATATGAATCGAGTTAACTTGCTGGTGGATGTGGACCAAGGACAACAATTTTCTCCTCAGTTGTGGGAGATATAGAACATGATGCAAAAGAAAGTCTGGAAGACCATGCAATTTAAGCCTGATTGTACCAAGCCCTGATGGCTTGAGTTTTGATTGGTCTGCAAAGTATATTACTCCATCAACATTGTCAGTAAATTCTTCAAAAAAATATTTTCTATGAGTCATGTGGCAAGTTGCTCCTGAATCAAGCAACCAATCATTTTTTGAAGAAGCAAGTGAAGCGTTAAATAAGTCTTCATTTACTCCAATATTACATTATGGCACAACATAGTGAGAGGATTCAAATGCTTTACCTTTGTCTGTGTCATTAGTTTTACCTTTTGGTTTGTTTCTTTGCTGTTCAATTTTGTCCCAAGGTAACTTGCATGTGGAGGCCTCATGTGATCCATTTCTTTTGCAGCATATGCAGTGCAAATCTGACTTTTTTCCTTGAGAGTGTCTACCCCCCCTGCCTCTGAAATATCTTCCTCTTCCTCTTCGACCATCTCTTCCTATGGAAGAATCTTGGGAAAGATTCTTTTCTTTATGAGCAAGGCACACAACCTCTTCAGAAGATTCAGGGGTTGTCTTCTTTCCAAAAGCTTTCTCTCTTTCAACAAATTTTTCACAAGGGAGTCAAAGGTAATATCTTTGAGATTTCCATTTGCTTGCAATGACTCCAAATAATTGGAGTAAGTAGGATAAAGATCCTTGAGAAAGGCAATCAGAGGAATATCCAATTCAACCTTAGTGACTTTGATATCATGCATTATATATTTTACTTCGGATGCAAGAGCAAGAGTATCATTATTTTCTAATACAAGGGTGAAGAGTTTAATCATGATTTGAACAACTTCAAGTATAGAGTGTGAGTCATAGAGTTCCTTCAGCTTTTGTAAGGCTTCGAATGCATTTGAAAATGGAGAAATGTGTCAACTCACCTCTTCACTTACTGATGCTGCAATCAATGCCTAGGCTTTGTTTTTCTTATTTTCCCAAATTGCGAGCTCCTTGTCTGAGGTAGGCTGGACTGGTGCTTTGTCTCCTTCTCCAACATACACTCCTTTCCATAGCTCATTAAAAATGAGAGTGTGTTGTATTTTCCGTGACCGTTCAAGATAATTCCCCTTTCCATTGAGAACTACTCCCACAATAGATATAATTGAATGCATTGTAAAATTTGTGTACAATGGAGAAAAATATTGTTGGTGCAAAATTTTACTCGTAAAATGATTGTTATACCAACAACATTCAACGTGGTATCGCCTTCTTTTACTTGTATACAAGAGTTTGATGTTTAAGAGATGAACGGTGGAGATATGAATGACGGACATGAGTGGAGGAGATGAATGGAGGAGGGTCATTGATGGTAAGTGATCAAAGGTTATCGCAAGCAAAACAAGTCGGGGCAATAACCATGGCTAAAGGCGGATTTCGGGTTACAAGCGGGATTTTGGGTGCATAAAAAATGGTAAGTGGTATGTATAAGGGAGTGCCCAATTCCACTAAGTGGTTGACACGTAGCTCCTGGGGGAGAGAGAAAATTCACTCGTATCGGGCGGGTAACTCTTGTGCAACTAATGCACCCAAAATCACTATAAACCATCAAAATTTTGAGGAGATGATCAATGGTGGAGATTAAAAGGCAATTTTCGGGTGGGTAACCACTGTGCAAGTGGTACCCCTCGAAATCAATGTCAGCTGTCGAATTTGGAGGTTGAGATCAATGGTGGAGAATGAGCCAGATAAAGTGAAATCTTGGGAACTGTGTTCGATCAGGTTTAATGAAGGGTATGATCGCATCACAAACATCCAGCGTATTGATCAGGGCAAGAGATTTGTGATATGCAATTAAAAAGAAAACTCGATGATATTTATATAAATGGGCTTATAATACTTGAGATCCGGCTCAAGGGAATACGAAAAAAGATATATGTGAATATGGAAAAGGATATATGCTTCTTCAATGCGAAAGGGTATATATACCATACTCAGAGCAGGATGAAATCTAATTCATTACAGTACCTTCGGCTTCAACAACTAGCTCCAATGCAATGCAGTTCAACGAATGTATTAAATGATAAATGAGATTTCACAGGGATTTGATAGAGATGTTAGCCTACAAAAGATGCAAAACAAAGGCAAAACAGAATGGGAGTTACAAATTAAAAAGGAAGCCAAAAAATGGCACTTGATTTAATACCATGTCAGACTAGGAGGTAACTCCTCAAATCAAAACTCATATTATTCATGAAGTTTGTTCATTATTATATACAAGAGGGAATGATTGTTCGTTTCATCTCCCAATGACTCTCTATCTTCTTTATTATTTATTTACATTAATTATAGCTATACACCCAATCCCTCTGATTAGGTGTCAACAAGATAGAGAGAGGGTAACTAGACCCAATCGAACCAATCAGAACCACCATTTCAATGAAAAAGGAATTATTTTAAGTTCCCGCCCAGGTAGTCTCCCTTAAAATGTTTAAAGGTCATTTTTTCCAATCAACAGGTCGCCAATTTTTTATACAGAATCTCAACTGTGGATAGAAGTATCTTCCCTAGGCCTAGTGGACTGACTTAGATCAATAAAAAGATAAGGAGACTAACGTTTTCCTTAAAGTAAATAGATAATGGGGTGATGCCTAACTAGAATCTATCGTATTCTTCGCTCCTTCCTTGGTTTGCATGCTCCAATCCTAGCTCTGATCACTATAATTAGAACCTGCACAAACAGACAATGCAGGCCAACAATCTACGAAATCTATGTAGCATCATCTAATCACTTCATTCAATAGATCAACATGGTATTGAAAAACATGAAACTATAACATGATATATAAGAAAATAAAGAACTCTATGCATTAATAGAAATGGTGTGAGTTACAACCAAAAATAGGTTTTGATCTTGTAGAAGAGCTCCTCCAAGTTGACGTGTTTTTTCCTTGTCACAAAGTGCACCTCTAATCACCCTAATGCATGGAAAGATATCTCTTACATCAGCAACGCAAGGGTAGAATCACTCTCTAAAATCTAACCCATTTCCTATGGATGGTAGTAAATATATAGATGAAGGAGGTATTTAATGAATTCTTATGATTTTACCTGTCTAAGCTTGAGATGCACTCTTGATGGGAGGATGAGCTCAAGGGATAAAAGATGAAAACTCCAAGGTAGGATAGGATAGGATTTGAGACTTTTATCTAAGGCAAATAGTTACAATAGATCCTGGAAGCTTTTGAAAGAGGAAGATTCAATATTCTTTTTTGTTTTCCCGAATTTATAGAATCGACCCCCAACATAGAGCAACCTACTGGTGATTAGCACAGGTGCAAAGTAGGGAAACCTAACAGTCAATGTTGTCTAAGGAGGGGCCAAGGCGCACTAGTCCTTAAAATGGTTGAAATAAGGTACTTTTATGTAGAAACTCATGGATTAGAAAGAGTCATGCTTAGGTATTTGTGCAAGGATGATGAAAATGGGTCAAAGGATGTTGATTGATCCAATTTGCATGCCTATTGACCAGATGTGACAAAATGGCCTATAACAGAGACCCAACGAACCAAGATCAAATATTTCTATAATATGGCAGCCTCTTATCAACTCCTTTGATATTATTGAAAATTGTCTTGCATGGTTGGTTGGTAGAGGTGAGCAAGTGTGTCTTGGTCATGATCCATGGCTTGGTTGTGGTGTGCATCACCGGGTATATACTCGATTAATAAATATGCTCAAGCACTAAGGCTATAATAAACTTTCTCACATTCCTAACCCAAATCTCTCATCTATTTGGAGTCAAGGTTGTTTATCTACTGAGGAGATTATTTTAGAGGGGGAGCATAGCGATATATGGAAAGAGTAAATTCAAGATATTTTTTACAAACACATTAGATTGATTTACGGACTTGATGAACTTATTTGGAGCATATCCCCTTATTAATTTTACTCTCCAAAGTTGGGATTCATTTATATTATGGATGATAGAGTGGAAGTTGAGAAAAAATGGTGGTGGATGGCAGTTTGGAACTCAAATTCTCCCCAAAAGAAAAATTGCTCATGTGGTGTCTTCTGATGAAGAAGGTTCCCACCTAGGAAGTCCTCTAGAAAAGGTTCATGTATTGGCCTAGTTAGTTTTTTTGATGTCAAAACAATGAGGAATGTGCTCTTCACTTGTTTATGGCTTGTCCTTGTTTCCAATAAGTTTGGAATATTTGTACTTTAGCATTGTCTCATTATATTCCATAGGCAAGAGCGGATTTGGAAGTGGTCTGACTTTCTTGGTATTCCAACCCATCTTTCCACCCATTAAAAGCTATTCCCTTTAACATCTACTTGGGGGTTTGGTTAGCTAGAAATAGAGAAGTCTCTCAGGGAAATATTATGGTTCCTTCATACACTATTGATGAGGTGTTGTCCATCTTAAGCCATTATCCACAAGAAAAAGGTTTTGTTTCCCCTAGATTGATTATTCCTAAAAGAATCAATTCTTCTAAGCCATGGTATTTTTTCAATGGTGCCTCAATCAACAATGATCAGATTAGTGGAGGAGGGTTCATTTTATTCCTTTCTCTAAATCATAATTTCAAATTCAAGATGGGTTTGGGACCTGGAACTAATAATCAAGTTGAACTTCTAGCCGGCAAAAACTTGCTCTTGTCTAAAAAAGAGAAGGGATGCATTTAGATTCAAATTTTTGGGCATTCCATGCTATCTATAAATTGGCTTAACAACATTATTTCATGCATAAATATCTTCCTTATGCCTATTCTATAGGAGATAAAATGTATCACTGATACTTTCACATCTTTCTATTACTCACATATTTATAGGGAAAGGAATCACACCGCTGACAACTTATCAAAAGATGGCCTCCTTTTGGAAAAGGATCTTTAGGCTATAATGGAACAATTCAATGATTAATCACGTGAATACTTCCATCATCCATACAGGGATCATATCTTGGTGCCAGCTGCTAACAATGATTGATACATAGGGACCCACACATTTTCTCATGCGCACTTCATTTGAATTTGTTAGATTGTTCTTGTTTTATTACAGCTAACAATTTTTATCACAATCTCATAGGGATAGGAAATGTCTTATATAAAATGGATGTATAGGTCACGTAGGATGTTTTTCCTTTTTATTATCAATGTACAACAGAACAAAAAATATTCAATTTTTGGAAGGATTTGATTTTTTGTTTCTACAAATACCTCTTGGTATCCATTTTCTCTCATAGAAAATTCAACTTTTATGTATGTATGTATATATATATATATATATATATATATATATATATATATATATATATATATATATATATAGTATAAAGAAATATAATTTTTATTTGTCTGAGCACACGTTTTTTGGATGGCATATGCCTTGTTTTATTGATCTTTCATTCTCTGACGAGTAAAATGTAAATCCGCTCTTGGGATTTTCCAATAATACACTTTTGTAGTGTATATGCAAAATATAACTTCATCATTTTATTATGAATGAAATTATGGATATTTTTCTAAAAATATTTAAAACCATCTTATAAAAATGATCAAATTGTTCAAAAAAAAAAAAAAAAAATATCATAAACTATCATATATAGTCTCTTACTATAGTTATCTTCCTTATATAAAACTTAAATTAAATTTTATAAGTAAATGTATAATATTTAAGATATGAGGTTATTTTAAAGACGATAATGAAGATAAGGATACTTCTCGATTTAAAAATTATATATTTTGGTCTCTCTTTTGGTGGATAAATGTTAATAATAATATTTATATTCATGATTTAAGAGCTTATAAGTTAATACTTGATTGTTGTGAAATTCTATGATTGAAAGTAAGATTATTAAGATACCACAATAAAGAACAAATCAATCTTTATTTTTATTTATGGAGTTTTATTAAGGCTAAGGAAATACTAAGTTAATTTTAAACTTTTATTTTTATATTTTTGAAACTATTATATGTTTCTATTAATTAAGATAAATATTAATTTATGAATAAAAAATTTGTTAATCATAAAAATATTTTATTTCAAAATAAATTTGAAAATAAAAATACTTAATTTTATGATAAATTATAAATTTGAGGATAGAGATATTTAATTTATTCTTTGTCCACATTTCGTTCTAAAAATTTTAATTCTGCATTCTATATTTTTTTATCTTTGTTAAGTAAACATATACTTGAACAAAAGATAGAAAACAATGCTAATAAATTTTGTAGTGTAAAAGTTTTTGTTCTTTATCATTTTTGGTTATATTTTTCAATCCATTTTAATTGAAACTTAACAATGAGTTCTTCGATTTGATTGTCTTAGTGTTGAATCTGTTGGAGATATTAATTTCTACTTGTTTTGTGATTATGTTGTAATATTCATCATCATAAAATAAAATTGTTAATTATATGGATTTAGCTCTTAGTTGTAGATGTGGTTGAAATATTTTCTCAACTAACTAGATTAGCTAGCTAAGATAATCTATTTTAAGCCTGATATGATTGATAAATATGTGATATTGAGCCAACAACTTTGGGTGTAACTACCCTATTAGAGGTCCCATGAATATGTAAGTGTGTGAGAATAATAGTTCTTTGTGTGTTTTATTTGAAGTATTTTATTTTTTGGCATGAAACTGTGTAGGTGGGTTCACAAAAGGCCCTTCCTAGAGATAGTCCATGATATCCCACTTCTTTTAGGAATGTGTGCTTGATCCAATCCTTAGATATATGGTGTTTCCCACTTGAAACTTTCATTATGCATAACAGTTCGAACCATTATTGCATACGCCATTGCAGTACCAACTCTAAGATGTATCTGAGTTCCATTATGGCACTACACACTAATAGGAATAGAGGTTCTAATATTTTATGATAGGCATCTCATGCAATTATTTCTTCCCAATGTTATGGAGTTATATGTAATGAGATCAATGTAGTACTCAATGGCTAATCGACTGCTTTCGCTGATCGGTTACTAAATCATCTTACACTACAAGGAAAAGACCTTCTAGCAATTTTTTTACGAAAGTTCGTATAAAAATAGCCCAAAAATATGTTTGGAGAGGAGGTCACTAACGGAGGTGTGCGGGAAAATGGTTTAACGATTTTGTTTTTAATAATGCGTCTATAATATAAAAAGGCATTAATCCTTTACTATACATATAACCACTAGCGCCTAATAGAAAATTGGTGCACCAAAAAAGGCTTAAATTTACAAAAAAGTAGGTCATAGAATTCATTTTTCCCAGTCTAGCGTTATCATGTGATGATGCCAAGATGCTAAACCAATACGATAACACACCGGTGTTTGTACTACTAATAGCCCTAGAACAAGGTTAAATTTAAAAAATATCGGTCCTAAAATTATTTTCACCTTATCGATGTTATATCCACTAGAAGCATCAGTGTTATTCTTGTATTTAAATGCCCTGAAGTGTACTTAACAAGAGCATCGCCATTGGTTTTTTAATTTAAAATTTGCAGTGTTATATTCCAATGAAGCATCGGTGCAGTTCATGTATTAGAATGACCTGGTGCATGTTTCAAGAGCACCGCTATTGGGTTTTTAATTTAAAAAAAATGTAGCGCTATATTCTCATGAAGCACTGGTGTTTTTCATGTATCAAAATGTGTTGGTGCATCTTATAAATAGAACCGCTAGATGGTTTTTTAATTTATTTTTTAAATTGGTTTTCTTGGAGATAGGGAAAACCAGTGTTATTGTAATAAAAAACTGAAACATGGTTAAATAAAAAAAAAATTTCGGTCGTAAATTCCAATTTTACCATTTGAAGTGTTGTAGAGATTTGAAGCACCGGTGCCACACTTACCTCACGCAAGGGCCATGGCATTGGTGCTTATTTTTCTCACCACTCTTCTGTACTATACTCTGTGTGTGGCTTTCCAATTTTGTCAAACGGTGGTGAATTTTTTTTCTCATTTACATGTCAATTATGCCTCCTCGATGACCAAATATATAGGTACTTTATATTTTTCTCTGTAATTTAATTTTTTAGCGGAATAGAATTGCAAAATAGCTCTGAAATTCCACTATTTTTGAAAAAATAAAATCATGCAAGATGTGTTCGACAGGTTTATCTCACACTAATAGTGGTGAACCCTATAAATTTATAGGGTGCATCATAGTTTGGTGCGTGAACCTAATGAACCACAGTGTTTTCAATGCATATTTTAAATTAAAATGCACAGGGAAAATCTATAAATTGTACGTCAGTGCGTACATTTTTAAGTTACTCTCAATGCATTTATATTTCAAACACACCGCAAACATAATATTAAAAAAATACAGCTCAATGTGTTCTATAACCTAAACATTTCATACCGGTGTAAAAAGGTTATATGTATGCATCGATGCATAAGGTTGTCGACTCACCACCTTGAAAATGTTGGCATTATGGCACAGATTTGGAGCAATGGCACAACTGTTGTCCTTGATGGCAACTCTCTCTGGTGACAGATCTCAGTTCAGGCTTTCAGAATGAAGGAAAAGACATATACGTAGGTGTTACACAGTAATTTTTCACCATCCCTGTTACTCCTCTTGTCGTACCTTGGAGGACTCATTCCGGGAGTTATAAGAAGTGACAAAGTCTAAAAACACTTGCATTATGTTCCCCTGAGTATGTACTTCATGTTCCCAGAAGACACCTCCTACAGATCATCCCTGAAAAGTGCTCTTTTTCCATTGGCGCAAGTCCACAGTATCTTACCCGCGCCAATGATGGAGATCCTCAAAAGAGGGCGCGACCATTGGCGCTCTGTCTTAGAGCAGCAGTCGCGCCAACCAAATTTGGTCATGCTTTTTGCCTTAACGCACGTCCGACTGTTGTTTCCTTCATTACATGGAGCTTTTCTGAGGATAAAAAATCAGTCTTTTGTCGAGCTTTATCCTATATCCATCTTTAATGGCTTTTGAGGATAATGTTAATCCACAAAAGGTGTCCCGGTTCATCGTATCCTCCTCCCTTCTTCATCTATATAAGCTTGTCCCTATGCATTTGACAAGCTAGTGATTAGAGTGATAATGATTAGTCATGGAGTGTTAGATTTTGAGTTCTTGAGTTCTTGGAGGAATGCTGGTGAGTTCTAGAGAGGTTATGCTGCCGGAGAGGAGATGCATTGCAAGACATATATAGTTACTCGCCCAGCCAGGAGAGGGTCAGCATCAGAACAATGGTTGTAACTCTTCCTGTTTATTATTAATTGATGAGCGACTGCTATTATAGTTCCAATCTCATTGACTATTATGGTGATGTGTTGATTTATTTCCTTTCTGACTGAAATATAGTTGTGCCTTGGTAGCTGTTATGTTGGTATCTGTCTCTTCCTTTGCATGTGCAGGTGTTCGTTTATAATCTACTGGAGCGAGGGAGCGGGGATATCAACTCTACTTCAATCATAGCGTTGGACTCCAGGTTGGTCTTCTTGATTCACCTTTGATGCATAACTAGGAACTTGCGTAGCAGCGTGGTTTGATTGTGGCTAGTTCTGTTATAGGCTAGTGGGATCGCCTCTGTCCGCAGAGGGGATTTACCTACCCAACATTTTGGCGACTCCGCTGGGGAGGAGCTATTTGATTTTTGTCTTGCATGTTAATTTCCTTCTGTTTGCTTGAGTGAATGAGCTTCCTGAGTCAGTTTTGAGTTTATTCTTTACTGTTTGACCCATCTGAGCACTGTCAACCCGACCTGAGGTCGTATTATTTATTTTTCTAGCCGGCAAGCTTAATTGGCGCGGTTATTACTCTGACAGTCGCGCCAGTTGGCGCATGTTGCTCTAAAGCAACTCGCGCCAAGCCTGTGGTAGCGCAAGTTGCAGGCTGACAGTCGCGCCAGCCCTATAAATTTTGCCTGTGTGTGGGTGGAAAGCTCTTTCAGTCTCTTTTTATATCTCTTACAGCCTCTGGAAGCGTGTCGAACCTCTGCTTGACTGGTTTTAGCCTTTATCCTTCAGCTGTTTGCCTATTTCTATTGCTTTTCCTCTCAGCCCTAGGACATCTAGTGACTTTGCATGTCTAGCCTTCTGTGGGAAGTTTCGGTCTCTTGATTATCCAGTCAGCTTGTTGGTTGTGTTTTGCACCTATCCAGTGATTTGTTAAAGCTTTATCTTCTATACTCTGAGTACTTCACTTCTAGCCTCTTTGGATTTCACTTGACTTCATTCGAAATTAGATTACATGGTTCAGTGAATGTCTTTGTGTTTTTCCTTGCTTGCATGGTTCATTTTGGTGTTTTAGAATTGGTTTTATTTCATAGACTGAACTTGGATTGTGCATATCTCTTAAAATTTGTTTACATGCATCATGCCATCTTAAAGGAAAGAAAAACAAAAAATCTTTTGCATCATAGTAGTTAGCATTTATTGTTATTTGTTGCTATTAAAAAGAAAAAGAAAAATTTCGTTTCTTGTTATTAGCTGCATTAGGATCTTTGTTGTTTGTTGAGTGATCATTTCGTTTGTGAAAAGATCTCAACCCTCCTGTAGATAGAATTCATCGAATCAAATGATATAATTTTGGCATATAGTTTGCATTTAAGAAGTTTTTGAGATATCACATACGGTAGGACCAAAAACTGAAACATAATCGAAGATAAACTTTAAAATAAACTCAATGAACATAACAACGCATTGGAACATAACACAAATACTCTAGAGGTCTAGGTTAGAGACGTGTTCCAGCGTCTTTAAACCTGGTAGTTTATCGTCGAGTGGTTGGGTGATTCCTCCACGGTGAAACGATAGGTGCCAATACGGACTGTGCTCCCACGTACCGTCGAGTATATATTGGGAGACCCCTATAGGAATAAAGCCTTTATCCATAGGAAGCCGTGTCAGCCGCCCTACGATTCGCAATGCAGTGAACACAGCATTCACGAAGATCGACCACCTGTACCCTAAAAAGTATTCTGTGGTTTTGCGAAAAGTTTGGCACACCCTCTACCTAGAATTCCAGAGCAGTCACTTTTGATCCTTTTCGGACTCCCTAAACGAAAAGGTGCCTGTGAGCGTCTTGTCACTTTGTGCTCATTAAATATTCGAAGGAGACTAGAGTCATCTTTTATCCTTTTCTCGACTCTTAAAAAATGAAAAGGTTAAGTTCAGTGTCTTAAAATTTATTGGCCACGATAACATATACCCAATTAGCTTTTGTTTTTGTTAATTCGAAGTAGGGGTTGTCTTGGTAGACTTCGTAAGTTTCACCCTAGCGGAATTACCAGTTTCATCTTCTACCGAAACGCTGGTTGTGAGTCTTCCTGTGGTTTTAAGTATACAACCACTTAGTTCTTGTGCCCCAGGTGACGAGACTTACCAGTTTCATTGGAACCCTGCGTGGGAACCTTTTGAGGACGGTGTCCCTTTCTGGGACCATACTTCTCCTCATGTGTCGGTCCCACCTGTTCCATCTGACATGGATGATTTGTCCCCTGCAACGACCGATGAGTCCGTTGCGACAAGCGGTGAAATTCCCACCTCCACGGACCCTATACATGTTAGTAGTACACCTACTACTACAAATTTACCACCAGGATATAAAGCTTTAAGAGATGTTATGCCTTCTGAAACTCCGTTCACAAGTCCTATCTGGCCATCACACATTTTCCCTACTACGGAGCCTTTTACTCCACAAAGTCATAGTCTATCTGTTACCTCTGTCGCGACCACTCCAACGGTTTGTCTTGCCTCTTCGACTACTATTTTTGGTCGTCCTTCGGCTTCCTTATTTGGAGTCTTTGATTCCACGACAAATGTCCCAATACAGGGGCCGTATGATCCATATTTGTCATCTCAACCGATTGTTGAGGTATCAGTTCCATTATCAATTGATTGGACCTCCACCTCTTTCCATGGTGGTCAAGTTTCATCTGCGCAATCTCCAAAACAACCCCCTCAAGACCAACCAGAGCAATCCCTTTGTGGAAACCCTTTCACTACTGGTGCTCCTTTTTCCTCTTCTTATATGCAACCTTCTGGCAACTCAGGTCAGTCATCTTTTCAACAAGTCCAACCTGGTACCCAACAAGGTTATCCTGCTGGACAAATTGGTCAACAAACTATTAACCCGAGCCAATCCAATATCCAGTATAGTCCAATGTCTGGACAAGTTACTCAACCACTTGGTCAACCTACTGTCCAGTATTCACAACCTTTTGGGCAAGCTGGTCAGCCTCAAACACAGTTGGGCCAACTAATTGCCCAGCCTCCTCAGCCATCTAGTGCGTTGGGTCAACCTTCAGCTGCGCAACAACACTTCCAATCTCTGCAGGTAGGCCAACCTCAGTATCAGCAGGTACAACCTTCTGGACAGATCGGCCAACCTCACTATCAAAAAGGTTTTCCTTCTGGCCAGATAACCCAACCTATCGGACAGCCTGCTGGCGCTGCTCAATCCAGTCCGTGGCCCCAAATGGGACCCCAATACCCGTCTGGTCTTCAAATGCAGGCTGGGTCTCAATCACAAACTTTTTATCCAACCCAGGCTGGTCCTCAAACTCAATTTGGAGCCCCACCACCGTATGGCTACCAACAACCTCAAGGGCAATTTTCGTTTACCCTGTACCAGAATTACCAACAATGGCAAGCGAATCCTTCGCAAACTTATCAACAGCCATACGGCGCATCTACAGTAGCGTTTGGTAACCCTTATGCTGGGGGACAATATACAAATCCCTATGGCCAATTCACTATGGGACCAAATCCGTCCGGACAGAATCCATGGGGGCAACCACCACCTGGTTGGAACCCTGGTACTCCACCCTACCAGCAGCCCCAGATGTCTTTCAATCCTCAATTACCATTCTTAGTAACTTTAGAATTACCGGATGTATCCAAATTAACCAATGATCCTATTCTTCATAACCCTTATTGGCCTCCAGTTCCAACTAAAATACCTGGTGACTGTCCAAAGTTCGATGGTAAAGCCAATGAAGACCCACAAGCCCATGTTATGACTTATCATTTGAGGTGTTCATCTAATTCATGGCTTGACGATTCAATCCGGCTTCGCCTTTTTCAAAGAACTCTCACTGGTTCTGCTGCTAAGTGGTATATTGAACTTCATCGCGGATCCTTTCAAGATTTCAATTCTTTAGCCATGGCATTTCTCACTCATTTCCAGTTACCCATTCGATATGAAACGGGTACACACCTCCTCACTTCATTAAGACAAACGACGGCTACGCATATCTCTGATCATATCCATGAATGGAGACGGCGCAGACGCATGATCAAATTTTGGATTCCCGACCAGCTTCTTATCGATTGGTTTACAACTTCGTTTGTGCCTCCGATAGCTCGGGATATCGCCATGGGGGCATGTGTCACTGAAGAGCAAGCTATTGCTCGAGCTCAGTACCTTGACCTGGTTTATTCTCAGTCAGGTACATTATATGATTATTTACCTGATGTCCCAAGACAAGGAACGTCTAAAGCCCCGCCAACAGCTACTGTTGACGGTATCATTGGTTCCGTTAATTCATCCTCAAAGAAAAATCCGGCGAATCCTGCAAAGCAAAAAACATCTACTTCAAATGGACAACCTTCCCAGGCATCGCCTGGTTCGAATGTTACTTCTGAGGTTAATGCCGTCCAATCTAATACGGCAAACAAGGTATCGAAAGAGAAGAAAAAAGGGAAAGCGAAAAATAAGCCAGAACAACCTAAACAGGAAACCCCAAAACCTCAACTTGAGGACGGCACTAAACGCAAACCAAAATATCCTTGTCTTATTTGCGATGAGGATCACTATACCAAGGATTGCTCGAGGCGGTCCGAAGTTAGTCGTTTGTTAAAAGCCACCTCCGGGACTCCTGCGGTCCTCAAAGAGCCCTTTCCCACCCAACACACACAAAAAACTCAAATGGTGGCTAACCCTACTTAGCCCCCCTCTTCCTTTGGTTCTCAAGTGTTTATGGCTGGTACTGTACCCATTAATATCAGTACTCGAACGAAAGATTATCCATCATCTGCCGGAAAGGAGCCTGAGGCTCCCCCAAGTGCTCCCCCGTTCAGTTCAGGTCCACTCCACATCGAGAGACCTACCACTGAAACGCCTCTTCGACCCCCTCCAAAAGGAGTACTCCGGAAATCCTCATACAATCCGAATGCTCGTGCTACACAGCACTACAACATCGTTGAGGACTTAGCACAGACTCCATCGGCTGTGTCCACTTTAGAGGTTCTCCAGAGCTGCCCTTCTCAGAGGAAGTCCATGCTATCTGCCATTGGTGGCATAGATTCGGCCGATTCGGATTTAATAACTTTTGACTTAGAACGCCACACTCAAAGACTACCTCCCCAAATCGCCTTCCTCATACAGGTAATTATTGATTCCAAGACGATTCATCGTACAGTTATTGATGAAGGTGCCTCAACTTGCATCATGTCTGTTGCCTGTTGGAAAGCTATTGGATCTCCAACGTTGAGCCAATCTCCTACTACCTTGGAAGCTTTTGATGGAAGAGCGTCCCATCCTTACGGTATACTCCAACATTTACCAATCTCTTTGGAAGGGAAAACAGTCGAGATGGAAGTTGAAGTCGTTAATGCTACTCTCACCTACAACCTCCTTCTCGGACGTAGCTGGATATACGCGATGCAAGCTGTTGCTTCATCTTTTTTCCGAATTATCCATTTCCCTCATCAAGGGAAGATCATTATCGTTGACCAGCTCTCCTTTTTTGCTTCTTCTTCTGAAGGCACCATCTCGTTTGTGGAGCATACCTCCAAATTACCTAAGAGTCTCGGAGCTGGACTTTTTAAAGATCTTGATCTCATGGGTGTTTTTCCACTCCCTCCTCTAAATATCGCCTCAATCAATATGATCGCTATTGGCTCTGATCTGTGGCTCGTACCCCCCACAGACCAAGTAGATTCATGGGGCGACCGAATACCATTGAGTCCTGCCGAGTTTAATTATGTTGAAATCATTGCTGCCTCGGCTCCCTCTTCTGCGCTTACTCCATCCTCAGGGCTTCTAGACGAGGCTTCTTCGGATTCCCTAGGAGAAACATTCCTCTCTGACGAAGCTATTATTGAGACTATGTCTCTAGACAAACCTCCCTGGTATAGTTCTCACCATCGTTCCTCATTTCTCCCTGCCTCGCAGCATGTTTTGACATGCCTCGAGCGGTTTGCTCCTTGTCTCCCATCACAAATCCTTCAAACCCCTATTCGAATTGATCAGGTTTTTTCTGAAGGAAATATGGCAAACATTACGCGAACCCAACCCCTCGACATCTCTGTCAAACCCGGGATAGTCGAGCATCTCCACATCGGAGTCACTTGTACTCCAGAGGAGATTCAACTTTATTCCGAACTTTTTCGAGAATTTCGTGATGTTTTCGCATGGTCATATGAAGAAATGCCCAGCATTGATTCTAGTATAGTGATACATGAAATAATCACATACCCAGATGCTAAGCCTATTCATCAACGTTTACGCCCTGTACACCCTCGGAAGGCTGCGGCGATTAAGGCCGAGGTAGAAAAGCTTCTTAACGCCGGTTTTATTTACCCTATTCCTCTTACGGATTGGGTTTCTAACATTGTCCCTGTAACTAAAAAACAGGGTACCATCCGATTTTGTGTCGATTACCGCAATATAAACAAAGCCTGTCCTAAAGATAACTTTCCCACACCATTCATTGATCAGATCATTGACGAGTGCGCTGGCAGTGAAATGTATTCTTTTATGGACGGTTTCTCTGGTTATAACCAGATTAATATTGCTCCCGCTGATCAACACAAAACTGCTTTTATTTGCCCATGGGGGACTTTTGCCTATAAGAAGCTCCCTTTCGGCCTTAAAAATGCCGGTGCTACCTTCCAGCGTGCAATGTCTTATGCATTTCATGACATTCGGCATATTGTGCAACCTTATCTGGATGATCTTCCTGCTCATTCAGCTAAACATCAGGACCACCCTAAACACCTTCGCGAAATCTTTCTTCGCTGTCGATACTATAGAATCAGGTTAAATCCTCACAAATGTGTCTTTCGTGTTGAATCTGGCAGACTTCTTAGGTTCATCGTTTCTAAAGAGGGCATCCGTTTGGATCCCCTTAAAGTCGAAGCAATCGTCAATCTCCCTCCACCAACTTCTTTGCATCAGTTGCAGAGTTTGCAGGGGAAAGCCAATTTTTTATGTCGTTTTGTTCCCAACTATGCCGAGGTGGCTAAAGGTTTTACATGATTATTGAAGCGTGATATCCCTTTTCATTGGGATGCCACAGCTCAGGAATCTTTTGAGCGTCTCAAGAGTCTTCTTGTTTCTGCTCCATTGCTTTGTCCTCCGGATTATTATCACGACTACACATTGTATTTAGCCGCCGCCAATACCACTATCGGCATGGTTCTTGTTCAAACTGATGATGATAACACCGAACATGTTGTTTATTATCTCAGCCGCAACCTGTTAGACACGGAAACTCAACATGCTTATATCGAGAAGTTGGCACTAGCCGCAGTTTTTGCTGTACAACGCTTCCGTCATTATATTCTTTTGCGTACTACTACTGTGATCTCTGATTGCAACCCCATGACGTATATATTGTCACGCCAGTTACTGGGGGGCAAATACTCGAAATGGATTATTATCCTCCAAGAGTTTGACTTGGAATTTACCACTGCCAAGTCTAAGAAATCCCTTGTGTTTGCTGAGTTAATTTGCTCTTTGCCATCTTCTCCCTCGACCTCGCCTGTAGAAGATCAAATTCCAGATGAAACCCTGTTCCTCATTAGCACCCTCGATCCATGGTACGAAGATATAATCACATATCTGCAAACGTCCTCCTTCCGCCCGGGTGTGTCTAAAGACGCTCGGCAGAGGATTCGTCATCAATCTCAACCATACCGTATCATTCGAGATACATTATATCGTCTTGGTGCAGACTCTGTTCTCCGCCATTGTCTTACTCTAGAGGAAGCTGAACGGGTTCTAAATGACTACCACTCTGGTGCTTGTGGCGGACATATGTCCAGATATGCTACAGCCCAAAAAATCCTTCGTGCTGGATAATTTTGGCCCTCTATTTTCAAGGATTGCATCCTTGCCGTCCGCTCTTGTCATGAGTGCCAGATATACCAGCAGAAAATGCGAGCGCCTTCTGCTCCATTGCACCCTGTGGTTTCCGTCGGCCCTTTTGCAAAATGGAGCATTGATTATATGACCTGTAACCCTCGCTCGGCCGGGGGGCATGGGTTTGTCATCGTTGCCGTCGATTACTTTACTAAATGGGCCGAGGCGATGCCTACATTAACTGAAGACGGTCACACTGCGGCACAATTTTTATTTAATCATGTTATTTCACGATTTGGCGTCCCTCAGGCCATTGTCACTGATCACGGAAAGCATTTCCGTAATCATATGATGTCGGAATTAACAACCCAGCTAGGCTTGCAACACGATAGTTCAACTCCGTACTACCCTCAGTCCAATGGTCAAGTTGAAGCTGTCAATAAAATCTTGGTTACAATGCTTCAACGTATCGTTGGTGTGCATAAATCTAACTGGCATTTGATGTTATTCCCTGCCTTATGGGCTTACCGAACCTCCGTGAAGGATGCCACTGGTTTCACTCCATTTCAACTAGTTTATGGACTAGAGGCCACCCTTCCAATTGAATGTGAGATTCCTTCATTGAAATTAGCTATCGAGCTGCTTCCCAACACCACCCCGTTAGAAGAACGCCTTCTTTACTTAGAACGGTTAGATGAGACTCGTCGCCTGGCCTCTTTGGCCATCGAAACGCAAAAGAAGCGAGTCAAGACTCACTTCGATCAGACCGTCCATCCACGTTCTTTCGTTGAGGGAGACTTAGTCCTACTCTATGATCAAGCAAAAGATAAGCTGGGTGCAGGAAAGCTCGAATCTATGTGGCTAGGCCCTTATATTGTCAAGAAAGTCCTGCAGAAAGGGGCCTACAAGCTAATTGATTATGAAGGAAACCCTCTTGGGAAGCCTCGAAATGGGCTTTACTTGAAGAAGTACTATGCGTGATGCTGGTACATTTTATTGTGTACATACATGTACTTTAGTGTATTGTGTGTCGGTTTTCGAGACATAGCTTCCACTTATTGTGTTTTTCGCTTCTTGTGCAGATGCCGGATGCACCTTATGTTGGTTTCGCTGATGGTGCCTGCCGCAGTACCCGCGATTTATCTTCTGCGGCATGGGTAATCTACAATCCTCATAGCGAGCTAATAGATTGCCAGGGTGTGTGTCTAGGCCGTACTACTAACAATGTCGCCGAATATTGTGCTGTAATCGAGCTACTTGCTAGAGCAATTCATTTCGGTATTCGCGCATTGATAGTGAACCTGGACTCTCAACTTGTTGTCCACCAACTCAACGGGCAATATTCCGTCAGAAACCATCATATTCTAAGGTTGTATTTACGTGTAAGGTTGTTAGAAAGGAATTTTGATTTTATTACATAACAACATGTTCCGAGACAATTAAATACATTATCTGATGCATTGGCCAATCATGTATTAGATAGACATTTGCATAATTTGTAATTAAAATAGTATATGAGCAAGCACATGAGAACACAATAATGAATCATAAACATATGTATATGTATATACGTGTGTGTCATAATGTTTGCGCCGCGCGCATTACATAACCCAAAAATAATACATGTCCAAGTTCCATACAGCCGCCGAAAACATGTCTCTCAAAATGTACAAAAAATGAAACCTAGGCGTCTAAGCACGGTGATGCTCATGATAGCATGTCACCGCCCGCACCAAACGTCTCAACAGACGATGGACACGAGTAGATACTCCCACCGTGTGTCTCTGATACGCTCTAGGCACGTCGGCCAATCTGCCATAATCTGGTATTCCTCGAGTAAGGGCCTCAAGGTTCTGAACTAGATCATCCTCGCCCTCCACCTGAGGGTCTGCTGCAGGTTGTGCTCTCCACACGTTATGAGGCAAGTCGGCTGGTCGCTCTGCACCAACATCTGCATACATATGGGTGATGTAAGAAACATACATGAATTACAAAAACTTGAATATGTTAAAATATTAAAAACATAAAGGGTCCTTACCTAGCTCCTCGTCCCAGTCCTCTCCCTCAGGCAACAGGAGGTCTGGATCTCCAGTAAAATCAGTGCCCGCATAGGGCCAGTCCTCCACGATGATCAATTGGTGTTGGAGCCAAATGAAGAACTCGGGCCTCCAGGCCATCTGCTGGCCCCCACCTCCTCTAGGCATAAGTGGTGCCCATCGAGCCAACCTCGGCTCCCGTGGCACTGGGTCTGCCACTATGCCTCCCAGGATCCGGAAGATCAGTAACCGCTCCAGGAAAAACGATACTATGATGGATCCATATCCAAACTGCTTATTGCCATCACGCTTACATTTGGTAAGCTGCCTCTTGATGTTTGTTGTCACTGCCGTTGCCCAATCAAACAGTGTAGGGTGCAGACACTCTGTCGCCAGCAGCAAGTGATTCTTGTTGGCCTCGTGGGGTGCCTGTACCCCAGCAGTCCGGGTGATAGTAAATAATACCACTCGTAGCACCAAATCCGGAATAGTGACAATATCCACCTTGGCACTGTTGGACCCAGTATGGGCCCCAGGACAAACCCTTTCCATTACTTCACCCATCTTTTCCCCGGAAGGCCTGCTACTGGTCAAGATGGGCCATGCACCCCGTCGAGATAGCCCAGTAATAAAGTAGACATCAGAGACATCCAACTCCAATGTCTGGTCCTTCAGGTGGAATACCTGATCCTCAATATCCCAGGCATCCACGATAAACCTTAGTAACTCAGGCTGTGCGCGTAGGTATGAGGTAAGGAAGAATTTTTTCAAGCCACAATCTCGCAAAGCATCCATGCATGCGTCATCTTCCATTGCCATGGCATCTATGGCCTCATGTTCCCTTTCTCTCCATTCTATCGCCATTCTGACCAAACTCTGCAACCAAAAAGTTGAAAATGTCATCATTAGATCAATGGTGGAGCCAAAAATCAACAAATATTGCAGGTTAAACGGTCAAAATCTTGTGAAAATTTGGTTCGCGCAATTGGCGCGACTGTTTTCAAAACAGTCGCGAAAATGGCGCGACCCCTTGTAGGAAAATAGCCCATTGGCGCGAACCCGTGCGGGGAACTCGCGCCAATGGGCGCAACCCTAATTTTTACAATCCCCCTTACAGAGGATCATTCTGTGGGTAAAAACCTAAAGAAATGGAATAGAAATGGAGCTAAAGATGAGGCCTCTTACCTGTTTCAAACGGCGGCTCGAATGATCTCCTGGGTTGGTCGCAATCAGCAATTGAAATTTGCACCCAAAACCCTCCAACGGTAAACTCACAAGGTAAAAAGTGAAAAGTAATTTTATTTTTTACCATTTCACTATTTATAGCTTCTTTTGGCCTAAAAATACATTAAAATGATGTTTTTGTGGGTATTTTTATGTCAAAGTGGGTTTTACGCTGTTTTTTGGATGATGACAGGGTTTGGTGCAACTCAAGCAACGTAATGAGCTCATTTTTCCGACTTTTTCGAGCTCAGTAAAACATAAGAAAAGGTTACTCTGAGGTCCACTTTCAGCTCTTTTCTGACCATTTAAAGAGGAAAAGATTGCCGAGTCGCCTCTTGACTCGTTAAATGGTAATAAGGGGCGGTCGTTTTAAGTTCTTTTTGTCGACCGTTAAAACATAAAAAGATTACCGGGTTTTTGTCGTTCCAAACTCGTTAATGGTTACGAAATGACGTGGTTTTGACCGCTTTTTTACTTTTTCAGGTCGAAATCACTAATTATGAAAAGTACTCCTCGATCGTAATGATCGGGCGGTTCTTTCGGGTATTATTTTATACTTTTTCGGGCTCGAGAGACACAACTTTACGAAAAAGGACATCCCTAGAGTTTCCTTTTCTGCTGTCTTTTCAAACTCTCTAAACATGAAAAGATGCCGAGTTCTTCCTTTGTCAAACTCGTTAAAACTTAATGACATCGGATTTTGTCACAACGCAAGCATATGCTATCCCCATCAAGCTTGTTAAAAATAACTGGGGTACTCGCCAGAAATGGCGGGAGGAAAATAAAAATTTTGAACCATAATTATTACTGTGACGGCAGTATGTCGCTCTTGAACATGGCACTTTTCTGCTTTCGTGTCCGGGGTTGGGATATCACATCTCATATCTTTCACTTGCTTCCATGGACTTGGGTACCTTATTTGACCTCTCATCCACTCATTGCCTCATCATCATAACCTTTGATACCTTGATGTCGAATACTGCCAATTCCGTTAATGTGCCACCGATATGTTCAAGAGAAGTTGACCCTTGCAAAGAAACAACCTCCCTCTGATAGGTCGTACAATCTTGATTCACAACATTATCTCTCTGTCTCGTGTCGATGATGTGGGAAACATTATGGCCCACCTTCGATCAAGGTCACTCCCTGTCGACTTCAACTCATTATCCAGGAAGTTGACCTAGAGACTCCCTTCCGGTGCCTTGGAGCCTGCATGCCTCAATGGCAGGTTCTTCGTGTTCGACGCGAGGTTTTCATCATTGGCCTCCGATCGGATGATTCTACGGGCGTTCGACTTCAGATCATTAATTCACGCACCGTAGATTGTACCTATAGTACCTTGAGGACCATTGTCATTATTGGTGGTACCTCTCGCGTCTGTTAACAGTTTCCACTATTGACTGGTAATCAGACGATGTTCATGCATGTTCGACTTCAGCTCATATATTCACATGCTTGAACTTGTACTCTTGTTCGGGTCGAGATGGAGCGCAAGACCCTGGATTGTGTCTGTTGTAATCCAGGCGTGATTCTTGATACTTGACTCATTCACTGGATGGCTGCGACCATACCTGAGTCAATTCATTGATCCTAACCAGATGGCTGCGTCCATACTATGGATCTAGATTATTTATGTACTCTCTTATGGATGGCTGCGACCATACCACGTACATCATGTAATTGAACTATCAGTCATGTCTCTTAATACAGATCCTCGGCGGCAGTAACTATATGTGTTCTTATGTGTGTTCTTGTAAAGCATTTCACCCCTCTCCACCTCTCGAACTTCATGCTTTAGGGGGCATCTGTTACACAGTAATTTGTCACCATCCCTGTTACTCCTCTTGTCGTACCTTGGAGGACTCATTCCGGGAGTTATAAGAAGTGACAAAGTCTAAAAACACTTGCATTATGTTCCCCTGAGTATGTACTTCATGTTCCCAGAAGACACCTCCTACAGATCATCCCTGAAAAGTGCTCTTTTTCCATTGGCGCAAGTCCACAGTATCTTACCCGCGCCAATGATGGAGATCCTCAAAAGAGGGCGCGACCATTGGCACTCTGTCTTAGAGCAGCAGTCGCGCCAACCAAATTTGGTCATGCTTTTTGCCTTAACACACGTCCGACTGTTGTTTCCTTCATTACATGGAGCTTTTCTGAGGATAAAAAATCAGTCTTTTTTCGAGCTTTATCCTATATCCATCTTTAATGGCTTTTGAGGATAATGTTAATCCACAAAAGGTGTCCCGGTTCATCGTATCCTCCTCCCTTCTTCATCTATATAAGCTTGTCCCTATGCATTTGACAAGCTAGTGATTAGAGTGATAATGATTAGTCATGGAGTGTTAGATGTTGAGTTCTTGAGTTCTTGGAGGAATGCTAGTGAGTGCTAGAGAGGTTATGCTGCCGGAGAGGAGATGCATTGCAAGACATATATAGTTACTCGCCCAGCCATGAGAGGGTCAGCGTCAGAACAATGGTTGTAACTCTTCCTGTTTATTATTAATTGATGAGCGACTGCTATTATAGTTCCAATCTCATTGACTATTATGGTGATGTGTTGATTTATTTCCTTTCTGACTGAAATATAGTTGTGCCTTGGTAGCTGTTATGTTGGTATCTGTCTCTTCCTTTTCATGTGTAGGTGTTCGTTTATAATCTGCTGGAGCGAGGGAGCGGGGATATCAACTCTACTTCAATCATAGCATTGGACTCCAGGTTGGTCTTCTTGATTCACCTTTGATGCATAACTAGGAACTTGCGTAGCAGCGTGGTTTGATTGTGGCTAGTTCTGTTATAGGCTAGTGGGATCGCCTCTATCCACAGAGGGGATTTACCTACCCAACAGTAGGTTCACTTAGACAAAGGCGCGTATACACGCGGGTTAGACGTTACAAAGGCGCATATGTGTATACACACACTTTCACGCAAGGAAAAGCGCGTATATGTTGGAGAATTTACTTTTGGTTCGTGGTAGTTAGTCCTTGGTATTTGAACCTATGGTTTTGGACCATGTTATCTCAAGTATTGGGTCCATGGTATTGTTTTATTATGGGTTTGGACCGTGGTATTGTGAAAGGCCTAAGACTATAAAAGAGGAGGGAGATCTTTTGGCAAAGAATTATCTGAATTAATTGAATATCTAATATGTGCTAGATTTGAAATGTTGGTGATTGGGGTTATGGTGCAGATCTGGATCTGAATGAAGGAGGAACCTTAGCGCAAAGAGAAAGATAACTTCTATTGATGGGTCATAGTCTTAAGGCTTGAATGATAGTATCTTTGTATGATTTTGATCTGTTATATGTCGCGCATGCTTGATCTATAAATTTGATACTCTGGGCTAATCAGTGTCTGAATTTTTGAAAGAGTGAATTATCCTTTATAGATCTATACGTAGGTTCAGTGAAGCGAAGGTGTGTATACACCCTGTTTTGGTAAGGGAAAGGAGCGTATACGCAGGTTGGCTTTGACACAGAAGCGTACACACGCAGGTTTCTGAACAGTGAAGTAGCGTACATCTCTTAATTTATGTTCTAGCTGCTTCTGTTTATTGCTGTAGTGGTCAGGGTTCAGAATTTGGTGTGCTGTTACCGTTACTATGTTTTGGGTACAACTGTCAGAGAAGTATCTACTTGATTCAGTTCTAGTTGGTGAAAAGGAGATTATTTAATGCAGAAATTCTTGATGATTGATTGATGTTCATGGATCCAGTCTGAAAATTTATGAAACGTGGTCCCTGGAAGAAAGAGAAGTTTGTAGCCTTCTGTAGGCCAGCACCTACGTACTAGTATCTTGGCTAGTGCAAGAGCTAAGGGGGTTGTAGCTCCCTTCCAGGAGAAGCTGGAGAACGAGAGAGGGTTTTAGCTCTCTACAGGTTGTAGCCTACGTACTGGTAAAGGACTGCACCAGTACATTGTAAAAAGAAGTTTCTAATTAAAAGAAGATAGAGACGAATTGCAGCAGGTGGTTTTCACCCACATTGGGTTTCCACCTTATATCTTGTGTTCTTGTCTTCTGCTCTGTTTTACTGTTTCTGGTTACTGGTTATTTAATTCTGATACACAGATTAACAATCAACATCTGAAAGATAAAGTAAATTATAAGTTTGGATTGTATATGCGGGTTTCCTTCTACATAGTTGCATATATACGCAGGTTTAATTAACTGAAGTAGCGTATATTATCTGGATTTAAAAATGGAATATTTGACTTGATAATACTGATTCACCCCCCCCCCCCAGTATTATTTCCAACAATTAGTATCAGAGTAGGTCCTTCTGAAGAAGCTTGATCGCTTGAAGGAAGATCCATCATCATGAGAAACTACGAGAGAGAAGCATCTATCAGGCCACCAATTTTTGACGGGACAAACTTCGTATATTGGAAGGTAAGAGTTACTGCCTATCTTCAATCTCTTGGTACAGAAGTTTGGGATATCATAGATACAGGTGTTGTTGGGAAAAGTATCCATTCAGAATGCCCCTATCCCACTCTAAGGTGTGATAGTGCCTTAGCAACAAACAAGGAAAACTAATTGAGTATTCTTCTTTATGGAATGTAAATGAGGAGAAAGGATGTAACTAACCTGTGTCTTCCGCTAGTTTGTCGATCCAATCGCTCCTCTCTTCAATAGCTCCCAGCTCCCAGCTCCCTCACCGGCCCAGCTTAACCGAATTCTTGCAAGATCACAAGAGAGAGAAACTACACGAAGATACAGATATACATTCATAAAAAGCTCAAGATCAGATTAAGCTAAACATGCAAATATAACAAAACATCATTGATACACAACATGTAGGAGAAACTCAAATAGTTTATTGATAGAATAAGAAATTCCAAGAGGAGATACAACCAAGTGAGTTCCGATCCAGCATCTACCTCCCAGCAAAGGAATCCCTTCCTCTCCTCCAACAAAGCATAAATCACCCAATGTACTAATCTCAATCTCAAACCAACATCAATTCTCTGCAAAGTACAAAATTCCAGCCTCCGGATCTCTAGGATGAGGGATCCATATATAGATGTAAGCAGAGAGGATGAGTCATCTTATGTTTTGACTTGTGGCTTCTCTCTGTCAGTTCTTGCTTCCACTTGGAGACTAAGAGCCTCTTACTCATCACTTGGTCGAATTCAGTGAGGCAAGTCTCATTGGAGAAGATTCTGGAAGCTTCCATGGTATCTCCACCTCATTGAATGACTCTGCCACTTGTCATTTCCCGCTCAGCGCACCTGGGTAGTGTATCCAAGTGCGTTGCAATGCACCTAGCCAGTGCATTTAGGTGCTTTGCAACGCAGGCAGCTAGTGGAGCTTCTGAATTGATCCTGATTTGACTAGTTCTGAGTGGTTTTCGGTGGAGAACTTCTGGGAGAAGCTGTCATTGGTTGACTTTGTTCCTTTAGGAGCTGTAACAACATCTTTAGGGACTTTGGATCCCTTGGATTATGGAAATTTCATGCTCAAAGCTGTAAGGCACAAAAATGTCTATAACAGTTTCCCCCTAAAGTATGAGGCCGTTTATCGGGTGAAATGCTTTATTAGGAGGATCCGAAGTTCATTCAATGCTGGGAGGAGACCTGTAATAAGATACAATACAATACATTATTCTTCATACTGTTTTCATGATCTAGCTGAGGCGGGCATTCCCATGCTCAGCTTTATAAATTCATTTTAATGTACATAGGACAAACAATTGTCTGATGGTAGACTGATGATCCTGCTGAAATCATCATCCCTTTGGTAGGATGATTGTCTGTGCTGCAATGTTGTACATGTCAATGTCTTTATTTTTCCTGAATATATATCGCAGCCCGGATGGATGAAACTAGATCCGGGGTCTTCAATCTTGTCCGATCTTCACTCTAAGTACAAGTCGATCCATGTGAGAAATGTTTTGAAGTCGAACATGGAAAGACATCGCTTGATTACCAGTTAATGATGTAAACTGTTAACAAGCGCGAGAGGAATCACCGATAATGATAATGACCCTCAAGGTATTGCAGTACAATTCACGTGGTGTGAATAAAGGACTTGGCATCGAACACCACGCAAAATCTTTCGGTCGAAGGTCATTGATGTATACCTGTCGCCGGAAGTGAGAAACTTGCCATTGAGGCATGCAAGCTTCAAAGTACTAAAGGGGGTGTTCCTAGATCAACTTCTTGGATAATGAGCTGATGTCGACAAGAAGCGATCCGTCAAAGGAGGGCCTTGATGTATCCCACATCAGTGACACGAAATGGAGCAAATGATTTTGATGGAGGCGAAAACGATCTGATGATATAAGGTTCAGGGTGGCGGTCATGAAAGAATGAAGTATAATGTATGGTAGTGGATGGGACACGGTTGACTTCTCTGGATGACTTCTCTTGAACATATCGGTGACACTTATATGATGGATTGGTAGCATTTACCCCAAAGGTGGATGGTATGGCGAGACCATGGTGATGTGACTGGTGAATGAAACAACCCAACCCGACTCAGGCATGGAGTGGAAGTGTCATGTTCAAGAGTGACTTGCTACCAATAAAGGTTCTTTGAGTTTCTTCCCAATTTTTCCCCAGTCATTGCTGACCAGTACCTCTTTATTTTTGTCAAGCTTGAGGAGGATAACATATGCTTGTTCTATAATTTGCCCTTCGGGCAAACCCATCGCTATGTTTTAACGAGCCTAGCGATAGTGAAACTCGTTCTCGTCTAAAGACAAGTTTGTCGCTATTAATGTTTTTAACGAGTCTAACGACAAAGATAACTCGGTAATTTTCATTTTTAGAGAGTCTGAAAAGGTACGTAAAGTTAACTCCGAAAGTCCTTTTCCGTCATCTAATCCCTTAGGTCCGAAAAAGTATAAAACAATACAGAAGGGATGAATTTTTGATAGTTTTAACGAGCCGAACAAAACAAGCGCTCGATCTTTTTGTGCAATAATCCCTCAGGTCCAAAAAGATTAAAATCTAGAGGAGGGATAGCTCTTCCGGTCGCTTTAACGAGATGGGAGGCCAAAACTCGGCAATCTTTTCATATTTTACGAGTCAAATGAAAAGAGCTTAAAGAAGACTCGTCTTTTGAGGAACGAGTGATAAAATGGGTAGCAGATGATTCTAGGTAAGGGTTGGAATGTTCCAAGCACGGCAGTGTCACAAGGATGGCTAGTGAAATCACTCTTCGCAGCTGTTCCTCAAAATGGGTAAACAATCAAATGGAGGTGAATGATCAGCTAATGGAAAAGTGGAGGTGACGGTGCAAACACGACCAAGGCTTTAATGGCTGATAATGTTACATTCACGGTGGTTATTTACCGGAGGATAGTTCATTTTTTAACGAGCTTAAACGTGGGTTGAAACACTTGCTCGATCTTATGTTTATTTTTTAACGAGCATGAACTATGTGCTAAAACTGCTCGATAATCCAGTCATATGATAAGAATGTCTCATGTAAGATGCCATTTTTTATGGAGCTTGCGTCTTACAAAGCTATGCCCCGCATCCTTTCGTTATGCAAGTTCGGAAATGACTAATCCTACGAGTTTAAAGGGTTAGACCTACGGGTTTAAAGGGAGGACCTAAAAATTTAAAAAATAAATAGCCGCCCCTTGCTTGCACTCCAAAATGTTTGCATGCCCCCAGGTATAAAACAGAGTTTCAAGGTTACCTCTACTTCACCTCCACCAAAATAATTGTTTTACCGAGATAGGCCTACCTCTTTCAGGTTACCCAAAGATTGTTCTGTTAATCTTTCAAACAAAACACTTCTTCGGCGATGTCTACCTAGATAAACAAAGGTGAGCGACGAGGCGCGCCAACTCACATAACTTTGACAAAAGAATCTTATTCTATAATAACCCCTATCTCAATCACGGACGGGGTACAGACTAGTCATATTCTCCCGCGGAAACCTACCTTATACCCAAAGTTTTCCTGCCGAAGCAGACCAGGACGCATGCCCCCTGGGTTCCAGTCATATCCCTCCGAATTACTCGCGCTCATCGAGAGGACGGACCGTGGGTTGAGACATTTCTTGCGTGAAGAGACCATTTAGGGAAGGTATATTACTATTTGTGATGCATGATCTGGGAAATGAAAGCTGGTCCACGAGCTTGACCACTCTTCCTTCATGCGGAAAACACATTACTCTAAAGAGTGAGGAGACGATGGCTCCCATGCAATATATATAGTCTCGTCCAAGGAGTAGGTTATAATCCAAGGGTCCTTGAACGACCATCACGTTCATTTGAACGGCCTTCCCTTTCAATGTTATGGGCACATTGGGGAGGATCCCTAAAGGTCGACTAGTTCCTTTATCAAAGCCTGTCAGATTTCTCATTTCAGGCAAAAGCGATGGCGAACCAAGCACTTTCCAAGCAATAGAGGAAAGGATACTCACAGATGCCCCCTCATCAATGATGGTGCCAGCCATGACCATTCTATATATTTGGACGATAATTCTGAATGGTATGCTTGCTGGCAAACGCGGTCTGCCTAGTTGGTTCCAGTCGAAGGAGACAACTAGGTTGCTTGGAGGTGGGACCGAGTAGACGACCGAGTATCGCTCTGACGAACTTCCTTCCTGAGATAAAGGAATGGGTGGATTGCCCTCGTGTTCGTCGGAGTCTGTGTTGATGAAGAGAATTTGGACGATGTCATCCTTATTCTCCTCAGTGACTGTATCATTCGAAGATAAAACCTCTGAAGGCAAGACCGGGTCAACTGCCGCCTTGACCTTTTGACTTTCGTTGGGTATGGATTCAGCTGGTTCATCTTCAATGACCAGCGCTTCAGCTGACCACTTGAGCGTGCCAGCTGAATTTTCAACTAACGAAGGACTCGGAAAGAGTTTTTTATATCCAGGAGGAAGTCGTAACGGTGAAACCGGATGATCATCCAAAACTCTTTTCGCTTCTTCTAAGAAGGGACAACGGTGGATGGCGTGGTTGCCTTCGCACAGTCTACAAGGGGATCTAGCTCTCCCTTTTTGTCCAGGGACTTCACTTTCGCTAGTTGACAGTGTGCATTCAACATGGCTATCAGAGGTTGATGCCACCGGATTGTGCAAACGGGGAGACCAGTCCCTTAGTATCCGAGGGATGTAGGGACAATCTCTGTGAAAGTGGTCTCCCTTGCAAATGACACATGGCGATTTAGGCCTGGTCAGTGTAGTGTGTGGATTTTTGTTAGATGACACTTGTTTGCCCCCAGTCGCTTTTGGCTCCTTCTTCTTCTTCTATTTCTTATTCTTTTCCTTCTTCTCCTTAGGAACTTGGTTTTTATCTTTACCAGTCCCGTCAAGCGAAGAGGAAGGAGGAGAGGAAGAATTAGAGGAAGTAGAAGGCTGGTGGGTAACTCTGGACTGGTCTAACTGTTGATTCAACTATTCAGGAATAGTGGTGTTCTGAACGACATTGGTTGAGAAGAGCCAGACCGGCAAGCCAATTGTTAGTCCTGGAAGCGACAATGTGGCCATATGGGGCACACCAACATCTCCCCAAGAGGAGAAAGGACTAGGATTTCCACCAAGGGGAATTCCTTGGTTGGTAGGCTCCATTTTCTCAACCTAAAGATCAACGCAGGAAAAAGGGTATGAATATTCCGTTTAAAATAAATTTTAACGACGCTTGGACACAACTTGCTTTTTCAATTTTAAAGAGTCAAGAAAAAGCAAAAGATGACTCTAGTCTCCTTCGATTTTTAATGAGCCTGAAGTGACAAGTGCTCAGATGGACCTTTTCCGTTAAGGAGTCTGAAAAGGAACGAAAGGGACTGCTCTGGAGTTCTAGGTAGAGGGTGTGCCAAACTTTTCGCAAAACAGCAGAATACTTTTTAAGGTACGGGCGGTCAATCTTCCCGAATGCTGTGTTCAGTGCATTGCGATCAGTAGGGCGGCAAACACGGCTTCCTATGGATAAAGGTTTTATGCCTATAGGGGTCTCCCAATATATACTCGATGGTACGTGGGAGAACAATCCGTACTGGTGCTTATCGTCTCTCAGGAGGAATCACCCAACCATCAGCGAGATCGACAGTCACCAGGTTTTACGACGCCGAAACACGTCTCTAGCCTAGACCTCTATGTTGTGCGTTAAGTTCCAATGCGTTGTTAAGTTCATTCAATTTATTTTAGGTTGATCTTTCTTAGAAGTTTACCTTTCTGGATCACCACGAGATGTATGATACAATTCCTAAATGCAGTCTAAAAATGATAAGCAAGCTTTTATATCTTTTCAACAATGAAAATCCTAGCTACAAGGGGAAAAGAAAGACACAATCTTTTCTCAAAGAGCATAGAGCACACTGTAAATGCACTTTTCCTAAATCAACATACAAACTGTCAAAATGCAAATGCACAAATGCATGTATTTGTTTTTCACTTTCTTAATATTAATGCCTAAAAAGAAAGCTATTGTACAAATTTGAATTCGATTTCAAGTGAAAACACAAACACGTTTCTTTTTGAAATCAAAAAGACGATTACGACACTTTGTGATTTTGAAGTAAACACTTGTTTCGACACTAGAAATTCACAAATTCAAACCAAAATACAAAAGTAAAAGCGTAATCAACTGTGAACAGCAAACAAACTCACTCCTAAGATCAAAACGACACTTACGACAGGTCTAGATCTAAGGGCGAAAGTATGACTAGTTTACTTTTGTAATGGGAAACTGCAAATGATGTAACAAATACAAAAAAACAAATACAGTTTCTTTATACAACTGAGGCGGAATTAAGGCAGAGAAAAGGGGTTTTCAGATAGGTACACACACTGATAACAGGCTGCAAAAAACAGAGATAAAACTGAACACAAGGATGCAAAGAACCATAGCTGCACAAGGAAAAGGCTGATCAGCGCACCTGCAGCACAGAGAAACTGAATTGCAGCACAGGTAGCCCTCTCGGGACCTGCGTTGAAATGCAAAGTCTCTTCATAGAGCCTGCGCTGAAGCAGAAACGAGAATTGTCTCTGGGTTCTGGGTCACGGTTTGCAGTTTGATCTGAGGTTTTTGGTCGGATAAAAGCTATCAATTAGGTACAATTAGAGGGATGATTTAAAGGAGGACTAAGATCTATCACAAAGGGTTATTAGAGCACTTGTGGATCAGCTGTTCAGATCATAAAAATAGGCCCAGTGAATGGACTAGAGTAGCAGATCTCTACTTTGCATTTGTAAATGGCAAATGCAGTTCGATTCGGCACTCCTGAGTTTATGAGAAGAAGAACAATAGAAACACAAATAAACTAACTAGATACGGTCCCCAACGAAGTCGCCAATTTGTTGTTGGGAAAAGTATCCATTCAGAATGCCCCTATCCCACTCTAAGGTGTGATAGTGCCTTAGCAACAAACAAGGAAAACTAATTGAGTATTCTTCTTTATGGAATGTAAATGAGGAGAAAGGATGTAACTAACCTGTGTCTTCCGCTAGTTTGTCGATCCAATCGCTCCTCTCTTCAATAGCTCCCAGCTCCCTGCTCCCTCACCAACCCAACTTCACTGAATTCCTGCAAGATCACAAGAGAGAGAAACTACACGAAGATATAGATATACATTCATAAAAAGCTCAAGATCAGATTAAGCTAAACATGCAAATATAACAAAACATCATTGATACACAACATGTAGGAGAAACTCAAATAGTTTATTGATAGAATAAGAAATTCCAAGAGGAGATACAACCAAGTGAGTTCCGATCCAGCATCTACCTCCCAGCAAAGGAATCCCTTCCTTTCCTCCAACAAAGCATAAATCACTCAATGTACTAATCTCAATCTCAAACCAACAGAAATTCTCTGCAAAGTACAAAATTCCAGCCTCCGGATCTCTGGGATGAGGGATCCATATATAGATGTAAGCAGAGAGGATGAGTCAGCTTATGTTTTGACTTGTGGCTTCTCTCTGTCAGTTCTTGCTTCCACTTGGAGACTGAGAGCCTCTTACTCATCACTTGGTCGAATTCAGTGAGGCAAGTGTCATTGGAGAAGATTCTGGAAGCTTCCATGGTCTCTCCACCTCGTTGAATGACTCTACCACTTGTCATTTCCCGCTCAGCGCACCTGGGTAGTGTATCCAAGTGTGTTGCAACGCACCTAGCCAATGCATTTGGGTGCTTTGCAATGCAGGCAGCTAGTGGAGCTTCTGAATTGATCCTGATTTGACTAGTTCTGAGTGGTTTTTGGTGGAGAACTTCTGGGAGAAGCCGTCATTGGTTGACCTTGTTCCTTTAGGAGCTGTAACAACATCTTTAGGGACTCTGGATCCCTTGGATTATGGACATTTCATGCTCAAAGCTGTAAGGCACAAAAATGTCTATAACAACATGGTACACTTTTCCATCAGCAACTCCTATAGATCCGGCTGAGAACAAGAAATATGAAACAAATGCAAAGGTTGTCAATACTTTATTAGGATGTCTATCTCAATCAGAATTCGTGAGGGTTATGCAGTATAAATCTGCAAAATAAATATGGGACAAGATTGTTCTGAGCTATGAAGGAGTTGAATAGGTAAAACGAGCAAAACTTCAAACCCTCAAAATTCAGTATGAAAATCTCAGAATGCACAATGATGAAAGTGTGGCTAACTATTTCCTTTGTGTAGATGAGATTGTTACTTGTATGAATAATTTGGGTGAAGAAATAAAAGAGGCTATTGTGGTTGAAAAGGTTCTAAGATCTTTGTCCCCTAGGTTTGAATCTAAAGTTTCTACAATAGAAGAAAAAGAGAATCTACGAAACCTTACCATGTCACAGCTGCACGGAATTCTGACTGCTTATGAAATGAGGAAAGGAGGACCATCAGACAGGAGAGAAGCTGCCTTCAAGGCTTCAGGAAAAGGAGATTACTATGAATTAGGACACGCGTCAGAAGAAGAAGAAGAATCAAATTTTGTCAAAAACCTTCAACGGGGTGCTGGACGATTCCGAGGTAAGTTACCTTTCAAATGCTTTGCTTGTGGAAGAGTCGGTCACTATGCTACCAAATTTCCTCATAAGGATAAGATTGACAAGGGGAAGGAACTTGTTAGATGGAACAAGAAATAGAATGCAAATAAGAAAAGCTATTACACTCGTGAAGATAGTGATGGACTTTCAAATAGTGATGAAGATGAACGAGGTAACAATTATAAAATTTTAATGGCTTTTGAAGATGATGATTACATGGATGCTATAGATGAAGAAGGTCTTTATGAAGAGATTTCTAAACTCAAAATTTGTTTAGAAGAGAAAAATGTGATTATTGATTCTCTGCAATGTCAACTGGCTGAAAGAAAAACATCATGAAAAATTGGAATGTGAAATTGTTGGTCTTAGAAAAGAGATTGAGAAAACAAAAGCTCTTAATCTTAAATTTGTTAAAGGATCTGAAACTCTGGATGAGATTATCAATGTGCAGCGTTCTCCACTAATCAAGACAGGTCTTGGATATAATGAAGAAGCATCTCAAGCATGCACCTCCAAAAGTTATCTTGATGCAGCAAGGAGGAGCGAGCAAAGGCCTAATAGAAATCATCAGGTAAATCAGGGACAATTTACCTCAAGAATGAACAAAGAATAACAAGAAAATCAGGGGCAATCTACCTTAAGGATAAACAGAAGCCACAACCAGCCACAAGTAAAATGTTCCCAATTTGCCTCAAGAATGGAGGTCAGTGGAAACTACAATCGGTTGGTTGATAGATTTGATAATCGCAGGGGGTTCTTCAATAGCCAATGTTTCTCTTGCCATAACTTTGGTCGCAAAGCAGCTCACTGTGTTTCCTATAAGACAATCATGACTAGAGAAGCTCAAAAACAAAGAAGTATGACTGGAATCACGAAAAGGACCTATAACAACTTTTCCGCCCTTGAAAGTGAAATTGAATGTTCTATTTTTAATAACTTTGGTCATGAAGATTCTGAATGCAGGAGCAGGTTTCAGAAGACAACTTAGAAGGAACAAACCTCAAATGCCAGAACATGGAGAATGAAGGAACCGCAACCAGAAAGATGTGGGATAGCTTTATATGCAGAAGGACAGGAAAATCAATGGTACATCGACAGTGGATGTTAAAAGCATATGACAGGTGATAAAGAAAAACTTCAATCATATAGTGCTTTAGAAAAAGGAAAGAAAGTTTCTTTTGGAAATGATACCCCTGCAGTCATAAAAGGAAAAGGCATTGTTCAGTTGAAAGAAAAATTCAAGGCTGGAAATGTTTTGTATGTTGATGGCTTGAAGCATAATCTACTGAGTGTCAGTCAGATGTGCAATCAAGGAAATGAGGTAATATTTCGATCAAATGGATGTAGTGTTCGTGATCTTGATCTTGATACAGGAAAAACAATGATCAAAGGCATAAGAAATCCAAATAATTTATACATATTTGAAGAAGGACAACAACAATGCTATTTGAGCAAGAATGATGAACACTGGTTATGGCACTAGAGGTTGGGGCATCTAAGCTTTTCACAGATAAGGAAAACATGCAAATACCAGGTAGTTCGTGGTCTTCCAGACATCAGGATTCCAGACAATACAATATGAAAATCATGTCAGTTTGGTAAGCAAACCAGAACTAACTTCCCTAAGAAGGAAGGATCAGATAGCAAGCCTCTTGAACTAGTCCATATAGATGTATGTGGTCCATCTAGGAAAACTTCACCTTGAGGAGAAGAATACTTTATATTATTAATTGACGACTTCTCCAGGATGGTTTGGATAGGACTTATGAAGCACAAAGACGAAGCCTTCAAAAAATTCAAATCTTTCAAAGCCTTGGTTGAAAACAAATCAGATCACCAAATTAAGTGCCTCAGGTCTGACAGAGGTGGGGAGTTTACCTCAAATGAATTTTTTGGTTTTTGTGAAGAACATGGAATAAGAAGGAAATTCTCTACAGCTAGGACTCCTCAGCAAAATGGAGTAGTGGAAACGATGAACAGAATGATTCAACAAATGGCGTGTGCTATGCTTAATGAGTCTGGAACTCCCACAACCTTCTGGGGTGAAGCTGAATTTGCTGCAGTTGTTATTCTCAACAAAACAAATGTCCGGGTGAATAGCACTCAAACTCCTCATGAGCTCTGGTATGGTGAGACTCCTTCTATAAAACATTTCAAAATCTTTGGGAACAAATGCTATATTAATAATAATGATGAACATCTTGGCAAGTTTGAACCTAGAGCAGATGAAGGCATTCTCCTTGGTTATTCTCCTCACAACAAATCATATAAGTGTTACAACAAAAGACTTGGAAGAATAGTTGACAACATTGATGTAGTGGTTGATGAAGAAGGAAACATTCCTAGGCAAGTAAATTATGAAAATATCGAAGGGGATGAAGACCATCCTTCAAATTAGACTAATGATGAAGAATAACCTCAAGAGGCACCAGAGTAGCAGATAAGGATAGAAGAGAAGACTCCATCCAGGTACGTTAGAAGAATCATCTAGAATCTCAAATTTTGGGGCAGAAAGAGGTAGGTATACAAACAAGAATAACAACTGCAGAAGCCTTAAGCTATTTGGCATTTCTCTCCTCCACTGAACCACAAAATGTAAAAGAGGCATGCAAAGATGAATGCTGGGTCAAGGCAATGAATGAAGAACTTGAATAGATCGAAAAGAACAACACTTGGGAGTTGGTCCCTAGACCAAAGGATAAGAATGTCATAGGAACAAAATGGATCTTCAAGAACAAGTTGAATGAAAATGGGGAAGTGATTAGAAACAAGTCCAGACTTGTCTGTAAAGGATATGCTCAACAAGAAGGAATAGACTTTTAGGAAACTTTTGCTCCAGTTGCTAGACTTGAGGCCATCAGAATGTTCCTTGCTCTCTCTAGCTTTCAGAAGTTCAAAGTATTTCAAATGGACGTGAAATCAGCCTTTCTGAATGGAGACTTAGAAGAAGAAGTGTACATTGAGCAACCAGATGGTTTCATTCTTGGGAATGATCCAAATCTTGTATGCAGACTAAAAAAGGCTCTCTATGGTCTTAAACAGGCTCCAAGGGCTTGGTACTATCGTTTGGAAAAATATCTTCATCAACAAGGTTTTTGAAAAGGATCAGCAGATAGCAATCTTCATATAAAAATTTAAAATGACAAATTACTAATACTTGTTGTGTATGTAGATGATATTATCTTTGGCAGCAATGAAGAAGCTATGATTCAAAGCTTTGCCTTGGTGATGCAGAAAGAATTCGAAATGTATTTTCTTGGAGAACTGACATATTTTCTTGGATTGCAAATCCAACAAAATGAAGGCGATATCATTTTGTCTCAAACCAATTATCTCAAGCAGATCTTGAAGAAATATGGCATGGAAGATGCAAAACCAGTATGTACCCCCATGGTTACAGGATGTAGCCTTAGTGCAAATGATGAATCAGCAGCAGTGCATCAACCAACCTATAGATCCATGATTGGAAGTCTACTTTATTTGACAGGTACCCGACCAGACATCATGCACACAGTAGGAATAGTTGGAAGATTTCAAGCAAATCCTAAGGAAACTCATCTTCAAGCAGTCAAGAGAATCTTCAAGTACCTTCAAGGAACTCAAAACTATGGCTTATGTTATCCTAGAGATACAGATCTCACACTTCATGCTTCTACAGATGCAGATTGGGCCAGAAGCGTGGATGATAGGAAGAGCACAAGTGGTGGTGCATTCTTTATGGGTTCCAGATTAGTATCTTGGTTCAGCAAGAAACAGAGTTTGATAGCTTTATCTACAGCTGAAGCGGAATATGTGGCTGCTGCATCTTGCTGCACTCAACTCCTTTGGATGATGCAGACCTTGCAAGATTTTCAAATCACTTGTACACCACCTATCTCCATATTATGTGATAATACAAGTGCAATCAGCATTTCAAAGAACCCAGTCATGCATTCAAAGACCAAGCACTTACCGCTCAATTACCACTTTCTCCGGGAACAAGTGTTGGAACAAAAGGTCAAATTGGAGTATGTTCCTTCTAAGGAACAAGTTTCTGATATTATCACCAAACCACTGCCTAGGGAAACTTTTGAATACCTCAAACAGAAGCTGGGAGTAGTTGATGCATCATCTTATTGGTAAAACTTGTCTCTTTCAGAGAAAAATGGGTGTACGCGAGTTGCCTGAGGGAGATCTGCGTACATACGGTGGTTTGGGCAGAGATAGTCACGTATATTGAGGCTTGATGGATGTCAGTAGGGACAGGCGCTGGTTGAAGATATTTTGATATGGGTCTGACAAAGACCATCCGGCACAGGTTCAGGGGGAGCAGATAAACTTCTAATGATGCATTGTTGGCATTATCTTAGAAGCTTTTGGTTCTAGTACACAGTTGTTGTTGGTTTCAGGTGGAACAAAGGCAGAGGGAGAACATAAGGAAATATTGGTTGCTAATCTGAATGGTGATTGACAGATGCTACTGCAATCAGTTATTGGTGACTTTCATAAGTCTTGCTCTAGATATTTCGTCTCTATGTCATGTAACTCTTTTATGGTGTCAAGGTCATGTAACGGCCTATATTGGTTTCCCCACTATGCCCAGGATGAATATGTAATGTACTTGGTTGACATATGTAAATTTCTGATGTATCCCCACTTGGTTGGGTGGATGATCCACACTTGGTTGGGTGATGGATGTATGTATTGAGTCCTTTGGTGATAGGAAGGTATTTTATGATGTATAAGTCATGGTTCTTCTTAAAGAACATCTTTTTGCAGATCTTGCCTACAGTCAGGGGAGCATGGTCAGCACAGCAGGGCAGAGATTTCAGCATGTACTTAGGGGGAGCACAACCCTTTGCCCTTGATGACAAAGGGGGAGAATGACTTTGAGGATCTTGGGGTTTCCATCAAGTCCAAAGGGGGAGATGGTTGGCATTATGGCATAGGTGTTGTCCTTGATGGCAACTCTCTCTGGTGACAGATCTCAGTTCAGGCTTTCAGAATGAAGGAAAAGACATATACGCAGGTTCACCTAGAAAAAGCCGCGTATACAAGCAGGTTAGACGTTACAAAGGCACGTATGCGTATACACGCACTTTCACGCAAGGAAAAGCATGTATATATTGGAGAATTTACTTTTGGTCCATGGTAGTTAGTCCTTGGTATTTGAACCTATGGTTTTGGACCATGGTATCTCAAGTATTGGGTCCATGGTATTGTTTTATTATGGTTTTGGACCGTGGCATTGTGAAAGGCCTAAGACTATAAAAGAGGAAGGAGATCATTTGGAAAAGAATTATCTGAATTAATTGAATATCTAATATGTGCTAGATCTGAAATATTGGTGATTGGGGTTATGGTGCAGATCTGGATCTGAATGAAGGAGGAACCTTAGCGCAAAGAGAAAGATAAGTTCTATTGATGGGTCATAGTCTTAAGGCTTGAATGATAGTATCTTTGTATGATTTTGATCTGTTATATGTGGCGCATGCTTGATCTATAAATCTGATACTCTGGGCTAATCAGTGTCTGAATTTTTGAAAGAGTGAATTATCCTTTATAGATCTATATGCAGGTTCAGTGAAGTGAAGGTGCGTATACACGCCGTTTTGGTAAGGGAAAGGAGCGTATACGCAGGTTGGCTTTGACACAGAAGCGTACACACGCAGGTTTCTAAATAGTGAAGTAGCGTACATCTCTTAATTTATGTTATAGCTGCTTCTGTTTATTGCTGTAGTGGTTAGGGTTCAGAATGTGGTGTGTTGTTACTGTTACTGTGTTTTGGGTACAGCTGTCAGAGAAGTATCTACTTGATTCAGTTATAGTTGGTGAAAAGGAGATTGTTTAATGCAGAAATTCTTGATGATTGATTAATGTTCATGGATCCAGTCTGAAAATTTATGAAACATGGTCCCTGGAAGAAAGAGAAGGTTGTAGCCTTCTGTAGGCCAGCACCTACGTACTAGTATCTTGGCTAGTGCAAGAGCTAAGGGGGTTGTAGCTCCCTTCCAGGAGAAGCTGGAGAACGAGAGAGGGTTGTAGCTGCAGGTTGCAGCCTGCGTATTGGTAAGGGACTGCACCAGTACATTGTAAAAAGAAGTTTCTAATTAAAAGAAGATAGAGACGAATTGCAGTAGGTGGTTTTCACCCACATTGGGTTTCCACCTTATATCTTGTGTTCTTGTCTTCTGCTCTGTTTTACTATTTCTGGTTACTGGTTATTTAATTCTGATACATAGATTAACAATCAACATCTGAAAGATAAAGTAAATTATAAGTTTGGATTGTATACGCGAGTTTCCTTCTACATAGTTGTGTATATACGTGGGTTTAATTAACTGAAGTAGCGTATATTATCTGGATTTAAAAAGGGAATATTTGACTTGATAATACTAATTCACCCCCCCTCTCAGTATTATTTCCAAGAGAAAATGTATTTCTGTTGACAAAAAGCAGTGTGTCATATGTATGTATGCACTGATGCTAGTGCTCTTCTTTCTAGAAGCACAATGGAGCTAGTGCATTACTATTTTTTGGCTGCACCGGGGATGAATTCTTTTTCTTTTTAACTGAAATTTATGTGTCCATATTTATTAATATATTTTCCATTTAATAAAAAAATTATGTTTTATAGATGAGGTTGATGTATTTTTATGTCAATCATGTAGCAAAGACATCAATAGAGGGAGTTGCGGCAAGAGCAGTAGCAAATGGAAGATCAATACAATATGATCTGACCATGGGAGGCATGAGAGAGGGAGAGGGATTTATACCCTCACCTTATTAGCGTAGAAGGTCGAGTTCTCTTGATGAATGTAGGCCTTTTTAAGTACTATCAGGAGGCTACATCCCTAAAGGCACACTCTATCTTTCTGGCACATCTGATCTATTGATGGGATGTCCACCAACAACCTTTCCATGTGGGTCCTAACACATGGTATAGGCCCTATGAGGAGGATATATATTTATCACTGCCTTATCTAGGAAGGGGAGGATTTTCCTAAGTTCCTTGATGTCCACCATGGGGTTGCAGTAGAGAGTCAACTTTTCTACTCTCAAAGATATGTTGGGGTCATGCAGTCCATCCAAAAAAGAATTAGGTGCATGGAAGACAACTACAGATTACTTCTTTTGCTACACAGGAGGTTAGGTGCCTCTAATTATTAGTGACTGCCATTGCATATTATACTAGTAATGGGAAACACATTAGTTTCCCACCTTTTTTTTAATGTCAATTATTTGATGCAGGCAACATGATGTATCAGGTGGTATGCCATTTTTTTGAGGCAGTTTTATAGGGCTTTAGATGTCACGCGATGATACATGGGAGGACGAACTTCAATTTCACTTCAAATATTTTTTTGTTTATTTTTTGAGAGGTTTCAAGAGACGAGGCCTACATTTTACCATCACCCTCCTAGACCGATGACTAAGGTGCAGATGTGCATATGGGGCTAGATTATGCCTAAGAGAGACCTGCTAGAGTATCTGGCCAATATTTACACCCAGACAATGGTGCTATTGGATAGTGAGGATGGCCACACATTTATATTGTTTCGATTTTCATATGTGGGTATGGATTAGAGACAGTGTCCCAACATCCTCTTCACATTGGACGAGTCTGCAGATGATAGAGGTAATATTATTGTTTTCTTTAAATTAATCTAGTTTATTTTATTGTTTTAACTAATTAGAATAAAATATATTCTAGCATGTTCTTTAACATGTTTTATTAAATTGTTTAATGAAGTTATCTATTTATTATTGTGTACTATATATTTTGTAGACATCGACACATTCCTTGGGAACATGCCTCCTCCTCCACTGGTGGGAGTAGATGGGGAGAAGGATGAGACCCAAGAGGATGAGGCACATCCTTAGATGCAGAGGGGCATGGGCTTCCAAGCCTGTAGAGCTAGGCTAAGATTTAGGATGGACTACTGTGACCAATTGTCTAGAGTTGTGGTTGAGAAGAGGGAGTTTGCCGTGTGAGGGCTCGAGAAATCAACGCAGATCTTAGGTTCATGGATCTCTTGAGGGACTATCTACATGATATGATGATTTATACATCATATTATTAGAGATAATAGGCTATTGGTAGTGAGGAGGGGTGTACGGCATGTAGTGCCAGATACGTCAAATGAGTCTTCACGTAGTGCTACCCTGTCAAATCATGATGATGAGAGTGGTGATCATGCTTTTGGTAGTACTACCCCATCGAATCATGTTCAGGGTGTTGGTGATCCTTTTGGTAGTAGCCCCATTAGATCATAGTCAAGATGTTGGTGATATTTATGGTAGTACACCTCCTCATCATTCGTGTGATGAACACATCCCAGAGCTAGAGGAGGTGCCTCATGTTGCTCTTGAGAGAGAGAAGACCAACCACCTTGTCCTCCACCTCATAGTTCGATAGTTGAGGCAATACTTGACCATCCATTGTCTTTTGCTACAGACCATGTTGCCATTACTTAGTTTGTTGTATCAAATATTTGATAGCAATTATTTGACTTGATGTAGTTATTTGACATATATATATATATATATATATATATATATATATATATATATATATACGGTGTTTTTTTCTTGTTCATGTTTATGCACTTAATTTATATGTTGGTATTGATGTGTATATTGTTAGGTCATGTTAGATATGTTTGTAGATAGATGTGTATGTGATAGCAATTATTTGACATGAGATGTATATTAATTTTAGGATGTGTGTGGTGATGATGTTAGATTACAATGCTTGTGTTTTGTTATATGTGATCACAATGATGATGCCCTATTAAATTATTAGATTTATGTGCTAGCTAATGATGTTTATATGTGCTAGAGATATATATAATTAGATGATGGTAGTGAATTTGAATGACGTGCATATTAGATGATGTTTATGTTTTTTAGATGGTTATCATCACGATCTTTATTTTTATGAAATAATATTTATTATAGATTATGTATTGGTGAACTTATATAAAACAAAATTTATGTATGAAATTGCAATCAAAACAACTTACTTAAAAAATGTAAAGATATTTTTATAAATTAAAAGTTTAGTATGGTTGAAACTATGATTGTAAAATTACAATAAATATTTTTCTATTTCTTAGATAGTTCATTCATTCTAACTTAATTAGTAAAATATTTTGTTAGCACTCAAATCTACCTTAGGTTGAAGGAAGGCAGGATTCAAGGTAACACCATACCATGCTCAGCCTCGTAGTTAGCCCTACGAGGACAGGAGAGGGCTCTCTCCAGTCAATCTCGATAAAATGAGCAATAGGGTGCAAGATGACTTAAAATGGGAACTGACTTTAGGCTAGTAAATAGACAAGAAAGGGTATTTTGAGAAATGACTGGGTTTTCTGGGCAGCGTGGGGATCGATAACAGCATGAGCAGAGAGATTAAATCTGATACATAGATTATCTCAAGAGGCAAGACAGGCAATAAATTTAGCATTCAATTTTGAAATTATATGGAATGAAAACACTGCTGAGAGGTTGACAAGGGCAATAGATGAAACCTTATCAAACAGAAGAAAGCACAGAACATGAATACCTTCCCAAGGCAGAGTAGTAAACTGGATTCTGCCCTTCTCACTTAAAAGTATTCATTTAGAAATGATTATGAAATGAAATGTAAAACATAACAAGCTACATATGAAATGAAAGAAAAGAAAAATTCTAAATTGAGGCCACAAGAATCTCAGGAGTCAGAGCTGTATATTTTCATTAAATCCCTGTCAAAAACTGTACAGTGAAGTTTTCCTTCACACCTCTCCCAGAACTCAGAACCATTTACACATAATTTTCATACAATAAATAGACTCAGAAATGGGAAAATAGATCCATTTGAGAATAGGGGTCGTTTCACCTAAAATCATGAGAATAGGAAAGGTCTGCTCTAAAAAGGAGCAGCGTTACATTTGTTTGTTGATGGCCAATTAAAAGACAAAATCTGGAGCGTAGACCCTTTGAATTGCAACTGCAGTTAAAAATATACCATCGGTTCCTATCTTTCTGCTGCGGTGACTCTTCACCTTACGCTGGCCCTTTGAATCAAAAACTAATTTTTCAATAAACGGTTTTCCACTAAAATTTCGCCTTTAATGAACGCACCCAGCTACAATTTGCTAAGCTCAACACGTGTCTCCATTTTGCAAAAATTACTTTTATCACTGGTCTGAGAGAGCTGGTCTAATGAAAGCATAACAATGACCACCCAGCACACCTCCACTATGAACCAAAACACTATGAAGAGTATATAAATCGCGCACACTTCTATCAGCATCTGGAGAGAGATATTTGCCATTGTCTTTGTCTGAGTCAAGTGAAGTAGAAATTCATTTCGATCATTTATCTTGACCATTGTGTCTCGCATGAAATCATATTCAACACTTCACTGAAGTTGTGGTACGGGGAAAACCGATGAAAAGAACACCTTTTCTTGCCTTTTGAAGTCCATATTTCTCTGCGTGATATTTGTTATTACCATCAAGTTTTTTCAACTTCAACATACTTATCAAATGAAGCATAAACATCTCGGCAACCTTTAACATAAAGCTGTAGATCATATAATGATTCCTTCCTTGTAGATTTATAATCCACATTTACGCACTCGATGTAGTTCAAATGATGTCTTTCAAATAGATGCTTTATTGTATCCTCACCAGCTATGCCCTTCATTTATCTTCTAACTTCTCGCAGAGTACTTGGTTTAGCTCCTGCAAATCCTCTGTTGTAGCGTGCTCCACTTCCATGCTACAGAGAGGCGTAGAGAAATATATATCATGCTTCTTTAGAAAATTTCGAAGCCCACGAGTGGATCTTGTGAGATATGCAGCACATGTATTCTCCAATTTCACATTTAAACTACCTCCCACAAACATGACTATAAACTGTTGAGTGCAAAAATAAATGATATCACATGTCTTTTTCCTAAACATGTAATATATGGAATGAAATGAATCTTCCCAGGTTGATTGTCATTTTGACAGGAACTCATTCTCTGCAACATAGTATTATTCAACATCTGGCACCAATTTAAGTGAAGAGGAAGAAATTAGGCGCATATTAACTTTCAAGCTCAAATCCGAAGGTACTCTATCTCCAACTATTGGAAAATCATGTCCAAAACTATTAGCCTGCAAGGATGATCCTAAATTTCCCAATAAACCTGTAGAGTCATGAGGTTGAGCAACAATAGTTGAGGCCTTATTATTTTCCAATCCCTTAAACGCCTTGGTCATATCAATAGTCATTCTTGAAGACCAAGCAGGAGAACTCGAAGAGCGCTCAACAACATTACGAAAGTTGTTATATTCTTTAACACTCAACCTTTAACTCAACATTCTTGTTTGCATATGCACTATTTATGGAGATATCTAGATTACCAGATGAAGCGTGATTTCCATTCGTTCTCCAAATAAATTTTGATGAAAGCTTCACATCAGACGGTGTGGAACATCGGTTGGTCTCTTTTATCTGTTTCTGGGCAGCTTGGGCAACTCAACTTTCTTAGGCCCAGAAACCATTGCATCATTGAACTTCTCTCCAGCAAGTAGAGCAACAGATGCTTCGTTCGACATCATACGCAGACGTTCAAACTGTTCTTCAATCTACTGTTTTATCGTGGACCACATCTACATAAGCAACTCGGCATTTGAATGCCCGCAAAGCAGACATGAAACTAAGATCACCTCCATCATTCACCATGCACCGAAGCAATGATAATTTCCCCTTAGATTGGCCATGAGAAATAGGTAGTGACCTGATCTCCCATAAAACCGGCTTGTAGCAAAAAATTTGAGTCATTTCGGAAATTTGAGGAAGAAATGGTGAAAATTTTCTTTGGAGGCTCTGTGCGCCGCGCAGAAGGCCCAGTGAACCAGCGTCCTAGATGCGCCGCGCAAGAGGAAAAATACACAGTGAATCTGTGCCCAGTGCGCCGTGCGCCCTATGTGCGTCGCGCCAGTCATCCTATGCACCGCGCTGGCCAATTTCATCCTTGATTCTTTTGTTTTCTTCGTTTAGATGGGCCCTTTTAATCTGCAGGTCCTTTGCCCTATTTTCAGCAGACTCATACAACTTCAGGCTTTGTTGATACTGAAAAATCATGGTGTCATTTTCTGCTTGTGATTTTAAAAGAGCCTGCCGCAGGTTCTGGATTTCTTCATTGGCTTTTAGCATCTATCCAAACTTTTTTTTGAGGAACGAATTCAAGTCTGTTGTCTATATTCTAACTAAAGACAATATTCCAAGATCTATGGCATATGTCTAAGAGATCTGTGACATTTCTGGCTTATTGGAAATCTGAAGTCCATATCTATATCAAGCCTCATCCTGTGTGACATCCAAATTTGTGAAACCTGATCTCCTTGTAGCAATGATCAATCTGTTGGCATTATGATTCTGGTATGGCTCTATGTTACAGGTGTTGTACTTGATGGCAACTCTCTTAAGTGGCAATGCTCTGTTCAGGCTCTCAAAATGTTGGAAAATAAGAGGTACGCAGGTACACCATACAAAAGCTGCGGACCCGCAGCAATATCATAGATAAAGTGCGTACATACCCGCAGGTTACCCGTTCATGAGGTGCGGACCCCCAGTTCACTCACTTCAAGGCAGAGAAGCGCGCTCACGTGGGGTTTCTTATGTTTGGCCCTTGGTATTTAGCCCGGCGTTCTTAATTCTATGGTTTTGGCCCGTGGTATAGGATCTAATTTAGCCCCGGTTTGGATCCCTTGTATTGGTTATTGATGGTTTTGTCCCATGGTGTGAATAAGGGCTTGACGATAAATAGGGAAGGAGATCAATTGACTAATGTATCTTTTGCAAATTGAATATCTTAAGATCTGAAATATTGGGTTATCGGTTTAAAATCTTGATCTATATAAAAGTGAAGTTGAAAGTGAATCTATGAAGTGTGATCTCTCGGGCGCATCATCAGATCTAGGCATATAACTATCTATGGTACACTGGTGGACTACCAATTTGGCCCTAATCAAAGGTTCGCAGGTAATTAACTGTGCAAGTGCAGGGGTACGCACAGCAGAAGAAGGCGTAGTGCGTGGGTACGCACAGTAGAAGAAGGCGTAGTGCATTGGTACGCAGCGCGATAGAGGTTCAAGTGCGGAAGAATAGTAAAGGTACACGACGTGGTAGAGGTTCAGGTGCGGAGGCACAATGAAAGTACGCGGCGCTACAGAAGCCACAGGTGCGTAGATACGCAGCGCGATAGCATCTGAGGGTGCGTGGCCACAGTAGTAGTACGCGGCGTGATTGAAGAAACAGTGCGTGGTTACGCGGTGCAGTGGAAGGCTCTCTGCGGGGATACGCAGAGATGCAGAAGGTGAAGTGCAAAGCCACGTAGCCCAGATAAAGAAAAATTGCGTATCTGTCCTAAAACATTTGTTGATCATCCTCTATTTATTGCTGCAGAGTTCTGGGTTTATATTTCTGGTACTATCTTTCTGTTTACAGAATTCTGAGAAGTTGGGTAATTCTTGGTTGATTGTATAAGGAGTTTGGGTAATTTGCATGTACTTGATGTTTATTTGATATTCTTGGATCCAGTTTGAAAATTTATGAAAAGTGGTCCTTGAAAGAAAAGAAGTAGGGGGTTGTAGCTCCCTTCCAGGAGAGACTGGAAAACGAGAGAGAGTTGTAGCTCTCTGTAGGTTGCAGCCTACGTACTGGTAAAGGACTGCACCAATACAAAATCATTGTAAAAGGAGTTTCTAATTGAAAGAAGATAGAAACATATTGCAGCGGGTGGTTTTCACCCACATTGGGTTTCCACCTTATATCTGGTGTTCTTTGGTGTGACTATCTGTTTTTCTTGTTCATGCTAATTTTTTTATGGTACTGACATACAAGAATAATTCAAAGTATAAATAAGGAAGATTTACTAAAAAGAACTTGATAACACTGATTCAACCCCCCTCTCAGTATTATTTCCAACACAATCTATAAAAAATCTGATGTCTGTGCTAGCAGACCAAACTTGAGGTGATACAAACGTCTGTGGTGATTCGAACCCATAGTTACAGACTCAAACCTGTGGTAACTGGTATGATAAAGATCCAATCCTAATACACAATTATTATATAGAAGGCTGACTTGTACACTTGGTAGAGCTGTCCTTGTAAGGATAGTTTCTTGAAGCATTACAAGGATCATAATTTTGAAGTATTTCTGCTGGAGGAAGTTGAAGGATCGGATCTCTAAGTGTAGCAACCATACCATCTAGACTCCCTACTCATACATAAAGGATGAACTACACCATGAAGCCGACCTATCTAATACTGAAGTCTGAAAGTACTCCTCTATAAATGATGTAAAGCAAGAAAAATGACATTGCTAGCAGCTCAACGAATTTTTTTGGTTCGTGCAATGGTTGAAGGATTGAGACACCTTTCGTTGGAGAAAATTGGTACATGACAACTGAAGATAAGTTAACCTACAACTACTGGACCCCTGTCATAACCTGTACCCTGATATTGTGATTCTCATGATGAAACTTGAAAAGTTCTTCTTGTAAATTAGTAAGGGCTTGCCCATTATTTCTGTGTTCAGGAGTAGAGCATTCATAATGAAGTTTTGTCTGGATGTTTTGTCTCTCTGATTCCAATTTTGCTTCCAAGCTCAGAATTTTTAAGACAAGTTTATCGTTCTCTTGAGTTTCAGATTTTGGCTTCTGACTCAAAGCCTTTCCTTCCTCGATATGTTCATTTTTCTACTTCTCCAGTATGCATAATTGACCCTCAAGTTCACTAATTCGTGCAACATGTGATGATGAATCCTCATTGAGCTTGTGGTTCTCTTCTTGAACATGTTGCAGTTCTTCTTGAAGTTTTAATAATTGTTCCTCAACAACCCTAAATTGCTCAGAACCTCTCTCATAGTCTCCTTTCAACATTTCCTTCTATGATCTTCTTTCGCTGAAATGATGGTTCTTTTGTTGATCGTTTTGCAGGGATAGGAGCTACTGAAACTTGGCAAGATGACCAGGGTTGCCTGAAGAACTGTAAAACTTGAGAACCCTTATCGATCATGTACTAAACAAGCTTAATGATTTCTTCTTCAAAATAGAGTTTTGAAGAAGAAATATCTTTGAGCATTAATGACGATGAAACTCTTGAAATAAGAAACTCATTTAACCTCACTCTGGCCTGTGACCATTATTTCACACTTCTGGAGACAAAACCCTGGACTCAAGAATTAAAATGACTTTTTTTGACCAAAATGGCATTTGATGACTGCAAATGATGAGAAATGAACCTTGGTGAATTTGACTCTAACAGAGGATTGATAACACTGAGTCTAACGTTGGCTCCAATTGGGATGGCAGCTGCCGCTCCATGGAGGTGCCAAGAACAACAGATCTCTGGAAGAGCTAGACAGTGCCTTCATCCATTGCGCTATGGAGTCCATTATTCCAACAAACCAACATGACATCAATTTATAGACTGAAACTTGACTCAAACTGACTCAATGCGAACTGAAATGACTGAAAAAATTAACTCTAGCAAACTAACTCAAAATACCAAGACCTGAACTTAAAACTTAAAGCTTGGTGGCAGTACATGGCCATCTGTGTTTCGTACAAGGCCATATATGATCAAACTATATCAAAATGCCAATGTAACCAATCAGGCAGATGCCTTCTCACTTTATTCTCCTGATGAAATCTCCAGGTCAACCGTAGATACTTGTAACTAGGCATCCCAAAAGCTAATTGACCCTGATCTCCTTCATCGCCAAATACTGCAATAATCACCTTCACTGCTGACTGCAATAAATCTGCCATTGGATCGTCAAAAACATGAATATTTTCTTCCTGCTGAAGAAATAAGGTGTCCTTTGCTTCAAATTATGATCTTCCTTCATCATGCACTTCAGTAAAAGTATGCTCCTAGGTTTAAAAAAACTATGAACAGGTAGATGAGCAGATATCTTCTTGGAAAGCATCTCAACACATGAAACATATCAAGAGGAATCTGAATGGAAATCCTGAATGTTTTGATCTTTTGTGGTGTGAATATATTGAATGAAGTTCTTATCCTTTACTAACTGGATTACCTCCTCATGAAGGCTGTATTGTAAAGAACTGAGAACATTTGGATCCATAACTGTGTCTTCTGCATCCCAGATGATTTCAACAACAAAGTTGTCTTTCATAGGATTCCGTACTTGGCATTCTTGGTCATAACAATCTGAATCTAGAACTAAAATAGATGTCCTGACATTATCACATTCTGAAATTAGAACTGAACTTACTTGCATGCAATCTTCTTCTATTGACAGATCTGAACCGACACTTTTTCTTTCATCACCTTCAGCCATATGGAACTCTTCAACCTGCTGATCTATTTCATATAATTCAAGTTGACTGTCAAGATGCAGAATTCTTTCTTCTTCCACCGTACTACAATCTTGACCGTGCTGCAAATTTTCATGATCGTCTTTACGTTGCTGAAAGGGATTTTCATATAGGGCTTCCATGATCTCATCATCCATGAAATTATCATCTTCGTAATATTTTTCAAGGCTTTCAATAAAAGTAGAAGCATGTTTGCAATAGTCATGAACTAAATTTAATGATGGATAAGTTTCTTTATACTTCTCAAAGAATATTGAATGAAAATCCTTTAGACAATAAATGGAAGCAGGTGGAAAACATTCATACCAAGATCGGGCTTCATCTTCCAAAGTAGCCATAAACATTTTCATCAAACAGTCTTCAAGAAAATCGATCTTTAATTTATGCACGTGAATGTGAAATTTCACCAGATGAAGAGCAGCGTCATTACCTTCCACATTTCTAAACACAGGAAAATTCTTTGACCAATCTACCTTGGGCATTTTATTTGGAAAACCTGGGATGTGATCTCGGCTCATGGGAGTGTATCTTCTTGCAATCCGATCCATCTTAAGAAATCTCAAAGCTACTGATCCCTCTGCAGTGGAGTCACCATGAAGGATTGATTGCATGGATTTTTTAGTGAATGGAGTCACCAGGTGAATGATTTCAGCTGTCTTCTTATGTCTGATCGTTGTTCACCATTAACAATCATCTCTGAACTTGAGATATGTACTAGGGCAAAACAATCTACAAGTAAACCATTTCGTCCCCAGTATGGTCGCCACTATGTTAGCGCTCGAATTTGCCTTAGGCTGAAGGAAGGCAGGATTCAAGGTAACACCATACCGCGCTCAGCCTCGTAGCTAGCCCTACGAGGACAGGAGAGGGCTCTCTCCAGTCAATCTCGATAAAATGAGCAATAGGGTGCGAGATGACTTAAAATGGGAACTGATTTTAGGCTAGTAAATAGACAAGAAAGGGTATTTTGATAAATGACTGGGTTTTCTGGGCAGCGTGGGGATCGAGAACAGCATGAGCAGAGAGATTAAATCCGAGACACAGATTATCTCAAGAGGCAAGACAGGCAATAAATTTAGCATTCAATTTTGAAATTATATGGAATGAAAAGACTGCTGAGAGGTTGACAAGAGTAATAGAAGAAACTTTATCAAACAGAAGAAAGCACAGAACATGAATACCTTCCCAAGGCAGAGCAGTAAACTAGATTCTGCCCTTCTCACTTAAAAGTATTCATTTAGAAATGATTATGAAATGAGATGTAAAACATAACAAGCTACATATGAAAGGAAAGAAAAGACAAATGCTAAATTCAGGCCACAAGAATCTCAGGAGCCAGAGCTGTATCTTTTCATTAAATCCCTGTCAAAAACTGTACAATGAAGTTTTCCTTCACACGTCTACCATAACTCAGAACCATTTACACATAATTTTCATACAATAAATAGACTAAGGAATGGGAAAATAGATCGATTTGAGAATAGGGGCCGTTTCACCTAAAATCATGAGAATAGGAAAGGTCTGCTCTAAAAAGGAGCAGCGTTACATTTGTTTGTTGATGGCCAATTAAAAGATAGAATCTGGAGCGTAGACCCTTTAAATTGCAACTGCAGTTAAAAATATACCATCGGTTCCTATCTTTCTGCTGCGGTGACTCTTCACCTTACGCTGGCCCTTTGAATCAAAAACTAATTTTTCAATAAACGGTTTTCCACTAAAAATTTGACTTTAATGAACACACCCAGCTGCAATTTTCTAAGCTCAACATGTGTCTCCATTTTTCAGAAATTACTTTTATCACTGGTCTGAGAGAGCTGGTCTAATGAAAGCGTAACAATGACCACCTAGCACACCTCCACTATGAACCAAAACACTATGAAGAGTATATAAATCGCGCACGCTTCTATCAGCATCTGGAGAGAGATATTTTCCATTGTCTCTATCTGAGTCAATTGAAGTAGAAATTAATTTCGATCATTTATCTTGACCATTGTGTCTCGCATGAAATCATATTCAACGCTTCACTGAAGTTGTGGTACGGGGAAAACCGAGGAAAAGAACACCTTTTCTTGCCTTCTGAAGTCCATATTGCTCTGCGCGATATTTGTTATCACCATCAAGTTTTTTCAACTTCAACATACTTATCAAATGAAGCATAGACATCTCGGCAGCCTTTAACATCAAGCTGTAGATCATATAATGATTCCTTCCTTGTTGATTTATAATCCACATTTACGCACTCGATGTAGTTCAAATGATGTCTTTCAAATAGATGCTTTATTGTATCCTCACTAGCTATGCCCTTCATTTATCTTCTAACTTCTCGTAGAGTACTTGGTTTAGCTCCTGCAAATCCTCTGTTGTAGCGTGCTCCACTTCCATGCTACAGAGAGGCGTAGAGAAATCTATATCATGCTTCTTTAGAAAAGCTCGAAGCCCACGAGTGGATCTTGTGAGATATGCAACACATGTATTCTCCAATTTCGCATTTAAACTACCTCCCACAAACATGACTATAAATTGTTGAGTGCAAAAATAAACGATATCACATGTCTTTTTCCTAAACATGTAATATATGGAACGAAATGAATCTTCCCAGGCTGATTGTCGTTTTGACAGGAACTCATTCTTTGCAACATAGTATTATTCAACATCTGGCACCAGTTTAAGTGAAGAGGAAGAAATTAGGTGCATATTAACTTTCAAGCTCAAATCCGAAGGTACTCTATCTCCAGCTATTGGCAAATCATGTCCAAAACTGTTAGCATGCAAGGATGATCCTAAATTTCCCAATAAACCTGTAGAGTCATGAGGTTGAGTGACAATAGTTGAGGCCTTATTATTTGCCAATCCCTTAAACGCCTTGGTCATATCAACAATCGTTCTTGAAGACCAAGCAGGAGAACTCGAAGAGCGCTCAGCAACATTACGAAATTTGTTATATTCTTTAACACTCAGCCTTTAATTCAAAGTTCTTGTTTGCGTATGAACTATTTATGGAGATATCTGGATTACCAGGTAAAGCGTGATTTCCATTCGTTCTCCAAATAAATTTTTATGAAAGCTTCACATCAGACGGTGTGGAACATCGGTTAGTCTCTTTTATCTATTTCTGGGAAGCTTGGGCAACTCAACTTTCTTAGGCCCAAAAACCATTGCATCCTTGAACTTCTCTCCAGCAAATAGAGCAACAGATGCTTCGTTCGACATCGTACGCAGACGTTCAAACTGTTCTTCAATCTACTATTTTATCGTGGACCACATCTACATAAGCAACTCGGTGTTTGAATGCCCGCAAAGGAGACATGAAACTAAGATCGCCTCTGTCATTCACCATGCACCGAAGAAATGATAATTTCCCCTTAGATTGTCCATGAGAAACATATAGCGACCTGATCTCCCATAAAACCGGTTTGTAGCAGAAAATTTGAGTCATTTCGGAAATTTGAGGAAGAAATGGTGAAAATTTCCTTTGGAGGCTCTGTGCGCCGCGCAGAAGGCCCAGTGCGTCGCGCGCCCTATGTGCGCCACGCCATTCATCCTATGCACCGTGCTGGCCAATTTCATTCTTGATTCTTTTTTTTTCTTCGTTTAGATGGGCCCTTTTAATCTGCAGGTCCTTTGCCCTATTTTCAGCAGACTCATACAACTTCAGGCTTTGTTGATACTGAAAAATCATGGTGTAATTTTTTGCTTGTGATTTTAAAAGAGCGTGCCGCAAGTTCTGGATTTCTTCATTGGCTTTTAGCATCTATCCAAACTTTGTTTTGAGGAACAAATTCAAGTCTGTCGTCTATATTCTAACTGAAGACAATAGTCCAAGATCTATGGCATATGTCTAAGAGATCTGTGACATTTCTGGCTTATTGGAAATCTGCAGTCCATATCTATATCAAGCCTCATTCTGTGTGACATCCAAATTTGTGAAACCTGATCTCCTTGTAGCAATGATGAATCTATAAAAAATCTGATGTCTGTGCTAGCAGACCAAACTTGAGGTGATACAAAGGTCTGTGGTGATCCGAACCCATAGTGACAGACTCAAACCTATGGTAACTGGTATGATAAAGATCCAATCCTAATACATAATTATTATATAAAAGGCTGACTTGTACACTTGGTAGAGCTGTCCTTGTAAGGATAGCTTCTTGAAGCATTGCAAGGATCGTAATTTTGAAGTATTTCTTCTAGAGGAAGTTGAAGGATCGCATCTCTAAGTGTAGAAACCATACCATCTAGACTCCCTACTCATACATAAAGGAAGGATGAACTACACCATGAAACCGACCTATCTAATATTGAGGTCTGAAATTACTCCTCTATAAATGATGTAAAGCAAGACAAATGACATTGCTAGAAACTCAACGAAATTTCTGTGGTTCGTGCAATGGTTGAAGGATTGAGACACCTTTCGTTGGAGAAAATTGGTACATGACAACTGAAGATAAGTTAACTTGCAACTGCTGGACCCCTGTCATAACCTGTACCCTGATATTGTGATTCTCATGATGAAACTTGAAAAGTTCTTCTTGTAAATTAGCAAGGGCTTGCCCATTATTTCTGTGTTCAGGAGTAGAGCATTCATACTGAAGTTCTGTCTGGATGTTTTGTCTCTCTGATTCCAATTTTGCTTCCAAGCTCAGAATTTTTAAGACAAGTTTATCATTCTCTTGAGTTTCAGATTTTGGCTTCTGACTCAAAGCCTTTCCTTCCTCGATATGTTCATTTTTCTGCTTCTCCAGTATGCACAATTGACCCTCAAGTTCACCGATTCGTGCAACATGTGATGATGAATCCTCATTGAGCTTGTGGTTCTCTTCTTGAACATGTTGTAGTTCTTCTTGAATTTTTAATAATTGTTCCTCAACAACCCTGAATTGCTCATAACCTCTCTCATAATCTCCTTTCAACATTTCCTTCTCTGACCTTCTTTCACTGAAATGATGGTTCTTCTATTGATAGTTTTGCAGGGATAGGAGTTGCTGAAACTTGGCAAGATGACCAGGGCTGCCTGAAGAACTGTAAAACTTGAGAACCCTTATCGATCATGTATTAAACAAGCTTAATGATTTCTTCTTCAAAACAGAGTTTTGAAGAAGAAATATCTTTGAGCATTAATGACGATGAAACTCTTGAAATAAGAAACTCATTGAACCTCCCTCTGGCCTGTGAGCATTATTTCACACTTCTGGAGACAAAACCCTGGACTCAAGAATTAAAATGACTCTTTTTGACCAAAATTACATTTGATAACTGCAAATGACAAGAAATGAACCTTGGTGAATTTGACTCTGACAGAGGATTGACAAGACTGAGTCTAACATATTTCAAACTCACGAGGAAAAAATAATTAAACGTAAAATAATTTAGTTAGTTCTTAATAAGACAAAAAAGTGTAACTCATTCAATTTTTATTTTTTTTGTGAGCAGGGTAGGTCCTTCTTCATTAATTCAATATAAATGCAGGTTACACCCATAAAAAGACATTTGGTGGCTTCAACCTTCCCTATGTGAAAGCAGGTTTTTTGACCATCAGAACACATTGTATGCCATCCAAAATCTAAAAGTTTTGATTTTGTCCAACAAGGCCTTATAAACCTAAATATCTAGCCACCAATGTCTATTTAGATATCTACAAAATTCTATAGCAACTGACATATTTACTACTAAAATCCAACAAAAAAGCCAACAAATCCAAACATGCTAACATCTACTAATTCAAGGACTCCACAGAGGTTGGGTCCTTTGCACTTGAACCCGACAATTCTAATTGGGGGAGACATGAAATTTGTTCCTCAATGTGGACAAGGTGTCGGTTAAGTTGTTGAATCTCGACCTGGATGAATTGTCATTCCTTTTCAATTTCTTGCAGCCCTAGATCAGGCTCCCATGCATTCATCTAAGGGGTCATAATAGCTTTGGCCACTAGACTCTTCATAATTCAATATAAGTGAACAATATGCTTGTACTGAGTTGGTACACCCACTGGTGTTGCCTAGGTCCAAGACAAGATCCCTCCAATCTTCCAACTAAACTTCCACGACTTCCCATCAGTTGAGTTCTATCTCCCATGTTCTAATTAGTTTCTTAACATCAGCTGGACTTCCAGCATTATAGGCCTACACCGCCTCTTTAATGATCTGAGTATCAACACGGTGACTGCTCCTCTTCGGGGGTCGGACGGATGGCAAAGCTATGTCTATATTTTTCCTTTGGTGAGGACTATTATTGTGGCTTCTAGAAACTGATGAACTTGCACCCCGAAGCATCACAAAAAGACCGCTTTCAAACTGAGCACGATTGGTCCAATGAAGGTACACAGGCACTAGCCTAAAACAAGACTTTCTCACGTAGTCACAATAGACACATGAATCATAAATACCTGCTACATTAGCATTAGAGAGAAACATAAGACAAATAGAGTTAGGATAGAGGCATTGAAACAAAACCAATTTTCTCCCACGTTAACCACTCCACCATTTATATACTTGGTGAAACACCCATTGTACAGAGAAACCAGAAAGCCATCCCTTGTTGTTGCAATAACAACCCATAACATAGTTTACATTAAAGACCACCTTTGCAAACCGAGGCCCCAAACAAATCATTCCATATAACTCAAAGAACCAAACCAGATAATTGAAAGAGAAAACCTAGAGGAGAGCCAGCCACACAAATAACCTACTGCCATTTTTAGGCCTTCAGAATCCTAACCTACCCCAACACCCTTGGATAGAGATAAACATTCCCATGTGGGAAAGGAGATTTCCAAACATGACTGAGACCGGGATAGAAACAACGAACTGAATATAGAATTCTTCCTGCAAATAAACTGCATATAGATGACCTCCAAAGCAAACCATTCCAGACCATCCCATAACCCTTCCTTTATCTTGACTATGATAGATATGTCACAGACACGAAGGTTCATTAAGACAAGAAACATACCTGATAATGCTTTCCATGCAACCAAACAACATAAAAGGATCCAACAAACAACAAATCCTCCTCAATCTCTACAGTGCTATGGAGAAACACCACCACCACAAAACTAACCAACTATACCAACCTAGGAGACAAATTCTCACCAACGGAGTCTCTTCCCACCAAAACACCTGAGCGAAATGCCTCTTCCCTCATGTTCCCTTTTCCTTCATCATCTTCATGGCTCAGGCCTTAACTACTCGTCCTTCCCATATGCTCAGTATCACTGATGGCTACCTCCTAGACTTATCTCTTGACACTTCATCCATCATCCGAATCCCAAGGTGGATTGTTTGGCCTAATCTCACCCCGATCAAGGGAAATTGGTTACATTTAGTCTCTAGATCCTTGGTCTAGAGGATATCTTGCTCTAGGATGAGACAAAGGTGTTCCAAGTCCTCACAATGCTAAATTTTCCACCATTGGTTGTCAATAGATTCCTCCTTATGTTGACAACTCTAGTTGGCCACAAAGTCTGCCACCTTATTACCCAATCTAAGAGCATGGGATGGGATAATGTAATCAGCATAAGGCAGTATTTCACTAATATCCTAGATGAGATGGGTTGTACTACATATTTTACTAATATTATCCCATCAAGTACCATGATTCAAGTTCTTTATGACTTCATTAACCATTCTAGAGTCCCCCATCAATTTCTAACTTTTCAATTCCTTCCCTTCAGGTTATGAGGATAACATGCTTGATTGCATTAAATTTTGCTTCGTTATTCATGGAAAAGCCACATTCTTCTCATATAGGTGGATAGCTTACCTATGAGAATCTATAAACAACCCTTCATATGTTACATCCCTTGGATTTCCTTTAGACGCGCCATACTTGAGGAAGCTCTCACGAGGGGGATGAAATTTGGAAGGTGAAGATCTAGAAGGAACCAAAGGTTTCCAAGAAGCCAGGGCAATCATTTGAGGAGATAGATTTAGATTAGAAATAATTTGGGTTTCATGCGGCACCACCTACCAGTCATCAAGGTGCCATTTTTTTGCTAGAATAGTTTCTCTTATATTTTGGATGGTACCTTTCCATATCTCCTCCTAAGATAGTATTTTATCTTTGAACACTTGTTTGTTTCTTTCTTTCCAAATCGCCCACAGGAGGAAGCCCAGGGAAATATTCCATGCCCTATTTAAGACTAGGCTAGAGAAAATTCCTTGCCTCCATAATTCTATGGACATCTTGATGTTGGTTGCATCTTAGTCGAGATGTCCAAAGAGTTTCCCTATATTTCTCCATAATTTCTCTGCTAAGGGATAGGAATTGAGAAGGTGCTCCATGTCTTCTGCATTAGAGTCACACATGCAACATTTTGCAGGGCCTTGGATACCCCTTTTTTTAAGTTGATCCCAGGTTAAAATTATTTTTCGGCACACCAACCACAGGAAGTATGTTACTTTCGGCCAAAACTTGCCTATCCATATTTTCCTCCATATCAGATTCCCAGGTTTCAGATGCTCCTCCATAGCTAACCTGTAGGCCTCTTTGATTGAGAACATCCCTCGTGGTGTATACCCCCATCTTAAAATATCTCGTCCTTCCATGGTTGCTAACTTTCTCGATGTAAGCTCCTTTTTAAACACCTCCCATTGGATTGAATATGGGGCATCTAGCCAATCCTAAGGTTATTTCCACTATAGCCATGTTGTGTTGTGGGATGGCTTCCAAAATAGCTCCACTACCATAAAATTATGGCTATTGGTGAATAGGAAAATGTCTACTAAATCTTGTCAATTGAAGAGATTAGGGTGTTGTTTCCAGGAGTCCCTACCAAAAGAGTGCCTTCCTATCATCTTTTATTTCCCAAAAGGTGTGCGACCTAATAAGGTCTTTGCTCATCACAACAAGGTTACATATTCATTACCCTTTTGGAATTTTCTAAATCCTTAAGATGCCTTCTTTAGAAGATGGCATTTGATATTTTATTATCCATATAGTCTTTCATAAATTAGATCCCCCTTGTATTTGAATCCACAATATCTTTACCCCCTTTACCTAATTAAGGATGAATGGGTCCCAGAGCCCAAGACCCCCTGAGAGCGTTGGTTTTGTGATGATGTCCCATGCAACCAAGGCCCATTTTTTAGCTTCCTTAGCACCTCTCCACATAAACTTCTTGAAAATTTCCACCATGTTAGAGAAGGAGGCCTTTGGAGAAGAAAGGCCTGACAACTGATAGATCGACATCGATTGGAGTATCGACTTAAGAAGGGCCACATGTCCTACTATGTTAAGTGCTCTAAAGGGCCATTGATGCAATACTACTTGAATAAGATCAAGAATGGATTTCCACCAAGAGGTTCTAAGGGGGTTAAGGACCAAAAGAATCCTGAGATATTTTGAAGGAAATGATCCAATGGTGAACCCCAGGGTTCTCGCTAAAAAGGCTTGTTTAGGGGTTGCGGTATTAAAGAAGAAAATGTTTGATTTTTTGTTATTAATCATTATACGATAGGCTTGCATGAAATCCTAGAGAATGAAGGCCCTAGATTCTTAGAGGGAGACTTGGAAAAATAAGATAATGTCATCGATGAATTATTGATGTGTTGAAACCACTCAACCATATTAAACACACAATAATCAAACCAACAACACACAAAAGACAAATTGGTGGAAAAGGCAGAGAGCCATCATGTGGTCTCTCATGCTCATGTAATTTTCTCTTATTAAAATCATTTAATAATACATTTAAATACATGAGCAAGTGGTCTTAAGATAGTGTGTCTATCTTAGACTCACTTGATTGAGACAATTTCTCAACTTACACATTAATTTAGGAGAACTAGTTGGAGAGAATCTCTCCTCCTAACTAAACTCCTTAGTTTGAGAAACTAACTCTTGTGATTTAATTTAATTAATTATCTTATTTGGATTTATAAATGTTTTTAAGAGAGTGAGGCTAACATGATGGGTGAGCAGAAAATCATTCCCCCAGAGATGGATCCCACTTATAGTTCTCGCTTGAGTAAATGACTTAATGTAATGCTCTAACCCCTCCGCTACCATATTGAATAGGAAGTGGGAGAGAGGATCACCTTTTTAAATCCCTCGAGAAGGATTGAAAGTTCTTGTATGGAATCCATTGAGAAGTATTGAGATTAGTGACGAGGAAATTAAATATGAGATCGAGTCGATCCATCTAGGGTCAAAGATAAAAAAAAAATGAAAAATGGCAAGAATATAGGGCCAAATGAGATGGTCATAGGCTTTGGACAGATCAAGTTTTATCATCATTCCTTTCACTTTAATTTTCTTAAGGGAGTGGACAACTTCTTGAGTGGTTATGATGCCATTAAGGATTTTCCACCCTTGAACAAAACCAGTTTGTTCAAGAGAGATCAGATTCAATAGCAAAGGTTTTAATCTCTTGACCATCACCGTAGAAATGACTTTATATATAACATTACAAAGGGAAATTGGCCTGAAACCTTGGGGTTCCTCACATTGTGTCATTTTAGGGATTAAAGAAATAAAGGAAGAGTTGAGAGCTTGATTTACCTTTTGAGATCTGCGATAATCCTCCACAACCGCCAGAATATCCTAACCCATGAAGTGTCAGGTTGCCTAAAACAACTCTACCGTGAAGTCATCTAGACTAGGAACTTTTTTCCTCGCTATATCTTTGACGACATCTTCCAGTTCCTCCAAAGTAACGCTTCGCATCATGGCCATGTTCTCCTCTCTGCTCAACAAGCAGAATCTGACTGGTGATTCATTGAATAGCCTTTGACATATCTTGGCCTGGCTCAAAGAGAAAATTGTGGAAATGATTGACCAAGAGGGTTTCCATCTCTTCATGATTGACCAACCAGTTACTAGTGGGGTCTTTTAGAGAGAAGATTTGATTGTAGTGACGATGTTGAATCATGGCTTTATGAAAGAACCTGGTATTATTTTCCCCTTCTCTTAACCACTGGATCCGGGATTTTTGTTTCCAGAGGATTTCCTCTTGTTTCCACCTTTCTTCTAGCTATGTGAGGACCCTTCCTTCTTCAGTCGCCAGGGTGTCAGAGTGATCCTCTATTATCATTTTATGTTGGATGGTTTGCATTCTCTTTTGGAGATCAATTTGATCTTTCATAATGTGGCCAAACTCCAACTTATTCCACTTTTTTGTCTATTCCTTGAGGTATTTCAACTCGAGCTAAAATGTATGCATGCATTTCGTACCATGAACCTCATTGTTCTTCCACCAAATTTCAAATTTGCTTAGAAAATCTGTGTTGTAGAGCCAAAATTATTCAAAGTGGAAAGGGTGGTTTCTAGGGGTGAGTTTTAGATCCATTTCCAAATAGATTGACCAATGGTCAGACCCCAAGCATGGAAGGATAGCCACTTCAAACAAAATATCTCTACTTATGAGCCCTTCTGACACAAGGAAGTGATCCAAGCGACTAGAAACTTGTTGTTGACCCCCTCTTCTATTTTTCCACGTATACACTTTGTTGTGTGTGGGTACACTTTGTTGTGTGTGGGTATGTCGACTAATTTTAGATCTATAATGAGATATCAAAATGTCTCCATTTATAGATCTTGTCTCCTAATACCTCCTTTTTTCTCTTCCAGTGAAGTAATGATATTGAAGTCACCCCCAATGATCCATAACTCTTCTTGAAAAGCTACTTGATCCTTCCTATCATCTGGAGGAAGGAAATTTTCTCTCTTGGAATGTTAGGGCCATAGATAGTAGAAATTATAGCCCAGTCTTTGGTACCTATATGACGGAATCGTCCCAAAATGATGCGAGGCATACTCATCGAGTAGTCAAAGATTATCTCATATGGCTTCCAAAGAATCACCACCCCTCTTGCACTGTCGCACACATCTAGGGCCATCACTTCATACATCGGTTTCATCTTACTAGTTATTTCCTTAAGTCGAGCCTCAGATACTTTGGTTTCCTGCAACATCACAATGCTTGAATTTTCTTGCTTTAATATTTCTCTTAAATACCTCTGTTTTCCTCTGTTATTGAGGCCTCTCACATTCTAGGAGAGCACAATCATTGAGAAGACTTATTAAGTTGGTGGAAAACCATCGAAAGCGGTACCACCCTCCTTGAGTTCACTAGAAAATCCCCCACCATTTGTATTGATTCTTGTAAGTTCTTTCTACCTCTTTTTTTCCCTCCTTTACCTGGGCCACTTTGGTTAGTTGGGCTGCCCATTTGAGATCCCGACAGATCTGGAAGATTTAGTGGTTTCTAGCTTTGTTTGGCCTGGTACTACTGGAATGTCTCCCTGTAAATCATTTTTTGGTCCTCGGGGATAAAGCGTTCATCCAAATTTCTCCATTCATTCAATAATATTTTCAGGACCTGTTCTTCTGTGCTTAAATCCTCTTTTGAGTTGTCGATCTCCATAGTGCTCTATCCTTCATTCAGATTCAAGCCCTCCTTGTCTTTCGGCTCCTCTTGCGCCTTTCGTTTTGGCTTAGGGTTTGTTTTGAGAAAATCCCTAACTGGTGAATCAACTTGTTGCGCTTCCACCTTCGAAGTTTCTCCTTGTTAGTGTAATACGTCGAATCGATTCTAAGGGTCTAGATTTCTCTTCGCCTTTTTCTACACATTGGGATGGGATTGCTTCATTGATGGTTTTTCTTATAGGATACTTCTTGGAATCCCTCGTTTTCCACTTGAGATTGACCACCATATGCCGCAGCTTGGGGAGCTCTTGTCTCCATTTGAATTAGAAGGAAAGCATTGTACATATGGCCATATTCATGGCATTGTATAAAGTGGAATGGAATATGCTCATAATCCAAAGGTTTTTGCCACAGTTAATGTTGATACTCTAGTTCTACAAATTCAGGTAATGGATTAGTTATATTCATATAGGTGCAGATGTGATCAAATGATGTGTATCTCCCCGAGCAAGTTGATTATGCAACTTTTACAAAGAATTCAATGGAATTCCGATACCTTTGAGGATATCTAGATCCCATAAGTCTACAGGAAGAAAAACAATATACACCTATACTAGTGCATCTGTAAACTTCTCTCGACCTGGGTTATAGCATTCTTCTTAGAATCTCATGAATAACCCTACATTATAATAGAAATACATACCATTTTCGATGACCCACTTCTTGTCTTCTAGACTTGCAAAAATGATTGTGAAGAAGCCTCGGGTGCCTGGTTTCAGATCTATATGTCCCTTTGTTTGCCATTTCTACTGAATCCAATTCAACATATCTCTCTTTGAAGTCCATATCCCTATAAACTTACAGATCAGAGCATGGTCTTTCATATATTTTCTGTTATTTTCTAGCTTATTTGCCATAATCACAAACCTCAACTTCTTGGTGGCTCTAGGAAGGCATTGCCCCCTTAGCTACACCTTCCACTATGCCCACATGACTAGGTCACCATTAGGGTCAGCTCCAACATTTGGAGATGTTGATGGACCATTTTGGTGGCTCGATTCTCCTACAGCCACATTTTTGTAGGAGGGGATCTCTCCCCTCCCTGTCGGGACACTCATGCAGCCTATCAAAATCCTCTACCTGTGAAAATGAAAAAAAAATGCTTCAGATATGACTTTGTGCAATCTTTAGACCCTAAGCGAAACCCTAGCGGATCTTTCCATTTTTATCACACATCCAAGGCTTTTATAAAATATTATAAACACTTATTACTATGTTTAAATTAACTCATTCGATTTTTAATATAAAATATTAATAATAATAAATTATTCAAAATACAATTTAACCAATGAAAAATTACACTATGGTCGATCTATATATAGAGATAGATAACTAGTACTATAGATCGATCTTAATCGCGTATTTATCAATCACTATAAGAGATTAAATCTTTTGACATCTACATCGTTTTTCAAGTTTCACATTCTAGAAAGATATTTTCATATAATGAGATTCAATCCTTCTTAGCTCTGGGTAGGTCTGTTGTTAATATGGATCTATATTGGTTTATAAAATTCATTCTTTTGTTAAATTTAAAAAACTTAAGTCATAATTTTTTATAATTAATTTTGATTTAATATAACTTAAAAACTTCTATTGGAAAGTAGAAAAGAAGGAATGGAGGAAAGGGTAACCTGTTTTTCTATACTTTATATGTATTGGCTATGTGATCACCAGTGTTTTCTAGCTTGATGAATCCATTACAAGCATCTACAACATGTAAAAAAAAAATCGTTGATAAAATTATGATTTTTCCTGGGAAAAAAAACTTAAAAAATTATATTTTAATAAAATTTAATTTATCACTAAAGTTATGATATTTTCAAGAAATTTAAATTTAATATTGATAGCAATTCTTCCCAATTTAAATAGAAAATTCTCTCTCTAAAGATGAGAATCAAGAAATGCAAAATAAGGCATGTGAAGTTGCTCACAGTTGAGGATTTTCTCTATTGGAAGTTCTCCCTTAAAGAGGCAAGTGAACTTTTTTCTAGTAATAAAGATTTAACATTTTGGTGCTATTTTGGTTCTTTATTTGCTATTGTACTAATTTTAGTTTTATTTTTTTTAGTAATAAATATGAGTTAAATAATACGAAAATAATGCTATATTAGATTTAATAATTTTTTAACAATTAATATATTTGATTATTTCTTAATGAACAACTCAAGAAATATTATTTTTCCCACATACTTATCACAAGATAGTCACTAAAATTCATGTTTTCACATTTCTCCTAGCTAATATTACATCATGTTCACAATGATAAAGACATATATACTTTAATTAATTTATTTATAAATACATATATATATATATATATATATATATATATATATATATATATATATATATATATATATATATATATATATTTTACATATTCTAAATAGGAAAGAAAAATGCATCACCAAGTCTATTATAAAGTCAAACAAATGTCTCTTAATCACCATCACATTATATATCATTTAATTCTTAGCCATAAAATATTTATTAATTCAACTTTTATTTATAATTACCATTGAAAAGAAAAGTCAAAACTCTTCCATTATCCATGAATAAAAAATTAAAACCTTTCATGCATCCATTTAAGCCCATTTGTTTCTCTTATTCCATTGATTTTATGGATTTCTATTATTTCATTTTTATTTTTATTTTTATTTTTATTTTTAGTTTTAATTTTATTCCCTTGATTCATTAAAAGTTTTACTTTTCTCAAAATTACTCTGTTATGATTCCCCCATGGGGTTTGTTGCTTCCTCTTTGTTCCTTTTCTATTTGCTAGTTTATTTTGACCCCTTAGTTGTTTCCCTTTTACTTTTTGTTATTTAATTTAATTTATTCTATATTTATATTTATCCATCGCCTTGGGTAATTTATTATATTTTAGGGATTCTTATTTCTTACACTTTGTAATAAAAATGAATTTCAGCATTATTTATAATACTTTTACAATACCTCTTACATTTGATCCTAATAAATTATCCTAAACCTCTCAGTATGGATTGGGTAATTAATCTCATCCAAATTCCAATTATATATATATATATTATAGTTACTTTCTTAAATTAAAAAGAAAATGATTTTTCCCTCAGATTATAAATTGGTTAAAATTCTTTTTATATTTCCAAAGTTATATATATAAATTATATTAATATATATGTTTAGTTATTTATTTAAATTAAAAGAAAATATTTTCCCCTAATTTTTGGTCCATTCAAAAGTAGTTTCTTTTTAGCCGTTGGAGTGATCTATCTCTCTATTTAACTCATTACCATGATCTGATTCTTCATCTTGTCATGATGATGAACCACGTTGGTTGGTCTGAAACGTGTCGAAAAATGAAATTTGATGTGATTATCACCAAAAACATGTCTCCAAAACTTGATATGGATCGCAGAAGCCTAAATTCAATCATGACTTCACCTCTCATGCCAAGAATTTAATCTTACATATTAATACACTATTTTTTCATTGTTAAAATCCTCAAAGATCTACCACTACATGATTTATATTGATTTTGAAATAAACCTAAAGATAAAACATGTGAATTATTTTCTATTACTTTGTGAGTTATTTCATTAGATTGATACTTACAATATCATTTGAGAAAGGAGATAATGTGAATATATTTACATTGATATCTTAATAAAATATAGTTATAAATTGATAAACCATGCTTATAATTACAATCGTTTGATCCATCCTAATGTCTATCCAAAGCCTATATAAGAAGTATACAATAAATTAGATTTAAACACATTAAAATATATGTTAAAATTTTATTTTTTAAATTATAAATTACACAATTAGAAATATTTATTTTTAAGTGTAAAAATGTTTTCACTACAAAAGAAACTTGTAAAAACGTTTGTGAATCTTACCAATTATATAAAATGATAACAAGATGAATAAAAAATAATATAATTAGAAAAATAAAGAAAACAAAAACATACAACAATAGTATAAATGATGAAATGACATAAGTAGATATCACTCTCTGTTTCATCGCCTAGATTATCTTCCTTGCTTGGCATGATGACATTATTTCTCTTAAAATTATGTTTTGATCTAGGGTTATATCTTAATACGAACCACCAATCCATATCCAACACATCTGGATAAAAAAAACACATGGTTGCAGTGTTTGGGGAAAACATAAGGCTCCCTAACTTCATGCCACATCATTCTAGAGTTGATAGATATCATCCCATTAGTGTGATATTCATTTACATTATTATGATCATAGGTGTCCCCCCACTTGCACCTAAAAATACCACATTGGAACAAAGAGAAGTCCCCTTGAATGAACTCTTGTATATTTATGACGTAACCTAATGTCCCTTGTATTTGGTTTTGATCATGATGGCTAGCACAATTAGATTGGTCGAACTCGACTTCAACTCCACATTCTTATGGCATGCATCCATCATCGACATCCTCCATGCAAAAATGATGTCCATACGCCCACATAGATGGGAACAAATGCACCTATAAAAAAGTGAAAAACCATAGTGTCATTTATCTAATCACCCAAACATAATTAAACATATAAAATTTTGATGTTACAATTCAAAGGTGCATTATGAAGTTAAAAATGTACAAAAAGAGATTAATGTCAAGTTTTTGCACGCAATCCCTATGTTTAGCGCATCCTCTTCAGCACATGGGTAACAAGCAGATGAAATGTATTTCTCTATGAATTGATCAACAACCCAATTGTTAGGGCATGTCATTGGCATGTTTTGTTTTAAATGATCATGATAAGGCATGCTTCTACCATTTACTCATACAATGCAACCCATGATTGTGTCTCTTCCATATTGTACAGAACTAATTTGTTGATGGCTTTAATTTTTGAAATTGTTGATGAAATCAAACCAACATATATAGGACATATGAGATCAAAATATGCATTAATATGAATTTAAGTGTGAATAGTTACTGTGTAGAAATTTTACAAAGGATAAGTCACTCTCTATCATGCACCTCTGCCCATTCGTTTGGAGAAGCTCCCCTTCTCTTTTTTCTTCATCCCTTTCCTCATCCCAAATCGCCGCACCTGGTGTGTTGTTGATCTTCTTGATGTACTCATTGGCATAATAAAAATACTCATATGATATATACCCCTTTGTCGCAGACCCCTCGTGTTTTTCACGTTTTCAAACAAAACTTTTCAATTTCTTCATGTACCTCTATAAGAAGAACATCCAATGACAAGAAACCATCTCAACTACTTCAACTTCATCTACTAGGTGAATTAGAAGATGAACCTGCAAGTCCATGAAACTCATTGGCAGTTCCTTCTCAAACATACAAACAATCTCAACTATATTTAGATGCCACCATGGAATGCTAGCCATATGAATCTCCTTTGATGTGATTCAACATACCAAATCAGATAATTTAGATATGGCACATCATTGGTCTTGAAGGAAGTCATAGTTCACACACCCATGCACGAGAAAAGGATAATGACACTACAAATTAAATAGTACATTATACAAAAATTAACTATAAAATATCCCATTGCATAAAAATAATAACAAATAATAAAAACATGTTTTTGACATATGTACGTACTCTCAGAAGGTTCAAATAGCCATGTAATTTCAACCCCAACAATGGTCTTCCATAGTGAAGCAGTGTCATAGTGAAGCCCAATATAAAGAAGGTTCCCTCACACCCATTATAACTTCCTTTTCCAAAAAAATATCATATTTCTCTAAAATCCATGGGACTGTTGGGTTGTGTTATATTATTTCCACGACTAACCTATGTAGTTAAACGGGGGGTTAGAGGGGGGCGGTAGCACCCCTTCGTTGTGCCGATTGCGCAGCTGGGGGGTCACAGGGGGGGCGGCAGCCCCCCCTGTCCAGGGGGTTTGAGGGGGGCCGGTAGCCCCCCTCTACGGGGTCTGGGGCAGCGCCCCGGGAAAGAATTTTTTGGACCCTATATTAGGTTGGGCGAACCTACCTATGGTTTTGTGCATGATTTTCGCACATGGTATTGGACGCGATGGTTTTTCGGTCCATGGTATTGGATGCTTCGACAGTTATAAATATGTATTGTAACATTGAAAGGAAAATAATGAAAAATCAAGCTGGTAGTCCCGGTTTTGGGATCGAGGGAAAAATCTCTGTGCATATGTGTTTTATGGGTTATGCTCTCGCATTATTTATTTTCTTTGTTTAAGAATTCGTATGCAGGTAATTTCTGTACAGGGTTAAAACCTACATTTGGTATTAGAGCTGTTTTGGCTTCAAGGGGACGCCTTTGTTGCTGAGGGGTTTCGCTCGGGCCTGTGGTAGACCCTGTTCAGTGGGAGATCTGCGAGATCGATTCTGGTGGTGAAAGAAGATGGCGAGAAGTGGAAAGATCGAGATTGAGAAGTTCAATGGTCAGAGTTTTGAGTTGTGGAAACTCAAGATGGAGGATCTGTTGGTGGATAAAGATCAGTGGATCGCGGTCGATCCGGGTACTAAACCATCGGGAGTGACCGATGAAGAATGGAAGAAATTGGATCGGAAGGCAAAGAGCACAATACGATTGTGTGTCTCAGATTCAGTATTGCTGAATGTATCAGGGGAAGCTACGGAAAAGGCTTTGTGGGTCAAGTTAGGGACTTTGTACCAATCTAAGTCTCTGGTGAATAAACTGTTCCTGTGGAAAAAGTTGTATAACCTGAGGATGAAAGATGGAGACTCGGTGACAGAGCATCTGAATGCGTTTAATACTGTGGTAAGTCAATTATTATATGTTGATATTAAAATTTTAGATGAAGATAAGTGCATCAGTCTATTGTGTTCTCTACCAGATTCGTGGGATAGTCTGGTTATTGCAATAGGTAGCAATGCAACTGCTTTGCAGTTTGATGAAATAGTCTCAGCCTTGCTGACGGAGGAGATGAGGCGGAAGAATATGGACAACCAGAATGGTGATGCCTTGTCTGTACGAGGATGGTCCCAGAACAGAAACAAAAATAAGTCATCGAGTGGGAGATCTAAATCTAGAGGGAGATCTAAATCTCCAGGAAAACCTACAAAGGTGGTGTGCTGGAAATGCGGAAAGGAAGGGCACTTCAGAAGGGATTGTAAATCTAAAGCTCCTGATAAAGGAAAGGGATCTGATGATGCTCCTTTTGCAGAGGCGAAAACCACCTCAGATGAAGGTGGGGATGTGTACTTGGCTTCTTCAAGTACACATGTAGATCATGAGGCATGGTTGATTGACTCAGGTGCATCCTTTCACTTCACTCCCCATAGAGAGTGGTTCTGCGAGTATGAGAAATACGATGGTGGTGATGTCTTCTTAGGAGATGATAGGAAGGCTAGAATCATTGGTTGGGGAAAAGTAAAGTTGAAGTTGCAAGGTGGAAGGGTTAGAACACTTCCGGGTGTTCTACATATTCCTGCATTGGCCAGAAATCTGATTTCTGTAAGCAAGTTGGATGATGCAGGTGTAAAGACGGTGTTTGAGAAAGATACCTGCAAGATGGTTCGAGGAGCACTGATATTGATGTGGGGAGTTCGGATTGGAACTCTGTACAAGCTGCAAGGTAGCACTATTGTTGATGGGTGCAATAGTTCTATGGTTCCTGAAAATGGAGTAGAAAATATAGTGGTCTCTGGAGAGAAGACCATGTTGTGGAATCAAAGGCTTGGACATATTGGAGAGAAGGGCCTTCGAATACGTCATGGTAAAGGTATGGTAGAAGGTATGAATGATAGCTCTCTAGATTTTTATTTCTGTGAAAATTGTGTGTATGGGAAGCAGAATCGAGTGAGTTTCCCCTCTGGTGGTAAGAGGACGAAACAGATATTAGAGCTTGTGCACAGTGATGTGTTTGGACCTGTGAAGGTTCCATCACTGGGTAAGTCTGTGTACTATGTATCATTCATAGATAACTTCTCAAGGAATACATGGATATATTTCCTTAAGAAGAAATCTGAAGTCTTTGACAGGTTTAAAGAATTTAAGGCTCTGGTTGAAAATCAGACAGAGAAGAAGATAAAGGTGCTGAGGATAGATAATGGTGGAGAATTTTGCAGCAAGGAATTTGAAGAATTTTGTAAGAAGTGTGGTATAGCATGGCAGAAGACTACTCCATATACACCTCAGCAAAATGGAGTCGCAGAAAGAATGAACAAGACGTTGATGGAAAGGGCAAGAAGCATGCTTAGTGGTGCCGGGTTAGGACAGGAATTCTGGGCAGAGGCGGTGGATACTGCACGTTACCTGATCAACAGATCACCCTCATCAGCGTTGGAGGATAAGAATCCACAAGAAGTATGGACTGGTAAGAAACCCTCTCTTTCACATCTGAGGGTATTTGGATGTGATGCATATGTACATGTTCCAAAGGAGAAACGAACCAAGTTGGATAGTAAATCTGAAAAGTGCATCTTTATTGGGTATAAGGATGGTTTAAAGGGTTATAAGCTTTGGAACCCAGTCACACGGAAGGTTGTGTACATCCGAGATGTGGTGTTCAGAGAGGTAAAAGATGTTATTCAATCTGAAGTCCAACTAAAGGAACCTGAGAAGATAGAGTTTGAGCCAAATGAGGAAGAATCAGACTCTGCAGCAGAGGAGGAATCAGAAGATGAAGAGCCACAAACTCTGGCTGTGAGAAGATCAGGTCGAGAAAGAAGGCAGCCAGAAAGGTATAGTCCATCTGCTTTCAGTTCAAATTTTGCTTTGTCTGTTACTGATGATGATCCCAGAATTGTGAAGGAAGCAGTGGATTCAGAGGATGGAAAACTCTGGAAAGAGGCCATGGTTGATGAAATGGCATCTTTGCACAAAAATGAGGCTTGGGATCTGGTAGAGTTGTCGGCTGGAAGGAAACCCATTGGCAGCAAATGGGTGTTCAAGAAGAAGACTAATGCAGAAGGAAAGGTGGAGAAATACAAAGCTCGGTTGGTAGCAAAAGGTTATTCCCAGGTGCCGGGAATTGATTTTGGTGATATTTTTTCTCCTGTTGCCAAGGTAGCTTCTATTAGATTACTTTTATCTGTTGTTGCTGCTTTTGATTTTGAGGTAGAACAGATGGATGTGAAGAAAGCATTTCTTCACGGGATTTGGAAGAGGAAATCTACATGAGGCAACCTGAAGGCTTTGCGTTGAAGGGTAAGAAAGAACTGGTATGCAAGTTAAAGAAGTCTCTGTATGGGTTAAAATAGTCACCAAGGATGTGGTATCAGAAATTTGATACATTTATATGGGGACTTGGCTTCACCAGAAGCAAAGAAGATCATTGTGTGTATTTTAAATTAATTGGTGACCGTGTTATTTATCTGGTCTTGTATGTGGATGATATGTTGCTGGTTGGAAATGACAAAGAAATTATCCAGGATTTAAAGACCCAATTGTCCTCCAAATTTGACATGAAAGGTCTTGGTGCTACAAACTATATTTTGGGCATGGAAATTAAAAGAGATCGGGCAAAGAGGAAGCTCTGGTTAAACCAGAGGAAGTATGTCGAGACTATACTGCAGAGGTTTAATATGCAGGATAGTAAACCGGTGAAGGTTCTATTCCTGTAGGTGTGAGGTTATCTGCTGAACAGTGTCCCAAGACACAAGAAGAGGAAGAGGACATGTCCCGTGTTCCATATGCAAGTGCAGTCGGTAGCCTGATGTATGCAATGGTCTGTACTATATCAGACATTGCACATGCAGTGGGAGTATTGAGCAGGTTTATGTCAAAACCTGGGAAGGAGCATTGGACAGTAGTGAAGCGGGTTTTCAGGTATTTGCGTGGTACTAGTGATTATGGTTTGCGCTACCAAGGAAGACCAGGATTGGACAGAGTGTTGGATATTCATGGTTTTGTTGATGCAGACTGGGCTGGAGATCTGGATCAGAGAAGATCTACAAGTGGGTATGTGTTTAACCTATTTGGAGGTGCACTCAGTTGGATGAGTAAGAAACAATCTGTAGTGGCACTATCAACTACAGAGGCAGAATACATGGCAGCCACTCATGCAAGCAAGGAAGCAGTTTGGTTGCAGAGATTGTGTTCAAGTATGGGGTTAGTACAGGGAGCTATAAGAATAGACTGTGACAGCCAAAGTGCAATTTTCTTGGCAAAGAACCCTGCTTATCATTCAAAGACAAAGCACATTGATGTTCAGTATCACTTTGTGAGGGATATGATAGAAGACAAAAAGGTGTTGCTGGTAAAGGTGGACACTTTGAAGAATACTGCAGATGCATTGACAAAATCTATGAGCTCTGAGAAGTTCTCTTGGTGTAGAGAAACAATGGGTGTTTCAGGGCTAGAAAAATGACTAAGCTCTCCTGTGGCCCCCTGTGGAAAGAAAACAACAAGTGGGAGATTGTTGGGTTGTGTTATATTTTTTTGGACCCTATATTAGGTTGGGCGAACCTACCTATGGTTTTGTGCATGATTTTCGCACATGGTATTGGACGCGATGGTTTTTCGGTCCATGGTATTGGATGCTTCGGTAGTTATAAATATGTATTGTAACATTGAAAGGAAAATAATGAAAAATCAAGCTGGTAGTCCCGGTTTTGGGATCCAGGGAAAAATCTCTGTGCATATGTGTTTTATGGGTTATGCTCTCGCATTGTTTATTTTCTTTGTTTAAGAATTCGTATGCAGGTAATTTCTGTACAGGGTTAAAACCTACAGGGACATCACCTTCTTTGAATGAGTAAGAGGGACCAACCTCTCCTCTAGTTTCTTGTTTTGGCCAATTTTTATTTTTAGTTTTAAAGAAATAATATCTCTCCTAACAACTAATGTGTCACTTTGTTTCGATGATATGTGCCTCCATAAATAAGAAGTAATATTTTTAAATATATTCATGGGATCTAGTAAGTGGGAAATCTTAAGATGTTCCCAATATGGGAGCTCATAAGAGAAAAGTTTCCTTTTCATCCAAATGGGAAATTTCTCAACATAGGTGTCGAAGAATTCTGGATCATCGAACATAGGCTCCCCATTTGAATCGAACATTTCCGCAAACTCCTCCTTCTCTCTCTCATATGCTCTCATCTATTTAGTTGGTTTCAATAATGAGGGCCTTTGGGTTCTCTCTGGTTTACATTGAAAGAAGATGTTTCTCTTTTGTGGGGGTATTCTTATGGGAGGAATACCCTAGAGTATTCATGCAATACCTTTCATAGGTGGTTGGACCACCTAGCCTTCAGAGAAGATCCACAAAATTTACATCCATGATACCCTTTTGTTACAAGGCCTACGAAATTATTTTAGACATGTCATGTTAGCGATCATGAAGATCAGAAAAGTTGCAGCGAATTAAATTAGTATGTGAAATAATATTGTTGTGTATAAAAACAAATCAATAAAACTGTAATTTACGAGAGAAAAATACTAAGCCTGGATAATCATGTATGTTGTAAGCACATATACCATACAACATAAAAATCCTCTCTATTATAATGGGTCTTGATACATCGCACACAAGTATCCCTTCCCATAATTCCTTCAATTCATCTACCAATGGTTTTAAGTAGACATCCATATTCTTCACTTGTCTTCTACCAAGTATTATGAGAGCCAACATATTATGTTCATTCTTCACGGAAAACCATGGGGGGGTATTGTTATTGATCACTACTACAGTCCAAACAAAATAGTTGGTTTTTTGGAGGGAAATTGGGTTGACACAATCCATGGCTATGTTAAGTTGTAGACTTTGCACTTCATCCTTGAATTTTTCAGGCCGTGTATCCTATATACACCTCATGGCTATTAAATGTGTTGGGGTTCATATAAATCCCAACTCACTTCTATGTGAAGCATGCCATTCCTGCAACATAGCTAATTCTTTGCAACGAAAGAGCCTTTGAATCCTTGGGATTATAGGAATGTGCCTAAATATCTTATGAGGAGGACCATGTTATTTACCCATTTTTTTAATTATGATACCTTTCATGCCCACATTTTGGACACATTTATTTGTCTACATATTCTCCTCTATATAGAATACAATCATTCAGACATGCATGATATGATATGTACTCAACACCCAACATTTTAAACAATTTCTTTTCCTCTTCACAGCTACTTGGAAAGACATTATCATTCCGAAGAACCTTATCTTTTAACAATCTACAATTGGTGGGAAATATAATTGTACAATGTTAATATTTAATGATCATAAAGTTGACCATTTTTAATGCTGATTGTGTGATCAAATATAAGGAACTTGATCAATCATGCAAGTCAATTACCTCAATATTTCCAAGAAATATGCATTCAACGTGCCAAACTTTGCTTTCAAGTAGTAGAATAACATCATTGTCTCCAACTGAGTAGACTTTGACTTGCCTCCATATCCAAAGAGAGGGGTGGTGGAAGTAGATTTCAGGCTTTCAAATAAGGTATCAGTGGTATCAACATCATCCCCTAGCTCATGATTATGGAATGCATCTAACAACATTCCCTCCATGGCAGTCATATCCTGTAAGTAATCATCCATACCAACCTCTATTTGATTGCCTCCAACGCCAACTTTTGATGAAGAGCTACTATTGTTGTAGTCATTCCTAATTGGTGAATCTGGATGTAGTGGGAATTGAATAGGTGATTGATTCAACCATCTGTGTATGTTTCCTCTTCGAGTCTTTATCTTAATGCAACCTTCTCCCGATTTGACATTGTAGTGGCATGCATAAGAATATGGTAGGTGGGTCTCTCATAATCACTAGAATCCTAATTTAAAAAAAAATAAACATTAGTACATCAATTATATTAGTAACCACTTCAATGCAATTGGTTTTTTGAAATTACATTTACCAAATAATTATCACCATTTTTGGTCGAGGATTGGCAAGGTGAATTGGTTGTCCATTTTCATCTAACAACTGCTTAAGATATGTTGCTCCTAATAAAAGCTTCTGGCGTTTTTGAAATGGAGGAATAGTTTCTACATTTGAACTCAATTGTGAATCAAGATCTTGCAAATTTGGATACATTTTTTTTTTGTAAGCTAATGTAGGACCTTTCTTTTTCTATTTATATCAAAACTAGGTTGAAACATGTATAGTGTTTGGTAGCCTCAACCCGCCCAGAAGGGAAACTGGATCTGTTGTCCACCTTAAGCTTTTATAGGCCGTCTAGTAACAAAAAAGAATAAGTCTGCAAATCCATGCCAAATAAGCTTCACTACAAAAACTACTAATTTGGTTCCAGACCGTCATTAAAAAATATTAACAAGAAAAGGAGAAATTGTTCTCAAAGAAATAACAGAGAAAACCATTGCTTCAAACTAAAATGATTAATCTTCTATAATTTCAGGAGGTGCTTCTACATCTCTCATTGTTGGAGCAAGCTTCTTGAGTTGTTGCTAAATTTCATCCAGCTTCTATCCTGAATGAGCATAGTGATTTGGAGATTCTTCATTTCTCGCTTCATATTGGGCATGCCCTGAGCCAACTCTGCCATTTCCTCTGCAACCTGCTCCATTGCCTTTGCAAGTAATCTCTTCAGCACCCAATATACATGTAAAGCCTGCTTGTATAAGGTCATGTGTCCCCTGGTGTTGCCTGGGTCAGGAATGAGGTTACCCCAATCTTCCATTTCAGGATCCGAGTCTTCCTCCATTACATTTGTCTCCAATTCTTGAATAATCTTACCGATGTCTTCGTCAGTTCCTTCTTTGTAAGATTTTTTTGCCTCTTGCATAGTATGTCTCGAGGTTTTTCGGCCTCGTTTCTAACATGCTAGAGAGGAGGGCCTTAATTCCTGTCTTCCTAATTGGCTAGGTCTTCCTCTACCCCTATGCCCTCTTCCTCGTCCTGGGAGGGCCGATTTGTTCTTGGCTACCACCCGACTACCCTGTCCAACAACAAATGTTGTGTTCTCTATGAGTTCTTCGTTTCCAGGCTCCTTTGCTTCCTTCTACCAATTCTTGCCCTCCCCTTGCTGCTCTTTTCCATTGGTCTAAAAATTCCCCAGCCCTCCTCCCCTAGGATAAGGTTGGTGAATGTTCTCGGGGTTCTTCTCTGCCTCTCAAACCACCTCTTTTACCACCTCAATCTTCCCCTAATCATTATCTATATTTAATCTCTTCATGCATTTATCCTGGCCTGCTCGGCATCCCGCCTTACTAGATTCTTCCCCAGCCTTTCTCATCCTGCCTCCCTCTGCCTTCTGATTGTTTGTCATAGGAAATAATTTCACATCCCTCTCCCTTCTCTTTCCCTCTACAACGTCTAGCTCTCTTCCCTCTTTCCTCATATTGCTGAAGATTAAAAGAAATGCAAGGATTGGTTTTACGAATACATATCTCATCCTACGCCGAGTTGTAGAGAACACCAGTTTGCATTGATCTCCCTTCATCTCCTTCCCTTACTGCATGATAAACTTGGTTCTGTCCTTCACCACCCTTGTTAACCTTCTGCCACCTACCCGACGTCACATAATCCTTTCGTCGTCGTTTCCTCCTACTTCTTCCTCCACTTCCCTGTCATCTCCACACCTCGAGATTCTACCTTGCCTGTAATCTACTCTGGTTTCCTGTGGAATTATTATGTTGTCTGGTGGCCTGCCTTGCCACTTTCCTTCCTTCATCATGTTAAGACACGTCGTCATTTCTTTCACCCTGAGCAGGGGCCAACTGTAACCCTTATCTTGAGTTTGTAATCTCATTATTATCCTAGGTAATGATTAAATTGAGGGTCTCCCATCATGGTTCCTCCCACTGAATTGGCCATATACAGTCTAACTTTCCTCCTTGTTCCTTGCAACCCCAGTTAGCTAGGAAATCCGCAGTCTTATTACCATCCCTTCTAACATGGTTTATGATCTTGTAGTCAATGCATTTCATTATTTCTGCCAGGTCCTAAATTAGTCCGGCTGTCCTCCAACTCTTCGCTACCTTTTCCCAATCCTTACCATTATTCAATTTCCTGAGCATCTCTATCACTAGGTTCAAGTCTCCTTCAATTTCCAACTTAGTGTATCCATTTCAGATTGCTATTCTTATGCCTTGATAGACTGTCATTAATTCGGCTTCATTTTTACTCATTATACCTCCTCGATCAGCATAAACCCATCTTGTTCGCCCTTGATTATCACTAAAGATACCTCCAAACCCTACAGGCCCCGGGTTTCCTTTAGAGGCGCCATCAAAGTTTAGTTTGATGAAGCCATCACAAGGGCATTTGAACTTGGTTGAGCTTTGAGTATGAGTGCTCTGGCTTTTTTTTTTTAGGATAAACCATGCCTTGTTCCAGATTTAGGCTTGCTAAGATCCATCCTTCTTCTAGAGTTGTTTTCCAATCCTCTTGAGCCCAAGCTTCCGTTAGGATGGTTTCCCTTATGAGTTTTTGAGTTTTCTTCCAAATCATCTCTAGAGGGTTGTCTTTGTTTTGAAATATTCTTTGATTTCTTTCTTTCCATATTAGCCACATGTTAAACCCCATCGCTAGACTCCAGGCTCTCCTAACCACCAGGCTTGAGAATTGACCGCTCCCCCATTGTTAAATGGTTTTTTTAATGTTATGAGGGTCTATGTTTGTCCTCCCAAAGAGTTTCCTAATTTCTTCCCATTGCTACTGGGCAATAGGGCATGTGTTCAAAAGGTGTTCTTGCGTTTCTTAGTCCTATTTGAAGAGGCTGCATCTAGGAGGTCCATGGAATCCTCGCTTTTGAATCTGATCCCAAGTCAAAATTCGTCTTTTTCCTACTAACCATATGAACAAGGTTACCTTCAGCCACCAATTTCCCTACCATATTTGTTTCCACATGGGTGCATCTTCATCGTGCTCCTATTGGATAGTTAGATGATAGGCTTCTCTAATCGTAAAAGTTCCTTTTATGGATCTACCCCACCGAAGTATATCTGGACTTGTTCCAATGGTAATTCTTCTTGATTCCATTTCCTTTACAAATAGATCTTTTTGTTCAAGATCAATGTGACTATCCCATTCTTCCGGTTTCTTCCAGGTTCTCCAGGTCTCCTCTTGCCTTCCTTCCTTCTAATATTCACTTACATAATTTAGCCCCTTAGCTATAGTCTTCTGATATGTATTTTGTAGGCCTTGCATATCTATCATTCTCTCTCTTTGCTGCCAGGCTTCCTCCCAGAATTTAGCTGCATTTCCATTCCTTATTTCCCATAATGCATGTTTGAATATAATATCTCTGTTTTGACTAGCCAGGTCCCATATTGTGGATCCTCTTGGAACTTCCTCCAGTCTAAGAATACCTTCAGTGGTTGTGGGCATATTGTATTTTTGGGTCCATATCTTTTTCCATAGATCATCTCCCCCTCATCCATCTCCACCATAGCTTCGCCCCTAGAACTTGGTTTAAAGTACATGGATCTCTAAGACCCCTCCTTCTTCTTTATTTTTTTTTAGACCCTTCCACGATATTAAAGCCCATTTCTTTTGTTGCTTTGGTCCTCCCCAGATGAAATTTTTGAATATATCCATCATTCTTGTGCATACCCCTTTAGGGACTGCCATTGCTGAGAGAGGGTAGATAGGAATTGCTTGAAGAATCGATTTGAGAAGCACTAATCTTCCCGCTATATTCAAAGATCAGAAAGACCAATTATCCAGCTTTTTCTTGATTTTTTTAATGGTTTGCTGCTAATTTTCTATCTTCAAGGGATTTAAAGCTAATTGATTTCCTAGGTATTTTGTAGGTAATACACCAGAGCGAAAACCTAGAATTCTGGTCAAGTGAGCTTTAACCGTGTCTAGCATGTTGAAGAGGAATGTACAAGATTTATCCTTGTTAATTTATGTGCCTAATGCTTCCATAAAGAGGTCAAGAGTGTGTTTTAACCCTTTTTACTTCTCTTAGGGAGACAACACAAAAAAGCATAATGTCATCAATGAACTGTTGGTGAGTAATTGGTAAGTTACCTCCCCATGGCCTCAGTCCTTTGATTTTTCTCTCCCTCAGTTCTTTTTTGAGATATCGTCCCAGTCCTTCCGCTGCTATGATGAACAAGAATGGGGACAAAGGATCCCCCTGCCGCAATCCTCTTGTAGCATTGAAAGTCAAGGTTGGTGATCCATTCAAGAGAATGGAGAAATTGGGAGTGGAAATCATATCATAGATCCAATTTACCCATCTATTGCAAAAACCAAATGCCATTAAAATGGTTTTAAGATAATCCCAACTTAGACGGTCATATGCCTTTGAAAGATCCAATTTAATCATCATTCCCATTTCCTTTTTATGTTTCAAGGAATGTACTACTTCCTCAGACACCACCAAGCCATCTAGAATTTGTCTCCCTTCCACAAACCCAGTCTGTTCCGCGGAGATAATACTAGATAGGATTGGTTTCAGTCTCTTAGCCATCAGACAAATTTTGATACATTTTTATTTAAATTAACATAGAATAAAAATAAATGAGATCAATTAGGTAATAAAATATAAATTTATTGGAGATGGAAAGGGAGAACTTCATGAAGGATTTTGATCAACAATATGGAATGAGTTGAAATTTGAAGAATTGACAATTTGATATTATGATATTTTCTCACTGCATTTGAGAAAAATCATAAATAAAATTGTGTGTACATATATAAAATTAATTTTGATAACCATATAACCAAAATTTGAATTTCAATATATATTTTCAAGCCATTTTACAATATTAAGGTGAATTTAAATGAAAAATGAATTCTATGAACTACTGTAACTCATGTAGAAGCTTCTTAACAGATAATTGAGGTGAATATGCCATTTTATGCGAAAATAAAATTTCAGATAACTTTTAAACCCTACTAGTTCTCTTATCAAGACTAACCACATCGATGCATTTCAATAATGACCACATTAGGGCATTAAAATAATAACTGCACTGGGGCATTCAAATAATAATCACACTAGTTTCCTACATTTCAAAAACAAAAACAAATTCTATCATATCGATGTTCTTGTAAAAAACAATGCTAATGTGTTTAAATACAATTAACATCAATCCATGCATGTTTCTGGTATTTCAAAAATTAAAATGAATTCTACCATGTTGAAAATCTTATAACAATTACAACATTGCATTTAAATACAAACCACATCGTTTCATTAAAATATTAACCACACCATTTCGCGATTTCAAAAATAAATAAATTCTATCATGTCAGTGCATTTAGAAAATTTAGCAGCCCGAAAATTTCAATGCATTTTCCTTGTAAATGCACTGGTGATATTTACTATCGAACACACCGATATTCAGATTAAGTGAAAAAAAGGTGGGCGTTTTTTCTAATTGAGAAATGAGCAACAATTGATTTTTCGAAATCTAATTTCATAAAGTCTTTTAAATAGTAAAAGTTATTCACTATTTCATTATTTTTCCCAAAATTTCAATGGAGTCATTTGCAAGAGAGACATATCGGAAGCACTGTGCAACAATATAATACTTTGGAACAACAAAAGTATTCAGAATTATATCATAAACTGAAAGGTATGGTGATTCACTAAAAACCCTGCATAGTAAAAATTTTAAATTTTATTATTGATTTTACTATTAAAAAAATTTACAATTTCTGTTAGGGTTTAACTAAAAGAGAGATATTTACAATAGACACTTATTGGGATCACTGTGGAGCAGCAAAATATTTTTGAACCACAAAAAGATCAGAATTTGAAAGGTATGGCGATTCACTCAAAACCCTGCATAGCAAAAATTTAAGTCTTACTGTTAATTTTTTTTTTTGGTTAGATTTATTAAAAATTAAAAACCCTGGATAATAAAAAATTTACTATGGATTTACTAGTAAATTTTTTATGAACTCTTTTCCTATTTAGATTTAATTAAAATTCAAAAAAATTAAAAAGTTTAAAAAATTAAAATAATAATAAATAAATAAATAAAAATGATTTCAATACTTACCTCAAATCCTTGCTTCTTCTTGCTTATGTGACTGTAAAATTTCACCTTAGGGTTTAACTCCCTCTACCACTTAACAATTAGGGTTTTTCATTTTAGGCATTTTAGATTTAATGGGTTTGTGTACTTACTATATATAAAGTCTTTGACATGTAAATTAGGGCAGTCACTTATTGAATTAGATCCAAACCCTTACCACTGTCTATTTTTTTTAAACAATGTTTGTTTCATGGTGCGTTCTTAATATAACACACGAGTGTTGGTAGTGCTTCGATCATTACATATCACACCGAATCTTGTCAGCCCTATCCAATTTGTTTATGAGTGTGTCTGGTGTAATATAAAGCACTGACGCGCTTCTGCCAAATAACATCATTATAATTTAAAACTATTTAAAAATAATAATTTTCTTTGCTGGTGTTGAATGATTGAACGTCTGATGTACTTAATATATTAAACACATTGGGACATTTATTCAAATAAACACACTGGTTACCAGAGCTCTTTTTGGTTGAATTTTTATTTATTTATGTATAAAATATATTTAATGGCTTCTATACTGAATGGTACAGGTTGTATATTGATAAAAAAAATTGAGAAGTTTTCAAGTAAAACAAATATGGATCGACACAATGATTGCACTTCCAAAAGAAGAGAAGGCAAGTTCTTTATAAATTCATTAAAAAATTAATATGCTTGAACTATATGTAAGTTTAACTAATATGTATTGGTTAGTGTGTGTCATGTAGAACCACAAAACGAAGAAGGTCGATAACATTATTTATAATCTAAGTACAAAATAGTGTAAAGCTTTGATAGAAAATTTGCAGAGGGATGAATGAGGTGAATGAAAAAATATTATTCAATATGAGTTTTTTGTTTTTGAATTTTCATTAATAATATACTTAAAAATATTAGACAGCATGTTTCAAATAATCTAGTAATTCATATATGTTTAATGTTCTATAGGGAGCAACAACGAAGGAAAATATCAATGTCATTCTAAGAAAAAGAAACTTATAGAACATGTAAATGATGATGAATTGGTCTTTAGCTCAGTCGGAGTGGTGCTAGAGGTTAATGAAAGGGGGAATATTTTTTACAAAACTATGAGGGATATAGTGGAATGAACGTATAGACATACTTTCCAATTATAATACAAAAATCAATCCGATGATTCCAAAAGCAAAATTATATCTAAACTACAGGAATAATTTCCAGAGCAATGGTCAATGAAACCTGTCAAACTTGCAATAGAAAAAACATACAACAACAACAAAAGAATCATTCAACAGGTAATATTCGTAATCAAAACGATTTTCTAGAATTATACATATATATTACTATAAACCATTCATTTATTAATATCAATTCTATTATATTTAGTTTTCATATATCAATATAAAAATGGTTTATTAAATTTTTCAGGAAGATTATGAAAATCCCAAAGAATCAACAAGCTAATATGTGAAACATGTCAGTAGCAATGTTCAAAAATGTGTACAAGGAGATGATCAAATAAATGGACGTAATTGCATCACAAGAGGATCCATCTCAACAACAAAGTGCTTCAAATGTATGTAACCATAATTTACTTTCTACATATAAACAAATAATTTAGCATTAAATGTAAATTTTCAATTATTTTCTTATGAAAAATAAAACAAAATGGAACTCGCTCAACACATATAAAAGGATGACAAGGAAGAAAATGGTCAATATCAAAGTTTGCGAATAATTGTTAATATTTCCTTATAACAACCCAAGGTTTTAATTTTGTATATTTTAAGTTGTCTTACATCAATGATCCTTGAATGTCTTTAAATAGGTGCTAAAATACAAAGAATATCCATCAGAAGAATTGATTGACATTGGGTTAAATAGGTCGTGATTATATGTAAGTATCTATAATTAAAAGAACAAAGAAATCCTTTATAATAAATATATGATTTATAATGGGGTATAAAACTTGCAGGAAACAAAGTATGGAACTACACCAACATAAGAGTTGGTGCAACGAGACATGAGACTTGTTTTTGAATCATGTGTATAATTCATGAGTCACTTCTTATTATGGTACATTGATATTCGATTTATATTGATGTCTATTATTCTCTTGAATTTTCATTATTCTCACAAATGTAGATACACTCATTACACTTTTTTATGTTTGTAGATGGAACCTGATCAAGAAAACAATTGATGCAATCAAAAAAACATTTGTCCAAATAACTCGAGCCATGGAGTAGCTCGAGCACTAACAACAATTCCAATGAGGAATGATGATCTATTTGGATATCAATGCAAGTTGTTGTATTTTTTGAAATAATTGTATGTGATAATCAAAAAATTTGTTTAATGTAATGGACATAGTGTCCCAATTGAAAGACAAGGGGTTACCAATAATAATCCCATTTTGTATGACAAAGAGCCTCTTATTGGTATATAATAAAATACATTTTAATTTATTTTATTTTGTTATCCAATATTGCTGTGAAATGTTACACCACTGATTAAATGTATGGATGATCAAATATTATATTGAAGAGATGAATATTATGATAATATAAAAAATTAATCTAAACCTCATATACAAATGCACTAATCAAAATTTATTTTATATGAATACTATTACAATATATATGTCGATTTTTTGGTGAAAAAATTTAAAAAATCACAATAATTCCACTATCAAGCATCAATGTTTCTAAAAAAGAGAAAATCTCATACAAAAAACCTATGCATCCATAACATAAGTATGCACCAGTGTGTTATGTTATCTAAAAGCATTGTTGCGATTTTTTTTTGCATGGTCAGTGCCTTTTATGAAAACCACAACATCGGGGCATTTAATTCTTCAAGCACCGATATTGTTTGCAATTAATGCCCTAGTGCATTGTAATTCTTAAAGCACCAATGATTTCATAAAACTAACATCCTGGTGCTACATAATATTATTTATAGCCCTAGTGCATTGTGAAAAGTAACAACACTGACTCATTTATATCATTAGCGCATCGGTGATTTTATACAAATCATACAAATGGGAGTTGCAATTTTAAATAAAAGCATTGGGTCTGCAATATTTTGTTTCCTGCCCCAATGTCATTCCTAAAAAGAACGTGCCAGGGAATTTTGTTAATATATATGCATTGGGGTAGTATACATTTCATGCACCAAATTTCTTTGCATTCAACACCTCAGTGCATTTAGTTATGTATGCAGCCCTGGTGCTTTGATATATGTAGCACACCAGTGTTGCTTTTCCATGAAGAACACCGCTAAAAACATATTCGCTAAAACCTACAACCTCCCATATTCTTTTATTTGTGATGAAGTTATGTTATAATATCCACTAAAACATCAGCTACCACAAACAAATGTTTTAGAGGATTTTTTTTCACAATTTTTGCCAATTTTATAGCACTAAAAACCTTTGTTTTTTTTTTCCAAAAGAAAAATCATAATTTTATTCATATTGAGAAAAATTACATGTTGTAGATGCTACATTACCATATGTTGTATAAACTTGTCCTGATGCACAAGATCTAAAAAAGACAATAAATTATGAACTATCTATGCTTTCCTACCTTTCTTTTTTTCCACTTTCCGCCAACCTCCAGTGTTGGGAGTGGATGTTACAATGGACATTTCTGCCTCTTTGGTAGTAGTTGGGGTTTCTTTATCGGAATATGAGCTTTCTGTTGAGTGTATTCACTTGTTGCCACCAATTTCCTTCCCTAGGATGAGTTGCTCATTTTTCTGTTGTGGGTCAGTCGTCATTGGAACGAAAGCAGAGTAGTTCTTGTTCTCATCATTTTGTGAGTTAAGTTTGGTGCCTTGTTCATTGAATGCTGAGATATTTCCTGGGTGTTTTGCTTCTCGGTGTTCTGCTTCTTGGAATGTGATTTTTGTGGTATTTTTTGCATTTCCTTCCTCTTCTATATCATCTACTAGAGAGGCTGAAAACTGCCATCCTTTAGGCTTTGGTGGTTGTCTTCTTTTCCTATCTTTTTTTTTTTTGTGGGCAAGCACTTTGTAGATGACCAGTTTGATGAAAAATACGACATCTAAAGGCGGTGTTTTCATAATCAAGAGACTGGGACCATTGCTTTTCGTTGTGGAATAATAGGATGCAGTTTGGTAATCCTTGACTGAGATCAAACTCCACACAAATTCTGGAGAAAGTGTAGATATCCTTGGTAATACGCTCACTGTCTACTTTTAAAAATTTCCCAAGAGAATTGCCAATTCCTACTAATACTTTGATGTGCCAAAAATGCAGAGGTAGGTTATATAGTTTTACCCACACAGGAATTTTGGAGACCACCATGGTGTTTGGATCAAATTCTGGAAACCATGATGTCAAGAAAAGGCCAGCATTACCCCAGAACCATGGTCCCTCATTCAATGCATATTCCTTGTCATTGACTGTGTAGAATTTGACAATGAAGAAACCTTTTGAGCATAGGTGTATATCACAGTTTTTTGTCCATATGGAGTAAATCCATTGACTTAGGGCTTCTGGTTTGGGCCAAAACCCGTTAAATCTGCATATCACTGCTTTTGATAAATAATCATCATGTATTTCATTTACCTCAGGTATAGCAATCGATAGAGCAGGATTCTGAGTTGTTTGCTCGACGATGTAGGCACCAGGAGTCGTGGCTTGCTGTTCTGATTGCATTTGAGGCCCCATTTTCCCTTTTACTGCATCTTTGAAAGAAACAGGTCCTTTGGAGCTTGTACCAGAGAAGCCACCACAGAGTCTTGTATTGAGGTAGATAGTTGAGTCTTTGCCTATGTCGTATTCTTTTAGCTTGTATTCCTCCTGCAATACTTTTCCTGCATGGGTCAAGAGTTGTTTGCAAGGTGGAATGCTCATCCTTTCTTGTATCCTCTGTTTGAGGGTTTTGATCTTTTCCCAGCTCCCTATTTTTAAGCATACTATGTTTCCTTCTATGGATCTGATAAAAAGGGTAATTTCTTTACCTTCGAGTGGCTCTGCTACCAGAGCTTCAAGATCTAGTGGAGAGTTGATTGCCACTTCATGTCGTTCAGGTTCAATCACCAAAGCTTGTTCTAGATCTAGACCGATTTGTTACCAGGCTCGCGGTACCCACTAGTATTTGCCATATGCATGCCAAAGGTTAGCCATATACCGTGGCTTTATATGCCTTTCTGTCGTTAAATAATATATCATGGTTGCCTCTACTCCGTTGATGTCACGAAACTTCATCCTAGCGCCCCATTTTGCATATTGTGGATAACGACAATCCTTAGGCTGATGAAAACCCTGTAAGCATGTTGTCTGACCAATCCTCCTCATGTCTAGAGCAGCGATGTGGGTATCAGCCCAGATCTCCATTGCATATTTCCTTTGCCCTGACTTCCTCGATTCATCAAGTTTTCCAGAAAGCCCAGATTTGTATTTTATCTCTAGATCCGTGGATTTGCAGAGAATAAGCCCAAAAATAGTGAATTCTTCCAGATCTAACCAATGCGGCATTTGATCTGTGTGCTGGATGAACCCGTCTGATGATATTTGACCTTCTTCATAGCTATAAATTTAATCTGAGGCAGAGTCAGTCTGGTGATATTTTCAGAAGGCTTGCAGTTCGTGATCAGAGGCAACTCCCTCTTCCAGCCTGTTGTGGCAGCTACGAGATTCCTCCCTTCCACCTTTATTGTGTCCCAGATCTCCAGGGAAAATAAAAGCTTCATTGTAGGCACTAAGTACAGAAACCATTTTCATCCCTTCGGTGATGATTGTAATGTAGGAGTTCGCCTCTAATGATGTCGCCAAATTTTTGGGACTTCTGTTACCCATATCCGGATCTGAAGAGCTTGGCTCCATGGGAACCATTATACAAATTCAGGTACCAGATCCCATTTCAGCTAGGTACATTCCAAGTGTGTAGAACCAAGAGTGTATTATTCTGTAAGTTCCCTCACCATACAAGTATGAGTAGAATCCGTGAATAGATCTGACCTCAATATGCATTTGCGGGGAAGGACATCGAAGTATGGGAAAAGAAACATGTGGATCTCTGTCTCGGCATCTTGGATCTGTTGATTAGATGGTAACAAAGTTGAATTTCTCAATGTTATCTTCACAACTGTTAGTTGAGCTCCATGACCTTTTTGTTTAACTTTATACATATCATAGTGGATGGTTATTAACTATTGTATGAGGTACCCAGAATCAATGTTTGTAGTAATGTTGCAGACAACATGGTCATCTATTGTTTGATATTAGGGAAATCAAAATTGTTTTCTTTCCATATACTTTAGTGCCTATGAACTAGGTTCGATAAGTGACTTGGGAAAAATGAGAGAGGGAGAAGCTCTCATGATGAGATCCATTGTGCTCATCTTTTCCTTTTTATCTTAGCTATCTATAGTATATTTTATAAGTATATTTCTCCTCTACACTAACAGATATGATATATACATTAATAAATATGGATGGCTTCATTAATGTGTTTATAGACATTTATATTATTAATGGAATCAATAAATGATGATGAATAAATATGAAGGTCATGTTGTAAGATTTACTTTTGATACATTCAATATTTAGACTACTTTCCTATATAACTAGTGAATACAATGGCGGGTTATGTATTTTGGTAGATGGAAGTACATCAATATAATAGCTAAAAATTCAGTAATTAAAAACATGAAATTGATTTAGTATTCTGAAGAGGTTGTATCTTCAATGGATCAAGTGGAAGAATATCTTAGTATGGATGGTTGTAATGAAGCTCAAACTATGAGATTTCAAAATGGATAAAGATGTTGATGAGGATTCAACTAGATAAGAGATCAAGAAAAGTACTCGTTGAGGGAGGGTTTTGGAGATATTAACTCCTACTCATCTTTTGTTTATTGTGTGATATTTATCATCATAGAATACTATTGTTAATTAGTTAGATTTAGCTCCTAGTTTTAGGTGTTGTTGAGATATTTCTCAACCAACTATATTGTTTGGCTACGATAGTCAATCAATTTTAAAACTAGTATGATGTATATGTGATTTTGTGGGATTATAAGAATATATGAATAAACACTTTAGGTTCAATATTTAAAGTCAATCTACAAAATATGAGTACTCTATCAGCTTTTCAAGGTGTTGAACCCATTTATGCATTCAAAAATATAATTTAAGCAATGAAAATCTACAACTTCACCAACAATTATATAACCAAATTCCAATAATAGTTGTGAAAAATAATAAAATAATAGAAATTTTAAACTACCTTTTTTTTAAATCAATATTACAAAAATTATTAGCAATGGAAACAAAGAATTTCTATTGTAAATATTCTTCATAAATGTGGGGGAAAATTGATAATTTTCTAGTGAATTCATTTACTAAAAGAGGTAAGTATTATGAACAGTAGAACAATTGAAGATGACATGTTCTTTCTCTATATATATTCTCACATCAACTATTTAAGTTAAACATGGTCATTCAATGAACACATTAGCAAAATAATTTCTCGAGGTTTTATTTAAAGTGGAAAGGTAGCCATCGATAGATTTTAGCACAATGAAATCTATGGATTGAGGCATTTCTGAATTTTCAAATAGATTAATAGATATTTGAAACTCTTTTAAGATAGAGTGAATTATAATTAGGTGTATAATTATTGGCTAAGTTGTGTTTTAGTGAGAAGAAGTTTACTTATGTTGATAGGTGTGTCTATTTTGGAATAGAACTTCCATAATTTTAATTTAATTATCAATAATTATTAGGTGAATAGCATGGATTTAACCTCCATAGAATAATTTAAAATATTCTTAGTAATAGTCACAGATAAAAGGTTGAGAATGTTCTTTTTATCCTTTTAATCAAATTCATTAATTAAAAAAAATGTCATATGAGCAAGTGTTATATTAAATGAGTTATGGTTTTCCAGGTATGTGATATTGATAAGTCGTGATATTGGTCCATAGTATTATAACAAAGCCTTTTTAGAGATTAATAATATTTGTACATAACTGGGGGTGAATCTCTATAGTTAAGAATTTTGTTGCATGTTTTTTTAAATGTATATATGTTTAACTAATAAATCAATTCTTTTTTAATTAATAATTTAGAATAATAATAATAATTTAGTTTATTTTAATAATAATTTTGTTAATCTTGTCAATGCCAAATCTATTATGAAGTGGTTTGATGTTTATCATGAATTGAGTCGTATTGACATTTATCAAACATTTAATTTATATGGCTATGCATATAATTAACATAGAATCATAGTAAATGTAATTTTTTTGTGAATAAGGGAAGGTACTAGACCTTTTAGAATAAATTTGACTATAAGTGCAATTATAATTATTTATTGGTTTTATATTTTTTAGTTTGATTACATTGTGTCCTAAACTATGGTTCTCTTTGTGATTCCATCATACTTAGAGAGTCTTAGTGTCTCTATTAACCAAAAAACAAAAAGTCATCGTTATGTTTTTAACAGAAATGAATATAACTTTTATTAAGTTTGTGCCTAGTCATAACAAGTACTCAAGAAATTTTACATGTTGATCTCCCTCTTTCATGTCCCTATTATTGATATTGTTTATTTACATTCTTGAAGGATGATATCTTATCTCAAAATTTAGTATATTCGCATAGGTATACAGTCTACAATAACAACTTAGCAAGAAGCAAAATTTTGAACAATACATCAATTGTGGTTATCTTCTTCCTCCATTCGTTGTCTTTTGAGATCCAAACATTTTCCGCCTTGATTCAAATTCTAATTACTATAGTCATTGAGTTTAGTATTCAAGAGTTGAACTTGCTCTTGAAATTCCACTATCTATCTTTGAAGACCCTCTATCTCACCCTCTTTCTTAGCTAATTTTTCTGTCAAGACATGGACCTCCTCCAGCTCTTGCACACTTGTCGCCATTGCTCCTTGAGCTTCAATTTTTTTGCTATCAAATCCAGTTGAATTTCACCCAATTTATTCTTCAACTAAGTTACCTTGTCTTTGCAACTATAGTTAGTACACCAATAAGAATTGTTGGTACTCGATGCACTTTCCCAGCCTCTCCACATGGTTATATTCTCACTCCCATTATTCCTCGCTTCCCATGATTCCTCCCTCCTCTAGTGACATTCCACCTAGCCTTTTCACCCCACATGTTCAGTAATTATTCTCAACAAGTCCGAGTACGCACAATTGTGTTTCTCCCAATCCAGTGAAGTATGCTAAGTGTAACACCCTCCTCCCACATTTACCTAATCTAACTGGTCCACCAGGGTAAATATGTGATGAAGAGTTACTATGATATGATTCAAGTTTCCATGTATAGTTAAGGACGTGGAATTGACAAGACAAGACTAATTTGACCTTCCTAGAAAGCTACAAAATCTTCAAGAGGCAACCAACCCCTCTAGGTGTCCAATCCCTGACATAAATTTATGTTATGTTGAACTAGACCCCCAATAGCTCCCATGAAAATCCTTCCATGTGAATGCGACCCTCCATTTTCTACTCCAACAAGGCATCCATACAACTACAACCATTTTCAGGTAGTTATGTGCCAACGACCCCGAATTCTGAGACACTTTTTTAGGGCTAGGACTCAGGCCTCTGCTCAGAACTTCATGAAACTCCAAAAATGGTAAATAAAAATGAAATAAAGCTACTAATGCAAACACTTGAGCAAGGACTTGACCTAAACTCTACCAACCATCACAACAATTTTTTCAAACATATCATAAACATGTAATGTACAGGCTGTAAATACACATCTAAACATAGGGGTCTCATACTTATATGATAATCATTAAGAAGGACAGATGCCTCCTCATCATAGCTGCAAGATTATCTATTAGGTCATGCATTCATTAAAATTTCATCTAATAATAAAAAAATGATGAGATCCATAACTCAAGTTTGTCATAAAACATGCTTATAGACAAAAAATAACTAGAAAATTAATATCAATGATGAAACCACTGTTAAAGCCACATAATGACAAGCACATTTACTCATGAAATACTAAAGGAAAAGGAGCTTATATTAACATACGTAGATCCAACCAAGTCAAGGATGTCTACGTACCACTTGACCATAGATTGGGCTGAACCAATTCTCTCTTTCAGCCAATCACCCACGTGCCATATTCCAGTCATGAATGTGGGATCTCGTGGAAAAAACCAAGAACACTAAACCAGGGCTTCCAGAGGCCCACCTCAACCCTCAACTAGTGATTTCAGGTCATGGGTCGTACATCACTAACCATCACAAGATCAGTATCCACCCAAGATGTCCAGTGCTCCAAAGCATTTGTTCCAACCAAGGCTTCTAGGACTAATAACTCGACTCGCAACTGTTGTCGGGCTATAAAGCATTTTTCCAACTAGGGTTTCCAAGGTTAGTAAATCAACCCACCAAAAGCTCCAGATCATTTTTACAACCAAGGGTTCTAGGACTAGTAACTCAACCTAAGCTGTTACAAGGCTTCGAAAATGTTTGCAAAACCAAGGCTCTAGGAACTAATAACTCAACCCACAACCATAAGGAACATGAGAACCAATCAGAAAAACAAAAGGGAAAACCTCTAACACCATGGCTATCTAGGAAATGGCCAGGCTAGGTGGAACAACTCTCAATATAGGCAATCCTCTATGCCAATAATAGGTCACAACCAAAAAACCACATGCATATGCCATGCATTCCAAAACTAGCATGGAAATCATACATGCAACTCAATAGATGCAAAGAAAACACACTGTAGATGATGATCTTGTTGTCCCCTTATGCTTTCTTTCTTTTCGTTTTCCTTCTTTCTCCAAATCCCAAGTATGCCACAATACTCCAAGAAAACTCTAAGCGTGCAAGAGTATTACAAAGAGAATAGAGTAGAGAGATTCAATCTAAAGCTGACAAAATATGTGAACTGATCCTTAGAAACCTTTTTATCATTGAGGCCTCTATTTTCTTCATTTCCTTAGTTTTTCTTCAATTTCCTCCTCACATGAGACCTGTTACCTTTCACCTTCCTTTTCTCCTATTTTCCATTATTTTCGTAAATAAATGCCAATAAATTCCACTTTTCCTTTGCCATTTCCTTTTCCAATTTCCATGCCATTAATTAATCATTGGTGATCTCCATCACTATGTTTTTGTTAAACATTCATCTTGGAATACATGTCCCATGACCTTTGTTATTATTTTCCTTTATTAACTTTATTACATGGAGTTTTGACCAGGGTTGTTAGAGAAACCTCCCCTTTGGGGGAACACCATCTTCAGTTTCAATGACACCTACAACCAATAAGACCACTACGAAGAAAAAAATACTACCCATGGAGCCTTATAACTTAGATCCTTGTATTATTTACAATCAACAACTTTCTAAAAAAAAATCAACATGACAAAAAAAACAACATGACAACCATATTACTTATTTGATCTTTATAACACAACTCATTACGATATTTTCATCCATATACATATATACATATATGAAAATTGTTTTTCCTTTTCTAGTAAACAAAGAAGGATACATAGCCCGTATCTAATCAACCATCTAACATGTAACTTCATTGGGCCCAAAGTCCTTTCACTGCACTTTAACATACTTGATTGCTCAGTTCGGGAGCATGAGCATCTTTCTTCGCAAAATGCACTGAGGTTCCAGATGGAATTATCTTTCTGGAGCAACTTGCAATATAGACTAGTCAATCACATGATCAACATATTTAACATACTTCTTAAGCAATGACACATGGAAAATATCATGGAATTTCACTATTGAAGGCAATGCAAGTCGGTAAGTTATTGGTCCAATCCTCTCAAGAATATTGAAAGGTCCGTAATACTAAGGTGCTAACTTGGCACATGATCCAATCCTCAAGGAGCTCTTCTTGGGATTGATGTGCAAGTACACCTATTCCCCAACCTAAAACTCTGTAAGCATCTCTTTCTGATTTTCATAACTTTTCTATATATCCTATACTTTCTTTATATTCTTCTTAAACTTGCATTTCCTATTCCATCTTTGCCAAAATGTCTAGTCCTATCAACACCATGTTCATTGGATCACTCCAACTAATGAGTGTATTACAACTCTTCACGTAGAGTTCCTCAAATAAACTCATCCTCAGAGACACCGGATACCCATTGTTGTAATCAAACTAAACCAATGGAAGATACTCTCCCCACTTGTGTTTTTGATGCATTACATACATTATCAACATGTCCTCCAAAATATTGCTGACCCTCTATGTATATCCATCTGTATGCGGATGATAATTTGTAAGGAAATCCAACTTTGTACCTGTTAGCCTCCTGCTGCAGCGGGTATTCATCTTTCATGATTGACATTTTTACATGCCAAATATGTCATACTTTGCAGGCTACAATGTTCCATATTTCTACAAATAGCCATGAAGTGTGCTAGTCCAAATGCCACTGCTGATTCCAATTTTGATGAGTTGTCCCAATTTTGAAGAGTTTTCATTTAAGGGAGGTCCAAACAGTTTAATCTTGGTATCCCTAGGTTTCAATTTCCTGTTTTAGAATATAGAGAGTGACATCTGTCAAAACAGTTTAATCTTGGCAGATTTGTAGATAGGTAGAGAATCAAAGGGACCCAACTGTTTAATCTGGGCCCTGGCAGAAATAAGTGTAGAGCTAGGTAGGAATCATTCAAAAGAAAAATTGTAAATCTGGGTCTGCAAGTCTAAGTGCACCCAAACCAAAAAGAAGAAAAAATGTTAGGCGAGTAGGCCGGGTAGGTAGCTACGAGGTTGCAGAATGATGATTATGATCAAGTTTGTGTTACAAAGTTCTTCATCTTTACAGATCACAGTACAGGCAGTTTTGCATTCACAAGAGCTCAAAGCTGGGTATTACTAACTCCCCCTTCTTCTAATTCCCCAAGTCACTTACTAATTTCCCAAAGAGGTCAAGATCTGCTTGATTCCTCTCCATCTCATCATCATCCATATCAGTTGCCTTGATGAAGATCTGCTTCACTCAAGGATCTCAATTCTTTACAAGTTCTTTTTCCCAAAATTAGCCTAAGGTCCCTGACCTTAGCGCTTGCTGGTCACCTTCATATTAACTACTAACAGTATTATATAACTCCCTATCAGTTTTCCCATTCCCCTACTAAAACTTTGTATATAAAATTCCCCTATGTAAATATCCCCTCCCTGGCAATATAGCCATATTCTTTATAAGTCCGGGAAAAAATAGTCCATCTGGGGCTGCTTTTAGCCCATCCGTGTCCAAGCAGGGATTAATCTGACACCTGGCTAGATTAATAACCTCTTCCCTAGCCCTAAAACCCTTAAAAAACCACGCTTTACCCCTTATCCCTAAGCCCCGACTGTAAATACATTAATCGCGCTCATTTTAAACCCGTAAACCCCTTTCCCTAAGTCTTAACCCCCCGCGTGCATTATTAAAATCGTGATATTCCCTGTATATTGCCCCACCCTAACCCTCCGTCTCTTTGTCCATCCCGCCAGCCGTTATATCTGGCTCGTCCCAGATCTACGGTGAGCGGGCCTTTTCACGCGCCAACTTCCTGAGCTTTAGCGTCCGGGAGATGGGCGGTATTACCCGTCGTACTCCCGCCACGCATCAGGCTCTGGGATGTGGCGGAGCCCCTCCCCCAAAAACTGCCCAGGCGCTAAGGAGTTGCGCCCAAAACCGCTTACCGCCATTTCCCTTGTGACGTCACCCGCCTACGTCACCCCCATGCTCAGTCACCACGACACATCGTCCACCTGCTTGGCCCCCTGCCGAGTCACCTACCACGTGGCCTCCTGCCACCGTGCATGCCACGCCACCATCTGTACATGATGACGTCACCCGCTGACGTCATCCCACCACATCATCATGCTGACATCATCGCTGACGTCACCCGTCGTACAATGTCCCGTCATGCTGACATCATCAGCACTTTTTGGTGCGAAGGAGCAAAAATCGTACTTCGGAGCCCCGGAATCAGTTTCTGAGGCAGTTTTTGATGAGCGATTTGCGAAATCGCTCATCGCTAGATTTTTTGGGCCTGAATGGGGAATCTTCAGGGAATCTTTTCATTTTGCAGCCCTCAGGAAGCCCGAAAGGCGCCGAATGAACCATTTTTCTTCGCAAAGCTTGCCGGAAGGAGCAGAAAACAGTTTTGAAGGAAACAGAGGCCGAACAACGGCCATTAATTTGTGATTAAGACCCACAGCACGTCAGAACAACATCAGTTTATTGCTAAAGAGTATCAGAGGAAGAAGAAGAGCCAAAGAGTATCAGTCAAGATTTTTTAGGGGCTCGAAGCACCTGAACATTGATGAGCCCCCCCCCAGAAAGTCAAATCAAGAGGCGTAAGCCCATCCTTGCCCTCAAATCATAGTTAAAGCTTTAAATGTAGGCAGACAGAAAAAGGCAGAAACCCATACACATTTATTTCAGAAAACACTGCAGCAAGCCACCAAGGACAACATCATTTACTCAGTTTTGATACGGCGGCCCTGAGCGCAGCCCGAGATATTTTTTGCATTTATTTCTGGATAGGATTAGGTTAAGTAATCATTATTCTTTATGACCAGATTAGGTCAAGATGTAATAAAGGAACTCTGTAGATAGTTTTGCCCTATATATACCGCCCTCTACATTGTTTCAAGGGTTGGTTGATTGAGAATTTTCACTAGAGACTCGCATTGTATACCTGAGATTTTCTATAATCAAAGATTGTTGAAAGCTTGGAGGGAAAACTGACTATTGTAAATGAATGTTTCTGGAGATATGAAGATGGAATTCTTGTGCTACAGCCTGAAGCAATAAGTGCATCTTACCTCTGTTTTATTGTTTCCCACTATCTAAATAGCAGAAAGAAAGAATAGCCTAGAATTAGTTTAAATACTCTCTATGCTCAATTTCTGCTATTTCTTTATGTTTTCCTCTGATTGAATTGGTTATGAATATGAATTCCTCCTGGCTCATGTTTACCCCAATTCACTTGTGTTTGCCAATTATCTAGGGATTCTTTACTGCCCCTAGGTAGCACTCTGTTACCTCCTCTATGAAGTTGATTGAGAGATTCTTAACTGCCTCTCATTACTTAGCATTCTTTCCATCATTTAAACCTAAAATATTGTTTCATGCTCAGCTATCTTGCTCCACTTTCCCTCTCTTGTGGCCGAAGAAATACACCAGCTGTTCTCCTCCTTGACTCCACGCCCAATGGTTTGAAGCTTCCAGACTATGCCTTGCCTCTCTATCTGAAAACATCAATTTTCCCACCAAAAACAAACAAAAACCCTCTGAAGTCAAGACCTAGCCTAAAATCCTTTCCAACAAAGCTAAATCATAAAGAGAGAGCCCTCTCTGATTGCAGGTTGGCTAGAACCTGCAGTCCAAAGTTGGTCTGTGGTTACCTCGGCCGTATCCTTTTCTGGAGCTTAAGGACAACCTGAGTGATAACATAATGGCGACTCCACTGGGGAACTTCCTCAGATATTTTCACGAAGAAAGTTGGAAAGCTTCACTGGGAAGAACCAAACCTCCACAACCATTTTTTCAAGTCTAGTTCTGATCTTTGATGGTGGACAGAGATCAGGCACTCAAAACTGATTTATCCACCTGGCGACTCCACATCATCCTCATAATAAAGACTCCACTGGAGAAATGAACCCAAAAGAAATTTATGAGCAGATCAGGCTTTTGACCTGGATTATTATCCAAGTGGTCATGTTCTTTCTCTTCCATAAAATTTTGTTGTGCATATTGTTCAAATTTGACTTTTATGATTTTCCCTTTGAAAATATTGAAGAAAACCCTCCTTGCACATTAGAACAACAACCTCTAAATGCTGCTGAAGATCACCTTATAGCCACGGAGGAAACAAGTGTCAAAGAAAATCATCCTACCCCTGTTCATATCAAGCCCAGCCATCTAATCCCCATACACAATCCCGTACCTCGTAAGGTTCTGGATAGATATAAGCCACTCATTTTGCCTCCCGTGCTAAATCCTTTGCCCAAAAATCATCCCCTATATCTCCCAAGATTTGACGGAGAGAATGGAGTCACTGCCCAAAAGCATGTCCAAGCTTTTGAAGATTATTTAAATATTTTTGAAGTAGAACATGAGGATGTTAGTATTAGGCTATTTGCCCTTTCTTTGCAAAGTGAAGTTAGGACTTGGTTTAAAGCATCTCTTGAGGCAAACATCTCAAATCTTAAGCAGCTATTCAAAATCTTCCTTGATAGATGGGTGATCAAAGTCAATTTCCTCATGCTCATAGAAGAATATAATCAGTTAAAAAGGATTCCAAATGAATCTGTTCAACAATTTTTCTGACCGATTCAATCAAGTTTATCATTCTATACAATTGAATATAAGACCTCCCCCTGATTTGGCTCTACTGCATTATCCAACAGCATTTGATCTAGAAATAGAATTTCATATGAGAAAAAGGAGCCCCTCTACTATGCAACAGATGCAGAACATGGTAGTAGATGTAGAGGTTAATCTGAAAGTTAGGGAGGGGAAGTTGAAAGCAGAAAAAGAGGATGAACTTGATATATTTTTAAAGAAAGCAGAGGAATTAAAGCAGATGTGCACGATAGAAGTTAAATGTTCAGAGCACCAGAATAGATCTGTTTTGCAAAAGGAAAGTAATGATATTCATGAACAAACCTGCCACAAAACAGATGACATATTCATACCGCCATACATGATGGAGCAGTCCCTTGATATACTATATGAATATGATAGCTTCTCTTCTTTCAACTGCTTGTCAAAATATGATGAGTATGATGATGATTATGAGCCTAATGACCAAGTTAGCCGCACAGAAGGGCCATACCTTATTTTGGCAGAAAGCACAGTTCAGGCTCAGCCGCCTGAATCCAATGATCAGTGTGCCTAGTTCAGCTATGAAGAAAAGGAGGAAAAGGCAGAAGATTTTAATTTCAGCAAAGGAGCCTTACCATTTTGTGTCGAATATTTTCAGTTTATTAGGGAGAATTATCATACAGTTAATAATCAAATATCACTATGTTTTGATATTGACCGTCTAGAGGAGAGTCAAATCCTTGCTCCTAATGTATTACATCTAGATTTACAGCCTCAAAGCGCCACTGAATGCCAGATTGAGGAAGACTCATAAATAGCAGCATGTGACCAAATCATCCAAGTAGACCCCCTGCGTGGTGAGTTTCAGCCATCTCAGACCTTTGAAGAAGAAAAAGAACAGTCAGCACAAATCAGTCAAATGCCATCTCAGCCAGCTTTTCAAGAATTGCAAGTATCATTCCATGCTTTGCATGATCCATCTGATGGCAAGATGTGTAATGGGATAAATCACTACTCTTCTCCGTCAGCAGGCTGCGAGGTTCAATATCAAGTTGTTGATCATCTCCCGATTCCGAAGCATGATAGCTATCCCAAACTTTTGTACAGTTCTTTAAATCAATCCAGCAATGATGTATATATGCTGCAGGACCCTTTTGAACAGTTTCTTAGTTCAACAAAGAAGGTCAGTAGTTACCTGATCTTCTCAAAAATTTACAAAGCCACATCAGATTACAAGATCTCCATTTCAAGTAACAGCAAACACAAGAAGCAAAGACCATTCATGTTCATGATGCTTAAATGGCTGCACTGGCTGTTTCATTACACCTAACAACAAAGTAAATGCTGGTTAGGGTAGGTAGGTAGGATTAATAAGGCAGCCAACCAAGGGAATTTTGCAGAATACAGTAGCAATTGAATACAAGGCAGTCTGACCTGCTGTTCTTGGCTTTTCACAAGGAAAATCCATCCCCAAGTGGAGCCACTGTTAGCCTCTTGCTGCAGCAGGTATTCATCTTTCATGATTGACATTTTTACATGCCAAATATGTCATACTTTGTAGGCTACAGTGTTCCATATTTCTACAAAAAGACATGAAGTGTGCTAGTCCAAATGCCACTGCTGATTCCAATTTTGGTAAGTTGTCCCAATTTTGAAGAGTTTTCATTTAAGGGAGGTCCAAACAGTTTAATCTTGGTCTCCCTAGGTTTCAATTTCCTATTTTAGAATATAGAGAGTGACATTTGTCCAAACAGTTTAATCTTGGCAGATTTGTAGATAGGTAGAGAATCAAAGGGACCCAACTGTTTAATCTGGGCCCGGGCAGAAATAAGTGTAGAGCTAGGTAGGAATCATTCAAAAGAAAAATTGTAAATCTGGGTCTGCAAGTCTAAGTGCACCCAAACCAAAAAGAAGAAAAAATGTTAGGTGAGTAGGCCGGGTAGGTAGCTGTGAGGTTGCAGAATGATGATTATGATCAAGTTTGTGTTACAAAGTGCTTCATCTTTACAGATCACAGTACAGGAAGTTTTGCATTCACAAGAGCTCAAAGCTAGGTATTACTAACTCCCCCTTCTTCTAATTCCCCAAGTCACTTACTAATTTCCCAAAGAGGTCAAGATCTTCATGATTCCTCTCCATCTCATCATCATCCATATCAGTTGCCTTGATGAAGATCTGCTTCACTCAAGGATCTCAATTCTTTACAAGTTCTTTTTCCCAAAATTAGCCTAAGGTCCCTGACCTTAGCGCTTGCTGGTAACCTTCATATTAACTACTAATAGTATTATATAACTCCCGATCAGTTTTCCCATTCCCCTACTAAAACTTTGTATATAAAATTCCCCTATGTAAATATCCCCTCCCTGGCAATATAGCCATATTCTTTATAAGTCCAGGAAAAAACAGTCCGTCTGGGGCTGCTTTTAGCCCATCCGTGTCCAAGCAGGGATTAATCTGACACCTGGCCAGATTAATAACCTCTTCCCTAGCCCTAAAACCCTCAAAAAACCACGCTTTACCCCTTATCCCTAAGCCCCGACTGTAAATACATTAACCGTGCTCACTTTAAACCCATAAAACCCCTTTCCCTAAGTCTTAACCCCTTGCGTGCATTATTAAAATCGGGATATTCCCCCACCCTAACTCTCCGTCTCTTTGTCCGCCCTGCCAGCCGTTAGATCTGGCCCGCCCCAGATCGACGGTGGGTGGGCCTTTTCACGCGCCAACTGCCCGAGCTTTAGCGTCCGGGAGATGGGAGGTATTACCCGCCGTACTCCTGCCACACATCAGGCTCTGGGATGTGGCGGAGCCCCTCCCCCCAAAACCGCCCAGGCGCTAAGGCGGTGCACCCAAAATCGCTTACCGCCATTTCCCTTGTGACATCACCTGCCTGCGTCACCCCCTGCTCAGTCACCGCGACACATCGTCCACCTGCCTGGCCCCCTGCCGAGTCACCTGTCATGTGGCCTCCTGCCACCATACATGCCACGTCACCATCCGTATATGATGACGTCCCGTCATGTTGACGTCATCAGGACTTTTTGGCGCGAAGGAGCAAAAATCGCACTTCGGAGCCACGGAATCAGTTTCTGAGGCAGTTTTTGATGAGCGATTTGCGCTAGGCGCAAATCACTCATTGCTAGATTTTTTGGGCCTGAATGGGAATCTTCAAGGAATCTTTTCATTTTGCAGCCCCTAGGAAGCCCGAAAGGCGCCGAATGAACCATTTTTCTTCGCGAAGCTTGCCGGAAGAAGCAGAAAACAATTTTGAAGGAAACAAAAGCCAAATAACGGCCATTAATTTGTGATTAAGACCCACAGCACGTCAGAACAGCATCAGTTTATTGCCAAAGAGTATCAGAGGAAGAATAAGAGCCAAAGAGTATCAGTCAAGATTTTTTAGGGGCTCGAAGCACCTGAACATTGATGAGCCCCCCCTAGAAAGTCAAATCAAGAGGTGTAAGCCCATCCTTGCCCTCAAATCATAGTTAAAGATTTAAATGCAGACAGACAGCAAAAAGGCAGAAACCCATACACATTTATTTCAGAAAACACTGCAGCAAGCCACCAAGGACAACATCATTTACTCAGTTTTGATACGGTGGCCCTGAGCGCAGCCCGAGATATTTTTTGCATTTATTTCTAGATAGGATTAGGTTAAGTAATCATTATTCTTTATGACCATATTAGGTCAAGATGTAATAAAGGAACTCTGTAGATAGTTTTTCCCTATATATACTGCCCTCTACATTGTTTCAAGGGTTGGTTGATTGAGAATTTTCACTAGAGACTCGCATTGTATACCTGAGATTTTCTATAATCAAAGATTTCTGAAAGCTTGGAGGGCAAACTGACTGTTGTAAATGAATGTTTTTGGAGATATGAAGATGGAATTCTTGTGCTGCAGCCTGAAGCAATAAGTTCATCTTACCTCTGTTTTATTATTTCCCACTATCTAATAGCAGAAGGAAAGAATAGCCTAGGATTAGTTTAAATACTCTCTATGCTCAATTTCTGCTATTTCTTTATGTTTTCCTCTGATTGAATTGGTTATGAATATGAATTCCTCCTGGCTCATGTTTACCCCAATTCACTTGTGTCTGCCAATTATCTAGGGATTCTTTACTGCCCCTAGGTAGTGCTCTGTTACCTCCTCTTTTAAGCTGATTGAGAGATTCTTAACTGCCTCTCATTACTTAGCATTCTTTCCATCATTTAAACCTGAAATATTGTTTCATGCTCAGTTATCTTGCTCCACTTTCCCTCTCTTGTGGCCGAAGAAATACACCAGCTGTTCTCCTCCTTGACTCCACGCCCAATGGTTTGAAACTTCCAGACTATGCCTTGCCTCTCTATCTGAAAACATCAATTTTCCCACCAAAAACAAACAAAAACCCTCTGAACTCAAGACCTAGACTAAAATCCTTTTCAACAAAGCTAAATCATAAAGAGAGAGCCCTCTCTGATTGCAGGTTGGCTAGAACCTGCAGTCCAAAGTTGGTCTGTGGTTACCTCGGTCGTATCCTTTTCCGGAGCTTAAGGACAACCTGAGTGATAACAGTGCCCAAACCTACAAATAACTCTTTCCAAAACCTATAAGTGAACTTGGCATCCCTAGCTAACACCATCTTCTTCGAAATACCATGTAACCTCACTACGTCTTTTATAAAGACCTATGCTACATCATTAGTTGAATAATTAGACTTCACTAGAATGAAGTGTGCTACCTTTTTCAATCTATCCACCACAACCATGATATAATCATGTTGTCTAGATGTCCTCAAAAAACCTATAATGAAATCCATGGAAATGTCCTCCCACTTCCACTCTAGAATCTAAATCGATTGTAGTAATCCACCTAAATGCTTACACTCTTCTTTTACATGTTGACAATCCAAGCACATTGCCACAAACTCTGCCATTTCCTTCTTCAAATTCATCCAATAATATAACCTCTTCACCACTGTCATTGTCTTATGATAACCCGGGTGACCTGAATACAATTTAACATGAAATTCACTCAAGACAAGCTTCTTGGGCTCACTATTGTTTGACATGTTAGAGTCTTATAGTGATAGGATTCATAATTTTGAATTGGCTAAGTTTGAGCGTTGTAATATTGTACATAACTTTGCTTTCTGCAAATTTTTTCCATATTAAAAATTTTAAAAATGTAAAGAGGGTATCCTAAAAGAAACATCAAAGGAAAAAAATAAGAAAATATCAAAAATTGAAAAAATATGAACCCCAAAAACAAAAAAATATCATGACAGTGTGCAAGTCTAAATGGAACTACTATTTTACTGCTTTACTATCTTAAATAATGGTTGTGCGCAGCTTGTCATACATGCCACAACCCATGGTAGTCAAACTGTTTAAACGTGGCTATTTCATGCTTTGAATTTTATGTTTATAGTTAGAGAATAAAATCTGACCAAACAGTTTAATCTTGGTAGATCATTAGATAGGTAGAGAAAATATAAGGAGCTCGTCAGTTTAATCTGAGCCCTTGGATGATATAAGGCTAGAAGTAGATAGTTTAATTTTCAGAAGAAAAATTAATGATAAGGGTTTTCTAGTCTAAATGCACCCAAATAAAGTGAAAAAAAAATGGTAGGGTAAGTAATGGGTAAGTAGAAGAAAGGTAGCTGAAGTATAAAGTTGATTACATAAAAGCACATTTATCATGCTTGACTATATGTTTCAATGTGCATGAGCATTTAAGAAGGCAAAAAAAATGGTTCACAAGTTCATTTAATTAACTCCCCTTCATTCTTTTCACCACTTTACTTACTAATTTCCCCATCCACAAGTAAGTTCTGGTACTTAAATCCTTCAAGTCATAAAGGCTTAGAGCATTTCTCTGACTTTTGGTGGGACCGAACCCTCAGCTTAATGACTTAGGGACATCAAGTATTAGAATTCCCTTCATAAAAGTCATTTCCCTTCATTACCCTAATAAAACACCTTTTCCTAAGGTTAAACTTCATTTGCATAAGAAAAGTAACCCCAAGTTAAAATTCCATTTCATTCAAAAAACCCACAAAAGTCCTTTATCTTAAGTATAAATGTACATGAATAAAATGTGCAAATTTTAAATTTATACTAAGGGTATGCTCACTCTGCTCATTTCATATTAATTTTTAACTTAATTATGTAAATCCTTGATATACCTTTTACCGTATATTAAATAAATCCCCTATATAAATATCCCAACCCTTAGTTTTAATATAAACTATATCATTTACCCCATGTCCCGATAAATCTAAACTAATCATATCATTAAGCCCCACCCGGTCGTTTAATCCAAACATTAAATCCTAATTAATCCCAAACCGCTAAGGATTAAAGCCCTCCCCCACCTCCCCCCCTCACCCCCCCAACACCTCTACTCATATCATCCACACACATCCCTCGCCCAACTCCCGTCCAATCATCGTTGCCCTCATCCATTGGTCCACAGCCATATCGGCTTCACCCGACCACCGACCTTTACCTACCCAATAAGGTGGCTTCCCCAACCCCCCAACTTCTATGTTTCGAGTGATGGAATAGATCGGGTGACCCCTCCTAAATACCACTCCCTCCATAAAAGCGGTGCGATGGCTTGGGAAACCGCCTCCCCGCCAAACCCGAAAAACCACCTACTGTTCATGTGTAAAATTACCCGCCAAAAAGTGACCGTTGCTCAATAAAAATCCTGCGAAGCCCTTTTTCACCTTTTTTCACTCATTTTCTTTGTGAACCTCTACAAACCAGTGTGACACCTGCAAATGTTGAATTTGCCCATTGAAGTCAAATTTCCACTCCTGAAGAAGCTGAAGAGACCCCAACCAACCTCTCAGTCCGTACCAGAGCCATTCAAACTCCTGCAGTTGCCGTGAATTTTGAATTTGAAGCTAATTCACCCAATTCCAGGTATTTGAAAATGAATTTACTAGACAACCCTTTCAATTTGAAAACGTTGAGTTTGTAAAGTGTTTTATTTAAGTAAAATTAATTGAAATTACTTTAAATTTAAAAGTTTGTACCCAAACCCCTCTGAAAGATTCCAGTTTCCTTCAAAACCTTTGAATAAACCTATGAAAGCCATATTCAAATCCACAAGAATTGAATTATGGCTGCCCCTATTTCCATGGATTTCAAACCTATCACAACTCCCCATTTGGACCTAGATCACCTCCCCCTGGTAGACACGGACTTTGAAATAAGAGACGCAAGTGCATATGAGGTCCTACTCAAAATTCATTGTTTGAGTAAATATAGATACTTGAACCATTAAAATGAAATTGGCCTTTGGGATTCCAATTTGCCCAAATACCAGTTTCCCCAAGTACATATTTTTCTTGAAATTGTCCATATGTGCCATGCATGTTACATTCCCAGCCAGAGAGCTATAATGTCCCCTAACCAAAAGGTTTTGTTCACAATTATAACTAAATATATTAATGATATGTTGCAAGTCCAACCAAGTCCAAACTTGACCCCACTCTCAATTGGAGATTTTTTAGACCAATACACCAAGTTGACTCCATCAAGACTAGCCCAATTATTCCAAACTTTCATTGTAGAATAACAACACATTCCTAAAGATGTCCCTCCATATGTTTCTGTTATTTTCTCTGAAAGGGGAAAGCATATTGTAACTATGATATCATGCATTTTGGGTTGTACCACTGATGAGTTTGTCGATGAGCTTATCTTGGCATTCATGTCTATTTTCACCCCAGGAAAGCCCCTTGCTACATTGTACAATTATGCCCAATTCATAGCTGAAAGGATGCATTAATAGTTTACTAGAATGCACAATGAGAGAGTATTAAAATACTCATCTGTACTATACCATATGTTTTTTTATTATCAGTTAGACAGGTTCCTTTCGCCCTCTGTCATGTGGAAAGAGTCAATTTTGTGGACAAAACCGACCTCCCTAGAAGCTAAGGCTTTGTAGTGACAAACAAGAAAATTAAGCACTATCTTTCCCTAAATATGCATTTAGAATACAAGCAATCAGGTTTAAAACATACCTTTAGTCCAACGTTGTTTGTAGCAGTCCAGCCTCTCCGATCCAGATGAGCTCCTCCTTCTCTTTGAAACCTGCATTCACTAACAAGCAAACGATTACATAGCACCTGAATAACTCATAAAATAAAACATATTTATCATAAAGACCAAGGAGTATATGAAACAAATTATGTATAACAACTTGTTGAGAAAAATGAACTTAATTGTATTAAGTGGAAACAAAAGAAACCATTACAACCAGTGCCTTGGTGTTGTGCAGGTCCCTCCCAGGGTCCAGCAAGAGTTCTCCTTTACTTTGATCAGCTCACCCACTTCCAAATGAAGCTAAGAAAGGATGGGAATCTCTCCTCTCAAGCTCTATAACGGAGTCCTAATTTCAGCAACATCTACCCTTAGGAATGTTCAGCTTTCAACCTCCCTTCCTTCTGGCCCAATGCCTGTATTTATAATGCTTTGGAGGAAGTTAATCAGGTCCACCATCAATGGGATAAGCCCCTCTTTGAATGGGATAGCTCCCCTCTTGATGGGATAAGTTCCTCTTTCATAGGGATGCATGAACCATCTGGAGGCGCTCAATATACGTCAAACCATCTTCTAGAATGCTCTAGATTCAACCACAAGTAACTTTTTTGAAGTAAAACTCGCACCTTTTGACCTTTACAGGAGTACGCACCCACCCCTTTATAGACAGAGTGTATAAGTACGCAGGTATTGTGAACTTGGGGTGCGTACACGTAGGTAAGGTTAAGAGAAACTGCGTAACCAGAGTTAATTGACTTTTTAAGGACTTTCTCTCTTTCTTGGAGTTTGACATGAGGAGCAAAGGTATGAGACTTGCCAAGGAGGATAGTATGACAGTTGATGGAGCCATACTAACTGCAAATAGTCATGGTGAAAAATTTTAGTGTAACAGATTTCCCCCTAAAGTGCGAAGCCTGTAGTAGATTAGGGTTTCATATCATCTAGGAAGGGTGAAGTACTTTATCATTTCAAGGATTATCTTGTGGAGAGCCCAGTCAGAACCTGCAAATATTCAACACAAAATACATATGTAAGATCATATCATCACTGAGGTAGGCATTCCCATACTCAGATTGAAAACTTTAACTAACAAACTAACTACTGCTCTGTTATAGGAATGATTTCGCAGTAAATCATAATCATAGACTCATGTAGACACAGTATGGACGCAGCCATCTGTTTATGATTAGTCTACTGTATAATGAATACAAAACTCCTTGCAGCCGGGATGGTGGAAACTAGATCCAGGGTCTTCATTTCTACTTCCCGAAATGGTACAATTCTATCCATGCGAATAAATGAGTTGATGTCGAACATGGTAGAAACCACTTGATTACCAATCGATGATTAAACTGTTAACAAGTGTGAGAAAGACCACCAGTGATGTCAATGGTTCTCAAAGTACCCAGTACAATCCATGAGATGTGAATGAATGCATTGAAGTCGAACATGTCACAGAATCCTTCGACCGAAAGTCAATGATGTAAACTGTCATCAAAGGCAAGAAACCTGCCATTGATGCATGCAGATTTCAAGGTACTGACGATTTCTAGGTCATCTTTCCAGATAATGTGCTGATGTCGATAGAAAGCGACCCATTGCAGGCAAGCCCACAACATGAAATCATAGATCAAGTTGAAGAAATATAGCTGTAAGGACTGACTCAGGGATGGTCGAGATGGAAGACAGGTATTTTGCAGATGAATGGTTTATTTGCAGTGACCTCTTGAACACATAACGACACGACAGATGGCTTGGTGACAATTGACCCAAAGTTAATATCCGAAACCGGTTGAAGATTTTCAATGTGGTTTGATCAACTGTTAGGCAAAGGATTTCCCAACCCAGGTGAATGAAAAGTGTCGTGTTCAAGAGTGGTGATAAGGTTTCTTCTGAGACAAAGGATAACAAACAGGCTCATTTTTCTCTCTTTTCCCCCACCATTTCTGGCAAGTACCTCTTTATTTTTTACAAGCTTGAGGAGGATAACACATGCTTGATTATAAGCTCATCCTTCGGATGAGTCCAACTTAGTTTAGATTCGAACCCTAAGAAGGAGTGGTCCGTACCTGTTTGTAATCGAACAGGTCCTTTACTGTGAAATTTTAACGAGTCCAGTATAGGAGAAACTCGGCGTTTTTCAATTTTAGAGAGTCTGAAAAACTTAAGAAGACTCTAGGGTTGAACTTTTTCGTAAATTTGTGTCTCCCAAGCCCGAAAATGTATAAAATAATACTTGAGAGAACCGCTTGATATTACGACCAAGGAGTACTTTCATAATTAGTGTCTTTGACCTGAAAAGTAAAAAGCGATCAAGGACACGTCGTTTTATTTCCAGTATCGAATTTGAAACGAAAAAAATCTGGCAATCTTTTCTTGTTTTTACGGTCAAAAAAGGGCTATAAGGGGACTGTCTTTTAATTCCGTTTTAACGAGTGTAAAAGAAACGCTCGACAATCTTTTCATGTTTTAGGAGTCAGAAAAGGGCTTAAAGATGACTCTGATGTTTTTGTTTGTAAAAATGACAATTTTCCCTGAAAATCCTTTTATCCTGCACAAAAACCAACACATTACTCATACCTATTTAAAGATAGTTAAAAATACTTTGAAAAATACCTTTTCATGGTGAAAAATAAACAAATTTAGCATTTATTTATCCAAAAAACCTATAAAAAGGGCTTTTACCAATTCATTTTTACCATTTTACTGTTGAGGAGAGAAAAAGGGCTTTTGGCAAGAAACTTCCCGTGGACATTGCGGAGAATTAGACTGTCGAAATCGAACGCTATCTCATCAGGTATTCTACAACATCCTCCTCTTCATTTTCATCCATTTAGAATTTGTTTTTAGGCCCTAGTTTCATTTTTTGGAGGCTTTGGGGTTTCAAGATCCGCCTTTCGGGGTACGCAGGTGCTCCATTGGTGACCCGCGTACCCCGACATTTTCTCAGTTAGGAAAATGCCGGGCGTATGCACCTTGACTTAAAGGAACCCGCGTACCCATGCCCTGTTCCTAAAGGCGGGGTGCATACCCCACAAAACGAGTTTTCAAACCCCAATTCCTTCAAAATGGACCAAATTTTTTGATTTCATTGAATCTAACAGATGTTTTTTGGTGTGTAGATTTCCCACCATGCTTGATTGGCGCGAGAGAGAGCACGAAGATGTTGATTTGGCCACCATTAATCATCAACTGTCCATTGATGCTTTGAAGGCATGCGTCCTTTACAAACACTGGGCCATACCTGGCATGAGGGCCCAGGTGCGCTTTCTAGAGTGGCTGGTAGAGAGATGGAACGTCGAGGACCAGTGCTTTTATATTGGAGGGCACCAGCTCGAGATAGAGCCCTCAGATATTTATTTCCTCACTGGTTTTCCCAAGAGAGGCGAACACTTGACTCTGTTCGAGACTAGGCCGGGTGGCCAGTCCATCGCTAGTCTCCGACAAGAGTGGTGTAACACTCAGTCTCAGGAGAAGGGGATAGAGATCAAAACTATATCCTGACCTGAACTTATGGTGATTGCTTTTACAGTTACCAAACTTTGTGGGGCTGCCACTTTACACATTGCCACTGGATCCCAGATGCGGATGGCGATTGATTGCTATCGGGGCACCATTTTCAACTGGTGTGATGCTGTGTTGGCCAATTTAAACGGCCAACTGACTAGGACTAAAAATGGACAGCTAAAGACTTTTGGTTATGGGCCTTTAGTTGTGAGTTTTTCCCTAGAGAGGGTTCCGATGTTGATCCCATAGCAGCTCACTGTTGAGGTTGGGCCTCCACGAGAGCCTAAATTGATGCGATGGGTTATGGTTATGGCCTGTCATCTTGACGAGGGCACAGAGGTTGTCCGATTTACTCCGGAGTATTTTCACTGGTTGGAGGACCAGATCTTTTCTATACAGGATTTTCCTTATGCTGGAGTTGATTTCCGTGAAGATCCGGACATGGTTCTTCCATCGGGAGAACAATGGGATGACACAGGTACTTCATTTTTCACAAGTTTTTAAATTATCTACTTTTTTTTTTTTTATATCGTCTCAAAACTAACAGTAACAATTTTCAAATGCAGATGTAGGCCCACGTCGTCCAGCCAATCTCCGGCCTTTAGAGAGGAGAGTACCAGTTGCAACGGCACCGGCCCCACGGGACGAGGCCACAGAGACCCTAGTTGAGTTGGAACAAGACCTAGAGCGTCTTACAACAGACATACCAGAGACTACTATAGATGATATTCGTATCAGGCTTCAGCACTATGTAGTCGCAGTCCCAGGACCTTTTAGGAGGTTCTTGTGTAGGGTGGCTCGTGCAGTGGTGTCGTATAGGGAGCATCACCAGTGATTGGATGGTCACTTTTGTAGACACATGTGACATTTTGGTTTTTGTACTTATCATTTTTGCCGATCATAAGGTGTTTTTCAACCTATGATCGAAGACGATGTATTTTTTGACACACTCCTATCTATATATATCATTATTACCGGCTTATCTTGTTAAACATGTGTGATGAAATGTTTTTAAATTTACATGTATGATTATTGAAAATGTCTGTCTAACATTCGAGAAGCAATTGCATCTGCTAATGTATTTAAAGACCTTGGAATATGCTGATATTCAATGTAATCAAATTCACGTTCCAAGAGACGCACTCTCAAAAATAACCTTAATAACACTAGATTTCTAATGGCATACACTCTATTAAGCTGTAATACAACGAGTTCAGAATCTAACCTCACTATCAAACTCTGAATCCCAAATGAAATAGATTCAGACAATAACTCAATCACTGCACTGTACTCTGCAATGTTGTTTGTTGTTTGACCGAGGCTTACCCCATGCATAGAAACTAACTCGTCAGAGGGCGAATAGATAACCCAAGCTGCGGAAGAGATATTCCGTGTACTACGACAAGCACCATCAGCAAATCTAATGTATGTTTGGAGAGGCATCGACATCTGCAAACATCAAGCGTAAAACCAAGATAAGCAGAATAACGACGAAAAGCACACTTTCTAAGTTAAGCACACTGTCTAAACTAATAAACACACCAGTTAGAAAGAAAAACCTAACCTAACTAAAATCTCCATACCCATCATTTAAGCATAGTACCTCTTTAGGTAAAGTCCATTTCTGGGTTTACCCAAAGAGTCCCCGTCAAAATCTACCAGCTCATAGGCCCCTTTTGCTAGCTTTCGCTTGACAATATAGGGCCCATGCCACATAGGAACGAATTTTCCAACACCTAATTTATCGTTAGCTTGATCATATAATAACACTAGGTATCCTTCCGAAAAATTTCGAGGAGTCACATTTCGATCATACTGAGCTTTCATACGTTTTGCATGATTCTCGATTGCCAATGCAGCATCACGTCGAGTCTCATCTAATTGAGCTAAGTATAATAAATGCTTCTCCTCTTCGGAAGTAGCTGGAAATAATTCGACAGCCATTTGAAGTGACGGGATTTCGCATTCAATGGGCAGCACAACTTCCAAACCATAAACTAGTTGGAAAGGAGTGAACCCTGTTGATGTTTTGACTGAGGTTCGGTATGCCCAAAGCACGGAAAATAACATGTTGTGCCAATTCGACCGATGAATACCAATGATTCGTCGGATCATGATAACTAAAACTTTGTTGATGGACTCAACCAGACCATTCGCTTGTGGATAATAAGGAGTTGAGCTATCGTGACGCAAACCAAGCTAGCCTGTAAGTTCTGTCATCATAACGTTTCGAAAATGGTGCCCATGGTCAGTGATTATCGCTTGTGGGACACCAAACCTAGCAATAATGTGATTGAATACGAAAATTGCAGCAGTCTTTCCGTCTGCCTCGAATGTAGGCATCGCCTCGGCCCACTTAGTAAAATAATCAACCGCAAGGATGATATGCGCATGCCCCCCGGCCGAGTGAGGGTTACATGTAATAAAATCAATACCCCATTTGGCAAAAGGACCAACGGAAATTATAGGGTGGAGAGGAGCAGGTGGAGTGCGCATCTTGTGATCAAACACTTGACAGTTGTGGCATTTACAGACCGCAGTAATACAGTCTTTAAACAAGGACGGCCAGAAGTAGCCAGCGCGCAATATCTTTTGGGTTGTGGCATACCTAGACATATGACCGCCACATGCTCTAGAGTGACAGTCATTCATAACCCTTTCAGCTTCCTCATGAGTTAAACAATGGCGAAAAACCAAGTCCACCCCACGGTGATAAAGAGTATCTCCAATAATTTTGTACTGTTGGGACTGGAACCGAATTTTCCGACTTTGAAACTTCGGGCCGAAAGGATTGGGTCTGGAGATAGACGATGATATCTCCATACCACGGATCTAAAGTGTTGATGAGAAACAAATATTCGTCCGCAATGGGCTCCTCTGCCACAGTTTCTGTGTCAGCATGTGGGAAGTCACACATTAACTCTACGAAAACTAAAGATTTCTTAGACTTAGATTTTTCAAACTCCAAGTCGAACTCTTGCAGGATAACGATCCATTTAGAGTACTTGCCCCCTAGCAATTGTTTAGTCAAAATGTACATCATAGGGTTGCAATCTGAAATGACTGTAGTTTTACGGAGTAGAATGTAGTGACGAAAATGTTGGAGAGCTTGAACGGCTGCTAATGCCAATTTCTCCACATGTGAATATTTGAGCTCAGTTGGATTTAACGTCCGACTAAGGTAATATATCACATGTTCCGTTCTGAATTCGTCTTCCTGTACTAAGTCCATTCCAATGGTGGAATGAGCGGCGGCGAGGTACAAAAAGTAATCCTGGTTGTAGTTGGGAGGATGCAGCAACGGTGCATGGGTCAACGCGTGCTTGAGTGCATCAAAAGATTTCTGAGCTATCTCTTCCCAAGAGAATTGATCGTTCTGTTTCAACAACCGGGTAAAACCCTTTGTAATCTCGGCGTAGTTTGGAATGAATCGGTGTAAAAAGTTTGCTTTCCCCTGCAAACTTTGGAGTTGGCGGAGACTCGAAGGAGGAGGAAATTTGATGATAGCTTCTACCTTCAAGGGATCGACGCGAATGCCGGCTTTTGAAACTACAAATCCCAGCAATTGTCCCACTTCTATACAGAAGACACATTTGTGTGGGTTCAACTGAATACGATAATGCCTACACCTCATGAAAATTGCTCGTAAATGGACAAGGTGATCAGCTCGATGTAATGAGTGAGCGGGCAAATCATCGAGACCTCATGAAAATTGCTCGTAAATGGACAAGGTGATCAGCTCGATGTAATGAGTGAGCGGGCAAATCATCGAGATACGGTTTCACAATGTGTTTGATGTCATGAAACGCATAAGACATCGCCCTTTGAAAAGTGGCTCCGGCATTCTTAAGCCCAAACAGTAATTTGCAATAAGCAAAGGTCCCCCATGGACAAATGAAAGCCGTTTTTGGTTGATCGGCAAGTAGAATATTGATTTGATTGTAACCGGAAAAACCGTCCATAAAGGAAAATATTTCACTACCGGCAAAATCGTCAATTATTTGATCGATATAGGGTGTTGGGTAGTTGTCCTTGGGACAAGCTCGATTGATATCCCTATAGTCGATGCATATTCTTATTTTTCCCTGTTTTTTGTTAATCAGAACAATATTCGATACCCAATCCATTAACGGGATCGGATAAATGAAACCTGCTTTCAACAGCTTTTCGACTTCTGCTTTAATTGCAGCCGCTTTTCGTGGGTGAATCTGACGCAAACGTTTCCGGATGGGTTTAGCGTCCAGGTAAGTCTTAATCTCATGGACAACAATCGCAGGATCAATTCCTGGCATTTCCTCATAGGACCAGGCAAACACGTCGCGGAATTCTTGAAATAGGGCCTTGTATGTCTGAATTTCATCATCTGAACACGAGGCACCTATATGAATGTGCTCAACAATTTCGGGCTTGACTGAAATGTCAACGGGAATAGTGCGAGAAATGTTTCCCAACTTCAGCTCTGAATCATGATGTTTCATTGGATTCTGATCTTCTTTGACATATTCAGCTGTAAAGACTGATGAGAAATCATTTTCAAAACGATCATCCTCAGGTAAAAATGAAGATCTCTGATGGAGATCTTCCCATGGTAAATCATCTACACACAAGACTTCACGAAGTTGCTCGTCAGATGACACAACTTCGGGAAACGCTATTAACTCCGAGGTTGACGTGAAAAGTGATTCCTCACGGACCACATTCATTTGGTCGATTTTGGTTGAACACGGTGTTACACAGTAATTTGTCACCATCCCTGTTACTCCTCTTGTCGTACCTTGGAGGACTCATTCCGGGAGGTATAAGAAGTGACAAAGTCTAAAAACACTTGCATTATGTTCCCCTGAGTATGTACTTCATGTTCCCAGAAGACACCTCCTACAAATCATCCCTGAAAAGTGCTCTTTTTCCATTGGCGCAAGTCCACAGTATCATACCCGTGCCAATGATGGAGATCCTCAAAAGAGGGCACGACCATTGGCGCGCTGTCTTAGAGCAGCAGTCGCGCCAACCAAATTTGGTCGTGCTTTTTGCCTTAACGCACGTCCAACTGTTGTTTCCTTCATTACATGGAGCTTTTCTGAAGATAAAAAATCACTCTTTTGTCGAGATTTATCCTATATCCATCTTTAGTGGCTTTTGAGGATAATGCTAATCCACAAAAGGTGTCCCGGTTCATTGTATCCTCCTCCCTTCTTCATCTATATAAGCTTGTCATTATGCATCGGACAAGCTAGTGCTAGTGATTGAGTGATTAGAGTGATAATGATTAGTCATGGAATGTTAGATGTTGAGTTCTTGGAGGAATGCTAGTGAGTGCTAGAGAGGTTATGTTGCCGGAGAGGAGATGCATTGCAAGACACATATAGTTACTCGCCCAGCCAGGAGAGGGTCAGCGTCAGAACAATGGTTGTAACTCTTCCTGTTTATTATTAATTGATGAGCGACTGCTATTATAGTTCCAATCTCATTGTCTATTATGGTGATGTGTTGATTTATTTCCTTTCTGACTGAAATATAGTTGTGCCTTGGTAGCTGTTATGTTGGTATTTGTCTCTTGCTTTGCATGTGCAGGTGTTCGTTCATGATCTGCTGGAGCAAGGGAGCGGGGATATCAACTCTGCTTCAATCATAGCGTTGGACTCCAGGTTGGTCTTCTTGATTCACCTCTGATGCATAACTAGGAACTTGCGTAGCAGTGTGGTTTGATTGTGGCTAGTTTTGTTATAGGCTAGTGGGATCGCCTCTGTCCGCAGAGGGGATTTACCTAACCAACAATTTGGCGACTCCGCTGGGGAGGAGCTATTTGATTTTTGTCTTGCATGTTAATTTTCTTCTGCTTGCTTGAGTGAATGAGATTCCTGAGTCAGTTTTGAGTTTATTCCTTACTGTTTGACCCATCTGAGCACTGTCAACCCGACCTGAGGTCGTATCATTTATTTTTCTAGTTGGAAAGTTTAATTGGCGCGGTTATTTCTCTGACAGTCGCGCCAGTTGGCGTATGTTGCTCTAAAGCAACTCGCGCCAAGCCTGTGGTAGCGCAAGTTGCAGGCTGACAGTCGCGCCAGCCCTGTAAAGTTTGCCTGTGTGTGGGTGGAAAGCTCTTTCAGTCTCTTTTTATATCTCTTATAGCCTCTGGAACTGTGTCGAACCTCTGCTTGACTGGTCTTAGCCTTTATCCTTCAGCTGTTTGCCTATTTCTTTGCTTTTCATCTCAGCCCTAGGACATCTAGTGACTTTGCATGTCTAGCCTTCTGTGGGAAATTTTGATCTTTTGATTATCCAGTCAGCTTGCTGGTTGTGTTCTACATCGATCCAGTGATTTGTTAAAGGTTGATCTCCTATACTCTGAATACTTCACTTCTAGCCTCTTTGGATTTCACTTGTCTTTGTGTTTTTCCTTGCTTGCATGGTTCATTTTGGTGTTTTAGAATTGGTTCTATTTCATTGACTGAACTTGGATTGTGCATATCTCTTAGAATTTGTTTACATGCATCAAGCCATCTTAAAGGAAAGAAAAACAAAAAATCTCTTGCATCATAGTAGTTAGCATTTATTGTTATCTGTTGCTATTAAAAAGAAAAAGGAAAAATTTTGTTTCTTGTTATTAGCTGCATTAGGATCTTTGTTGTTTGTTGAGTGATCATTTCGTTTGTGAAAAAGATCTCAACCCTCCTGTAGATAGAATTCATCGAATCAAATGATATAATCTTGGCATATAGTTTGCATGTAAGAAGTTTTTGAGATATCACATACGGTAGGACCAAAAACTGAAACATAATCGAAGATAAACTTTAAAATGAACTCAATGAACATAACAACGCATTGGAACATAACGCAAACACTCTAGAGGTCTAGGTTAGAGACGTGTTCCGGCGTCTTTAAACCTGGTAGTTTATCGTCGAGTGGTTGGGTGATTCCTCCACGGTGAAACGATAGGTGCCAATACGGACTGTGCTCCCATGTACCGTCGAGTATATATTGGGAGACCCCTATAGGAATAAAGCCTTTATCCATAGGAAGCCGTGTCAGCCGCCCTACGATTCGCAATGCAGTGAACACAGCATTCACGAAGATCGACCACCCGTACCCTAAAAAGTATTCTGTGGTTTTGCGAAAAGTTTGGCACACCCTCTACCTAGAATTCCAGAGCAGTCACTTTTGATCCTTTTCGGACTCCCTAAACGAAAAGGTGCCTGTGAGCGTCTTGTCACTTCGTGCTCATTAAATATTTGAAGGAGACTAGAGTCATCTTTTATCCTTTTCTCGACTCTTAAAAAATGAAAAGGTTAAGTTCAGTGTCTTAAAATTTATTGGCCACGATAACATTACCCAATTAGATTTTGTTTGCATTAGCTTGAGTAGGGTTATTTCTCGTTCGATGGCAGCCTTTCCGGCGCCCACTAGCCAAGGTGTTCCTCCTGATGGGAACCCTCGCCCATTTCCTTCTGTTGGAAATGTCGGTGTTCAGTATATCGCAACTTTGTCTTTGCCTGGGTTAACCATCGGTTTGCCCGTATGGTTGTTTTCAAACTCGGTGGTCTCGAGTGTGATAACTTCTGCTCCGAATGCACCCACCTCCCAGGTAATACCCACTTCGAATGTTACTTCCGAGGTTAATGCCGTCCAAACCACCACGGCAAACAAAGCCTCGAAAGCAAAGAAGAAAGGGAAACCGAAGAATAAGCCAGATCAATCCAAGCAGGAAGCCCCTAACCCTCCGCTCGAGGATGGTGCCAAACGCAAACCCAAGTATCCTTGTCTTATCTGTGATGAGGATCACTATACAAAGGACTACCCCAGGCGATCCGAAGTTAGTCGTTTGTTGAAAGGCACTCCCGGGACTCCTGCGGTGCTTAAAGAACCCTTTCCCTCACAGCAAACTCAAAAAACTCAAATGGTGGCTGACCCATCTCAGCCTCCCTCTTCCTTTGGTTCTCAAGTATTTATGGATGGAATGATACCCATCAATATCAGTACTCGAACAAAAGATTACCCGCCATCTACCGGGAAGGAGCCTGAGATACCCTCTAGTGCTCCTCCGTTTAGTTCGGGTCCACCACCACCTCTTCCACCCGAACAACGTCTTGCTGATTCCAAGGTGGACCCTTCCCCTTCTTCGCCTACTGCTGCGTCCTCATCTTCTACTTCACCTGGTGAACCTCTGAATTCAACTAACCAGGTGGCTAAGAAGAAAAAGAAGAAGAAGACAAAGAAGAAGAAGACCCCTAAACCAGAGGTTAAAGGTATAACCCAAGTCGAGCCACCTTGTGCTCCTCCGCGAAAGGTCAAATTTCCTTGTAAGTTGTGCAAGGAAGACCACCTTCTCCGCGATTGTCCTGGCATTCCCAGGGTGTTAGAAGTATGGTCTCATGATCCGGACCGCCCTGCATCGTCCTCGGTAGATCATGCCGATGTTACCTTATCACCTGGAAATGGTAAGGGAAAAGAGAAGATTCGAATCCCTTGTAAACTTTGTGAAGGCAATCATCCCCTTCACCTTTGTCCATTCATGGATAGAGCCTCTATTGTATTGGAAAGTCTTACAGCTCCCTCAACCCAACTTCCTACTGGTTATCAACGTCTTTCTGCAATTGCAGAACGTTCCCCTGCTGACAAAGAAATCAACCAAGATTCCTCTCTTGTCCAACCTCCTCTTCCTGAATCTGGCTCTGCCAAGCCTGTTCCAAACCAACCATTAGTCGGAAAGAGTGTCGACTCGAGTTCACCACCCGCCGACCACTCTATTTTGGAAGAGAATTATTCTCCTGTTCTTCTCGTCTCCTCAGATTCTCCTACATCTGGAAATACCCCTACATCTGAGAGTCCTACTGCACTCTCTCCCGAGCAGGGGGGCAATCATATGATTCCCCCACCAAGTAGTTCAGTCGCTTCCTTCGACTGGAGACGTTTGACTACCTTCCGCCTCCCATCTCATGTGCCTTTTTGGGTCACGGTACATGCCTATGACAAGGCAATACCTGGCACTGTCTTGGATGAGGGCGCATCTGTTAGTCTTCTGTCTACCACTATTTGGAAAGCTTTGGGTTCCCCACAGCTTGTGCCCGTAGCATCGAATCTGACTGCTTTTAACGGAAGAACTAGCCAACCATTAGGGCTCCTTCCAAAGTTCCCTATTACTTTGGGAGGCAAGACCGTCTATCTAGACGTATGGGTTACCCAAGGTGCTTTAGACTTCAATCTTCTCCTTGGCCGTGACTATGTTTATGCCATGGGGGCCCTTGTCTCTTCACTTTTCCGTGTGGTTTGCTTTCCACACGATGGAAGAATTGTGACTATCGATCAATTATCGTTCGTTCGTCCACGGGTCCCTCCTGCGCAGTCGTCATCCCCTCCTGGTTGTCATCCACCAGTTGCATCTGCCCCACCGCAGGTCAACTACGTGGCCACCTATCCCATGCCTGTATCCAGCGATGCCGCCATCGTGCATAGTGTCCTGGGGGCATTGGGTCCTGACTTCCGAGATGTTGACCTCCCACCGGGAGAGGCACTCTTGGAAGCCCCGACTTCCTGTTCATTATGATGAAGGTCGGGTGGAGCATAGTTCGTTTTCCTATGTCAAGCTCCTTAAAAAATGAAACTAGGTCTGTCGGAGCATAGTTCACTGTCCTATGTCAAGCTCCTTAAAAAATGAAACAAGGGTTATGAGGATAGTTCTTTTACTGTGTCAACCTCATTAAAAAATGAAACAACTCCCTTTCCAAATCGAGTCTTTTGATTAAGATCTCGTAAAATACAAGTCGAGTCTTTCACAGATCTCAAGAGTGAACCTTCATTCCATCCACCTCGGTGAATGCCATGAAGCTTGGGGGGCATGTACCTCGATTTGCATTATCATGCTGGGGGCATGCAAATTTATAGCAAGCATAGTTTTTCGTTTCAAGCTTGTGTAAACATGAAACCGAATCCAAGCAAAGTTCTCCATGGTTCAAGCTTGTGTAAAAATGAACCCATACCTGATCTACATCCCGTGATTGCCTTTTATCTGCTAAATTCTGCTAGATGAGCCTTGGTTGTTTCATTCCATCGCCACCATCTCTTCGGCCGATCATATGCTTTCACCTGGTTGTTTATCCTTTCCTGAGGAACCGCAGCAATGAGTGGTCTTATTAGCCAGCCTCTTGACCATTACATGTTTCGAGCAAGTTCCACCATTACCGGAACCAGTCACTACCCTTTATACCACTCGTTCCTTCAGGACAAGTCACCTTTACGCTCTTTTCTGACTCGTAAAATATGAAAATATTGCCGAGTATTTTTCCTTTTTGACTCGTTAAAGAAAATAAAAATGAAGGTCTGCTTTCAGCTCTTTTCTGACCATTTAAAGAGGAAAAGATTGCCGAGTCACTCCTCTTGACTCGTTAAATGGAAATAAGGGGCGGTCGTTTTAAGTTCTTTTTGTCGACCGTTAAAACATAAAAATATTACCGGGTTTTTGTCGTTTCAAACTCGTTAATGGTTACGAAACGACGTGGTTTTGACCGCTTTTTTACTTTTTCAGGTCGAAATCACTAATTATGAAAAGTACTCCTCGATTGTAATGATCAGGCGGTTCTTTCGGGTATTATTTTATACTTTTTCGGGCCCGAGAGACACAACTTTACGAAAAAGGACATCCCTGGAGTTTCCTTTTCTGCTGTCTTTTCAAACTCTCTAAACATGAAAAGACGCCGCGTTCTTCCTTTTTTAGACTCGTTAAAACTTAATGACATCGGATTTTGTCACAACGCAAGCATATGCTATCCCCATCAAGCTTGTTAAAAATAACTAGGGTGCTCGCCAGAAATGGCAGGGGGAAAATAAAATTTTTGAACCATAAATATTACCGTGACGGCAGTATGTCGCTCTTGAACATGGCACTTTTTGCTTTCGTGTCTGGGGTGGGGATATCTCATCTCATATCTTTCACTTGCTTCCATGGACTTGGGTACCTTATTTGACCTCTCATCCATTCATTGCCTCATCATCATAACCTTTGATACCTTGATGTCAAATTCTGCCAATTCCGTTAATGTGCCGCCGATATGTTCAAGAGAAGTTGACCTCTGCAAAGAAACAACCTCCCTCTGATAGTTCGTACAATCTTGATTCGCAACATTATCTCTCTGTCTCGTGTCAATGATGTGGGAAACATTATGGCCCACCTTCGATCAAGGTCACTCCCTGTCGACTTCAACTCATTATCCAGGAAGTTGACCTAGAGACTCCCTGCCGGTGCCTTGGAACCTGCATGCCTCAATGGCAGGTTCTTCGTATTCGACGCGAGGTTTTCATCATTGGCCTCCGATCGGATGATTCTACGGGTGTTCGACTTCAGATCATTAATTCACGCGCCGTAGATTGTACCTATAGTACCTTGAGGACCATTGTCATTATTGGTGGTACCTCTCGCGTCTGTTAACAGTTTCCACTATTGACTGGTAATCAGACGATGTTCATGCATGTTCGACTTCAGCTCATATATTCACATGCTTGAACTTGTACTCTTGTTCGGGTCGAGATGGAGCGCAAGACCCTGGATTGTGTCTGTTGTAATCCAGGCGTGATTCTTGATACTTGACTCATTCACTGGATGGCTGCGACCATACCTGAGTCAATTCATTGATCCTAACCAGATCGCTGCGTCCATGCTATGGATCTAGATTATTTATGTACTCTCTTATGGATGGCTGCGACCATACCATGTGCATCATGTAATTGAACTATCAGTCATGTCTCTTAATACATATCCTCGGCGGCAGTAACTATATGTGTTCTTATGTGTGTTCTTGTAAAGTATTTCACCCCTCTCCACCTCTCGGACTTCATGCTTTAGGGGGCATCTGTTACACAGTAATTTGTCACCATCCCTGTTACTCCTCTTGTCGTACCTTGGAGGACTCATTCCGGGAGGTATAAGAAGTGACAAAGTCTAAAAACACTTGCATTATGTTCCCCTGAGTATGTACTTCATGTTCCCAGAAGACACCTCCTACAGATCATCCCTGAAAAGTGCTCTTTTTCCATTGGCGCAAGTCCACAGTATCCTACCCGCGCCAATGATGGAGATCCTCAAAAGAGGGCGCGACCATTGGCGCGCTGTCTTAGAGCAGCAGTCGCGCCAACCAAATTTGGTCGTGCTTTTTGCCTTAACGCACGTCCGACTGTTGTTTCCTTCATTACATGGAGCTTTTCTGAAGATAAAAAATCAGTCTTTTGTCGAGCTTTATCCTATATCCATCTTTAGTGGCTTTTGAGGATAATGCTAATCCACAAAAGGTGTCCCAGTTCATCGTATCCTCCTCCCTTCTTCATCTATATAAGCTTGTCATTATACATTGGACAAGCTAGTGCTAGTGATTGAGTGATTGAGTGATTAGAGTGATAATGATTAGTCATGGAGTGTTAGATGTTGAGTTCTTGGAGGAATGCTAGTGAGTGCTAGAGAGGTTATGTTGCCGGAGAGGAGATGCATTGCAAGACACATATAGTTACTCGCCCAACCAGGAGAGGGTCAGCATCAGAACAATGGTTGTAACTCTTCCTGTTTATTATTAATTGATGAGCGACTGCTATTATAGTTCCAATCTCATTGTCTATTATGGTGATGTGTTGATTTATTTCCTTTCTGACTGAAATATAGTTGTGCCTTGGTAGCTGTTATGTTGGTATCTGTCTCTTCCTTTGCATGTGTAGGTGTTCGTTTATGATCTGCTGGAGCAAGGGAGCGGGGATATCAACTCTGCTTCAATCATAGCGTTGGACTCCAGGTTGGTCTTCTTGATTCACCTCTGATGCATAACTAGGAACTTGCGTAGCAGCATGGTTTGATTGTGGCTAGTTCTGTTATAGGCTAGTGGGATCGCCTCTGTCCGCAGAGGGGATTTACCTAACCAACACACGGGTCGGTAAAAGACTGCACGGCTTCATAGGCAATTTCATATGGACTCAAAGGCATAGCATCACCAAATGAGTCTATCTCAGATTCAGAAGGAACGATCCAAGGATCGTCATAAACAATGGTATTTGAAGTAATCATATGAATGGATGCAAACGAAGACGAGGCGTTGATTGGAGGAAAAGGAAAAGTTCCCAGTAAACCGGCATCTTTAACTAATCCTACTCCAACATCCTTATAAGGGATAGTCGTTTTACCGACATGCTGGATACTCTCTGAAGAGGCTGGGTCGGATGAAAAATAAGCCAGCTGGTCTATGGTTACGATCTTGCCATTATGTGGAAACTTTATTACTCTGAAGACCGATGAAACGACCGCTATCATAGCGTAAGACCAACTTCAACCCAAGAGAAGGTTGTATTCTAGAGGGGCATCAACCACCTCCACATCCAGACTAACGGTTTTTCCTTCAACCCTTATAGGCAAATCCTGTAGAATGCCAAATGGATGAAACCCACAGCCATCGAAGGCCTTAAGAATTGTCGGGGATTGATTTAGTGAAGGAGAACCAAGCGATCTCCAACATTGTATCAACATAATACACGTGGAAGATCCCTCATCAATTACAGTCTGATGAATAGGCCTGTTTTTTACTATCACTGGGATTTGGAAAGCCATTTGATGAGGTAAACGCGGTGTACTATTTTCTAGGTCAAAGATTATTAGGTTCGGGTCCTGAACATCAACAGCTCCTATAGCCGACAAAAGTAATTTGCGTTGTGCTGGGCATGATTGCAGCACTTCCAAAGACGACATTGCTGAGGGTGAAACAGCTAAATCCTCAACAATGTTGTAATTCTGGATCGCTCTCGCATGTGGATTGAAAGCAGACCTTCGAAGTACACCCTTGGCGGGCGATTTGATTACTAAGTCCAGGTTAGGTTTCTCGATCTGTAGTGGATCGGAGCCGGGATCTGAGGTTGATGGATTAGAATGAGAAGATTCTGCTTCTTTGCCATCAACAGGACTTTTACTACCATAATCTTGTGATCGAGTCGCAATCCTTACATGACACATCATCAATATGGGTTCTTCATTGGAACTCGAGGAAGAACCTATCATCTTACTCTCCTGCTTTGGAAATGGATCTTTCAAAACAGCAGGAGTTGGGGAACCCTTGACGATTTTCACAACCTCGGCCCGATGAGGGCAATCTCTTGTAAAATGATCCTCTTCACAAATAAGACAAGGATATCGAGGTTTGCGGTTTTCGTCATTGGTTTCCGACTTTTCAGTTTTCTCCTTTGGAGCTTTGTCTGCTTTATTCTTCTTCTTACCTTTCTTTTTCCCACCGGATTTTGATTTAGCCGTAGATGACTCTACAGCGTGAATATCGGTGGAAACTTCAGCAGAAGATTCTCATGTCGGGGAGTCTGGTAAGGTTATAATAGAAGAAGAATTCTTTGAGGATTTCTTCTTGCTTTTAGTGTTCACCGTACCAATCATGCCATCAGCGGCATGAGACCCCGAAGGAGCAGCATCGATTTGATTTGACTTAGGAAGATCTGGGATCTTTTCGTGTAACGTACCTGACTGAGTGTAAACTAAGTCAAGGTACTGTGCTTGAGCAATCACTTGCTCCTCAGTAACTACTCCGGCCTTAGCTACATCTTCAGTAATATTCGGTAACAATGATTTAACAAACCATACAGCTAAGATTTGGTCCGGGATAAAAACTTTCACTAACCGCCTTCGACGTCTCCATTCATGAATATGATCGGAAATATAAGTGGACGTCGATTATTTTAATGAAGTTAGTAACTCCGTGCCATTATCATATCTGACCGGCAACTGAAAATGAGTTAAGAAAAAGGTAGCTAACTGGCTAAAATTATAAAAAGAGGCCCGTGGTAACTCAATGTACCACTTGGCCGCGAGACCAATGAGAGTACGCTGGAAAAGACGTAAGCGGATCGAATCATCCGAGATGGAATTAGAGGCACACCAGAGGTGGTAAGTCATCACATGATTCGACGGGTCCTCTCCAGACTTACCTTCGAACTTGGGTATGTCACTGGGCAACTTATTTGGCGTTGGCGACCAAAACGGAAGATAATTTATTGGATCGTTCGTTAGGCACGACAAGTCAGGTAAATCCAAAGTTGCGATAAATGGTAACTGTCGATTAGGATCCCTAAAGCTCTGGGTCACGAGACCAGTCCCAAGAGGAGGATATCTAGGATAACTTGGAATAGGAATCGCGTTCGGGATATTGTATCCTCCCGGAAAACCAGGATTAACCGGACCATACTGGGGTTGTTGTGGTTGTTGATAAGTGTACCCAGGATACGGTTGATACTGGTAAACTGGCTGTTGGACAGTAGGCCCGTATTGGTACTGTCCCTGGTACAGTTGATAAGTGAATTGTGGTTGACTAGTGACAACCGTACTTAAACCAGGTTGTCCTACAGGAATCTGAACCGTAGTTTAAATCGTGGATCCAGACAATGGTAAAGATGTCTGAGGAGTAGTTACAGAGACAGTAGAAACCGGAGCTGTCGATACTCCAGAAGTAAGTGTGGTAGACTGAATAGATGTTGCGGTAGTTGCAGCAGTCGTTTGAGATGGAGTACTAGGTGCAATAGGCCCAGACTGAGAAACTACCGAAGGTACAGAAGTTTGAACATTAGACTGGACTAGTTGCTGGGGTGAACCAAAAACTAAGGGTTGTCCAGCTTGAGATGACAACTGTACACTTGGTTGCAATACCTATTGAACTTGGGATGGATCCCGCACTATGTTCATTCCGGGGTATTGACCCATAACGGGTTGAGGATATTGAGATCCATAACCGGATTGAGGGTAGGATTGATAATTGAAAGGTACATTTCCCGTACCTTGAACATAAGATTGACCTTGGGGTGGTTGATAACCTTGACTCGAGTACTGACCTTGGGGTAGATACCCTTGAGGTAAGTACTGATACTGGGGTTGACCTTGAGGCATAAATTGATACTGAGGTTGACCTTGGGGTACATATTGAGGCTGGGGTTGACCTTGAGGAATGTACTGCACTACGGGTACATACTGTCCTTGAGGTTGCCCCCTAGACATAATTTGTGTACCTTGAGGTTGCCCCCCAGGCGTTAATTGAGGCTGCCCCCCATGCGGTAACTGGCCACCTTGAGGTTGAGAACTGGGAATTGAACCTGACATCATGTAAATGTCTCCTACGCCCAACGGTTTATTACCATTGTTTCCAGTTAATAACCCATGTTCAATGGGTTGAGGAGATGCTCCCGCAAAAGTACCAGAAAGCGATTGATACCCAGAGGGAACAGAAGGACCGCCGTACAAGAAAGTTTCAGGCGATTGAGTAAACATGGACGACTGACCAGACATATTTACAGGAGTATAAATACCTCCAGGTGGATAAGGAGTACGAGGTGGAGAAAAACTTGACCCTGAGTTGTCCAAATAATTATTTAACGAAAGATACCAAGTAGTACTTCTAGGTGGACTGTAAAAAATGGATTCACGCTCCCTTAGATCAATAGTAGGTTGATCTTCAGGGATAGGGATGCCTATTTCTTCTTCTGGAGCAAGTTCTTCAATAGCTATCAAACCAGAAGGAAGATTTTCGGTGATGACTCTTTCTACCCTAGGTGAATCAGGAGCACTAGAAGTTGGAGTAACAGGTTCAGATATCTCAGGTTCTTCGCCTATATCACTAGTAGACGAAAAACTACCAGCAAGCTCGGAAACTGCAATAGCTTCCGGATTATTACCTGTTTCTAGACTTTGGTAATCTGGATGGACTACCAACGAAGACTCTCCTTCTTCAGGTGAACCTACTTTACTGCCACTAGGAGTTACAAGGACTTTCAAACCTTTGTAATGACTCGGGACGTCTTCAGGAGGTTGGCCCCGAAGTCTACAGGACTTCCTCAACAATTTGGCCACGGTTACAATCTCAGGAGACTGGCCCCGAAGTCTACGGGACTGTCTCGGTAATTCAGCCACAATTAAAAGCTTTTAACTACTGCACACACAAACAAAGTAAAATCTCAAAGCAGACCACCTAAAGTCTCTAAAGAACCAAACAAATTCGAATCACACGCCTAAAGAATCTAGGGTGTCAAACCATACACAAACAGTAGCCTTTCGGACCGAAAACACTAGTTGGTGATGAAGCCCAACATCGCCGAATTCAGTACAGAAGTGGCGGGTGGAACAGTTACCTTGGCAACCTGCTTAATGAATAGACCGGCACAAGTTCCTCCACTTTAACCATCTCGAGTGAAGTGAACCCCTCGGAAAATCCAAGTGAGTCTAGCCGACGTCTGCTTCGGGTACAGTGGGATCTTCCCTCCACCGTCACCTTGGGTAGAACCCTAAAGATAATGGTCACTAAGGTCACCAACAGCAACAAATACACCTGGGGGAACAGTCTACGATCCGATAGGACGCAAGGGCAGAGTATCAAGCTCAATCCCCTTGTTGGCTCCTTGACAATAATCCAAGGTTTACCGACAAGTGACCCCAGGCTCCTCGACAATAATCCGAGGTTTACCGTTTGTAGTACGTGCATATCTGGCGTCGTTCCCAATGAAGGAGGATTGATCCCCTCACTGGTTCGGACATGATCTCGTGCTTCTCCTTTAAGAGGAGCTTTCCCAAAGCATAAATGTAACAGTTGGATTTATCCTACCACAAGATGAGCTACTTGTTTGGTTTGGCTGTCTTGGAGAGTTAATTACTCTCCTACTCCAAGACACTAGCCTGATCTATATTGGTGTTTCAGAGCCCTACTAAATAAAAAGTTACTAAGTAAATTTTACTTTAAGCGTTAATTTTATGGCTTTTCTTTAGGACAAAAGGTAGTGGAGATGAAACTGATGGTGTGTAGACTCGACTCAAATCCACTAAAAAGATGCACCTAAGATAATTTATACTATTTTTCCTTTTTCAATGAATCCCCTAGCTAAGAGAGTTGGAGAATGCAAAATTGATATAAAGACAACTTTCTTGGCAATGAAAATCAAAGAAACAATCTCTTTATCTTTTCCAAGGCATACAACACATGACCACTAATTATTTCACGAAAACTCCTTTTTCTTTTCAAAGACTTCAAATGCTACTAAAACAAACTTTTCTTTAAAAGAGATTTTTGTATTTTTTCCTATATTAACAAAGCATATAAAACTACTTAACAAAAAATCAAATTTAAAAAATCTATGACAATCAAATCAATTTTACCTAAAAGAAAATCTAAGAGAAATTCACCTAAAAGCAAATCTAATGAGGCAAAAGCCTACAAAGTATAATTCCAGAATGTTTTACTTAGTTACAATTCAACCAAGGACTAGTTCATGCAGAATCATAAACCAGTCAAAAACAAAAATTAAAATCTTTTGTTCTTTTTCTTAAGAATGAAATTCACAGCTTTAACAAACAAGCTTTGTCGAAATTCCACAAAGAGACAACACAAAGGTAGGTTTCTCACACCGGTGGATTTTATGAAAGGTCCGACTCCTAAGAAGACTGAAAAGACCAGGGATATCCAAGGTTTTACAACTTCTAAAGCCAAAGTCACTACAGGACCAATGCAAAAATCAAACCCTAGGGCTAGAACTTCTATGAATTTCACTAAAATCCTTGATACTAATGAAACAAGCTTAGATGAAGACTTCTGACAGGTAACCAGTGGATCTGGGCAGCAAAAAACAAATTATAAACAAAATCTAAGAGGCAAAAAGGAAAAAATTGAAATTTTCTCAACTTTTGACAAGGTAGGCAGGCAGCCTGTTTGCACAGGTGCATGTACGCTCTGTGTACAAAGCTGCAGTGCGTAAAAGTACGCACTGTGCTTAACGCAGAGGGTGTGTACTGCTAGCAAAACCAAGAAAAATAAAATCTAACTTAACCCTAAGCTATTCTACCCAAATTCACAGTCAATCAGCCAAAAACCAGAAAGAAATCGACTTTTCTCAAATCAAAGTATCAACCAAAAGAGAAATCAATCAGATCCATGGATTCCCCAGTGGATTCGCCATTTTTTCATGCGGAAAGAGTCAATTTTGCGGACAAAACTGACCTCCCTAGAAGCTAAGGCTTTCTAGTGACAAACAAGACAATTACGCACTATCTTTCCCTAAATATGCATTTAGAATACAAGCAATCAGGTGTTTAAAACATACCTTTAGTCCAACGCTGTTTGTAGCAGTCCAGCCTCTCCGATCCAGATGAGCTTCTCCTTCTCTTTGAAACCTGCATTCACTAACAAGCAAACGATTACATAGCACCTGAATAACTCATAAAATAAAACATATTTATCATAAAGACCAAGGAGTATATGAAACAAATTATGTATAACAACTTGTTGAGAAAAATGAACTTAACTGTATTAAGTGGAAACAAAAGAAACCATTACAACCAGTGCCTTGGTGTTGTGCAAGTCCCTCCCAGGGTCCAGCAAGAGTTCTCCTTTACTTTGATCAGCTCACCCACTTCGAAATGAAGCTAAGAAAGGATGGGAATCTCTCCTCTCAAGCTCTATAAGGGAGTCTTAATTTCAGCAGCATCTACCCTTAGGAATGTTCAGATTTCAACCTCCCTTCCTTCTGGCCCAGTGCCTGTATTTATAATGCTTTGGAGGAAGTTAATCAGGTCCACCATCAATGGGATAAGCCCCTCTTTGAATGGGATAGCTCCCCTCTTGATGGGATAAGTTCCTCTTTCACAGGGATGCATGAACCATCTGGAGGTGCTCAATATACGTTAAACCATCTTCTAGAATGCTCTAGATTCGACCACAAGTAACTTTTTTGAAGTAAAACTCGCGCCTTTTGACCTTTACAGGAGTACGCACCCACCCCTTTACAGACAGAGCGTACAAGTACGCAGGTATTGTGAACTTGGGGTGCGTACACGCAGGTAAGGTTAAGAGAAACTGTGTAACCGAAGTTAATTGAATTTTTAAGGACTTTCTCTCTTTCTTGGAGTTTGACATGAGGAGCAGAGGTATGAGACTTGCCAAGGAGGATAGTATGACAGTTGATGGAGCCATACTAACTCCAAATAGTCATGGTGACAAATTTTAGTGTAACACCCTCCAGAAGCCTGATACTAGAGGTCAGCCCAGGTCTGTCATATTTTGGACACCATTACTCCACAAGTATTCATCACCATACACTTATACAGACTTCATTGATTATTTTGTCCATCTAGTCATGACCGTGCTAATAGGAAGTCCTCCACCTAAAATAAGTCGAGATATCATAAGAGTCCTCCAATTATCCAAGAAAGGTAAGGTGGGATATTGGTACCTATACCAAAACCACACTAAAATAAGGATTTATGGTTTCCAGCGAGCACCATACAAACTGCCCAAATACCTCCCCATGAGGTTATTTTCTCTAGAGTATTATAGGCAGATAATGAACTCTAACAAAGTCAACTCTGTCTAAGCCAAGAAAAGGACCCAGTTCAAAGTCAAAAATCAATTAGGCCCTTCCATTTTCAATTCTAGAGAAGCAGGGCAGGAAGAAAATTTGATTCTGCAACAAATGAAGTTCCAAAACAGTTTCATGTGGAGATATGACCCTCAAGGGCTTATGACCAAACTTAGACAAAAGGTAAAATTGGGGCCTTGCATTCATCACCCCATACCAGAGATAGAAATATATTCCAATCAGTCCAAGTGGCTGGAGAACACTCTCATAAACAGGGATAGTACAAAGGTAGATGTTGAAAACACCTTGATTGATTTAGAGAGACAGATTGATGAAAGCTCATTCCTGCAGGTACCACAAAAATAAGTAACCATGAGTACCCCTACAGTTTTACAGACTCATTAGAATGAGGAAAAGAATCCCAAGAGGAACAGAGAAGGAACCTCCCCTTCAGGCATGGACATATCCATTGTGCAGTATGAAGGCAGCCAGAGAAAAAGTCCAAGGCTAAATCCTGTTTCAGAACAGGAAGACACATAAGGCTCAACTGAAGTGACTAAATTTGAGTTAGACATGAGCAATGGCACAGCTCGATCTGGTGAAACATGGGACCCATCTACCTCACACACTCAAATATTAGAAAAGTAGCTCAATGTAGAAGTCTCTTCATTCAGTAGGATTGTTGATAAAGATAAGGATATAAAGGACAGGTTCAAAGAAATCAAAATGAGAAATGATAAACTAAAGGCAGAGTCTTATGCACAGTATCTCAAGATTACACCTACCAATCAAACCAGGTTGATGTCAGCTTTTGACATCAAGGAAGGAAAGATGAAAATGTCTTTCATAAAGCCAACTGTGCAACCACCAAGGACATCAGTAGACTTCAAGAAGATTGATTTTGAGGTATTAGCAAGGGATATTCATCCCATTGACCAAAGTAAGTTTCACAAATAGGCTGGAGAAATGATTTACTCCACCCTTACTGGAAAAGCCATAGCTACCCATCAGTTGAAAAATTCATTGACCAATATCTCAGCTCAGTATCAGTTGGAGAAGGCCTCCTCATAGGCCAAAGGCACCAGAATCAAGTCTTTGGAAGACTTAGTGATTGAATTGGGACATGATCCCAAAGACATCAAAGCCACTGAACAACTGATCAAGAAAAAGAATGATGACATTGCAACACTTAAAAATAAATTGAAGATACCTCAGCTGCAACATCCCCAGACATATGAATTCTTGGAAAACCAAACTAGACATGAAGAGTTGATGGACTTAGTCCTCAAAATTAATGATCAGTTAAGGGAGACAGAGAAGGAATTAGATAGTTTAATCCAATTGAAGTAGACTAATATTGCCACAACCTCAGTGAATGTCATTCCAACGGTCTCAATAACAGTTCCTTCCACATTGGCTACCTCATTAGCTCCCACAGCTCCTATGGCCACACCCCAACAGGTTCCAAAAAAGTTTACATCAGCAACAAGTACATCAAGTGAAGAAGCAGCAAAGTTAGTTAAATCTATGGAAGAGATGTGCATATAGGAAACATAGATGAATAACCTAAAAGAGAAGGTGACAAGCTTGGAAACTAATTACAAGCTTGCCAAAATCATGCACAAAGAAGAAGTGCAAAAAGCTGCCAAGATGAGTGAAAGAATAAAAGCCATGGAGAAGGACCTAACACTAAAGGAACCCCTTGGATAGGCTAAGGAACTATTATGGCCAATATCATTGACTCTATCAATGATATTTTGCCATCTATTCACGTGATTTTTTAACAAATAGATTTAATAAAGATGGCCACAGAAGCCATCCAAAGAGTAAAACAAGAATCGGGATAGATGCCTGAAGATGCCACCAGAATCATCCAATTCCTTAACAGTAAGAATAAGTATGAGCTTCAGGAATTGGAAATAGAGGACAGAACAGAGACAATTTTGGAGGTGAGAAAATTCCTTTCCAAGAGAAACTTAATGCTAAACCTGGAGGAAAAATGTTAAAATATGTAGGTAGTCGTTGACAGATTTATGGCTAAGTTTCAAATTTTCAGAAAGAAATGGTTACCCAGTCCCTTAGTAATAAATGACAAGCTCATGACACAGTGGGATTACAACATCAAAATCAGAGAGATAGCAAAAGAACAGGTCAATACATCATCAATCAAGGCATTGCCAATAGGCAAAGTACTTTATCAATCATTTGAAAACTTGTTTTACCTCCAGTATGAGGTAAACCACTTGTTTATCAATAAACCTAATTTTTCAAAGTACACCAAGGCAAATGAAATATTTAGGAGAATTCTAAAGATCCAATTACTTGATGCTGAAACATGTGAGAAATTAATTGATTTACTGTGAGAAATATGCAGTAAAAAGGTTAATGTACAGTAAAGGTAAAATAGCGAGGTAAAAAGATGAAGATAGATCAGCAGAGTCAAAGTGTATCAGATGAAAGCCAAAAGTAAATGAAGATTCCAGCGTGAAGGAAAAAACAACGAAGCAGCATAAAGGGCTAAAATCAAACCATAAAAGCCAACAGTACCAAAGTAAAAGGGACAATATGAAGCAGTTCAATAATTGTCTCTATCATCTTACAAGGGGATATTTTTATTTCCTAGATTAAATCTCAAATTAGTTTGAGATATTTTGTAATATTTTATTTTTTTTATAAATACTTCACAATTTGAAGTATGTAAGGTGGACTCTATTAGACATTTCTATAGAATTTTTTATCAAGAAGAACCAGAAGGTTATTGTATCAGTTGATGAGCCAATAAGCTAGATTGATTAATAAAGATTAGACTGTTCCAAGGATTCATGTGTTGAGCAAATATCAAACAAGTATTTTCATGTGTCTTTGTCAATTTATCAAAGTTATTCATAACCTTATATGTCTTTCAATCTAAATGCTATAACTGGAAATATATTTCAGAACTTGTTTAAATCACACTTTGTTTTAACAATTAAGCATTTGAATGTTTTCTTCTGATATTTTAATTAAATAATTCTTAATTTCTCTTTAGTTTAAATTGATTTCATAAATAATCTAGATTAAAGTATTCTTAATTTCCCTTTAATTTTGATTACCCCTACCTTCCTCATTCATTATCCGAGTTTGAGAACCCTTAACTACTCTCTCACCCCAAGTGAAACCCTTTCACCCCTCTGTCTCAAACACCTGAAATTCATTGTGATACCTTGCCCTTGGAACATCCCCTTTAGTGAGTTTATCTAGCTTGTCTTCCTTATCAGTTGAATCCATAGCCCAATGGTCTGAAAGACATGAATTTATCCATCTGTTTAATAGATCCCACCACCCAATTTCAAACAAAATCAAAACCCCTTGAATAATCATAGCTAGCCTAAAAAATCTTAACTAAAACAAAGTTAAAACTTAAAGAGAGAGCCCTCTCTGAGCATCAAGAAGGCTAGGTCCTCATCTCCAAAAGTGGATAGTGGTTACCTTTTGTTTTTCCTTCTTATTACTTCACAGGAATTATCAGAGTGATAATGTGACACATAGATCTTGTCCTTAAATCTGACCAAACCATCTGATGTGAAACTATAGTCCATATCCTAATCACATTTACCCTGCTATAACATGTGCATAAGCTCCCTATACCTGTAATCTTGTTGTCCTCCATGTAAGATTCGATCATGTAATTATGTCTTATAGAAGCTCATATGATCTATTTGATTTACTTGTACTCTCTTGCTAAGAGCATCTGCAACCATGTTCTATTTACCTTTAATGTACCTGATCTCAAATTTGAACTCACTAATTGTGCTCAACCATATAACTTTTTTGCCATTTGGGTTTGTTTAGTCAAATAGATATCTCAATCCTTTATGATCATTCATCAATACAAACCTCCTACCAAGAAGATAGTGCCTCCAAATCTTCAATTCATGGACAATCGCTGCCAACTCAAGATCATGCACCACAAATTGTTTCTCATGATCATTTAGTTTCCTTGATTCATAACACAATACATGTCCTTCCTACATCATGATTCCACCAAGTCCTCTATTGCAAGCATTTATACATACCACAAACCCTTTGTTTGGATCTGCAATATTTAAAACTAGAGCATTTTCCAACAACTGCTTCAACTACTAAAAACTAGCTACACATTCCTCTGTCCATTCGAATTTCTTACCTTCCTCTGCAATGATGTAATGAGATAGGGAATCTAAGGGAAGTTCTTGATGAACCTCCTATTATAGCTTGCTAGTCCCGTGAATGACCCTACCTCATCCACATTTCTAGAAGTTTCCCATTCCATGATAGCTATTATCTTTTCTAAATCCATTCTTATGTCTTCCTTGGAAACCACATGCCCCAAGTAATGTACCTCCATCTGAAAGAAATTGCATTTACTAAGCTTAGCATACAACTGATTCTCTCTTAGAAATATCAAAACTGTTGCTAAGTGTTCGACATGATCTTCCTCATTCTTAGAATACACCAATATATCATCAATTAATACAATCACAAACTTATCCAAATAAGGATGCAATACACTATTCATCAAGCACATAAAAGTAGCTATAGAATTAGTCAGCCCGAAAGGGACTAAGAAAAACTCATAATTCCCATACCTAGTCCGAAAAACAATATTGTAGATGTCCTCTTCTTAATGTGTACTTGATGATATCCAGATCTCAAGTCAAACTTTGATAACACTTCTTCTCCCTTCAACTGGTCAAACAAGTCATCAATCCTCAATAATGGAAATATGTTCTTTATGGTTACCTTGTTCAGCTTCCTATAGTCAATACACAACCTAACAGTACCATCCTTCGTCTTCACAAACAACACTGGTGTACCCCAAGGCAATACATTTGGCCTAATGTATCCCTCATAAAGTATTTCCTTCAATTTCAACTTTAATTACTAACTCTAGTGTGCTCATCCTATATGGTGCCATTGATGATGGTATTTCCCTTGGTACCAACTCAATAGAAAAATAAACTTCCCTCTGAAACAGAAACTCTAAAATATCTGTCAGGAACACACCCTGAAACTTCTATATAACTGGGTACCTCCTCAAGACATCTTCATGATCCAAACTTAAACAGGAATGCAAAAAATTATAAATATGACCATAAATACAGAGATGCAATAGAAATAATACTTTATTTCATTAATGTAAAATACTGAAATATGCTTACAAACATAAATGGAAATAAACTAGCTCAGGAGATGGTAGCTTATCTCTAAGGAGAGATGTGGCGGCTACATGCCTCTAAATTGTCTTAAAATGAGGCTCAAAGGCCTATTTATTGTTGAGAAAAAATGGAAAACCCTAAACATCCAAAAACCTAACCCTAGGATATGAAGTGCCAAACTATGGGCACCGTTTGGGTAAATTGGTACATCAACTTCCCAGGGTCGTAACTTTGGCATACGATCTCTGTTTGACATGCACAATACCTCATTAGAAATATCTATCCAACGAATACAACTTCTAGATGAGAAACATCGGTCCATGAAACCATGGTGCTCCCACTTTCCCAAAAAAATGTCGTTTAGGGCCTCAAAACGGCTCTAGAAGTTTAGGACCCGAAAAACTGCTAAAAATAGTAAACTATGCTACAATTAAGGAAATTGAAAAACTGAAAAAAAACAATGGTGGGGGTCCAAGTGGAATTGGCAGGTGGCCACCGATATCCACCTAGATCACCTCATCCTCAAATTCCTTACCATTATCACTAGAAATATGTACTACAAACAATACACATCATTTTCTACGGTTACACTTTGCCTGCATAGCTATCACCATTCTAACTGATGTTGCCTTCTTCTTACCTTGCAATATTCTCTATTCTCCAATGTCATCCAAGCTCTCAATAGCCTTGTCATAACAATCCACCTTGTCTTGTGAAGATATAGACAATCCATACCCAAAAGCATACTATATGATCCCAATTGAAATACATTTAGATGCATTGATGTAGGCATAGAATTTAACTCAAATGCACAAGCTCTTACCCAATGATGAGCTCTCTTCTTAGTTCATCTAGCCAATTGTACTAGCCAAGACTCTATGTGCACTTCTTTATTCAAACCACACTTATCCAATACGCCATGATTAACATAACTATTATTAGATCTAGGTGATGGGCCTCCAAATTAGACATAAATTAAGGCCCATCTGACCATCCTTCAGCGTATTAAACATCTCTTTTTGCATTAGATAATGTATTTTTATCTTTAATATGTTCAATATGAAAGTTTATGGAAAATTTCATATTTGTTCCTAATATTATTTATTTTTGTAGAATATTGTGAGAATATTAGGCATATTATGGAGATTTGTAGGAGGAGATAATTTAGGCACTTGCTCCCTAATATAGGAGGATCAATATTGGATAATAAATCAATAAGATATTCTAAAATTATTGCATAGATTTTGGAGCTCCAATGATTGAGAAAATCTAGGAATGTGTTCCCTTTCATTTAATGCAGATTCCTAGTGCTAGGAACCAGATGCACTATTAGAGGTATTTTGGAGGGGAAAACTTCCTCCTTTCATGGGGAATTATTCCTAATCATTTTGTATAATTACCAAGTCGAATTTTCCTCTAGGGGTTGATTTTTCTTAGTCTTCTTGTGGAGAGAACTCATATTTTTGCAACTCCACTGTCATTTCTTGCAGGGATGTAATTGTATTGATGGAAATAATGAATATTGGTGGCATGTTTAGCTTCTAAATCTTGGTCTCCTTCATTGGACTCTGATTATTCTTGGGCTTGGCCATCCATGGAGCCTCAAAGCCCTTTTATATCATTTAATTTTCTTCCTTTCACTTCTTATTCACATGCATCTTTTGTTCTTGTTTTCTTTTCTATTTTTGGATTTAGTATTAATGATTTCTTGTTTTATGATTGGGTTAAATGGTTGAAGTAAGTTATTTTGTAGGATCACAAGCATAATTTCATCCTTGGAACAACTTTGTAAGGTCATAGTAATCATTGAGCTACTTAGATTAGTTTTCTTGTTCCCAAATCTAAATTTCTGGAAGTCCATTATGGAAAATAGTAGTTAATTTCTGCTATTTTTTAGAACATGCTAACGAGCTTCAATCAAGTAGATTACACTATAATTACATCACAAAACAAATGCAGTTAATAAAAAAAATTACCCCATTTTATTTTCACTTGATTAGGTTAGGTGTTTGATAGAATTACTATCTTACTAGTTCTCGAATTTCTACATTTTAGACTAGTAATTTTTTACTATTTCTTAGCATGGGTTAATAGGGGTATTTTTGAGTGATTCCACTTGGAATGGAGACCTAAGACATCCTAGTCAATAAAAAAATTTGTCCCATCCAATTTGGATTTGATTTTCTTGGTCATTCGGTGAATTATAACATTTTTTAGCCTCATGTAGCATCCCGTAGTTTCCTGTATCACTCTTCCAACATGTATATACTAGCCCAATTTTTCTCAAAAATATTGGTTTTTGTCCCTGGTTAAGGTTGAATCATGGTCCCTAGGATATCAATCAATGGTTGAGGAGGAATAAACATCACTTAGGACTTTCCTTTTTAGTCAATGACCTTTACTTTAAGCAATTAGAATAGTTTTGCCTTCCATGTATTTTCTTTATTGCAATAGGTTAAGGTTTCGATTTCGATCATTTCATTTTCTACAATTAGTTTAGGATTTGATTTCATTACATTCACTCTATTACATCATGACAACGCAGGAAGTACACAATGTATGTTGCACATATAGTGCCGATACCTCTTAAGTTTGTACAAACCCCAATTTGATAATTAAAGTTCATAGCCTTGGGAGTTGCAACATTCTTACTGCAATACTTAGGCTCATCATTTTTTGGCGCCATTGTCGATGAGGTGCAAAAGTATTCATTGTTTTCTTCCCTAGTTGATTTATTTATTTTACTTTCTGCAAAAACAATAAATTGAATTAGGCATCTTTCATTTCAAGAATAGAAAATTGCATTGCATTAGCATTCTTATTCAAAAAACAATTAAAAATACTTCTCTGACACCAACCCCCCATTTCATCACGTGGTGTAGTAAGAGCCACATCACTATCCACTTTTGCAAGTAGAAGAAGAGGAGGTGACAGAGAAAGTAGAATAAATGGATGGAGATGATGACAATGAAGAAGATCTTCTTGGATTTCCCATTCAAGATACTGATGTCAGTGTGCATATGAAGAACATCCCTCCATTAGTTCTTCCCAACTTCCATGGTATGAGGTTAGAGGATTCATAAACATTTCTCTTTGAATTTGAAATCCTTTTTAGATATTATGGTTACTTACTAAACACTAAAAAATTGATATTATTTCCAGCAACATTGAAGGATAGAGCTCTTAAATGGTTCATGAGTTAGGGGCTAATTCAATAAGATCATGGAATGATATGAAAAATATGTTTCTAGAAAAAAATAATGACCATGATCTTAAAGAAGAAATGTTTAGAATGAATCAAAAATAAAATGAGAGGCTTGAGGATCTAATAGAGAGGTTCATGTATAATTTTAAGAGCGGAAAACTACATCATTTAGGATATCACACCCTAAAAACCCTATTACTTAGAGCAATTATGGATGAATAGATTTATATCATTGATCTCATGCGTAGGGGTGATGTATAACAATTATCATTCGAAGAAATTTGTGAAACATAAAAACACAAATCAAGAGGGATGGAAAGAGTAAGTAAAGCATCAAGATCAGTAAGTCAAGCTAAACTTGGAAATTTGTTTGATGAATTTAAAACATAAATTCTTAGCAATCTAAGTGAACAAGTAGAAATGATAAGAATGAAATATTAGGAAAAAGAATACCCTGATATTTGTGTTGTCCATGCAGAATCACATGTTAAATATTTCTCATCATTACCAAGGTTGAAGGAATTTTACCAAAAGGATAATGGAGCAAGTCAATTGCCAAAAAAACTATGTTATGTAGCTCCAAGACGACCATGGTAGCCTAGTCAACCTAGTATGATGCAAGAACCTAATTCATATTTTCATGGTTATTCATATCCATCTCAAAGTGATTGGAACACACCCTTTCCTTAGAAACCTTGTCTATCTCAACCCCAAAACCAATATTGGAAAAAAGGTTGGCAAGGAACTTATGGGAGCCATCCACAATATCTGATTAGCCTCATCATTGAGTAATTATATGGGCCTTAATTGGCCTTAATTCACCTCCTAGCTTAGTCAAACCAACTATTCTCATACCTTATTGCATACTTTTGATTATATTTTGTTTATGAGATGAGTTAGAGTTGGATATTTTGTTTTGTGGTCTAATGTGCATATAATGTAGGAATAAAGGATACAAGCAAGGAAAAATGCAGGCATAAAGGATAAAATAAAGGAACTATGGTAAAGATCTTGGTCAAAACTCGAATGGGACTAGGGAGAGTAATTATAGGAGGTAAATCCTCCTCATTTACTACCCCTCCATTCAAATATTCCTCCATCAGCTCAGAGTGTAAACAACCATCACTTTCAAGACTAGAAGACAGTCGAGTAAGTGAAAGGGATAGCAACCAGTTTTTCTTGATTTGGGAACCAAGCCTCCCTAATTGGAAGGAAGTCATTGGAGACTTCAGATGTATAAATAGAAAGGCTTAGGACCTCAATAGGATTCAAACTTTCATTGTAAAACTCTACTTTATTTCTGAGTTGCAAGACTTGTAACAGTTTGTTCTGTAATCCATGGTTTTCATAATGAGAATGAGTTATGTTTTAAGCCAGTTATAAGTTAACTCAGAGGGCTGAAGCTCTTGGGTTAGGGCCTAACCTGAGCAGAAAAATATCCTCTTTATTGTACATGTAAGATAGCATAGATTTCTATTTTTTTTCATTTATTTAAATAGTGTCATGTTTATGTTCATTTGCTTTAGTAGCTACATTTTCTTTAAGTTTACTTCCATTTGCATTTTTTTTAATTAGTAGGTTATCTAGAAGAAAAGGATCACCATAAGGTTGTTCATAGGTGTCTCAGCCTCACTGCATCCCTCTGGGACCATGACATGAGGAAGAGACCCTTCAACAACCCCAAAAACACAGGTTTCGGGTTCTCACATGAGCTATGCAATTTTTTGTTCAATGCAGTTATTTTTTCACCCTCACTGGTTTTTCTGTTGTTTTACTTTGAAACCTCCTTTAGCACGTTCTTCATGAATCACTTCCTCACCGTCCGATCCACAATAGATCTTCACAATCACAGTCTGATTCATTATTTTCTCCAACTTCTACCTTGCGTGAAGTCTTCCACTTACTTTATGCGCTTTAATCTCAACCGTCGATCTGTCTCTTGATCTGACGGCTATCGCGTCACCTCAACACTTTATGCGCTTTAAATCCCCACCATTGATCTACCTTGCTTGATCCAATGGTTATCGCGTCACTCGATTGCCAGCTAGCTTGGTTGATCTGCACCATTGATCAACCCTGCCTTATCCAACGGCTATCGTGCAATCTCGCGCAGGTTATTGCACAATTGTTATCCGCCCCAGAGCACGCGATAAAAGTGGTTTTCTCATGTTACGTGTCATGTAGTAAGGATAATCATGTGAAATTTCAAAATTTCGCTTATGGCCTTGAGGGTGCACGAGAAACTACTTACTGCCTTAGAAACCCACTCAATCATTTCCGCATGTTTCTTTTTCCCACAATACGATCTCTGTCATTCATCACATTGTTACTTTGTCCGTCCATATCTTAACTTAATCTGCATGATAAGATCTCAGCTATTCATCACTTCGTTACCCTGTTTGTCCATCTCTTAACTTAATCTCTGCCATAAGACCTCAGTCGTTCGTACTGTGCATTCACCCTTTTCATTCATCTAGTCACTTAATCCTTCACGATAACATCTCCACCGTTCATCTTGTTTGTTCATTCATCTCGTCCATCTATCCACTTAACCTCCGTGATAAGACCTAAGTCATTCATCCTGTGTGTTCACCCTGTTCATCCATCTAGTCACTTAAGCCTTCGTGACAAGATCTCCGACGTTCATCTTTTGTTCATTGATCGATCCAATGGTCCCTATGCGCTACTACGTCCTTACGTCCTCCTTTAATTGATTTCGACCTCCAATTGCTCTTCCACTTGAAAACCAATTTAGCTTAAGTTTCTTTGCTTAAACCTTAGTATAGTTTAATGCTCTTTACCTCTTCAACTTAGATAGCAGCCTTAGGTTAGTGATTGTTTTAGCAATTCTGCTTAGCATAGTTGTTTAGTTGGTTTGTTAGGTTATGATGTGATTTAGCATTACATGTTGTTTTCTTCATTACTCCAGTAGAGTAGCTCTCTCTTAGAATAGGTTTTCTCTTCTTCCATCAAATAATTAAGCTTCTTCTGCCCTATAGAGGTCTGTCTTAGAACCCCTAGGGTCTCTTTCCAAATAAACAATGACAACAGGGAGGACCTTCACTTCTACTTGTGCATATAGAATTGTCACCTCCAAGTTTGTATGAACCCTGGGTTGATAAGTAAGGCTGGTAGCCCTGGGAGTTGCAGCATTCTTGTTGCAATACCTAGGCTCATCACTTTTTTCCGTCATTTTCGGGGAGGTGTCTAAGTAGAATTCGATTATTGCTTTCTTCTATTTCTAGTCTCCAATTTTATTCCATTAGTTTATTTCTGCAAAAGTAATCTAGTTTCTTCCTTTCTTTCAGTTGTCATTATCTGCTTTCCTTTCCATTCTCTAAGTAGAATTTCAATTCAGCAAGTAGTTTCTTTTTTAATAGCTTCCTTTCTTTCATTTGTCATTATTTGTTTTCCTTTTCATTCTGCAAGTAGAATTTCAATTCAGCAAGTAGTATTTTTTTATCAGTAGTCTTCCTTCAATCAACAATTTCATTCTACAAGTAGAATTTCAATTCAGCAAGTAGTTTTTCTTGTTAGTGGTTTTTCATTCAATCAGCAATTTCCTTTCTCGAGGGTACTTTCCAGCTTCAAAAAAAAAAAAACTTACAAAAACCAACCCAAAAAAATTTCCTTTCATGCCTCGTAGGAATAGGGACAATTTAGGGAAATTCTTTTCAAATACCCCCACTGCATCCAACAGTCAACCTTCTCTCTTCTTTAGTGACGGTGAATTGGAATACCATTTAGGTGATCAACCTTACATATTTGAGGAACCTAAAGGGGAAGAAGAAGAGGAAGAACCCATTCCTACTAAACCAATGGCTGAAAACTGAAATGGAAGAGGAAATAGAGAGAGAATTGAGGGTACCTTCCCCATTAGGGAGACCAATGGGGGCACTAAGGTGAAGAATATAAGCCCCTCTACTCCACATAATTTCCATGGCCTGACCACAGAGGACCCTGACACTTTCCTATTTGATTTTTTTTTTATATGCCAAACCTATGACTATACATATGATGAGAAAAAGTTAAAATTGTTTCCATCTACCCTTAAGGATGCGTCATTGCGCTGGTTCATGGGTTTACCTAGAGATAGCATCACAAATTGGGCTCGGATGCAAAAGGATTTTAACAACAAATATAGGAACTACTGTAGGTCAAAGGACATTAAAGAAGAGATTTTCAGGATGACCATAGGCCAGGATGGATCCTTAGAAGACTATGAGGAAAGATTCCAGCTTAGTTACAAAAGGTCCAGGTGCGCACTTGACCCTGAGTCACTAAAGTTGATCCTGCTTAGAGGAGTAAGGGAGAATCTTCTGGATACCTTACATATGATAGAAGGAGGAGATATCTAGCAATTACCCTATGAGGATATTAATACTGTCTTTAGAAACCATTCTAGGGCAACCAGGAAAAAAGATAGGGGTAGTTGACCTATGGCCAGTACATCATCCTCCAACTCATCCATCAAGGGTGAAATTGGAAATATGCTAGAAAATTTCAAAAGTGATATGCTGCAAACCCTTGCCTTGTAATTTCACACCATGAACATCAAAAGAAAGCAAGAGGAAATAGAAAGGGCCCTAGCCATCTTTTGTCCTAGATGCACTAGGATGCATACTAGGACAAATGTCCATTGAACTGTATTAAGATTTGCTCAATCTATGAAGAAAACCACTCCACAAACAAGTTCCCTTCTTTACTTGGACTCAAAGTTGTATATCGAGGAGCTGAAGGGGTCATTGTGCAGTTTTTCTACATCAACCAAAGGAGACCTCCTAGGCCTAGACCATACCAGCAGGTATGCAAGGGTCATCCCATGCATATTACAACCCCAAACAAACCACAACTATACCTTCTTGGGGACCCCCTACTCATCCCTCTGGGTCTATACCCCCTCCTTGGTCCTATACATCTCATTATCATTCCCAACCAACCAGCCAATCGTTTCAACCTTATGTTCAGCCACAACATCAGTGGAATACCCCACTTCAGGGGTGGAGGCTCCAATTCAACAATGTTCCAGCCTTATTGCCTCCACCACCTACCCAACCATAACTCCTACACTCTGCTCCACCTAAGAAACCCCAGATGCCTGCCCAACCAAATCTGAATCCAAGCAATAGGCAGGCTCAACAAGTCTATAGTGGAGAGACATCATACCCAGCTTATGCTATAGAAATCTAGGAGATGAACCTAAGGTCTGAGAGAATTCTCCCTGATAACCAACCTCCCTCTCCACATAGGGAGGGTGAGGAAGAAAGGGGGGAAAGAAACCTTAAAGTAAATCCACCCTTTCCTGAGAGATTAACCCAACCACTCCATCCTACCCCAGAAGAAACTGAACTTCCAGGAGAATTTAAAAATTTGTGTAAAGATCCCCCTTCTCCAGGCAATCAAAGATGTTATCATTTACAATAAGTTGATTAAGGAGAAGAGATTCAAGCATCCAGGAAGAAGAAAAAGGGATGCCCTTACCATTAATGTCATGGCGCAGTTGTCTGACTTAATGCTAGGGAAGGTAATATGTCCAAAATATTTGGACCCTGGAAGCCCTGTAGTAGATGTGCATATCAATGGCACCATTGTCCCACACACTCTATTTGACCTTGGGGCTGCCATTAATGTGATGACCAAGGACACCATGCTCAAGCTCAACCTCCAAGGGTCATCGAGGAAGACCACATCAGTTCTACAACTTGCAGACCATTCCACAGTCACCCCAGAGGGGATTGTGGAGGATGTGATGGTCTCCATTGACTCTTGGGAGTACCCTGTAGATTTTCTAGTTCTTCAGCCTAAGGCTAAGCTTACTGGTTACCCTCTCATCCTTGGGAGGCCATGGTTGGCCACAACTAATGGTTACATTAGTTATAGAGCTGGGAATATGACCATCAAGAATTTGGCATATGTCCAAGCAATTAGTCCTATACCCTCCCGCTCAACCTTCCCTAGAGCATGATTTACCTTTACGTTTGGAGGAGGAGGAAGAAGACGAGGTTTATTCTACCCAAATTTATGCTTTGGAAGAAACCATAGGAGGAGGACAACAATATGAGGATGACTTGATTGAACACCTGCTCCAAAGTCCAACTCCTAGTTCATTACCATTAGAAGAAGTAGTAAGGGAAACCCATAACAAACATCCAATTGACTTATTCTTGGCCAATTCCAACCCACTCCATGTCAAAACCATAGAATTTGGCCCAGAGAAAACTTTGAAAATTAATCCATCTCTTTCTGCTTTAGAAGAGGAAACGTTATGCAACATGTTGAGAAAGAAACTAGAAGCCTTCGCTTGGAGTTACAAGGAAATGAAGGGAGTACACCCCTCAGTGTGTACTCACCACATATACATCAAAGAAGGTTCCAAGCCAGTCAAGCAACCATAAAGGAGGATGAATCCAGCTCTTAAAGACATAGTCAAAGAAGAACAGCAAAAACTGCTAGATGCAAGATTCATTTACCCTGTCTCAGATAGTGAGTGGGTCTCTCCTTTAGTGTTATTCCCCAAGAAAAATGGTAAGTGGAGTATTTGTGTTGATTATAGGGAGTTGAAAAAAGTCACAAAGAAAGATCATTTTCTCCTACCCTTCATTGACCAAGTGTTAGATGGCTTGGTAGGGAAGAAGTTTTTTTCCTTCCTAGAATACCAGGATAAGACGACATTCACCTATCCTTGGGGTACTTTTTCCTATAGGGTCCTTCCTTTTGTCCTATGCAATGATCCTGCCACTTTCTAGAGAGCAGTCTTCAGTATTTTTGTTGAATTAGTACATGATGCTGTGGAAATCTATATGGATGAATTTACACCTTATGGTTGTGATTTTCAAGAAGCCCTAACTAACCTAGGCAAAGTATTGCACAAATGTATTGAAATGAACCTATCTCTCAACCCAGAAAAAAATGAATTCTTAATGACTGAAGGGACCGTGCTAGGTCATTCAATATCTCAGCAAGGACTGCAGGTGGACCCAAACAAAATAGCAATCATTCAAAGGGTCCCACCTCCACAAAAGTAGAGAGATGTCAGGATTTTCTTAGGGTTAGCTGGATATTGCCAAAGGTTCATAAAGGACTTCAACAAGTTTTCCTCTCCTTTGTTTAGGTTGTTGGCCAACGATTCTGAGTTTATATGGTCAAAGAGTTGTCAAGAGGACTTAGACATTCTAAATGGTAATTTAACCATTGCAGCAATCCTTAAAGGTCCAAATTGGGCCCTCCCTTTTCATATTCATGATGATGCCTCACACAAAGCCATAGGAGTAGCCTTAGGTCAGGAAGAGGGGAAATTGTCCTACGCCATCTATTTTATTAGTAAGAACATGTCAAAGGCTGAGCTAAACTATACTGTGACCAAAACATAACTCCTAGCTGTTGTGCATTCCTTAAACAAATTTAAGCATTACATTACAAGTTATCAAACATTTGTGCATACTAATCATGTTGCAATCAAATATTTAATGAACAAACCAGATGTGAACGCTAGAATTATAAGATGGTTTCTTTTATTAGAACAGTTTGATCTAACTATTGTTGATAAGCCTGGTAAGGAAAATGTTGTTGGAGACTTTCTATCTAGGATGAATCTGCCTGCAGGTGAAGAAGGAATGGTGGATGACCAGCTACCAGATGAGCATTTGTTTGTTATTTCAATTCTCTCCCCATGGTTTTTTGAAACCGAGGCAATTAAGGCAGCAACAAAAGAGAAGGTGGCTGAGTTCCTAAGGGAGAATATATTCTACAAATTTGGGTACCCTAGAGAGCTAGTCATAGACCAAGGCAGCCAGTTTACCTCCAACATGATTGAATAACTGCTCAACCATCACAAAATCAAACATAGGACCTCCACTCCCTATCATCCACAAGCTAATGGGCAAGTGGAGGTGACCAATAGGGCACTGGATAACATCTTAACCAAGGTAGTGAGCAGCAACAGAAAGGACTGGGCAGAGAGACTAGTTGAGGCCGCTTGGACCTATAATAGCACATGGAAGACCACCACTAGATTTACACCCTATGAGCTGGTCTATGGGGAAAAGGCTTTATTGTCCCTTGAGTTTGAATATAACACATTTTGGATGGTAGCCCAACTAGATTTGGATCTTAGTCATGCACAGAAAGAAAGATTGTTCCATTTGAATGGCTTGGATGAATTCAGAATATAGGATCTCCTACATATAGAGATAGTTCAGCTTCAGAGGAAGATTTGGCATGACAAACATATTAGGGAGAAGCAATATTAAGAGGGATATTGGGCATTGTTATATGATTCTAGGCATAAATACTTCAAGGGCAAGCTAAGGACAAGATGGCTTGGACCTTATGTGGTGGAAATATGGCATGATAATGGTTCAGTGCAAATCAAAACTATAGATGAAGAAGCCATTCCATTGCTTGTTAATGGACACTGATTGAAAATGTACAAGAGGCCTTTATCAAAATAAGAGTTCATTGATAATATCAATAAGACAATGATGATGGTGGAGAAAGTTCCAACTCCTCCCTCATTAGGGCAATAAAAAAGAGGAAAAAGAATAAGGATTTAGGTCAAAACCTTCCTTGAGGTTCCCAAAACAAATATCTAGGTGGAAAACCTCTCTGAGGCAGCCTAGGTATATATATATATATATATATATATATATATATATATATATATATATAAGGAAAAAAAAACATAATTGTTATTGGCAGGTGGGTGAGAAAGACAATCAATTAGCAAAGATAAAATGCAAAGGGAACCCTGCCTCACATATATTCATCTCCTCCACTCCTTACCATGCATCCCTCCATCAATTCCCTTGTTTTTCACTTCATTGCTTCAATTCAGGTAAATATTGCATTTTCTACAGGATCCCCTGAATGGTAGATTGGTTAGGTCCCCAAAACTCATACTAGACATGATCTAACCAATAACCTCATCCATTACCATCATCCTTTCATCCACACACACTCCTACTACCTCTATCCATTCATTGCAACATCCTCACAACACCAGCCAGCAACATGATCAAGAAATTCTAAGGGAGACAACAAACATTTCCAAGTGGTAATCTGGGAGCTCTACAGTAGCAGCAGCATCAGATCTCCAGTCACAGACACCTCCAAAAGCCAAGAAACCATTAACAGATAGCAGAGGAGAAAGAATAATGACCTGTAACAAATAGAAAACGCAACACCTCTGATCTTTGACAACTACAACATGGCATCAAGACCACAAGTAAGTATCCCACTCACTTACTCATATGCATCATTTGATCAAAAGTTGTAAAGGTTAAGAGGTAGTTGGTTTATAAGTGAAAAGGTGGCAAAAAGGAAATTCTTTAATATGTCAAAAGAGAATGCAAGATTCCATAGGTATAGTATTGCTATGGCAACAATTTGAGAATGCTTGAAGAACTAAGAATTGGGGTAGAAACACTAGTTCACCAAAGACTCAACATACCCTATTTCTTGATGCAATCACTCATAGACTCCAGCAGCAAAGTAAAGGAAGGGAATTCCCAACAGTTGGCTCACCATGGTTTGATCAGAATCCTCATTAAGGATGCCCTCCAAAAGCTCAAGATCCCTATAACATGGTCAGTCTTCAGAGACTTACCAGCAGGGGATGACATCAAAACCCTCACCTAGGATGTTAGTCCTTTTGTAAGTAAGGAGGAGGCAAAACAAGAAGAAGAAGATACAAAGCTAGATGGGGATGAGATGGATGAAGAAGATACTAATACAGATGAACATGATGAAGTAGAAGAGAAGGAGGAGGATGGAAAAATAGCAAGCAGAAGAAGGCATTGAAATAGAGGAGAAAAAATATCAAAAGGCCATCCAGTGTAGGATTCCAGCTAAATCCTATGCTCTTTACCTCTGAGAACAATGGCTGCAATTTCATATTAAAACACTAGCACAAATGGGCACCATGCCATTTCAGGAATGCAAGCAATTTCTTGATCTTTGTGATCAAAGTGCACTAGAGGATAGGGCCAAAATGGCTGAGTTTTACTTGCACAACATGGCCTTCACAGACATGAATATTTCGGATCCTAATGCAGAGCTAGGAATCTACAAGTAATGGCTTTGGCATCATCGATGAACCATGAGAAGTCAAGGTCTACAGAGATTAAAAGAATATTGGCTAGAGAGAAAAATGAACCTTTTTCTCATTAGAGCTAAACAACCAAATTCCATGGCCCTAATCAGAACCCATAATCTAATTGCAAATGATCCTCAGCTAGCACCTAGATATCTTGCTGCCCAAGAGCAAGCAATTTCACATTTTGAGGATATGTTTAGGTTGCTAAGAGATGATAATATACATGCCTTCTAAAGGAGATGGAAAACACTGCCACACAACTTGAATATTGGAGAATATAACTCCCCTCATGATCCAGGTGGATATTGGTGGCCACCTGCCAAGTCCACCTAGACCCCCACCATTGTCTTTCTCAGCATTTTCAGTTTCCTTAATTGTAGCACAACTTACTATTTTTAGCAGTTTTTCGGGTCCTGAACTTCCGGAGCCGTTTTGAGGCCCTAAACGACGTTTTTTGGGGAAACTGGGAGCAACACGACTCCATGGGATGGACTTCCAACAATCATAGTGCTCGGATAGATCTTTCTAATGAGCTATTGTACGCATCAAACGGAGATCATATGCCAAAGTTACGACCCCGGGAAGTTGATGTACCAACTTACCCCCAAACGGGGCCCACAATTTGGCGTTTCATCTCCTAGGGTTAGGTTTTGAAATGTTAAGGGTTTTTCCATTGTTTCTCAACAATAAATAGGCCTTCGAGCCTCATTGTAACACAGTTCAGAGGCATGTAGCTATCACATCTCTTCTCAGAGATAAGCTACCATCGCCCTAGCTAGTTTATTGCCATTTCTGTTTGTAAGCATATTTCAGTATTTTCCATTAATGAAATGAAGTATTATTTCCGCTGCATCTTTGTGTATATGGTTATCTCTGTAATTTGTTGCGTTCCTGTTTAAATCCGGATCAGTGGTATCAGAGCGGTCTGCTTTTTCTCTGTTTTTCTTTGCATGTCCCCAACAAGGTCGGGATATAAGGAGTTAGGGCTTGAACTGGTTGAACCTTTGCAAGACCAGCCTCGCAAATCCCGACGGCCTCCCATGGCGGACGAGAAGAAAGACGAGGGGGCAGGAGATCCCATCAAAATCTTGCTCGAAGAAGCGCTCGAGCGACAACGGAACGCGATGATGGACAGCTTTGCGCAGATCCTTCAGCGGCTACCCAGAAGCGGCGCATCGGCTTCCAGCAGCTCCTATGGAAACGCCACACCCTTTAAGGTACAAGTTAATTTTGAAATCCCCATATTCGAGGGTCAGATAGATGCCGATGCCGTAGATAAATGGTTAAATCTGCTAGAGGGTTATTTTTCTGTTCATGAATTTTCGAGTCGGGAAAAGATTGTTTTTGCTCTTCTCAAAGCAGCCCCCCACGTCAAAGACTGGTGGGAAACCTACTGCGAGCAGAAGGATGAAAGTACTGGCTCACTATTTTCAGCCGCACCCACATGGGATTCGTTCCAGGATGCCATCAAGGAGCAGTACTACCCTGTCGGAAGCTATGAGGATGAATGCATAAAGTGGACCACGCTGCGGCAGGGAAGGGACCAAGACGTGCCGGAGTTCACCAATCTTTTCCATAACCTTCGCACAAAGTTGGGTATCAAGGATTCGGAGCAACATTTGATACTTAAATACCGTGGCTGCCTGCACAAGTACATCCCGGAAGAAATGTAGTTCCTAAACATCCCCTCGCTCGGCGCAGCATACCGGTATGCCGTCAAGGTCGAGCAGAAGTTTAAACAAAAGAAGCGAGACTTTGGATCTGCGAATCCAAAGCAGGGGAAAGGTGCCCCTAAACCACAGAACAAAGGACAAAGCCAAGGCGGGACAGCCCAAGACAACCAGCCGAAGCTGCAAGAAAAGAGCAACGCTGCGAAGCTGAGAAAGGACATTGGAAAATGGTGTGAGTTCCATAAGAGCTCCACTCACAACACAAGTGAGTGTCGGGCCAAGCAGTCACTGGTGGCTGAGCTAAAGGTTTCAGAATCAGATGCATGTTCCGACTCTGAGTCAGAACCCGATAAGGGGTATGAAAAAGGGAAGCAGATCATTGATACGGATCCCAGCGCCACTGTTGCGACCGCAAAGATCCAGAAAAATGAACCCGAAGATCCAGAGGAGGAGGAGCGTCTCTTCCACTCCCAGATGTGGGTAAAGGGCTCCCCGATACAGTTCATTGTTGATAGCGGGAGTTGAAAGAACCTCATTTCGGCAGAGGTCGTGAAGCGGTTGGGCTTACCGACCACAACACATCCACAACCATACACCATTGGGTGGCTTCACCAAGGGCGAGATCTTCGCGTGAGCCAGCAGTGTCGCCTTCCATACAACATCAAGCCCTTCACGGATGAGGTATTGTGTGACATTGCTCCCCTTGAAGTTTGTGATGTATTACTAGGACAACCATACTTGTGGAAGCGACATGCTGTGTATGAATCAAGGCCCCGTGCTGTTATTATTACATTGGGAAATAAGTTTTTCAGGATACCAGAGGTAGCACCACCTGCCGCCATCTCTTTGATTACTGCAAAACAATGCAGTAAGATCATTTCCAAAACCAGGAAATTTGTTTTCTTGATGATATGCCCTCAAGGGAAGAAGAAGACAGTGGCCGCGGCCTCCAAACGGGGTCCCTCTGCACGGCAGCTACAGATGGACAAGATTGTGGAGGAGTACGAAGACATCTTCACCTCCCCGGCAGGGGTTCCTCTGCACTGTCAAGTCAAGCACTCCATCGATCTGACCCCAGGTGCGCCGCTACCCAATGGACCAATTTATCGGCGCTCCGTTCTGGAGAACAATGAACTCAAGAGGCAGATTCAGGAGCTCCTGCAGAAAGGTCACATCCGTCCGAGTTCTTCACCCTGTGGGAGCCCGATAGTGTTGGTACAGAAGAAGGATGGGACGTGGAGACTCTGTATTGACTATCGGGCGCTGAACAAGAACACTGTCCGTAATAGGTACCCGATCCCACAGATTGATGACCTCCTAGACCAACTAAAGGGGGCAAAATATTTCAGCAAGATCGATCTGAAGTCAGGATATCACCAGGTACCAATTGAACCCTCAGATGTGTGGAAGGCTGCCTTCAAATCCAAGGAGGGCCTCTTCGAATGGTTGGTCATGCCTTTCGGATTGACGAATGCTCCTGCAACCTTTATGAGGCTAATGGATGACATATTGCGGCCATTCACCAACTCCTTTGTAGTAGTATACTTGGATGACATTCTGATCTTCAGCCAGAGTTGGGAAGAGCACCTCCACCACATCCGACAGGTTCTCCAAACACTGCGGCAACACAAGCTATGTGCCAATTTGGAGAAATTCACTTTTGGCATGACCGAGGTTCAGTATCTGGGATACATCATTGATGAACAGGGGGTGCATGTTGATCCAGCCAAGGTCCAAGTAATTCGGGATTGGCCCTCTCCAACCACTCTAACAGAGCTCCGCAGCTTTCTAGGTCTTGCCAACTTCTACCGCAGGTTTGTGTTGGGATTTTCTCATATTTCTTGGCCCTTGAGTCAAGTCACCAAGGGCGGGGCGAAAGCAAAATTCTTTTGGTCTGAATCTCAACAGAAGGCATTCAGGGAGTTGAAGGATCGCCTCTGCACGGCACCAGTGCTCGCGTTACCAGATTTACAACAACCATTTGAGGTCGAGACAGATGCCTCTGACTATGCTATTGGGGCAGTCCTTACTCAACATGGACATCCAGTGGCATATCACAGTGAAACACTTTCAGACACAGTCCGGAAGTACCCCACTTATGATAAAGAGATGTATTCCATTGTACAGGCCTGCCGACAATGGAAGCATTACATTTTGGGGAAGGAAACGGTCATCCACACAGACCACCGACCTCTGCAGTTCATACAGACCCAAGGGAAATTGCAGAATGATCGCCATCAGAAGTGGTCTACATACCTGCAACAGTTTCACTTGAATATCAAGTATAAAAAGGGCAGCACCAATAATGTTGCAGATTGCCTCAGTCGACCACCGATCATGGCGCTAACCACCGTGCTCAACTATTGCGGGCACGAGACTTCTGATTGGCCACTTCTCTACAAAAGCGACCCAGAATTCGGCCACACATACCAGACACTCTTGGAGGGTCGGCAGGTTGCAGATTTTCACCTCCAGGATGCCCTATTATGCCACCTCGGTCACCTTTGTGTTCCTTCAAGCGAGCGTGCCAAGATGATTTGGGAAGCACACTACAGTCGGCTGCTGGGCATTTCGGGGTTGAGAAAACAGTGGCAGTACTGCAAAACTATTTCTATTGGCCGAATCTTCGACAGGATGTTGGGAAGTACATCTGATCATGTACTGCCTGTGCCATTGCCAAACCGACCATTAAGAAGCAAGGCCTCTATACCCCGTTGCCTACCCCTAGTCGACCTTGGGAATCCATCTCCATGGATTACATGTCAGGCCTTCCTTCCACTAAGCATGGAAATGACTGTGTTTTTGTGGTCGTCGACAGGTTCTCAAAGATGGCCATTATGATGGCCTGCAAGAAGAATATCACAGCAGAAGCCACTGCTAAACTCTTCTTTGAACGAGTGTGGGTGCACTTTGGGATCCCACAGTCTATCATCTCAGATCGGGACAGTCGGTTTCTCAGCACCTTTTGGTCCAGTCTCTGGTCAATGCTGGACACCAAACTCACGAAGTCCACAGCCTTCCATCCTCAAACTGATGGCCAGACAGAGGTTGTCAATAGGATGATTGTGCACATTCTGCGCATGTATAACTCAAAGCATCCACGCACATGGGACGAGAGCCTCCCCTACGTTCAGCACAGCTACAACCGAGCTCTTCACAGCTCCACTGGCCATAGCCCTTTTCAGGTGGGTTTGGGATTCCAGCCACTATGCCCCATTGATGTGGCCATGCCACTTGCAGCTACTCACATGAATTCAGCTCATGTCCAGTCCGAAACAGATAAGGCCACCAGCTTCATTGAGCGCATCCAACATATTCACCAGCAGGTCCATGACATTCTTGAGAAATCAAATGCCAAGTACAAACAGCGACATGATCAACATCGGGTGCCACACAAGTTTTAGGTGGGCGACAAAGTCTGGTTGCATTTGCAAAAGGAACGCCTTACTGGAGCCTATCGGAAATTGAGACCACTCCGATATGGTCCTTACACCATTACTAAGGCTATGGGAGACAATGCATTTGAGCTCAGCATTCCCCCATTCCTTGGCCTGCACCCAGTATTTAATGTGGACCGCCTTCGGCCATACTTTCCACCATTGCTAGACACATCCGACATTGCAGAACAGCTCAAACCCACAGAATTAAATCCAGATTGCATGGAACAAGCTGCAACTGATCGGATCATGGACACACAGATCAAGAACACTCGCCAACAGAATATCCAACTGTATCGAGTTGTCAAAGCGGGCCAACTCCTTCAGCAGGGCAAGTGGCTCACCAGGGAACAAGTTCAGCAGAAGTTTCCTCATCTCATGGAGGAGCTCAACGCAATGGGGACCATTGCTTCCTAAGGGGGGAGGAATGATCCAGGTGGATATTGGTGGCCACCTGCCAAGTCCACCTGGACCCCCACCATTGTCTTTCTCAGCATTTTCAGTTTCCTTAATTGTAGCACAACTTACTATTTTTAGCAGTTTTTCGGGTCCTGAACTTCCAGAGCCGTTTTGAGGCCCTAAACGACGTTTTTTGGGGAAACCGGGGGCAACACGAGTCCATGGAATGGACTGGTGTTGCTTGTTCCAACAATGATAGTGCTCGGATAGATCTTTCTAATGAGCTATTGTACGCGTCAAACGGAGATCATATGCCAAAGTTACGACCCCGGGAAGTTGATGTACCAACTTACCCCCAAACGGGGCCCACAATTTGGCGTTTCATCTCCTAGGGTTAGGTTTTGGAATGTTAAGGGTTTTTCCATTGTTTCTCAACAATAAATAGGCCTTCGAGCCTCATTGTAACACAGTTCAGAGGCATGTAGCCATCACATCTCTTCTCAGAGATAAGCTACCATCGCCCTAGCTAGTTTATTGCCATTTCTGTTTGTAAGCATATTTCAGTATTTTCCATTAATGAAATGAAGTATTATTTCCGCTGCATCTTTGTGTATATGGTTATCTCTGTAATTTGTTGCGTTCCTGTTTAAATCCGGATCACCTCAAAGGTTGAGATAGGCGCTCAACAGGACACCTATGTATAAGTAGTCAATGAAAAGGTTGAAGTTCAATTGGATAGGTCTAAAACTTAGTCCATCACTACTCCTAGGGATGCTAGAAGGGAGAAAAGAAGAAGAAAAAAAAGGCAGTGAGAAGAAGTAGAAAGGAAAGAAAGCTTATATAAACAAGAAGAAGAGACCGTAGCAAAAGCATGGGATGTCAGAGAGGATACTAGAGCCATGAAGGACATGGACATTGACTAAGTTGCTCAAAGGATGAGCAACACTTTCAGTAGGGGGTTGATGATGAGCCTCATCATTGGGTCATTATATGGTCCTTAATTGGCTGTAATTCACCTCCTAGCTTAGTCAAACCAACTATTATCACACCTTATTGCATACTTTTGATTATATTTCATTTACGAGATGAGTTAGAGTTGGATATTTTTGCTTTGTGGTCTAATGTGCATATAATGTAGGAATAAAGGATACAAGCAAGGAAAAATGCAGGCATAAAGGATAAAAGAAAGGAACTATGGCAAAGACCTTGGTAAAAACTCGAATGGGACAAGGGAGAGCAATTATAGAAGGTAAATCCTCCTCATTTACTACCCCTCCATTCCAATATTCCTCCATCAGCTCAGAGTGCAAACAACCATCACTTTGAAGACTAGAAGACAGCTGAGTAAGTGAAAGGGACAAAAATAAAATTTTCTTGAGTTGGGAGCCAAGCCTCCCTAATTGGAAGGAATTCATTGGAGACTTTAGATGTATAAATAGAGAGGCTTAGGAACTCACTAGGATTTAGACTTTTATTGTAAAACTCTACTTTATTTCTGAGCTACAAGACTTGTGACAGTTTGTTCTATAATCCATGGTTTTCATAATGAGAATGAGTTCTGTTTTAAGCTAGCTCTGAGTTAACTCATAGGGCTAAAGCTCTTGGTTTAGGGCCCGACCTAAGCATCCAAAGCTCCTCTTTATTGTGCATGTAGGCTAGCATATATTTCTGGTTCTGTTCATTTATTTAAATAGTTTCATGTTTCTATTCATTTGCTTTAAGTTTACTTCCATTTCGTTTTTTTAATTAACAATTTAGCTAGAAGAAAAGGATCACCATAAGGTTGTCCATAGGTGTCTCAACCTCACCTCATCCCTCTAGGACCATGACTTGAGGAAGAGACCCTTCAGCAACCCCAAAAACATAGGTTTCTGGTTCTTGCATGAGCTATGAAGTTTGTTGTTCAACACAGTTATTTAATTTATTAATTAAACTAAATTTAAAAATTAATTAATTAATATACTTTTAAATGTAAAACCAATTTATTTAATTAATTAATTAAATTAATTCATTAAATTGATTTTATTTAGTTTATATTAATCTTATTTTTAATATTAGATCAAATCAATCTACTATTAAAAAAATTACTTTTAATATAGGTTAAAATTATTAATTAAATTAAAATTTAAAATCAAAATTAAAAATTTATTTATCCATTTATTAATAAAGTGTTGAAATCTAGCCGACCTCTCCAAACCTAGGTTATCTATCCATCCTTCTATTAATAGGTTCTCATTTTCTTGACTCTCTCTTTCTCAAAATGCAGATCTCATTACCCTGATGATGGACTCACCTAGCTAGTCCGAAACGTTGGTTTCAAAATTGCTCACAGGTTTTTCCATTAATTAAATACTCTTCAAGCCTGTATGGAATCTCTCTTCAACAACACAGTTATTTGTTCACCCTCACTAGTTTTTTTGTCGGTTTCCTTTGAAACCTCCTTCAACACATTCTTCATGCATCGCTTCCTCGTCATCCGATCCAAAAAAAACCTTCACAATCACTGTTTGATTCATTATTTTCTCCAACTACTACCTCGCATGAAGTCTTCCACTTACTTTATGTGCTTTAATCTCCACCATTGATCTGTCCCTTGATCCAAGTCTATCACATCACCTCAACACTTTATGCGCTTTAAACCCCCACCGTCGATCTGCCTCACCTGATCCAATGGCTATCCTTTCACCTTAACACTTTATGCACTTTAAATCCCTACCGCCAATCTGTCTTGCCTGATATGATGGCTATCACATCACCTGATCGCCAACTAGCTTGGCCGATCTCCAATGTTGACCAGCCCCGCCTGATCCAACGGCTATCGCGTAATCTCGCGCGGATTATTGCACAACCGTTATCCACCCAAGAGCACGTGAGTAAAGTGGTTTTCTCGTGCTACATGTCATGCAGTAAGGATAATCACGTGAAATTTCAGAATTCCTCTTACGGCCTTGAGGCCGCGTGAGAAACTACTTACCACCTTAGAAACCTACTTCATTGTTTCCGCACGTTAATTTTTCCCGTGATATGATCTCAAGGGTTCATCACTTCATTACCTTGTCCATCCATCTCTTGACTTAACCTCCATGACAAGAACTCAGTTGTTCATCTTTTGCATTCACCCTGTTCATCAATCTAGTCACTTAAGCCTTCGCGATAAGATCTCCATCGTTCATCCTTTTCATTCGTCCAGTTCGTCCATCTATCCACTTAACCTCCGTAGTAAGACCATAGCCATTCATTCTGTGCGTTCACCTTGTTCATCCATCTAGTCACTTAAGCCTTCGTGATAAGATCTATGTCATTCATCGTCTATTCGTTGATTGATCCAATGGTCCCTATGTGCTACTGTGTCCTTACGTCCTCCTTTCATTAATTTTGACCTTCGATTTCTCTTTCGCTTGAAAACCAATTTCGCTTAACTTTCTTCGCTTACACCTTAGTATATTTTAATGCTCTTTACCTCTGCAACTTAGATAGCAGCCCTAGGTTAGTGATTGTTTTAGCAATTTTTCTTAGCATAGTTGTTAAATTAGTTGGTTAGTTAGGTTATGGTGTGATTTAGCATTACATGCTATTTTCTTCATTACTGCAATAGAGTAGCTCTCTCTTAGAATAGGTTTTCTCTTATTCCATCAAATAATTAAGCTTCTTCTAACCCTATAGAGGTCTAGCTTGGAACCCCCGGCGTCTCTTTCCAGATAAACAGTGACAACAAGCAGGATCTTCACTTCTACTTGTGCATATAGCAATGTCACCTCCAAGTTTGTACGAACCTCAGGTTGATAAATAAAGCTAGTAGCCCTGGGAGTTGTAGCATTCTTGTTGTAATAGCTGGGCTCATCAATATCCTCAATATTTTCCTCAATATCCTCCATATCCAACTCCATGTTATCCCTACCATCCACCTCCACCACAACCACAACCCCAACCACATCCATCTCAAATATCCACTCCCACTCAACTACCTGTACCACCATTTCTGAAACCACACAAGGAAGTACCTCAACCCACTTACAATGTTGAGGCACAACACTTCCAAACATCTCCTCTTGATCTAAATGGTATTCATATTAGATCACAAAAGGTATTGAAAAAATAGATTCTATTGATGCCATTGAAGGAACCACGTCCAGAAGAAGAAGATTCAAACAAGAAGACCAAACAATCATGGGATGCACTTGATGAAGAGCAAACATCATAATCAGAGATTGAGAAAGTTCCCTCATGTTCACCATTAGATCCTCTATGTGTTCAAGAGAATAATAAAAAAAAAAAAAAAAAGATCTGAATTTCATGGAAGAAGAAGACATCCAAGATGATCCAAATCAGCAAGTGGTCCAGGGGCATCAAAACTATATTGAAATATGGCTCTAGACAATCAGTAATTTGCAACCACACACTCTTCTTCAATAATTCTTGATCTCATCTCAGTCAAAGAAGTTGGTCTCTCATATTCAGGTACATGTCAAAGAATACATGTCACACCTACACATCAGTTTATCTTTCATCATGATGTGAAGATCGCTCCAACGGAAGTATTCTTATACTTGAAAGATATTTTGTTTCTCAAGTAGAGTAGGGTGAAAAAAATATAAAAAAATGGAAAATAAGACAAAAAATAAAATCTCAGGTGAAAACCTCCTTTGAGGCACCTGAGATTGGCTCATATATTGGAAACCTCCATGAGGCGTTCAATGGGTTGGGAAAAAAGAGAAAAATGAGAAAAATAAAAGATCCTAGGTGAAAACCTCCTTTGAGGTGCCTAGGTAGACCTACTCGTTAAAAACCTCATTGAGGTGGATAGTAGGCGTTGGGATAGGAAAAAGGTATGATTTATCTTCATAAAATGCTTCATTTACTATTCATCCTTATATGATTATCTCCGTTTATAGATTTAAATGAGGAAAATATCAGCTAAAGTTTGATGAAAGAATTTGGTGATAGAATAGGCAAACATGGACTGGGAAAAAGCCGTTCAGTTGACAGAATAGCATGAGGCCATAAAAGAGAAAAGCTATAGTGTCTTGGGTAGACAAGAAAGCGGGAGATCAACTCTAACAATGCTATTTTATCACATGATCAGATTATGTATTACGAAATCCTCAAGATCCCCTGATCCTGAGGATTTGCTTTTATCCAGTTACTCTTTTATGTTATATATAGGGCTGAAAGGAAATTAGAGAGAGTTCAGACTTTCATAATCTGTAATTATTCTTTTTGAAAACATATACATTGTTATATCAGTGACTCTGTAAGTTGTTACTTGCAATTAATGAAAGAAGGTTGCGTTTGATACATCTTCATATTCTGAGTTCTTATTATGCAAAGACTTCTGGTGACTCTGGGCCCAGTCACAAGAAGTTCTACTACTCCCTTGTGTTATAGTTTTTATATTTAGTCTTTGCTATTAATTTATGTTCAGCCATTGGTTACTTCATTTATCATAAAGTTTTGTGATATTGATTCAAACTGTCGTTCAATCAGATTCAGAGTGAAGTCGTGTGACGTACTTAAGTAGAATTTTGATTGAATGAGTGAATTAGTGTTAATAGCATATTTTTGTTTATTTTGAATTGATCATATCATAGATCTTGGAGATAAGACAGATTAACATATACAGGTTGCAACACAGATCATTTTCCATTTATAAATCCTTTATCGCTAGTTGTCATTCAATTGATGTTTGCTACTCAAGTATCGATTGCCATTCATTTATTGATTTGTTGTTCAAGTATCGATTGCCATTCAATTGTTGATTGTTGTTCAATTGCCGATTGTTGCTCAATTATTGTTGTTGTTCAATTGAGAATTGCAAGTTTACTTGGGTTGCTATAGATTAACAATGTTGTTCAATAGTTATAGTTTCTTTCCTTGATTGAGTAAGTTAGCAATTCTAACCGTGATTCTTATTTGCATTCAGTTTCAATTGATTTTAGAGCAAGTTGCATAGAAATGCATAGTTTGTTAAGAGTATTTATTCCATAGATAATTCTTTCCATAATTGTGTGAATTGAATTGAAGAATTATCCATTAGTGATTGCAACGATTTATCATTAGATAACCTCTAGATTCACTGCATATACTGTGCTGACACTCTTGAGATAAAAAGACTTACCTGAGGTTGACAACTAATGTAGGGATTGAGATTGCCTATAAAAATACATCTTAGTGAGCCAAAATTTTGGCGTCTTTGCCGGGGAGAGTGTTTCAATTGATTTTTTTTATCTTTTGCTATGAAAGAATTGGGTTTTAAAAATGGAAGGTAAGAACCTGCGTACTTAGCAAGTAAAGTGCTTGCTTACCTGGCCATTTTACAACAAAACCTTAGAGGTTAAATAGGGATTTGTTTTTATGAATGGCTAGAAATAGAAAAATAGAAAAAGAGTAGAGCCCTCCACCAAAACCCACAAAACCCAAAGGATTGGTGAACCTTGGGAGAACGACCTTTATAGACAAAATTGCAAGAAGAGAAGAGTCCCAATAATTAGTAGGATTCTAGGCTATACCTAGAAAAAGTTCTAGTTTTATCCCTCAAGCATCAGGCTCACCATCTGCAGCTTACACTGAGATTCAAAGCCAAGTAGGAGGATCGAAACAGAGTCTTCAAGCTACAATAAGTTTACACTCTGATCTTCTACAAGAGGGAAAATCTTCTAACTTAAGAGAAGGAAAAGGAGAAACTAGTGGGGCTGCTAAAGTAGAACCATAGTTGTCTGAACAAGGATCTCTTGAGATCCCAGACCTAGGTAGTGTTGTAAATACAACTCGGGTTGCTAGCTCTCTGCTTATTCCAGAAGCACCCCTTGAAATCCCCGAACATTATTGGCATATCATTGATCAAATGGAAGATCAGCCACCCCAAGGTCAAACCTCGACATTAGAGTACCCCATAGTCGACTAAGTGGGCAATGCTCCTATGAAGGCTATTCCTCTACAGAGCATCCCAACCTTCCATGGGATGATAACAAAGGATCCTGATGCTTTCTTGTTTGCATTTGGTGTCCTCTGTAGAGGGTATGACTATACCACTAACCCCCAAAAGCTAAAACTATTCCCTTCCACTCTGAAAGGGGCAGCTCTAAGATGGTTTATGGGTCCAGGTGGGCAAACTATCAACTCTTTGGATGAAATGAAAACCTCCTTCCTCAAAAGATACCAGGACTTTTGTAAAACTAGGGAACTAAAAGATGATATTTTCAAGATGACTGCAAAAGAAAATGAAACAATAGAAGAATATGTAGAATGATTTAATTATAATTTGCAGAGGTCTCCACACACTGCCCTACCAAAAGAAGTCCTAAGAGCTATCTTAATTAAAGGAATGAAGGAGGAATGGGTAGAAACTTTAAATTTAATGGGAAAAGGAGATATTTCTTAGGAAGCTTATGATGAAATTATTCGTTTGTGTACCAAGTGTTCCTGGGGAAGCACACGCACAAGAGCAGGACGCTGAGATCCCATTAGCAGAGGAAGCAAACCACATAGTGGAGGTGTAACACGGATGGAGACCGGTAACCTCCTGGAATATTTTAAGATGGAAATCTCGAAAACTCTTACAACACAGCTAGACATCCTACAGGATAAATAAAAACAGGATTTAGAAGAACAAAAGTTGGCCATCTTCTGCCCACATTGTCAAAAAAAGCACAACCAATGGGAATTCCCATTAGACATGGTTCAGATGTGTGCCATCTATGCTAAAGATCACGACACTGAACAATGCCCATCATTACCTAGGCTGAAAGAAGTATTCAAAGAAGCAGAGGAAGAAATAGAACTGGTATATCTGATGAACCAGAGTCGATAATGGCAAGCTAAACCTACATGTATGTCACAAGACACACCCCAATTATTTCCTTCCTCACAGTTTAATCAATATCAGAACCTTGGGGCAGCCTAGCAAGGCCAATCACCCTACCCAAATTGGCAAAGCCCATCATTCCCTATGACATCCTAGCCGACACAATCTTTTCCTAGAAATGGCTGGCTGAATTCTCCTTTTACCCATGTTGGCAAGGCAATCCCTATCAATCCTAGTGGCCTACCTCCACCTCTCAAAATCTGAATTGGTCTACAAATCAGCAGTGACCTCTGTGGATATCTAATGTACCTATGGGGATGGGCCCTCAGCCTCAACCCGCACTGTCAACTCCGTACACATTACAACAGAATTCTCAACCTCTTCTATGGCTGCAGTTACCAGCTAAACCGAACCCGAATCCTAATAACAGACCAAACTAGATGGTACATATTATTAAAAACCTAGACTGTGAGATTGAGCAGAAAGAATGTAATGAGATCAGATTGAGGTCAGGGTGTGTCATCACCCCTGAGGAAAACAATGACCAACCTTTAATTGAAAATGTAACTCCACCTGTACATATTCCACCACCTGTAAATAATACTGAACCAAAGCAAGGGGAGGAAGCAAATTAGCATGATGACCCTAAAAAACTTATAGTCACTTCTCCTTCATTCCCCGAAATACTAACGATACCTAAATCAATCGCCAACCCTGATTTCGATCTTATAGGGGAACTAAAAATATTTCGTATTAAGATCCCTCTCCTCCAGGTCATTCAAGACATTCCCATCTATGCCAAAACAATCAAAGAATTTTGTGTAAGGAAGCCTATGAGGAAGGTAAAAACCTCACCCACTATCCATGTTGTAGGAACCTTATCTAATTTACTCTTGGGAGAGGAAACTCCAATAAAGTACAAAGATCCTAGAAACCCCATAGTAACAGTTCAAATATATGACCACTCTTTTCCAAATACACTAGTTGATCTAGGAGCCGCCATTAACATATTGACAATGGAAACTTGTCAAGCACTTGGTATTATAGCCCTGGAACCAACCACCACTTTATTAGAACTTGATGATCGATCAGTGGTAAGACCATAAGGGACTTTACAAGATATCATAGTTTCTGTTGACTCATGGGAATATCCAGTAGATTTTCTGATTATAAACCCAAGGAGTAGGTTGAATGGGCATTCTTTGAGTCTGGGCCAACCTTGGCTGGTAACAGTTGATGCATATATTGGCTACCGAGAAGGCAGCATGACTATTACAAAGGGGGTGCTATAAAAAATCTAGTGCTATATCCTCCTTCCAGGCCAAGTTTGCCCATTATAAAAATATGTAAGCAGCCACTAGCGTACCTGGAAGAGAGCATCCGTTCACCACTCACAGTAGTAGAGGCACTAGAATTTAAAGATCGAACTGAAGATGACGTTATCAATAATTCCATAAATTAGCCAGTTAATGTGAGTAATGCACAGTGTCAAATGTTGAAATAAATCCTTGGTAACAAAGCCATGGAAGATCCCATGAAGGATAGAGATGACCATCATATTTAGATGACTATTGTTCATAACAGCAAACCCATTGAGATCAAGCCAGGAAAAGTTCTAAATATCAATGACAATCTGGATAGTGAACAACAACAGAAGCTTATCCAGGCCTTACAGAAAAATAAAGGGGCTTTTGCCTAGGATTATCCTGATATGAAATGGATAGACCCACAGCTATGTACACACCACATCTATACAGAGAAGGAAACTCGACCCATCCAGCAGCCTCAACGGAGGTTGAACCCACACCTCAAGGACATCATGAAAGAGGAATTGCAAAAGCTTTCGGATGTAAATTTTATTTATCCTATCTCAGACAGTAAATGGGTCTCTCCATTGGTCATCGTCCCTAAGAAAAATGGGAAGTGTCCCTAAGAAAAATGGGAAGTGGCGTATTTGTGTAGACTATTGGGAGCTGAACAAGGCAACACAAAAAGATCACTTCTCCCCTCCCATTCATTGATCAGGTCCTCAATACATTGGTAAGGAAGCAGTTCTTCTCCTTTTTAGATGAGATCAATGGCTACAATCAAATTCAGATTTCCCCTGAAAACCAGGATAAAACAACCTTCACTTGTCCTTGGGGCACATTCGTATACAGGGTATTGCCATTTGGCTTGTGTAATGCCCCAACCACGTTCTACAGAGCTATACTTAGCATCTTTGCCGATCTAATAAATGAAGGACTGGAGGTATATATGGATGACTTTACTCCATATGGGGATCACTTCGATCAAGCATTACAAACACTAGAAAAGGTCTTAATATAATGCATTGCTACCAGGTTATGTTTAAGAAATGTCGAGTGCCACAAGATGATGACCAAGGGCATGATCTTGGGACATTACATTTCCACAGCAGGAATACAGGTAGATCCAACAAAAATACAGGTAATTCTTTTACTGCCTACCCCCTTCACTCAAAAAGAGGTACGTAGCTTCCTCGGATATGCAAGTTATTATTGTAGGTTTATTAAAAAAAATCACAGATTGTGGAACCCTTATATGCTCTAACTGGAAATGTTAAATTCAATTGGTCTGACAAGTGTGACACAGTTTTTGCAGGTTTAAAGGAACTAGTCTCAACGTCACCAGTATTATGTGGACCAAACTAGGATATGCCTTTCCAAATCTCCACAGATGCATCAGATGTAGCTATAGGGATTGTCCTTGGCCAGGAGGAGGAAAAGAAACCTTATGCTATATATTGCATTATCAAAAATATCACTTCTGTAGAACTTAATTATACAGTGACAGAAAAAGAATTCTTAGATGTTATTTATGCAATAAACAAATTTAGACACTATATAACCAGCTACCAAGTCTTTTTGTACACTAATCACTCTTCCATTCGGTATTTAGCTAATAAACCGATCACAAATGGCCGAGTAACATAGTGGCTATTTCATTTGCAAGAGTTCGACATTACCATTAAAGATCGTCTAGGGAAGGAAAACCCAATTGTTGATTTTCTATCTCGAATCCCAAAGGTGAATGATCCACTAGCGGTAGATGGCCAATTTCCAGATGAACACCTGTTTGTTGTGGCAGTCAAGATGCCATGGTATGCAGATGTGGAAAATTATCTGGCAGTAGGGAAGCTACCTAAACATTTGACGACAAGAGAAAGAAAACTGATTGTTCAACGCAGTCTCTTGGATAGGCGGATATCTTTTTCATACAGGGGTCGACATGTGTATACGCAAATGTATCTGTGAGGATGAGATCCATGAAATTCTTAAGGCTTTCCATGAAGAACCCTGCGGGGGAAATTTCACAGATCAAAGGACAGGACATACGATATTACAAATGGGCTATTATTGGCCCACTATTTTTAAGGATGCTAAAAAATATGCCCAGGCCTACGATAGTTTCCAAAGGATGGGCCGGCCTGGCCAATCTGATGAAATGCCTCTACAACCCCAATTAGTCATAGAACCCTTCAAGCGTTGGGCATTGGACTTCGTAGGTCCATTCCATCCGCCATCCAATCAGAAGGCCTACATACTGGTAGCCACAGATTATGTGACAAAATGGGTGGAAACAGTAGATTTACCAAGAGCCACAGAGGAAGCAGTGATTAACTTCCTTTTTAGGCTATTTTTGCGGTATGGATTACCACGAGAGGTGATCATAGATGGGGGAAATAAATTCACAGGGCACATATTACTACCACTCTCAAAAACCATCATATTACGCACAGGATTACTTCTCCTATCACCTGCAGGCGAACGGGCAAGTCGAAAGCACCAATAAGGTTATAGAAGCAATTCTGACCAAGACAATCTCAACACACCGGTGAGATTGGGCTACAAGACTATCAGAGGCCTTGTGTGCCTATCATACAACTTGTAGGAATACTACTGGATCCTCTCCATACTAGCTTGTGTTCGTTAAAGAACCAACTTTTCTAATCAAATTCAAAATAAAGACTCTAAGAACGGCCCAGGAAGTGGGGCTGGATTTAACCGATGCCCAAACCAAGCATCTGCAACAGATTAACAAACTAGATGAGGCTCAATTGCTTGCTTTGCAAAGAACTGCAATAATCTAGCAACAAAGGGAAAAATGGCATGACAGCCTTATCAAGAAGAAAACGTTTCAAAAAGGCGATTGGCACTTCTGTACGATTCCAGATTCTAGGATTTCCCGGGCAAGTTACAAACAATATGGCTCAGCCCTTATGAGATTCAAGAAGTGCATAATAATGGTACTCTTACCTTGACTACCATAAACGGATTTGGCCATTCTTTTAAGGTAAACAAGCATCGAGTGTGCCTCTATCATCAACCACTTACCAAGGAGTCTTTCTGCGAGCAGGTAAGCGAGGACCCCTCCATGCAAATTCTAGCTACAGGGAATGAGAACCCAACAACGTTTCCTTCAAAAAATTGAAATTGCTTGAGAAATTGTAAATAATGTAACTACCTTTTTAGGCATTGCCATGTAAATATGATATTTTTTTAGGAAGTTTCAAAAACTTTGGAAGTTTATTTTCCTCTTTTTGTTTTTTTCATTGTTCAAACAATTGAACGTCTCCTGTTCAATTGACTGAACAACACATTTTCTTATTTTTGTTTCCATTGTTCAAACGATTGAACGTCTGTCGTTCAATTGACTGAAAAACACGTTTTGTTCTTTTTGTTTTTTCGTTGTTCAAACAATTGAACGTTTGTTGTTCAAACAATTGAACGTCTATCGTTCAATTGATTGAACAACACATTTTCTTCTTTTTGTTTACATTGTTCAAACAATTGAACGTCTGCCATTCAATTGATTGAACAACACATTTTGTTCTTTTTGTTTTTCATTGTTCAAACAATTGCACATTTTCCGTTCAAATGATTTAACAACACATTTTCCTCTCATTTTGTATTTCGTTGTTCAAACAATTAAATGTTTGTCGTTCAATTGATTGAACAACACATTTTCCTTTTTCATTTTTCATTGTTCAAACTATTGAATGATTGTCGTTCAATTCATTGAACAACACATTTTCCTCTTTTTATTTTCGTTGTTCAAACAATTGAAAATTTTCCATTTAATTGATTGAACAACACACTTTCCTTTTTGTTTTTCGCCGTTCAAACAATTGAACATTTGTCATTCAATTGATTGAACAACACATTTTCCTTTTTTTTTATTTTTCATTGTTCAAACAATTGAACGAGTGTCGTTCAATTGATTTAATAACACAATTTGTTTTCATTTTGTTTTCATTGTTCAAACTATTGAACTACTGTTGTTCAATTGATTGAACAACACAATTTGTTTTCATTTTGTTTTCATTGTTCAAACTATTGAACATCTGTCATTCAATTGATTGAACATCACAATTTGTTTTCATTTTGTTTTCGTTGTTCAAACTATTGAATGACTGTTGTTCAATTGATTGAACAACACAATTTGCTTTCATTTTTTTGGCTGTTCAAACTATTGAACGACTGTCATTCAATTGATTCAACAACACTTTTTATTTTTAATTGATTCGTTGTGCAAATGATTGAACGATTATCGTTCAATCAATTAAACAACGCTTTTAATTTTCTATATTGATTTTGTCGTTCAAACGATTGAACTATTGTCATTCAAATGATTGAACAATTGTCGTTCAATTGATTGAACAACACCATTTTAAGAAGATAAATTGTGAATTTTCCTCATTTCTTTGATCATTATGCCATTATCTCTTCTTCTTTTGTATTGCAAATAAACACCATTTGAATCGATTTGTGCCTCTTCTAAAGAAAAATTGTAATAATAATATCATTATGACTTTTAAAAGCCTTTTGATGGTTACCTTTATCCATAAGCTAATACGGTGTATCTTTACAGTGACAACCTGAACATATTTTCTTTTTGACACATCATCAAATGATTCATTATTCTTAATCCACGTTGGCTTATGTTTATACTCCCAAATGGATAAAGCTCATAAGGGGATATGTGTATAACACTTTCTTTGACATCTTTTTACTTCTTACACCATCCTTGACTCTTAAGGAGCAAATGGCCCTCCCTTTTTCTACAATAAGAATTCCAAAAGAAACATAAAATATGAAAATGCTTAAAACATTGTCTAAAGAGGATATGGGGTCTCATTACGAGCCAGCCTACCATGATCATAAGGATGTAATAGGTGGCATTTAAATTTGGCTACCAAACCAAGGCATTGACCTTCTTAATAATTAAATATGTCAGAAGAACAGGGGGTCTCATCACGAGCCAGCCTGATCACTTTGTTACACCCTGGTGAGTGGAAGTATGGTTATCTAGTCACCATACCAGCATAAGAGGTCTCTTTATGAAAAAGAAAAGAAGAATTAACTGTAACAAGGACTCTGGCTCATTTAGGGGGGTTAAAAAGCAACCCTGCCAATGCTATGAATGCCTACTGGCAGCAGTAGCTCTGCTTGTGGTATTGGAGTATCACCTCATATTTCCATATGTCATTTAGCTCTTATCACCTATGGATTTGTTTCTAAAGAGAATTTCCATTTGAGTAGCACTTTTACAAGCTGAATAGCATGGTGACATTAATCTATATTCATTATATTCCATATGTCCAATCATTTAATGACATTCATTAAACACATACCACCGATTATGCTGATGTGATTAATACTGCTCATGGTGAAGATCTTTGACATAATGAATTAAAAGTTGTTGTTTTTATTTGATTTGGCCACTTCACATCCGACGACAAATATTTCTTAAATGCTTTATTGATTTGCATGTTGTGTTTTTTGAATGGTTGCCAGCTTTTATTTCACATCAATATATTTGCTTGCTTTTTGCATGCTGAAAGGACGTGGACGCCCTCTTCTTGTCAGAGGGGGGATGGCCTGCGTATGCATGGAACATATCACAGTTATGGATAAATGTGTCACAATCATTTGGATTACCTATAGAGTACAAACTGTATGATGAGTATGAATGTGTAATAATTAGCAAGAATTTCTAATTGGACGAAGAATGGAAAGCATTATGGTGGGCTTGCGAACTTACGATCCTACGTTAAGTATAGCTGTCAGGTCGAATGAATTAACTAAAAATGACAATAATTGTCCAAACAACGTCATTTCCCTGTTAATTGTTGTAACATACATTGTTGTTGTTCTAAATTACAGAGGTAAACCACAATTGCATACAGGTGAACTAGCCTCAGTTGTAATAGCCATGGGTGGAAGAGCTATCTGGAGTGAACCTCCAGTGCTAATGGTGTCAAATCAAGCTCACGAAATTCTTGAATGCGTTGGTTGGCTGCAATATTTAAACTGATTGCAAGGATTTCATGAGGAGCTAACACTGGAATTTCTGCAAAATCTGCATAATGATAGCACAGTGGTAAAAGGTATAAGCATGATGGTTTCTGAAGAAGTCCTAGTTGAAGTCACTGGACTTTCGGTAGAGGGGGTGAAATGGAAAGATAAATGCGTCCTTTTATACAGCGCAATTGAAGTATTCCAAGACCTAGGCGAGCGGCTAGTACGAACAAGGAAAGTAATTCATCCTTTGGCTTTACAACAACCGTGGCAAGAACTGTTGGTCATCATCCAAAGATACATTACCTATGACAGTTGACACGATGTGGTAAATCCATGACAACTGAAACTTCTAGCCATTTTAAAGCAAAGAATTTCAGTTAATTTACTGTTTTATCTGAATTCTCTGTTACATGATTTCGCCTGACGAGTAAGGACAACTAAAGACCCACATTGTGTATTCAACCATCATGGGTTAATTAACTTAATTATCAGAAATAGATTGGCCCAACAACAATTAACACGGGACAATATCATAAATATTACCTTGGCTCCACCCCTAGAAAATGCGGAAATAGAACAGCAAGGACCAAGAACCCCAAGCCCGAAAAGAACACTAAAGAGAAAGAATTCCTCCACACCCTTAGAACCAGCAAAGCGTATGTGCTCTCTGTGAGTGAAACCCCAATGACACATCCCAATCCAGGAAGAGGAAGCCAGACCATCCCACACACCTCCTCCTAGTCTGTAGAACCCCCATTTGCAAGGCTATGAGGAGGAAGTGGCCTAGGTATTGGAAAACATGGGAATGTTTACTGAATGTAGAGAACAACTAGGGAACATTGAAACACAAAATGTACCCTTGACCAGTCTACCCTGGCTGACAACCCGGTCATGAAAAAACCTAGCCATTCATTGATGCCATGGAGGAATAGAGGGAGTCAATTCCTTCTATGGAAACACCCCTCGAAGCCGAGGTACATGAAGAAGAAACTCAGACAGTGGGCACTGGTCCAGTGGACCCCCCAGCAGAAGGAAACCTTGAAGATGAAAACATGGGAGATTCTAATAAACCAGGTGATACTCCCTTTTCAAAGTCCTCTTAGGACGAGGCCTGCCCAAGAGAAGACCCAGAGAATGAAAATTGTTTAGGAGATACCATTGCATTGGGATCTCCTGAAAAATAAATGCATAATAATTACGAGCTAGAAGGAGAAATTCCACCAGAAGACATAGTTCCAATTGGAAACATCCCTGATGCTGACATAGTACAGCCTGTACAGGAACCATAGGATAATGTAGCTAACCCACTATCAGATGGAAGCCCTAGATTAAATAAGTCCTATAGAAATAGGCTTAGAAAGATGCTCATAAAGTATAGAAAACAGAAGCAAGTAATCGGGCAGCTAAAACATTGGTTAAAAGAGGCAACCAGAACCAGGAAATTGAATGTGGAAATGGAAACTGCAGGAAAGAAAATAGAACAATGCTTTGGGAAGGATGTTGAGACTCAAACAAAGTTTCTTGTGGCCTGTCCAAAAGAAACCCAAACTGAGCCAGGTATGATAGAAGACACTGCCATGCAAACTGAGGACCCCTATGTCTTTTCGCAGGGAACTCAAACGGACCACCCCACTATGGATACTACTGTCCAAACATATGTTGAAGAAGATGTTCGAGTTGATTGTATAATTAAAGAATTCGTTGAATTTTTTGTGTAGATAGACCCTACAAAGACCCAAGATGGAGAGGCTCAAATAGATGAAACACCCCTTTACACCCCCTTAGTAAGAGAGGTCGTCATTAGAAAATTGCAGAATGAACTACTAACGGTTCAACAAGAATTGGCTCAGCACAAGGAAAATGTGGTCCCTCTGCAAGAAAAACAAGGGTTAATGAAGAAGTTTGAAGCACTTACCATGACTGAAGATGAGACCTTTGCTCAGTATAAGGCTAAGCAAAATAAGGTTGAATGATTAAAGGGTCAATTGCAAAAATCTAGACAGAAAATGGAGATCGCCTGCTCTCTTTATTCAGACACCCTATCTTGTCGAGCCCCTGCCACAAATTATGCCTTATTTCTTATGGAAAGATACCTCCTGCTCAAATTCAAGGCCACTAAGACTGGAAAACCGATAGAGATCAAAACCACTCTCGACTTTATCAAATTCTTCAGAGAGCATGATGAGAAGGTTCAGCACCTCCTTTGTGAACTCTATATGCATAATTTTGTTTTAGAAGATGACAGGGATAGCCACCCTAGTCCTTTTATAGGAGACATCCAATTTCAGGCATTCCTCTCATTTGTTGCCAACCAACTCAAGTGGGCTAAGGCTCACAACACTTTCAGAAAACATGAGTATGGAATTGACCTATGGGTCACAGGGGAGCCTACCTAGCCATTACTCCCATTAGTTAGGCATAAACAATTTATGCAGCGAGTTGGTGTTGTAGGCAAATTTGGGCCACTCTGTTGTGGGGAAAAATGCCTATGCAGGACGATCCTATCCACCTAAGGTGTGACAACGCCTTAGCAACAAACGAATACAGCTATTATGGTTTCTTCCTTTATGAAATGCGAAAGAGGGGAGATCGATAGACTTACCGTTGTCTTCATTTGTCCCTCGATCTAAATCCTCTTCTCTTTGGGTGTTCACAGCTACTTGCCTCCTCGCTTGCTCAAGAGAACAGCTACTTGATTTCCACGAGATCACAAGAGAACAGCTACCTGTGACAAGAGAACAGCTACTTGCGACAAGAGAAGAACACAACACAAAGGCAAACATTCATATTCATAAATGATTCAGGATTAGAAGTAAATCAAATACACTAATGCAATCATACAAAATACACCAGCATATAGGAAAGAACCAAGATAACTTTATTGATTGATAACAGGGTTCAGGAAGAGATACAACCCAAAGGGCTCCAATCCAGCATCTCCTTCCCAGCAGAATGGAATTCCTTCTTCAGCTCCCTTCAAAGCATTAAGCACCCAATGTTTCCAGTCTCAAACCAACAGCAATTCTTTGCAATAACAAAATTCCAGCCTCTAGATCTCATGGAGGAGAGATCTATATATAGATGTTTTGGAGAGAGGATGAGTCAGCTTGAGATCTGACTAGTGTCCTCTCCCTCTCTCAGTTCTTGAGTCCACTTGGAGGTTCTTGCTTCCACTTGGAGATTTGGAACCTCTTACTCATCACCAGTCGAATTCCTTGATGCAAATGTCATTTTGGAAGCTTCCTGGGCATTGACACATTGAGGAATGAGCCTGCCACTTGTCCAATTACGCTCAGCGCAGGTAGCCTTTGTTGGAGTTGACATTCAATGCAGGTAGACAGTGGAGCAGTTGACATTCAGCGCAGATGCTCAGTGGAGCAGTTGACATGATCCAGAATTGGCTTGTTTTGAGTGTTTTCAGGTGGAGAACTTCTGTGAATTTCTGTGGTTGGTTTGCCTTGTTCCTCTAGGGGTAGGAACAACATGTTTAGGGACTTTGGATCCCTTAGATTATGGACATTTCATGCTCGAGGCTATAAGGCACAAAAATGTTTATAACAGTTGCCCCCTAAAGTATGAGGCCGTTTATCGGGTGAAATGCTTTATCCAGGAGGGTCTGAAGTTCATCCATCTGCTGGGAGGAGACCTGTAATAAGATACAATACAATACATTATGATTCATACTGCTTTCATGATCTAGCTGAGGCGGGCATTCCCATGCTCAGCTTTATAAATTCATTTTTGTACATAGAACAGACGATCGTCTGATGGTAGACTGATAATTTTGGCGAAATTATCATCCTTTGAGTAGGATGATCATCTGCTGCAATGATGTACATGAAAAATGTCTTTATCTTTCCTGAATATATATCGCAGCCCGGATGGATGAAACTAGATCCGGGGTCTTCAAACTCGTTCGATCTTCACTCTAAGTAGAAGTCGATCCATGTGAGAATTGCGCTGAAGTCGAACATGGAAAGACATCGCTTGATTACCGGTCAATGATGTAAATCGTTAACAAGCGCGAGAGGGATCACTGATAATGATAATGACCCTCAAGGTACTACAGTACAATTCACGTGGTGTGAATAAAGGACTTGGCGTCGAACACCATGCAAAATCTTCTGGTCGAAGGTCATTGATGTATACCTGTCGCCGGAAGTGAGAAACTTTCCATTGAGGCATGAAAGCTTCAAAGTACTGAAGGGGTTGTTCCTAGATCAACTTCTTGGATAATGAGCTGATGTCGACAAGAAGCGATCCGTCAAAGGAGGGCCTTGATGAATCCCACATCAGTGACACGGAACGAAGCTAATGATTTTAATGGAGGTGAAAATGATTTGTGACATATGATTCAGGGTGGGGGTCATGAATGGATGAAGGATAATGTATGGCAGTGGATGGGACCCGGTTGACTCTTTCTGAACGACTTCTCTTGAACATATGGCGACACTGATGCGATGGATTGGTAGCATTACCCCAAATATGGATGGTATGGCGAGACCATGGTGATGTGACCGGTGAACGAGACAACCCAACCCAATTGTGGTACGGAGGAAAAGTGTCATGTTCAAGAGCGACCTGCTACCATCATAGTTTTCTTGATTTTCTCCCAATTTTTCCCCAGTCATTGCTGACCAGTACCTCTTTATTTTTGTCAAGCTTGAGGAGGATAACATATGCTTGTTCTATAACCTGCCCTTCGGGCAAGCCCATCGCTATGTTTTAACGAGCCTAGCGATAGTGAAACTCGTTCTCGTCTAAAGACAAGTTTGTCGCTATTTAATAATTTTAACGAGTCTAATGACAAGGATAACTCGGTCCTTTTCATTTTTAGAGAGTCTGAAAAGGTACATAAAGTCAACTCCAAAATTCCTTTTTCGTCATCTAATCCCTTAAGTACAAAAAAATATAAAACGATACAAAAGGGATGAGTTTTCGATAATTTTAACGAGCCGAATAAAACAAGTGCTCGACCTTTTTGTGCAATAATCCCTCAGGTCCAAAAAGATTAAAATATAGAGGAGGGATAGCTCTTCCTGTCTTTTAACGAGCTGGAAGGCCAAAACTCGGCAATCTTTTCATATTTTACGAGTCAATTGAAAAGAGCTTAAAGAAGACTCGTCTTTTGAGGAACGAGTGATAAACAGTGATAGCAGCAGATTCCAGGTACAGGTTGGAATTTTCCAATCACGGCAGTGTCACAAGGATGGCTAGGTGAAATCACTCTTCGCAGCTATTCCTCAAAATGGGTAAACAATCATATGGAGGTGAACGATCGGCCAAATGAAAAGTGGAGGTGGCAGGTGCAAACACGACCAAGGCTTTAACGGCTGATGATATTACATTCACAGTGGTTATTTACTGGGATAGGTTCATTTTTTAGTTAAAAATGAGCTTAAACACTGGAGGAAACTCTGCTCACTGCTTATATGTATTTTTTAACGAGCATGAAGACCACGTTAAAACTGCTCGGATCTTGCGTTTATTTTTTAACGAGCATGAACTTTATGCTAAAACTGCTTGATTACCCAGTCATTTGATAAGAGTGTCTCATCAAGATTTTATTTTTTATGGAGCTTCATCTCACTAAGCTTTGCTCCCCATCCTTTCTTTATGCAAGTTCGGAAACGGCTAATCCTACGAGTTTAAAGGGTTAGACCTACAGGTTTAAAGGGAGGACCTAAAAAATTAAAAAAATAAATAGTCGCCCCTTGCTTGCACTCCAAAAGGTTTGCATGCCCCCAGGTATAAAACAGAGTTTCAAGGTTACCTCTACTTCAATTCCATCGAAACTTTCGTTTCACCAGGAGAGGCCTACCTCTTTCAGGTTACCCAAAGATTGTCTCGTTAATATTTCAAACAAAACACTTCCTCGGCAATGTCTACCGAAATAGACAGAGGTGAGTGACGACCCCCGCCCTCTCACATAACTTTGACAAAAGAATCTTATTCCAGAACAACCCCTCTTCCATCCACGGACGGGGTACAGACTAGTCATATTCTCCCGCGGAAACCTACCCTATACCCAAAGTTTTCCTGCCGAAGCAGGCCAGGATAAATGCCCCCTGGGTTCCAGTCATATCCTCCCAGATTACTCGCGCTCATCAGGAGGACGGACCGTGGATTGAGACACTTCTTGCATGAATAGACCATTTAGGGATGGTACATGACTATTTGCGATGTGTTATCCGGGAAACGAAAGTTGGTCTACGAGCTTGACCATTCTTCCTTCATGCAGAAAACACATTACTCTAAAGAGTGAGGAGACTATAGCTCCCATGAAATATATATAGTCTCGTCCAGGAGTAGGTTATAATCCAAGGGTCCTTCAACGACCATCACGTTCATTTGAACGGTCTTCCCTTTCAATGTTATAGGCACATTGGGGAGGATCCCTAAAGGTCGACTGGTTCCTTTATCAAAACTGATAGATTTCTCATCTCAGGTAAAAGCGTTGGCGAACCAAGCGCTTTCCAAGCAATAGAGGAAAGGATACTCACATATTGCCCCTCATCAATGATAGTGCCAGCCATTACCATTCTGTATATTTGAAAAATAATTCTGAATGGTATATTGGCTGGCAACCGGGGTCTGCCTAGTTGGTTCCAATCAAAGGACACAACCAGGTTGCTTGGTAGTGGGACCGAATAGATGGCCGGATATCACTCCGATGAACTTCCTTCCTGCAATAAAGGAATGGTGGCATTGCCCCCTTGATCATCAGAGTTAGTGCTGGTGAAGAGAATCTGGATGGTGTCGTCTTTATTCTCTTCTGTGATGGTGTCATTAGAAGATGGAGCCTCTGAAGGCAAAACCGGGTCAACTGCCGTATCAACCTTTTGACTTTCGTCAGGCATGGATCCAGACGGTTCATCTTCAATGACAAGTTCTTCGGCTGACCACCTGGGCGGGTCAGTCGGGTTTTCAACTAGTGAGGGACTTGGCAGGAGTCTTTGATATCCAGGAGGGAGATGCGCTCGTAAAATCGGGCGATCTTCCATAACTCTTTTTGCCTCATCTAAGAAGGGACAACGGTGGATGGCGTGATCGCCTTCACACAATCTGCAAGGAAATTTAGCTTTCCCACTCTGTCCTGTGGCTTCACTCCCACTAGTTGACGGTGAGCAGTCGACATGGCTATCAAAGGTCGATGCTACCGAATTGTGCAAACGGGGGGACCAGTCTCTTAGTATCCAGGGGATACAGGGACAATCTCTATGGAAGTGGTCTCCCTTGCACATGACACATGGTGATTTAGGCCTTACAAGTGCTGTGTGTGGATTTTTGTTAGATGACATTTGTTTGCCCCCAGTCACCTTAGGCTCCTTCTTCTTCTTCTCTTTCTTCTTCTTCTCCTTCTTCTCCTTAGGAACCTGGTTTTTAATTTGACCAGTTCCGTCAAGCGAAGAGGAAGGAGGGGAGGAAGATGAAGTTGAAGGCTGGGAGGCAACTCTTGTCTGATCTAACTGTTGACTCGACTGTTCAGGAATGGTGGTGTTCTGAACGACACTGGTTGAAAAGAGCCAAACTGGTAGGCCAATTGTCAGTCCTGGAAGCGACAATGTGGCCATGTGGGGTGCACCAACATCTCCCCAAGAGGAGAGGGGACTAGGATTTCCACCAATAGGAATTCCTTGGTTGGTGTGCTCCATCTTTTCAACCTAAAGATCAATGCAGGATTAAAGGGTGATTGTTCCGTTTAAAATAAATTGTTAACGACGCTTTAGACACAACTTGCTTTTTCACTTTTAAAGAGTCGAGAAAAAGCTAAAGATGACTCTAGTCTCCTTCGATGTTTTAATGAGCCCGAAGTGACAAATGCTCGGATGGACTTTTTCTATTATAGAGTCTGAAAAAGGCCAAAAGAAACTGCTCTGGAGTTCTAGGCAGAGGGTGTGCCAAACTTTTCGCAAAACCGCAGAATACTTTTTAGGGTACGGGCGGTCGATCTTCGTGAATGCTATGTTCACTGCATTGCGATCAGTAGGGCGGCCGACACGGCTTCCTAAGGATAAAAGATATATGCCTATAGGGGTCTCCCAATATATACGCGACGGTACGTGGGAGCACAATCCGTACTAGCGCTATCGTCCCTCAGGAGGAATCACCCACCTTCCACGAGATCGACAGTCACTAGGCTTAACAACGCCGGAACACGTCTCTAGCCTAGACCTCTATGTTGTGCGTTATGTTACAAAGCGTTGTTAGGTTCATTCAGTTTATTTTAGGTTGATCTTTTTAAAGTTTTCCTTTCAAGGTTCACCACGAGATGTATGATACAACTTCCTAAATGCAGTCTAAGATGATAAGCAAGCTTTATTATCTTTTCAACTTTGAAAATCCTAGCTACTAAGGGAAAAGAATAACACTATCTTTTCTCAAAGAGCAATCAGCACACTCTAATGCACTTTCCCTAAATCCAACATGCAAACTATCAAATGCAAAATGCACAATGCAGGTGTTTGTTTTCCACTTTCTTAGTATAAATGCCTACAAAGAAAGCTTTTTGTACAACTTTGAATTTGCTTTCAAAATGATGAATACAAACAAGTTCACTTTTTCGAAAACAACAAGGGTAGAAGAGATTACAATCACTTTGCGATTTTCGAAATAAAGACTTGTTTTGACACTTCGAAAGAGACAAATTCAAACCAATAAGCAAAAGTAAATCTATAATCAATCTAAAAAACAGCCAATGAACTCTCTTCTAAGATCACAAACAATCAGATCTGAATCAAAGGCTACAGGATGACTACTTTACTCATGCAAAGGAAAACTGTAAATGACGCCACAAACACATAAAAACATTCACCGTCTTTTTGTACAAAAGGAGGTGGAATCTAAGCAAAGAAAAGAAGTTATCTGACTGGTACCTATGTTGGTTAAAGGTTGCAAAAAACAGAGATCAAAACAGGGCAACATACAGCAGAGAACCCCAGCTGCACAAGGCTAAACTGGTACAGCGCAACCTCAACACTGAGGATTTGACATTCAGCGCAGGTAGCCCACACGGGACCTGCGTTGAAATGCAGACTGCCTTCACAGCAGTTGCACTGAAGGAGAAACTCTCGTTTCCCCTGGGTTCTGGGTCAAAAAATGCTCAAAAATCAACTGTTTCAGGCCAAATCAGAAACACAAGCAAGGTATAAACAGAGGGATGCTTTTAGAGGGTACTAAAGACTATCACAAGGATCATCAAATCATTTTTGGATCCATTGTTTAGATCATAGACAAGTCCAGCAACTAGATCAAAGCAGCAACTTTCTACTTTGCATCCGGGGAAGATGCAGTTCGATAGTTGCTGTCAAGTCTATGAAGTAAACAAATGTATAAAACACAAATGAAATGAATAAACAAGTTCTCCCCAGCGGAGTCGCCAATTTGTTGTGGGGAAAAATGCCTATGCAGGACGATCCTATCCACCTAAGGTGTGATAGCGCCTTAGCAACAAACGAATACAACTATTATGGTTTCTTCCTTTATGAAATGCGAAAGAGGGGAGATCGATAGACTTACCGTTGTCTTCTGTTTGTCCCTCGATCTAAATCCTCTTCTCTTTGAGTGTTCGCAGCCACTTGCCTCCTCGCTTGCTCAAGAGAACAGCTACTTGATTTCCACGAGATCACAAGAGAACAACTACCTGTGACAAGAGAACAACTACTTGCGACAAGAGAAGAACACAACACAAAGGCAAACATTCATATTCATAAATGATTCAGGATTAGAAGTAAATCAAATACACTAATGCAATCATACAAAATACACCAGCATATAGGAAAGAACCAAGATAACTTTATTGATTGATAACAGGGTTCAGGAAGAGATACAACCCAAAGGGCTCCAATCCAGCATCTCCTTCCCAGCAGAATGGAATTCCTTCTTCAGCTCCCTTCAAAGCATTAAGCACCCAATGTTTCCAGTCTCAAACCAACAGCAATTCTTTGCAATAAAAAAATTCCAGCCTCTAGATCTCATGGAGGAGAGATCTATATATAGATGTTTTGGAGATAGGATGAGTCAGCTTGAGATCTGACTAGTGTCCTCTCCCTCTCTCAGTTCTTGAGTCCACTTGGAGGTTCTTGCTTCCACTTGGAGATTTGGAACCTCTTACTCATCACCAGTCGAATTCCTTGATGCAAGTGTCATTTTGGAAGCTTCCTGGGCATTGACACATTGAGGAATGAGCCTGCCACTTGTCCAATTACGCTCAGCGCAGGTAACCTTTGTTGGAGTTGACATTCAACGCAGGTAGACAGTGGAGCAGTTGACATGATCCAGAATTGGCTTGTTTTGAGTTTTTTCAGGTGGAGAACTTCTGTGAATTGCTGTGGTTGGTTTGCCTTGTTCCTCTAGGGGTAGGAACAACATGTTTAGGGACTTTGGATCCCTTAGATTATGGACATTTCATGCTTGAGGCTGTAAGGCACAAAAATGTCTATAACACACTCCATACAGATATTATGCAGGCCAGAAAGGAATATTTCCAGGACATTAAGGAAGAAGCCTTTTCTGCATCAAGGCAGATGTGGGAAGTCTCCATTAACACCGTGAGGAGATGAGATCCATTTGGATATATAAACTTCCAAGCTGAATCTTCTCTTTTCTACAAATATAGTAATATGAGTTTAACGATGGGGCCTAACTAGATAGGATGTCGTTATAGAACCCCAATCGTATGGTATCCTCCTGATCAATACGCAGTGACTATAACTTAAAAGATCAAGAGGTAACCCAGGTTTTCACTATCCTTAAGCAAAAAAATGGTTTCAAGAAGTACGAGGAAGTGTATCCTGCTTATTCCCTAACTCGGTTGCATCTAAACTATTCGCTTTCACGTGGACGTGCAACAAGGTAAGCTGGGGAGTATGTTGGGATAGGAAAAATGTGTGATTTCTCTTCATAAAATGCTTCATTTACCATTCATCCTTATATGATTATCTTCGTTTATAGATTAAAATGAGGGAAATATCAGCTAAAGTTGGATGAAAGCATTTGGTGATAGAATAAGCAAATCTAGTACAAGCAACTGATTTTTTACTATCTTTGTGTGCAAAGATGTGGACTGGGCAAAAGCCATTCAATTGACAAAATAGCACGAGGCCATAAAAGGGAAATGCTACAGTGTCTTGGGTAGACAAGGAAGCCTTATATTAGCTCGAACAATGCTATTTTATCACATGATCAGATTATGTATTGTGAAATCCTTAAGATCCCCTGATCCTGAGGATTCCCTTTTATCCAATTACTCTTTTATGTTATATATAGGGCCGAAAGGCAATTAGAGAGTTCAGACTTTGATAATCTGTAATTATTATTTTTGAAAACATATACGATTTTATATCAATGACTTTGTAAGTTGTTACTTGCAATTAATGAAATAAGGTTGTGTTTGATACATCTTCATATTCTGAGTGCTTATTAAGCAGAGGCTTCTGGCGACTTTGGGCCCAGTCACAAGAAGTTCTACTGCTCCCTTGTGCTATAGTTTTTATATTTAGTCTTTGCTATTGATTTAATGTTCATTCATTGGTTACTTCATTTATCATAAAGGTTTGTGATATTGATTCATACTGTTGTTCAATTAGGTTTAGAGTGAAGCTGTGTGATGTACCTAAGTAGCGCTTTGATTGAATGAGTGAATTATTGTTAATAGCAGATTGCTTTTCATTTTGAATTGATGTTATCATAGATCTTGGAGATAAGATTGATTAACTTCTACAGATTGCAATATAGATCATTTTCCATTTAGAAATCCTTTATCGCTATTTGTCATTCAATTGTTGTTTGCTCAAGTATCGATTTCCATTCAATTGTTGATTGTTGTTCAAGTATCGATTGCCATTCAATTACTGATTGTTGTTCAATTACCGATTGTTGTTCAATTACTGCTGTTGTTCAATTGAGAATTGCAAGTTAACTTGGGTTAACTTGAGAATTCAGTTCTCATGTTAGTTAGGGGAAAAAGATCGCTATCAGGTTGTGCGCAGGTCTCTCGGCCTCATCTCCTCCCTCTAGGACCATGACTTGAGGAATGGACCCTTCAACAACCCCAAAAACATAGGTTTCTGGTTCTCGCATGAGCTATGGAGTTTGTTGTTTGACGCAGTTACTAGTTCACCATCACTGGTTTTCTCTGTCATTTTCATGTGAAACAGCCTTCAGCACATTCCTCCTACATCTCCTCATCATCATTTGATCACCAAAAAACCTTCACAATCACCGTCTGATTCACTATTTTCTCCAACTGCTACCTCGTGTGGATTCCACCACTTACTTTATGAACTTTAAGTCCCCACCGTCGAACTGCCTCGCCTGATCTGACAACTATCGCATCACCCAATCACTTTAGGCACTTTAAACCCCAACCAGTGATCTACCTAGCCTGATCTTATGACTGTAACTTCACCTGATTGCCAACTAGCTTGGCTGATCTCCACCATTGATCAGCCCCACCAGATCCAACAGATATTGTGCAATCTCGCGCGGATTAGTGCACGAACGTTATCTACCCGAGATCACGCGATAAAAGTGGTTTTTCATGATACGTGTCACACAATAAGGCTAATCGCGTGAAATTTCTAAATACTGCTTACAGCCTGAAGGGTGTGAGAGAAACTACTTACTGCCTTAGAAACCCACTCCCTCATTTCCGCAGATTTCTTTTCCCTGCGATATGATCTCCGTCATCGATCTCTTGACTTCACCTGTGCGATAAGGTCTTAGCCATTCATCACTCCTATTAGCCTCATCTGTCCATCTCTCGACTTCACCCGTGTGATAATATCCTAGCCATGCATCTCATATTAACCTCATTTGTCCATCCACTCACCTAATCCCTCATAACATGATCTTCACCATTCATCTGCTTTGTTCCCTTGTTCATCCATCCATTCACTTAAGCCTTCAGGATCAGATCTCCACTGTTCATCATGTTAGTAACCTTTTTCACCCATCTATCTACGTAACCTCCTGCACTCCAATCTTCGTTGTTCATTTGCCTTTCACCCGACTAATTTAGTGTTTCTTATGCACTGTTTCTCCCTCACGTCATCCTTTCACCGATTTCGACCTCTGATTGCTTTTTCCGCTTGAAACCCCATTTAGCCTAAGTTTCTTTGTTACACCTTAGTCTAGTTTTGATGCTCTTTACTTCTGCAACTTAGATAATTAGCATTAGGTTAGTGTTAATTTAGCAATTCTGCTTAGCATAGTTGTTTAATTAGTTAGTTAGGTTATGGTGTGGTTTATCATTACATGTTGATTTCTTCATTACTACAGTAGAGTAGCTCTCTCCCAGGATAGATTTGCTCTTCTTCCATCAAAGAGTTAAGCTTCTTCTGGCCTTATAGAAGTCTGGTTTGGAACCCCTGGGGTCTCTTTCCAAACAAACATTGACAACAAGCAGGACCTTCACTTCCACTTGTGCATATAACACTGTCACCTCCAAGTTTGTACAAACCCCGGGTTGATAAGTAAAGCTGGTAGCCCTGGGAGTTGCAGCATTATTGATGCAATACCTAGGCTCATCAACTTTTGGCGTTGTTGCCTGGGAGGTGTCTAAGTAGAAGTAACTACTGCTTTCTTCTATTTTCTAGTCTTCTACTTCTAGTCTTCAATTTTCTTCCATTAGTTTATTTCTAGAAAAATAAGCTAGTTTATTTCTTTCTTTCATTTGTCATTATTTGCTTTCAAATCCCTTCTGCAATTACTTTATAGCTTTGAAAAAATCTTACAAAAACCAACCCAAAAACATTTCCTTTCATGCCTCGTAGGAATAGGGAAAATTCAAGGAAATTCTTGTCAAATACCCCCACTACATCCCACAGTGAACCTTCTTTCTTCTTCAGTGACAGTGAATTGGAAGACCCTTTAGGTGAGCAACCTTACGTATTTGAGGAACCTATAGAGGAATAAGAAGAGGAAGAAATGGCTAAAAACCGAAATGACAGGGGAAATAGAGAGAGAATTGAGGGTGCCTTCCCCATTAGGGAAACCAATGGGGACAATAACATGAAGAATATAAGCCCCTCTGCTCTACCTCATTTCTATGGCCCGACCACAGAGGACCCTGACACCTTCCTATTTGAGTTTGTTTTTATATGTTGAACCTATGACTATATTGACTGTTATAGACATATTTGGGAACTTCAACCCCAATCTTATATGTCGATAAACTAGGGACCTTCTAACCCCTAAAAGTGTTCTTTCATACCCTAAAAGAGCATGGTCAACTGATTACATCATTCCCCAAAAGTTCCACCTAAAATACCATCCAAAACTGGCCTAAACAAGACCATACTGACTGCTCCACTGTGAAGGTGCGATGCATACTGACTTCTACACTAGCCAGGTGTGATGCATACTGATGAGGGCTTTTGTAGGGTGCGATGAGCGAGGATTGACAAATGTCCAAGATAGTTTGCTAAGTGGATGCTCATGGAATCTTCTAGAAACTTCTCCTATGACACTTGCCTCTCTGAATTCGCCTAGGGATGAGTAAGAGATCCAAGAAATCTCCAAGTAGAACCAAATGCAACAAGTGGAATGGCACTAATAAAAAACCTAGAGATGACTCACACCCTTGCACACATCTATAAATGGATCCCTCATCTGATATATGTAGAGGCTAGAATATTGTAATTTGCAAGGAAGTTCTGATAGTTTGTATTTGAGAAAGAAAATTTTATTGTTGGGTGATCCTACTATTTCGTGAGGCGAGGAGGGCTTTGATGCTGGGGGGATGATGTTGGATCAGACAACTGGGTTGTAATTCTCCCTTCTATATAATAAAGTTCTTCGAGATTTCTTCCATATAACTGTGCAATTGTGGATGTTATTATTTGTGAATGCCATAGTATGTTCATTATATTTCTGATTCCGTAATGATTATGATATAATAGATCAAGATGCTTTGACGGTTCTTTGTTACTATGTTTCTACAGGTACTCTCCAAGCGGGATAAGTATAGAGAGGAGTTGCAAGTTCTGTCAAGGGGGAGAGAGATCAAGAAAGGAGTTGAGCAAAAGATCCAGGTTGGTTCCTTTATCTTTCTCTTATCTATTATACATAGAGGAAATCACGAATTGCTTTAAACTGTTGTTTCTAGGGTAGCTCCCAAACCTAGAGGGCTAGTCGATCGAAAAGACACTAGTTTTCCTAGAAACAAAATGGTGGCTCCACTGGGGATCGAATAGATGTTTGTTTTTTTTTGGTGTTTGTTTTATAAACTATAGACGGAGCATGAAGTGAGCCAGATAGCATTCGAACTGCTCTTGCTCTACAATTGCATAGTAGATGAATGTTGCTTCAGTCAATCTCTGGTTTAGTTTATGAATTAAACATTTCAATTATAAACATTCTAAATGCCCTTTTGGTAGCTCAGTAACCTCTCAAGATCATTCCTCTGTACTTTTCCCTTTACTATCCATAATAGCTCAGCTTAACTCACTGAAATCAGTTGCAAATTTGAGCCAAAACCCACTTCAGTTGCGCTCCCTGGCCCATCGCACTGTCTGTCACTATAAACTAGTATGCATCACACCTTATGAGTCTATAAAGTGTGATGCATCCCAGTTTCTAAAGCCCAGGTACGATGACTAACTGAATCTATTTCCATTCTTGAAAATTTGGGGTTTTTGTCCTTGTTTTCAGTTCTGTTTAGTTGATTTTATACTTATGAATAGTGCCTCCTAAATGAAGCCTGCTTGCATCACATAGATCAGCCTCCATTAATTAGGACTAGTAAATGTTTTTATGTATTTGTCCATCATTTATAATCCTTTGTCGAAAATTTGATTAAATCGATCTGTTGTTTTGGTGCAAAAAGTGTCGTAACTGTCGTTTTGTGTCAAAAAGAGAAGTGTCGTGAAGTATTCCTTCCCGATAGTCGAATGAACTTTTTATCATGTACTTGATTTGATTTTTTGATATTTGAAGTGTCGAAAGCATTTTCTATTTGAAATTGAAAAGTGTCATTTAGTCTTCCTTTCTATTTTGAAAAAGAAATTGTCAAAGTAAAATATTTCAGATCTTTGCTATATTTAGTTTTCCTTTTTGGCATTTTTCACATTAAGGGGAACAAAAAAACAAATACATGCATTTGCATCTGCATTTAGTTTGTGTGTGAAATATGATTTAGGAAAATGCACTAGTGTGTGCTCTTTGCTCTTTGTTTGAAAGAATCGTAATTTTCTTTCCCTGGTAGCTAGGATTTTCATTGATCAAAATAAACAACGATTGTTTATCATTCTAGATTGCACTTTTAGGAATTTCAAATCAATATCACATAGTGAACCACTGAAAGGAAAATTTTTAAACAATATCAACTCTAAAATAAATTTCAATTAAATTAACAACGCTTTGGAACCTAACGCAACACATCTACAGGACTAGGCTAGAGACATGTTCCAGCATCGTAAAAACTAGTAACTATCGTTTTCATCGAAGGTTGGCCGATTCCTCCTCCTTGATACAACAAGTGCTAGCACAGACTTGTGCTCCCCATACCATCGAGTATATATTGGGAGACCATAATATGTGTATATCCTTTATCCATATGAATCCGTATCTATCACCCTATCAATCGCAATGCACTGAACACAACATTAGGGAAGATTGACTGTCGTACATAAGTCCTTGGTAATTTGTCTTTAATTTATCACCAAGGTGTACATTGCAGTTTTGTGATTGGTTTGGTAATCCCTCTATCTAGATTTTCTAGAGTAGTCACTTTTGTTCCTTTTCGACTCTTTAAAAGAAAAGGTCCATCTAAGCACTTGTCACTTCAGGCCCATTAGAAATCAAAGGGGACTAGAGTCATCTTTAGATTTTTCTCGACTCTTAGGAATTGAAAAAGCAAAGTTGTGTCAAAGCATCATTAAAATTTATTGATTTGGAATTACATCCTTGTTCCTTCATTGATCTTAGGTTGAGATATATGGGGACAAATACGGGATCCACCAATCAAGGAATCCCTTTTGAGGGAAATCCTAGTCTTTTTTCCTCTTGTGGAAATATTTGTGCTCCGTATATGGCCGCATTATCCCTCCCGAGAATTACAATTGGCCTACCAGTATGAATATTATCAACCTCTATGGTTCAAAATACCATGATTCCTCTGTAATCGAATCAGCATCCAGTTGATACTGAAGTTGACCCTTCACTTTCTTCTTTGTTTATTTCTCCCTCCCCTTCTTCCTCTTCGCTTGGTGAAAATAGTGATGCTAGTAACTAGGTGGCTGAGAAGAAGAAGAAAGGGAAGGAGAAGAAGAAGAAGAAGTCGATTCAGCAAGGGGCCAACCATGAATCATCTAGTGAAAATCCACACATTAAATCTCCTAAACCCAAATTTCCTTGCGTAATTTGTAAAGGAGACCATTTTCATCGAGACTGTCCTTGCCTTCCTCGGATCTTGAGAGAATGGTCTCCCCGTTCGCACCGTCAGGTGTCATCAACCTCTGGTGATCATGTTGACAACACACCATCAACTAGTAATAGTGAAGTTCATGGACAAAAAGGAAAGGTCAAAATTCCCTGTAGATTATGTGAAGGGGACCATACCCTTCCCTGTTGTCCTTTTTTGGATGAAGCCAAAAGAGTCTTGCATAACCATCCTGCTTCACCGCAACGACTCCCATCTAGATACAGGAAACTCTCCCCAAGTCCTTTATTAATTGAAAATTCAACTGACATAACTCAACCGTCGGTCGAAACACCTATCGTTGAAAGTGAATCTTCTAAGTCTACACCCAACGAAATTCAACAGGTCGAGGTAACAATTGACCCAGTTTTACCTTCAGAAGGTCATTCACTTCCCGAAGAGAGTGGGAACGATACTATTCAAATTATTTTTGTTACTTCAGAGTCTGATGAACTTGGGGGCAATCCACCCATTCCTTCATAACAGGAGGAAAATCCCCCAGTTCCCGCTACTCAAGCGGTTAATTCACCCGTTTATTTGGTACCCCCTCCAAGTAGTCTAGTCACTTCCTTTAATTGGAATTTACTAGCGAGATCTCGCCTCCCTTCTTATGTGCCTTTCCAGATCATAGTACAAGTTTACAAAATGATTGTGTCAGGCACTATCATAGATGAGGGTGCATCAGTGAGTATCCTTTCCTCAACTGCTTGGAAAGTGCTTGGTTTTCCATCGCTTATGCCTATTACACAGAATTTGTTAGGCTTTAACAAAGGAACCAGTCAACCATTAGGAATCCTTCCTAAGTTACCGATAACTTTGGGAAGGAAAATCATTCACCTGAACGTGATGGTAGTCCCAGGACCGTTAGATTACAATCTACTCCTTGGACGTGACTATGTTTACAACATGGAAGCTATTATTTCAACACTCTTTCGAGTGATGTCTTCCCTAAATGAAGGCAAAATTGTCATTATTGACTAGCTTTCATTTCCCGGTTCAAGCATAGCTCCATGTTGATCATCATCTGAAAATGATCCTTGTACATTAGCAGTATCTCTTCAACCTTCATTCCATCCACCTGACTACCGGGAGTATTCCAGTGAATGTAGCGAAGCTTAGGGGGCATGCACCCTTATCTATTTGGCGGACAAACCCAGCTGAAAAGATAGGTTTCCTTGTAGGTTATGTGATTGGTCTGAGACACCATTCACCTTTGTCTATTTGGCAGACGAAATCTAGGAAGTTTTTTGTCTATTCTACGGACGAAGCCATCCTACCATATGAATTTCCCTGTAAGTTATGTGATTGGTTTGAGACACCATTCACCTTTGTCTATTTGGCAAACGAAGCCCAGGAAGTGTTCTGTCTACTCTGCAGACAAAACCATCCTGCTTAACCACAGTGATTTCCATATGGTTACTGGAGACTCTCCTTTTCATCATGCTGGGGGAATGCAAACCTTTTTCAATTTTCATTTTCTAGATTTTTAGCTTTTTAGCTTTTTTAGCTTTTTAGTTTTGTGTTTTCTAGTTTTTCAGTGTTTTGTTGTTTCGAGCTTACATAAAAGGAAAACTAAAAACCAAGCATATGTTTGTTTGTTTCAAGCTTGTAAAAAACAATGAAACCCACACTAAGCATATGTTTGTTCGTTTTAAGCTTGTAAAAACAATGAAACTCACACCGAGCATATGTTATCGCATGGTTCGAGCTCATTAAAAAATGAACGTACCACTGAACATATGTTCCCCCAGAGTTCAAGCTCGCTAAAAAATGAACCCACTTTCGATAAATAACCTTTGTGATTGCCATGCTATCAGCCTTTTGAGCCTTGGTTGTGTTCCTGCCATCACCTCCATTCTTTTGTCTGATCATACGCTTCCACTTGATTGTTTACCATTTTGAGGAACAGCTACGACAGTGGTCTGGTTAGCCAACCTCTTCACATCACCATGTTTTGAGAAGTTCCAAGCTCACCCGAAACCAGTTATTATCCTAGACACCGCTCGTTCCTAAAAAAAATGAGTCTACTTTAAACTCTTTTTAGACTCATTAAATATGAAAAGATTGTCGAGCTATTGGCCTTTCCAGCTCATTAAAGTGATTGGAAGTGCCATCCCTCCTGTATATTTTAATATTTTTTGGACCTGAGGGATTATCTCACGAAAAATTTCGAGCGCTTGTCTTTTTCGTCTCATTAAAGTGATCGAAAAGCCATCCCTTTTGTATTATTTTATCCTTTTTCAAACTTCAGGGATTATCCTACGAAAAAAAACTTTTGGAGTTTCCTTTTTGTCCCTTTTCAAACTCTCTAAACATGAAAAGGATCGAGTTATCATTGTCGTTAAACTCGTTAAAACAATAGCGACAAACTCGTCCAGGCAAGATAGAGTCCCCTTTTCGTCCCTTTTCAAACTCTCTAAACATGAAAAGGACCGAGTTGTCTTTGTCATTAAACTTGTTAAAACAATAGCGACAAACCTATCCACCTAGACAAGAACGAGTTTCACTGTTTCTAGACTCGTTAAAACATAGAGACGCGTTTGCCCAAAGGGAAAATTATAGAACAAGCATATGTTATCCTCCTCAAGCTTGATAAAAATAAAGAGTTACTAGTCAGCAATGACTAGGGAAAAAAGGAAAAAACTTGAAGAACTTATGGTAGCAGTTCACTCTTGAACATGACACTTTCACTCCATCACCATTATTGAGTTGGGTTGGGTTATTCTGTTCACCGGTCATCTCACCATTGGTCTTTCACACCATCCATATTTTGGGGTTAAGGCTACCAATCCATCTCAGTGTCGTTGACATGTTCAAGAGAAGTCATTCAGTTGAGAAACCATAATCCAGTTAATGCCTCATCCACTGCAATACCATCAACCTTCATTTTTCGTGACCGCCATTCCTAAACCTTGTGTCATTAGATCGTTTTCACCTCCAGAAAATCATTTGCTTCGTTTCGTGTCGTAGATGTGGGATACATTAACGCCCTCCTACGATGGGTCACTTCTTAGGCCCTCCTACAATGGGTCACTTCTTGTCGACATCAGCTCATTATCTAGGAAGTTGACTTAGAAACACCCCTTTCAGTACTTGGAAGCTTGCATGTCTCAATGGAAAGTTTCTCACTTCCGGCAATAGGTTGACATCAATGGCCTTTGACCGAAAGATTTTGCCTGGTGTTCGACATCGAATCATATATTCACACCACATGAATTGGTCGTTATCATTATCGGTGATTCCTCTCGTGTCTATTAACAACTCACATTATTGGCTGGTAATCAGGCAATGTCTTTCCATGTTCGACTTCAAAACATCTCTTCACATGGATTGACTTGTACATTAGGTGAAGATTGAATGAGTTTGAAGACCCCGGATCTAGTTTCATCCATCTGAGCTATAATATATTCAAGGATATAAAGACATCAAATGTACATAGAAGCTGCACAGATGGTCATCCAAGCCAGGGACGATGAATCTACATATGAAGAATCACCAATCTGCAACTGCAGACGATTATCTGTTCTATGTACATGAAATGGATTTATAAAGCTAAGCATGGGAATGCCCGCCTCAGCTAGATCATGAAAAATTATATTATGATTATGTATTGTATTGTATCTTATACTGGTCACCTTCCATTTCCAAAACCTCGGATCCTCATAATAAAGCATTTCACCTGACATCAAAGATTTACGACTTCATTCTTTAGGGGGCAACTGTTATAGACATATTTGCGCACTTCAACCCCACTCTTATATGTCGATAAACTAGGACACTTCTAACCCCTAAAAGTGTTGTTTCATACCCTAAAAGAGCATGGTTAACTGATTACGTCATTCCCCAAAAGTTCCACCTGAAAAACCATCCAAAAATGGCCTAAACAGGACCATACTGACTGTTCCACTGTCAAGGTGCGATGCGTACTGAATTCTACACTAGCTAGGTGCGATTCATACTGATGAGGCCTTCTGTAAGGTGCGATGAGTGAGGATGGACAAATGTCTGAGATAGTTTGCTAAGTGGATGCTCATGGAATCTTCTAGAAAATTCTCCTGTGACACTTGCCTCTTTGAATTCGCCCAGGGATGAGTAAGAGATCCAAGAAATCCCCAAGTGGAACCAAATGGAACAAGTGGAATGACACTAATAAAAAACCCAAAGATGACTCACACCATTGCATGCATCTATAAATGGATCCTTCATCTGAGAGATCTAGAGGCTGGAATATTGTAATTTGCAAGGAAGTGCTGATAGTTTGTATTTGAGAAAGAGCATTGTATTGTTGGGTGATCTTGCTATTTTGTGAGGCAAAGAGGTCTTTGATGCTGGGGGGATGATGCTAGATGAGACAACTGGGTTGTAATTCTCCCTTCTATATAATAAAGTTCTTCGAGTTTTCTTCCATATAACTGTGAAATTGTAAATGTTATTATTTGTGAATGCCATTGTATGTTCATTATATTTCTAATTCCGTAATGATTATGATATAATATATCAATATGCTTTGATGGTTCTTTGTTACTATGTTTCTATAGGTACTCTCCAAGCGGGATAAGTACGGAGAGGAGTTGCAAGTTCTGTCAAGGGGGAGAGAGATCAAGAAAGGAGTTGAGCAGAAGATCCAGGTTGGTTCCTTTGTCTTTCTCTTATCTATTTTTTTTTTCTAAATAAGACTGAACTATTATATTACAGCAAGAGAAAAATTACATCAGCAGTATTACAACAGGGTCAAGGCCCTGTAAAACTTGTCTTGGGACAGACAGTAAACTCGGGAGTATGCATTCCAGGGTTACAAAAATGGAAACCAGAGTGATACTCATGTAACCGACACATGGACTGTAGCAATAGGAGACTGAAACAACAGAAACACATGGAAGACATTGACACCATGACAGAGATAACAGATAACCAACACCATAACAGAGATGGACAGAGATACATAGTGACAAAGAGCAGACACATATATGATCGCGAAGGGAGCTGACAGAGAGAAAAATTCGTGCAGTGAAACCTGGAGCGCGAGCTGGCCGTGCTAATCTTCTTCCGTAGTCTGCGGTTCATCCTCCATCTTGCAGCAGGGAGGCTGGAGTATTGCCTTACTAGCATTGTGCTGTACAGGTTCACTCGGGCCTGCTCCAGGATCATGTACAGGCCTCAGCATATCTATGGCAGGGAATTCCATGTCCACTGTCGGAACAAGCCCAGGAATTCGCGAAGGGTTGGCACGAGGAGCTTCCTCTTCACCCCACGGATTGCTGCAATGCTCCACTAAAACAGTTATGAAGAAAGTGGAATTGGACAAAGTGCATGGAATGCGGTATCTTACCATTGGGTGCTCAGTATGCCCACAATCCATTCCCTCTGGAGGTTCCGCCATTCTTCCTCTGCCCGGGGGCCTTCCTCTCGATCTTCTGCGTTCAGAGGATTCTTCAATTGAGGAAGAGGGCGAAGGGGCTCTTCCACTGTAGCTGCAACGCCAACTTGTTCCCCTTAGGCGTTCACGCTGCATACTGAATGTGAGCGGGTGGCGAGTGTGCACACACAGATTGTTCCTCTGAACTGGACGCCCAATCCCCCAACCAGAATGCGGATGGCAGGTTTGTAACACTGCCAATCTCCCAGGTTCGCAACCAAACTACCCGTATGCTCTCCAATTGCCCAAAACAATGGGCTCTAAACCATCACAGTCGCTCTCAGAGCCTGAATGAGAGCCGAGACAATGAGCCTCCGCCACTTCCCTCAAGACAAGAACAGGAGCAGACGAGAAATGCGGGAGAATGTCTGAGAACTCCCGGCTATGAAGCGCCATGTTACGTTTCTCAAGGCGAGCAGTGAATGTCGAAGGGACATCTCTGCAGAATACCATAACTCCTCTCCTTAAATGCTGCATGCCGGAATTGTTAAGGCGCGTCCTCCTGGTATACGTGGCTTGTCCGGGCGGACACATGCCCTGCGGACAAGCCATGAGCCTTATGTGTCTAACAACCACCCGCATCCGGGGGGGAAAGATCCTTTTGCACCAAAGTGATGCAGTCTTTTTTAAGTTGTTCATCTTCAACTATGTCCAGGGGACCTGAAAAGTATGTTGATGTCTGAGAGACTCCTTGGTTAGCCAATCTATCGGCTACCTGATTTGCTGTTCTTCGCACATGCTGAAAGGTAAGGCTATGTGGATTTGTAAGCTTTGCTTCCAAGGATTCCAACCTGCTCAAAAGTCTCCAGCTGGTTGCTACTTTGTCCGCTGTTGTTCCTGCTTGGATTTTCTTGGCTACATTGATTAGGATGAGAGAATCACCTTCAACCTCAAGTGGAAAGAATTGAAGTTGCTCTGCGAAACAGATCCCTTGCCAAAGTCCTTCCATTTCCGCTACATTATTAGTATCTTTGCCGAGAGAGCCATAATAGATGTGCATGGGTGCGCCTGTATGACTTCTTATGATTCCTCCATAGCCTGCCGGACCAGGATTACCCTTTGCTGCTCCATCAAAGTTGAGCTTGAAAGAGTTGAGAGCTGGTGGGGACCATGAGGACGGGGAGGTGGGGCTGCGAGGGGGACGTGTGATGACCTTTGCAAAGGTTGAAAGGTCAAGATTCCATTCCTTAAAAATATCCCTTTCTTGTTGCACTTCTGGCATATCAGTGTCAAACCAGGTTCTTATGGCTAAGGTTTCCTGGATATTTCTTTTGTAGATAAGCCACAGAGCGTCTATTGTCCGGGAGGTACTGTTGAAGATGCGTGAGTTACGCTCTTTCCAGAGAAGCCAGTACAGAAAACCTGGAATAAGATCCCATAAGGTATTGAGGAGTTGGCTTCGGAATGGGTTCTTGCCCCAGTTCCTAATATTGTCCGTTACATCCTCGCTTCTTGGTGCTGCTCTTTTATTGCAGTACTCCACCCTTTCCCAGAGCTGCTTTGCTAGTGGACAGGACTCCATTAGATGGTTGATTGTCTCAGTGTGAAGATTGCAGTTTGGGCATCTAGAGGGCCCAATGAATCCTCGTTTTATCAAGTTATCCCAAGTAAGTATACGCCTTTTACTGAGCAACCATAGGAAGGTTGAAATTTTGGGCCAAAGCCCTGGAAGCCAGACTCGTGCCCAGATTTGGTCTTGATTCTCTTGGTTGTTTGAGTAGCGCAGCTGATGTGCTTCTTTAGTGGTGAATGTGCCTTTGTGTTTGTGACCCCATCTGAGCTTGTCCTGCTGGTTGGAGTAGCGTATTCTGCGTTGTGAGAGTTCCTGGTCCAAGTCTGAGTATGTTTCGCCTTCCCAGTCCCTTTGCCAGCTGTTTGCGGGTCTCCAAGTTTGGTAGTTTTGATGCTGCGTTTGCTGCCAGAATTGTTGCACTCGAATCAGGTTTTCTTGCTGCATATACGATTGCCAGAGTAGCATCTGGAATAGATTTGCCAGCTTTGGGAGCTGCTGCCACGAATCCTCCCAGAACATAGCTGACGTGCCAGAGTGTATTTCCCAAAAACTATGTTCCTGTATGAAACGGCTGTGTATCTTAGCTGCATTCCATATTGGAGAGCCTTGGGCACTGGAGTTGATTCTGATTAGATCTGTCTTTCTCTTATCTATTATACATAGAAGAAATCGTGAATTTCTTTAAACTATTGTTTCTAGGGTAGCTGCCAAACCTAGAGGGCTAATCAATCAAAAAGACACTAGTTTTCCCAAAAACATTGATGATGCAAAAAAGTTAAAATTACTCCCATCTGTTAGTGTCAGTCTTTACAGCCTTCCTCCAGTGATCAAACATGCTCTTACAAAGTAATTTTAAGGTTTCAAGGTCAAATTTTGTCATTTCCGTGAGTCTTCAAGAAAAATTTGGTCACTAGGCATTAGGTCTAGGGTTTGATTTTACCCTTGTCAAAGTTGTCCAAATGTCGGTCCTTGTCACTGTTCAGCTGAGTGTACCATCATTCAGAGAGTTTTCATTATCATGTCAAGTCCCACTGGGTCATTTTACACCTTGTTCATGCTTCAGTTGCGCCTAGGTGAGGTCATTTCCCTCTCCTAGGGTTTTGAAGGAAATTTCTCATGGACGGCCAAATCATCGGCAAAACTTGTATCCTGATGTTCATACAACTTCCCCTATCCTTAAAGTACCTTATCAAACACTTCCAATCACTGAGATCCCCCAAATTCCTCATTTTCGCACAAACCCTAGTTTCTTGCTACAACCTGGCAATTTTCTAGGTTGGGCCTGTGTTTTGCCTTTTTTGACCCCTTCCCCTCACTCAATTTCAGAGATTCCACTTTTCCCTACTTCCTAACCTCCCTCCCTACTTACCAAAATTTCCTCAAGAATTTAGAAGCTCCCTATCCCCTTCATTTCGCTTCATTTCGACAAATCTCTTCTTCCGCACATCGGGGTAGGTTTCACTCAAATGATGTTTCTGAGCAATAAAAGATGAATTTTTCAAAACTGAGAGAGGTTTTCGTCCAAAAACTTCAAATTAAGATAAAAATCCTTCACGTTTTCCACAGGTGTCATGGTTTTGGAGAAATGTCAAAAATATAGTCGCCTCGGGAGAAATGATGCACCTCTGAAGTGACCTTTCAAAAATAAAATTTTCTCCTAGTTCTGTTGGCCAAATGACTTGCTTGATGAGTCAAATGATAACTAGACACCAATATCTTTCCAATGAGCTATCATTTGATCAATTTTGAGTTGAGGAAGTCATTCAAACGTTGACTGTAACAACACTCTGCCTTTAGGCAGCCTCATTTGGCACATTTTGACCAGTCTTGGGAGATTGCGTTTTCACAGGGAAAATGAACTCCAAATTGAAAAATTCTAGTTGAGTTAGAAATTATACTTAAATACCTTTGCAACGAGCTATCTTGCACCCAATTTTGACACGGCGAAGACCTCCAAAAGTCTCCTATAAAAACTGTTATGCACAGGCTATATGCGTCGTGCCTCAATCCCAGTGCGCCGTGCCACTTACCTGTGCGTCGCGCACTGGCGCGACACTAAAAATATAGAGCTCCAAATGAAGAAAGGTTTACATTTTTGGATTCAGCATGAAAAATCATGACCACTGGTGCTTGGGCAAGAAATTTGGAGCATTTTTGGGGCATTTTTGGTCATTTGACAAATTTTTGTGCACAAACAGGTTTTTTCTCCCTGTGCGCCGCGCCACTGGCGCGACCCTAAAATTATAGAGCTCCAAATGAGGAATGGCTTGAATTTTTGGATTCAGCATGGAAAATCACGACTACTGGTGTCCAGGCAAGAAATTTTGACAAGATCTGAGTCTCCTAAAGGTCAAAAAACACCCAAAAATGGCCTCTCTACCACTTTTTTGACACACAGAAAACACTCTTGGGAGAATGAATATTTTGAGGGGAAAATGAGCACCAAATTCAAAAATTAGAATGGGGTTAGAAATTAGACAGGACAAGCTTTCTAACAAGCCCACTTGGGCACATTTTGGACACCTGAAAGTGCCCCAAAACAGGTCCCAAAGTAGCGCGACACACAGAAAAATGGCGCAGCGCACAGAGGAAAAAATTGCCAATTTGCTTCCATTTCGCGAAATTTCGGTTCGCGACTTCTCCAAGTGGGCCCGCTCATCTACACTTCGGTTTTTTGGCACCATAGGTGGAATTTAAAGTGGTTTTTCTCCATATTGGCTTCTATCCAAGTGGCAAAGGAAGGCAAACGGTCACCCCAAGCCAAATGTCATGTTTGTAGCGCTGCACCTGTAGCTGATGGTTGGCTCTCCATCCCCATTTCGCAATGATTCGAGTAACTCCCCAACCCTTGGGCATTCTATCTCTTCCTCACACATTCTATATATTGTATGCAAGTTATTTGCAAAGGGTTGGCTGGCTTGTAACTTCTGGGAGACTGTGGGAAAGAAACTCTCTTTCTGCACTGTATATTTTTGACAGAGAATTAATGAAAGGCAGCGGCTCTGTTTCATGAGATTCTTGTGGTCGTGAGTGTAGAAAAATTTTTCTTATGTTCCATATGTATTTTGTTATGTTTCATAATTCATTTCATGCTTCATTTCAGTGAAATTTTCTAAGTGAGATTAGGTAGAATTCAATTTATATTGCTCTGCCTGTGGGAAAATTTCATGTACAATGTTATTCTTCTGTTGAAAAGGATTCATGAGACCATGCCCTTTTCACTCTCTTCAGCAATCTTTCCATTCCTCGTTACCTTAAGCCAAAATTGCTGCGCTTGCCGCCTAGCTTGCCTCATGGAATAATCTGTGCTTTCATATTCTATTCTCTGTTTTTTGCTGAACACCAGTCCCATATACATCCCAGAAGCATCCCAGAAGCTCGGTCACTTCATAAAATCTTTTCCAAAATCTGTTTTCACTTACTAGCCTAAGGTGAATATTGCATTGTAAGTCATCTCAGACCATTTTTCCTATCCATTCGCTGAGGGTGACTCGGAGAGAGCCCTCTCCTGATCTGGTAGGGCTAGCTACCAGACTGAGCGTGGTTTGTGGTTACCCTAATTTTTCCTTCCTTCAGCCTAAGGCAGATTTAGGTGCTAACACTATCTACCCTCAAGGATGTAACATTGCACTGGTTCATGGGTTTACCTGGAGATAGCATCACAACTTGAGCTCAAATGCAACAAACCTTTAACAACAAATATAGGTACTACTCTAGGTCAAAGGATACTAAAGAAGAGATTTTCAGGATGACCATAGACCGGGATGAATCCTTAGAAGACTATGAAGAAATATTCCAGCTCAGTTACAAAAAGGCCAGGTGCACACATGACCCTGAGTCACTAAAACTAGTCCTACCTAGAGGAGTAAGGGAGGATATTTTGGATACCTTACATATGATAGTAGGAGGAGATGTATACCAATTAGCCTATGAGGATATTAGGATTGTCTTTAGAAACCATTCTAGGGAAACCAGGAAAAAGGGTAGGGGTAGTCAACCTATGGCCAGTACATCATCCTCTAACTTATCCATCAAGGGTGAAATTGAAAATATGCTATAAGATTTCAAAATGATATGTTGCAAACCCTTGCCTTGCAATTGGACTCCATGAACATCAAAAGGAAGCAAGAGGAAGAAGAGAGGGCCTTGGCCATCTTTTGTCCTAGATGCACTAGGAGGCATCCTAGGAATGAATGTCCATTAAACTGTATTAAGATTTGCTCAGTTTGTGAAGAAAACCACTCCATAGACAAGTGCCCTTCTTTACCTGGACTCAAAGTTGTATATCAAGGAGCTGAAGGGGTCACTGAGCAGCTTTGCTACATCAACTAAAGGATACCTCCTGGGCCTAGACCATACCAGTAGGGTATGCAAGGGTTGTCCCATGCATATTACAACCCCAACGAAACCATAGCTATACCTTCTTTGGGACCCCCTGCTCATCCTTCCTGTTCTACACCCCCTCCTTGGCCCTATGCATCTTCGTATGAATCCCAACCAGCCAACTAGTCATTTGAACCTTATGTTCAACCACAACATCATTGGAATACGCCACTCTAGGGGTGGAGGCCCCAATTCAACAATGTTCCATCCCTATTTCCTCCACCACCTACCCAACCACAACTCCTGCACTCTTCTCCACCCAAGCAACCCCAGATGCCTGCCCAGCCAAATCCAAAACCAAACAATAGGCAGGCTCCACAAGTATACAATGGAGAGACATCATACCCATCTTATGTTGTAGAAATCCAAGAGATCAATATAATATCTGGGAGAATTCTCCCAGACAACCAACCTCCCTCTCAACATAGGTAGGTTAGGAAAATAGAGAGGAAAGCAACCTTAAATTAAATCCACCCTTTCCTAAGAGATTAACCCAACCACTCCATCCTACCCCAGAAGAAACTGAACTTCTGGGATAATTGAAAAATCTATGTATAAAGATCCCCCTTCTCCAGGCAATCAAAGATGTTCCCATTTACAATAAATTGATTAAGGAGAAGTTCTTCAAGAATCCAAGAAGAAGAAAAATGGATTCCCCTACAATTAATGTCATTAGGCAGTTGTCTAACTTAATGCTGGGGTAGGTAATATGTCCAAAATATTTGGACCCTAGAAGCCCTGTAGTAGATGTGCACATCAATGGCACTATTGTCCCACACACTCTGATTACTCTTGGGGCTGCCATTAATGTGATGACCAAGGAAACCATGCTCAAGCTCAACCTCCAAGGGTCATTGAGAAAGACCACAACAGTTCTGCAACTTGCAGACTGTTCCACAGTCACCCCTGAGGGAACTGTAGAGGATGTGATGGTCCCCATTGACTCTTGGAAGTACCCTGCATATTTCCTAGTTCTCTAGCCTAAGGCTAAGCTGGTTACCCTCTCATCCTTGGGAGGCCATGGTTGGCCACAGCTGATGCTTACATTAGCTGCAGAGCTGCGAATATGGCCATCAAGAATGGGCATATCTCCAAATAGTTAGCCATATACCCTCCTGCTCAACCTACCCTAGAGCATGATTTACCTTTATGGTTAGAGGAGGATGAATAAGATGAGAATTATTTTGCCCAACTTTATGCTTTGGAAGAAACCATAGGAGGAGGATAGCAAGATGAGGATGACTTAATTGAACACCTGCTCCAAATTCCAACTCCTAATTCATTACCATTAAAAGAGGAAGTAAGGGAAACCCAGAGAAATCATCCAATTGACTTATGCTTGGCCAATTCCAACCCACTCTGTGTCAAAACCATAGAATTTGGCCTAGAGAGAACTTTGAAAATTAACCCATCTCTTTCTGCTTTAGAAGAGGAAAATCTATGCAACATGTTGAGAGAACACCTAGAATCCTTCACTTGGAGTTATAAGGAAATGAAGGGAGTACACCCCTTAGTGTGTACTCACCACATATACATAAAGAAGGTTGCAAGCTGGTCAAGCAACCACAAAGGAGGATGAATCCAGCTCTTAAGGACATAGTCAAAGAAGAATTGCAAAAAATACTAGATGCAGGATTCATTCACCCTATCTCAGGCAGTGAGTGGGTCTCTCCCTTAGTGTTAGTTCCCAATAAAAATGGCAAGTGAAGGATTTGTGTGATTATATGGAATTAAACAAAGCCACAAAGAAGGATCATTTTCCCCTACCCTTCATTGACGAAGTGCTAGATGGCTTGGTAGGGAAGAAGTTCTTTTCTTTCCTAGATGGATTCAGTGGGTACAACCAAATCCAAATCTGCCCAGAAGGCCAGGATAAGACCACATTCACCTGTCCCTGGGGTACTTTTTCCTAGAGGGTCCTTCCTTTTGGCCTATGCAATGCTCCTACCACTTTCCAGAGAGTAGTCTTGAGTATATTTGCTAAATTAGTACATGATGCTGTGGAAATATATATGGATGACTTTACACCTTATGGCTATGATTTTCAAGAAGCCTTGACTAGCCTAGGAAAAGTCTTACACAAATGCATTGAAATGAATCTGTCTCTCAATCCAGAAAAAATTGAATTATTAATGACTAAAGGGACTATGCTAGGTCATTTAATATCTCAGCAAGGAATGCAGGTGGACCCAAACAAAATAGAAATCATCCAAAGGGTCCCACCTCTACAAAAGAAGATAGATGTCAGGAGTTTCTTAGGGTTAGCTGGATACTACCGAAGGTTCATAAAGGACTTCAGCAAGTTGACCTCTCCTTTGTTTGGGTTGTTGGTCAAAGTTTCTGAGTTGATATGGTCAAAGAGATGTTAAGAGGCCTTAGACATTCTAAAGGGTAAGTTAACCACTGCACCAATCCTTAGAGGCCCAAATTGGGCCCTCCCTTTTCATATTCATGTTGATGCCTCACACAAAGCCATAGGAGCAGCCTTAGGTTGGGAAGAGGATAAATTGCCCTATGCCATTTATTTTATCAGTAAGAACCTATAAAAGGCTGAGATAAACTATACTGTGACCGAAAAGGAAATCTTGGTTGGTGTGCATTCATTAAACAAATTTAGGAATTACATTACAAGCTATCAAACATTTCTGCATACTGATCATGTTGCAGTCAAATATTTAATGAATAAACTAGATGTGAATTCTAGAATCATAAGATGGTTGATTTTATTACAGCAGTTTGATCTAACTATTGTTGATAAGCCTGGTAAGGAAAATGTTGTTGCTGACTTTCTATCTAGGATGAATCTTCCTGTAGGTGAAGAAGGAATGGTCAATGACTAGTTACTAGATGAGAATTGGTTTTCTATTTTAGTTCTATCCCCATGGTTTGTTGATATAGAAAACTATCTGGTATCATCACAGTTCCCACCAAACTTGACCTCCAAAGAAAAGAGCAAGATAGTTAGAAAGAGCACCCCCTTCACCTGGATTGGGGGCAATTTGTTCATACTTCGCCTAGATCAAATCTTAAGAAGGTGTGTAAGGGAAGAGGAAGTCTTTGACATCCTTCTGACCTATCATGATGGGCCTTGTAGAGGTCACTTTGAAGCAAAGAGGACAACATTCAAAGTGTTACAAGTAGGCTATTATTGGCCTACTCTTCATTAGGATGTGAAAAAGTATATTAGTTAGTGTGATCAGTGCCAGAGGATGGGAAAGCCTACTCCAAGAGATGAAATGCCCCTACAACCTCAAGTGACTTTCGAGCCATTTGACAAGTGGGGCATGGACTTCATTGGGCCTGTCAACCCTCCTTCAAAGCAAAAATAGCACATCATTGTGTGCACTGATTATTTGACTAAGTGGGCTGAAACCAAGGAAATTAAGGCAACAACAAAAGAGAAGGTGGCTGAGTTCCTAAGGGAGAATATATTCTACAAATTTGGGTACCATAGAGAGCTAGTCGCAGACCAAGGCAACCAGTTTACCTCTAGCATGATTGAATAATTGCTTAGCCATCACAAAATCAAGCATAGGATCTCCACTCCCTATCATCCACAAGCTAATGGGCAAGTGGAGGTGACCAACAGGGCACTGGAGAACATCTTAACCAAGGTAGTGAGCAATAGCAGAAAGGACTAGGTAGAGAGACTAGTTGAGGCCACCTGGGCCTATAATACCACATGCAAGACCACCACTGGATTTACACCCTATGAGCTGGTCTGTGGGAAAAAAGGCTTTGTTGTCCATTGAGTTTGAATACAACACATTGATGATGGAAACCCAACTAGATTTGGATCTCAGCCATGCAAAAAAAGAAAGATTGTTACATTTGAATGGCTTGGATGAATTCAGAATTGTAGACCCTCCTACATACAGAGATAGTTCAACTTCAGAGGAAGATCTAGCATGACAACCACATCAAGGAGAATTAATTTCAAAAGGGAGACTGGGCATTGTTATATGGTTCCAGGTTTAAATACTTCAAGATAAATATAAGGACACGATGAATTAGACCTTATGTGGTGGAAAGATGCCATGACAATGGTTCAGTGCAAATCAGAACTATTGATGAAGAAACCATTCCATTTCTAGTTAATGGACACCAATTGAAAATGTACAAGAGTCCTTTATCAAAACAAGACTTCGTTGACAGTATCAATAAGACAGTGATGATGGTAGAGAAAGTTCTAGCTCCTCCCTCATCAGGTCACTGAAAAAGGAAAAAAGAATAAGGATTCAGGTGAAAACCTCCATGAGGCACCTGAGTCCCATCTTTGGGATGAAAACCTCATGAGGCAGCCCAAAGATGAAAAAAAAATGAAAAAGAGTAAGAACCTCTCTGAGGTAGCCTAGGTGTTTTTTTTTTAAATATAATAATAAAAAAAAAGAAACATAATTGTTATTTGCAGGTGGGTGAAAAAGACAAGCAAGGAACAAAGTGAAAATCCAAAGGGAACCCTGCCTCACATATATTCATCTCCTCCACTCCATACCATGCATCCCTCCATCAATTCTATTGTTTTTCACTTCATTGCTTCAATTCAAGTGAATATTGTGTTTTCTAACAGAATCACCTCAACCATTACCATCATCCATACATCCACATACACTCCTACTCCCTCTGTCCATTCATTACAACATCCTCACAGCACCATCCAGCAACATGATCAAGAAATTCTAAGGGAGACACCAAAGGTTTCCAAGTGGTAATCCAAGAGCTCCAAAACAGCAACAACATTAAATCCAGGATCTCCACAGCAGTGGTAGCATCAGATCCAGGAGCTCCACAGCAATAGCAGCAACATCAAATCTTCAGTCACAGACACCTGCAAAAGCTAATAAACTAGCAACAGACAACATAGGAGGAAGAAGAATGACCATTAGCAGCACTTCTGATATTCGACAACTACAACACATTGGCATCAATACCATAGGTAAGTATCCTACTCACTCACTCATATGCATCATTTGATCAAAAGTTGTAAAGGTTAAGAGGTAGTTGGTTTATAAGTAAAATGGTGGCAAAAAGGAAATTATTTAATAAGTCAAAAGAGAATGAAAGAGTCCATAGATATAGTATTTTTATGGAAACCATTTGAGAATGTTTGAAGAATTAAGGTTTGGGGTAGAAACACCAATTCACCAAAGACTCGACATACCCTATTTCTTGATGCAATCACTCATAGACCCACAACAAAGTAAAGGAAGGGAATTCCCAACAGTTATCTCACCATGGTTTGATCAAGGTCCTCATTGAGGATGCCCTCCAAAACCTTAGGATCCCTATAAAATGGTCAGTCTTCAGAGACTTACCAGCAGAGGATGACATCAAAACCCTCATCTATGATGTTAGTCATTCTGTCAAAAAGGAGGAGGAAAAACAAGAAAAATAAAATACAGAGCTAGATGGGGATGAGATGGGTGAAGAAGAAACTAATACAGAGGAACATACTAAAAGAATACAAGGAGGATGACATCGAAACAAGAGGAGGAAACAAAGGAAGAAACTGATGGAGATGAGAAAGAACGGCAAAAGGAAGAAGATAAGAAAAATAGAGAGGACGCCTGCAGGAAAAGAAAGACCAACTAGCATATATGGCCAGCCTCTCCTTATAGGCCATCCAGTGTAGGATGCCAGCTAAATTCTATGCTCTTTACCTCAGAGAACAATGGTTTCAATTTTAGATTAAAACACTAGCACAAAGGGGCACCATGCCATTTCAGGACTATAGACAGTTTATTGGTCTTTGTGATCAAAGTGCACTAGAGGATAGGGCCAAAATGGCTGAGTTTTACTTGAACAATATGGCCTTCACAAACATGAATATTTGGGATCCAAATGCAGAGCTAGAAGATCTAAAATTAATGGTCTTAGCATCATGGATGAATCATGAGAAGTCAAGGGCTGTATAGATGAAAATAATATTGACCAGAGAGCAAAATGAACCTCTTTTTCATTATAGCTAAACAATCAAATCCCATGGCCCTAATCAACACCCACAATCTAATGGAAAATGATCCTAAGCTAGCACCTAGATATCTTGCTACCCAAGAGCAAGCAATTTCACATTTTGAAAATATGTTTAGGTTGCTAAGAGATGATAATACACATGCCTGCTAAAGGAAATGGAACACACTACCACACAGCTTAAAGATAAGAGAATATCACTCCCCTCAATGGTTGAGAAAATAAGTCAACATAACACGTATGTATGAGCAATCAATGCAAAGGTTGAAGGTTAATTGGATAGGCCTAAAACTCATTCCACCACTACTCCTAGGGATTCTATAAGGGAGAAAAGAAGTAGAAAGGAAAGCAGGCTTCTATGAACAAGAAGAAGAGACCACAGCAGAAGCATGGGATCTTAGAGAGGCTACTAGAGCCATGAAGGAAATGGACATTAATTAAGTTGCTCAAAGGATGAGAAACACTTTCAGTAGGGGGTGATGATGAGACTCATCATTGAGTAATTATATTGGCCTTAATTGGCCTTAATTCACCTCCTAGCTTAGTCAAACCAACTACTCTCACAACTTATTGCATACTTTTAATTATATTTTTTTTATGAGATGAGTTAGTGTTGGATATTTGGCTTTGTGGTCTAATGTGCATGTAATGCAGGAATAAAAGATAAAATCAAGGAAAGCAGGTATAAATGATAAAATAAAGGAACTATGGAAAAGACCTTGGTAAAAACTCAAATGGGACAAGGGAGAGTAATTATAGGAGGTAAATCCTCTTCATTTACTACCCATCCATTTGAATATTCCTCCACTAGCTCAGAGTGCAAACAACCATCACTTTGAGGACTAGAAGATAGTCGAGCAAGGAAAAGGATAGAAACCAGTTTATCAAATGTATAAGTAGAGAGGCTTAGGACCTCATTAGGATTCAGACTTCTATTGTAAAAACTCTGTTTTATTTCTGAGTTGCAAGAGACTTGTGACAGTTTTCTCTGTAATCCATGGTTTTCATAATGAGAATGAGTTCTGTTTAAGAAAGCTCTGAGTTAACTTCGAGGGCTGAAGCTATTGGGTTAGGGCCCGACACAAGCAGCCACATCTCCTCTTTACTGTACATGTATGCTAGCATAGAGTTCTGTTTTGTTTATGTCCTCAAGTAGTTTCATTATTTTCCTGTTCATATGCTTCAGTAGCTGCATTTGTTGTAGTTTAATTTCATTTATGCCTTCTTTCAGTTCACAGGTTAGTTAGAGGAAAAATATCACTATTAGGTTTTGCGCAAGTGTCTCGGCCTCATCTCCTCCCTCTAGGACCATGACTTGAGGAAGGGACCCTTCAGCAACCCCAAAAACATAGGTTTCTGGTTCTCGCATGAGCTATGGAGTTTGTTGTTTGATGCAATTACTAGTTCACCATCACTATTTTTCTCTATCATTTTCATTTGAAATCACCTTTAGCACGTTCCTCCTACATCACTTCCTCTCCATCTAATCACCAACAAACCTTCACAATCAACGTCTAATTCACTATTTTCTCCAATTGTTACCTCGCGTGGAGTCCACACTTACTTTATGAACTTTAAGTCCCCACTGTCAATCTGCCTTGCTTGATACGATGGCTATCGCATCACTCGATCACTTTAGGCACTTTAAACTCCCACCATTGATTTTCCTTACCTGATTTGATGATTGTCGCTTCACCCGATCGCCAAATAGCTTGGCTGATTTCCACCTTTGATCAGTCCTGCCTGATCCAATGGCTATCGCACAATCTCGCGTAGATTATTGCTCGAACGTTATCCACACGAGAGCACATGAGAAAAGTGGTTTTATCGTGCTGTGTGTCACGCAGTAGGGCTAATCACATGAAATTTCCAAATACTGCTTACAACCTAAAGGGCATATGAGAAACTACTTACCGCCTTAAAACACACTCCCTCATTTTCGCACATTTCTTTTCCTCGCGATATGATCTTCACCGTCCATCTCTTGACTTCACCCTGGTGATAAAGTCTTAGCCGTTCATCGCTCCTATTAGCCTCATCTATCCATCTCTCGACTTGACCCGCGCAATAAGATCTTAACCATTCATCTCCTGTTAACCTCGTTCGTCCATCCACTCACCTAATCCCTCAAGATCTCCGTTGTTCATCTGCTTTGTTCCCTTGTTCGTCCATCCATTCACTTAATCCTTCACGATAAGATCTCCACTATTCATCCTGTTAGTTAACCTTGTTCGTCCATTCATCTACGTAACCTCCTGCGCTCCAATCTCTGTCATTCATTTTCCTTTCACCCGACTGATCCAACAGTTCTTATGCACTATTGCTCCCTCACGTCCTCCTTTCACCTATTTCAACCTCCGATTACTTTTTCTGCTTGAAACCCAATTTAGCCTAAGTTTCTTTGTTACACCTTAGTCTAGTTTTGATGCTCTTTACTTCTGCAACTTAGATAACTAGCATTAGGTTAATGTTAATTTAGAAATTCTGCTTAGCATAGTTGTTTAATTGGTTAGTTATGTTATGGTGTGGTTTATCATTACAAGTTCATTTCTTCATTGTTGCAGTAGAGTAGCTCTCTCTTAGGATATATTTTCTCTTCTTCCATCAAAGAGTTAAGCTTCTTCTGGCCCTATAGAAGTCTGGCTTGGAACCCCTTGGGTTTCTTGCCATACAAACAGTGACAACAGGCATGAACTTCACTTCTACTTGTGCATATAGCACTGTCACCTCCAAGTTTGTATGAACCTCAGGGTTGATAAGTAAAGTTGGTAGCCCTGGGAGTTACAGCATTATTGTTGCAATACCTAGGCTCATCAACTACCTTGTCTCATCATTTCTCAAAGGGACATATGATATCATGCCACTACCAAAGAAAAATTTAATTTTCAAGCTACAAAGGACCATACAAAGCATCAAAAGGATTTCATTTCATCTTTCACAAGTTTAAGCATCTCCTTGGAAAATAAGTAAACATCTGGCACCTCTTATGCATTCTTCATTTTGAAGAACTAAGTGAAAATCCCTCTCCTAGGGGTTTACTATGCTTTTGGTCTCCAAATGATTTTGCTTCATTTCAATGAGAAAAATCCTATTTTTTATGCTCCATAACCCCTAAACATACCTGATATACCCCTCCCAACCATTTCCCATTCTCATTCCCTTCATCTCTCTCCATTTTCAAAACAGACCCTTTTCTCTTTAAGGCCATTTGCTGCACATAGGGACATTTTTTCTTCAAAATATGTTTCTACCCAAATGGAGACAAATTTTACAAATGTGAAAGACGTTTTTGTCGATGATAGGCCAAGGAACAAAATCCTCATTATGTTTATGCACAAGTGTTATGATTTGAGAGAAATTGCCAAACTACACTTGCTATGGGAGAGTTGCTGCACATCTGGAGAGCTTGATTTCAAGACAATTTTTCAGGGATTTGAAGTAGTTTTTTGCAGTTCTTAAGGACTCTATTTTGTATCAAACATCATAATATTTCCAACCATACCAATTTTAGCATAAAACTCCTCCAGGAATGTTACACTAAAAAATGTCACCATGACTATTTACAGTTAGTATGGCTCTATCAACAGTCATGCTACCCTCTTAGGCAAGTCTTATGCCTCTGCTCTCCATGTCAAACTCCAAAAAGAGAGAAAGTCTTTGTAAATGTATTTATCTCTGGGTACACAGGTTCTCTCAACCTTACCTGCGGGTACGCATCCAATGTTCACAAAAACTGCGTCTTTGGACGCTTTGTATGTAAAGGGGCAGGTGCGTCCCCCTGTAAAGGTCAAAATGCGCAAGTTTCATCTTTAAAAAGTTACTTGTGGTCATTTCTAGAGCATTCTAGAAGGTTGTTCGACGTGTATTGAGCGCCTCCAGATGGTTCATGTACCCCTACCAAAGAGGAACTTATCCCATCAATAAGGGAGCTATCCCATCCAAAGAGGGGATTATCCCATTGATGGTGGACCTAATTAACTTCCTCTTGAGCACTATAAATACAGGCATTGGGCCAGAAGGAAAGGAGGTTGGAAGCTATACATTTCTAAGGGTAAATGTTGCAGGAATTAGGACTCCCATTTAGAAGCTTGTGAGGAGAGATTGCCATCTTTACTTGTTCTATTTGGAAGTGGGTGAGCTTTGTCAAAGTAAAGGAGAACTCTTGATGGACCCTGGGGGGGACTTGCACAACACCAAGGCTCAGGTTGTATATGTTCCTTTTGTTACCTATTAATGCAAACGAGTCCATTCTTCTCAATAACTTGTTATTTATGAGTTGTTTCATGTACTCCTTGGTCTATGTGTTAAATATGTTTTATTCTATGATATTATCAAGTGCTATTTAATCGTTTGATTGTTAGTGGATGCAGGTTTCAAAGTGAAGGAGGAGCTCATCCGGATCAGTGAAGCTGGACTGCTACAACAGCGCTGGACTACAGGTAGGATCTAAACACTTGATTTCCCATATAGTAAATGCATGTTTAGAGAAGGATTGCTCTTGTTTGTCTTGTTTGTCACTAGAGAGTCTTAGGCTCCTAGGGAGGTTGGTTGTGTCCACACAATCGACTCTTTCCGCCTGATAAATTGGCGACCATACTGGGGACTCCATTAATGTGAAAGTATTTTCCTTTGTATGCAACTTTGCTTTGAGAAAAGTCATTTATTTTCTGGTTTTTGGCTCTGTGACTTTGTTTTTGGGTGGGTTAGCTTAGGGTTAGTTTCAACTTAGTTTTTCTTGAATTTTCCAGTAGGACGCACCCTCTGAGTGTTGCACAGTGCGTCCCTGCACGCACTATCGCTGTGTGCACAGAGCGGGCCCGCACCTGGTTTAACTGGTTGCCTGCGTCCCCAGCTAAAATTTAAGAAAATTCCATTTTTTGAATTTTTTCTCTTAGGTTTTTCTTTTTCTTAGTTTTTACTGCCCAGATCCATTAGTCTCTTGTCAAAGATCTTCACTTGAACTTGTTTCGATAGCATTGAGTGTTTTAGTGGATTTCATAGAAGTTTAAGCCCTAGGGTTTGATTTTTGAGTAGGTCTTGTAGTGACTTTGACGGTAGAAGTTGTCAAGCCTTAGATCTCTCTGGTTTTGTCAGTCTTCTTAGAAGTCAGACCTGTCATAAAGTCTACCTGTGAGAGCAACTTACCTTTGAGTTGTTTCTTTGGCAAATTTCGAAGTGCTTGTTGATTGAGTATTGAATTCCATTTTACAAAATAACAAAAAGATTTGAATTTTGTTTTGACTAGTCTTTTGATTCTGCATTGGCTGGTCCTTGACTTGATTTCGGTCAAGTAAAACATCTTAGAATCATCTTTGTAGGCTTTTGCCTCGTTAGGTGTGCTTAGAGTAAATTTCTTTTTGGCTTGCTTATGAGTCAAGTTTTCATAGATTTTATAGTTTTTGAGATTGATTTTCGTTAAAATACATTTATATGCTTTATTAAAAAGAGAAAATACAAAAACATCTCCTTTAAAAAGTTTTGTTTCAAGTAGCTTTGAAGAGTTTTGAAAGAAAAAGAGTTTTTCGTGCACGTAAGGAGTGGTTATGTTTGTATGCTTGAAAAGAAAAAGAGAATTGTTTCTTTGATTGTCTTTACTAAGAAAGTTGCTTTCTATAAAATTTGCATCTCTCAACTCTCTTAGTGAAGAATTTCATTGAAAAAAGAAAAGTAGCGTAAATCATCTTAGGTGCATCTTTGTAGTGGTTTGAGTCGAGTCTACACACCATTGGTTTCACTTCCGCTACCTTTTGTCTTTAAGAAAAACCATAAAATTAACGCTTAAAGTAAAAACAACATAGTAACTTTTATTTACTAGGGCTCTGAAACACCAATTTAGATCAGGCTAGTGTCTTGGAGTAGGTGAGTAATTAACTCTCCAAGACAACAAAACCAAACAAGTAGCTTATCTTGTGATAGAATAAATCCAATTGTCTCATTTGTACTCTGGGAAAGCTCCTCTTAAAGGAGAAGCACGAGCTCGTGTCCGAACCAGTGAGGGGATCAATCCCCCCTCGTTAGGAACGACGCCAGACACGCACGTATTACAAATGGTAAACCTCGGATTAACCATTGTCGAGGAGCCAGGGGTCACTTGTCGGTAAACCTTGGATTATTGTCAAGGAGCCGGCAAGGGGATTGAGCTTGATACTCTGCCCTTGCGTGCTGTCGGAGTGTAGACTGTTCCCCCAGGTGCATTTGTTGCGGTTGGTAACCTTAGTGACCATTATCTTTAGGATTCTACCGAGGTGACGGTGGAGGGAAGATCCCACTGTACTTGGAGCAGACGTCGGCTAGACTCACTTGGATTTTCCGGGGGGGTTCACTTCACTCGAGACGGTTAAAGTGGAGGAACTTGTGCCGGTCTATTCATTAAGCAAGTTGCCGGGGTAACTGTTCCACCCGCCACTTCTGTACTGAATCCGGCGATGTTGGGCTTCATCACCAACTAGCGCTTTCGGTCTGGAAGGGTACTATTTGTGCTTGGTTTGATGCCCTAGATTCTTTAGGCGTGTGATTCAAATTTGTTTGGTTCTTTAGAGACTTTAGGTGGTTTGATTTGAAATTTTTACTTTGTTTTTGTGTGTAGTAGTTAAAAGTTTTTAACTGTGGCGGAATTACCGAGACAGTCCCGTAGACTTCGGGGCCAGTCTCCTGAAGTTGTTTCTGTGGCCGAATTGTTGAGAAGATCCCGTAGACTTAGGGGATCACCTCCTCGAGACGACCCCAATAATCTAGAGGGTTTGAAGGTCCTTGTAACTCCTCCTAGTGGCAGTAGAGTAGGTTCACCTGAAGAAGGAGAATCTTCCTTGGTAGTCCATTCAGATTACCAAGGCCTAGAGACAGGTTATAATCCCGAAGCTGTTACAGTTTCTGAGCTTGTTGGTAGTTTTTCGTCTGCTAGTGATACAGGCGAAGAACCGGAAATATCTGAACCTGTTACTCCGACTTCTAGTGTTCCAGATTCACCAAGAGTAGAACGAGTTATCACCGAAAATCTTCCTACTGGTCTGATTGCTATTGAAGAACTTGCTCCAGAGGAAGAAATAGGCGTCTCTAACCTTGAAGATCAACTTACTATTGAACTCAGGGAGCGTGAATCTATCTTTTACAGTCCTCCTAGGAGTACTACTTGGTACCTTTCGTTAACCAATTTGTTAGACAACTCAGGGGTAGGTTTTTCTACACCTCGTACTCCTTTTCCACCTGGAGGTATTTATACTCCTGTAAATATGTCTGGTCCGTCGTCCGTGTTTACTCAAAGTCCTGAATCTTTCTTACATGGCGGTCCTTCTGTTCCCACTGGGTATCAATCACATTCTGGTACCTTTGCGGGGGCATCTCCTCAACCCACTGATCATGGGTTATTAGCTGGAAACAGTGGTAATATACCATTGGGTGTAGGTGACATTTACATGATGTCAGGTTCAGTTCTCGTTTCCCAACCTCAAGGTGGTCAATTACCGCCTGGGGGGCAGCCTCAGTTAATGCCTGGGGGGCAACCTCAAGGTACACCATTCGTGTCTGGGGGGCCACCTCAAGGTCAGTATGTACCTATGGTGCAATACATGCCTCAAGGTCAACCTCAGCCTCAATATGTACCCCAGGGTCAACCTCAGTATCAATATCAACCTCAAGGATGGCAACCTCAAGGATGGCAACCTCAAGGGTATCAACCCCAAGGGTACCAACCTCAAGGTCAATACTTAGGTCAAGGTTATCAACCACCTCAAGGTCAATCATATGTTCAAGGGATGGGAACTGCACCTTACAATTATCAATCCTATCCTCAATCCGGTTATGGATCTCAGTATCCTCAACCTGTTATGGGTCAATACCCCGGAATGTTAGTATGGGATCCATCACAGGGTCAACAGGTGTCGCAGCCAAGTTTACAGTTGGTACCTCAAGCCGGACAACCCGTAGTTTCTGGTCCACCCCAGCAACCACAACCTGTCCAGTCAAATGTTCAAACTTCTGTAACTTCGGTAGTTACTCAGCCGCCAATTGCACCTAGTACTCCATCTCAAACGACTGCTGCAACTACCGCTACATCTGCCACACTTACTTTTGGAGTATCGACGGCTCCGGTTTCTACTGTCTCTGTAACCACTCCTCAGACATCTTTACCGTTGTCTGGATATACGATTCAAACCACGGTCCAGATGCCTACAGGTCAGCCTGTTATAAGTACGGTTGTCACTACTCAACCTCAATTTGTTCATCAACCATACCAGGGACAGTACCAACCTGGGCAAGCTGTCCAACAGCCAGTTTACCAGTATCAACCATATCCTGGGTACACTTATCAACAACCTCAACAACCCTAGTACGGTCCGGTTAATCCTGGTTTTCCAGGAGGATATAATATCCCTAATGCGACTCCTGTTCCTAGTTATCCTGGATATCCTCCTCCTGGGACTGGTCTTGTGACCCAGAGTTTTAGAGATCCTAACCGACAGTTACCGTTTATCGCAACTTTGGATTTACCAGACTTGACGCGCCTAACGAACGATCCAATTCAATATCTTCCGTTCTGGCCGCCAATGCCAAATAAGTTGCCCAGTGATATACCCAAGTTCAAAGGTAAGTCAGGAGAGGATCCGTCCAATCATGTGATGACTTATCACCTCTGGTGTGCTTCAAATTCTATCTCGGATGATTCGATCCGTTTACGTCTTTTCCAGCGTACGCTCATTGGTCTCGCGGCCAAGTGGTACATTGAGTTACCACGGGCCTCTTTTAACAATTTTAGCCAGTTAGCTACCTCGTTCTTAACTCACTTTCAGTTGCCGGTCAGATACGATAACGGCACGGAGTTATTAACTTCACTAAAACAATCAACGTCCACGTATATTTCTGATCACATTCATGAGTGGAGACGTCGAAGAAGGCTAGTGAAAGTTTTTATCCCGGACCAAATCTTAGCTGAATGGTTTGTTAAATCATTATTACCGAAGATTAATGAAGATGTAGCTAAGGCCGGAGTAGTTACTGAGGAGCAAGTCATTGCTCAGGCGCAATACCTTGACTTAGTTTACACTCAGTCGGGTACGTTACACGAGAAGATTCCAGATCTTCCAAAGTCGAATCAAATCGCTGCTGCTCCTTCGGGATCTCATGCCGCTGATGGTATGATTGGTATCGTGAATACAAAGAGCAAGAAGAAGTCTTCCAAGGCTTCAACTACTCCTATTATCACTTTGCCTGATTCCCCGACAGGAGAGTCTTCTCCCGAACTTTCCGCCAATATTCATGCTATAGAGTCATGTATGGCCAAATCAAAAAACGGTGGGAAGAAGAAAGGAAAGAAGAAGGCTAAAGTAGACAAGGCTCCCAAGGAGAAAACGGAAAAGTCGGAAACCAATGATGAAAAGCGCAAACCTCGATATCCTTGTCTTATTTGTGAAGAGGATCATTTTACGCGAGATTGCCCTCATCGGGCCGAGGTTGTGAAAATAGTTAAAGGTTCTCCTACTCCTGCTGTGTTAAAATATCCATTTCCAAAGCAGGAAAGCAAGATGATAGGTTCTTCCTCGACTGCCAGTGAAGAACCCATTTTGATGATGTCTCATGTGAGGATTGCGACTCGCTCGCAAGATTATGGTAGTAAGGCTCCTGTTGATGGTAAGGAAGCAGAATCTTCTCATTCTATTCCGTCAACCTCAGCTCCTGGTTCCGATCCACTACAGATTGAAAAAACTAACCCGGACTTAGTAATCAAACCGCCCACCAAGGGTGTACTTCGAAGGTCTGCTTTCAATCCACATGCGAGAGCGGCCTAGAATTACAACATTGTTGAGGACTTAGTTGTTTCACCCTCAGCAATGTCGGCTTTAGAAGTGCTGCAATCATGCCCAGCACAACGAAAATTACTTTTGTCGGCTATCAGATCTGTTGATGTTCAGGACCCGAACCTGATAATCTTCGATCTAGAAAATAGTACACCGCGTCTACCCCATCAAATGGCTTTCCAAATTCCAGTGATAGTCAAAAACAGGCCTATTCATCGGACTGTGATTGATGAGGGAGCTTCTACGTGTATTATGTCGATTCAATGTTGGAGATCTCTTGGTTCTCCTTCGGTGAACCAATCCCCGACCATCCTTAAGGCCTTTGATGGCCGTGGGTTCCGTCCGTTTGGTATTCTACAGGAATTACCTATAGGGGTAGAAGGCAAAACCGTTAGTCTGGATGTGGAAGTGGTTGATGCCCCTCTAGACTACAACCTTCTTTTGGGTCGAAGTTGGTCATATGCTATGACAGCAGTCATTTCATCGGTCTTCAGAGTAATTAAGTTTCCATATAATGGTAAGATCGTGACCATTGATTAGTTGTCATACTTTTCATCCGACCCAGCCTCCTCAGAGAGTATCCAGCATATCGGTAAGACGACAATCCCTTATAGGGACGTTGGCGTAGGTTTAGTTAAAGATTCCGGTTTACTGGGAACTTTTCCTTTCCCTCCAATCAACGCAGACCCTTCATTTGCATCAATTCATATGATTACATCAGAAAACATTATTTATGATGATCCTTGGATCGTCCCATCTGAATCTGAGATAGACTCATTCGGTGATGCTATGCCTTTGAGTCCGTATGAAATCGCTTATGAAGCTGTCATGTCTTTTACCGACTCGCGTTCAACCGAAAGTGACCAAATGAATGTGGTCAGTGAAGAGTCACTTTTCACATCAACCTTAGAACGGATAGCGTTTCCCGAAGTCGTGTCATTTGACGAACAACTTCGCGAAATCCTAAGTGTAGACGATCTACCATGGGAATATCTTCATCACAGATCTTCGTTTTTACCTAAGGATGATGCTTTTGAAAATGATTTTTCATCTATCTTTACCGCTGAATATGTCAAAGACGCTCAGAATCCAACGAAACATTCTGATTCAGAGTTGAATTTAGGGAATATTTCTCGTACTATTCCCATTGATATTTCAGTGAAGCCCGGAATTGAGGAGAACATTCATATAGGTGCCTCATGTACAGAAGATGAAATCCAAACTTACAAGGCCCTATTCCAAGAATTCCGCGACGTGTTTGCCTGGTCTTACGAGGAAATGCCGGGAATCGACCCTGCCATTGTTTTTCATGAAATAAAAACCTACCCGGATGCTAAACCCGTCCGGCAACGGTTGCGTCAGAGTCACCCTCAGAAAGCGGCTTCGATTAAAGCAGAAGTTGAAAATCTGTTGAAAGCAGGTTTCATTTATCCAATACCGTTAACGGATTGGGTATCGAATATTGTTCCGGTCAACAAGAAACGAGGAACAATAAGAATCTGTATCGACTATAGGGATATAAATCGAGCTTGTCCAAAAGACAACTATCCTACGCCTTATATCGATCAAATTATTGATGATTGTGCCGGAAGTGAAATGTTTTCCTTTATGGATGGTTTTTCAGGCTATAATCAAATCAATATTCTACCTGCTGACCAACCAAAAACGGCATTCATTTGTCCATGGGGGACATTTGCTTATTGCAAATTACCTTTTGGGCTTAAGAATGCCGGGGCCACTTTTCAACGGGCGATGTCTTATGCATTTCATGACATCAAGCACATTGTGCAACCGTATCTCGATGATTTGCCTGCTCATTCTTTACATCGAGCTGATCACCTTTTCCACTTACGAGCAATCTTTATGAGGTGTAGACATTATCGAATTCGGTTGAATCCCCACAAGTGTGTTTTCTGTATAGAGACGGGTCGATTGCTGGGATTTGTTGTTTCAAAAGCCAGCATTCGCGTCGATCCCTCGAAGGTTGAAGCTATCATCAAATTGCCTCCTCCTTCGAGTTTGCGCCAACTCCAAAGTTTGCAAGGGAAAGCGAACTTTTTACGCCGATTCATTCCAAACTACACCGAGGTCACTAAAGGTTTTACACGGTTGTTGAAACAGAACGCTCAATTATTTTGGGATGAGATTGCCCAACAATCTTTTGATGCACTTAAACACGCGTTGACCCATGCACCATTGTTGCATCCTCCCAACTACAACCAGGACTACTTCTTATACCTCGTAGCTTCGCATTCCACCATTGGAATGGTGTTAGTTCAAGAAGATGAATTCGGAGCGGAACATGTGATATATTATCTTAGTAGGACCTTAAATCCCACTGAGCTAAAATATTCGCATGTGGAGAAGTTGGCCCTGGCAGCCGTTCAAGCTGTCCAGCGTTTTCGTCACTACATTCTTCTCCGTAAAACTACAGTCATTTCGGATTGCAACCCTATTATTTATATTTTGACAAAACAACTGCTAGGGGGCAAGTACTCTAAATGGATCGTTATCCTGCAAGAGTTCGACTTGGAGTTCGAGAAGTCCAAGTATAAGAAATCCTTAGTTTTTGTGGAATTGATGTGTGATTTCCCGCTTTCTGACACAGAGACTGTGGCAGAGGAGTCCATTGCGGACGAATCGTTGTTTCTTATCAGTACTTTAGATCCGTGGTATGGGGATATAATCATCTATCTCCAAACCCAAACCTTTCGGCCTGAAGCTTCAAAGTCGGAACGTCGAAAAATTCGGTTTCAATCCCAACAATACAAGATTATTGGAGATACACTTTATCGCCGGGGGGCAGACTTAGTTTTTCGACGTTGTTTAACTCACGAAGAGGCTGAGAGGGTTTTGAATGATTGTCACTCTGGAGCATGTGGCGGTCATATGTCTGGGTATGCCACAGCTCAGAAGGTGTTGCGCGCTGGCTACTTCTGGCCATCTATGTTTAAAGATTGTATCATTGCAGTCCGGAAGTGCCACAACTGTCAAGTGTTTGATCGCAAGATGCGCGCACCACCTGCTCCTCTCCACCCTATAATTGCCGTTGGTCCATTCGCCAAATGGGGTATCGATTTTATTACTTGTAACCCTCACTCGGCCGGAGGGCATGCGTATATCATCCTCGCGGTTGATTATTTTACTAAATGGGCCGAGGCGATGCCTACATTCGACGCAAGCGGCAAAACAGCTGCAGTTTTCGTATTCAATCATATTATAACTAGGTTTGGTGTCCCACAAGCAATCATTACTAACCATGGGAGCCATTTTCGAAACATCATGATGACTGAGCTTACAAACCAGCTTGGTTTGCGCCACGATAGCTCTACTCCTTATTATCTGCAAGCCAACGATTTGGTTGAGTCTATCAACAAAGTTATGGTTATCATGATCCGACGAACCATTGGTATTCATCGGTCAAATTGGCATAACATGTTATTTTCAGTGCTATGGGCATACCGAACCTCAGTGAAAACTTCAACAGGGTTCACTCCTTTCCAGCTAGTGTATGGCTTGGAAGCTGTGTTACCTATTGAATGCGAAATCCCATCACTTCAAATGGCTGTCGAATTACTTCTAGCTACTTCCGAAGAGGAGAAGCGTTTATTATACTTAGCTAAATTAGACGAGACTCGACGTGACGCTACATTGGCAATCGAGACTCACGCGAAGCGAATGAAAGCTCAGTATGATAGAAATGTGACCCCTCGAAGTTTTTCAGAGGGAGACCTAGTGCTATTATATGATCAAGCTAACGATAAGCTAGGTGCTGGAAAATTCGTTCCTATGTGGCATGGACCCTACATTGTAAAGCGAAAGCTAGCAAAAGGGGCTTATGAGCTGGTAGATTTTGATGGGGACTCTTTGGGTAAACCCAGAAATGGACTTTACCTAAAGAGGTATTATGCTTAAATGCTGGGTATGGAGAATTTTTAGTTAGGTTAGGTTTTCTTTCTAGCTAGTGTGTTTGTTAGTTTAGTCAGTGTGCTTAGCTTAAAGAGTGTGTTTTTCGTCGTTATTCTGGCTTATCTTGGTTTTACTCTTGATATTGCAGATGTCGACGCCTCTCCAAACATACATCGGATTTGCTGATGGTGCTTGTCGTAGTACACGAAATATCTCTTCCGCAGCCTGGGTTATCTATTCGCCCTCTGACGAGTTAGTTTCTATGCATGGGGTAAGCCTCGGTCAAACAACGAACAACATTGCAGAATACAGTGCAGTGGTTGAATTATTATCCGAATCTATTTCATTTGGAATTCGACGTTTGATAGTGAGGTTAGATTCTGAACTTGTTGTATTACAGCTTAATAGAGTATATGCCATTAGAAATCCTGTGTTATTAAGGTTGTTTTTGAGAGTGCGTCTCTTGGAACGTGAATTTGATTACATTGAATATCAGCATATTCCAAGGTCTTTAAATACATTAGCAGTTGCAATTGCTTCTCGAATGTTGGACAGACATTTACGATAATCATGCAAGTAAATTTAAAAACATTTCATCACATATGTTAAACAAGATAAGCCGGTAATAGTGATATATATATAGTTAGGAGTGTGTCAAAAAATATACATCGTCTTTGATCATAGGTTGAAAAACACCTTATGATCGGCAAAATGATAAGTACAAAAAGTCAAAAATGTCACATGTGTCTACAAAAGTGGCTAGCCAATCACTGGTGGTGCTCCCTATACGACACCACTGCACGGGCTACCTTACACAAAAATCTCCTAAACGGTCCAGGGACTGCGACTACATAGCGCTGAAGTCTGACAGGAATATCATCTATGGTAGTCTCTGGTATATCCACCGTCAGACGCTCTAGATCCTGCTCCAACTCAGCTAGTGATTCTGAAGCCGCGTCCTGTGCGGCCGGTACCGGTGCAACTGGATGTCTCCTCTCAAAAGGCCGGAGGTTGGCTGGCCGCCGTGGACCAACATCTGCATTTTGAAAATTTTTACTGTCAGTTTTGAGACGATATATATAAAAACAAAAAAATATATAACTTGAAAACTTGTGAAAAATAAAGTACCTCTGTCATCCCATTGTTCTCCCTGTGGAAGAACCATGTCCGGATCACCTCGAAAATCTACTCCGGCATACGGAAAGTCCTGAAGCGAGAAAACCTGGTCCTCTAACCAGTGAAAATAACTATCAGGGAATCGAACAACCGCCGCGCCCTTGTCAGGATGCCGGGCCATCTCCGTAACCCATCGTATCAGCTTTGGCTCCCAAGGACCCAAGATTTCAACAGTGAGTTGCTGAGGGATCAGCATCGAAACTCTCTCTAAGGCAAAGCTCACAACTAGAGGCCCATATCCAAAGGTCTTTAGTTGTCCGTTCTTTGCCCTAGTCAGTTGGCCCTTCATATTGGCCGACACAGCATCACACCAGTTGAAAATGGTGCCTTGGAAACAGTCAATCGCCATCCGCATTTGGGACCCGGTGGCAATATGTAAAGCGGCTGCACCGCAAATTCTGGTAACCATGAAAGCTATAACCTTGAGTTCACGCAGAGAGATGTGTTTGATTTCCACGCCTTTCGCATGGTGTGCATTGGGTGTGCACCAATCTGCCCGGAGACTAGCAAGGGATTGGCCACCCGGCCTAGTCCCGGCTAGATTGAGTTGCTCACCCCTATTTGGCAAGCCAGTGAGAAAGTATATATCAGAGGGCTCTATCTCGAGCTGGTGCCCTCCGATGTAAAAGCATTGCTCATTAATGTTCCATCTCTCAACCAGCCACTCCAAGAATCTCACCTGAGCCCTCATGCCAGGTATGGCCCAGTATTTATATAGTCCGCATGCTTTTAGGGCATCAATGGAAGGTTGATGATTAATTGCGGCTAAATCAACATCCTCGTGCTCTCTTTCTCTCCAATCCAACATGGCGAGTGCCCTACACACCAAGAAACAAAGATTAAAATTGATTTGGGAAATTTTAAATGGTTGTTTGTGGAGTTTGGGGTTTCAAATTCCGCCTTTCGCGAGGGACGCACCCCGCGTTCAGGACACAGAGTGTCGGGACGCAGCTGGCCTGAAGGTGGGCTGCGTACCCCGACCTTTTTCCTGTGTGGAAAAAAGTCGGGGGACACAGGTCACCCTAAGGGCACCTGCGTACCCCGCAGAGCGTTTTTTGAAACCCAAAACAACCCAAAAATCAAAACTAAAACCTAAAACAAACTTTTAATCTGATGAAATTGAAGAGGAGGATGTTGTAAAATACCTGGAAGAGACGGCGTTCGATTCTGACGGTCGGATTCTCCGCAGCGACCACGGGAAGTTTCTTGCCAAAAGCCCTTTTTTCAACCTCAACAGTAAAATGGTAAAAATGACATGGTAAAAAGTCTTTTTATAGGTTTTTTGGATGAATGAATGCTAAGTTTGTTCATTTTTCACCATGGAAGGATATTTTTCAATGCATTTTTGCCTATCTTAAACAGGTATGAGCAATGTGTCGTTTTTGTGCAGGACAAAGGGATTTAGAGGGACAATTGTCATTTTTCACGAACCAAAATATCAGAGTCATCTTTTAAGCCCTTTTCTGACTCCTAAAACATGAAAAGATTGCCGAGCGTTTCTTTTACACTCGTTAAAACGGAATTAAAAGACGGTCCCCTTATAGCTCTTTTCTGACCGTAAAATCAGGAAAAGATTGCCGGGTTTTTGTCGTTTCAAACTCGATATGGAAATAAAACGACGTGTCCTTGATCTCTTTTTACTTTTCAGGTCAGTGGCACTAATTATGAAAGTACTCCTTGGTCGCAAGATCAAGCGGTTCCCCCAGGTATTATTTTATACTTTTTCGGGCTTGAGGGACACAAATCTACGAAAAAGTTCAACTTGGAGTCTTCTTAAGTTTTTCAGACTCTCTAAAATTGAAAAACGCCGAGTTTCTCCTATACTGGACTCGTTAAAATTTCACAGTAAAGGACCTGTTCAATTACAAACAGGAACGAACCACTCCTTCCTAGGGTTCGAATCAAAACTAGGTTGGACTCGTCCGAAGGATGAGCTTATAATCAAGCATATGTTATCCTCCTCAAGCTTGTTAAAAATAAAGAGGTACTTGCCAGAAATGGTGGGGGAAAAGAGAGAAGAATGAGCCTATTTGTTATCTTTTGTCTCAGAAGAAACTTTATTACCACTCTTGAACACGACACTTTTTCATTCACCTGGGTTGGGAAATCTTTCACCTCACAGTTGATCAAACCACTTTGAAAGTCTTCAGTCGGGTTCCGGGGATTAACTTTGAGTTATTCATCACCAAGCCATCTGTCGTGTCGTTATGTGTTCAAGAGGTCTGCAAGCAAAACTTTCATCTGCAAAATACTTATCATCCATTTGACCATCCCTGAGTCAGTCCTTACAGCAACATTTCTTCAACTTGAACAATGATTTCGTGTTGCGGGCTTGCCTGCAACGGGTCGCTTTCTATCGACATCAGCACATTATCTAGAGAGATGACTTAGAAATCGTCAGTACCTTGAAGTCTGCATGCATCAATGGCAGGTTTCTCACCTTTGACGTCAGGTTACATCATTGACTTTCGATCAAAGGATTCCGTGAAATGTTCGACATCAACTCATTCATTCACATCTCATGGATTGTACTGGGTACTTTGAGAACCATTGACATTACTGGTGGTTTCTCTCACACTTGTTAACAGTTTACATCATTGACTGGTAATCAAGTGGTTTCTACCATGTTCGACATCAGCTCATTTATTCGCATGGATATAATCGTACCAATTCGGGAAGTAGAAATGAAGACCCTGGATCTAGTTTCCACCATCCAGGCTGCGAGGAGTTTTGTATTCATTATCTAAAGTAGACTAATCATAAACAGATGGTTGCGCCCATACTGTGTCTACAAAAGTCTATGATTATGATGTACTGCAAGATCATTCTTGTATCAGAGTAGTTAGTCTGTTAGTTAAAGTTTTAATCTGAGTATGGGAATGCCTACCTCGGTGATGATATAATCTTATTCATGTATTTTGTGTTGAAAATTGTAGGTTCTGACCAGGCTCTCCACGAGACAATCCTTGAAATGATAAAGCGCTTCACCCTTCCTAGATAATCCAAAACCCTAAACTATTTCAGGCTTCGCACTTTAGGGGGCAATCTGTTACACTAAAAAATGTCACCATGACTATTTACAGTTAGTATGGCTCTATCAACAGTCATGCTACCCTCTTAGGCAAGTCTTATGCCTCTGCTCTCCATGTCAAACTCCAAAAAGAGAGAAAGTCTTCGTAAATGTATTTATCTCTGGGTACGCAGGTTCTCTCAACCTTACCTGTGGGTACGCATCCAATGTTCACAAAAACTGCGTCTTTGGATGCTCTGTATGTAAAGGGGCAGGTGCGTCCCCCTGCAAAGGTCAAAATGCGCAAGTTTCATCTTTAAAAAGTTACTTGTGGTCATTTCTAGAGCATTCTAGAAGGTTGTTCGACGTGTATTGAGCGCCTCCAGATGGTTCATGTACCCCTACCAAAGAGGAACTTATCCCATCAATAAGGGAGCTATCCCATCCAAAGAGGGGATTATCCCATTGATGGTGGACCTGATTAACTTCCTCTTGAGCACTATAAATACAGGCATTGGGCCAGAAGGAAAGGAGGTTGGAAGCTATACATTTCTAAGGGTAAATGCTGCAGGAATTAGGACTCCCATTTAGAAGCTTGTGAGGAGAGATTGCCATCTTTACTTGTTCTATTTGGAAGTGGGTGAGCTTTGTCAAAGTAAAGGAGAACTCTTGATGGACCCTGGGAGGGACTTGCAAAACACCAAGGCTCAGGTTGTATTTGTTCCTTTTGTTACCTATTAATGCAAATGAGTCCATTCTTCTCAATAACTTGTTATTTATGAGTTGTTTCATGTACTCCTTGGTCTATGTGTTAAATATGTTTTATTCTATGAGATTATCAAGTGCTATTTAATCGTTTGATTGTTAGTGGATGCAGGTTTCAAAGTGAAGGAGGAGCTCATCCGGATTAGTGGAGCTGCACTGCTACAACAGCGCTGGACTACAGGTAGGATCTAAACACTTGATTTCCCATATAGTAAATGCATGTTTAGAGAAGGATTGCTCTTGTTTGTCTTGTTTGTCACTAGAGAGTCTTAGGCTCCTAGGGAGGTTGGTTGTGTCCGCACAATCGACTCTTTCCGCCTGACAAGGAAGGTAGTCAAAAGTGCTTTGCAAGTTGGCGCTATGATTTGTCAGAGACACCCTTGTTTTTGGAGTGACCTTGAAAAAATCAATCTTTCTCCATCCTGGAGTGTCCAAATTACATTCCTAAGGCATCCATATTGTAGAAAACTTCAAGAAATTTCCAACGAGCTATCACATTCACAATTTGGAGCAGTTTAAGGCCTCCAAATGTGAGTTGTAAGACATCCCGCTACGCACCTGGACAACACCCTGTGCATAGGAGGCCTTCGTTGCACACAGGCATAGTTGTCCAAAATTGGTGTTTGACCACCAAAATCCATTTTTCAAACCTCCTCTTCACTCAGTTCATCCTCCAGGCTCTATAAAAAGTACTTTTAATCATTTCCATGCCCTCCTTTGCCTCATATGTCAAGAAATTGACCAAATTCTTATTCTCCTAAGGTTTACATGATTTTCATGGTTTTTATTTTGAAATGATGAATTGCTGCCCTAAACCATAGATTAATTGTCCCTACACCTCTATTTATAGCTAATACACCATCTCCATCCATCACAAAGCATTATCCCCTCATATCATTTTCCTCTAAACCCTAGTCCACCCTATCTCTTTCTAGGGTAGGCCTATGTTTTGGCCTTTTCCACCCTCTCCCCACTCATTTCCCAAAATTCCTTATTCCCTTACTCACTGACATCATCCCCTACCCTCCTAAATTTCCTTAAAAATATAAGCAACTCCTAATTCCATCATACCACCTCATTCCCTCACAGCAACAAATTTCATTGTTGTTTGCTTGCCTTTCACCTAGGGTTTGAAGTATGGAGCCTTACTCATCACCATTAGAGAAGAGAAAGTACAAAAAGGGGGGAAAGATACCGAGGTTTGAGCCCTTTATGGTTTTGTCAAAGAGTGCAGGAAATATGTTACCATGAGCATCTCACAAGTATATTTTCCCTCACCTTGAAGCAAGAAAAAATCACCATTGCATGGAATGATTTCATGTTTTCAGTGGATGCCATATCTCAAGCTACAAGCATACCAAACCATGTTGAAAACTAGTTCAATGGCATGAACATAGACCTAGAAGAGTACAAACCCTACTTGAAATCACAATACAAAGGAGCTCACCCACATGTTTTCCCATTCAGATACTTGTTGGAGAGATATGCACCATTGATGAAGGTTTTCATGAAGCTCTTCACATGTGAGGGCATATTTTCCAGGCTATACGAATACCACATAAGGCTACTCATACACTTTACAGCTGCCAAGTCTCTCAATTTGTGAAGCTACTTGTATAGGAACCTAACCAAAATGTTTGAAAGGGTGAAAATGAAAGGCAAAGAGAATTAACCCATTCTCCTTCTTTCACCATAGCCTAATAAAGGTTATAGTACTCCATCAGTTGGCAGAGAAGAAAATGACATGGGACACCTTCATTGAGGAAACCTTGAAAATGCATACAACTACTTCCCCAAGCCAGCACCAAACCATATCAGCATAGCCTATGGAGGTGGTGTCATCAAGAAAAGATGATGAATTTTCCAAGGCACCTAGGCCTAAGGTGACCAAGACATATCATAGAGGTAGGAGGTTTTTGTTTTCTCCTCAAATTGAGGAAGGGGGCAAGCCTACTTCATCAGCAAAACAAGGATCACCATCACATCATGAGGCTTCTTTGCATGATGAGGAGACCGTTGAGCATGACTTTGACCTAGCTCACTTGGACGAAAAAGATGAGCATCAAACCCTACAACAAATCATCAAAGAGAAGTATTCTCATATCATGTAGATTAGGGACAATTTGGCTAGGGCCAAATTCATCATTTCATTCCTTGAGGAATAAAACAGTCAACTTAAGGCAAAACAAATAGTCATGGAGAAAGAGAAATTCACGGCAAAGAACCAAGGGATGAAAGGAAACAAAGTGGTAGACCATGAGGAGACTAAGCATCACGAAGTACAAGTGGTAGGGAAGAGACCAAGGACAATGGGTCTTAGGAAGGCACTTCAGAGAGAAAGAAAACAAAAGCCACCAATAGAAGAATGGACCTTTGAAGAGAGGATTGCCATGGAAATAAATGAGGACAGGGAATTTTGGCTTGATAAAGTAGATTTCCAACTTGAGAAGCTCCTTGACAAGGCCAACAGGGATAACAAGGTGCAAAGGAAAATGGCCATCCATTACTACACAAGAAATCAGATTTTAAAGGTCAAAATCAAGCAGTTGAAGGCCAAACTAGATGAAACCATAATCAACCAAGAGGAGAAGGGTAAGCTATATTTTCTTTCTGATTCATCCATGATTACATAACATACCTCATCAGGCATATTTGGACAAATTTTGGGAGGATTTGGAGAAAATTTTGTGTTTTGGTGCACACTGGTGCAAACTTGAAAGTTTTGGAATTCCTATCTAAGAGTAGCGCAGCGTGCTCACGTCGCGCTTCTTCCTCAGGGCTCCAAATGATGGAAACTCAAAATTTTTTGAAATATTATGACCCCCTCTCAAAACCCATTTTCCCACTTTCCTGGTCCAGGGCTCGAGTTTCAAAATAATTGCAAACAAGAGGCCAAAAATCACCTTTCTGCCCCTCTTTTTTCATTTCGTTGTGCACCTGGAGACACCTTGGGAGAATGGTCATTTCTCAGCCAAAAATGGGTCGTTTTGAGTGAAAAAATACTCTAAAGACATCTAAACTCTACGTTATTTCTAGAACAGGATTCAAATATGGATTTGGACTTCACGAAGGCACTCAAAAATGGCCTCCGACAGCTCGTTGTGCACTTGGAATTTTCTAAGATTTTTGCAAAAATTTCATTGTGTAATTATTTTTTGTAGTTCCTAGTTTGACTTTGGTAAAAGTCAAAAGAATTATGTAATTTTAATTTTTCAATGTCTTGATGATGTAATTATGGATAAATTAGTTTAATATGCTTTTTTTTTTATGTTAACTTAGGCCTCAATAATGAGGAAAATCTCAAATCAAAGTCTAAAACAAGAGTTTGTATTCAACCTTCTCGGTCTCACTTGTTGTTTGAGATATTCTTGGGAACTATTCCACCACTCATGGATTCAACACTTGAGGGTGGGGAAACTGTTTATTTTGTTCTATATGTATTATTTTCTCAGTCAGAGAGAGGGTTTGGACATTTGAGAGAGAACTCTTGTAGCTTGTGCTTGAGCATTTTCAAGAAATCAAAGGAATGGTTGCAGCTATTATCTAGGAATTCATGTGCAGTGAGTTTGTGATCTTCTATTTCCTTTGTTATATATTCATATGGAATATATTCATCTTCTATTTCCATTCATTAGCTCTTCAGTGGTTTTTCCTTAATTTTATAAGCATAATTATTTTCATAAAGCTATGTTTTGATGGAAATATCATTATGTGTTATTTTATTTCTTGCTTAATGAATTCATGATATATATGCTCATTAAGACCTCTTGTTTCTTCTGAACACTACACTACACTCACAAACCCTAAACCATCGCAAAATTATTTCCAACTTTGTCCTTTATATCTTTGATGTTGTTACCCTTTTGATCCTTTGACCTAGTTACCTGTTTTCCATCCCTTGTCCAACATCAAAACCCTAAATTTTCAAAACCTACGTGAGCCTAACATATCTAACCTAAAATCCTTTTATATTCCATTCAATTCTTTGGTTGTGATCTCATAGAGAGATCACTCTCTAGTTTGGTAGGGCTAGCTACCAAACTAAAAGCTTGGTCTGTGGTTACCTTCATTGATTCCTCTCACCTGGGATATTGTGGAGGATAACACTCTCCATCATCTGCAAGCAACAAAAACAAGTTAGCCACCAAAAGAAAAGTTTATCAAAAACCTAGTCAAAGGAAGTCAAACTTGGACTTTCTCCTCCTTTTTTCATATTCTCTAGAAGGACCAAGGCCATGCTAATCAATCACCCTCATCTATTTCCACCATCCACTCATAATTCTCAAGCTTTTACCACTCATTTTCTTTGTTGTCCTAACATGCTACATGAAGACTTTGTATTGCTACAAGAAACAAAAATAGATAGAGCATAAATTATTTTTGTCATATCTTGAAAACTGTGCATCCATTTTCCAACCTGTTTGGGGGGAGATGCATATGGATGATAGTAACATGCCCAAGAAATTTCAACAAATTCAAGTGTACACTTTTCGAGAAATTTACCTCCATCACCTACAACAATTTTTAAATTTTCTCAATATTCGTGCATCCATTTTCAAAGTTGTTTCATGGGGAGATGCATATGGATGATGGTAACATGCCCAAGAAATTTCAACAAATTTTAGTGCACAGTTTTCGAGAAATCGACCTCCATCACCTACAACCATTTTTATTTTTTCTCGAGATTCATGCATCCATTGGCCAAGATTTTTATGGGGAGGTGCATAAGGATGATGGCAACATGATCAGAAAATTTTAGCTCATTCTAGTATAATATTTTGGAGATATGGGAAAAACAAGTCTGCTATAGGAAACTACTACAGGGTGTCCTGAACTACTACAGGATGTGCTGAACTGCTACAGGTAGTTGGTTGAGGGGTTTTGGAGGAAAATAATGGTGAGATGAAGTGTTGTAAGGGTGTATGACAATTGTGAAAAGTGTGGGGAAGGTAGACATCACCCATGGCCAAGCCCAACACTCCAATAAGGTCATATTTTACTAAGATAGCTTTCTCGCGGTAACTGAAAGACAGAGGTTTAGAATATGGGATGGTATCCATAAACTCCACCAGCAGAATATTAGGCACTGTAAAGAAAATTTCACACAAAAACCTTATTAGTAAAAGAATCATCAAGCTATGAAGACTTGTGTAGAAGAAAACAAAGGAAATTATCACCTCTAGATGACCATGGATCGATCATCAACTCAGCAGTAACATGCATGCCTCTCCAACAACCATCAGGTAGGTACAGATATGAAATACCCTTGACCTCTTCTCTTGAGCATATTATAGTTAGAAAATAGTTTTCGATGCATGATAGGTGAGGTTTTATAATATAAGGATGGGTCATCAGTCTCAACCACCTTCAACTAGTTAATTTTATAACTCCCCCTCTCATACAATGTGGAAAAGCCAAATTAGGAAGGGTGATGATTATGAGGAATGGGGACAACAATTAAAAGAGGAAATTTGTGCAAAGGCCAAGTCACCAAAGCACTCCAAGCCCTTCATCCACTTCATATCCACTATCTATCCATCATTCATCCATCCCATTTCATAAGAAAAAAATTAATATTTTTCAAGAACAAACCCTACACTTTGCCTCACCTTGAAAATTTCTTGAAAAAGTATGCAGAGCACATCCTCTCCATTTTCACAAACCTACACCAGTCCCTCTGAGCCCTAGAATCATCCTCCAAACCCTCTACATCATTTTTCATCACTCTCATACAGTTAGAAGACCTTGAAAGAGAAGGAAGGACTACTACAAGAAGAAAACCTCCTCCTATAGAAGCCTGTGCAACCATTACAGCAAGCCATAATCCTATATTTTTCCCCTTTCCCATCAAGTAGAGGAGGTGATACCAACTCATGAGGCACTCTACCACTCCAAGCAGGACTCTCCAGCTGCATTAGTAGCACTTTGGTTAGCAACAAAGTACCTGCACACATAGAAACAACAACAGTCAAATACCATGAAGGGCAGAAAAGATATACATAGAAACAGGAAAAATAGAAAATTCTGAGAAGGGGCACTAGGAGAAATGGGTGCAGGATTTAATGGAAGGGAAGCAATTTTTAACACCTGTGAGGAGGCCAACCAATAGGGAAACCATAAATAAGAATTTCAAAGCATAAAATCCTTTTATATAAGAGGAAATGGAGCTTCTACGGGAAACAACATGGCTGCTACAAGGGACAGTCTGTCTACTACAGGATTGTCCCAAGAGGAAAAATGGGCCCTACCTTAAGAATCATTGGCCACAAAACCCTATAACTTTGAAAGAGTCTGCACGAAATGGGTAAGTACTTGATCTATCGCCTCTTACAAACAAAAATTCTATGAATTTTTGCAAAATTCCTCCACTAAACATTTGATAGCAGAGCCATGAAAATTTGAAGTGTGGATTTTTCTTGTGAGGATGAGAATTATGATGGGAGAACAAACATGTTCTGAGATTGGCATACCATTCTTCACCTCACTCATCAAAAGGAAGCACTACTCCTCTTTCCATAAGTTGAAATGATGAGTGCTATGAAATTGAAAATTGGCAGTAGGGTTCCCTTGCACAAACCTTGAGAAGACATGGAAAACTATTGTTGACATGGATAGAGAATCTTTTCTAAACTTAAAGAGACAGTCAGGGATGGATCTGCAGAAGAAGAAGAGGTTGGAAAAGAAAAATAACATGTTGAAACATAAGATAAAGTGCCTAAAAAAAGTAGAACATAGGATTAAAAGAGAATTAGAAGCAAACTTAATAGATAACCTCCCTCCAACCCAAAATAAAGGAGCCCCAATCCTCTCAGAAGAATCCAAGCACCAGGGGAGCCATGACTGAACAACTAAAAAAAGAACATGCCCTGCTACAGGAAAGCAAAATTTTGCTACAGGAGGGTATAAAGTTGCTACAGGAAAGTGTTGAACAGCTATAAAACAAATCAGAGAAGCCACCAAGACCATGAATGAGGCACAATGAGGTCACTAAGTTGCTCAGAGGATGAACAACACTTTCAGCAGGGGGTATGATAGGCCTCCAAATTAGACATAAATTAAGTCTCATCTAACCATTCTTTAGAAACTTAAACCTCTATTTTTGCATTAGATAGTGTATTTTTAACTTTAATACGTTTGTTAGGAAGGTTTATGGATAATTTCATATTTGTGCCTAATATTATATATTTTTGTAGAGTATTGTGAGAATATTGGGTAGATTATGGAGATTTTGAGGAGGAGATAATTTAGGGACTTTCTCCCTACTATAAGAGGATCAATATTCGATAATAAATCAACAAGATATTATGAAATTATTGCACAGATTATAGAGCTCCAATGATTGAGAAAATATAGGAATGTGTTCCCTTTCATTTAATGTAGATTCCTAGTGTTGGGAACCAGATCCACTATTAGAGGGATTTTGGAAGGGAAAGCTTCCTCCTTTCATGTGGAATTCTTCTTAATCATTTTTTATAAGTAACAAGTCTAATTTTCCTCTAGGGGTTGATTTTTCTTAGTATTATTGTGGAGAGAACTCGTCTTTTTGCAGCTCCACTGTCATTTTTCTAGGGATTTAATTGTATTGATGGAAATAATGAAGATTCGTGCCATGTTTAGCTTCTAAATATTGGTATCCTTCATAAGACTCTAAGTTTCCTTGGGCTTGGCCATCCAAGGAGCCTCAAATCCCTTTTGTATCATTTACTTTTCTTCGTTTCACTTCTTATTCACATGCATCTTTTGTCCTTGTTTTTTTTCTATTTATGCATTTAGTATTGATGATTTCTTGTTTTAGGATTGGGTTAAATGGCTGAATTAAGTTATTTTTGCAGGATCACCAACATCATATCATCCTTGGAACAACCTTGTAACGTCATAGTAATCATTGGGCTACTTGGATTATTTTTCTTATTCCCAAATCTAAATTTCTAGAAGTCCCTTGTGGAAAATAGTAGTGAATTTCTGCTATTTTTTAGAACATGCTAACGAGATTCAATCAAGTTGATTACAATTGCATTATGTCACAAAAGAAATCTAGTTAATAAAAAAATTTACCCCATTTCATTTTCACTTGATTATGTTAGGTGTTTGATATATTTACTGGCTGATTAGTTCTCGAATTTCTATATTTTAGACTAGTAATTTTTGCTATTTTTTAGCATGGGCTAACAGGGGTATTTTTGAGTGATTCCACTTGGAATGGAAATCCAATACATCTTATTCAATAATAATAATAAAAAAAATTCCCATCCAATTTGGATTTGATTTTCTTGGTCATTCGGTGAATTATAACATCTTGCAGCATCATGTAACATCTCGTAGTTTCCTGTACCACTCTTCCAACATGTATATACTGGCCCAGATTCGCATGAAAAGACTGGTTTGTGTCCCTTAGGGTTGAATCCTTACCCATAGGCTCTAAATCAATGGTCTAGGAGGAATAAACACCACTTAGGACTTGCCTTTTTAGTTAATGACCTCTACTTTATGCAATTAGAATAGTTTTTATTTCCTTGTATTTTCTTTCTTGCAATAGGTTAAGGTTTCCATTTCAAGAATTTCATTTTATGCAATTAGTTTAGGATTTGATTTCATTACATTCACTCCTTTACATCATGACAAAAAAGGAAGGACACAATGTATGCTGCACACATAGTGACGATACCTCTTAAGTTTGTACGAACCCCGGGTTGATAATTAAAGTTGGTAGCCTTGGAAGTTGCAAAATTCTTGCTCCAATACTTAGGCTCATCACCAGGGTTAATCAAAATAGAAACAAATTGAACACAAAGCTTACTATCGATCTTTATAATAGATGCATGGTGATCAGCTTTCCTGTTATCCAACATTGCATAAATCTGAGGAATACTTTGTTCAACATCCCCCATTGTCTGTGCCTCCTAAGCAATGTAGATTTACGATCAACCACCCTAATGATGTGGAAAATATCTCCTACGATGCTCTCCACCAAAATTCCAACACTGAAAAGGTTTCCTACCATCACCCTTATTCTTCTCTTTAGACTGAAATCTATGTCCTCTATAATATGCATTAAACTTCTTAGGCAGTGTTTCATTCTCTTAGATACTTGTGTCATGTGGTCTTGTTCACTACTTATCCCATTTTTCCTTATTCTTCTCATTATCTTTCAATCCTGCTTAGTCTTAGATCTGTGCTTTAATTGCTCATAATAATTCTTTAGCTTCCTAATGGATTCCTCCAACTATCTAGGCTAATCAAACTCAATCCTATCCTTGAATGCTACCACCAACCCACTGATGAATCTCTGCATTTTTTCTTTCTCCTCAAGATAAGGCCCATACCTCAATAACTTGCAGAATCTACTAGTTAACTCCTCATAAGTCATAGATCCCATCTTCAGCTCATAGAACTCCTTTTCCCTGTCATCATAAGTATCTCTCTGATAGACACTTCTTCCTGAAAATCCTCTTAAACTCACACCAAGTCAACTCCCCTTCATGAATACCTCCGACATTATTTACATCTTCCCACAAAATTTTTTCTTTACCTTTAATACTGGAAGTCACTATCATAGCCTTCATGTTCTTTGAGTAATCATGCAATCTGAAGAACGTATTCATCCCAAGCAACCATGATTTGGAATGTTGTGACTTCTTCATTTCTCTATCAAATGTAGGTGGCCTTGATTTCTTGAACTCATCCGAAAAATATCCCCTATCAGTCTTCTTATAAGGATGATAATAATGATGACTATGATACTTGTCTGAAATAGAGCTAGAATGAATCACATGTCCACTGCCTCGCCTATCAGGTGTACCCAATAATCTTCCACCTCTAATCGTGTCATCTCTATTTGACTTGTGCCCACCATGTGACCTACTACCATATGCTCCATTAGTCCTATCCTCCTATCCATGACTGATAAGTGGTCCTTGTCTTTGTAAGTCTGACAAGCTCTAAAGGATAACTAAATTAACTTATGCTTGTTTCTCTTGTGCCCTATCAAGTCTCTCTTGTGATTGAATGATTCAGTCATTATCTTCTTTTGCAACTTCTTATCTTTGCCTTCAAACTTCTCAGAGTGTCTATTATGTGAGTGGAGTACTCATCACAATGTTTCTCATTTGATCTATATAGAGAATCCTGTGAACTATAGTCTACCATCTTGCTAGTCATCTTTGATCTTCTCTTCCTATAAATTATATCATGTCAGCTAAACCAAATTATAAACAGCCAACATACCTCAGTTTAGTTTAGGGTAGGATATCTCATCTGCAAGATCAACCCGATTAGCACAATAGATGTATAATCGTAATCATAACAATATATAGACATCATCAATCATTATCTCAGTTACCATGCATAATACCACAATTATAACACGGACTAGGTACTATGCATAACAAACATATGGACAACATGCATGCATAAACAATACATATAAACAAGGACATGCATTCATAGAGAACACGTCCCAACAAAAACCTTATCAACTCTTGCATGACAATAAGATGGCAACAAATTCCCTTACCTTGCATACATAACAAACAAATAGACCAAATTCATAATGAATATATATGCAACTGACATGTATGCATGAAAACAGATTCATCCAAAGAGGAAGGGGGACCAGACATCGCCCAAGGAGAACAAAACCATGCTCTGGTACCACTCTATAACACCCTCCTGCCACATTTAACTAAGATAACCAATCCATCGGGGTAAACCTATGGCAAAGCATTACTATGATATGATTCAACTTCCCATGTACAGTTAAGGAAGTGGAACCGATAAGACAAGACCAATATGACCTTCCTCAGAAGCTACAGAACCTTTAGGAGCCAACTAACCCATCTAGGTGTCCAATCCATGACACAACTTGATGTTATGTTGAACTAGGTTGTCAATCACTCCCATAACAATCCTTCCGTGCAACTAAGACCCTCCATTCGCTCCCATAGCAAGGAATCCATGAGACTGCAACCTTTTTCAGGCAATTTTGTGCCAACGACCTCACATTTTGAGCCACTTTTTAAAGGCTAGGACTTAGGACTCTACCCAGAACTTCATGAAACTTCTTGAAATGGTAAATAACAATTAAATAAGGCTACTAATGCAAACACTTGAACAAGGACTTGACCTGACTCTTACCATCCATGACAGGAATTATGTCAAACATATCATAAACATGTAACGTACAGGTCATAAATATGCATATGAACATAGGGGTCTCATACTTATCTGAGAATCATCAAGAAGGATTGATGCCTCCTCATAATAGCTGCAAGATCATATATTAGGTCATGCATTCATTAACATTTCATCTACTAATCAAAACATGATGAGAGCCATAACTCAATTTTGTCATAAAACATGCTTATAACCAGTTGATAACTATATAAATATCAATGATGAAACCACCATTAAAGCCACATAATGACAACCACATTTACTCATGAAAAATCAAAGTAAAATGAGCTTAAATTCACATATGGAGATCCAACCAAATCAGGGACTTCCATATACCACTTGACCATAAATTCGGTTGAACCAAATATATATTTCAGCCAATAGACTTTGTTCCATATTCCAAGCATGAATGTGGGATCTCATGGAATAAACCAAGAACACCAAAGCAGGGCTTCTAGAGGCCAAACCACCTCAACCATCGGTGAGTGATTTCACCTCGCTGTTGGACATCACTAACCATCACCAAATCGGTCTTCATCCAAGTTATCGAGGGCTCCAGGGCATTTTTTCCAACCAATTCTTGTATTACTAGTAACTCAACAAAAAATTGTTGTCGATCTCCATAGTGTTTATCCAACCAAGGCTTCCAAGATTAGTAACTCAACCCACCAAGGGCTCCACAGAATTTTTCCAACCAAGGCTTTGTTAGGTACCTATAAAACTAGTGTAACCCCTTATTATTAATAGTGCAACCCCCTTATTGTATTATTATTCCCATATAGTCCCCATGTTGTTATTATTATGCCACATAGAAGCCCACTATTCTTATTAGTGTGCCCATACAATATTATTGTTATGTAGGCTCTGATTGTATTGGGACCTCTTAGACTCCAATATATAGAAAGGAGGTCTTTTCATTTGTATCATCCAAGAATGGTTAATTTGTGTAATGTAAAGGAGGTTTGCCCCTCGAAGAGGCTAATTTTAAAGTCATTGATCTATATTTTCTATCTTTTTGTGAGTTGGTTTCATAACATTTGGTATCAGAGCTTTGGATTCTAGGGTTTCGCTACTCCAAATAGGTCATCATGGAATTTTCACTATAAAATTTTCTCTATGAAGTTTCAGAAGCTAAAATTAAAACCCATTTGAGAAGAAATCTTGGTGAAGCTCGGGCCTAAACTTCAAATATTGTTTCACTATATGTTCGGAGATATGGTCTAAGACATTTAGGGTTTTTTCAGGCTCCTAAATTACATCCCAAACAGGTGACCTTGGGAAAATCATCATAACTTTTTCTCTAAGTATTAGATTGAAATTTCATAAGAAGTTATAGAAAAAGGATGAAATTTTATTTTTTGTTTATTGTTTGTAGGTCTGAAGGTCAAATCAATGACACATTGCACTTCGTACAAGTTCACTCAACTAAAAACATGTATAATATAGTCGTCTTGAGAGATTGGTCATAACTCTTTCTTGGATAATCCAATTTCGACCAGACTAGTGGCATGGAAAGAGGACGCAGAGGGCTACTACAAGTCCAAATTTCAGACCTTGGAGATCTGAAATTTTAGAGATACAATGGATTCAAGATAGAGCTGCTAAAGCAAGAAAAAGAATGACTCAAATCAAGAAAATAGAAACACCTAGTAAGAAAAATTGGAGGGATTATTTGAAGAATATGATCAAAGATATGATAAATAAGATAAATGGTATAAAAGAAAAATTGAATGGAAAAATGGAATATTTTAAGAAACACATGGAAAGTTTGAAGGAAGGTGGGACAAAGTCACTACAAGAAAGGCTTCCTAATGCCGAAAAGGTAGTAGAGGAAACTCATGATGAGAACAAAGGAAATGTTAATCATGATTTCATAGACTCTAACGTTGGATTGAATACCCAAAATATTCTAAATATAGATAAGAGAAAATTTGATGGCAAGGATCTGGTAACTTAGATACTACAGATGGAGCAATATTTTGATCTACTTGATGTGTGACTACCACAAAAGGTACATATTTCATCTTTATATTTAGAACCGAATCAGTTTGTATTGTATAGAGGGATTTTTTCTCATAAAAAACTTGTCACCTAGTCAATTTTTATGGAGGAAATGATAACACATTATGAGGATACAAAGAGCATCACCTTCTTTAGCCAATTGATAAATCTCAAACAAAAGGGTTCAATGGCATTGAGCATTGAGGACTTCCAAAAATTGAATATAAGGGTAAATGATATTCCAGAGAAGCATAGGATTGAAGTATTCATAGGGACTTTAAATGGTAACATCCAACATGAGGATTTCCTTTGGGAACCTGATTCATTGGAGAAGGCATACATATTGGCAAGAAAAATTGAAAGCAAAATTATGGCAACAAGGAACCCTACCGCTCATAACTATAAAGATGGAAATGTTGTTTCTCCTAGACAATCACCACCTACAATATTGACACCACAACAATTGGGAGAAAAAATAGCAAGAGGGCTTTGTTAGAATTGTAATAGAAAATACACTAAAGGTCATAAGTGTGCTGAGAAGAAATTAATTTACATAAATGGGGAAGAGGAGCAAGAAAAGGAACATGAAACATCAAAAGAAGAGGATATACACTAGGAACCAATCCCTGATAAAGAAGAAATGAATCTAACCATATCTTGTAATGCATTGATATGAATTACCACTCCTCAAAATCTCAATATAGAAGGGCATATCAAGAAGAAAAATGTAATAGTGTTGATTGATTTGGGTAGTACCCATAATTTTATTCATTGTAATATAACTAAGGAAATGAATTGTTTCCTATATCTAGCACCAGAGCATCAAGTAATGGTTGTAAATGGAGGAACCATAAATTTCTCTAGAAAGTGCCATAATATCAAGCTATCCATGGGAGAATATTTCTTGAATAGTCCAATGCTTTCCATTCCAATGGGTGGTGCATATGTTGTACTAGGAGTCCAATGGATACAATCTTTGGGTATGATAGCTTTTAATTTTCAAGAAATCTTCTGGAATTTTTTTGGGAAGGAAAGGAATTTGAATTAAGGGGTATCACAGGGAAACCGGGAAATATAATCAGCTCTAACAGCATGAAAAAGCTTTTAAATAAAGAACAATGGGATGTAATTGCACAATTATGTTCACTAGAGGTCCCCACATCAAAATCATTTATTTCTCCATATCCCCAAAACGTTTTGGACTATCATTCCAAAGTATTTGAGACTCCAAAAGGCCTCCCACCTATTCATGATCATGATCATGCTATTCATTTGATTCCATGAATTGTTCCCCCAAATATCAGACCTTACAGATATCCATATGCCCAAAACAGTGAAATTGAACATATGGTTGCAAAAATGCTAGAGTTTGGTATAATTCAACCAAGTCAAAGTTCTTTCTTTTCTCTAGTGGTATTGGTACACAAGAACGATGGATCATGGCACATGTGTCTAGATTATAGGGAGCTCAACAAGTTTACTATTAAAGATAAATTTCCCATTCCTATCATTGATGAATTATTGGATGAATTACATGGAGCATTTTACTTCAACAAGTTATATATTCATTCAAGATATCATCAAATCAGAATGAAGACTGAAGACATTCCAAAAACAACCTTTAGAACTCATGAGGGTCATTATGAATTTTTGGTCATGCCTCTTGGCCTTACCAATGCACCTTCTATATTTCAAGTTTTGATGAATTCCATTTTCAAACCGTTCCTTAGAAAATTTGTGTTAGTATTTTTTGATGATATACTAATCTATAGCAAGTCTTGGAAGGATCATGTTCAACATGTTTACAGGGCGCTCAAACTATTAGAGGAGAAACAATTATATGAAAAAAGCTACAAATGTTTCTTTGGACTACAAGAGGTGGAATATTTGGGTACTTAGTTAGCTGATAACTCATCTTATCATCCTCAATCTGATGGGAAAACTGAGATAGTGAATAAATGTTTTGAAGGATATCTTTGTTGCTTTGTATCTGATAAACAGACATAATGGGTCAAGTGTTGCCTCTGGATGAATGGCGGTATAACAACTTTCTTCCATACTGTAGCAAAAATGACCCCATTTATGGAACTTTATGGATATCATCCACTATCCATCACATCATCTTTAAAATAAAATTATAAGGTTCAAGCAGTGGAAGATCACATCGAGCATCGACAACAAGTTCTCAAACTCTTAAAGGATAACCTCACTTTGGCACAGAATAGAATGAAACAACGAGCAGATCAACATTGCAGCGAAGAAGTTTTGAGGTAGGTGGTTTGGTATTACTATGAATACAACCATACAAACAAATGTCCCTCAAGCAAGCTAAGAAGGCTAATAAGTTATCACCAAAGTAATATGGTATGTACAAGCTGTTACAAAATATTGGTACTATGGCATACAAATTGGAGCTTCCTACATCTTCCTGAGTGCACCCAGTTTTCCTTGTTTCACGCTTGAAGAAGGTTATACGTGAGAAGATCCCAGTTCAAATGATATTGCCACAACTTGACGAGGAAGGAAAAATCATATTGGAACCTAAAGCAGTCACAAAAACAAGAAATTAACAGCTACGAAATTAGTCAATTTCAAAGTATCTCATCAAGTGGTAGAATTTACCTGCTGAATATTCCACATTGGAGGATGATAATTTTATACAGAAGCATCTAGAACTACTCAAGAGTTGAGGACAACACTTTTTGAAGGAGAGGTACATGTTAGGTCCCTATACTACTACTGTAACCCCTTATTATTATTAGTGCAACCCCCTTATTGTATTATTGTTCCCATATATTCCCCATGTTGTTGTTATTATTTCCCATAGAAGCCCACTATTGTTTAATTGTTGTGCCCCTACAATATTATTGTTATGTAGGCTCTGATTGTATTGGGACATCTTAGACTCCTATATATAGAAAGGAGGCCTTGTCATTTGTATCATCCAAGAATGGTTCATTTGTGTAATGTAAAGGAGTTTTCCCCCTCGAAGAGGCTAATTTTGAAGTCGTTTATCTATATTTTCTATCTTTTTGTGAGTTGGTTTCATAACAGGCTTTCGGGACTAGTAACTCAACCCAAGTTGTTACAGGGCTTCTAGAGAATTTGTGATCTGGAGCTTAAAATTTTCTCAAAATTCATAGTTTCCAGATCAATGTAGAACTTGAACAACCGCATAGTGCTCGTCATCTTGAATTCAGCGCAAATCGTTCCTCGAAAAACAAGCATCATATGCTCCCATAAACGTGTTTTGTCTGTTTTCTAAAATAGGCAAATTTGGTGAAAAAATGAGGAGCACTACACAGTCAGTAGTAAATACTATTGATGTAGAAGGCTGACCAAGTTACCTACATGCAATCACGTTTTTAATTTATTTCCCATTTTTCGGGTAGCAGGGTCCATCAAAAATATGCAACATGTGTACCCCTTGGATAGGAATCAAATTTTGCATCCAACGAGTCTTTCCACTCAAAATTTGAGTAAACCCCTATGGAGATAAGTTGAAAATATGAGTTGAAAAAATAGTTTTGTCTTTTTCCCCTCTAAAATTTGATGATGTAATCTAATCTTATTTTATTATTTCCACTATTATTTTATAATTTCCATAGGAGGCCCATTTTAGACCTCAAAAATCCCCTAATGGCTTGTTAAAGTTGACAGAGACATTTTATTTAATGTGTTTGGCACATAAGTTGGGGGGTGGGGAACTGTGGTTAACCCCTGGCCCAGGTCCATAGACCATTGTTAGGGGTTAACCATGGCCCTGAACATCATTTAACTTTTGGTGCATAAACCATGCCATGTGACATGTTGCATTACCATCGGCATTAACCCCATGGCGGTAACATTAAACCATAACCGTCGTCCCATATGACCGTTGTCATGTGAAAAAGCTCTGGGACCATCGTGCAAACTGACAACTCCATTTAAACTGCAGATTAACCACCATATGTAACAAGAACGGGAGCCATGTGAGCACACCACAGACATGGCCCTATCCACTTGTAAGCATCTCCAACCTAACTGCCAGAAAAAATCGCGCCATGTGCCTAGTCCGCCTCATTGTTAGACTTAACCACCGAGCGCGCACTAGACTGCCATCCCTAACCGTGTACTTAACCTCTTCCATGTGATCATTTCGGAGATCACCAAGCACTAACCATCGAGCAGAGGAGTTGAGGGGCCAGCCCCAGGACATGTGGCAGAAATGTGGCCACGATTTTCGGAGTTAAGGCCATAGAGGTCGTTTAAACGATCTAACAATTTCACCTAGAGTTTCACGGTATCAATGCTCCATTAGCGGATTTTGGGGTGAAATTGTAGGACCAATGCTGATTTCGGGGAAATTGTAAAGCAACTAGTAGAAAGGCTAGAGAAGATCATATATTCTTCATTTTTTGGTCTTTTCAGGAGGAGGAAGAGGCTAGACAGGTATTTTTGGGTCTTCTTAAGCCAATGGAACATGTTTCAAAGCCACTAGAGCACTTTTGAAGAGACTTTTTATAAGTTTGAGTCTATGGGTGTTGGGATCAACCAGTGGTTTGAATCATTTTTTGAAGGCTTTTAAAAATGGAGATGATCTTGTATAGGTTTTCTAGCCTTCATTTGTTTTCTGTGGCAGCTGAGACATCTATGGTGTAGCTCATGTTTGTCTTTTCTCATTATGTCTTTGAGGAAATTTCACTTTTAGTACTTCAAGTTAATTGTTGTACTTGTTATGCTCATTGTTAGATGGAGTATGGGGTCTTGATTTGAGAACCATTTTCTTACTAATTTTTTCATGACTGACTATAGGTTGTCATGTTTTTAGAGTGAGAGTTCTCCGCAGGAGAATGTTTCCTTGAAGGGGAAACTAGCCACTCTTTTCATCAACACACTTTATCTACTCTTTATCACTGAAGTATTTTGAGCATAATGAGATTGGGTCAAGTCATTGAAAGTGGACCAAGGAGACGTAGCCTAGGAGGGGTGAACTCCTTTATCAATTGCTGAGTGTATTACAGTTATGTTGTTGTTCAGTGTTTTTTTAATTCATGTTTTAAGCTCATGAATTACATATAAAGACATAAAAACTCATGTAAAACTTGCAATTTACCTCATAATTCTCAAGCACTTTGTTTACTATTCTAAATTGGAATTTAGCACAAAAAAAAACTAAATTTCCCATTCAGATCAAGTTTTTGTATCAGAGTTATTGGTTTTATTTTTGCAAGGAGAATTTAACTGTTTGCAAGTGAATGTGAAGCTTACAAGTTTGAAGCTCAAAAGAGGATAAGGCTTTGGTAGGAGAGCAAGATTTCCACAATCTCCACCACCATTTCTACCTCAAATTACAGTTGAAGCTTCAATAAGCATGGGCATGACTTCAAAACATGATAGTCTCCAAAATTGGGAGGACATTATTGCATTTCTCCAACAAGAGAATATGGAGCTCGAAAGACTACTTGAAGCTGTTGAGGAAGAGAAGAAAAAGATGTGCCTCATGCTGCAAAATGTTGTGAAGGAACAAACTAATGAATGTTGTTCTACCAAAGTAGAAAGAGTCCCTCCAATACTAAGAAAGCTTGTGGACATGGAAAGAATGCAACCTATGGATCTTGTCAAATGGAGGACGCATCTTATGTACCAGGGACACAAGGAAGTTTCCTTGAAGAATCCTCCGCTGCTTCATCTAGGGTAGAGAAGAAGGAGGAATTGTTGGATGAGTACCCATAAGAGGCTAGTTCAAAAAGCCCATCAGAGAAGGAAGATGGCCAAATCTGTAGCTTTTTTCTACATGATGTTGAGGTATATGTTCTATCAACGCCAAATTTCAAGCAACTAAAAGAAGAAAGACCAAGAGTGCAAGAAAGCACCTCAAGAATTAGGAAAGAGTTTAAGAGCATATTTCCCTCAGTTGAAAGATGAGGAAAATGGTTAGCATTTACATGTAGTTTCTTTACATGAAGATGTTGATTTAAGCTCTTTTTCAACCTTTGAGAAGCATAGAAAAGGCATAGGAACAAATCTCTTGTCCAAGATGGGTTACAAGGGAGGAGGCCTTGGAGTGAACATTCAAGGCATTATCCATCCAATTGAGGGAAAGGAGAAACCTCAATATGAAGGTTTGGGCTATGTTGAAAAGGAAGAATGGTCTTCCAATGATAGCTCTTGGGTATCTTGTTCTTTTCTTCATAATAGAGGACATGAGGCAGAAAATTTCGGGTATTTGCATCCGGAATTGGTACCAACTTGGTTTCTAAAGAAAAAGGAGGACATGAAATGCAAGACCTCTCTAAAGAGAGATGAGCAAGTTGAAGAAGAGACTAAGACAAGTTCTTCTCACCATTCAAGTTCCTCGCATAAGAAGCATGGTTCAAAGGATAACAAGGGAAGAACTAAGTCAACTTCTCCTTGCCAAGCTCATAAGCCAGAGGACAACCATAAGAGGTATAAGCATCCTGATTATTCAAAGGCTTTTTATGATTGCAAACAACGCGATGATTTGAATAATATGTTGTGGAATGTTTTCCTTGCACTTTTTGTCATGAACCTAACCATTGTGTAGCTAAGTGACACAAAAGGAAATCATTATTCAAGAATATGAATATGTCAATTGGAATTGATACCAAGAAGGGAAATTCTCATCCAAGTTTAAAGCCATTTGTGCCAAGAAAAGCTCACAAAAACTTTTGCACTCATTGCAACATAAGTGGGCATTGGATTGAAAAGTGTTGGAAGTTGCATCCACATCTTCATCCCAAGAAGGACAAATAGGTAATGGGATCACCTAAGAAGGAGAAGCTAGAGGAATGTGCAAGGCATGTCATAACAATTCCAGAAGTAGTTCCAGAAGTAGTTCCAGTAGGAAGAGAATCGCAGAAATAAAATTCACTAGCATGGTTGGGTAAGAAATGGTTGGACAATTTGTCTAATTAAAGACTACATTTATTTTTTATTTCACTTGTTGCATGTCCCCACAGTTGGTCATTCTTTAAAAGTGATGTTTGTGAATAAATCACTTATATACAACAATGATTTCTTTGGCATTGTTATGCTATTTTGGCTTCATGATGAATCAATTTGTATGGGAATTTGGGAGTCAAATTTATTCCATATTGTAAGATGCATTTCCATCTGTGGATATTTTAGTAAGCATCCTAAACTTTGGGATGAATAGTTGCAGCACATTCAGTATGTTACAAACATGTCAAGCACTCATTTATACAAGTATTTCCATGTGAAGCATGCTTGGGTTATTTGCCAAAGTCTTTTTGGATTTGATCCTTGGTAACGATTTTGTAAAAGATCGCCATTGGATTTCACTTTTGGGAAGGATGTTGCTATTGATGGCCATAGAGACATAGACAAATCCAAGAAGTCCATTGATGATTTCTCTCATGAGTACCTTGCATAACTACAACAAGACACCATTCTTGATAGTAGAACAAGGACTTCAAAATGAGGGAGTGTGGACTACCTTTGTGTGGGGCTCAAATGAACCAATCCAAGCAAGGCCGAATGGATCGAGATTAGAAAGGTGAGGGAACTATACCCTCATCCTCTGAACAACTGAAAGTGATATTTTGGGGTCAAAAGCTCCAAGTGGGGAGGAGTGATCTAGAGCTCAAAATTTGCTCAAAATTCAAATTTGTCGAATCAGTGTGGAACTTGAATGACTGCGTAGTGCTTGTTTTCCTGAATCTGGCACAACTTGTTTTGCGTGAAATATTTATTGTCCCATAAATGTATTTTGTTTGTCTCTTAAACAGACAAATTTTGAAAAAAAATGATTAGCACTATACTACTAGTGATTACCCCATTACTATTGTAGTTATACCCCTTATTTATATTGTTGTGCCCCTATTACCCCCATATTGTTATTTCTGTGCCCCATAGAATCCCTCTATTGTTATTTTTGTGGCTTTATATTATTATTGTTAGGTCGGCTGGATTATATTGTGACTCCTTAGACTCCTATATATAGAAAGGAGGTTTTGTCATTTGTATCATCCAAGAATTGTTCATTTATGTAATGTAAAGGAGGTTGCCCCCTTGAAGAGGCTGAATTCTAAGGCGTGGATCTCTCTTTTCTATCTTTTTGTGAGCTAGTTTCATAACATTTGGTATCAGAGCTTTGGATTCTAGGGTTTCGCTGCTCCAAACAGGTCATCATGGAATTTTCGCTATACCGTTTTTTCTATGACGTTTCAGAAGTCGCAAACAAAATCCATTTGAGAAGAAATCGCGTTGAACCTTGGGTTCGAATTTCAGAGCTTTTTGCGCGATATTTGCGGAGATATGATCTGAGGAAGTTGGTCTTTTTGCAGACTCCTGAATTACATTCAAAACAGGTGACCTGGGGAAAATCGTCATAACTTTCTCTCTGGGGATCGGATTGAAATTTCGTAAGAAGGTACAGAAAGAGGACGGACTGTAGTTTCTTGTGTGTGTGTGTTTCAGATTCAAAGGTTGAAACAGTGACTCGTGGCACGTCGTACAAGTTCGCTCTACTGAACTAGTCTAAAAGCAAGTCACTGTGGGAGATTTCACATAACTCTTCCTTGGAGAATCCAATTTGGCTCAAACTTGTGGCATTGGAAAGAGGACGTAGAAGGCTACTACAGGTAGAAATTTTAGAACTGGATGATCCGAAATTACAGAGATACATCAGATTCAATATCAGGCTTCTATAAAGTGAAAAAAGGTGTGTAGTTTTTTTTTTTAATTTTTGTGTAAGCTTGGTTTAACAGAATTCAAAGGGCATAGTAAAGCATTATTATCGGTAACTGATGCCCCTAGGAAAGAAAATGCAAACACCTAGTAAGGAACATGAAAGCTCTAGCATGACTCATGAAGAAGAGGAAGAAATGCTACATGATATATCAAAATTACAAGAACAAGTGCAACAAATGTCACGCTCACAAAAGCTAACAGAAGCTAAGATAAGTGGCGTGGAATCTAAGATAAATGGCATGGAATCTAATATAAAGGGCATGGAAGCTAAGATGGAGGATTCGATGGCATATTTGAAGATATATTTGAAGACATACATGGAAGAATTGAAGAAGTTGCTACAAGACAGGGTCACTAATGGTGAAAAGGTAGTAAAGGAAACTCATGATGAGAACAAAAGAAATGTTAATCATGATTCCATAGACGCTAATGTTGGATCGAAGAATCACCATATTCCAAAAATCGATATGAGGAAGTTTGATGGCAAGGATCCCGCCACATGGATATTACAGATGGAGCAATTCTTCGATCTCAATAATGTGCAAAACGCACAAAAGGTACGTATGGCAACTGTATATTTGGAACCAAATCAGTTTGTATGGTATCAATGGCTTTGCTCTCGTAAACAATTTATCACTTGGGCAATTTTTACGGAAGAATTGATAGCACATTATGAAGATACAAAAAGCAACACTTTTTTTAGCCAATTGATAAGTCTCAAACAAAAGGGTTCAGTAATGGAGCACATTGAGGAGTTCCAAAAATTGAACATAAGGGTAAAAGATATTCCAGAGGAGCATAGGATTGATGTGTTCATAGGGTCTTTAAAGGATAATATCCAACATGATTTTCACCTTTGGGAACCTGATTCATTAGAGAAGGCATTCAGGTTAGCAAGAAAAATGGAAAGCAAAATTATGGCAACCAGGAAGCATACCACTCACAACTATAAAGACGGAAGTGTTGTTGCCCCTAGTCTTCCACAACCTATAAGGTTGACACCACAACAATTGGAAGAAAAAAGAGCAAAAGGGCTTTGTTACAGTTGTGATAGCAAATACACTAAAGGTCATAAGTGTGCTGAGAAGAAATTATTCTACATAGATTGTGAAGAGGAAGAAGAAAAGGAGCAAGAAAGGTCAAAAGAAGAAGATATACTCCAGGAACAAAGCCTAGATGAAGAACAAATAAATCCGACCATATCTTGTAATGCATTGGCGGGAATTACCACTCCTCAAACCATCAAGATAGAAGGACAAATCAAGAAGAAAAAGGTAATAGTGTTGATTGATTCAGGAAGCACCCACAATTTTATTCATTGTAGGGTAGCAAAAGAATTGAATTGCTTCCTATATCCAGCACCAGAGTGTCAAGTGATGATTGCAAATGGAGGAACAATAAATTGCTCTGGAAAGTGCCATAATATCAAGCTATCCATGGGAGAATATGTATTGACTAGCCCAATGCTTTCCATTCCAATGGGAGGTGTTGATGTTGTACTAGGAGTCCAATGGCTACAATCCTTGGGTACAATAGCTTTTAATTTTCAAGAAATTTTCATCAAATTTTCTACGGAAGGAAAGGAAGTTGAATTAAGGGGTATTGCAGGGAAACCAGGAAAGATAATCAGCTCTAATGGCATGACAAAGCTTCTAAAAAGGAGCAAAGAGGTGTAATTGCACAATTATGTTCGCTAGATGTTTCCACATTGGAATCATCTATTTCTCCAGATCTCCAAAAAGTCCTGGACAATCATTCCAAGGTATTTGAGACTCCCAAAAGTCTCCCACCTATGTGTGATCATGATCATGCTATTCATCTGATTCCAGGAAGTGTTCCTCCAAACATCAGGCCGTACAGATATCCCTATGCCCAAAAAAGTGAAATTGAACGTATGGTTGCAGAAATGCTAGAGGCTGGTATAATTCAACCAAGTCAAAGTTCTTTCTCAGCTCCAGTAGTATTGGTGCACAAGAAGGATGGATCATGGCGCATGTGTCCGGATTATAGGGAGCTCAACAAGCTCACTATTAAAGATAAGTTCCCCATTCCTGTTATTGATGAATTACTGGATGAATTGCATGGATCAATTTACTTCACCAAGTTGGATCTTCGTTCGAGATATCATCAAATCAGAATGAAGATTGAAGACATTCCGAAAACAGCATTTAGAACTCATGAGGGTCATTATGAATTTTTGGTCATGCCTTTTGGCCTTACCAATGCACCTTCAACATTTCAAGGTTTGATGAATTCAATTTTCAAACCATTCCTTAGAAAATTTGTGTTAGTATTTTTTGATGATATACTAATCTACAGCAAGTCTTGGAAGGATCATGTTGAACATGTTGACAGGGTGCTACAACTATTGGAGGAGAAACAATTATATGCAAAAAGATCCAAATGTTTCTTTGGAGTCCAGGAGGTGGAATATTTGGGTCATATTGTATCTCATGAAGGAGTTAAGGTAGACCCTAGCAAAATTAAAGCCATTAAGGAATGGAAAATCCCCACATCCATAAAGCATCTGCGAGGATTTCTTGGGTTGACAGGGTATTATCGCAAGTTTGTTAAGAATTATGGGAGAATAGCAGCACCTCTAACAACATTATTGAAGAAAGATTCATTTTCATGGACTCCGGAAGCAACAAAGGCCTTTGAACATCTTAAAGAGGCAATGTGCCAAGCACCGGTCTTAGCTACACCGGACTTCACAAAAACCTTTATTGTGGAATGTGATGCTTCAGGAAATGGAATTGGTGCTGTTCTAATGCAAGATGAAAGACCCATTGCTTTTGAAAGTCGTCCAATCAAGGGAAAGTTTTTAAGCAAAGCTATTTATGAGAAGGAAATGTTGGCAATACTCCATGCACTTAAGAAATGGCGACCCTACCTAATGGGAAGACACTTCAAGGTAAAAACGGATCATGATAGCCTTAAATACTTTTTAGAACAAAGATTATCCTCTGAAGAGCAACAAAAATGGGTCACAAAGATGTTGGGTTATGACTTTGAAATCATCTACAAAAAAGGGAAGCAAAATGTGGTGGCAGATGCACTCTCAAGAAAGGATGAGGATGTGGAAGCATTGTTGTGTGCCATTTCTATTATCCAACCAGATTGGATAAACGAAGCAAGGGAGGAATGGAAGAATGACGAAGAAGTGTGGGCACTTATTCGAAAGCTACAACAAGATTCCAGTACTTCTGATACATTTAGCTGGAAAAATGATTCGTTATGGTACAAAGATCGCTTATACCTCTGTAAGAATTCCCAGCTAAAACAAAAGATTCTTATGGAATTGCACACTTCTCCCTTAGGAGGGCACTCAGGATTTTTAAAAACTTACCACAGGGTTAAGAAGGAATTTTTTGGGATGGCCTTAAATCAGATATTCAAAAGTTTGTGGCAGAATGTTTGGTTTGCCAGCAAAATAAAGTTGAAACAATTAAGACACCGGGTCTATTACAACCTTTATCCATTCCAAGCCAACGTTGGGAGGAGGTTTCAATGGATTTTATCACAGGTTTACCCAAGTCTGAGGGAAAGAGTGTCATCATGGTGGTAGTTGACAGACTTACCAAGTATGCACACTTTTGTGCATTATCACATCCATTTAAAGCCAGTACAGTTTCTACTGCATTTATGGAAACAGTTCAAAAGCTACATGGAAACCCAAAGATTATTGTAAGTGACAGAGATCCCATTTTCACTGGAAATTTTTGGACAGAATTATTTTCTTGTCTTGGTACTCAGTTAGCTCATAGCTCATCTTATCATCCTCAATCTGATGGGCAAACTGAGATAGTAAACAAATGTTTGGAAGGATATCTTCGTTGCTTTGTATCTGATAAACAGACACAATGGGTCAAATGGTTGCCTCTGGCTGAATGGTGGTATAACACTTCCTTCCATACAACAACAAAATGACCCCATTTATGGCACTTTATGGGTATCAACCACCATCCATCACATCATATTTAAGAGAAAATTCTAAGGTTCAGGCAGTGGAACATCACATCGAACATCAACAACAAGTCCTCCAACTCTTAAAGGATAACCTCGTGTTGGCACAAAATAGAATGAAAAAACAGGCAGATCAACATCGCAGTGAAAGAAGTTTTGATGTAGGTGATTGGGTATTCCTACGACTACAACCATATAAGCAAATGTCCCTAAAGCAAGCTAAGAAGGATAATAAATTATCACCAAAGTATTATGGTCCGTACAAGGTGTTGCAAAAGATTGGTACTATGGCATACAAATTGGAGCTTCCTGCAGCTTCTCGATTGCACCCAGTTTTCCATGTTTCATGTTTAAAGAAGGTTATAGGTGACAAGCTCCCAATTCAAACAATATTGCCAGAACTTGACGAGGAAGGAAAAATTATATTGGAACCGGAAGCAGTCACAGAAACAAGAACTCGACAGCTACGAAATCGATCAATTTCAGAGTATCTTATCAAGTGGAAGAACTTATCCGCTGAAGATTCCACATGGGAGGATGAGAATTTTATGCGAAGTATCCAGAACTACTCAAGCGTTGAGGACAACACTTTTTTGAAGGAGAGGGGCATGTTGGGTCCCTATAATACTAGTGATTACCCCATTACTATTGTAGTTATACCCCTTATTTATATTGTTGTGCCCCTATTACCCCCATATTGTTATTTCTATGCCCCATAGAATCCCTCTATTGTTATTTTTGTGGCTTTATATTATTATTGTTAGGTCGGCTGGATTATATTGTGACTCCTTAGACTCCTATATATAGAAAGGAGGTTTTGTCATTTGTATCATCCAAAGAATTGTTCATTTATGTAATGTAAAGGAGGTTGCCCCCTCGAAGAGGCTAAATTCTAAGGCGTGGATCTCTCTTTTCTATCTTTTTGTGAGCTGGTTTCATAACAGCACTGCACAGTAAACAATCCATACTGCTGATGTGGCAGGTTGACTAGGTTGCATATGTAGTAGGCTAATTGTGCATATGATTAGACTTTGGCCAATCAGTGTTCTCCACATGTCACAGGGTATAGGTCAGGTGGAAGATGACATGGTGAGTTTTTATTGGTTGGTGGGTGGCCAACATAGGCTGCCACGTGGCATAGACAAGGACCACCATGTGGCAGCCCGAGGGCCACCAAAAATTATTTAAGATTCTGAATTAGAATCCACGGGGTTGGACCACTGAACCTCTTCATATAAACTGCAACCGTTTACCAACTAATCATACTATACTGCTTGTTAAACTTGGCAGAGAAATTTTATTTAAGGTGTTTGGCACATAAGTTGGGGGTGGGGGACTGTGGTTAACTGCCAACCCTGGTCCATGGACCATGGTTAGGGGCTAAACATGGCTCTGAACATTATTTAACCATCGGCACATAAACCATGCCATGCGACATGTTTTGTTATCGTCAGTGTTATAGAAAATCTGTGTAGGTTAACCCGATAATGCAATATAAATCAAAGAAAAATACTATAACCCACTTCTACTATCATCTGTGAAAGCTTAAAAATCAAGCTGAACAATATAACGAGAAGAAGAAGATCCAATGGCACAATACACATGAAACTACTTTGGGGAAAGCCTCAGCTAAAAACCCCACACTATTGTATTATCATACATGGTGGAAATACATAGGAATTATACAAAGCCTTATCTCTCACAGCTAGCCAACTCTCAGTAAAATCCTCAATGATGCTCATAGGCAATCTTGGCTTCTCTCCAACCTTCCTCTGTGCCCTCCAAGCTCCTATTTCCTTGCATTGTTCCTTGTAGATGATTTTCCTTTACCAAGTGGATAACCAAATCCTCCAAAACTGCGCAATCCTCAAGGATGAATCCTTGACTACATGCATGAGTTCTTTCCATGAGAAAACACATGCAACTGATAGTACATTATCCTTGAACATTTATCTCAACTGGGTATTTCTTAGAATAGACATGCATGAGTTTCTGATGAGGGAATCTTCAGTTAACTGGCGTAACACTAGTTGAGTGAATTAATGCATCAATTGACTATTAACTCACTATTAGTTCCTCAAACAGTTTGGAACTAATTTAACTAGATTTAACTCAGTAAACTGAGTTAACTAATTAAAACTCAAATATAACTCAATCTTATCTCCTTAATTTAAGGGATAACTCTTGCATGACTTCAGAAAGACTTCTAACTTGAATTTCTCCAATTAATTATTTAAATTAATTAATTAATTATTTCCAAGTAGCTGTTAAGACTAAATTCGATTTTAATTCACAATTTAATTCAAGGATAAATTAAATTAGAATATTCTTGTTGGCATATTTCAACACTCCCTCTCAACAAGAAAGGGATTATTTTCCACCCGAATCCTATCCCTATGGAACTTGAATTTACACTTTGACAATGCCTTTGTCAAAATGTTAGCATCTTGCTCCTTTATCGAAATATACTGCAGCAACATGATCCTTTCGGCTTGTAAAAAGCCACGGGCAACAAATCTTACCTTATGCTTCTCCACACTACCATCAACAACTTTCTTTACCTTGTAAAGCCAACAGGAACTTACAAATGACTTGTTCTTCGGTCTCAGAACCGCGTCCCAAACACTATTACTAACTATGGAGTCATACTCTTCCACCATAACATCAACCCAAATCAGTTGTTGCATTGCTTCCTCAAAGGAAAATGGCTCAGTCTCAACACATTCCCCAGCAAGGGCCATGTATCCAGTGTACCTCTCAGGTGACCTCCTCTGTCTTCGATGATAAGATGGTGCTCCCACATTCTTTCTCGCATCCTCCAACAATCTGTCACCTTCTCTTGTGTGCTTTCGTTCATCTCTGGAAGACTCTGCTTGAGTGGATGTCTCCACTCTTGAAACCTATGCATGCAGCTACTCCACATCAGTCTGAGCCTCCTCCTCCTTAGGAACCAATAGTTCCTCCACAGCCTGTAGTTGGAGCTCCCTCTCAAGGGAAACTCGCATGGCCTTCTGCTCATCAAACTTGAGATCTCTGTGAACCCCTGTCCTCCAATTGGTAGGCAAGTACACCTGATAGTTGTGAGGTGTATCAGTGTACCCCATAAATATCCCCAACTCTATTGTTATCTCAAGCTTCTTCCGTGCATCCTTTGTCACATGGCAATATACTGATGAGCCAAAGATCTTGAAGTGACCCACATCTGGTCTCTTACCTGAGAAAGCTTCCTCTGGTGTCTTCATCCCAAATATGTGATGCAGGCTTCTATTCTGCAAATAGACTGATGTGTTGCATGCCTCAGCCCATAAGTGAAGTGGTAGGCCTTGGTCATGCAGCATTGCCTGTGCTTCCCCTACAATAGTTTTGTTCTTCCTCTCAGCCACCCCATTTTGTTGTGAGTTATGAGGTGCCATCAACTCTCGTTTAATTCCTTCCACTTCATAGAATTCCTTAAACTCTTGAGAGACATATTCTCCACCGTTGTCACTTCTCAAGGCTTTGATCTTCTTCCCGAACTCTTTCTCAACCAAAGCTTTGAACTCACAAAACTTTGTGAAAGTTTGGTCCTTCTTTTGCATGAAATAAATCCAGCATTTACGAGAATAGTAAGCAATGAAAATCACATAATACCTTTGCTTCGTTGTGGATGTCGTTGAGAATGGTCCACACAAATCAGTATGAACTTGCTCTAAGATAGCCTCCACTCAACTGTCTCGATCATGAAAGGAAGACTTGGTGTAATTTCCCAAGGTACAACCTTTGCATGTGTCAACTTGCTCAAGTTTACCTTTGGGAAGCCCTGTAGATATCTGCTACATTATCTTCAAAGCCCCGTGATGCAAATGGCCCAACCACCTGTGCCACAACTTGCCAATGTCTTGGCTTTGCACCAATTTTTCTTTTGTGCTCAATGCTGCACAATCATCTACCTCTAGTTTATAGAGATTCTTCACCTGAATCCCTATCCTCTTGGTCTGACCCGTGGCTATGTGTCTTAATAATGCCTTTCCTTTAATGAAGAAAACATCGTAGCCTTTGTCCTACAACATCGCAACCGATACCAAGTTCTTCTTCCGTCCAAGCACATACATCACATCTGTTAAGGTGAGAGGAGCTCCATGCTCCCTCTAAAAAGCAACCATGCCTACTCCTGAAACACTATACCTTCCGTCGTCACCCATCTCTATGTGCATCTTGAGGTCTTTCTCCTCCAAGGCACTAAATAATTTTTTATCATCGGTCATGTGGAATGAGGCTCCACTATTAAGATACCAAACATAACCCATCATCAATGACACCATGGATGCGATGAGGGTAAAGTCCATTTCGAATTGAGAGGCTAATGCCTCACCTTCCAATCCTTTTGAGGATCCCTTATTGGATTTATTTGATGGGAAATTATTCGCATAATGTCCCATCTTGTGACAATTAAAGCATCTTACTTTAGACATGTCACCCTTCTTCCCTTCATGAGAAGAATTCGATTTGAAATGGTAAGCCTTCCCCTTCCAATTCCTTGCCTTACTTGCTAAGGCCAAATTTTATTCATCATCATTCTTGAATGAAGAACCATCTTGTGTGCCCCTCCTAATCTCCTCCTGCATAAGAGCTGACCACAATCATTCCTAATCTGGTAGTTTCTCCCTTCCATTCACAAAGTCCGGGTAGCTATTCCAACTCTTTGGAAGGAAAAGGAGAGTGGGGCTCACCATATCATCATCGACAGTAGTTATTCCAACACTGCCAAGCTCATCTCTGTAGGTGGTAAGCTTGTTCAAATATGTGGACATAGTATCACCCTTCTCCATCTTGATTCTTCAAAGCTTATCCTTGAGCGCCACTTTCCTCTAGTCGCTACTGTTATGGTAGAGATCCTTCAATGTCTTCCACATTGAAAATGGAGCATCCTTCCCATGGAGACTTGGGACAATATGCTCTCGAACTCCCTCAAGGATGATCTGTATCGCCTTTGCCACACACTTCTTCCACTCAGCCAACTCTTGTGCATTAGTTGAAGTTGGCTTTGGGATTTCTTGATTAATGAATTCCTTCAAGCCATTGTCTTCTAATACAACCTCCATTCTATCTTTCCATGCTATGTAATTCGAGCTACCTGTTAGCTACCTATACCAATAGGTTTCATTTTTCATGATTGGCATGGGAAGTGCCAATATGATCTACTTTGGGGATGCAAAGATCTCATATTCTGATGGAAGACACACATTTACATTTGGTTGATGCTGCCCTATCTCCCAATGGGTGATCCAACAGCTTAAGCTGGGTCAGGCCATGTTTCAATTTTTGTTATAGATTAGAGAAAGAAGTCTGTCCAAACAGTTCAATCTTGGCAGACAAAGTAGTTAGGTAGAGAAAGAAGGTTCCCAACTGTTTAATCTGGGGCCTTGGAAGCAATAAGGATAGCCTTAGATAGAATATCAAAAGAAAAGCCAAAGGAAAAGAAAAGGCACCTAAGGGTTTGCAAGTCCAAGTGCACCCTCCTTGAAGTAACAAAAAATGCTAGGAAATAGGCAGGGTAGGCAGTGGAATGTTGCAGAAAGCTAAATCCAAGTGCATCACTTGGAGTAAATCAAAGTGGCCATCAGCAGAAAAGGCAAGAACAGTAGCCTAAGTGGCAAAGTGCTAAAGTCATCACTAACTTCCCCCATTCCCTTCAAAGTTTCTTACTAACCTCCCATGACGACTGCAGGATTTGCCTGACCAGTCCTCCTTGTGCTCTTCATTTATACAAATTTGATGTCATAAATGACTTCTTTCTTTGAAAAGAAGCCACATTTCCGGTGTAAAAATTCTTTTCATTTTGATCTACTCCCTGACTAAGTTTGATTCCCAAAAAAAACTTAGTAAACACCATTTTCCATTCTCATTCCCCACAGTACTAACTACTGACTGTATCTACACTAAATCCCTTATGTTATCCCTTCCCCATACTATTATAACACCATGGTGTATAAACCCCCAAACATGTATAATATCCCCCCTTGTTAGCACTATAGCTAAATAAATTTGTTAAGGGAGACATTAGTCCACCAGGGACTATGGTCAACCCTGTCATGAGATTACTCTAACCTCTGGTTAAGGTAATAACCTCCCCCTAATCCATCCTCTCCCCTCTTTTCGAAAAATTTCACAAAAGGCCCCTTTCCCTCTGCTTAAACCCACTTTAAACCCTCTTTCCCCCCACAGATTAACCCATACCCCGAAAAAACCCACGAAAAACCCAAAACCTATAGTCCCGCGCCACAAAAATTAAATCGAATATTTTAATAATTGGGCGGGACCCAACCCGAAACTGCACCTTTGATCAAGAATATCCGCCAACCGTTGATCTTCTGCCGCCCCAGATCTAACGGTGGGCGGTCAATATCAGATCCTGACCTGCCTCCCTTTAACGTCCAGGGAGAGGGCGGTAATGGGAGCCGTACCCAGGACGCGTGGCATGTGCTGGGGTTGTTCGGAGTCCCCCTCCCCAATACCGCCTATCACCAAAGGTGGTGCGGGGAGACCACTTACCACCTCCCTAATACCACCCCTGCGGCACCACGTCACCCACATGTCATCATGACGTCGTGCCTCCTCCGCCCGCCCCGTGGCCCTCCACGTCGCCCTGCCACTGTTCTCCGCCTGCCACCATGTCCGTCCACGCTGGCCTCCAGCTCAGTGTCCACGTCACCCTCCGTACCTCGAGCCCGCCATGACATCATTGGCGGAAAAAGCGCCAATGACCCTTTTTGCCCAAATTTGTCGTTAAAAACAGCCAAACTAGCTGTTTGTTGTCATTTTCAAGCGAAAAGGATGCAACCACTGTTAACCGGTTCACCGCGAAATTGCCTCCGAGCCATCAAATTCAAAGTTGCGGCTGCCATCACTTGTCAATCCAGCTGCAGTGAGCTCCCCCTGCTCGGCCCGAGGACGTTCAGTGCTATTTTTCCAGGTATTCACCGCAAGTTCCTTGTTCCGCCCCTATGCATGCCATTTCTATATGAATTCTCCACTAAGCATCGCTCAAATCCTAAATTACACACTGTCTACTACTTAATTTACAATTAAATCAACCTGCATTGCCCCAGCTCCAAGAATTTGACATTCAAACCATAATTCACGACTTGAAATTTACATATTTAGCCCCGAGTTGCCCGGCATTGTTCCCTTTTGCCAAGTGGAGGCCCAAGTCTGCATGTCACCAAATTGAAGCCCACACACCCTCTGCAATAATCCTCACCAATTCACAATCCCTGTGAATTTACCAAAAAATAGAAGAGACAAGTCTGCCAAGCCTGCTTATTCCACTTTGAAGATAATTTCAAGCATTATTTACAGTCAGCCAGTCACTTAAGCTTTGAGGAACCTTGCAAACCATTGCACTCACCTGGTTCAAATTCAGACTACACAATGCCTACTCCTGCACCCTCAGCCCTCAGTGTTGCTCCTATAAATGCACCAAATAAAGACCTGGAGTCCTTGCCTCTTGCTGACAGGGACTACCTCATCGAAGACTTTGTTGGTAACATGGACTTTTTGCAGACCTTCAGGCAATTAAGAGATGACTACCTGAATGGCCAGGATACATATGGGATATGGGAGTCAAATCTGCCATACTACTGTCTCCCCTCTGTCAATGTTTTTCCAGAGGTTATCCGCCTATGTGCTGAAAATTATGATGTGCAGCACAGAGCTATTAAGTCTCCATCTGGGAGCATCCTCTTTCACATTAATCCTGAATCCATCAATAAGATGCTCCACTTTGATCAAACTGAGTTGTTGTTCCCTTTTTCCATGAATTATCTGCTGGACACTGGTGCCAAGATGACCAGTGAGGATATTCAGAAGATCACCAAGACATTTATGAGACCTGAATGCCAGCCCACAGGGCCACCTCCCTACTTGGATGTCTATTTTACTGAGGTAGGCAAACTATTGCTGGACATGATTGCTTATCTGTTGGGATACAGAACCAGTGAGCATGTGGATGAAACAATGCTGGTATTGTTAGCTGCTTACAGCCCAGGCCAAACCCCTGCCCGCAAATATAACTTTGGCAAGTTCATAGCTAACAAGATTCATGATCAGTTGTGCAAAGTAGACAGACAGGGCGTCTTCAGGTACTCATCCTATATCTACCACCTTTTCATGTACTATCATTCAGAGGCTTTTCCATGCTATATCAAAAAGCTGGATTATAAAGGGGAAAGAATATCTGTTATCTTCTGGACATCTATCTTTCACAAAGTCCAAAATTCACCCTATTCCTATTGTGAATTTATTGACCAATTTGTATACCCTGTCTCTTGCTTATTAATGAGGTCCCCTCCTCCCATAATATCAATTGAAATACAGAAGGTCCTGCAGCTCTCCAAGAATTACAAAATAGGTGATTGGTACCTATATGAGTATCATACAGTCATCAGAGTCTATGGCTGTGAGCTCTGTCCATACAGGCTCCCTAAATATGTGCCTATGAGGATATTTGCCTTGGAGTATTATAGGCAGTTAATTCACTCTGACCTCACTCACTTTCACAGCTCCAAAAAGAAATCCCATCTCAAGTTCAAGCACCACCATGGCCTCTTCATCATGAATAAAAAAGAAGGATGGGAAGATGCTGACCTAATCCTAAAAGACAAATACAAGCTATCACACAGTTTCCGGTGGGTCCCTTACGACCCTGAAGGCTTCATCACTGCTAGAAGAGTCAAGTACAGGCTGCTAGGTTATAAGCATTGCAAATATCCACACATTGAAAAATATGCCAACCAGCAAGAATGGCAGCAGGATACTTTAATTGAAAAATTAACTGAAGAAGAGACAATGCTAAAGAATGTCAAGGAATTGGAAAAGACTCTTGACCTAGATTCTGTGCAGCAGGTACCCTTCAAAGGACCGCACTCAGCAAGAGAAGGGACCTCGGCCTCAAGAACTGCACCAGCCACATAGGCACCTTCTACAGCAGCACCAGGTACAGACAAAGGGAAAGGAATAATGGGTGCTGAAGAAGAAACCGTGAAAGAAAAGCCTGCCCCTTCAAGTGAGCAGCAACCAGAGCAGCAACAAGAGCAGACTCCCCCTCCACAAACTGAGCCACCAACAGCTCCAATTTTGCAGACCCCAGCACAGGAGGAGAGGGGTACAAAAAGAGACAGAGAAGAGTCCACTCCTGCTAGTGGATCCTCCCAACAACCCCAGACCAAAAGGCAAAGGGCTGACTCCCCAGAGGTAGAAGACATCACTGAAGAAGTCCTTGACAGTTCAAGGAAAGACAGGGAGGGCAGCCAGCATACAGGTACAAGCTCCTTTCAGCAGGAGCAAGGATTACAACTTGGTTTGGAGGTGTCCTCCTCCTCTCAGCAGAGCAAGAAGCCCAAAAGCACTAAGGCTTCTTTCAAGCAAATAAAGGCACAAAATGACTTGTTGAGGGTGGAAGTCTATAAACAATTCCTAAATGCAACACCAGCCCAAAAAGAAAGGCTAATGTCAGTATATGACATTCAAGAGGAGAAAATGATCCTCAGCCATTTCAAACCTACAGTGCCCCATCCAAAATCAGCGGCAGATTATGTGAAGACAAGGGTGGAGGTCATGGCCAAAGACATCCATCCCATGGACCAAATAGAACTCCACAAGCAGACTAGAGAGATGGTCTATGCAACCTTGGTGGATAGGGCAACCATGGCCCATGAACTAAAAGAGTCACTGAAAAATACCAACATTCAGTTGGATTTTGAAAGAATGTCCTCCCTAGCCAAAGACAACAGAATAAAATCACTTGAGGACATCATTATCGACCTAGGACATGATCCTAAGGATCCAAAGGGTGTAAGGGCCCTTATGAAGAAAAAGGAGGATGACCTCAATGCATTAAAGAAGAGGTTAAAGTTGCTGCCCACAGAGCACCCTCAAACAGCAGAGTTACAAAAGGAAAAGCAGGTCGATGAGCAACTGGACCTCATAATGCAGCTAAACCAGAAGGTCCTCGATTTGGAGAAAGAGCTTGAAGGGGAATTACAAGATAAACAGGGAGAGTCTACATCCCAAGCTCCTCCAACTACTTCAACCACTGCAACAACTACAGAGGCAGCAGTGGCTCCCACAACAGAAGTAGCAGCAACAACAACAACTCCAGATTCCAGCACAAGCGTGGAAGAATTGACTAAGGCCATTAAAGAAATGGAGCTCCAGGCAAATGAAATAAAAGAGGCCAAGGAAAAATTGGTAGAATTAGATGCCAAATATGATAAATCAAAAATGACTGTGGCAGAACAAGGCAGAGAAATAAAGGCCCTAAAAGACAAGATGAAGGCCTTGGAGAAGGAGCTGAATCTGGAAAGCGCCATGGCTGAAATAAAAAGGATTCTATGGGCCAAAATTGACCAATCCATCACTAAACAATGGAAGTCAATTAAAACTATACATGAGCAAATGGATTTAATTGGCCAGGCACAGACAGAGATTCAGAGGGCCTAGACAGCGCTGGGAAACGGGCCTGACCAGGCCAATAGAATGATAGACTTTTTAACAGGCAAGAAAAGGAGCAACTGGCAGCCATTAGCATAGTCAACAGAACAAAGGCTGTCCTCACAGCTAAGAAGGTACTCACTCTCAGGAATTATGTACAAACTGTGGAGAGGAAGTGCTATGAAATACAGGCTGAGGTGGATGAGTACCAACTCAAAATGGCAGCACTGCAAGCAAAAGGACTGCCCAACCTACTAAGCGGTGCAGGAAGACTAATCTCCAGAGAGCAGTATACCAACAGGATGGCAACTTATATTGAAAATCAAATCACTGCATGTGGCAGTACTTCTGAGGAAACAGGGCCTCCAACAGGACAGAGCCTATACAACAAACTTGAAGGCCTGTTGTTTATTGAAAATGAGGTAAAGCACCTTTTTGAAATTCCTCCAAATTTTTACAGATATACAGAGGCCGATGAAACTTTAGTAAAAATTCGAAGACATCAGTTGCCCAAGGAGGATTGGTGGCAGGCCATGCTTCAAATTATGCCACGATAGCTCCATTTGTTCGGTCATTGCCAGCTCCAACTCACTAGAAGACAAACAACAGAATAAAGTTAGCATTTAAGGCAGCTGAAAGGTGACTCAGCACATGGAGAATGACAGCTAGCCCAAAGGATAAGAAAATACGCAAATTTCGGACAGCGTACCCTCAGCCAACTCCAACAGCCACCAAGTCAACAGTTTCTGACTATTTTGGACAGCTAAAGCACTGAAGAGTTATTACAGCATTAACTTTCTCAGCTACAAGGCTCCAGGAGTTGGCATAACATTAATGAGCCATTAACTCATTTCTTTGATATTTTTCTCATGTAAATTTTGTATATATACCCCCCTTAGCAACGCATGAGGGGTTGGTGATTTTCACTCTGAGGCAAATGTATTGTACACTTTCAGATTATCTAATACAAAGGGCTTGACCAGTTCAGTGATTCCCTGAAAATTTGATGTCCTGCTGATGACTTGTGTGTTGTTGCAGAATTCTTGTGTTGTCTGATGGAATAATAAGTTTTTCTTAATCTCTGTTCTGTCTTCTTATGTTATTAAATCATACTCATATTTCACTGATCTAGCAATAGAGAAAAGGGATAGTGCAGGATATGTTTAGTTACACCTTGTGCTCAATCTTTTATTGCTGTAAATGTCTTCTTCAGAATTAACTATGGACATGAATTCTTAAATGCTCATGTTTTTCATTAATTCTATAAATATGAATGTTATCTAGAAATTCTTCAGTGCTTCTAAATAAGATTCTCATTTCTTTTACATATCAGTTTATTGGAAGATTCTTAACTGCCTTTCATGAACTGGATACATCACACTTAATCACAATTTCAAAGTGTTGTTTCTCCGACACTAATCCAGCTCTGCAGCATCACTACTGTATCAACACAGCACACCAAACTATGAAATGACCACTGACTCCATGCCCAATGGCCTATAACATTCTAGTGAGCACATATATATCTTGACTGAAATCATCATCCAACCAAGTCCAAAAACAAACCTTGAGCATCATAGCTAGCCTAAAAATTCTACAAAAACAAAGCTAAAGCATAAAGAGAGAGCCCTCTCTGGTCATAGGCGGGCTAGAGCCTGTGACCCAAAGATTGGTTAGTGGTTACCTCGGTCGTATTCCCTTGGGAGTCAAAGGGAACAACCTGAGTGATAACATAATTGGCGACTCCACTAGGGAGTTCCTCAGGATTTTCTAATCTCTGTTTATTTCACGCTAGCTTTAAGATATACATAGTCACTCCAAAATATTGTCTGGCCCTTGTAGACACAAAAATATTCCAAAATCATACTCAAAAACAATTTTAGAAGCTGGCTCCCAAGAAGAATCCGCGATATACAAGGTCAAATCCTGACCCCAATCCACCAACTGTTTTTGAAAATCCTAATACAATCCCTAAAATCATTAGGAAGCAGCAAGGACAGGAAACTCTTGCTGATTTAAGTCCTGAGACAGCTTATCCAAACCCTATTCCAACTCCAATCAAGGTTCTATTTCGGTCTACCCCTGATTCCCCCAGTTCACCATCCACATCTCAAAGCCCTTCTTTCACACCTCCATCCACTGCACATATTCCCTTGACCAACACTCTAGTTTCTACCGTTCCCACTACCCCTGTTGTACCAGTCGTTCATGTTATCCCTGTCAATCCTATAAATCCTGCAACTATGGCTAATAGATATGCACCCCTGCAGTTGCCTGCTAATGCTGCAGCTCTACCTCAAGACTACCAATCCAAGATCTCATATTTTGACTCCACTGGCCCTTTCACAGCAATTCAACATTCCAGAAGGATGCAAGACCATTTTGAGAACTATGAAATAGATGATGACAGTGTGAGAATGAGAATCTTTGTTCAGAGCCTGACAGGGGATGTAAGAACTTGGTTTATATCACTGGCTGTAAATACCATCACAACTCCTGATGAACTTTATCATGCCTTTACTAACAGATGGGAGAAAAAGAAAGATCCCTTGCACATACTTGGTGAATATGATACAATCAAACGAGGTCCTCAAGAGACCGTTTTGGAGTATTGTGCAAGATTCAACAACGTATATAACGCAATACCACAGAATTTAAGACCTCCTCCTGATTTAGCCTTGTACAAATTTCCTGATGGTTTTGACCTTGATATGGCATATCAGTTGAAGGAAAGAGCCCCTGAAACCCTTGAAGATGCCCAAAAGGTTGCTGTCACAGTAGAAGCTAACCTGATTGCCAAAAGAAACAGGGCAAGATTGGAAAAGAGAACCACTTTCGAAGAAGAACCCTCAGCCTTTGATCAAAAACTGGATGCAATACTCACTGGTATGAAGAGATTGGGTGATAGAGTAGAATCAGTTGAAAGAAAGTCATCATGGGAAGCTGTTATAGACATTTTTGTGCCTTACAGCATGAAGCATGAAATGTCCATAATCTAAGGGATCCAAAGTCCCTAAACATGTTGTTCCTACCCCTAGAGGAACAAGGTCAGCAAACCACAGCACTGAATATCAGTTCTCCACCTCAAAACACTCAAAAACAAGCTAATTCTGGATCATGTCAACTGCTCCACTGAGCATCTGCGCTGAATGTCAACTGCTCCACTGTGTACCTGCGCTGAATGTCAACTACAAAGAAGGCTACCTGCGCTGGGCGAGTTTGGCCAAGTGGCACAGTCATTCCTCAAGGTGTCAATGCCCAGGAAGCTTCCAAAATGACACTTGGATCAGAGAATTCGACTGGAGATGAGTAAGAGGGTCTAGATCTCCAAGTGGAAGCAAGAACCTCCAAGTGGACTGAAGAACTGAAGAATAACTGAAGTGGGAGAGGACACTAGTCAGCTTCATGCCAGCCTCAAGCTGACTCATCCTTTCTCCAAAAATCCTATATATAGATCTCTCTCATGAGGTCTAAGGAGGCTGGAATCTTGTGAATGTAAGGAAGTGCTGTTGGTTTGAGTATAGAACTATTGGGTGATTTGCTTGAAGGAGGTGAAGAGGAAATTTCTTTCTGCTGGGAGGTGATGCTGGATTGGGCCTTTTATGGTTGTATCACTTCCTGAACTTTACTTCTTACATTAATAAAGCATTTGAGGTTCTTCTATATGCATGTGTCTCAATGATGTATTGTTATGCTTGTATATTTGATTTATTCTAATCCTTGAATCAATTATGAATGTATGCTTCTTGTAGTTTCCCTTTTTTGTGATTTTGCAGGATCTTGGTGTAGCTGGGCCAGTAAAAGAGAAAGGAGCTGGGAGCAAGCAGCAAAGAGAGAAGATTGGATCAATCATTAGCGGAAGACATCAGTTAGTGGATATCTTCCTCCTCTCTCTTACATCTCATAAAGAAGTAATCTCAAATAGCTTTGCTTTGATTGTTGCTGAGGTACTATCACCCTTAGAGTGGGATAGGGTCATTCCGTATTGGATACTTTTTCCAACAACAAATTGGCGACTCCGCTGGGGAGCGTATCTTGTTGGTTGTTTGTGTTTTTGCTATTCATTTCATAAACACAGGGAGTACCGAATCGAACTGCATTTGGATCTTTCAAATGCAAAGTAGAGGGCAGCTACTGTAGCTCAGTTTCTGGGCATGTTTATGATTTTAAGAGCTGATCCACAAGGACTTTGAATAGCTCTTAGTGATAGATTTTCATCCTCCTTTTCATCCCTTAGTGTGTACTTGATTGATAGCTTCTGATTTGGCCAAAAACTATGAATTTTTGAGCAATCTGTGACCCGGAAACTGAGAAAAACGAAAGTTTATCTCTTCAGTGCAGGCACTGTGAAGCAGTCTGCATTTCAGCGCAAATCCCGAAGGGGCTACCTGCGCTGAATGTCAAACTGATAGTGTACCACCTGCGCTGAACCCGTTTTGCCTAGTGCTACTGGGGTTCCCTGCTGTTTATTGCCCTGTTTTCATCCTTGTTTTTGCAGCCTGTTGTCAGTCAATGTACCTATCTGAAACCAACTTTCCTTGCCACTATTCCGCCTCGGTTGTATAAAGAAACTGTATTTGTTCTTTGTGTATTTCTTATATCATTTACAGTTTCCCGTAACGAAAGTGAACTGGTCTTGCTGTGGCCTCTTAGATCTAGACCTGTGATAAGTGTCGTTTTGATCTTAAGAGTTAGTTTGTTTGCTGTTCATAGCTGATTGAGCTTTTGCTTTCGTCATATGGTTTGAATTTATATATTTCTAGTGTCGAAACAAGTAAATCTTAAGGTGTCTTTTGATTTTGGACAAGCTTGTTTTCTTTCACTTGAAATCGAATTCAAAGTTATACAACAGCTTTCTTTTTGTATTACATCAACATTAAGAAAGAGAAAAGAAATACCTGCATTGTGCATGTGCATTGTGACAGTTTGCATGTTGATTTAGGAAAAAGTGCATTAGTGTGTGCTCTATGATCTGTGTGAAAAGATGATGTCTTTCTTTTCCCTCAGTAGTTAAGATTTTCAAAGTTGAAAGATTGAAAAGCTTGCTTATCATCTTAGACTGCATTTAGGAGTGTTACCATACATCTCGTGGTGATCCATAAAGGCAAACTGCTAAACAAGATCAACCTTAAAATAAATTGAATTTACATAACAACGCATTGAAACATAACGCAAACACATAGAGGTCTAAGCTAGAGACGTGTTCCAGCGTTGTTAAACGTGATATATTAGCGTTGAGTGGTTGGGTGATTCCTCCACGGTGAAGCGATAAGTATCAATACGGACTTGTGCTCCCACATACCGTCGCGTATATATTGGGAGACCCCTATAGGAACAAAGCCTTTATCCATAGGAAGCTGTGTCGGCCGCCCTACTGATCGCAATGCAGTGAACACAGCATTCACGAAGATCGACCACTCGTACCGTAAAATGTATTCTGTGGTTTTGCGAAAAGTTTGGCACACCCTCTGCCTAGAACTCCAGAGTAGTTTCTTTTGGCCTTTTTCAAACTCTATAACTGAAAAAGTCCATCCAAGCATTTGTCACTTCGGGCTCGTTAAAACATCGAAGGAGACTAGAGTCATCTTTAGCTTTTTCTCGACTCTTAAAAAGTGAAAAAGCAAGTTGTGTCTCAGGCGTCGTTATAAAATTTATTTTAAACGGAACATAATCACCTCCTATTCCTGCGTTGATCTGTAGGTTGAGAACATGGAACGCACCAACCAAGGAATTCCACATGATGGAAATCCTAGTCCTTTCTCCTCTTGGGGAGAAGTTGGTGCGCCCCATATGGCCACATTGTCGCTTCCAGGACTGACAATTGGCCTGCCAATTTGGCTATTCTCAACCAATGTAGTTCAGAACACCATGGTTCCTGAACAGTCGAGTCAACAGTTATATCAGTCTAGAGCTGCCCACCAGCCTTCTACTTCCTATAACTCTTCCTCCAATCCTTCATCTTCGCAAGGTAGATCCGGCAAAAGCCAAGCTCCCATGGAGAAGAAGGAGAAGAAGAAGAGAGAGAAGAAGAAGAAGGAGCCTAAGGCGATTGGGGGCAAGCAAAAGACATCTGACAAAAATCCACACACAGCACAGACCGGGCCTAAATCGCCATGTGTCATATGTAAAGGAGACCACTTTCATAGAGATTGTCCCTGTATTCCCCAGATACTAAGGGACTAGTCCCCTCGTTTGCACAGTTCAGGAGCATCAACCTCTGATAGCCATGTTGAATGCTTACCGTCAACCGGCGAAAGTGAAGGTTCAAGACAAAGAGGGGGAGCAAGATCCCCCTGCAGACTGTGTGAAGGCGATCATGCCATCCACCGTTGTCCCTTCTTAGATGAAGCGAAGAGAGTTTTGGAAGATCGCCCGGTTTCACCGTTGAGACTTCCTCTTGGATACAAAAAACTCGTGCCAAGTCCTTCGTTGGTTGAAAATACAGCTGGCCCGCTCAAGTGGTCAGCTGAAGCGTCAGTCATTGAAAATGAACCTACTGAATCCAGACCAGACGAAAGTCTAAAGGTCGAAACGGCAGTTGACCCGGTTCTGCCTTCGGAGGTTTCATCTTCAAATGACACCGTCAATGAAGATTCATCTTCAAATGACACCCTCACTGAAGAGAATAAGGATGACACCATCCAGATTCTTTTCATCAACACCGACTTTGATGAGCATCAGGGCAATGCGCCCATTCCTTTATCGCAGGAAGGAACATCGTCAGGGTCATATCCGACCGTGTATTCGGTCCCACCACCAAGCAACCTGGTTGTGTCCTTTGATTGGAACCAACTAGGCAGACCCCGGTTGCCAGCCAGTATACCATTCAGAATCATAGTCCAAATTTACAGAATGGTAATGGCTGGCACTATCATTGATGAAGGGGCGTCTGTGAGTATCCTTTCCTCTATTGCTTGGAAAGCACTGGGTTCCCCGGCGCTTTTGCCTGAGATAAGAAATCTCTCGGGTTTTGATAAAGGAACCAGTCGACCATTAGGGATCCTCCCCAATGTGCCTGTTACATTGAAAGGGAAGACTGTTCAAATGAACGTGATGGTCGTTCAAGGACCCTTGGATTATAACCTACTCCTTGGATGAGACTATATATATTGCATGGGAGCTATAGTCTCCTCACTCTTTAGAGTAATGTGTTTTCCACACGAAGGAAGAATGGTCAAGCTCATAGACCAACTTTCATTTCCGGGATCACGCATCGCAAATAGTCACATACCAACCCTGAATGGTCTATTCAATCAAGAAATGTCTCCACCCCTAGTCCTCCTTCCCGATGAGTGCGAGTGATTCAGAAAGATGGGACTGGAACCCAGGGGGCATGCATCCTGGTCTGCTTCGGGCAGAGGAAACCCTGGGTATAAGGTAGAATTTCCGCAAGAGAATATGACTAGTCCGTACCCCGTCCGTGGATGGAAGAGGGGTTGTTCTAGAATAGGATTCTTTTGTCAAGGTTACTTGTTTGACAAAGCTCATTCACCATTGTCTACTTCGGTAGACAGTGCCGAGGAAATGTTTTCGTTTGAAGAAATTAACAAAACAATCTTTGGGTAACCAGAAAGAGGCAAGCCTCACCCTTTAAAACAAATGTTTTGATGGATAAGTAGGGGCAGCCTTGAAATTGTACTTTATACCTGGGGGCATGCAAACCTTTTGGAGTGCAAGCTAAGAGCGGTTATTTATCTGTTTTTTGGATTAATCGTTTCCGAACTTGCATAAAGAAAGGATGAGTGAGCATAGCTTTGGTAAGGCGCGAGCTCTATAAAAAATGGGATCTTACAGGAGACATTCTTATCTTATGACTGGTATATTCGAGTAGTTTTACCACGGAATTTATGCTCGTTAAAAAATAGAAAAGCGAGATCCGAGCAGTTTTAGCACATAGTTCATGCTCGTTCAAAAATAAACATAAGATTGAGCATTCAAGCTCATTAAAAAATGAACATATCCCGGTAAATAACCATTGTGATCATAAATTTATTAGCCATAAAAAGCCTTGGTCGTGTTTTGCACCTGCCACCTCCATTCCATTTGGCTGATCGTTCACCTCCATATGATTGTTTACCCATTTTGAGGAACAGCTGCGAAGAGTGATTTCACCTAGCCATCCTTGTGACACTGCCGTGATTGGAAAATTCCAACCTGTACCTAGAATCTGCTGCTATCCCTGTTTATCACTCGTTCCTCAAAAGACGAGTCTTCTTTGAGCTCTTTTCATCTGACTCGTAAAATATGAAAAGTTTGTCGAGTTTTGGCCTTCCAACTCGTTAAAATGACCGGAAGAGCTATCCCTCCTCTAGATTTTAATCTTTTTGGACCTGAGGGATTATTGCACAAAAAGGTCGAGCGCTTGTTTTATTCGGCTCGTTAAAGTTATCGAAAACTCATCCCTTCTGTATTGTTTTATACTTTTTCGGACTTAAGGGATTAGATGACAAAAAAGGAATTTTGGAGTTAACTTTCTGTACCTTTTCAGACTCTCTAAAAATGAAAAGGACCGAGTTTTCCTTGTCGTTAGACTCGTTAAAATGATTAAATAGCGACAAACTTGTCTTTAGACGAGAACGAGTTTCCCTATCGCTAGGCTCGTTAAAACATAGCGATGGGCTTGCCCGAAGGGCAGGTTATAGAACAAGCATATGTTATCCTCCTCAAGCTTGACAAAAATAAAGAGGTACTGGTTAGAAATGACTGGGGAAAAATTGGGAGAACCTCAAAGCTTTAATGGTAGCAAGTCGCTCTTGAACATGACACTTTTCCTCCGTATCACATCGGGTTGGGTTGTTTCATTCACCAGTCTCATCACCATGGTCTCGCCAAACCATCCACATTTGGGGTAATGCTACCGATCCATGGCATCAGTGTCGTTATATGTTCAAGAGATGTTGTTCAGAAAGAGTCAACCGTGTCCCATCCACTGCCATACATTATCCTTCATCCACCCATGATCGCCACCCTGAATCATATGTCACAGATTGTTTTCACCTCCACTAAAATCATTAGCTCCGTTCCGTGTCACTAATGTGGGATTCATTAAGGCCCTCCTTTGACGGATCGCTTCTTGTCGACTTCAGCTCATTATCCAAGAAGTTGATCTAGGAACAACCCCCTCAGTACTTTGAAGCTTGCATGCCTCAATGGCAAGTTTCTCACTTCCGGCGACAGGTATACATCAATGACCTTCGACCAGAAGATTTTGCGTGGTGTTCGACGCCAAGTCCTTTATTCACACCACGTGAATTGTACTGCAGTACCTTGAGGGTCATTATCATTATCGGTGATTCCTCTCGCGCTTGTTAACGGTTTACATCATTGACCGGTAATCAAGCGATGTCTTTCCATGTTTGACTTCAGCGCAATTCTCACATGGATCGACTTGTACTTAGAGTGAAGATCGAATGAGTTTGAAGACCCCGGATCTAGTTTCATCCGTCCAGGCTGCGATATATATTCAGGAAATATAAAAACATTTGACATGTACATCATTGCAGCAGATGATCATCCTACTCAAAGGATGATAATTTCAGCAGAGAATTATCAGTCTACCATCAGACGATCGTCTGTTCTATGTACCAAAATGAATTTATAAAGCTGAGCATGGGAATGCCCGCCTCAGCTAGATCATGAAAGCAGAATGAAAAATAATGTATTGTATTGTATTTTATTACAAGTCACCTCTCAGCGATCGAATGAACTTCGGATCCTCCTGATAAAGCATTTCACCTGATAAACGACCTCATACTTTAGGGGGCAACTGTTATAGACATTTTTGTGCCTTACAGCATGAAGCATGAAATTTCCATAATCTAAGGGATCCAAAGTCCCTAAACATGTTGTTCCTACCCCTAGAGGAACAAGGTCAGCAAACCACAGCACTGAATATCAGTTCTCCACCTGAAAACACTCAAAAACAAGCTAATTCTGGATCATGTCAACTGCTCCACTGAGCATCTGCGCTGAATGTCAACTTCTCCACTATGTACCTGCACTGAATGTCAACTACAAAGAAGGCTACCTGCGCTGGGCGAGTTTGGCCAAGTGGCACAGTCATTCCTCAAGGTGTCAATGCCCAGGAAGCTTCCAAAATGACACTTGGATCAGAGAATTTGACTGGAGATGAGTAAGAGGGTCTAGATCTCCAAGTGGAAGCAAGAACCTCCAAGTGGACTCAAGAACTGAAGAATAACTGAAGTGGGAGAGGACACTAGTCAGATTCATGCTAGCCTCAAGTTGACTCATCCTTTCTCCAAAACTCCTATATATAGAGCTCTCTCATGAGGTCTAAGGAGGCTGGAATCTTGTGAATGTAAGGAAGTGCTATTGGTTTGAGTATAGAACTATTGGGTGATTTTCTTGAAGGAGGTGAAGAGGAGGTTTCTTTCTGCTGGGAGGTGATGCTGGATTGGGCCTTTTATGGTTGTATCACTTCCTGAACTTTACTTCTTCCATTAATAAAGCATTTGAGGTTCTTCTATATGCATGTGTCTCAATGATGTATTGTTATGCTTGTATATTTGATTTATTCTAATCCTTAAATCAATTATGAATGTATGCTTCTTGTAGTTTCCCTTTTTTGTGATTTTGCAGGATCTTGGTGTAGCTGGGCCAGTAAAAGAGCAAGGAGCTGGGAGAAAGCAGCAAAGAGAGAAGATTGGATCAATCATTAGCGGAAGACATCGGTTAGTGGATCTCTTCCTCCTCTCTCTTACATCTCATCAAGAAGTAATCTCAAATAGCTTTGCTTTGATTGTTGCTGAGGTACTATCACCCTTAGAGTGGGATAGGGTCATTCCGTATTGGATACTTTTCCCAACAACAGAAGCACCACAAAATAACCCTATCAGGAATCCCAATTTTAGGAGAAATCAAAACCCAAACGTTGGCAAGGCCGGTTCTGATCCAGACATAAGACCTCCTTTCCAGGAAAACTATACTGAGGCATCCAGTTCGAATGAGCAAACAGATGACACCCACATTAACCTGATGGGCCTGAATGATGAGTAGCAAGTTTTTCTGAGTCAAGAGGATCATAAGGATGATGACATTCAGCAATTCCAAACCAGGTCAGGTGAGTCATTTGACTTTAGACAAGGCTATGACACAGCTGTTTATGAAGTGCATAAGCAATATAAGCTAAGAAGCAGAACTATAAATGTAACACAGCCTGAAAAAACAAAGGAAATCCAGCAGCCCAGAAGAGCCATAGTCACAGAACCAAATGACACAACTGATTCAGTTACAAAAGAAGTAACCATTCAAGAAATCAAAGAACCATTGCCTTCAAAACAACAGCCTATGGCTACTTCACCCTTGCAGCCCATTTCAAGTAACACTCCTCAAGAGATGAGTAAGAAGGACAAGCCTCAAGATCAAGATAAGAATCAAGAAGAAAACCTGGTGAACAAGGAAAAGGCTGTCACCCACAACACCAAGATCCAATCTGAAAGACCCTTTGACTTAGAAGCTGAAATTGGCAAATTGAAGGTAGCTATTCCTCTTGCGGAACTAGCTAAGAATGACATTTATAAACAACAAATCAAGAAGTCCCTACAACTTACTCGTAATAAAGATAATGTCAACGTGTTGGATGACACCCCGGAATTAATTTTCAGTCCAGAGGTTGATGGAAAGACAACAGTTACAGGGATCTTACCTTTCTATGTCAGCTTGCATGTTCATGATAAGATACTACACAACGCAATGTTTGACTCAGGTGCCTCTCACAACCTGATGCCTAAATCAGTCATGGAGAGATTGAATCTAGATATTACAAGACCATATAAGGACCTATTCTCATTTGACTCCAGCCAAGTTAAGTGTTTAGGCTTAATAAAAGACTTATGTGTCTCCCTGTTCAGTACCCAAATAAAACAATTCTAATGGATGTTGTAGTTGTTGATATCCCACCCAAATATGGGATGCTCTTTTATCAAGATCATGGGGGGCTAAACTCCAAGGTTCCCTACAATTATACATGTCATATGCCACCATCTCAGTCTTTGGTCAACCCAAGAGGTTATATAGAGAGTCACTTATGAAATACATGGTCAGCAGTGAAGAAAAACCTCAAAACTTTCCCATATATGCTGTCCATTCTGACATAGACTCCTATATTCTCTTCAATGATAATACAGGTCCCACAAATGATGAAGAAAACCAAACACGCAAACAAGATCAACATATAAATGAAGAAACTGCTGTTCAAGAAATAATGATTGAGAAATCAATTAACAAAGCAGTTCAAGAAGGAAAACCAAATGTAAGCCAAGATTTCAAGTTGTTGATGTTAACTCCCATAACAGTTGACAATTCTTCCCTAAAACAAGATATCCTATGGTTCCTTGAATTTGATGGGTCAGTCAACAAGTTAGGGGCAGGAGCAGGGGTTTGGATACATAATAAACAAAATAGTCATGCAGAAGGCTGAGCCTATAGGTTAAACTTCAGGTGCACCAACAATGTGGCAGAATATGAAGCTCTCTTACTAGGCCTCAAGCTAGTAAAATCCTTACAAGCCATAAAAGTTTCAATCCTAGGAGACTCAGACCTAGTTATCCAACAAGTAAAGGGTAATTTTGTCACCAATGACAAAAGACTGAGATCTTATAGATCTGCTGCTGCTGAACTACTACAGTCCTTCACTGAATTTCAAATTACCAAAATTCCTAGAACCCATAACCTGCATGCTCATAGTTTGGCTACATTTGCAAGCACTTGTAAACTTCCTTTTGAACCCCAGCATTGCTTTACAGCCGAGGTAAAACACAGACCTTCTGTCCCAAACAATGTCAAGGACTGGCAAGTGTTTGAGGATGATACCCATATAAATCAATTTTTGACTTTGCAGCAAGAATTTTCCAGACTAAACATTGATATGGAGACTGCGAGTGACTCACAAACACCAGGTGAACAACACCAAACAAGTATTTCAGCTAAAACCGCAAACCAAATGTTACATCCAACCATGTTTAACAAAGAAAACCTACAAGAACTTAAACAAATCAGTAGAGAGGAGATAGCTGATAATGAAGCTGAAACTATACAACTGAAAGACAACTTCCTCCCAAAAGGCCTCACTCCCTTGGAAGACATTTTCGACTCAAATGATATTCTCAGAAAGCCAAAATTGCAGCCCCTCAATACTACCATAGAAGAGTGTAACATTGGAACTGCAGAACAACCCAGGATAATTAAATTGTCTGCATCTTTACCACCCGATCAGAAGCCTAAATACATTGACCTCTTTAAAGAATTCCAAAATGTATTTGCATGGAGTTATGAGGATTTAAAATCCTATGACACCTCTGTTATTCAACACACTATCACTCTCAAGCCAAATCAAAAACCCTTTAAGCAAAAATTGAGGAGAATCAATCCTATGCTTCTCCCAGCAATGGAGCAAGAGGTACAAAAAATGTTTAAGGCTGGCATCATAGCACCAATCAGATTTTCTGATTGGGTTTCAAATTTGGTTCCTACCAGAAAGCAAACTGGTGAAATAAGGCTTTGTGTTGACCTAAGGAACCTGAATCAAGTGTCCTTGAAAGATAATTACCCCTTACCCAAGATGGATCACATCTTGCAAAGAGTAGTGGGAGCCTCAATAATTTCTTTACTTGATGGATTCTCAGGTTTCAACCAGATCCTAGTCCACCCTGATGATCAGGACAAAACAGCATTTACAACCCCATGGGGAACCTTCAAATATGTAAAAATTCCTTTTGGATTGAAGAATGCAGGGGCTACATTTAAAAGAGCAATGGATATTGCTTTTGCTAAAGAGATTCATGACTTCCTTGTCATTTATTTAGATGATCTCACACCTTTCTCAAAATCTGACCAAGAACATTTGAAACATCTAAGGAAAATATTCATAACTTGTAGGAAATATGGAATTTCTTTAAATCCGAAGAAATCCCTGTTTGGTTTAGAAGAAGGTAAGCTGTTAGGTCACATCATTTCAAAGGATGGCATTAGAATTGACCCAGATAGGATACATGCTATCTTACAAATGCCCCACCCAAGAAACATCAAAGAATTACAAGCCTTCTTGGGAAAGATTAACTTTTTAAGGAGGTTTATCCCAAACTTAGCAGAATTGATCAGATTACTGAATAACATGCTAAAGAAGGATTCAAAAGTGAAATGGACGGTAGAAGCAAGTCAAGCTTTTGAAGGTATAAAATTGGCCCTTACCCAAGCTCCAGTCTTAACAAATCCTCAATTTGATAGAGAATTCATCATTTTCTCTTTTGCCTCCCAGCATACCATTGCTGCTGTCTTATTACAGAAAGATGACCAAGGAAATGAGAAACCCATTGCTTTCTTTAGTAGAGCTCTTAGAGATGCACCTCTGAAAGATCAAATCATGGAGAAGCAAGCGTATGCCTTAGTCAAAGCCATCAAAGACTTTAGGATTTACATCCTATACTCCCATGTTATAGCTTATGTTCCAAGTCCCATTGTGAAAGACATACTTACTCAAGAGAACTTAGAGGGAAGAAGAGGAAAATGGATTGCCTACATCTTGGAATTTGATATTGAAATAAAACCTACAAAACTGATAAAAGGGCAAGGTTTGGCCAAACTAATGACAGAAGCAAACTTTCAAGCCTTAGAAATTAACCAACTGGACAGTGAACCAGAGCTGGCGACTCCAAAGATCAACGTAGCCTTTGAACAATCCCCTTGGTATTCTGATACATGTTATGTGTTACAAAACCTGTGTGCTCCCCCAGGATTGTCCAGAACTAAATGTAGGTTCCTAAAAATGAAAGCTTCAAAATTTTGTGTCATGGGTGGCAATTTACTTTGGAAAAACCATGAGGGTATATTGTTGAACTGCTTAATTGAAAGTGAGACTAACAAAATCATGGAAGAATTTCATGCAGGTGATTGTGGTGGACACTTGTATTGGAAGTCCACTGTGGATAAAATACTGAGGGCTGGTTACTATTGGCCCACCTTGTTCTCTGATGTTAAAAAGTTTTCTACCTCATGCCACAAGTGTCAAATATTTAAGGGAAAGAAAAAGTTACTGCCACTCCCTTTAAGGCCTATTGCAACAGAGAGACCGTTTCAGCAATGGGGCTTGGATTTCATTGGGGAAATTCATCCCTCATCTTCAGGCCAACATAGATGGATCCTCACAGCCACAGACTACTTCACCAAATGGATTGAAGCCATCCCATGTAGATAGGCAAATGATTCAACAATCATTCAGTTTTTGGAGAATAACATATTGTCTAGATTTGGCTGTCCCAACAAGATACTAACAGACAATGCTGCTGCTTTTAGATCCAAGAAGATGGTGAACTTCTGCCACAAATTTCATATTACCTTGGGCCATTCCACTACATACTACCCTCAAGGGAATGGCCTAGCTGAATCATCAAATAAAAGCCTTGTGAACATTATAAAGAAGGTGTTGGAAGAAAATAAGAAGAATTGGCATAAGAAGCTTGTGAATGCTTTATGGGCAGATAGACTAACAACCAAGAGGTCCATTGGCGTCAGCCCATATGAGTTAGTTTATGGATTAGAAGCCAAATTTCCTTCATCACTAGGAGTACTTGTCATGAAGTTACTCCAAGAAAGTCAAGCTGAACCAAATGACATGCAGAGAAGGATCAATCAGATAATATGTCTGCAGCAAACCAGAGACCAAGTGTATAGCAGAGTTCAAATCCTACAAGAAAAGCTGAAGAAAGCCTTTGACAGAAGAACTAAGGCTGAAGATTTCTTCCTAGGGGACAAAGTGCTTAAGTGGGACTCAAGAAGAGAAGACAAGGGTAAGCATGGCAAATTTGACTCCCTATGGAGAGGACCTTTTGTCATACAAGCACTACAAGGAAATAACACTTATTTTTTGGAAAATTTGGATGGCACTGACTTAGGTGAAGGTCATGTAAATGGCAGGATGTTGAAGCACTATTTCGACTACTTTCCATGTATATAACATAGTTTCCCCTTCTGTACATAATCAGCTGTATATATTTTCTTTCAGCACATAAATAGTTCAGTTTGAGAAGCTACTACAAATAAGCAGAAAGGGGCTTTATATGCCAGAAATCCCACAGAGGTAATAGCCTCCAGTTTTGAAGTACAAAGAGAGAATTTTCAAATTTTTGTCAGAACAGATCAAGAACCAAGGCATTCTGACCTGCTGTTCTTGGTCTTTCAAGAAGAAAAACCATCCCCAAGTGGAGCCACTGTTAGCTACCTATACCAATAGGTTTCATTTTTCATGATTGGCATGGGAAGTGCCAATATGATCTACTTTGGGGATGCAAAGATCTCATATTCTGATGGAAGACACACATTTACATTTGGTTGATGTTGCCCTATCTCCCAATGGGTGATCCAACAGCTTAAGCTGGGTCAGGCCATGTTTCAATTTTTGTTATAGATTAGAGAAAGAAGTCTGTCCAAACAGTTCAATCTTGGCAGACAAAGTAGTTAGGTAGAGAAAGAAGGTTCCCAACTGTTTAATCTGGGGCCTTGGAAGCAATAAGGATAGCCTTAGATAGAATATCAAAAGAAAAGCCAAAGGAAAAGAAAAGGCACCTAAGGGTTTGCAAGTCCAAGTGCACCCTCCTTGAAGTAACAAAAAATGCTAGGAAATAGGCAGGGTAGGCAGTGGAATGTTGCAGAAAGCTAAATCCAAGTGCATCACTTGGAGTAAATCAAAGTGGACATCAGCAGAAAAGGCAAGAACAGTGGCCTAAGTGGCAAAGTGCTAAAGTCATCACTAACTTCCCCCATTCCCTTCAAAGTTTCTTACTAACCTCCCATGACGACTGCAGGATTTTCCTGACCAGTCCTCCTTGTGCTCTTCATTTATACAAATTTGATGTCATAAATGACTTCTTTCTTTGAAAAGAAGCCACATTTCTTGTGTAAAAATTCTTTTCATTTTGATCTACTCCCTGACTAAGTTTGATTCCCAAAAAAGCTTAGTAAACACCATTTTCCATTCTCATTCCCCACAGTACTAACTACTGACTGTATCTACACTAAATCCCTTATGTTATCCCTTCCCCCTACTATTATAACACCATGGTGTATAAACCCCCAAACATGTATAATATCCCCCCTTGTTAGCACTATAGCTAAATAAATTTGTTAAGGGAGACATTAGTCCACCAGGGACTATGGTCAACCCTGTCATGGGATTACTCTAACCTCTGGTTAAGGTAATAACCTCCCCCTAATCCATCCTCTCCCCTCTTTTCGAAAAATTTCACAAAAGGCCCCTTTCCCTCTGCTTAAACCCACTTTAAACCCTCTTTCCCCCCACAGATTAACCCATACCCCGAAAAAACCCACGAAAAACCCAAAACCTATAGTCCCGCGCCACAAAAATTAAATCGAATATTTTAATAATTGGGTGGGACCCAACCCGAAACTGCACCTTTGATCAAGAATACCCGCCAACCGTTGATCTTCCGCCGCCCCAGATCTAACGGTGGGCGGTCAATATCAGATCCCGACCTGCCTCCCTTTAACGTCCGGGGAGAGGGCGGTAATGGGAGCCGTACCCAGGACGCGTGGCATGTGCTGGGGTTGTTCGGAGCCCCCCTCCCCGATACCGCCTATCACCAAAGGTGGTGCGGGGAGACCGCTTACCACCTCCCTAATACCACCCCTGCGGCACCACGTCACCCACACGTCATCATGACGTCGTGCCTCCTCCGCCCGCCCCGGTGCCCCGTGGCCCTCCACGTCGCCCTGCCACTGTTCTCCGCCCGCCACCATGTCCGTCCACGCTGGCCTCCAGCTCAGCGTCCATGTCACCCTCCGTACCTCGGGCCCGCCATGATGTCATGCTGACGTCATTGGCGGAAAAAGTGCCAATGACCCTTTTTTCCCAAATTTGTCGTTAAAAATAGCCAAACTAGCCGTTTTTTGTCATTTTCAAGCGAAAAGGACGCAGCCACTATTAACTGGTTCACCGCGAAATTTCCTCCGAGCCATCAAATTCAAAGTTGCGGCTGCCATCACTTGTCAATCCAGCTGCAGTGAGCTCCCCCTGCTCGGCCCGAGGACGTTCAGTGCTATTTTTCCAGGTATTCACCGCAAGTTCCTTGTTCCGCCCCTATGCATGCCATTTCTATACGAATTCTCCACTAAGCATCGCTCAAATCCTAAATTACACACTGTCTACTACTGAATTTACAATTAAATCAACCTGCATTGCCCCAGCTCCAAGAATTTGACATTCAAACCATAATTCACGGCTTGAAATTTACATATTTAGCCCCGAGTTGCTCGGCATTGTTCCCTTTTGCCGGGTGGAGGCCCAAGTCTGCATGTCACCAAATTGAAGCCCGCACACCCTCTGCAATCATCCTCACCAATTCACAATCCCTGTGAATTTACCAAAAAACAGCAGAGACAAGTCTGCCAAGCCTGCTTATTCCACTTTGAAGATAATTTCAAGCATTATTTACAGTCAGCCAGTCACTTAAGCTTTGAGGGACCTTGCAAACCATTGCACTCACCTGGTTCAAATTCAGACTACACAATGGCTGCTCCTGCACCCTCAGCCCTTAGTGTTGCTCCTATAAATGCGCCAAATAAAGACCTGGAGTCCTTGCCTCTTGCTGACAGGGACTACCTCATCGAAGACTTTGTTGGTAACATGGACTTTTTGCAGACCTTCAGGCAATTAAGAGATGACTACCTGAATGGCCAGGATACATATGGGATATGGGAGTCAAATCTGCCATACTACTGTCTCCCCTCTGTCAATGTTTTTCCAAAGGTTATCCGCCTATGTGCTGAAAATTATGATGTACAGCACAGAGCTATTAAGTCTCCTTCTGGGAGCATCCTCTTTCACATTAATCCTGAATCCATCAATAAGATGCTCCACTTTGATCAAACTGAGCTGCTGTTCCCTTTTTCCATGAATTTTTTGCTGGACACTGGTGCCAAGATGACCAGTGAGGATATTCAGAAGATCACCAAGACATTTATGAGACTTGAATGCCAGCCCACAGGGCCACCTCCCTACTTGGATGTCTATTTTACTGAGGTAGGCAAACTATTGCTGGACATGATTGCTTATCTGTTGGGATACAGAACCAGTGAGCATGTGGATGAAACAATGCTGGTATTGTTAGTTGCTTACAGCCCAGGCCAACCCCCTGCCCGCAAATATAACTTTTCCAAGTTCATAGCTAACAAGATTCATGATCAGTTGTGCAAAGTAGACAGACAGGGCGTCTTCAGGTACTCATCCTATATCTACCACCTTTTCATGTACTATCAGTCCGAGGCTTTTCCATGCTATATCAAAAAGCTGGATTATAAAGGGGAAAGAAGATCTGTTATCTTCTGGACATCTGTCTTTCACAAAGTCCAAAATTCACCCTATTCTTATTGTGAATTTATTGACCAATTTGTATACCCTGTCTCTTGCTTATTAATGAGGTCCCCTCCTCCCAGAATATCAATTGAAATACAGAAGGTCCTGCAGCTCTCCAAGAATTACAAAATAGGTGATTGGTACCTATATGAGGATCATACAGTCATCAGAGTCTATGGCTGTGAGCTCTGTCCATACAGGCTCCCTAAATATGTGCCTATGAGGATATTTGCCTTGGAGTATTATAGGCAGTTAATTCACTCTGACCTCACTCACTTTCACAGCTCCAAAAAGAAAGCCCATCTCAAGTTCAAGCACCACTTGGGCCCCTTCATCATGAATAAAAAATAAGGATGGGAAGATGCTGACCTAATCCTCAAAGACAAATACAAGCTATCACACAGTTTCCGGTGGGTCCCTTACGACCCTGAAGGCTTCATCACTGTTAGAAGAGTCAAGTACAGGCTGCTAGGTTATAAGCATTGCAAATATCCACACATTGAAAAATATGCCAACCAGCAAGAATGGGAGCAGGATACTTTAATTGAAAAATTAACTGAAGAAGAGACAATGCTAAAGAATGTCAAGGAATTGGAAAAGACTCTTGACCTAGATTCTGTGCAGTAGGTACCCTTCAAACAACCGCACTCAGCAGGAGAAGGGACCTCGGCCTCAAGAACTGCACCAGCCACACAGGCACCTTCTACAATAGCACCAGGTACAGACAATGGGAAAGGAATAATGGGTGCTGAAGAAGAAACCGTGAAAGAAAAGCGTGCCCCTTCAAGTGAGCAGCAACCAGAGCAACAACCAGAGCAGCAACCAGAGTAGCAACAAGAGCAGCAACCAGAGAAGCAACAAGAGCAGACTCCCCCTCCACAAACTGAGCCACCAACAGCTCCAATTTTGTAGACCCCAGCACAGGAGGAGAGGGGTACAAAAAGAGACAGAGAAGAGTCCACTCCTGCTAGTGGATCCTCCCAACAACCCCAGACCAAAAGGCAAAGGGCTGACTCCCCAGAGGTAGAAGACATCACTGAAGAAGTCCTTGACAGTTCAAGGAAAGACAGGGAGGGCAGCCAGCATACAGGTACAAGCTCCTTTCAGCAGGAGCAAGGATTACAACTTGGTTTGGAGGTGTCCTCCTCCTCTCAGCAGAGCAAGAAGCCCAAAAGAACTAAGGCTTCTTTCAAGCAAATAAAGGCACAGAATGACTTGTTGAGGGTGGAAGTCTATAAACAATTCCTAAATGCAACACTAGCCCAAAAAGAAAGGCTAATGTCGGTATATGACATTCAAGAGGAGAAAATGATCCTCAGCCATTTCAAACCTACAGTGCCCCATCCAAAATCAGCGGCAGATTATGTGAAGACAAGGGTGGAGGTCATGGCCAAAGACATCCATCCCATGGACCAAATAGAACTCCACAAGCAGACTGGAGAGATGGTCTATGCAACCTTGGTGGACAGGGAAACCATGGCCCATGAACTAAAAGAGTCACTGAAAAATACCAACATTCAGTTGGATTTTGAAAGAATGTCCTCCCTAGCCAAAGACAACAGAATAAAATCACTTGAGGAAATCATTATCGACCTAAGACATGATCCTAAGGATCCAAAGGGTGTAAGGGCCCTTATGAAGAAAAAGGAGGATGACCTCAATGCATTAAAGAAGAGGTGAAAGCTGCTGCCCATAGAGCACCCTCAAACAGCAGAGTTACAAAAGGAAAAGCAGGTCGATGAGCAACTGGACCTCATAATGCAGCTAAACCAGAAGGTCCTCGATTTGGAGAAAGAGCTTGAAGGGGCATTACAAGATAAACAGGGAGAGTCTACATCCCAAGCTCCTCCAACTACTTCAACCACTGCAACAACTACAGAGGCAGTAGTGGCTCCCACAACAGAAGCAGCAACAACAACAACAGCTCCAGATTCCAGCACAAGCGTGGAAGAATTGACTAAGGCCATTAAAGAAATGGAGCTCCAGGCAAATGAAATAAAAGAGGCCAAGGAAAAATTGGCAGAATTAGATGCCAAATATGATAAATCAAAAATGACTGTGGCAGAACAAGGCAGAGAAATAAAGGCCCTAAAAGACAAGATAAAGGCCTTGGAGAAGGAGCTGAATCTGGAAAGCGCCATGGCTGAAATAAAAAGGATTCTATGGGCCAAAATTGACCAATCCATCACTAAACAATGGAAGTCAATTAAAACTATACATGAGCAAATGGATTTAATTGGCCAGGCACAAACAGAGATTCAGAGGGCCAAGACAGCGCTGGGAAACAGGCCTGACCAGGCCAATAGAATGATAGACTTTTTGAACAGGCAAGAAAAGGAGGAACTGGCAGCCATTGGCATAGTCAACAGAAAAGAGGTTGTCCTCACAGCTAAGAAGGTACTCACTCTCAGGAATTATGTACAAACTGTGGAGAGGAAGTGCTATGAAATACAGGCTGAGGTGGATGAGTACCAACTCAAAATGGCAGCACTACAAGCAAAAGGACTGCCCAGCCTACTAAGCGTTGCAGGAAGACTGATCTCCAGAGAGCAGTATACAACCAGGATGGCAACTTATATTGAAAATCAAATCACTGCATCTGGCAGTACTTCTGAGGAAACAGGGCCTCCAACAGGACAGAGCCTATACAACAAACTTGAAGGCCTGTTTTTTATTGAAAATGAGGTAAAGCACCTTTTTGAAATTCCTCCAAATTTTTACAGATATACAGAGGCCGATGAAACTTTAGTAAAAATTCGAAGACATCAGTTGCCCAAGGAGGATTGGTGGCAGGCCATGCTTCAAATTCTGCCACGATAGCTCCAGTTGTTCGGTCATTGCCAGCTCCAACTCACTAGAAGACAAACAACAGAATAAAGTTAGCATTTAAGGCAGCTGAAAGGTGACTCAGCACATGGATAACGACAGCTAGCCCAAAGGATAAGAAAATACGCAAATTTCGGACAGCGTACCCTCAGCCGACTCCAACAGCCACCAAGTCAACAATTTCTGACTATTTTGGACAGCTAAAGCACTGAAGAGTTATTACAGCATTAACTTTCTCAACTACAAGGCTCCAGGAGTTGGCATAACATTAATGAGCCATTAACTCATTTCTTTGATATTTTTCTCATGTAAATTTTGTATATATACCCCCCTTAGCAACGCATGAGGGGTTGGTGATTTTCACTCTGAGGCAAATGTATTGTACACTTTCAGATTATCTAATACAAAGGGCTGGACCAGCTCAGTGATTTCCTGAAAATTTGATGTCCTGCTGATGACTTGCGTGCTGTTGCAGAATTCTTGCGCTATCTGATGGAATAATAAATTTTTCTTAATCTCTGTTCTGTCTTCTTATGTTATTAAATCATACTCATGTTTCACTGATCTAGCAATAGAGAAAAGGGATAGTGCAGGATATGTTTAGTTACACCCTGTGCTCAATCTTTTATTGTTGTAAATGTCTTCTTCAGAATTAACTATGGACATGAATTCTTAAATGCTCATGTTTTTCATTAATTCTATAAATATGAATGTTACCTAGAAATTCTTCAGTGCTTCTAAATAAGATTCTCATTTCTTTTACATATCAGTTTATTGGAAGATTCTTAACTGCCTTTCATGGACTGGATACATCACACTTAATCACAATTTCAAAGCGTTGTTTCTCAGACACTTATCCAGCTCTGCAGCATCACTACTGTATCAACACAGCACACCAAACTATTAAAGGACCACTGACTCCATGCCTAATGGCCTAGAACATTCTAGTGAGCACATATATATCTTGACTGAAATCATCATCCAACCAAGTCCAAAAACAAGCCTTGAGCATCATAGCTAGCCTAAAAATTCTACACAAACAAAGCTAAAGCATAAAGAGAGAGCCCTCTCTGGTCATAGGCAGGCTAGAGCCTGTGACCCAAAGATTGGTTAGTGGTTACCTCGGCCATATTCCCTTGGGAGTCAAAGGGAACAACCTATGTGATAACACTACCTTCCAAGGAATACTCAAGTCTCAAGCCATAGAATGCCATTGTCCAACCTTAAAGTATGATATGAATTTGATTTGTACCTACAACCCCAAACTTCAAGCTTCGAATTCTCTTCTCAGTATACTGTTCACAGCTCTAATACCATGTAGAAAATCTGTGTAGGTTAACCTGATAATGCAATATAAATCAAAGAAGAATACTATAACCTACTTCTACTATCATTTGAAGAAGCGTAAAGATTGAGCTAAACAATATAATGAGAAGAGAAGAAACTAGCAAAATACACATGAAAATTCTTTGGGGAAAACCTTAGCTAAAAACCCCACACTATTTTATTATCATACATGGTGGAAATACATAGGAATTATACAAAGCCTTAGCTCTCACAGCTAGTCAGCTCTCAGTATAATCCTCACAGATGCTCACAGGAAATCTTTGCTTCTCTCCAGCCTTCCTCTCTACCCTCCAAGCTCCTATTTCCTTGTGTTGTTCCTTGTGGATGATTTTCCTTTATCAAGTGGAAAACCAAATCCTCCAAAACTGTGCAATCCTCAAGTATGAATCCTTGACTGCATGCATGAGTTTCCTCCATGAGAAAACACTTGCAACTGATAGTACACTATCCTTGAACATTTATCTCAACTGAGTGTTTCTCAGAATAGACATGCATGAGTTTCTGATGAGGGAATCTTCAGTTAACTGGAGTAGCACTAGTTGAGTGCCTTAATGCATCAATTGATTGTTAACTCACTATTAGTTCCTCAAACAGTTTGGAACTAATTCAACTAGACTTAACTCAGTAAACTGAGTTAACTAATTACAACTCAAATTTAACTCAATATTATCTCCTTAATTTAAGGGATAACTCTTGCATGACTTCAGAAAGACTTCTAACTTGAATTTATCCAATTAATTTAAAATAAATTAATTAATTATTTCCATGTAGCTGTTAAGACTAAATTCGATTTTAATTCACAATTTAATTCAAGGATAAATTAAATTGGAATATTCTTGTTTCCATATTTCAATAGGTGTTAACCCCGTGGCGATAACATTAAACTGTAACTGATGTCCCATATGACCGTTGCCATGTGAACAAGTTCTGGGACCACCGTGCAAACTGACAATTCCATTTAAACCGTGGCTTAACCACCATATGTAACGGGAATGGGATCCATGTGAACGCACCACAGACGTGACCCTATCCACTTTCAATCACCACCAGCCTAATCGCCAGCAAAAACCGTGCCATGTGCCTAGTCCGCCTGACTGTTAGACTTAACCACCATGCGCTAACCAAACCACCAGCCCTAACCACATAGTTAACCTCTGCCATGTGATCATTTCGGAGAGCGCCAAGCCTTGACCACCAAGTAGAGGAGTTAAGGGGCCAACCCCAAGGCATGTGGCGGTAATATGGCTACGATTTTTAGAGTTAAGGCCTTAGAGGCCATTTAAACACTCTGATAACTTTGCCGGGAGTTTGGCAGAATTGGCCCTCCATTAGCGGATTTTGGGGTGAAATTCTAGGACTGGTGCCAGATTTTGGGGAAATTGTAGAGCGATTAGCAAAAAGGCTAGGGAATCTCATATATTCTTCATTTTTTGGTCTTTTCAAGAGAAGGAAGAGGCTAGACATGAATTTTTGGGTCTTCTGAAGCCAATGAAATAGGTTTCATAGCCATTGGATCACTTTTGAAGATACATTTTACATGTTTGATTCTATGGGTGCTAGTATCGTTGAATTAATTTTTTAAGGATTTTAAGAATGGAGAGGACTTTTCTATCCTTCATATGTTTTCTGCAGTAGCTAAGACATGTATGGTGTAGCTCATGTTTCTCTTTTCTCATTGTGTCTTTGAGGAAAGTTATCTCTTAGTACTTCAAATGAATTGTTGTACTTGTTATGCTCATTTTTAGATGGAGTATGGGGTCTTGATTTGAGAACCCTTTTCTTATTGACTTTTTCATGTCTGATTGTAGGTTTTCATGTTTTTAAAGTAAGATTTCTTTGCAGGAGAATGTTTCCTTGAAGGGGAAACTAGCCACTCTTTTGGTCAGCACAATTTATGTACTCTTTATCACTGAAGTATTTTGATCATAATGAGGTTGGGTCAAGCCATTGGAAGATGGACCAAGGAGACGTAGCCCAGGAGGGGTGAACTCCTTTATCAATTGTTGAGTGTATTACTATTATGTTGTTGTTCAATGTTTTTTTAATTCATGTTTTAATCTAATGAGTTACATATAAAGACATAAAAACTCATGTAAAACTTGCAATTTACCTCATAATCCTCAAGAACTTTGTTTACTATTCCGAATTTGAATTTAGCACATAAAACACTAAATTTCCCATTCAAATCAGTTTCTCTAACCAAGGCTCCAGGAACTAATACCTCAACACACAACCATAAGGAATATGAGCACCAATGAGAAAACAAAAGGGGAAATCCCCAACACCATGGTTATCTAGGAAATGGCAAGGCTAGGAAAAGCCATTATCAATCCAGGAAATCCTCGATGTTGATGATAGATCACAACCAAATAACCACATGAATATGTCATGCATGCCAAAACTAGAAATGAAATCATACATGCAACTCGATACCCACAAAGAAAACTTGTTGTAGTTGTTGATCTCGTTGTCCCTGTTGATCTTGTTGTCCGATTACACTTTTCTACTTTTCCCTTGCCTTCTTGCTCCAAATCCCAAGTATGCCACAACACTCCAAGAGTGATCCATTAAAACTCTAAGTGTGCAAGATTATGAGAGAGATAATAGAGTAGAGGGCTCCAAGCTAAAAATGACAAAAGTTGTGAACTGATCCTTTGAAGCATTTTTATCATTAAGGCCTCTATTTTCTTCATTTTCCTTCAATTTCCTCCTCACATGAAACATACGACCTTCCACCTTCCTTTTCTCCTATTTTCCATTATTTTCATAAATAAATGACAATAAATGCCACTTTGCCTTTGCTAATTTGCATAGTCATTAATTAATCACCAGTGATCCCCAGCACTATGTTTTTTCCCAACATTCAACTTGGAATATGTGTCCCATGACCTTGGTTATTATTTTCCTTTATTAACTTTATTACATGGATTTTTTACTGGAGTTGTTACACTCAGAGACGCTCGGCCTAGAGACACAGAATCCACCCAAACCAATTTTGTGACCTTATTGTAATGTAATGCTCATGTATGTTTGTGATGTACGAGTTGTTATCACTGAGCTAAAATAGTTGGGTTGTGTCAACCTTCAACCCAACATAACTATTTCAAACCACTTTGAATGGAAGTTAGCCTTTTCAATCTGACACACCTCTCTCAAAACACTTATCAAATTTAGTTTAATCAGCGCAAAACTATAGATGGCTAACTTTGATTTCTTTTTAAATAGTTTTACAGGTGAAGGAGAATGTGATGGTTGCCACCATTGGGCATGGAGTCAAATAAATAAAATCAATGGCAAACAACAATGTTTAATGGAAAATGAGGCATTTTTGGCTTTAAAACTAATGTCAAATAAGCATTCATAGTCATACATAGCAAATGAAGGAAGTTGGGGCACTTGACATGAATTCCAAGTCATCCAAATACTATGAACATTGATAGAAGCATAGAAAATATGATAAGAACACATAAATCAGTAACATGAATCTTAGGTATAAAATAGAGTTTGTTGCAAATATATATTAACTGGATCAAGAGATTACATATAATCAGATTCTCACATTATCGATAAACCCCTTAAGATTAAAAAAACTACAAATATATATACTAAGACCACCATCATATCATTAATTACAAAAATCTGCCACTTGGGGCTAGATTCGATCAATCAGTTTAGATACATTATCCTACTTGACACCTATTGAAAAAACTTAGGGATTTCAGTTTTGCACAATTTGAATACAAGTAGGACTCTTCCAACATTAATGAACTCAACCAAATTATGTTGATAGAGCTTATCGAACCCAACTAACTTTCTAAATTTGTTGGAGCTAATGATGTGTCTCATGCCACGTGAATGTTGATTTGGTTGACTTGTTGACCTCTTTCTGTGAAAAGTAGGAGTTTATGTGGACACCTTTCATGACATGTAATCCATCTAGATGCCTAGCTGTTTGATGTCCAAAAACTTCCAAAACGTAGAAAAACAGAGTTTTGATAGTTTTGTAGTAGAAAAACTGAGTTTTCAGCAGTTTCATAGAAAACTTAAGTAGCAAATTCAAAACACACCTTTCTGCTACTCCTCTTCTCTTTTTGCAAGTTTTTAGATTTTCCTTGATGTTTTTAAGCTAAATACATGCCCTTAGAACTCCCTTTGATGTGTTTTTAGTTTGCCTTCTCCTACATGAAAAGATATAGTAGTTTCACAGCAAATTTTCAGCTTAACTATGGGGAGTTTCTATGAAATTTGAAATTTCTGAGTTTATTTTTTATTTTTCATGGTTTCTAGTGCCTCCTTATTACTTCTAATACCTTGCTCAACTATACATAAGGCTTAATTTACTAGTTAAACGTAGTAAAGACAAAATTGATAGGTTTACCATATTCAAGGAGTAGCATCTATTTTAGTAATAATCTTGAGATTTCTCTTTAAGACCTTAGCTTTGATCATTTCAATTTGAGTCTCTAATGCCTTGACTTGTCCATGTAACTTATTCATGTCTTCTTGTAGCAAGTTGCTCCTTTTGTGCATGTTTTCATCATTCTATGCAAATTCAAAGTCCTCTTTATCATCTTTTTGGATTTTTCTACAGTTTCATCATAGAAATCTATTTTCTTTGGCACCTCCCTTTGCCACTCCTAAACTCAAGTTTGGAATTAATGAATTATTATGTAGCGTCTCTCAATTGTTCTTACAGAACCTCTATTTCACTTTTTTCTCGTACAGGCTCCTTGCCTTTCCTTTTCTTTGATGGCTTTGTCTTTTCTAAAGGCACTTTTGGCATCTTTTCAACTTGTTGCATTGACCTTGTAACAGGTTTCCTTGGCCTAAAGATGAAACCGTGATCTTCTTGTGAGAAGTCCAACTTCTTAACCTTCTTTCTCTTCTTCTTAGTTTCAGTCTTGGTCACTTATATAGGTTTCTCAATTGGGATTTCTTCAATCTCAATAGCCTCTAGGATATCATTTAGCTTACCCTCATAGAAAATTTTAGGGGCGAATGTTTTCCCTTTGGCGAAATTAAGGGGTTTTAAATTTTTAGTGGGCGAATATTTTGTATCATAACACATTTTTACAAATCACCTCAAATAGCCCACCTTATTTTAAGGGAGAGGGTAAAAAAGGTAAATTTAGCCCTTGAATCTAGGAGTTACAACCTTCCATTCACCCATTTTCAAGAATAGGTTTTATTTAAGTGAATCCATTCGCCCATTTTCAAGAATAGGTTTTATTTAAGTGAATCCTATGGGCCAAATACCACATTTATAAAAGAGGTATGGTAAATTAATAAAAATATAAATAAATGAGAGGTATGGTAAATAAATAAAACATTTTTTATATTTACTCCATAAGTCACCTTATATACATGCAAGGGTGTAAACAAATAAAAATATAAGTAAAGTGGAGGTATGGTAAATAAATAAAACCTCTTTTTATACTTACTCAAAAGGTATGGTAAATAAATAAAAATATAAATAAACTAGACGTATGGTAAATAAATAAAACCTCTTTTTATATTTAGTCCATAACCCTCGTTCTATTTATGAAGGCTCAAGAAAGAGGTTTTATTTAAGTGAATCCTATGGACCAAATACCATATTTGTAAAAGAGGTATGGTAAATTAATAAAAATATAAATAAACGAGAGGTATGGTAAACAAATAAAACATTTTTTTTATGTTTACTCCATAAGTCACCTTATCGAACACTCAAAAAATGCGTTATATTTAGGTGAAACCTATGGGCAAAATACTATGGGACAAATACCATGGAATAGATTGTTATTAATACCATGCAAAAAAACATTATTAACCCTAATATTAGTATTAATAAAAATAAAAATGGCACATGGTATTGACCCATGGTATTCACCAAAATGGCACATGGTATTGACCCATGGTATTCACCTAGAATGTAGCCTATTTAAATGGGGGAATTAAACCAGCATAGATCCATATTTACGCTGGATCTACTAACCCCCGAGAGGTATCAAATATTGTGATATGCAAACTAGCATAGAGTGAAAAAATATTTGATCCCTCTGGGGGCTTGGTGGATCAAGAGTAAAAATGGATGTTGTGTTTAATGTATGTTAACATTTTGGCTTGGTTAAAATAAACAATAAAATAAAATTCAACTATTAATTTTATTAATTTTTATAAATTACTAATAGTAATTTTTAAGCTCCCATGGTATTGACCTATGGTAATACGATGGTATTCATGTGAGCATAGACTATTTAAAGGGGAAATTCTATCATCTTAGATCCATCTTAATTCTGGGTCTACCAAGTGCTCAGAGGGATAAATAGATTTCATCCCCTAAGAGTGGTATATGTGGAGTTAAGATGATATAGGTTGGTTTTTATGATAATGAAGATATTAAATAGACTTAGGAAACTATATTGTAAAAACATCTTAAGGTGAATGGTTAAAGCATAGACATTGGACAAGTATATTTCTATACTTCTGTTTTAAACTTAAACAAATCCAGGGATAAAAGGAATGGATTGATTGCACTAGTCATCCTTCTATAACTTTCCAACATATGATGGAGTAAACAGATTGTAATTTGGGTAATTTTTCTAACTGCAAACAAGAACATACTTGTGTATTAGCATGGTGGTTACGAGGTCCCTAGAAGTGATGAATTTGAATTTTTCTTGGTTTTATATATAGTATTAGGTTTTTTCTCATGCTTTTTGTGAATGACACGGGTGAATTTTATCCTACACCCACTAGGTTATCGATATGTAATTTTAGTAATTTTGATTTCAAAAGATATTTTAAAGAAATGCAATGATTTCATTTGTGTATTCAATAAACACAGTATTCTAATGGAATTCTGCATTTGTGGTTTACCTGTATAGATTCCATGGAGAAGCGTTAGTGGTGTGACATCAATTGTCCTCAAGTAGAGGCTTTAGTTTTACTCTTTTTGGAAGCAAATACTTTCTTCCAACATTTTTGAGTTCCATGAAAAATTATAAAGTCCTAATAGTATTCAATTATGGGTTCAAGAGAGACATAGTATTCAATTATGGGTTAAATAGATCCACACTAAATGATCTATCGGCCTTATCTTCACTTAGTTTAAGACTATTCACTTGGAGAGCCTGCATGTGCCCCCACTTCAAGAGCATAGTAAAGTCATGTAGAACTTAGAGAAGCTATCTTTAAGCTTTTAGTGAAGGATGGAAAAATGTCTGGGTTCAATAACAACCAGTCAAGCATTAAGCTTCCAATAATGCTAGATTTTAACCTGGAGCACTTTTGTGATTTGGAGGAGATGTCCCCTTGTATTTGTGACACATCTTCAGTTGTGAATTGGACTATTACTAACTGTCATTTCCTTCAAAAGTTACCTGATGACTTGGGGAACCTCAACTCTTTAAGAATGTTAAGGAAGGAAAGAAAATACATTATGCTAAGTTCTCTTATGCTTTTCAAGTTTTTCTTGGATATCTACAACATTTCAGGTAGGAAAGTACATTCTGTTAATGAAAATTTGTCTTGATAGAAAGGCCTGATTTCAAATTCTAATGATTTCAAAAAACATTTTATAACTGTAATGTTTCTAAAAGGAAAGCATATTTTTTCAATTTAAGTATCATGATCCCATATTCCAACTTATTTTTCAGTAACCCATTAGGATTTGTAGCTTTGGATAAATCCATGTCTTTTGATAAGATCCTCTTCCAAATTAGAACGCAGTTTCCTTTTGGCAATAACCACATACAATGTCTTGATTTTGTTATTGAGAAAATAGAGGTTGTGAAGCAAGCTTGTGCCATACAAGGACTTGATTCATTGATTATGTATCAATTATGGCTCTTGATGTAACAATGTCTTCATTTTGTTGCTTGAAAATAGAGGTTACGCTTTACTATTTCACAGAATTTCTTACAATCTTTCCATAAGTATTGATTTGTAATCTTAGTCACTAAGGGATGACAGTAATGACAAAGGTAATATTCCATGGTTTGAAGTTACCCTCTTACTAAATATTTAAATGTATCACCACAATTTAACTGTTAGTTAAAGGAATTGTATTTGATTTGTAAACAATTCATTGCTTGATTTATAGATTTTGATTTTTTCACTTTTTTATTTTTTTCTCAGATTTGGTATGAGATATCTTCCAATATTTGGGTTCCCTAGTTTCCCCACCATAGCTATGAGGGTTAGATGCTATCATTAAATATTCTCAGAACATTACAACTTTTCTAGTAAGTGTACTTTGAAACATTGTTGTTGCTTTTCCATGGTGTTAATGCAAATAAGCACTACAACTAGTGCCATTATTTAGATTAAGTGCCAAAATCTAGGTGGTCTTGTAATGATGGAGTGATTGTTTTCTAGCCACTAAGGCCATATGAATTTTTCTCTTATGTTGTCCTGAGATATTCAAATTCATAATAAGAATTGAGGTCTTGTTTCCACTGTAGATTACAGTCAGTTTCTTGAACATAATATATAGTAGAATATATTTTACTAATCAACCGTGGATGTGATCCCTCGCAGGAAAGGAAATTCAAAGTGACTTTGATTTCACATTGATTTGTCAAAAAATCCACACAGGAAAGGAGATTCAAAGTGACATTGATTTCATACTGATTTGTCAAAATGGAGGCAAGAGAAAAGGAAACTTTGTATTCAACAATGCTCTTAATTTCATATGTACATGCACAGACATATTAGTAGAAAATATTGAAGGGTTGCCTAAGTAATATTTTCCATTCCACTACATTCTTTACAACTTGTAAATAAATAACTCGGAACAATTCATTACACTACTTGTTATTCTTTATTAATCAGTGGTTAAGATTTTGATATTGAACTGGCTAAGATTTTTCTTCCTTCTGGGAAATTATGTGTTCTATAATGCTTCTTTTCCATTCACTATGTATAGCATATAAAGTGTGTCTAATGGAGTAGGAAGATTGGAAAGTCTTGTGATCCTTGAACTATGTTACAAGGCAGAACCCCAACGGGGCAGGGTAGGTGCATCCCCACAAAGGGGTCACAAATACCAAAGTTGGTATTGGCTAGTGCCTTGAGCTAGAAAATTTCCTTTACCCTTGTATTAACAGTGAATCTAGAGAGGATTCTAATATTATCTTTATAAGATTTATATTAGTTAATATTGATGAATAAAATTCATGAGACATGAGCTAGGATGTCCTTGCAAGGTGGTTGTTGATTATTGGAAGCTATGATGACCATTATGTCAAGCTAGGTGGTCGCACTCCCTTGATCGTGAGCACGATTGTGATCAAGATGGAAGACTTCATAGTCTGGATTGATTTTTTAGCAGTGATAATTAGTGGGCTCATTCACAAAAGCTTCTATTTCACTAATCCTTTTTATAGAGTTGTCAGATTCAATTTCCAAAGGTTTTAGTTACACTATAGAGTTGAGTTCTGAGAGAGTTGTGATTCATAGTGTTAAGTATAGCAGCTATGACACTTGAATGAAGACAAGCATAGTAGATGTATCAGACTCTGTTATAAGCTTACTTGCATATTATAAGCGACTTGGTTTGCTTTTTTATAATTTTATAAACAAGTTCCATTTCGTGGAAATGTGAAAAAAACAGTGATATTGCCACCATGTGGCTCTTGTCATATATGGTTTTATACTTTTTCAAAAAATTCTCTAAGAGTTCACAATGCTAAGATTCACTAGGACCTTACAAAGTTTTATTATTTAGTGAAAGACTCACCAAGATCTTAAAAGATTTTATAATTGAGTAAAATATTCGCCATGCCTGGTGAGAGATTCGCCAAAAAATATATATACATATTATATTATTGATAAAATCGCCTTCCATTTTTCCTATATACCATGGAGATTCGCCCATTTATTATACATATAAATTTAGTGGGGGTTCTTAAAATCTTCCCTGCTTACCCTTCCTTTTACTCTGTTCTTTACTCTATCTTCTAGTCATCCTCCTCTAGGGGTTATTGATTTAGACTTTGGATTTCTCCTAGAGGGGGTGGTAGTATCTAACTCGTAGCCACTCAAAAAGAAGAAGGTAAGCCAATCTTTGTTTAACCGATTTAGCTCTTCTACAACCAGTAGTTTAATGAGGCCATGGTGAGAAATAGAGGTGTCACTTGCATTAGGTTTGGATTGGACCTTGTCTACCATATGTTCCTCCTTGAGGAATTAATCATAGTTTTGCAACTTGATATTCTAGACTTTAAACCAGATTTCTCTTGACCTAGGGATCTTTGTAGCACGGGAAATTTTGTTAGGGGACACTGCAAAGTTTAGAATACCAACTTTTGTTTATGTTCCAATGAAGTTTATAGCAAGGACTTTGGCAATCTGTGCATGGAAACCCTATAGATTTTGGCAAAAGCGTAAGAATCCCACACTGGAAAATGATTGAACAAAGGTAGGGTCTTCCTCCAGTAAGTTCATTTCCACAGACTCATAATGCACCATTGAACCTCCTTTATATTGTTTTCTTTGTGCCATGGTTTGCAACATGTAGGGTTCCTCCTTGTCACCTTCTTTCCACCTGCAAATCAACCTAGAGACAACTAGATAATAGTGGACTCTAACCTATAGATAGAAAGACCTGTGTGAGAGACAAAAAATCAACTCCTATGACAGCGTGAAGCTTATGGCAACAAAGCTAAATACAAATGAACGAGTTAGAAACAAGAAGCTACATGGTGTCAATATGTAGGGGAAATGGACAAAAGGTTGATAAAGTTCATCTGTGATCCACCATAAGGCTGACCAATCACACTTTTCAAACAAAAAGGACTGTTATTCCACTGTTTAACATAGTTGTGTACTTCTGAACAAATATGTATCAAGACATGTATTCGAAGAGACAATTCGCTATGGAAGTTTCAGGAACTTTATAAGAAAACCCTCGATTTACTTAACTAGAGTTGCTATGAATTTCTGCAAAACTATCAAAATGCCATTTATGAACAAATATGCCTAACACACATGGAAGTTTGGAATTGAACCTTTATGATTGACCCTTTTTGAACTTACATGGATCCCACATCATTACATAATGACCAAAAACACTATGATCATGAACTTTATTTTGAGAAAATTTGGAAACCCTAGCTAATTTGACCAATAGACTTTACAAAATATTCCTAAGTATTATCATGGATAATAGGAGCCAACAAGCTTGAGTCCAAATTTACACCAAGAACCACAAAAAAAACCAATCATGGGTTCCTTTGAATTTCCAAAGTATTTTTTCACTTTGTGAACAACACAAATTTCTATAGGCCAATCTAACAAGCTCTCCTTCACCAAATTTATGTCTATGACATCCCTTCAAAATCTGAGGTTAGAAATAGATGGTAATTATCCATCTACTTTTTGTAAATTTTTAGGTGCTAAATATTTCTCAATTACCCACCATATCTAGTTGTGAACATATGTCCTATAAATTCCAAGTTCATAACGTAGGGCCAAACTAACCGAGAATTTAAATCTCAGCATTAAAGGTGGAGGTGCACCAACATGGTGTCTACAAATTCTCCACGGGACTAGCTATAACCTTCACCTTCAATGGTTTATCCCCAAATGGAGAGTCAAATTGGAAAGCCCTTTTGGCCAGTAATGTTATTTCTACTTTAATTTATGCTCCATTCCCTTTTTACCACATGTGACCACAATCGTAGCTACATAAATCCTCATAATTACCATTCTTATATGTTTAATCAATATTGGAAATGATTTTCATGTGCCAAATATGTGTTGTGGCCATAAAATTGAATTTCATCCTTATATTGATTGTTTGATTACATCATCTGCATGCTTCAAATTTACTTGGGGTGCCCTGGTGTGGTGAAGTAAAATTATGAGTGCGGACACAAACAATTCCTCTAGCCCAATAATGGGCCTAGCCACAACTGATACATTCTATGGAAGATTTACTTAGGTTAGAACCAATCAAGAGGGCCTACCTCTTTGTACACTTATCTCGTTTGGTGATGACCTTGCTTTCTCACTCTAGCTATCTCTCGTTTCCTTCTTCAAACACCTGAAACAAGTAAACAACAACCATGATAATAGACAAATTGTAATTAAACCTACTTAACAAGTCAAGAAGCATTAATCCATAAACATGTGAGATGACACATTATGTGTGAAATCAATCGATAGTTGCATATATATTGAATCAAGAAGATATTACAACCATTGTATTGAAGTTGTTGTTCTCCTCTGACAAAACCAGGTTCCCACACACTTCTGTTAACATTCCATAATGGCCTCAACAATGATATTTTTAAGGCTCTTCCCTTTAGTCTTCACACTAAACCAAATTCACACTTCTCCCTCACACAACTAGAGAGCTACAACTATGAATAACTTGTTGTTTACTCCAAACTTAATTAGCACTAGCACACCAACCTTAACACTAGCTTGTGTTTTGGAAAAAGGGAGGTTTATATAGCATGAATGGATGGGATATGGTTCCTCTTCTCATGGGATAAGGTCTTATCTCTTGAGGTAGTTCCATCCTTATAAGGGAAAGGAGCCCAAACTGACATCCTCGACTCCATCTGGCCAAACCATTTACCAAACTTTTGTTACGAAGCTTCTAGAGCTGGAAGTTTCGGCTCCTTATTTAAAAAACTTTCCATAAGAGGATCAGCGTGACTAGAAAAAAGCTCAGTTACTCCAGTCGATGCTAGGGAAAGTTTTAATCCCTGCATATCGGTACAAATAGGACAAGGGACATTAGTGCCAGTCTTGTAAACTAGGAAAAACCAAACATTTTGGGGAAATTGTGAAAAAGGGAATTGTTCTACTCATGAAGAGGGACACAATGGGAGATTCTTCACAAGGGAAATCATGTAGGGTTCACTATAGAGGTCCTCCAGGATCAAGGAATGGGGAGTACAGGGACACTGACAAAATTATGTGTAACAGATGCCCCCTAAAGCGTGAAGGCCGACTTGGAGTGAGGGATGAAATGCTTTATGAATTAGTGTGGGGAAATAGAATCTCTCATCGAAAAACCTACAAGAAAGTACAAATACATATACATAACTAAAAAACTCTGTCAAATGATGCATGAATCATGGCATGGACGTAGCCATCCAGAGAATGATCATGAAAACGGATCCATGCATGGTCGCGGCCATCCTATAAAGAGGATCATAATAAAACCAAGGTATGGTCGCAGCCATCCAATAATAAGAAGGATCACATATGATAACTCATGGTATGGTCATAGCCATCCATCTGAAAGAGACATGCATATCAACATAATCATGCTACATCATCTTGCAACCTGGACTTTTGTAATCTAAGCCCTAGGTCTTGTGCACCAACACGACCCGATCAAAGTACAAATTGTAACATGTGAATAGATGTGTTGATGTCGAACATGCTAGAAAATCGCTTGATTACCAGTCAATGATGTGAACTGTTAACAAGTGCGAGAGAAACCACCAATAATGACGAAGGTCCTCAAGGTACTATCAACACAATTCATGGAATGTGAATAGAGGAACTGAAGTCAAACTCCTGTTAAATCACTTGATCGAAAGTCAATGATGTGAACTTGTCATCTAGTGCGAAGAACTTGACATTAGGGCATGCAAGCTCTAAGGTACTGGAAGGAAGTCTCTCGGTCAACTTCCTAAATAATGGTTTGAAGTCAACAGGAAGCGACTGTGTTGAAGGAGGGCCATACTGTATTCAACATCATCGATGAGAGAAAAAGGGATGCAAAATGATTTTGGATGATACAGAGAATCAGAGGTAAGTGTAACTACAAAAGGACAACTCTTGAACATATCGGCAACACGGCTGGAAGTTTGGCAGCTTTTGGATCCATAGGATCGGTGGTCATGATGACATGGCAGAGATAAAATGGAAGGAAAAAAGAAATGGCCCAACCCAGGGAGGTCAATGATACAAAGGAGGATATCCCAACCCAACATGAAACAGAAAGTGTCATGTTCGAGAGTGAGCTATCGACACAACTGATTGGATTTCCAAATTTTTCCCCCACCATTTCTGGTAGGTACCCCAATTATTTTATAGTCGCAAGCTTGAAGGGGATAGCATATGCTTCCAGTGTAAGTTCATCCTTTGGATGAATCTGACCTAGTAAGTTTAATAAGCCCTAGGAAGGAGAAGCTCATGTTCTTCATGGTGATGAATCTGATGTCATTTAATATTTTAACGAGTCCGACAAAGGTGTAACTCGGTATCTTTTTCATGTTTAGAGAGTTTGAAAAAGACATGGAAAAGAAAACTCCACATGATCACTTTTCGTACATTTTTGTCTCTTGAGCCCAGAAAGGTAGAAAACAATACTTGAGAGAACTTCATGACCCTTTCAGTCAAGGAGTATCTTTTTCGTAAATAGTGCATCTGAGCCCAAAAAAATGGGTAAACTTATATTGGGCATGCGACACTTCGCATCTGTTAACTATTTTGAAACGAAAAGGGCTCAGCTATCTTTTCATTTTTAAAGGGTCACGACTGATTGGGGAACTAGTCAACCTATATGGGTCATGACCAATTGGGGCAAGCATATCCATGTTGCTTTACGAACATTGCCCTGAAGCCCTCAAATACAAGAGCTGCAAGATTGAGATTTCCACCATGCGAGATCTGACACTAAGAGTGCTATTATTGACTATCAACAGAGTAGCAAGGTCCCAAGCAGTGCACGATGTAGGAATTCCCACTATAGATCAACATATTATGCATATATACTAAAACACAATACAAGATCTACTTCTACAACACTTTGCAGAAGCTTAGTCGAATTGAGCAAGATCAAGAGAACACATATAACTGAGAATGAGAAATCAATCACACATAACATAGAATAAATAACCTGGGGAAAGCCTCAGCCTAAAACCCCAATCTCTTTATTATCATACAAGTGGAAATCTTGTTCAAGTTACAAAAAGAATCAGCACTCAAGCTATCTTGTTCTCTCTACAATCAAACAATATAGCTCAAAGACTGAATAGGCATAGTATATGTCCTCCTCAAGCCCTCCAAGCCTCCTATTTCCTCGTGTAGTTTTTCTTGGGGTCCAGTGAAGCCACATGTGTGAATTGGCCTCATCACACTCACAAAACCTGAAGAAGTAATTGTGCAATCCTCAAGGAAAGAATTCCTTCCGCATGTAAGGAACATTCACAATGGAATATTCTAGCAATTGATAGTACACTGCCCCTCCATCTAATCTCAACTAGGTCTCTATCTGAATTGCCATGCATGAGTTATTTATGAGATAATATTCAGTTATCTGAAGTGTGGTAGTTACATGCATGCAAGCATTAACTAACTGAACTTACATTAATTCAACAAACAGTTTGAATTAATCTAACTGGACATGACTCAGTTAACTGAGCCAACCAATTACAACTCAACATTACAACTCATCCTTATCTCTTTAACTAATAGATAAATTCCTCAATTAATGGAGAAACTGTTGCATGTCCCCACATAGACTTCATGTTTGATTTTCCTTAACTAATTAATTCAAGATGAATTAATTAGTTATTTTAAAAAGAGTTGCTAAGATAAAATTCGAATTTTACTTCACTATTTTAGTTTAGGAACTGACTAAAATAGGAAGGTATCCCGAAATCCTTTTTATAGAATTCTATTTTTAGCACTTCCATTTTTTCATCCCTTGTTGCTATGTTGAACACTGGCTGAATTGATATTTATAGTAGTGTTATTTTTAGCATTTCTTGTTGCTATTTTCAACACTCCCTCTCAATAAGAAAGGGATTATCAATAACCCCAATCCTATCTCTGTGGAACTCGAACTTGCATTTTGACAATTCCTTAGTCAAAATATCTGCATCCTGTTCCTCGGTTGAAACATACAGCAACAACATGATCCTCTTGACCACATAGTCTCGAAGATGGTGATATTGGATATCAATATGCTTCAACCTGTCATGAAAAATTGGATTCTCAGATAGTTTGATACAACTCTAGTTATTGTAGTAGATCACTGTAGGATCCATCATCTGACCAAACAATCCCACTAAAATCTTCCACATCCAAATGGCCTCACATGCAGCCTCACTAGCAGCCATGTATTTAGTCTCCACTGAGCTAAGTGCAACTGATCTCTGTTTCTTGTTGTACCAGGAAACTGCAGCTGAACCAAGGTTGAAAATTCCTCCAGAAGTGCTCTTCTGGTCTGATGGACTCCCTGCCCAATCCACATCTCTGAAGCCCTGAAGCTTCACTCCCTCTATTTGTCTATACCACAATCCGAACTGAGATGTGCGTCTGAGGTATCTCAGCACATGCTTCACTACCTTCTATAACAACTTGGTAGGCTAAACCATAGCTTGACATAGCTGGTTCACCGCAAAGCATAAGTTAGGTCGTGTGTTCACCAGATACATAAGTGAACCCACCAGTTGCCGATAAATAGTAGCATCTACTACCTCACCTAAAGTAGCATCATCCTTCCTTTAGTTCCCAGCTAGAGGAGTCTACATGGGCTTGCACTTCTCCATGTGAAAGCGCATGAGTATCTCATTGCCATACTTGCCTTGAGACACAAATACTTCACCATCTTTCTACCACACCTCCATGCCTAGAAAGTAGCGCATAAGGCCCATGTCCTTCATCTCGAACTCTTTTGCAAGGTCCTCCTTGCAAGACTGTATCAGCTGATCATCACCTGTAAAAATAAAGTCATCGACATAAAGAACAACGATCAATGGTTTACATTCTACCACGATGTGGTAAAGGTTCACATCCGCTTCACTCTTGGTGAAGCCCAATCCAGTGAAACCCCTCTTGAGTCTGCACACATGCGACTCATGATCGAAGGTCTCGAAACCCTCTAGCTGCTCAATGTGCACCTCCTCCTCAATCTTCCCATTGAGGAATGTTGTCTTCACATCCATCTAGTGGATCTTCCACCCCATCTGAGCTGATAGTTCCAATATCGATCTAATAGATGAGTACCTTGCTACGGGAGCAAAAGTCTCATCGTAGTTGATCCCCTCAACCTGTGAGAAACCCTAGGCAACAAACCTTGCCTTATGTTTCTCAACACTTCCATCAGCTACCTGCTTTACCTTGTAAAGCCATCTGGAACTCACCACTAACTTACCCTGAGGTCTTGGGACAACATCCCACACACTGTTCCGAATGATAGAGTCATACTCCTCTACCATTGCATCAACCTATACTGGTTGCTGCACTACCTCCTTGAATGAAGAAGATTTAGTATCTACACACTCCCCAACTAGGGCCATGTACCCAGTGTACCACTTGAGTGACCTCCTCTGTCTACACTGAGAATATGGCTGTCCCACATTCTCCCACACATCTAACATCAACCTATCAGCTTCCCTTGAGCGTTTCCACCCATCTCTAGAAGAATTAGCATGAGTGGATGTCTCCACTCCTGGATCCTCTGCATGCGGCTGCTCTGCATCAATCTGAGGCTCATCCTCCTTGGGAATTGAAGGTTCCTCCTTTTCATGCAACTTGAGCTCCCTCTCAAGTGACACTTGCATGGATTTCTGCTCGGCGAACTTCAAATCCCTGTGTACCACAATCCTCTGAGTGGAAGGCAAGTACACCCGATAGTTGTGGGGTGTATCCATGTACCCCACAAGTATTCCCAACTCAGCGGTTGGGTCTAGCTTCTTCCTGGCATCTTTGGTCACATGACAGTAAACTGATGATCCAAAGATTCAGAAGTGACTTACATTAGGTCACTTTCGGAATAGGCCTCCATGGGTGTCTTCATTCCCAATATATCGTGCGAGCTTCTGTTTTGCAAGTATATTGTTTTATTGCATGCCTCAGCCCACAAATGTAGTGGTAGGCTTTGATCATGCAACATCGCTCGAGATGCTCCCACAATCGATTTGTTCTTCCTTTCGACCACCCCATTCTGCTGTGGGTTATCGGGTGCCATCAATTCCCGTTCATACCTTCTGCAGCGCAGAAGTCTTTAAACTATTGGGAGACATACTCTCCACCATTGTCGCTATGCAAGGCTTTTATTTTCTTTCCAGATTCTTTCTCTACCAAGGCTTTAAACTCACAAAACCTAAAGAAGGTTTGATCCTTCTTTTGCATAAAGTAGATCCAGCATCTACGAGAAAAATCATCAATAAAAATAACAGAGTACCTTTGTTTAGTGGTGGAGGCTGCAGAGAAAGGTCCACAAACATCTGAGTGAACTCACTCCAGGATTGCTCCAGCTCTGCTGTCTCGATCCGGAAAGGAAAATTTCACATACTTACCCAAGGTACAACCTTTGCATGTAGTCATCTACTCAAGTATTCCCATGGGTAATCCGGTATAAATCTACTGCATGATCTTCAGGGCTCCATGGTGCAAGTGGCCCAATATTCTATGCCATAGCTCACCAACATCTTAGTTTTGCACCATCTCAACTTTGGAACTCAAAGCAGCACAGTCATCTACCTTCAACTTGTAGAGACTCTTGACTCAAATCCCTATTTGCTTTTTCTGTCCAGTATCGATATGCCTCAAGAATACCTTTCCTTTACTAAAGGCTACATCATAGCCTTTATCTTCTAGCATAGTGATAGACACAAGATTCTTCTTCAGACCTGGTACATACTTTACATCAGTCAGGGTGAGGGGAGCTCCATGCTCCCTCTGAAACACAACCATACCTTCACATGAACACGGTACTTTCCATCATCGCCCATCTCGATCCGCATCTGGAGATCCTTCTCCTCCATGGTAATAAAAATATTCTTGTTACCAGACATGTGGAATGAAGCTCCACTATTTAGGCACCACACACATCCCACCATGGATGAAACCATGCATGCGATAAGTGAGAAATCCAACTCAAACTGTGAGGCCAATGCCTCACCATTAGATCCCTTCGAGGAACCATTCTTGGATTTCTTCTATGGACAATTTGTAGCATAATGGCCCACTTCATGACAATGAAAGCATCACTCTTTTGATTTGTCAATATTCTTCCCACCATGGGAAGAATCGGATTTGGATTGGGATGCCTTCCCTTTCCTTTTCCTCACCTTACTCACTAAGGCTAGATTGTCCTCATCATCTTGCTTCGATGAGGATCCATCTCTAGTGCTTCTTCTTATTTCCTCCTACATCAAATCCAACCAAAGTCGTTCCCAATCTGGTAGTTTTTCTCTTGGTAGCTATTCCATCTCTTAGGAAGACCGAGGAGTGCAAGACTCACCATTTCATCATCAGCAGGTGGTGAGCTTGTTCAGATATGTAGAGATCATGTCGCCCTTTTCACACTTGATCTTACAAAGCTTGTCTTTCAGCGCCAGCTTCCTCTGATTGTTGTTGTTCTGATATAGATCTTTCAATGTTTTCCACATAAAAAACAGTGTCTCCTTCCCATGGAGGCTCAAGACAATGTGGTCTCGAACTCCCTCCAGGCGGATTCTCCTTGCTCTAGCCACACATTTCTTCCATTCCGCCAATCGAGTAGCATCAGTCGGCTTGGGGACTTCTTGATAAATGAATTCCTTTAGACTGTTATCCTCTAATACTGCCTCCATGCAATCGTTCTAGGCTATGTAATTCGAGTTGCCATCAAGGGCATACTCGAGTCCTAAACCACTGAACGCCATCGATGAAATTGAGATTTGATAAGAACTCAATTTCTATATTCAGGAACCACAAACTTCGAACTCCTCCTTCTTGTAAAATGTTATTCGCCTTGATCACCTTTGCTCCAATACCATGTAGAAATTCCCACTGTAGATCAACAGATTATGCAATATACTAAAACACAATACAAGATCTACTTCTACAACACTTTGTAGAAGCTTAATCGAATTGATAAAGATCAAGAGAACACATATAATTGATAATGAGAAATCAATCACACATAACACAGAAGAAATAACCCAGGGAAAGCTTTAGCCTAAAACTCCAATCTCTGTATTATCATAAAAGTGGAAATATTTTTCAAGTTACAAAAAGAATCGGCACTCAAGATATCCTGCTCTCTCTGCAATCAAACAATACAGCTCACAAACTGAATAGACATAGTATATGTCCTTCTCAAGCCCTCCAAGCCTCCTATTTCCTTGCGTAGTTTTTCTTGGGGTCCAGTGAAGCCACATGTGTGAATTGGCCTCATCACTCACAAAACCTGAAGAAGTAACTGTGCAATCCTCAAGGAAAGAATTGCTTCTACATGCAAGGAATATTCACAATGGAATATTTTAGCAACTGATAGTACACTGCCCCTCCATCTGATCTCAACGGTCTCTGTCTGAATTGACATGCATGAGTTATTTATGAGAGAATATTCAATTATCTTAAGTGCAGTAGTTACATGCATGCAAGCATTAACTAAATGAACTTACATTAATTCAACAAACTGTTTGATTTAATATAACTGGACTTGACTCAGTTAACTGAGCCAACTAAATACAACTCAATATTACAACTCATCCTTATCTCTTTAACTGATGGATAAATTCCTCAATTAATGGAGAAACTATTGCATGTCCCCACATAGACTTCATGTTTGATTTTCCTTAACTAATTAACTCAAGATGACTGAATTAACTATTTTACAAATAGTTTATAAGATCAAATTCGAATTTTACTTCACTATTTTAGTTTAGGGACTGACTAAAATAGGAAGGTATCCCAAAATGTTATTTATAGAATTCTATTTTTAACATTTCCATTTTTTTAACAAGTCGAAATTTCTATATGCCATTGACTGCAAAGCACCGACGATCTTCAATTGGACGGAATCCATGAAGATCAACATAAAATGCCAGCTGACAAAAGCTAAGGCGGGGAATCTGAAGCAATTTTGTTTTGGATCCATACTAGTGACCTTTTTCTTGGAATGGGTGTCGCTATTCCAATACTAGTTGACTGAAGTAGATCCTTTGATGCCATGGACCCTGGATGGCCCGCTGGAGTCGCTTGATGCCTAGGATCACTAGGGGCCAACATATGTATTACAGGCCCACCTCCTTTTCATGGCTACGATGACAGTTGATCATTGTGGAGGACTAGTGATACAGTGGCGCTACTTCCATGGAGATCCAAACATGCCGCTGCTAGATGGAGAGGATTTTGACGACGAAGCTCAAAAATCAATTTTTTAATTTTGTGATTTTTTATTTGTTTTTGATATATTTGTGTTTATAACATTTTGTTTCCAATGTAGATGTTGGACCAGAGCATCCTGCTAGGATGTCCCCAACAGCCAGGCGTGTCACTTGCCAGTTTGATGTCATCTCTCTTTATCAGGAGGGGAGCGACAATGAAGAGGAGATTGTGAGAAACCTTGAGGGGTTGACTCGTGGTATTCCAGAGTAAGCTCGGGTGGGAGACATTCCTTGCCAGTACCAGAGACACACGGTGGGAGTATCAGATTGGATTCTCCAATTTCTGACTCATGTTGCATGAGCCATGTCATGCTACCACGATCATAATGTTGAGTAGTTCCTAGGTCCAGCATTTTAGATTTTTTAGGCCTACGTGCCATGGATATATGAGGCCTGCGAGCCACTGATGTTATTTTGAACACACATATTATTTTTTGGGGTTTTGATGTATCAAACATTATCACCATATATGTGTATGTTGTATTTTCTTTCTTACTATGGTACAAATGATTTGTTTTGGTTTTTCACATGTTTCATAAATGTCTATCCAACACATAATTAGCTAATGCATATGTCTATGTATTCATGCGTCTAGGAATATGATGATATGTAATGTAATAAAAATTCTTTTCCAGTAGATGAATAAAGAGATACATTCTCAATATCTGAGGGTTTCTGATGAAATATTGCTTGTTGAGTTGAAGGACAACAAGTTGTGAATCTAGTTGACAACCAACTCTCGAATGTCAAGAGAAATGGCTTCATACAACAGTTCGATGACTGCACTTTATTCAGCAATGTTATTAGTTGTGCAACCTAAACAAATACCTTGAAGGTCAATCAACTCATCGTGAGGGTCATAAATAGTCCATGCCGCGGAGGATAGATTCTGGGTACTACGGCAAGCACCATCAATGAAACCAATGTGAGGAGTCACAAACATCTGCAAGGCAAGGAAAGCATAGTAAACAGGAAGTTGTTTGAAAACTAACACTCCAAAACATACTACTAATGTACACAAGTAACCATTCTAGATGACCTAAGCATAGTAATTCTTGAGATAAAGCCTGTTTCAGGGCTTGTCCAAAGGATTGCCTTCATAATCAATAATCTCATAGGCCCCTTTTTGCAAAACACATTTTACAATGTAGGGTCCATGCCACATGGGCTAAAACTTGCTTTCCCCTAGCTTATCATTAGCTTGGTCGTATAGTAAAACCAAATCACCTTCAGAGAACGCGCAGAGAGAGACCGACCGATTGAAATGGAACTTGACTCGCTTCTTTTTTTCTTCAATAACCAAAGAAGCAAGACAATGAGTCTCATCCAGCCATTCTCAATATAAGAGGTGATCTTCCTGAGGTGATTTTTCGGGGAGAAGTTCGACAACTAGCTTGAGTGAAGGAATCTCGCATTCAATCTGTAACATTGCTTCTAGACCATAGACAAGATGGAATGGTGTGAAACTAGTTGTGTCTTTGATTGAGGTTCGGTAAGCCTACAGAGCTGAGAAGAGAATGAGATGCCAATTTGACTTGTGCATCCCAATAGTACACTGAATCATTGTAACCAAAACTTTGTTCACAGCTTCAACTTTACCATTGGCTTGAGGGTAGTACGGGGTTGAGCCATCGTGGCACAAACCCAACGCATAGCTCAGCTCAGCCATCATGTAATCTCGAAAATGGGAGCCATGGTCTATGACAATGGCTTGAGGTACACCGAACCTGGAAATAACGTGATTGAAAACGAATTGAGCCGTCGTTTTACCATCTACAGAGTATGTAGGCATCGCTTTGGCCCATTTGGTGAAATAATCCACAACAACAATAATATAACCATGCCCCCTAGCCGAACAAGGGTTACATGTGATATAGTAGATGCCACATCTGGAAAAAGGACCAACAGTAATGACAAGGTGTAGGTGAGCGGGTGGGATGCACATCTTGCATTGGTAAATTTGGCATTCATGGCACTTGTGAATGGCAAGGATGCAGTCCTTGAAAATGGACAGCCAAAAATAACTAGTGTGAAGGATTTTTTGAGTGGTGGCATAGCCAGACATATGATCTCCATATGCCCCGGAATGGTAGTCATTGAGAACTCTCTCATCCTCCTCGATAGTAAGGCATCATCGAAGAACTAAATCGACATCGACATGGTATAAAGTATTGCCAATAATACTGTAGGGTTGGGAATGATGTCGAATCCATCGGTGATCATCCTTAGTCAATGCATATTAGAATGTGGATGTCCGAAGATACACAATGATATCACCATAGCACGAGTCAAGGGTGTTGATCAAGAAAAGTGTCTCATCCAGAAGATGTTCATCTACACCAGTGGGGAGAGACGTAGAAGGAAGGGAACAAATCAACTCGGTGAAATCTAGTGACTTCTTAGATTTGGCAGTAGTAAATACCAAATTGAATTCTTGCAAGATGAAAATCCTTTTAGAATACTTCCCCCCCAGTGACTGACAAGTCAGGATGTAGGTCATGGGGTTGCATTCATAAATCACAGTAGTAGTGCGTAAGAGGATGTAGTGCTGAAAGCGTTGAATAGCCTATACAGTAGCCAAATCCAACTTCTCAACATGGGCATAACACATTTTGGTGTCGAGGAGATTATGATTAAGGTAGTATATAACATGTTCGTTGCCTTCATCATCGTCTTGGACCAATACCATAGCAATCGTTCTAGGTGTTGCAGCTAGGTAAAGGAAGTAATCTCAATGGTGTTGGTCGCTCTAATTGTTTTCACAATTCGAGCTCCACATAAATTGTCAACCCGAGGAGGTCTTTTTATTTCAAAGATAATAACGCACTGGATATGCTCAATTTCAAAAGCGGAATCGATGTTGTAGTAAAAGAAAGATACACACCTGTTAAATTCATCAATCTACTAATTCACACTCTACTTAATCAAAGCTGAAGTCAATTAAATTATAGCAGAAACGATCTCTCTGTTACAGCAAAGGAAAATCAATCTACAAAGAAAGAAATCATTCAATCATATCAGGAACAGGACCCTATTCCTTGGTGAGGAACTTCAACACCTACTGCCTGGCACTTAATCACACTGTAAGAAAAGTAACTTCAAGAGATCAAGACCCTATTCCCAGGAACAGGAACCTTCAGCACTTGTCCTCTTGTTTCTAATCACACTGCAGGCAAAGGAAAGCAATCAATGGGAGCAAGACCCTATTCCTTTATGCAGGAATCTTCAGCACATGCTCTCAACATCATTCATTCGTGCATTCGATACGTGTAGCGCTAAAAAACAGAGTATTGCAAAATTGTGTAACTAGTGTTTCAACAACAGAATTAAGGGAAGTGCAAACACATAAAGAAATAAACAAACTACAGGAACCAAAAGGGTGAATCTTGTGAGGAAGGCGGGCCGTTTCCTTCTCACAAGTTTCCCCAGGAGAAAGAATTAAATTGAAACGCTCAAAAGAAGATTTTATTCATCTGTCAAAGTAACTGATACACTACAGAAGGATACTAGCTCCAGTTCTCACACAATACTCTCCTGTAACTTACAATTCAACCCCCCTCTAATGATGATGTCTCCTCTTTTTAAAGAGGAGACATCTTTTACAATTTACATGAGAGCGAATCTTCATCATCTCGATTCTGTTTTCTTTTCCAAAACAGGACTATTCTGTTCTTTCAAAAAGAGATGTTGTTACAACCGAGACAACAAAAGTGCTATCTTCAGGATAATCCAGGTAACCGTATCTTCGTGCTGCTGCTACTATTCCACAAAAAGTTCTTCCAGAATCGCAAATTACGCATAACGGGATTTGCGTGCTTGACGGCTGTTTCAGAAACTGAGTCAGCTGTTTCAGCAACGGAGTCAGTTGTTTCAGCAACGGAGTCAGCTGTTTCAGCAACGGAGTCAGCTGTCTCAGCAACGGCCGCTCGTTCCCAACAAGGCATATAACTTATCTGCGATCTTTGACTTGTGTTAGCAACAATGCACTTCAATTAATGATAAAATATAAGAGTATTGCGGAATTAAATGTAAGACAGATTAAACCTATAATAAAGAAGAGGTTTCTATATACCGTGGGATAAAGTGGATGAAAAAGACAATGAAGTTCATGGTTTAAGAGTAGATTGGTGTCAAAATATATAGCAAAAATGATACATAGTGGAGTCCTAACATCCCCCCCAGCTAAAAATGTTGCATGTCCTCAGGCAACCCCTAGTCTGAATCAGAGTCTGAGTACTGGGACTGAGCATGCAAATTACTCAAGCAGTAGCTAGAGAAGGTGGCATCTGTAGGAGCTCGGAATCCGCTGTCGGTCTGCAAATGTTGCCATGCCAAGGCTTCCTCTCTGTCAGTCAACTGGTAATGACATTGATATTTGTCTGAAGGCAGCCATAAAATTGGAAAACGGAAATGATACCCGATCCAGTTTACTCCACAATGTTGAATGCAATCAATGTACTTAGGGACCCTGGATAATGCAGCTTGAAGATTGAGAGGGTTAAAAGGATGATAATCCTGTCTTTCCTTACATGACTGCTGCCAAAAGATATCATTGGCCTTCAATGCAGCAGTACCCTTCATTCTAATGTGCTGTTGACACTTAAAAAGTATTGAAGCCTGTAATTGCTGCATGTACTCGTTCATTCCTGGCTTCTGCAAGAATTCATAATATTGTGCTATAAACGTGGCTGGGCCTACAGGCTCTGGTCTAATCCACAGGAGTTTATTCTCCTCATTATGACTGCTTGCAGTGAATGCAGTCCGCCAAGTGAGCTGGTTAGACAAAAATGAAGCAAATGCTCTGATTTGTATATCTCCTGCAATTGGAATAAGATTAACTCTCCTATCTTCAGGAATGGCCTCATTATGAAGGTAGAGTTCGCACAGCAGATGCTGGTCACTTTCAGGGGCCTCCTTAAAGGTCTCAACAAATTTCTCTGAAGTCATTAATTCATATGGTCTGCCATTTGCTATTGCTTTTAATTGGAAATAAACTAATCGTTCAGAAAGAAAGAGAGAGTAGTTTACAGAGGGTTTGCGCGTAACCATCAATTTCCGCACTAATGAAAACATCAAGGCTATCTTTGCCTTAGACTCTCTGGCTTCCTTTTTATACTCCCTGTGCTCTTGCATTATTTGGTCCCAGCTATCCCAGTTGGCATATACATGGTTCTGCCATTGTAACTTATGCTGTCGTAATATTATATCTTGTTCTTCAGCATATTGCTTCTTCCATTTGTTCATTTGTTCCAATTGATTCCATCGCAGAGTCTGTGTCTTGGCATCAGAAGTAGTGGGTTGGGACGTTGTTTCCTCTGTCTGAATGGCTGCATCAGAAGTAATGTGTTGGGGCATTGTTTCCTCTGTCTGGATGGCTGCATCAGAAGTAATGGGTTGGGGCGTTGTTTCCTCTGTCTGGATGGCTGCATCAACCTGCAAAGGATGGGATATCTGTGGTTTGATTTCTTCTTCTTGCTTTATAGAGGGTCCTACTGGTTCTTGTGGAGCAGTAGGGCATTCCTCTTTTATTCCACCTGTCGTAGATGTTTCAGGGAGCTGAATTTTAACTACTTTGTAGCCTGCATCCTGGTAAATGCTGCCACACTCCTTGCACATATATTCCATACATGGCTCCTTATTTTGCATTGAGGCTACGTGTGCTAATGTATGGAGATTCAGTTCTCTTTCAAAAGCCTCTCGAGCCATGGTTAGTTCAGTTTTGTAAGCTTCTAATTCAGACTTCAGGAACTCATTTTCCTCCAGTAGAGATGTCATAGTATGTGAACCTTGTGTGCTGATTGGCTCTGTTGGAATATTTTGTTGATGCACAGTCGTAGCTGGTTCTTGTACCACAGTGGGTGGTTCTTGTGTTTCATCCACTGGGCGAGAAATGGGTTCTTGTGCTCCAGTGGCTGGTTCTTGTGTTTCAGTCACTGGTGATTTCCCACTATCGTCCTGCTTGGTGTATTCTTGTGCCTCAGTGACTGGTTCTTGTGTTTCAGTCACTGGGCAAGTGACTGGTTCTTGTGGAGCAGTCACTTCTTGGCCCATAAACAATGTCATATTATCCCGGGGCACTGGTTCTTGTGTGGCAGTGCCTTCGGACGAGACGGGTTGGGAAGTTTGGGATGGGGATAAAGGTTTTAGTAGAATAGTGGCAGGGTCAGGGAAAATGGAGGTGGATTTTGTCTCAACAGTCGTTTTCCTTTTTCTTTTTGGTAGGGAGGCAGCAAAATTACTGCCTTTCCTTTTCTTTGAAAGGGAGGGTTTCTTTCTGGGGACAGGGTTTTCCGGAGGGGTAAGAATTTGAGATGTGGACCTTGTCCGTGGTCTGGAGCCTGCGACTGTTGAGGTTTTCTTCTTTTTCTTAACGGGTGAGGAAGGGGGTGTTAGAGAGTCGTCACTAGGGACCGAAATAGTGGAGGCAGTTGGCTCTGCTAAATGAGGCGAGCTCGGGGTTGGGTCAACTGGGGAATGCAGAATTTCTTCCTGTTGTTCTTCATGAGGAATTTCTGGAATGTCATGAGGACTTTCAGATGGTTGGGGTGTTTGGTCCTGCTGAGGAATTTCTGGAATATCCTGAGAATTTTCGGGTGGTTGGGATGTTGGGGCTTGTTGAGGAATTTCGGGCGGCTGGGGAATTTCAGGTGCTTGTTGAGGAATTTCGGGCGGCTGGGGAATCTCAGGTGGGGCGTGCAGAGGGGGATTTTGCTGAGCAAAACCCCTCTGTATCAGCAACTGGCATAAACGGTGATGGGTAAGGGATGACATTGGAGATTTAGCTCGTTTACAATAATAAGACATGTTTTTAATACAACCAAGCAGATAATAGGGGATATTAATCAGTCGTCCATTCCTCAAGTGATTCATCAAAACAAAATCATGATTGTACACTACCTGATAACGCCCCTCACATGTTAAGTAGTGTTTGATGAACTCTGCCACTGATGGCCATGGTTGAGGAAGTGAATGCAGACTAACCCCGCGGCCTCTGGGTTCCACTTGCTCATCCGGGTGCAGAAATTCTTGCTGCGCATTAAGAACGACCTGCTTCCTGCTAAACCAGCGAGTACCCTCAGCTGGAAACCCTGATACCTGAACTATGTCATCCTCTGTCACTGAAATGCGAACCCCTTGGACCACTGAAAAATTGTCTTCAAGGTTTTGTGCAAATTCTAAGACTTGTTCCTGGTTAAATTCCCCCAACCTTTCAAAATATACTGTCCATCCCGCTTGTTGGAAGATCTGATAGACTTTAGGAAACAATTGAAGAAGACTTATGGAGCCGGGCTCATGTCTAACGGCCGACCCTCCCATGGCTATAGCTTTGAGTTTTCCGCAGAGGCACCGACACAGTAAACACAGACCCTGATCGCGCTAGTTGTTGCAACAGAGGCTGCATAGTCTAAATGACGGCAGAAATAGATATGACAACGGGCGGCAGCTTGGTTCATGCGAAATGATTGTTCTATTTTTGGAATTCCCCCCCCTACGTATGGTGTAATAATGATTGGACGTGTAAAGATATGCAATCATTATAAATGAAATCCTCTCTTTAATATGATTTAACCGAATTACATTAAAACCTTATACCTTACATTTTACCTTTGATTTAATAATTCGAAGTGTCGGTTGCTTCAAAATAGCTTTAATGTACATGGAAGAATCTGTAGATTTTTTTAGAACGGGAGTGTAATTGAATCTGGTACGTGCTGAATAATTTTCACCAAAAGGATCTGAAGTATAATCGTGGAGAACCAGAAAGCTCATATAACATCAAAGAGGGATACTGTTTTGATGATAACAAGTTGCTGAAACTGGTGTTTGAGCAACTGGAAAATGAACGATACGTTGCTGAAACAGGTGTTTCAGCAACGGGAGAAATCAATAATACGTTGCTGAAACAGGTGTTTCAGCAACGGGGAAAATTAATGATACGTTGCTGAAACAGGTGTTTCAGCAACGGGAAAAATCAGAGAAATGGGATAAATGACTTAGGTCTGTGAATGGAGAAAATATTTGATAAGGGATCATTTCAGCAGTAAGGGGTGGGAAATACTGACTGAAGGAGGATATTTCAGGGATGGTGGGAGTGGGAATAATAGAAATAATGTGGGTATGGAGGGATATTGCTTTAGGAAAAAAGGGTAAAATGATGGGAAGAAGCTTCTTGATTTAAAGCTTCAGATCTTCTCATGATGAATCTGTCCTCCTTATTGCTTTTTCCAGAATCTGCAAAATTCAATTGTAATATACCAATCCTTGACAGGGATTATTAGTGCTAAATCTAATCTAATACTAAAAATATAGTGCAGAAAATTAAGTGTTGTGAGGAGCAGAAGACTCCCCTAGAAAAAGATAATGAATATCAGTCATGCAAGCAGTCTTGAAATCCTCTTTAGAAACAGGGCGCTTATATAGACGGAGCCTATGGCCATTGACTAGTAGAGGTGTTTTAGCATCATCAATTGTTACAAGTCTTACCGTTCCGTTTGGAAAGACATCATCTACTTCATATGGTCCAAGCCAACGTGTACGTAGCTTTCCCTGAAAATTTTCAAACCGAGAGTCATACAACAAGGCCCAATTACCTTTTTGGAACTGCTTGTGTTTGATAATTTTGTCATGCCACTTCATCCTTTGTTGCTGTATCATGTTTGTTTGATGAATGGCATCTAATCTCTTTTCATCCAACTCCAAAAGCTGCTGCAATCTAGCTGTCTGCACATCATTCAAATCAAGATTAACAGCTAAAGCAGTCCTTAAAGTTTTAATTTCAAATTCCACAGGAAAAACAACATTTTTACCATAAACCAATTCATAGGGAGAAAAACCTGTAGTGTTTCTCCAAGTAGTCCTGTAAGCCCATAATGCCTCAGGGAGCCTTTGGGACCAATCCTTTCGGTTGTCCTTCACTGTTTTAGTTAGAATGGCCTCTAAAACTTTGTTTGTGCTTTCCACCTGTCCATTGGCCTGGGGGTGGTATGGTGTAGTCATTCTATGTTGAATATGATATTTGTGAAGGGTAGATTTAAAACCATGAGAATTGAATGGAGGTCCTCCATCAGTAACTAGCTCTCTAGGAATTCCAAATCTAGTGAAAATCTCTTCAAATAAGAAGGCTAGAACAGCCTCTTCATTGGCTCTAATAAGTGCTTTGGCCTCCACCCACTTAGTCATATAGTCTGTGCAGACTAATATATAGGTTCTTTGATTGGATGGAGGGTTAATGGGTCCTATGAAGTCCAAGGCCCATCTTTCAAATGGTTCGGAAACTACCTGGGGGTTTAATGGCATTTGGTCTCTATGATTGGGTTGACCCATTCTCTGGCAGCTGTCACAAGCCCTTACATACTTCTTTGCATCCTTGAATAATGAGGGCCAATAGTAACCCATCCTCAGAATTTTATGTGCTGTTCTTTTATCAGCAAAATGGCCTCCACAAGGGCCATCATGACAAGCTTTCAATATGTCGTACACTTCATCTTCTCTAATGCATCTTCGGATCTCCTGATCAAGCCCAGTATAGAAGAGACACCCGCTTATCCAGCTGTACCTGGCACTTTGTTGAACAATTCTTCTCTTTTCTCTATATGACAGGTGTGCTGGTAGTTTTCCTGCAACCAAATAATTAGCAATATCTGCATACCATGGAGAGTGAGCAGAAACTGCAAACAAATATTCGTCAGGAAAACTATCATCTACTGGAATATCATTGTCAGTTTTTAACCGTGAAAGAAAATCAGCCACCACATTTTCTTTACCAGGCCGATCTACAATTGTAATATCAAATTCCTGCAATAATAATAGCCATCTGGTAACTCTAGCATTTGTGACAGATTTGTTCATTAAGTATTTAATAGCTGAATGATCAGTGTGCACAAAAGTAGGATAACCAGTGATATAGTGTCGGAATTTATTAATGGCATAGATTACTGCAAGGAACTCTTTCTCGGTAACTGTATAGTTAAGCTCAGCAGGGGTCATATTCTTACTGATAAAGTATATAGCATAAGGAAGATGATTTTCCTCTTGTCCCAAAACCGCTCCAATAGCAATGTCTGAAGCATCAGAAGATATGTGAAACGGAAGATTCCAGTCAGGCCCCCTCAAAATAGGAGCAGTAGACAACTGATGCTTCAGCTCTTCAAAAGCTTTCTGACAAGAATTAGTCCACTTGAATTCAGCATTTTTCATAAGCAATACAAATAATGGAGAAGCTATTTTAGAGAAATCTTTAATGAATCTCCTGTAATAACCAGCATGTCCCAGAAAACTTCTCACATCAGTTTGAGTTTTAGGAACAGAAAGATTCTGAATGACCAATATTTTAGATGGATCTACCTGAATACCTTGAGATGAAATAAAATGTCCAAGCACTATTCCCTCACTCATCATCATATGGCATTTTTCGGTACTTAAGGAGAGGTGAGCTTGTATACATCTTTTAATACTTTCTCAAGGTTTTGTAATGCCTCTTCGAAAGACACACCATAAGGGGTGAAATCATCCATAAATATTTCCATACAATCATTCAGCATATCGGAAAAAATTCCTATAACAGCTCTTTGAAAAGTTGCTGGTGCATTGCACAACCCAAATGGAAGAACTCTATAGGCGAAAGTTCCCCAGGGGCTGGTGAAAGTGGTCTTGTCTTGGTCTTGGGGTGCAATTCTTATCTGATTATACCCACTGAATCCATCTAGAAAAGAAAAGAATTTCTTCCCTGCAAGGCTGTCCAACACCTGATCAATGAAAGGTAAGGGAAAGTGATCCTTTTGAGTAGCTTTGTTTAAAGCTCTATAGTCGACGCATACCCTCCATTTCCTGTTTTTCTTAGGAACAATTACTAATGGGGAAACCCATTCACTGTCAGATATGGGGTATATAAATCCTGCGTTAAGCAATTTTTGAAGTTCTTCTTTAACAATTTCTCGTAAATTAGGATTCATTCGTCTTTGGGGTTGACAAACAGGTCGGCATCCCTCTTTAATGTAAATTCGGTGAGTACATAATTCAGAAGAAATACCTTTCATGTCCGTGTAATCCCAGGCAAATGCCTCCTTATATTCGTGCAATAACTTCATTAGTTGTTGTGTTTCAGCATCTGTTAGATCAGGATTTATGTTTAATGTCTTGCCGGGTTCAATTTCAACTGTTATGCTTTTAGATGAGATCGTGGTTAAAGTTTGGGATGAATCTTCAGGTTCAATCTTTTCTTGTGCATCAGTTTCAAAAATTGCAGTTAATTGATTTTGTATTTCAGCAATGACAGAAGAAGGTTCACAAATAAAATTATTGATTATCTCATCCTCTGTATTGTCTTTAAGAGTTAAAGCTTGTCCTATAGTTAGAATAGGCTGAACAGCATTATCATCATAATCCATCCATATAGAATCTTCATTATTGACTACTGGCGTAGCGTGAGGATAAAGAGTTAATTGTTTTGTTTCATAACCATTAGAAATTGTCATTGAACCAGATCTGCAACTAATAAATGCATCAGCTGTGGCCAACCATGGCCTTCCTAGAATTAAGGGATGTCCCCCCAGCTTTGTTTTAGTCTGCAATACAACAAAATCAGCTGGATATTTCCAGGATTCGACTGAAATGAGTAGGTCTTCAACAATTCCTTCTGGTTTAATTGTGGAACGGTCAGCTAACTCTAAGATGGTGGGTGTATCTCTGATTGTGTTATTCAGCTGTAACAATTGTGAAGTTTCCAGAGTCATTATATTAATTGTTGCACCTAAGTCTACCAGAACTCGGGGAATCATTGTTTTACCAATCTGAACTGTGACAGTAGGATGGCCAGGATCACCATATTTTACAGGAGGGGTTTTTCCGGTCATTAATGCAGACAAGTCTCCCATCACATGCACTGTAAGGGGATCCTTGGTTTTCCTACCAGGTTTCTTAACACAAATATCCCTTAATGTTCTGGCATAAATTGGTACATCTCTTAATGCTTGTAAAAGTGGAATTTTAATATACAAATTTTGCAATTCCCCCATAAAATTAAAAGCAGGTGTTTCAGTTGTTTTGGTTAAAACCAAACGCTCGGGGAATGGTGGTTCTGTTATTTCAACATTTTTGTTAGGAGGTGGTTGAGCTTCTTTTTGTTTCTCGGTTTCATTTTTATCTGAATCAGTTATGTCATCAATAATAGGCTCTACTATTCTTCCAGATCTCAAATGAATATCATTACATTGCATAGTAGGAAATATAGACTGATTCTGAATATCAATGACTTGCACAACTTTATTGTTGGGGTTAGGATTTGGTTGCACAGGTAGTTGGGGTCTCATTTGGTTGTTTGGCGGAGCATTTGATGGCAAAGGGAGTGATTGTTGGAATTGAGGCAATTGATTTGGGTACGGGAGTGATTGACTATTCCAATTTGGGTTCTAAGGATTAAAAGGAGGTGGCTGCTGTGGAGGCCAAGGAGTCCACATTGAAGGGTCAACAAAGGGAGGGTTTTGCATTTGCATGGGTGGGAAATTCATTTGATTGAAAAGTGGGTATTGCATTTGGTTGAAGGGGGGGTAACTTGTTTGGCCAAAAGCAGAATAATTGTTCCAATGATTAAATGGCATACCAGAGTTCGTACCTTGCCCTTTAGGTTGCCATTGTCTTCTTTGAGTTAGCAGGTAAACTGCTTCAGCTTCTTCTTCCGTTGGCTGCAACGCTGCTTTTATTCCTGGTAGAGATGGACACTGTTCTGTCTCATGATCTTTCTCACAAAGGGTGCAAATTGGTATTTTATCTCTTGGGCATTCCCTTAGTGGATGTTTGTCTCTACATTTCGGGCAAAAGACAACCAGAGTTGCTTCTGCTTCGGCCTGCTTCTTCTTAACCTGCAAAGTGTCAATCTGCAAAGCAAAAGAACTTAACATTTCGGTTTTAAATTCTTCAAGTAAATTACCTATTTCTGCTCTTGTTGCTCCTCCATTGGCTGATTTCTGCACCCTTGAATAGGTGGAATCTCTTATTCTGTTTCTTGCAGCTCCCCTAGAGCACCTTTTAGCAAGTTCACAAATCTCATCATATGATTCTTTAGATATATCTCCCTTAGCAAGCATATTTAACATATTTAGACAATCATCCCTTAAACCTCTAAGTAATATTTTTTTACGAATTTCCTTACTTATATCCGAATGATCAGACCTCTGTATGTTGTACTGCAGCCTTTCTATGTAGTCCTCCAGACTTTCATCCGACTTTTGTGCCATATTGAACAGTTCATCCTTCTTCTCTCTCGTCCGGCAGTAGTCTTGATATTTAAGCAGAAATTTTTGTTTCATCTGCTCCCATGTTGTGATTACCTGACTTCCAAGGCTCATGAACCATCTTAAAGCATTCCCTTTTAAGGTGGCTGGAAACAGCTTCAACTTTTGAGCATTAGTAACATAATCATAACTTCTGCATAATATATCAAATTCAAAAAGAAATTCGTCAGGATCTTCAGTGGATAAACCATGAAAGTTAGGTAGAGCAGACAATGGAATATTTTTCATTGTTCCTGCAGGGAGATCACTGATGGGAAATCCCAAGGTAGAGAGGGAATTTTCATCCCTTCTTTCTTCTTCAGGACCTGCACGTCCTCCTCCAAAGAGGAAGGCATCATTGTTATCTTCCATTGTTGGCCCTCCTACTGCACTTTCTCGATCGTCAGAATCCTCTATTGGTTCTTCAATGTTCTCTACCGGTCGTCCAACGCTTTCTACTATTTCCTCAATGTGTTCTACTGATCTGCTAATACTTTCCTCTGACTCTTCAGCACTGACTGCTGGTTCTTCTGTATTTTCAGGACCCACAACTTCCTCTGTTCTGTAATCTGACTGAGGGGAACGCTGGAATTTTGATTTCTGAGAACTTAATCTTTGTGATGATTCAGCTTTCGATACAATCTCATCAATAAAAGTTTTTCGTCCTCCCCAGCCCTTGCCACCTGTGCGGTTATTTTTCTTCTGGTTTCCTCGTCCTCTCATACAATCTGCACATTAAAAAGAAAAGATGAATGCTTTTGAAATCTATAATTACCTTCCCCGGCAACGGCGCCAAAATGTTGGTCGCTCTAATTGTTTTCACAATTCGAGCTCCACATAAATTGTCAACCCGAGGAGGTCTTTTTATTTCAAAGATAATAACGCACTGGATATGCTCAATTTCAAAAGCAGAATCGATGTTGTAGTAAAAGAAAGATACACACCTGTTAAATTCATCAATCTACTAATTCACACTCTACTTAATCAAAGCTGAAGTCAATTAAATTATAGCAGAAACGATCTCTCTGTTACAGCAAAGGAAAATCAATCTACAAAGAAAGAAATCATTCAACCATATCAGGAACAGGACCCTATTCCTTGGTGAGGAACTTCAGCACCTGCTGCCTGGCACTTAATCACACTGTAAGAAAAGTAACTTCAAGAGATCAAGACCCTATTCCCAGGAACAGGAACCTTCAGCACTTGTCCTCTTGTTTCTAATCACACTGCAGGCAAAGGAAAGCAATCAATGGGAGCAAGACCCTATTCCTTTATGCAGGAATCTTCAGCACATGCTCTCAACATCATTCATTCGTGCATTCGATACGTGTAGTGCTAAGAAACAGAGTATTGCAAAACTGTGTAACTAGTGTTTCAACAACAGAATTAAGGGAAGTGCAAACACATAAAGAAATAAACAAACTACAGGAACCAAAAGGGTGAATCTTGTGAGGAAGGCGGGCCCTTTCCTTCTCACAAGATTCCCCAGGAGAAAGAATTAAATTGAAACGCTCAAAAGAAGATTTTATTCATCTGTCAAAGTAACTGATACATTACAGAAGGAGACTAGCTCCAGTTCTCACACAATACTCTCCTGTAACTTACAATTCAACCCCCCTCTAATGATGATGTCTCCTCTTTTTAAAGAGGAGACATCTTTTACAATTTACATGAGAGCGAATCTTCATCATCTCGATTATGTTTTCTTTTCCAAAACAGGACTATTCTGTTCTTTCAAAAAGAGATGCTGTTACAACCGAGACAACAAAAGTGTTATCTTCAGGATAATCCAGGTAACCGTATCTTCGTGCTGCTGCTACTATTCCACAAAAAGTTCTTCCAGAATCGCAAATTACGCATAACGGGATTTGCGTGCTTGACGGCTGTTTCAGCAACTGAGTCAGCTGTTTCAGCAACGGAGTCAGCTGTTTCAGCAACGGAGTCAGCTGTCTCAGCAACGGCCGCTCGTTCCCAACAAGGCATATAACTTATCTGCGATCTTTGACTTGTGTTAGCAACAATGCACTTCAATTAATGATAAAATATAAGAGTATTGCGGAATTAAATGTAAGACAGATTAAACATATAATAAAGAAGAGGTTTCTATATACCTTGGGATAAAGTGGATGAAAAAGACAATGAAGTTCATGGTTTAAGAGTAGAGTGGTGTCAAAATATATAGCAAAAATGATACATAGTGGAGTCCTAACAAATGGTAATCTAGGGGATGCAAAAAAGGAGCATTTACGAGGATAGCCTTGAGGCCACTGAAATACTTTTGAGCAACCTCATCCTAGACAAAGGGTGTTCCTTGTTTGAGAAATTGTGTAACTCATGTAGCTAGCCTAGCATAATTGGGTATGAAACGACAGAGCAAATTTTCCTTTCCTTGTAGGCTCTAGAGTTGCTACAATGAAGATGGAGGGGGTAAATTTACAATGTCCTATAATTTAAGCGTATCAAGGTGAATACCTTCCTTGGAAACGATAAAGCCAAGGAGTCATCCGGATTCTACGTAGAAAACACATTTATGCAGGTTTAACCGAATGTTGTAGTGTCTACAGCGAAGAAAATTCTGTCGAAGATGGTCAAGGTAATCTTGGCGCTTACAAGAATGAGCGGGAAGGTCATCCAACTAAGGTTGAATGAAGTTGTGAATATCATGAAATGCATAGGACATCACCCTTTGAAATGTAGCCCTAACATCTTTGAGGCCGAAAGAGAGCTTTTTGTACGCGAACGTACCCCATGGACAAATAAAAGTTGTCTTTTCCTTATCCACTGGTGCGATGTTAATCTGGTTGTAACAAAAAAAACTATCCATAAAGGAAAAAAATTCGCTCCCAGCACATTCATCAATGATCTGATCAATGAAGGGAGTAGAGTAGTTATCCTTAGGACAGGTACGGTTGAGATCACAATAATCAACGCAAACGTGGGTCGTTCCTTGTTTCTTTGTCATCGAGACAATTAACACCCAATCTGTAAGAGGGATCAGATAAATGAATCCAGCTTTGAGAATTTTTATAACTTCACCCTTGATAGTGGTGGATTTCCTAGTGTGCTTTGGGCATGTTAGTGTCAGTCTTCTTAGCCTGTCACCTGGATCAAATATTTACTATGTTTTTTCTAGATTTTCAAAATCAATTTTTTATTTTTACTAGGTTTACACAACAAAATTTGGTCAATTTTTTGGTCATTCTAAAGATGAAGTCATTCTTTGGAAATTCACTCATGTTGGTCACCTATCATACTTTATGGAGGTGTCAAAATAAAAATGGGTCAGTCATCATCATCATTCCATTTGGTCTCAGGTCATCCATTAGGTCTCTAGGGTTTCCAAGGTCCATCATTTTCATGAATAAAACTAGCAGTGAGTAAAACACGACAAAGAAATTTTGGGAGTTGATTTTTATCATTCACACACTCCTCATACTCTCATGTTCCAAAAATTCCAGAAAAAGAAGCTCCAACACTTAGGAAAGTAAAGGACATTTCAAGTTTGCAATGGTAAAGGTACCTTTGTTTTCATAAAGTGAAATCAGTTTCTAAAGGAGGGTTGGTCCCATTTATTTTTGAAAGAGTGAAGAAACTTTCCCTATATAAACTCAAAAACCCCCAAACGCCTTCATTCACATCCTATTCACTCTTTTTTATCAGGCTATCCCATCCAAGAAAGAAAAAAAGTCATTTTCCTAGGTGAAATTGGCAAAAAATATCAGGCGCTGCACTTAGGATGCTGGCACTCCAATTAGGAGGCCGACACTACGCTCAGAAGAACTACACTATGCTTTGGCGCTGTGCTTAGGAACATTGCGCTATGTGCAAGACAGAGTGCCCCAAAATCCTTCAAAACTCTCCCAAACTTCATTTTTTCACTTGCAAGCTTGATTTCATTGACTTCTAAGCTAAGGAACAAGTAATTACACCATCATCATCCCTCGTTTTCTTTTCCAATTTCATCTCATGACAATTATTCTTCAAGTTATGGTTTGTAGTGAAATTTGCATGGGAAATGTAGGGTGAAAATGGCCATCATTATTTGTTATTTCTAAAACATGTAAAATGATATTCCACACCTGCATACATGTTTAATGAGCCATTTTAACCATTTTACCCACCTCAAAACGAAGTTCAAACACTCAAAAAGCAAAACCCTAGCTCATTCCTAGAGGTTTTTGGGCAATTTTTATCATAAACCCTGTTGTTTCCACCTAAAAGCAAATCATCCTTGCACTGTTTCTCCACTCATTTTCATTAGCGTTCAAAGTCCTTTCACCTTTCCCAAGACCCCTCCCATCATTTTGTTAAAAAATCACCTTCATATCACTTCATTTCCATTCACACCTCACATTTTATTTTCGCTACATGCTGCTAGGGCTTTGTGTCATCATGGAGGCAGAATCTTCACCAGAAAGAAAAATACAACATAAAGGAGGGAATATCCTCAGATATGAACCATCAGACTACAATACAATTAACTCCTATCCTTTCATAAAGAAATTCTTTGAGGATGTCCATTACCTGGAATTTTGCAAAAGGGTGAGCGAGGTGGGATTTCATGAGAAAATAACAGATTAGGTGGCAACTCAACTGAAAGGAAACTATTGTCATTACCGGTGTTGATTTTAGCTTTTCAGTGGCCCCCATCTCAATTGCAACTAGGTAACCCGACAATGGCGAATATTGGTTCAAAGGAATGAGCCTAGATCTTGAATACTACAAGCCTTTCTTGAAGACACCATATAGAGAAACACATACTCCCCTCATGCTTTTCAGATATTTATTGGAGAAATACAACCCTTTGATGAAAACTTTCATGAGATTCTTCACTTTTGAATATAGATTCTCCAGGTTGTATTCCTCTCATATTCGCCTCCTGATGCATTTCACCTCTCAAAAGCCACTCAACATGTGTAATTATCTATTCAGGAGCATCTCCAAAATGTCTGAAAAAATACAATTAAAGGACAAAGAGCACTCCCCAAGCTTGTTCCATCACAGTCTCATCAAAACTATTGCCCTTCACCAACTGGGAGAGAAAGGTATGACTTGGGAAGCCTTTTTGGAAGCAACCTTGAAATGGCATAAGAAAAATGCAGCATCTCAGTCTCCTAGTGCACCAAAACAACAAACAGAGGTGGAGTCATCTAGCAAAATAGTAGAGAAGACTTAGCTACCCAAACTTGAGGTGACTAAAGTGTATAAGAAAGTGCAAAGGCTTGTGTTTCCTTCTCACAGAGAGAAAGGGGCCAAGCCTTCGTCATCAACAAAGCAGGAACCAACATCAAAAGGGAAAGACACATTTAAGCATGAGTTTGAACTAATTGATCCAGAGACTAAGGATCAGACCTCAAACATGCGATAGACAATCAGGGATAAGTAATACCAAATCAAGGAGCTAGAAATCAATTTGGAAAGGGCAAAATATGTTATATCATTCCTTGAATAGGAAAACAATCAACTCAAAGCAAAGGAGTTGATCCTAGGAAAGGAGAAAGTCAAGTTATTGCAGCAAGTTGGAAAAGGTAAGGAGATCATGGAATCAAGTGGGCATGAAGCATCAAAGGGGAGAGGAAAAAGGAAAACACCAAGAAAAATAGGCCTCAATAAAGCTTTGCCAGAGGAGCAAGAATAAATTTTGTTGAATGAGGACCTTGACCTAGAAGATAGGATTGCTAGAGGTTCATCAAGATAAGCAATATTGACTCAACGGGGTGAATGAACACTTGGAGAATCTCCTTGAGAAGGAAAACAGGGATAATCAATTGCTCAGAAACATGGCACATCACTATCAAGCTCAAAACATGATCGCCAATGTCAAAGTAAAACAACTTGAAAATAAGCTCAAGGAGGCCAAAAAAGACCCAAAGAATGAGGGGAACTTAAACATGCTTGCTGAAGCACAAATGAAGCTATAAAAAACATGTTTTTGCACCTTCCCTCCAATTTTGAGCAAATTCTGATCATTTTGAGTTTTTTGAGAAATTTTGGCCCAAGTTCAGAAATTCAACTACTCCAGAAGCGCGGCACCTTAGCACTGCGCTTTTTCCTCAGGACTCCACTTGAGGAAAGGTCTACATTTTTGGAAAGCTCTTGCCATGGAAAATTTTAGGGGTGAATGTTTGCCGTTTGGGGGAATTAAGGGGTTTTAAATTTTTAGTGGGCGAATATTTTGTATCATAGTACATTTTTACAAATCACCTCAAATAGCCCACCTTATTTTAAGGGACGGGGTAAAAAAGGTAAATTTAGCCCTTGAAATTAGGAGTTACAACCTTCCATTCACCCTAATGTTCAAGAATAGGTTTTATTTCAGTGAATCCTATGGGCCAAATACCATATTTATAAAAGAGGTATGGTAAATTAATAAAAATATAAATAAATGAGAGGTATGGTAAATAAATAAATAAATATATATATTTACTCCATAATTCACCTTATATACATGCAAGGGTGTAAACAAATAAAAATATAAGTAAAGTGGAGGTATGGTAAATAAATAAAACATCTTTTTATACTTACTCAAAAGGTATGGTAAATGAAAAAATATACAAACAAACTAGATGTATGGTAAATAAATAAAACCTCTTTTTATATTTAGTCCATAACCCTCGTTATATTTATGAAGGCTCAAAAAAGAGGTTTTATTTAAGTGAATCCTATGGGCCAAATACCATATTTGTAAAAGAGGTATGGTAAATTAATAAAAATATAAATAAATGAGAGGTATGGTAAACAAATAAAACATTTTTTTATATTTACTCCATAAGTCACCTTATATTTATGAACACTCAAAAAATGCGTTATATTTAGGTGAAACCTATGGGAAAAATACTATGGGACAAATACCATGGGCTAGATTATTATTAATACCATGCAAAAAAAACATTATTAACCCTAATATTAGTATTAATAAAAATAAAAGTGGCACATGGTATTGACCCATGGTATTCACTTGGAATGTATCCTATTTAAATGGGGGAATTAAACTAGCATAGATCCATCTTTACTCTGGATCTACTAACCCCCGAGAGGTATCAAATATCATGATATGCAAACTAGCATAGAGTGAAAAAATATTTGATCCCTCTAGATCAAGAGTAAAAATGGATGTTGTAATTTAATGTATGTTAAACATTTTAGCTTGGTTAAAATAAAAAATAAAATAAAAATCAACTACTAATTTTATTAATTTTTATAAATTACTAATAGTAATTTTTAAACTCTAGGTTTATGATAACCCATGGTATTGACGCATGGTAATACCATGGTATTCATGTGAGCATAGACTATTTAAAGGGGAAATTCTATCATCTCAGATCCATCTTAATTTTGGGTCTACCAAGTGCTCAGAGGGATAAATAGATTTCATCCCCCTTAGAGTGGTAGATGTGGAGTTAAGATGGATATAGGTTGGTTTTTATGATAATGAAGATATTAAATATACTTAGGAAATTATATTGTAAGAAAATCTTAAGGTGGATGGTTAAAGCATAGACATTGGACAAGTATATTTGTATACTTCTGTTTTAAACTAAAACAAATCCAGGGCTAATAGGAATGGATTGATTGCACTAGTCATCCTTCTATAACTTTCCAACATAGGCTAGAGTAAACAAATTGTAATTTGGGTAATTTTTCTAACTGCAAACAGGAACATACTTGTGTATTGGCAGGGTGGTTACCAGGTCCCTAGAAGTGATGAATTTGAATTTTTCTTGGTTTTATATATAGTATTAGTTTTTTTCTCATGCTTTGTGTGAATGACACGGGTGAATTTTATCCTACACCCACTAGGTTATCGATGTGTAATTTCGGTAATTTTGATTTCAAAAGATATTTTAAAGAAATGCAACGATTTCATTTGTGTATTCAATAAACACAATATTCTAATGGAATTCTGAATTTGTGGTATACCTATATAGATTCCATGGAGAAGTATTAGTGGTGTGACATCAATTGTCCTCAAGCATAGGCTTTAGTTTTATTCTTTTTTGGAAGCAAATACTTTCTTCCAACATTTTTGAGTTCCATGAAAAATTTGAAAGTCCTAATAGTATTCAATTATGGGTTCAAGAGAGACATAGTATTCAATTATGGGTTAAAGAGATCCACACTGAATGATCTATTGGCCTTATCTTCACTTAGTTTAAGACTATTCACTTGGAGAGGATACATGTGCCCCCACTTCAAGAGCATAGTAAAGTCTTGTAGAACTTAGAAAAGGTATCTTTAAGCTTATAGTGAAGATTAGAAAAATGTCTAGGTTCAATAACACCCAGTCGAGCATTAAGCTTCCAATAATGCTAGATTTTAACCTGGGGCACTTTTGTGATTTGGAGGAGATGCCCCCTCATATTTGTGACACATCTTCAGTTGTGAATTGGACTATTACTAACTGTCATTTCCTTCGAAAGTTACTTGATGACTTGGGGAACCTAAACTCTTTAAGAATGTTAAGGAAGGAAAGAAAGTACATTATGCTAAGTTCTATTATGCTTTTCAAGTTTTTCTTCGATATCTACAATGTTACAGGTAGGAAAGTACATTATGTTAATGAAAATTTGTCTTGATAGAAAGGCCCAATTTCAAATCCTAGTGCTTTCAAAAAACATTGTATAACTGTAATTTTTTTAAAAGAAAGCATATGTTTTCAATTTAAGTATCATGATCCCATATTCCAACTTATTTTTCAGTAACCCATTAGGCTTTGTAGCTTTGAATAAATCGATGTCTTTTGATAAGATCCTCTTCCAAATTAGAACGCAGTTTCCTTTTGGCAATAACCACATATAATGTCTTGATTTTTTTATTGAGAAAATAGAGGTTGTGAAACAAGCATGTGCCATACAAGGACTTGATTCATTGATTATGTATCAATTATGGCTCTTGATGTAACAATGTCTTGATTTTATTGCTTGAAAATAGAGGTCATGCTTTATTATTTCACAAAATTTCTTACAATCTTTCCATAAGTATTGATTTGTAATCTCAGTCACTGAGGGATGACAGTAATGACAAAGGTAATATTCCATGGTTTTAAGTTCCCCTCTTACTAAATATTTAAATATATCACCACAATTTAACTGTTAGTTAAAGGAATTGTATTTGATTTGTAAACAATTCATTGCTTGATTTATATATTTTGACTTTTTCCCTTTTTTATTTTTTTCTCAGATTTGGTATGAGATATCTTCCAAGATTTGGGTTCGCTAGTTTCCGCACCATAGCTAGAAGGTTCAGATGCTATCATTAAATATTCTCAGAACGTTACAACTTTTCCAGTAAGTGTGCTTTGAAACATTGTTGTTGCTTTTCCATGGCGTTAATGCAAATAAGCACTGCAACTAGTGCCTTTATTTAGATTAAGTGCCGAAATCTAGGTGGTCCTATAATGATGGACTGATTTTTTTCTAGCTACTAAGGCCATATGCATTTTTATATCTTATGTTGTCCTAAGATATTCAAATTCAGAATAAGAATTGAGGTCTTGTTTCCACTATAGATTATAGTCAGTTTCTTGAACATAATATATAGTAGATTATCTTTTACTAATCAATTGTGGATGTGATCCCTCACAAGAAAGGAAATTCAAAGTGACTTTGATTTCACATTGATTTGTCAAAACATCCACACAGGAAAGGAGATTCAAAGTGACACTGATTTCAGACTGATTTGTCAAAATGGAGGCAAGAGAAAAGGAAACTTTGTATTCGACAATGCTCTTAATTTCATATGTACATGCACAAACATATTAATAGAAAATATTGAAGGGTCGCCTAAGTAATATTTTCCATTCCACTACATTCTTTACAGCTTGTAAATAAATAACTCGGAAAAATTCATTACACTACTTGTTGTTCTTTATTAATCAGTGGTTAAGATTTTGATATTGAACTGGCTAAGATTTTTCTTCCTTCTGTGAAATTATGTGTTCTATAATGCTTCTTTTCCGTTCACTATGTATAGCATATAAAGTTTGTCTAATGGAGTAGGAAGATTGGAAAGTCTTGTGATCTTTGAACTATGTTACAAGGCAAAAACCCAACGGGGTAGGGTAGGTGCATCCCCACAAAGGGGTCACTAATACCAAAGTTGGTATTGGCTAGTGCCTTGAGCTAGAAAATTTCCTTTACCCCTGTATTAACAGTGAATCTGGAGAGGATTCTAATATTATCTTTATAAGATTTATATCAGTTAAGATTGATGAATAAAATTCATGAGACATGAGCTAGGATGTCTTTGCAAGGTGGTTGTTGATTATTGGAAGCTATGATGGCCATTATGTCAGGCCAGGTGGTCGCACTCCCTTGTTCGTGAGCACGATTGTGATCAAGATGGAAGACTTCATAGTCTAGATTGATTGTTTAGCAGTGATAGTTAGTGGGCTCATTCACAAAAGCTTCTATTTCACTAATCCTTTTTAGAGAGTTGTCAGATTCAATTTCCAAAGGTTTTAATTACACTATAGAGTTGAGTTCTGAGAGAGTTGTGATTCACAGTCTTAAGCATAGCAGTTATGACACTTGAATGAAGACAAGCATAGTAGAGGTATCAGACTCTATTATAAGCTTACCTTCATATTATAAGGGACTTGGTTGGCTTTTTTATAATTTTATAAACAAGTTCCATGTCGTGGAAATGTGAAAAAAAATAGTGATATTGCCAACATGTGGCTCTTGTCATATATGGTTTTATACTTTTTCAAAAAATTCTCTAAGAGTTCACAATGCTAAGATTCACTAGGACTTTACAAAGTTTTATTATTTAGTGAAAGACTCGCCAAAATCTTACAAGATTTTATAATTGAGTAAAATATTCACCATGCCTAGTGAGAGATTCACCAAAAAATTATATATACATATTATATTATTGAAAAAATAGCCTTCCATTTTTCCTATATACCATGGAGATTCGCCCATTTATTATACATATAAATTTTGGGGGGGGGGGTTCTTAAAATTTTCCCTGGCTCTTGCCATCCTATAAAAACCCATTTTCTTAGATTTTGCAGAGGTGGCTCAGTTTTGGAGAAAAATACGAAAAAGTGGCAAAAAACTAGCATTCTAGACCCTTTTTTGACAAGCGCTGCACTTCTAGAACGACCTTGGGAGAATTGCTTTTTGAAGGCTGTCCCATGCTCCAAATTCAAAAATGAAAACTGTTCTAGAAACTATATTTGAAGGGTTAGTTGACCGTACTCTCATTGTTTCATTTTGACCCCTGGAAGGTACCTAAAAATTAGCTCAAAGTCGGCGCTGCACTTCTGCACTTTTCTGTATTTCAAATTGTAAATTACACTGTGTAAATTTCTAGTTTCTAATTTGACTTAGTCAAAGTCAATATTCTCTATGTAATGGCACTATTTTAGAGGCTAGGTGACGTAGGCATGAATAAATTTACATCATAGGTTTTTTTGATGTTCATTATAACTCATAAAAGAAGCAAACTCCTAAACAACCTCTCCATGAAGTGTTTGAGTTTCACCTTCTCACTCTCACCTATTGGTTGAGAGAATCTTGGAGTCAGTTCTTCCACCAAGCAATTCGACTCCTGAAGGTGGGAAAGTGGTCTAGGAGAGTCTATATGTATAATTTCTCTTCAAGAGTGTTATAGACATATTTGGGCACATCAAACCCAAACTTATATGTCGATAAACTAGGGATTTTCAACCCTTAAAAGAGTTATTTCATACCCTAAAAGAACATAGTCATCTGATTACATCATTCCCCAAAAGTTCCACCTGAGAAACCATCCAGAAATGGCCTAAACTGAACCATACTGACTACTCCACTGGCCAAGTGTGATGCATACTGAATGGTACACTTCCAGGGTGTGATGCATACTGATTAGGCCTTCTATAGGGTGCGATGGGTGAGGATGGACAAATGTCCGAGACGGTTTGCTAGGTGGTTGCTCATGGAATCTTCTAGAAACTCCTCCTATGCCACTTGCCTCTCTGAATTCCCCTAGGGATGAGTAAGAGATCCAAGAAGTATCCAAGTGGAACCAATTGTAAAAAGTGGAATGACACTAATCAAACCCCAGAGATGACTCACACCCTTGCACACATCTATAAATGGATCCCTCATCTAAGAGATTTGGAGGCTGGAATATTGTGAATTGCAAGGAAGTGCTGATAGTTTGTAATTGAGGAAAGAGTATTGTATTGTTGGAGTGATCTTGCTATTTCATGAGGTGAAGAGGGATTGATGTTGGGAGGATGATGCTGGATCAAACAACTGGGTTGTAATTCTCCCTTCTATTAATAAATTTCTTCAACTTTTCTTCCATATGATTGTGCAATTGCGAATGCTATCATTTGTTCATTATATATCTAATTTTGTAATGTTTATGTTGTAATAGATCACGATGCTTTGACGGTTCTTTGTTGCTGTACTTGTGCAAGTACTCTCCAAGCGGGTTAAGTACGGGAGAAGTTGCAAGATCTGTCAAGGGGGAGATAGATCAAGCAATGGATTAAGCGGAAGTTCCAGGTTGGTTCCATTATCCTTTTCTTATCTATTACACATAGAAGAAATCGTTGAATTGCTTTAAACTCTTGTTTCTAGGGTACCTGCCAAACCTAGAGGGCTAGTCAATCGACAAGACACTAGTTTTCCCATAAACAAATTGGCAACTCCACTCGGGAACGAATAGATGTTTATTTGTTGTTATTGTTTGTTTTATAAACTATAGAAAGAGCCTAAAGTCAGCCAGGTAGCCTTCGAACTGCTCTTGCTCTGCAATTGCATAGTAGATGAGCGCTGCTTCAGTCAATCTCTGGTTTAGTTTATGAATTAAACATTTAACTTACAAGAACTTCTAGATGCCCTTTTGGTAGCTCAATAACCTCTCAAGACATTCCTCTATACTTTTGTCTTTACTGTCCATCAAAGCTCAACTTAACTCATCAAAAACAGTTGCACATCTGAGCCAAAAACCATTTCAGTTCCGCTCCCTGGCCCATCACACTGTCTGTCACTGTAACCCAGTATGCATCACACCTCCCAAGTGTAGTAAGTGTGATGCATCCCTGTTTCTATGAAGCCCAGGTGCGATGACTGATTGAACCTTTTTCCATTCTAGAAATTGGGGGTTTTTTACCTTGTTTTCAATTTTATTTAGTTGTTTTGCTGCTTATGAATAGTGCCTCCTTACTGAAGCCTACTTGCATCACATATATCAGCCTCCATTAGATTAGTATTAGTGAATTTTTTTTTGTATTTGTTCATCATTTACAATCCTTTGTCAAAAAGTTTCTTAAATCGATTTGTTGCTTTGGTGGAAAAAGTGTCGTAATTGTCGTTTTCTGTCAAAAAGAGAAGTGTCGTGGATTATTCCTTCCCTTGATAGTCGATTGAACTTTTCTTCATGTATTTGGTTTGATTTTTTTATATTCGAAGTGTCGAAAGCATTTTTATTCAAAATTGGAAAGTGTCATTTAGTCTTACTTTCTCTTTTGAAAAAGAAATTGTCAAAAATGTCGCTTTGAGTAAAATATTTCAGATCTTTGCTGAATTTAGTTTTCCTTTTTGGAATTTTTTACATTAAGGAGAATGAGAAAACAAATACATGCATTTGCATTTAGCATTTTTAGTTTTTGTGCGGAAAAATGATTTAGGGAAATGCACTAGTGTGTGCTCTTTGCTCTTTGTTTGAAAGAATTGTAATCTTCTTTCCCTAGTAGCTAGGATTTTCATTGCTTAAAATAAACAAAGATTGTCTATCATTGTAGATTTCATTTTAGGAATTTCAAAATCATCATCACGTGGTGAACCATTGAAAGGAAAAATCTAAACAAGATCAACTCTAAAATAAATTTCAATGAACCTAACAACGCTTTGGAACTTAACGCAACATATCTAGAGGTCTAGGCTAGAGACCTATTCTCGCATCATTAAAACTAGTAACTATCATTTTCATTGAAGGTTGGTTGATTCCTCCTCCTTGATACGACAAGTGCTAGCATGGACTTGTGCTCCCCATACCGTCGCATATATATTGGGAGACCACAATATGCTTAAATCCTTTATCCATAGGAATCCGAGTCTGCCACCTTATTGATCGCAATGCACTGAACACAACATTCTGGAAGATTGACTGTCGTACATAAATCCTTGGTAATTTCTCTTTAATTTATCACCAAGGTGTATATTGCAGTTTTGCAATTGGTTTGGTAATCCCTCTGTCTAGATTTTCCAGAGTAATCACTTTCGTTCCTTTTCGACTCTTTAAAAGAAAAGGTCCATCTGAGCACTTGTCACTTCAAGCTCATTAAAAATCGAAGGAGACTAGAGTCATCTTTAGCTTTTTCTCAACTCTTAAAAGCTAAAAAGGAAAAGTTGTGTCAAAGCGTCATTAAATTAATTGAATTCGGAATAACATCTTTTTCCCCTTAATTTTTAGTTGATTAAGTAATCTGCAATCGTGGAAGAAAGTCAATCAAAACCCCGTCATTTGCGAAGACTAGCGAGTCAACCATATTTGACTCCGGAAGCAAAGCCAATCCGGACAAAGCAGTCTCGTTTAACTGAGTCTATTTCATCTGGTTTATTTGAAACTTTGGTTTCAACATCGTTAGAGACTACAGTTACTCCGATAATTTTTGGTACATCTGCCTTCAGAGAAGAAGTTCCGCAGTTAAAAGAGGACATTAGAACTGATCCTAGTGTAACAATAGACACTTCTATACCTGAAACAACTCCATCTAGGGTTGATCCAGAACCCATCTCAGTTCAAACCGAGGCTACATTTGGACCAGTAGTTGTTCAAGAACCTCCATTTGAGACTGAAGTTCACTTATCTGAACATCTGGAAGTTGAGTTTTAGAATTCAGAAGGTGTCACCCCTCTAGTATCTATCACTGTAGAAGCTATACCTTCTTTGTCTCCAGAAATCTTTTATGGACCTGACAGTCTACCTCTTGCACCTAGTCTGCTTGCTATAGAGGAGATAGTAGAGGATCCCCCGTCTAATACCCTGTTACATTTTGCAATAGGGATTCATGTGTGTCCTTCTGCTCCTGAGTTTGGTTCTTTTAATCATCCTTCATCGCAAGTTCTTGTCGAATCGCTAGGAAATATTTTGGATAGACTAAACATGTCTGAGCAACCATCAACATCTAGGAATGTGTCATCTGATGCAGCTACGACAGAACTTCCTGCTACCATTCCTACAATGTTTGCTGGTATACCATTTGTTCTGGCTAGTTATCAATCACTAGCTGGAGTCCACTTAGGGGCTACTTCAGCAACATGGTCTGCTCCTATTTATTCATCCTAAGACCCATCCGATATTTCTTCTATTGAAACTCAGCAATTTGATCCTGCATGCCAGTATCAATTTGGGCAAACTAGTCTTCAAATAATGATATATCCTTTAAACACTGGACTGCCGCCATATGGAGGGCAGTATGCCTTTTCATTGTTCCCTCCTGGGGAACAACCATATGAGAGTTTCCAACAAAATTCAGGTCAAACTGGAATTACATCTAGTGGTTGGGTACCAATACTGCCACAACAACCAAGGGTTGTATATCCAACGCAACCGATCCAACCTGTGTCGAATATTCCCACTACACCTGCTATTATGATTATGTCGCAAGCACAAGCATAGCCTATTGTGTCTCAACCTCAAGTATCTCAGGTTGCGATACAATAGCCACGTGTCTCTACGATTCAATTGTAGCCTCAGGTTAGTGCTTCCTTATCTGGAATGACTAAGGCACAAATGGGTATTGTCAATCTGCATCTTGGTCAATCTTCCAGTATTGGGAAATAGCAAATGGTCCAATAACCATGGCTAGTACAATACCAACAACCACAATTCTAGCAAACCCAACCTCAGTTTGGGCTTGGTTTACAAGCTCAAACTGGATTTGGTCAATATCAAGCCTACCAAGGACTTGAGCAACAAGGCTTTGTAGGTAATGGATAGCCGCATTTTCAAAACGGTTATCAACAACCACACTATACTGGTTATGTCCAACAACCTTATCAAAGTTACCAGCATCAGATACATTATGCTGGTATGCAAAGACCTACTGCTCAAGTGATTCCATCTTATCCTGGGTATGCTTCACCTAACCTGAATCAGCAGTTGCCTTTTGTAGCAACTCTAGAATTACCAAATTTGAACCAGCTGACGAATGATCCAATTGCATATGCCCCTTGGTGGCCAGCGATTCCTCATAAACTTCCCTCCGATATTCCTAAATTCAATGGAAATCTAGGTGAAGATCCATCGAATCACGTAATGACTTTTCATTTGTGGTGCTCATCTAACACCCTGAATGATGATTCGATTAGGCTTCGCCTTTTTCAGAGAATGCTCACTGGTCCAGCAGCAAAATGGTATATTGAATTACCTAGAGCTTCGTTTGATAACTTTAGCATCCTTGCCACTACTTTTCTAACCCACTTTCAATTACCCATCAGGTACGAAACAGGAACAGAACTCCTTACCAATTTTAAACAGACCACGACCACTCACATATCTGATCATATTCATGAGTGGCAGCATCGTCGTCAAATGGTAAAGATGTATGTTCCTGATCAGCTTTTAGCTGAGTGGTTTATTAAGTCCTTATTGCCATCTATCACTGAGGATGTGGAAAAAGGAGGAGTTGTCACTGAAGAGCAAGTCATTGTTTGTGCCCAATATTTAGACTTGATCTATACTTATTCTGGCACACTCTACGAAAAATTCCTAATGCTCCTAGACTAGAATTTTCCATTCCACCTCCTCCTAAATCGAATAGGGAGTCTCATGCCGGTGACTGTGTGATCAGTGCCTCAAGCACGCAAACCACAAGTGCTCCATCTGGTAAAGCTCTTGTTGTTTCTAGTCAGAATGCAAATGACAAATCTCTTGCCTCAGAGATTAATACCGTGTCATTTGACAAAGGAAAAAATCCAAAGCAACCAGGGGGCAAGAAGTGTTAGGATATTCTGACACATAGGAAATAGTTAAGTACAACTTGGTCTAGTTTAGAGTTAGGTATAGACTTAGGTAAAGTGTGTTTCTTTACCGTTGTACATATTGTAACTTACAATCCGACGGTCACGATATGTAGTGATCCGATGGTTCATTCTCTCCTCGGTATTACCGACACTTGATCCGTGGCTTGACACCCGATTGGTCCATGAGTTCTATTTAAAGCGCATGGAGGGTCATTGTTCGAGTAATCCGTGCATGAGAGAAGCTTATGTAAATTTTCATTCTTTGATTAATAAATTGCCTGTAGTAGCCACGTTGGCGCAGGCCGTGGACTGTTTCCCTCTTTGAGGGTTTTAACCACGTCAAAAATACTGGTGTATTGATTTGTGATCTGGTTGTGAGCGGTGTCCTTTTGGTGTTCTTTCTGAGGAACTTACCCTGTAAATTCATACAAGAAGAAAGGGAAAAATAATAAGAAGGAACAAGAGAATTCCACTCCTGAAAAATCATCTGAAAACCCTACTGGGCCAAAGAAACGTCCTCGTTTTCCATGTTTGATATGTAACGAGGATCATTATATGAGATATTGTCCACATCGATCTGAGATTTCAAAACTTTTGAAGGCTTCAAATACCTCAGCGGTGTTGACTGATCCGTTTCCAAACCCAAAAACTAATCTTGTTGTTATCGATCATGCTTCCACATCCCAAGTGCTTATGTTATTTATCTCAAACAAGCAAAATGATGCTTTGATATTGACAAGGAATAACGATTATGGGAATCCATCATCGTCAAACAACCAGGCTACAGATCAACCTAGTGGTTCGACAACGACTTTGCCAGAAGTTGTTCCACCCATAATTCCTGAATTAACTACAAAGCCGCCAAAAGGAGTCATACATATATCGACATTTAATCCTTGTGCTTGAGCTACTAAGAATTATAATATAGTGGAGGATCTCACTCAATCGCCATCCGCTATGTCGACACTTGAGGTATTGCAAAATTGTCTCCCCCAAAAGCAGGCTTTGTTATCAGCAATAGGTGGGATTGATCCAACGGATTCTAATCTTGTGACCTTTAATCATAAAGGATATACACCTTAGTTACCAGCCCAAATCACTTTCCTTATACAGGTAAAAGCCCTCAATAAAAATTTTCATCGAACCATCATTGATGAGGGGGCATCTACCTGTATTATGTCAATGAGTTGCTGGAAAACTCTTGGTTCACCACCCTTGTCACAATCATCAACAACATTAAAAGCATTCGACGGAAAAACATACACTTCTTATGGGATTTTAAGTAACTTTCAAGTTGAACTGGGGGGCAAGATAGTAGAGATTGAAGTTGAGGTCATTGATGGAAACCTTGATTACAATATCTTACTAGGAAGGCCCTGGATTTATGCTATGGTTGTCGTTGTGTCTACATATTTTAGAAAGATTTCATTTCCCTTCCAAGGTGGAATCACAATCATTGACCAACTAGCCTTTTTTCCTAACAGTTCACAAGCTACTGGAAGCATTCCATTGATCCATGGAAGTTCTCAATCACTTCAAAATGTTGGAGTAGGTCTCCTAAAAGATCCTTCCTTAATGGGAACTTTTTCCCTCCTGCCTCCATCTGGTTTCACGGAAGTGGCCACAGTGGAAACCTATCAAATGATCTATTCTACCTCATCTGAGTTTAAGAAGAGTTCCGACCATTTTGATACTGAGGATCATCGTGAGGCGTTGCGACCAAGACCCATCGAATCTTTGTAGCAATCAATTTTCTGGGTTTGGGCGGCAAACCCGAATCAGCACTCGACGAGTGTTTGGGTAGATAGGTCTTTAGAATATGGTACCTCTTCCGATCCTTGGTCTCATATGCATTCTACAAACGAAGGAATTATTGAATCAATGATGATAGGAGAGACGTTGTGGGAAGATTACCACCATCGTTCCCACCTTCTAGATGACAAAGAAGATTATCCAAACGACCTCAATCATCCTTCAATTTTTTCTTTTTATTAAATTCTGTAAATACAGTAGATTCCGAGCAAAATCTGTCCAACATTTAAGAAACTATCACCATTAATATCTCGACCAAACCTAATGTTGTAGAAAACATTCACGTTGGCAAATCTTGTTCTCCATCAGAACTAGAGATTTACTGCACTCTCTTTCGCGAAATCAGAGATCTCTTTGCATGGTCATATGAAGAAATGCTAGGCATTGACTCAAGAATTTTTTTAACATGAAATCAATATGTATCCAGATGTCAAACCAGTACGAAAACAGCTTCGACCTATCCATCTGAAGAAAGCCACTACCATTATAGCAGAGGTTGAAAAACTTTTGCATGTTGGCTTCATTTACCAAGTTCCTCTCACTGATTGGGTATCGAATATTGTTCCTGTGATGAAAAAACAAGGAACGATTAGAGTTTGCATTGATTATAGGGATGTAAATCAAGCATGTCCGAAGGACAACTATCCTACACCCTTTATCGATCAGATTATTGACGAATGTGCCGAATGCGAAATCTTTTCATTCATGGATGGATTTTCTGGATACAATCAAATCAATATCCACCCACAAGACTAGTCAAAAACTACATTTATATATCCGTGGGGCACATTCGCATATCATAAATTACCATTCAGTTTGAAGAACGCATGGGAAACTTTTCATAGGGCAATGAATTATGCCTTCCATGACATCAAACACATCGTTCAACCATATCTCGACGATCTGCTGGCTCATTCACGAAAACAAACTGATCATCCGCAACATTTGAAGCCATATTTCTACGTTGCCAACACTACAAGATACGACTCAATCCGCACAAATGTGTGTTTTGTGTTGGTTTTGGTCGACTACTTGGTTTTGTAGTTTCTAAGAACGGAATTCGACTCAACCCATTTAAGGTTCAAGCAATCCTTGACATGCCTCCACCTTCAAATTTACCTCAGATTCAAAGACTCCAAGGGAAAGCTAACTTTTTGAGGAGGTTCATTCCACATTATGTTGAGCTCGCTAAAGGTTATACACGTCTTTTGAAAAAAGGGGTACCCTTCCACTGGTATCAGGTTGCGCAAGCTTGCTTTGATTCTTTAAAAGATTCCCTGATAAAAGCATCATTAATGTACGCTCCTGACTATCAAAAAGACTTCAACTTGTATCTCGCCGCTGCAGATACAAACATCGCTATGCTTTTAGTGCAAGAAGATAACGGAATTGAACATCCTATATATTATTTAAGTCACAATCTTAATGATACAGAAAGCAAGTACTCTTATGTTGAAAAGTTGGCTTTAGTAGCCTTTCAAGCAGTACAGAGATTTTGACACTATGTTCTCTTTCGTAAAACTACCATTGTGTCAGATTGCAACCCTATGACCTACATTCGGTCGCGTCAATTAATAGGGGGCAAATATTCCAAATGGATAGCCATTTTGCAGGAGTTTGATCTGGAATTACCAAATCCAAATCAAAGAAGTCTCTCTTCTTTGCAAAGTTACTTTGTGACCTTCCCTCATCATCCAACAATTTAACATCCCAAGCATCAATCATGGATGACACTATGTTTCTGATATCGTCAAGAGATACATGGTATGGGGATATACTGGTCTATCTCTAGACCCAAACTTTTAGGCCTAACACCTCTCACTCTAAATAGCGGCATACTCGATACAAAGCCAAAGACTATCTGATCATTGGTGATACACTTTACCGTCGTGGTGTTGATACAGTTCTACGAAGGTGCCTCACGCATGAGGAGGCCGAAAAAGTTTTGAATGATTTTCATTTAGGTGCTTTTGGGGGGCATCTATCTGGTTATGCTACTACACAAAAGATCTTACGAGCTGGTTACTTTTGGCCCACCATATTCAAAGATTTTATAAATGCAGTCAGACGTTGCCATGCTTGTTAGATTTTTTATCACAAAACTAGATTACCTCCTGCACCATTGCATCTAGTCGTTGTTGTTGGCCCATTCGCTAAATGGGACATTTATTTCATGACATGTAACCCCACCTCGGCCGGGGGGCATGGGTATATTATAGTTGTTGTCGACTATTTTACAAAATGGGCCAAGGCAATGCCTACATTAAACAACAACGACGAAACAGCTGCTCTTTTCTTTTTTAACCATGTAGTTTCTAGATTTGGTGTACCACAGGCTATAGTCACAGATCATGGGTCACATTTTCGCAAACACATGATGATCGAATTGACTGCCAAATTAGTATTGTCCCATGATAGTTCTACTCCATATTATCCACAGGCTAATGGACAAGTTGAGGCAATCAACAAAGTCCTTAAGTGCACGTTGCAGAGAATGATTGGAGTCCACAAATGGAATTGGCATTTAATCCCGTACTCAGCTTTGTGGGCATATCGGACTTCGATGAGAAACGCGACCAGATTTACACCCTTTCAGTTGGTGTATGTTCTGGAAGCAATCTTACCAATTCAGTGCGAAATCTCATCCCTCAAGCTTGCAATTGATCTATTTCCCGAAACTTTTGAAGAAGAGGCTCATTTCTTGGAACTAATCCATCTGGATGAAACATGTCATGATGCCGCATTGGCTAACAAAGCACATAAGAAATGCGTCAAGGTGCAATATGACAAAAATGTCAAGCCTCATGTCTTCTCAGAAGGTGACCTGGTCTTGCTTTACGATCAGGACCCTGACAAATTAGGAGCAGGTAAATTCGAGCAATTATGGATGGGCCCTTACATTTTTAAATGAGTATTGACAAAAGGAGCCCAGGAGCTGGTCAATTATGATGGGATTCCACTGTCGCAGCCCCGAAACAGGTTGTATCTTAAACGTTACTATGCTTGATTGAGTGTAGTAAACTCTGTGTGTAGTCTTCTTCCAGAGTTCTCGCATCCATGATTGTTTGCATCGACGTTTCGAGCCATCCACCGTGGCTCATCATCAGGATAGATCAATAATTGTGCAAGATAGATCTCATTGGTATGAATAAATAGAGTTAGGGAGATGTAAAGGGAATGGAAGCTAACCCTATTATAATAGTTTTATAATTTTTGGTTTTTAATTTTGAAATATATAATTATATAATGAGAATTTTAATTATTTTTTATTAAATTGATTTTTATATAGTTTTATTTGTAACTTATTATTTATTATTTTATATTATTTTATTTTTATTTTATTTTATATAATTGATCTAAATCTAGTTTTGATTTATGATAATAAAATAGAAATATTAATTATGTAATGATTTAAATTGATTTTTATTTATTTTATTTGTAACTAGTTATTTATATTGGTTTGTTATATTTGTTTTATTTTATATAATTAATTTATTCTGATTTTTGTAGTAAACTCATTGTACATATGCTTTTATTGCATTTTTGAGTGTTTTCTTTTTAGAGTTGTCATTTTGGTTAAGTAATCCACTTCACACTTGTTGCAGATGTCAGACTTTTTGGAACCATTTGTTGGGTATGCCAACGAAGCTAGTCGTAGTATGTAGAACCTATCTTCTGTGGCCTAGGCCATTTTCACTCCAAGCAGCGAGTTAGTGAGTTTCAGGGGGACATGCATTGGTCGATCGACAAAAAACATCGCTGAGTATAGCACGTTGATTGAACTTCTCTCTTATGCCATTTCACATGGTATACGCCGACTCGTTGTCAGGCTAGATTCACAACTCGTCATTCTACAACTTACTGGTGTTTATTCCATTTGGAACCTAGCTATTTATTGCATGTTCCTAAGAGTTAGGATTTTGGAAAGACATTTTGATTCCATTTAATATCAACACATTTCCAGAAACTTAAACACATTGACTAATTCATTAGCAAACTATGTGTTAAATAGACATTTGCAGCATTTGTAAAGAAAGCATTTCACATCAACATTTTCATCAAGATTGCATCACTTAGCCCAAACAAAACTCGAAAAATCAAAAGTAGATAACTATTTATAGTTTTTTAAAAATGTTTTGTGTCCAAGGCAAAGTTGGTCATCTGACCAAGAAACTCAAAATGAATGCAAAAAAACATCCTAGACTAGTGATGCTGGTGATAACATGTCACCACTTGTGCTATCATGCGTAGGAGCCTAGTCCAACGACTCGGTATGCCAGTAGTATGGTGCTGTAACCTCAAAGGTAACTCATCAATCCTAACATCCTGAATGCCGAGAGTGAGGCCATCGATCTGATCCTGCAACAGTGCCAGGGTCTTCGATATGTCCAGATCCCAAAGGACGGCCCTCCCTACAACCTCTCGTACTGGAGCATCATCTGCCGCCCGTGGGTGTGCCATTGGTCGCACTGGTCCAATATCTGCACACACATACAAGTTTTTTTAGTCTTGGTAATATTAAAAACACAAAAGCATTATAAAACTGAAAAACAAAGATGTGGTCGAATAATTTTACCTATAGCACTCCACTGCTCACTAGTTGGTAATGCCAAATCTGGGTCGCCTAGGAAATCCATCACGACATATGGATACTCCGCAAATACCATCTCCTAGTGGTTGAACCACTCGAAAAAGGCATCATAGAAGGAGATCTATGACTGGTGGGCATGTCTGGCCATAATATCCACCCATCTCTGCATCTGTGGTTCCCTCGATGCTGGCAATCCCAATGAAATTTTCTTAGGCTGCATCAGTGGAATCCTGTCCAAAGAAAAAGCAGTCAATATGGATCAATAGCAAAAATTCTTGGTTCTTCCATTCTTCACTTTGGACAGTTGTTCTTTTATAACAAGAAGTATTGCCTCACACCAGTTGAACACCTTCAGTTCTAGGCATTCCAGGGCATACTGCATGTAAGATTTGTTCGCCAAATGTAAGGCCGCACTGCCAGCCAATCAAGAAAAGGTAAATAAAATGGTCCTCAATGGTCAATTAGTGAAGTCCCAGATATTAATCTTACCATCTCTATTGGGCTGAGATCCATTCCTGTAGAACTGACGAATGTAATCTTTCATAGATTCTCCCCCACGAGCGAATCCTAATAGTGAAAGGGGGGCACCACACCTCGACAATCCCATCAGAAATTAAATGTCCTCGACCGTCAAAGGAATATATTTACCTCTGATCTGGAATACCTAGTCAATTGGATCCTAAGCATCGAGAAAATACTGCAACAAACTGCTCTATTGTCTCAAGCTAGGTATGTAGAAGAACTTCAGCAAGTCATAGTTTCTTAATGCGTCCACTGTGCCCTGGTCATGTAAATTAATCATATCCTCCTCTTCATGTTCTCATTCATGCCATGTGACAACCATCTCGATCCAAAAAATATCTGAAATGCAAACAAAAGATGAATTAGGATCCAAATTTGAGCAAAAACAGGCAAAAATTTGATGAGAAAACACTGTGTAAAGTGCCTTTCTGCGCCCATCGCACCTTGCCTTTGAGCAAGGTGAGATGCATACTAACTGGCCAGTGTACAGCTTAGTATGCATCACACCTTTTGATATAGGCTAGGTGCGATGATTGGGGAACGAAATCTTCAAACCCCAGGGGCCCAGAAAAGTGGAAAAACTAGCTCAGAATCAAGAAAAGATGGAATGAAAATGAAGAGCTCAAGGATAGCTCCTACCTAGTCCTGACAGCATGGAAAATGGTCCACAGGGTGTATTGAAATTGACTGGTGAAATTTGAAGGGGAAAACCACCCCAGAGCTCCAAAATCCCAAATTTGAAATGCAATGATGAAAATGAAAGGTAAAAATACTTTTTATATTTACTATTCACGTACTTCAAGTAAAATGTTAGTTTTAGTTCATTTTTCATCCATATATATGTATTTCTAATCAATTTGAAGGAGTTTTGAGCAGGTTGAATGACTGACGAAAGAATCTGATGTGCTAAATAGTGAATTGAACATCTTTGACCATTGTTTCAAGCATAGTTTGTTTGTTTCAAGCTTGTGTAAAAATGAAACTGAATCCAAGCATAGTTCCCCCATGATTCAAGCTCGTCAAAAAATGAACCCATCTTCAAGTAATTAACCTCTGTGATTGCCATTCTATCAACCTTTCAAACCTTGGTTGTGTACATCCCATCACCACCATTCCTTTGGTCGATCATACGCTTCCACTTGGTTGTTTTACCCCTTTTGAGGAACAATTGAAATGAGTGGTCTTATAGCCAGCCTCTTCACAGAATTCACCATGTTTTGAGAAGTTCCAAATTCACCAGAACTAGTTGCTACCCTAAACACCAATCGTTCCTCAAAATCAAGTCTCCTTTAAACCCTTTTCAGACTCGTTAAATATGAAAATATTTTCGAGCGCTTGACCTTTTCAACTCATTAAAGTGATTGGAAATGTTATCCCTCCTGTATGATTTTATACTATTTTTGGACTCAAGGGATTATCTTACGAAAAAGTTGAGCGCTTGTCTTTTTCGGCTCGTTAAAGTGATCGGAAAAGTCATCCCTTTTGTATTATTTTATCCTTTTTTCGGACCTAAGGGATTATTTTACGAAAAATAACTTATGGAGTTTTCTTTTCGTCCCTTTTCAAACTCTCTAAACATGAAGAGGACTGATTTATCCTTGTCATTAAACTTGTTAAAACAATAGCAGCAAACTTGTCCATTTTAGACAAGACCGAGTTTCATTGTCACTATACTTGTTAAAACATAGCGACAGGTTTGCCTGAAGGGAAAATTATAGAACAAGCATATGTTATCCTGTTAGAGAAAGATTTCGGCGAAAATCACATGGAAAATCATTTGTCGACGCGTTTCGAACCAACTAGTGTGGTTCATCGTCAGGACAAGTTGAAGAACAGATCTAGCGAAGCATGTTAAATAGACCGAGTAGAGCCTCCAACGGCTAGTTTGACCAGCCGCTAATATGACCAAGGGACCAGGATCAAAATACAGTAAGAAAATTAGTTGCAACAGATTACTAAATTAAGGGAGAATGAAATTATAAAAAACAACCAAATCGAATAAAACAAATGAGATAAATAAAAGTTAAAACGCTCATGGATCAATGGAATAAAACACATACCAATAGTAAAAATAAAATTAAAACAAATAAATTAATTAATTAATTAATAAATTAAAACTTAGTAATGCAAAATAATACTAAAGCTCTAAGAATAATGAAACCAAATAATAAATAAAGGGGGAATAATGACCAAAGGTAAAGAATAAATGAAAATAAATAATAAGAATAGAAATAAAATAATTAAAGTAATAATTAATAATAATGAATTAATTAATTCAAACTAAAAATTAATAATAAATTAATAAGTGAATAAAAAATATAATGAAAATGAAAACTAATAAAAATAAAACTAAATTGAATAACCAAATGGGGCTAAAACAAAACTGAAAAATAATGGTATAAATAAATAAAGATAATAATAAAAATAAATTAAAATAACTAAATTAATAATAATAATAATAATAATAATAATAATAATAATAATACAAGCAAATAAAGTAATCAAGTAATAAATAAAGGGGGAATAAAACCTAACTGAAGGACCAAAGGTAAAGAATAAATACCTAAATGAAAATAAATAATGAAAATAAATTAATTAATAAAAAGTAATAATAATATTAATAATAGTAATAATAATAATAAATTAATTAGTTAAAACTAAAAATTAATAAGTGAATTAAAATAAAATAATACGAAAAATAAAATAAAAAGAATAAAATTAAATTGAACAACCAAATGGGGATAAAACAAAACTGAAAGAAAAATAAAAATAATAGTATAAATAAATAAATAAATAAATAAAATAAAATAATAATAAAAACAAATTAAATAAATAAAAATTAATAATAATAATAATAATAATAATAATAATAACAAATAAAGTAAGAAAATAAAAGGGAAAAATAGGTGAATGGAATAATGAATACAGTTAAAAATGATAAAAATAGCGAGTTAAATAGTAAAATAGAAAAGCAATATAAGTAGAAAAAAGCTATACCGAGGTCCATAAATAAAATTAGGAGAGGCGAAATGATGACGATAACATAAAAAGGAGAACAATAAAAAACCAACGAGGACGGAAACCACTAGGAGGAGAGGGCAGGGACCCAACACCTGCTGACTTTCCAACCATCATCTCTATTGAGATTACTAGGTCTTTTTTCAATCTCTAGCGCTTCCCTGAATTTACGATGATGGAAATGCGGAATCTTAGCAATAACACTCGCTTCTTCAATACAAATATGATGACTGGTTTTCTCCGCATGCTCAGCCAAAGCGGAAGACTTAAATTAATTAATTCATTATTATTAATTATTACTTTAATTATTTTATTTCTATTCTTATTATTTATTTTCATTTATTCTTTACCTTTGGTCATTATTCCCCCTTTATTTATTATTTGGTTTCATTATTCTTAGAGCTTTAGTATTATTTTGCATTACTAAGTTTTAATTTATTAATTAATTAATTAATTTATTTGTTTTAATTTTATTTTTACTATTGGTATGTGTTTTATTCCATTGATCCATGAGCGTTTTAACTTTTATTTATCTCATTTGTTTTATTCGATTTGGTTGTTTTTTATAATTTCATTCTCCCTTAATTTAGTAATCTGTTGCAACTAATTTTCTTACTGTATTTTGATCCTGGTCCCTTGGTCATATTAGCGGCTGGTCAAACTAGCCGTTGGAGGCTCTACTCAGTCTATTTAACATGCTTCGCTAGATCTGTTCTTCAACTTGTCCTGACGATGAACCACACTAGTTGGTTCGAAACGCGTCGACAAATGATTTTCCATGTGATTTTCGCCGAAATCTTTCTCTAACATAATATGGATCACAGAAGCCTAAACTCCATATGTTATCCTCCTCAAGCTTGACAAAAATAAAGAGGTACTGGTCAGCAATGACTGGGGAAAAAGGGAAAAGAAACTTGAAGAATTTATGGTAGCAAGTCACTCTTGAACATGACACTTTCACTCCATCACCATTATTGAGTCAGGTTGGGTTATTCCGTTCACCGGTCATCTCACCATTGGTCTTTCACACCATCCATATTTTGGGGTTAACGCTACCAATCCATCTTAGTGTCTCTGACATGTTCAAGAGAAGTCATTCAGTTGAGAAACCACCATCGAGTTAATGTCTCATCCACTGCAATACCTCCAACCTTCATTTTTTTCATGACCACCATTCCTGAACCTTGTGTCGTCAATTCATTTTCACCTCCAGAAATCATTTGCTTCATTTTTTGTTTTAGATGTGGGATACATCAAGGCCCTCCTATGACAAGTCATTTATTCTCAACATCAGCTCATTATCTAAGAAGTTGACTTAGAAACACCCCTTTCAGTACTTTGAAGCTTGCATACATCGATGGCAAGTTTCTCACTTCCGGCAACAGGTTGACATCAATGGCCTTCTACTGAAAGATTTTGCGTGGTGTTTGACATCCGATCATATATTCACACCACGTGAATTGTACTGTAGTACCTTGAGGGTCATTATTATTATCGGTGGTTCCTCTCGCGTCTGTTAACAGCTCACATTATTGGCTCGTAATCAGACGATGTCTTTCCATGTTCAACTTTAGAACATCTCTTCACATGGATTGACTTGTACATCAAGCAAAGATTGAACGAGTTTGAAGACCTCGGATCTGGTTTCATCCATCCAGGCTACGATATATTCAGGGATATAAAAACATCAAAGTACAAAGACGCTACACAGATGGTCATCCGAACCATGGATGATGACTCTACATCTGAAGAGTCACCAGTCTGCATCTACAGATGACTATCTGATCTATGTACATGAAATGAATTTATAAAGTTGAGCATGGGTGTTGTGGGCAAAAATGCCTATGCGGAACGATCCTATCCACCTAAGGTGTGACAGTGCCTTAGCAACAAACAGAGACAGCTATTCTAGTATTCTTCCTTTATGAATTAAGAATGAAGAGATAGATGGATGGACTAACCGGTGTCTTCCGTTTGTCCCTCGATCCGGCTTCTCTTCTCTTGGAGAGTTCCCAGCTACTTGCCTTCTCGCTCGTCCAGCTTTAAGAGGTTTATGCAAGATCACAAGAAGAGAACACTACACAAGACATGGATTCATATTCATAACTAGTTCAGTATTAGAAATAAACTAAACATACTAATGCAATCATACATCAAGAATACATCAGCATATAGGAGAAACCAAGATAGCTTTATTGATGAATAACAAGGTTCAGGAAGAGATACAACCCAGAGGGCTCCAATCTAGCATCTCCTTCCCAGCAAATGGAATTCCTATCTTCACCCCCTTCAAAGCATTAAGCACCCAATAGTTCCAGTCTCAAACCAACAGCAATTCTTTGCAATAACAAAATTCCAGCCTTTTAGATCTCATGGAGGAGAGATCCATATATAGATGTTTGGAGAGAGGATGAGTCAGCTTGAGATCTGACTAGTGTCCTCTCCCTCTATCAGTTCTTGATTCCACTTGGAGGTTCTTGCTTCCACTTGGAGATTTGGAACCTCTTACTCATCACCAATCGAATTCCCTGAGGCAAGTGTCATTTTGGAAGCTTCCTCGGTTTTGACACCTTGAGAAATGAGCTTGCCACATGTCCACTCTCGTTCAGCGCAGGTAGCCAGTGTTCCCTTTGACATTCAACGCAGCTAGCCAGTGTTGGCTTTGACATTCAGTGCAAACAGCTAGTGTAGCCACTGAAATGATCCTGAATTGACTTGTTTTTGAGCAATTTCTGGTGGAGAACTTCTGTGAATCGCTGTGGTTTGTTAGCCTTGTTCCTCTAGGGGTAGGAAAAAAATGTTTAGGGACTTTGGATCCCTTAGATTATGGACATTTTATGCTCAATGCTGTAAGGCACAAAAATGTCTATAACAGTTGCCCCCTAAAGTATGAGGCCGTTTATCGGGTGAAATGCTTTATCAGGGGGATCCGAAGTTCATCCAATGCTGGGAGGAGACCTGTAATAAGATACAATACAATACATTATTTTTCATACTGCTTTCATGATCTAGCTGAGGCGGCCATTCCCATGCTCAGCTTTATAAATTCATTTTTCTGTACATAGAACAGACAATCGTCTGATGATAGACTGATAATTTTGATGAAATTATCATCCTTTGAGTAGGATGATTATCTGCTGCAATGATGTACATGTCAATGTCTTTATCTTTCCTGAATATATATCGCAGCCCAGATGGATGAAACTAGATCCAGGGTCTTCAAACTCGTTCGATCTTCACTCTAAGTACAAGTCGATCCATGTGAGAAATGTTCTGAAGTCGAACATGGAAAGACATCGCTTGATTACCGGTCAATGATGTAAACCGTTAACAAGCGCGAGAGGAATCACCGATAATGATAATGACCCTCAAGGTACTGCAGTACAATTCACGTGGTGTGAATAAAGGACTTGGCGTCGAACACCACACAAAATCTTTCGGTCGAAGGTCATTGATGTATACCTGTCGCCGGAAGTGAGAAACTTGCCATTGAGGCATGCAAGCTTCAAAGTACTGAAGGGGTTGTTCCTAGATCAACTTCTTGGATAATGAGCTGATGTCGACAAGAAGCGATCCGTCAAATGAGGGCCTTAATGAATCCCACATCAGTGACACGAAACGGAGCTAATGATTTTAATGGAGGTGAAAACGATTTGTGACATATGATTTAGGGTGGCGGTCATGAAAGGATGAAGGATAATGTATGGCAATGGATGGGACACGGTTGACTCTTCTGAACGACTTCTCTTGAACATATGGTGACACTGATGCGATGGATTGGTAGCATTACCCCAAATATGGATGGTATGGCGAGACCATGGATGTGACCGGTGAATGAAACAACCCAACCCGATTGTGGTACAGAGGAAAAGTGTCATGTTCAAGAGTGACTTGCTACCATCAAAGTTTTCTTTAGTTTCTCCCAATTTTTCCCCAGTCATTGCTGACTAGTACCTCTTTATTTTTGTCAAGCTTGAGGAGGATAACATATGCTTGTTCTATAACTTGCCCTTCGGGCAAGCCCATCGCTATGTTTTAACGAGCCTAGCGATAGTGAAACCCGTTCTCGTCTAAAGACAAGTTTGTCGCTATTTAATGATTTTAACGAGTCTAACGACAAGGATAACTCGGTCCTTTTCATTTTTAGTGAGTCTGAAAAGGTACATAAAGTTAACTCCAAAAGTCCTTTTTCGTCATCTAATCCCTTAAGTCTGAAAAAGTATAAAACAATACAAAAGGGATGGGTTTTTGATAGTTTTAACGAGCCGAATAAAACAAGCGCTCGATCTTTTTGTGCAATAATCCCTCAGGTCCAAAAAGATTAAAATCTAGAGGAGGGATAGCACTTCCTGTCCCTTTAACGAGCCAGAAGGCCAAGGACTTGGCAATCTTTTCATATTTTACGAGTCAGATGAAAAGAACTTAAAGAAGACTCATCTTTTGAGGAACGAGTGATAAAACGGGTTAGCAGCTGATTCCAGGTACAGGTTGGAATTTTCCAATCACGGCAGTGTCACAAGGATGGCTAGTGAAATCACTCTTCGCAGCTATTCCTCAAAATGGGTAAACAATCATATGGAGGTGAATGATCGGCCAATGGAAAAGTGGAGGTGACAGGAAAACACGACCAAAGCTTTAATGGCTGATGATATTACATTCACAGTGGTTATTTACCGGGATAGTTCATTTTTTAACGAGCATAAACGCGGGTGGAAACATTTGCTCGATCTTATGTTTATTTTTTAACGAGCATGAACTATGCACTAAAACTGCTCGGATCTTGCGTTTATTTTTTAACGAGCATGAACTGTGTGCTAAAACTACTCGAAGATAAGTTTGCATGCCCCCAACATAACAACGCAAATCGAGGTGCATGCCCCCCAAGCTTCATTGCATTCAACTTGGTGGTTGGAATGAAGGTTTACCTTTGAGATTTGGAAAGGAGATTGTTTCATTTTTTAATGAGGTTGACACAGTAAAAGAACTATCCTCATGACTCCTTCTTTCATTTTTTAATGAGGTTGACACGAGATTAGAACCGTCCTCGGAGCCCACTGTATTTATAGTATTTCTATTAGGGCGATGATCCACGCAGACAAAATGTTTAGGAATCTTCTGAATCCATTAGATATAGAAGATTTCATATTGTAGGTTTCCACTGTGGCCACTTCCGCCAGATTACTTGCAGGCGGTAGGGCAAAAGTACCCATTAAGGCAGGGTCTTTTAGTAGGCCTACTCCAATATCTTGAAGCGAATGGTTGCTCCCATGGATCATTGGAATGATTCCCGTAACTTGAGAACCATTAGGGAGGAAGTTTTGTTGGTTGAAGATCGTAATCCCTCCTTGAAATGGAAATGCAATCTTCCTGAAGTAGGTCGACACAACTGCGGCCATGGCATATATCCAGAGCCTTCCCAGTAGGATGTTGTAATCGAGGTTTCCATCGATTACTTCAACATCAACTTCTACTATTTTGCCCCCCAGTTCAACTTGCAAGTTACTTAAAATCCCGTATGGAGTGTATGATCATCCATCAAATGCTTTTAACGTCGTTGACGATTTCGACAAGGGTGGTGAGCCTAAATTTTTCCAGCAACTCATCGACATAAGACATGTAGATGCCCCCTCATCAATAATTGTTCGATGAATAGTTTTGTTGAGGGCTTTCACTTGAATAAGGAAAGCTAGTTGAGTTGGTAACTGAGGGTCATATTCTTTATGATCAAAGGCCACAAGATTGGAATCCATTGGGCCAGTCCCACCTATTGCTCATAATAAAGCTTGCTCTTGGGAGGGGCAATTTTGCGGTACCTCAAGTGTCGACATAGTGGACAGCGATTGGGCCAGGTCCTCTACTATATTATAATTCTGTGCTACTTTGGCACGAGGATTAAATGTCGATTTGTGTACTACTCCCTTTGGCGACTTTATCATTGGTTCAGGAATGATGGGTGGAACAACTTTGGTTAAAGTTGTCGTCGAACTACTAGGTTGTTCATTAGCCTTGTTATTCGACACCTGTGGATTCCCGTAATCTTTATTTCTTGCCAAAGCATCATTTTTCTGCTTTGAGATAGACAACATAAGCACTTGGGATCGGGACGCATTTTGATTAGCAACCAGTTTGGTACCCGGGCTTGGAAACAGATCAGTCAATACTGCTGAGGTTTTTGAACTCTTAAAGTGTTTCTTAACTTCAGCTATATGTCGACAATCTCTCGTCCAATGATCCTCATCGCATATATGACACCCCGCAGGGGGTTTCCTTTTTCTCCCTTTCTTTTTCTTCTTGCCCCCTGGTTGCTTCAGTTGTTTGCCCTTGTCAATCGATGCGGCATTTACTTCCGAGGCAAGAAGTTCATCTTTTGCATTTTGATTTGAAATCTTACGGGCTTTCTTGGACGTAGCCTTTGTCGATTTCACGTTTGTCGTGCCAATCACGCCATCGCCGGCGTGAGAGTCATTGTTTGATTTAGGAGGAGGAGGAATTGAGAATTCCGGTCTAGGGGCGTCAGGTATTTTGTCGTAGAGCGTGCCAGACTGAGTATAGACTAAGTCTAGATATTGTGCACGAGCAATAACTTACTCCTCCGTTACGACTCCCCCCTTGGCCACATCTTCCGTTATGGCAGGAAGTAACGACTTTCTAAACCATTCAGCTAATAGCTGATCGGGAACGTATGCCTTCACCATCCTACGACGACGACGCCACTCATGTATATGATCGGATATATGAGTGGCCGTTGTCTGCTTGAAGTTGGTTAAGATTTCCGTTCCCGTTTCGTACCTTATCGGTAATTGAAAATGGGTTAAGAAAGTCGTGGCTAGGGAGCTGAAATTGTCAAACGAGGCTCTAGGTAATTCAATATACCATTTTGCCGCTGGACCCGTTAACGTCCTCTGGAAAAGGCGAAGCCTTATCGAATCATCGTTTAGGGTGTTTGATGAACACCACAGATGAAAAGTCATCATGTGATTCGATGGGTCTTCACCTGGATTTCCATTAAATTTAGGAATGTCCGAAGGAAGTTTGTGAGGAATCGCTAGCCACCAAGGGGCGTAAGCAATTGGATCGTTTGTTAACCGATGTAAATTGGGTAACTCTAAAGTTGCCACGAATGGTAACTGTTGATTTAGGTTAGGTGAAGCATACCCAGGGTACGATGGAATCGCCTGAGCAGTGGGCCTTTGCATACCATCATAATGTAATTGATGTTGGTACGATTGATACGGTTGGTGGACTTGACCACTGTAAAGCGGTTGGTTTTGACTGTTTTGAATATACGGTTGTCCACTGTTCGCAAAGATCTGCTGCTCAGAACCTTGGTACACTTGCTGGAATTGTGGTTGTTGGTATTGCACCAGCCACGGTTGTGAAGCCATGTTCTTTGGTGCTATACTAACTGTTGGACCAAGGTGTGGGGTAATTGTACCCATTTGGACCTGTGTCGCCCCACCAGTAGGTGATTGTGGTTGAGTCACAGGGTCAAGGGGCTGTTGCATTACGACCTGAGAAATGCTTCAGACTCTCTAAAAATGAAAAGGACCGAGTTATCCTTGTCGTTAGACTCGTTAAAATCACTAAATAGCGACAAACTTGTCTTTAGACGAGAACGAGTTTCATTATCGCTAGGCTCGTTAAAACATAGCGATGGGCTTGCCCGAAGGGCAGGTTATAGAACAAGCATATGTTATCCTCCTCAAGCTTGACAAAAATAAAGAGGTAATGGTCAGCAATGACTGGGGAAAAATTGGGAGAAACTAAAGAAAAATTTGATGGTAGCAAGTCGCTCTTGAACATGAAATTTTTCCTCCGTACCACAATCGGGTTGGGTTGTTTCATTCACCGGTCACATCCATGGTCTCACCATACCATCCATATTTGGGGTAATGCTACCGATCCATCACATCAGTATCGCCATATGTTCAAGAGAAGTCATTCAGAAAAGTCAACCGTGTCCCATCCACTGCCATACATTATCCTTCATCCTTTCATGACCGCCACCCTGAATCTGGCAAGTTCATTTCTCAAGGTGTCAGAACCCAGGAAGCTTCCAAAATGACACTTGCCTCAGGGAATTCGACTGGTGATGAGTAAGAGGTTCCAAATCTCCAAGTGGAAGCAAGAACCTCCAAGTGGAATCAAGAACTGACAGAGGGAGAGGACACTAGTCAGATCTCAAGCTGACTCATCCTCTCTCCAAACATCTATATATGGATCTCTCCTCCATGAGATCTAGAGGCTGGAATTTTGTTATTGCAAAGAATTGTTGTTGGTTTGAGATTGGAATCATTGGGTGCTTAATGCTTTGAAGGGGGTGAAGATAGGAATTCCATTTGCTGGGAAGGAGATGTTGGATTGGAGCCCTCTGGGTTGTATCTCTTCTTGAACCTTGTTATTCATCAATAAAGCTATCTTGGTTTCTCCTATATGCTGATGTATTCTTGATGTATGATTGCATTAGTATGTTTAGTTTATTTCTAATCCTGAACTAGTTATGAATATGAATCCATGTCTTGTGTAGTGTTCTCTTCTTGTGATCTTGCAGAAACCTCTTGAATCTGGGCGAGCGAGGAGGCAAGTAGCTGGGAACTCTCCAAGAGAAGAGAAGCCGGATCGAGGGACAAAGGGAAGACACCGGTTAGTCCATCCATCTCTCTCTTCATTCTTAATTCATAAAGGAAAGAATACTAGAATAGTTGTCTCTGTTTGTTGCTAAGGCACTATCACACCTTAGGTGGATAGGATCGTCCTGCATAGGCATTTTTCCCCACTCCACTGGGTAATCTCCCCAGTGGAGTCGCCAATTTGTTGTGGGGAAAAATGCCTATGCAGGACAATCCTATCCACCTAAGGTGTGACAGTGCCTTAGCAACAAACAGAGACAGATATTCTAGTATTCTTCCTTTATGAATTAAGAATGAAGAGATAGATGGATGGACTAACCAGTGTCTTCCGTTTGTCCCTCGATCCGGCTTCTCTTCTCTTGGAGAGTTCCCAGCTACTTGCCTTCTCGCTCGTCCAGCTTCAAGAGGTTTCTGCAAGATCACAAGAAGAGAACACTACACAAGACATGGATTCATATTCATAACTAGTTCAGGATTAGAAATAAACTAAACATACTAATGCAATCATACATCAAGAATACATCAGCATATAGGAGAAACCAAGATAGCTTTATTGATGAATAACAAGGTTCAGGAAGAGATACAACCCAGAGGGCTCCAATCCAGCATCTCCTTCCCAGCAAATGGAATTCCTATCTTCACCCCCTTCAAAGCATTAAGCACCCAATAGTTCCAGTCTCAAACCAACAACAATTCTTTGCAATAACAAAATTCCAGCCTTTTAGATCTCATGGAGGAGAGATCCATATATAGATGTTTGGAGAGAGGATAAGTCAGCTTGAGATCTGACTAGTGTCCTCTCCCTCTGTCAGTTCTTGATTCCACTTGGACGTTCTTGCTTCCACTTGGAGATTTGGAACCTCTTACTCATCACCAGTCGAATTCCCTGAGGCAAGTGTCATTTTGGAAGCTTCCTGGGTTTTGACACCTTGAGAAATGAGCTTGCCACATGTCCACTCTTGTTCAGCGCAGGTAGCCAGTGTTCCCTTTGACATTCAACGCAGGTAGCCAGTGTTTGCTTTGACATTCAGCGCAAACAGCTAGTGTAGCCACTGAAATGATCTTGAATTGACTTGTTTTTGAGCAGTTTCTGGTGGAGAACTTCTGTGAATTGTTGTGGTTTGTTAGCCTTGTTCCTCTAGGGGTAGGAACAACATGTTTAGGGACTTTGGATCCCTTAGATTATGGACATTTTATGCTCAATGATGTAAGGCACAAAAATGTCTATAACAATGGGAATGCATACCTTAGCTAGATCATGAAAATTATATTAAGATGATGTATTGTATTGTAACTTATGCAGGTCACCTTCTAGTTCGAAACCTCAAATCCTCATGATAAAGTATTTCACCTGACATCAATATTTACGACTTAATGCTTTAGGGGGTGACTGTTATAGACATATTTAGGCACATAAACCCCAAACTTGTATGTCGATAAACTAGGGCTTTTCAACCCCTAAAAGATTTGTTTCATACCCTAAAAGAACATAGTCATCTGATTACATCATTCCCCAAAAGTTCCACCTGTGAAACCATCCAGAAATGGCCTAAAATGAACCATATTGACTGCTCCATTGGCCAAGTGTGATGCATACTGAATGGTACACTACCAGGGTGTGATGCATATTGATTAGGCCTTCTATAGGGTGTGATGGGCGAGGATGAACAAATGTCCGAGATAGTTTGCTAGGTGGTTGCTCATGGAATCTTCTAGAAACTTCTCCTATGCCACTTGTCTCTCTAAATTCACCCAGGGATGAGTAAGAGATCCAAGAAGTCTCCAAGTGGAACCAATTGTAACAAGTGGAATGACACTAATCAGACCCTAGAGATGACTCACACCCTTGCACACATCTATAAATGGATCCCTCATCTACGAGATCCGGAGGCTGGAATATTGTGAATTGCAAGGAAGTGCTGATAGTTTGTAATTGAGGAAAGAGTATTGTATTGTTGGAGTGATATTGCTATTTCATGAAGTGAAGAGGGATTGATGCTGGGAGGATGATGCTGGATCAGACAACTGGGTTGTAATTCTCCCTTCTATTAATAAAGTTCTTCAAGTTTTCTTCCATATGATTGTGCAATTGTGAATGTTATCATTTATTCATTATATCTCTGATTCTGTAATGTTTATGTTGTAATAGATCATGATGCTTTGACGGTTCTTTGTTGCTGTACTTGTGCAGGTACTATTCAAGCAGGTTAAGTACGGGGAGGAGTTGCAAGCTCTGTCAAGGGGGAGAGAGATCAAGCAAGGTATTAAGCAGAAGTTCCAGGTTGGTTCCATTATCCTTCTCTTATCTGTTACACATAGAAGAAATCGTTGAATTGCTTTAAACTATTGTTTCTAGGGTAGTTGCCAAACCTAGAGGGCTAGTCGTTCAACAAGACACTAGTTTTCCCAGAAGCAAGGAGAAGAGAGTTGAATTTTTTTTGAAGGAAGCTTGCATGTAATCATCTTTTCAGCTAATACAGAGACAGGTTGTAGCTATTTTCAAGGAACTCTAGCTCACTGAGTTTATGGTACCTATACTTCATTCCTTTTTTTTTCTTATGGTCTAAGAATATTTATCTACATTATATCTCTTCTTACTATGAATGCCTATAGAATTCTTGTTTTTCAAGCTCTGTTATCTGTTTTTCATAGTTATGTGTATGTCTTCCTAAGCTAATGAAATCATGTTTATTTATGCTCATTAGTTTCTTCCACACTATATCATCTATACTACACTGGCAATAATCAAAATAAACCATGGATTATGATAGCTCCTCCTCATATTTGCTCCTGCACTCCTACAACCTAGAGCTACTTGTGGTTCCAAACCCTAAGTTTAGCAAACCTTAAACACAAAATTTTCACAAACAAACAAAAAAATACACATATCTAGCCTAAAATGCATTTTCTTTAAATTCATGTCATTTAGAAGAGACTCAGAGAGATCATTCTCATGCTCAGCAGGGCTAGCTACTGAGCCGAAGTGGTTTGAGGTTACCCTTCTCGATTTCCTTTTCAGCCAAGGAGATTGTAAGGACTAACATTTTTGTCGTTGCTGTCGGGGATGACTCAATCATTCCTGGGAAATATCTAAAGAGCTTTCAAAGAAATGGTTTTGTACTTCTTAGTTTCCAGTATTCAAAGATAGGCTAAATTTACAAGTCTCATCAGTTTAGGGTGTATACATTATGTCTTCCAAAAGGCATACTAGGTCAAACCCTGACCCAAATCCACCCTTTATTATTGAAGATCCAGAAAGACTGCTCAGAAAACTCAGATTACCCATCACTAAAAGTGAAATTCGTAAAATTAAAAGAACAACATCTCTGCTAAAAAATATGTTCTCCTTTGAGCAAATTCGTTTTGAAAGGCAGATAGAATTATCACTTACAAGGTCCAAGTCTGCCTCCTGTATCTATGAGATAACATTAGAACCTTTAAAGGTTGAAACTCGCTCCATCTCTTCAGAATATTTGTCTTCTAAAAATAATCATGAGCTGTGGTTGAATTTTGATAAGCTTCAAATCCTTGCTAACCAACTCCAGATCACTATTGAAAAATCTTTTGTTAAATATCAACTTGAATACCTAGCCACAACTTAATCTTCTATTTCACTTCCAAGCACATCTGCTACATCTTCCAAAGTTTCAGTTTCATCATCTTTCACACCTCCCCCATTCATTCCATCTTCGCCTCCACAACCAATTTTAGTAGTTCCATCATCCTCATCAGTGTCATCACCTTTCCTTACACAATACGTTGTAGCACCTTCACTATCTCCAACAATCATGCCAGTATTTGCACCTCTTTTACTGCCTTCTCAACTTCCTGCTTTGCCTTAGAATTATGGTCAAAGACTCCTTTGTTTGATGGAAGTGTCGAAATTACAACTCAACAGCATGTTGACAAGTTAATAGATTTCATTGATTTAGAAGAAATTGATGAGGAGAATGCCAAGATGAGGATTATAGCTCAGAGTTTATCAGGAGACATTAAGAAATGGTTTTGAAGTATGGTTGCTAATTCTATTAATAGTTATCAAATATTGATTGAATTATTCTTAGCTCATTGGGAAGAGAAGAAAAATCCATTACAGATATTGACTGAGTATAATTCAATGAAAAGGAACCCAAATGAAACAGTTCAAGGATTTAGAGCAAGATTCAATATAATGTACAGTTCCATACCCGATGATATGAAGCCTCTTCCTGGTTTGGCTCTTCTTTATTATCCTGATGCTTTCAATCTGGACATGGCCTACCAGCTTAGAGAAAGAGACCCCACTACTCTTGAAGATATGCAGCGGAATGTGGTTAGTGTCAAAGCCAATTTGCTCATTAAGAAGTCAAAATCAAAGCCAGAGAGGGCGGAGAAGAAAGTTGTCTTCAAAGAAGAGCCTGCATCATCTTCTGATGCAAAGCTTGACAATCTAATAAAAACTGTGGAGAGGATGATGGATAGAATATCCATAACTGATCAACAAGCTAAACCTTCAGTGAGTAATCCTAACTTTCGCAGACAACAACAACAATAGTTCAAAAATCGTTAGAAAGAGCAGTGAAATCAAGATTCCCAAGGTCAAGTAAGAGCTCTATTCCAGCAAAATTACATTGAAGGTCAAGAAGAAGATGAAGAAGAAATTGTAGAAGAAAATTACTTCATTCAAGAAGATGATCTGCCTACTTTCCTAACAGAGGAAGATCAGTTTTTCGAAGATTCTCTCATACCAAGTAATCAGAAATTTGTGTTCGCTAGCGAAGATCTATGGGTTGTTTAGACTGAAGAGTACCAAAGAGGATATCAGAATGCCCTCGCTCATCTCCAAAAGCAGTACAATTTGAGGAATACAAATGTACCTGTCACTCTAACTCAGAAAAGACAAAATCTACAAAAGGATGCACCAAGCAAAGAAACCACTCCTGCAGGCCAAAATAAAGACAAGGACATTGTCATACTGAATCAAGATAGAACAAATGAAGCCTCCACCAGCAATGTGAGGAAATATAAAGAACTGCAAAGTGAAAGTCACATGAAGGAACCCCAAGATAAAGGCCAAACAAAAAGGAAGTATATCGCTTCAAAAGAGGTATAAAATCAATCTAATCTTTTTAGTTTGGATAATGTAATTTCTAAATTGAAAATTTCCATTCCCCTCACCGAATTCTTAAGGAATGAAAAATATAAATTTCAGATTGCAAAGATGCTTAAGGTTTACCACGAGCTGATACAGTTAATGTGGCTGATGATGAGCCAACAATCCTTTTTGGTCCAGCCTTAGAAGGAGATCCTGAAGATAGTGAAATCCCTCCTTTTTATCTGAGTCTTAAACTTTATGATTTTATCCTTCATAATGCTATGCTAGATTCTAGCGCTTCCCATAATGTGATGCCTAAAGCCATCATGCATAAACTAGGACTGAGCATCACCCGTCCTTACCATGATCTTTATTCCTTTGGTTCTGGAAGAGTGAAATGCCTTGGCCTTATTAAAGACTTGGTAGTGTCCTTGGACCAAATCCCAGCCAAAAATGTACTCATGGATGTCGTAGTTGCTAATATTCCTCCTAGGTTTGGCATGTTTCTTTCAAGGTCTTGGGGAGCAAAATTAAAGGGCACTCTGCAGCTTGACTTTTCATACGCCACTATCCCTATTTTTGGATAGCTCCAGAAAATTTATAGAGAAAGGAAGATGAAGTTTATGATCAATAATAAGGAGAAGCCAGTTAATCATCCTATACATGTCGTTCATACTGATCTTGATTCTTTCATTATGTTCAGTGATATAAATTCTGTTGATGATGAAAGTCAGCTAGTGGAAATTTTAGAAGTTCCCAAGGTAATGAGCAGCATACATGAAGCTATTACAACAGAAGGTAAAGAGGTTGGTGAAGAATGTAGGTATCCTGCAAATCCTATTGAGGAAATTCAAAGAATAGTGCAGAAAACAGAAAGTTTTGAGATAGTTGTTCAAAATCCTAAAAATCAAAAAATTCAGTCTTCAGAAATCCTTTTTCCGGATGAAGAAAATGGTCTTTGGACCATGGAGTTCGATGGTGAATTGGGAATATAAGGAGTAGGAATTGGTGTCTGGATACATGGTCCATTACATCAGTCGAATAAAATCCCTTGAAATGTGAGAATAAGCTCTTACAAGTTGGATTTTGAATGTTCAAACAATGAGGCAGAGTATGAGGCATTGATTGTTGGCCTCAAAATTCTGAAAAAGTTGGGAGAAAAAAATATTTATGTTTATGGCGACTCTGAATTAGTGATCAAGCAAGTCAAAGGGGAATACTAGGCCAAGCACCCAAGAATGAGAGCTTATCACAATGTTGTACTTGATATTCTCAAGACAATTTTAGAATATACGTTATCTCTTATTCCTAGAACTCAGAATGTCATATCTGACTCACTCGCCACTGCAGCAAGTATGGTGAAGATCCATATTCATCCTAATCATAAGTACTCCATCCATGTCAAACATCGCCCAACTATTCCCAAATAACATGAGATTTTTGCAAGTGTTTGGTGATGATATGAAAATAGACAGTTTTCTGCAATTGGAGTGAGAATTTCAGAATGATCATATTGATAATGCATACAACTTTTGATGATCCAAACATCCACTCAGCTAACATTGAAGTATTACAGCTCAAGGAAAACAACATTCCAAGGGGCTTGGTACCTTTGGAAGAGTTATTTGACAGAGATGATGTCACCAAGAAGCCCACCATGGTTCCTACAAAAAAGGGAGTTGAAGATGTAAACATTGGCACAACTAAAAATCCTAAAATGGTCAAGTTATCAAAGTCCTTACTTCCTGAAACAGAGGGTAAGTATATGTCTTTAATGAAGGATTTTTTTGATGCATTTGATTGGGACTATTCAGATCTAAAATTTTATGAAAAAATTATCATTCAGCACACCATTCCTATTAAGCCTGATCAGAAGCCATTTCGCCATAAATTAAGGAGAACCAATCGCAAGTTGCTGCCATCGATTGAAAAAGAGGTAAATAGAATTTATAAGTCTTGAATCATAGTCCCCATTTGATTTTCTGAATGGATATCTAATCTAGTACCTGTGAGAAAGAAGACCAAGGAAATTTGTCTATGTATTGATTTCAAAAATCTCAATAAGGTTTCCTTGAAAGACAACTATCCCTTGCCTAAGATGGATCACATACTACAGAGGGTGGTTGGATCCTCTAGGATGTCATTGTTAGATGGATACTCTAGATATAATCAAATTCTGGTACACAAGGACGATCAGCTCAAGACAGCCTTCACAACGCCATGGGGTACATTCATGTATGCCAAGATGCCTTTTGGGTTGAAGAATGCAGGAGCTACTTTTCAACGGGCTATGGACATAGCTTTTGCAAATGAAAAAGATGTATTTCTGGTTATCTATTTAGATGATCTTATAGTGTTTTCAAAATCTGATGAAGATCATTTGCATCACTTAAGGATTGTTTTTCAGAAATGCAAAAAATTTGGCATCTCACTTATCCCAAAGAAGAGTTTTTTCGCCATGGAAGAAGGTAAGCTACTATGACACATCATCTCTAGAGATGGAATCCGCATTGATCGTGCAAGAGTGGAGGCCATTCAAAAACTAGACTTCCCTAGGAACAAGAAAGAGATTTGAGTCTCTCAATGGGAAAATTAATTTTTTGAGAAGATTTATTCCTAATCTAGATGAACACTTGAAGAAATGACAAACATGTTAAAGAAGGACAGTGAGGTAAAGTGGTCTTTGGAGGCTAGGAAATCATTTCATGTTGTAAAGTTTGCATTATATACTACTCCTATTTTGATTAGCCCATATTATACTTCAAATTTCATCATCTTTTCTTTTTCTTCTAAGCATACGTTAGCAGTAGTCCTAATGCAGAAGAAAGATCAAAAAAATGAGCAGCCTATAGCATTTTTCAATCACACTATAAGAGATGCAGCACTGAGATACAATATCATTGAGAAGTAGGCATTGATGTTGGTAAAACCCCTCAAGGATTTCCGTGTTTATATTCTACATTCTCATACCATTGCTTATGTTTCTACTATAGCAGTAAAAGAAATTCTTGTGCAGACAGATCCTGAAGGAAAAAGAGGAAAGTGGATTGTATCCATGCTGGAGTATGACTTGGAGATAAAGCCTACAAAGCTCATCAAAGGACAAGGGTTAGCCAAACTCATGGCCGAATCAAATCTACATGCCCTAGATATCAATTTGATTGCTGCACTGCCTGAAGAACAAGAAGAAGATGAACCTTTCCTGCAAGCGTATGATATGTTCATGTCCTCACCCTAGTATTTCGACATTGTCTATGTCTTGCAACACTTGAATCCCCCTCCAGAAGTCCCCAAAGGTAAAGCTAGATCACTGAAACTGAAAGCTTCAAAATATTGTATTCTAGATAAAGTTTTATTTTGGAAAGATCTTGCAACTGTGCTACTTAATTGTTTGGTAGAAAATGAATCTACAGATGTAATGAAGGATTTTCATAAAGGAGATTGTGGCGGTCATCGCTTTTGGAAAACTACAGCAAATAAGATCTTAAGAGCTGGCTTCTATTGGCCTACCCTCTTTTCTGATGCATACAAAACAGTCATGAGCTGCCATGAATGTCAAATTTTTCAAGGAAAGAGGAAACTTTTTCCATTACCACTCCAGCCCATTTTAATTTCAGCTCCTTTCCAACAATGGGGTCTTGATTTCATTGGCAAAATCCATCCTTCATCTTCAGCACAACATAAATGGATATTAACAGCCACCAACTACTTTACAAAGTGGATTGAAGCTATGCCAACCAGGCAAGCTACTTATTCTGTCATCATTCAATTCCTGGAGTCTAATATTTTGTCTAGATTTGGCTACCCATAGAAAATAATTACAGACAATTCTGCTGCTTTCAAATAAAAAAGAATAGTGGACTTCTGTGCCAAATATCATATTGTGCTAGGAAATTCTACTGCTTATCATCCTCAAGGGAATGGTCTTGCCGAATCTTCCAATAAATCCTTGGTTAATATCATCAAGAAGGTCCTAGAGGTAAACAAGAAGAATTGGTAAAAAATCTCGTCAATGCCTTGTGGGCAGATAGGGTCAGCACGAAAAAATCAATAGGTATGTCTCCTTTTTAGCTAGTATATGGAGTTGATACAGTATTTCCTTCATCTCTCGTTGTCCCAGTAATGAAAATTCTACAGGAATTAGATAGTGAGACTAATGATATAAAAAGGAGGATAAATCAGATGATTCATTTACAACAAACAAGAGAATAGGTTTTTCAAAACACATCCAAACTCCACGAAAAGATTAAAAATATTTATGACCACAAAACCAAGGAAGATAATTTCAATCTGGGAGATGTAGTTCTTCAGTGGGATGCTAGAAATGAAGAAAAAGGAAAACATGGTAAGTTTGAAAACTTATGGAAGGGGCCCTACATAATTTTTTCCTTCAGAGGAAATAATTCTTTCTTGTTGGAAGAAATGGATGGAAGCAATTATTCAAGAGGGGCAACCAATGGTAGGCTTCTCAAGCACTACTATGTCTAAAATGTCCTGAAATTTCATCATCATTGTACATACCAGTGTGTATTTTACTTCTAGCATTTTAGATGGTTGTCATAGGAGTTTGAAGCCCAAAGTGAAGGCCCTAAGGCTCTTTAAAACAACATTATTTTCATTTTTTATTTTTCAACTTTTTCTGCCATGTCGAAAGGTCAGTTAGTTTTAAGTCAAAATTTAGTTTTTATGCATGTTGACTCCATTGCCCAATGAATAACGCTACTTGGTCTATGGTGTTCTTGACACCTACAAGCAACTGCCATCCCTAGCTGGAGCTAATGTTAGTATCAATCTTCTTAGCCTGTCACCTAGATCAAATATGCGTTTACTATGTTTTTTCCAGACTTTCAAAATCAATTTTTTTTTGTTACTAGGTCAGCAAAATTTGGTCATTGTTTGGTTAGTCTAAAGATGAAGTCATTCTTTGGAAATTCATTGACACTAGTCACCTATCACACTTTATGGAGGTTTCACAATAAAAATGGGTCAGTCATCATCATCATTCCATTTGGTCTCAGGTCATCCATTAGGTCACTAGGGTTTCTAAGGTCCATAATTTTCATGAATAAAACCAGCAATGAGTAAAACATGACAAAGAACTTTTGCGAGTTGATTTTTATCTTTCACACACTCCTCATACTCTCATGTTCCTAAAGATCCAGAAAAAAAAAAAAAAAAAAATCTCTAGCACTCAGGAAAGTAAAGGACATCTCAAGTTTGCAATGGTAAAGGTAACTCTATTTTCATAAAGTGAAAATCAGTTTCGAAAGGAGGGTGGGTCCCATTTCTTTTTGAAAAAGTGAAGAAACTTTCCCTATATAAACTCAAAAGCCCCCAAACTCCTTCATTCACATCCTATTCACTCTTTGTTATCAAGCTATCCCGTCCAAGAAAGAAAAGAAGTCGTTTTCCTACGTGAAATTGGCAAAACATTTCAGGCACTGAACTTAGGAGTCGGCGCTGCACTCAGAAGAACTGCATTACGCTCAGGAACATTACGCTGCGTGCAGGACAGAGTGCCCTGAAATCCTTCAAAACTCTCCCAAACTTAATTTTTTCACTTGCAATCTTGATTTCATTGACTTCTAAGCTAATGAACAAGTAAGTACACCATCATCATCCCTCTTCTTCTTTTCCAATTTCATCTCATGACAATGATTCTTCAAGTTAGGGCTTGTAGTGAAATTTGCATGGGAAATGATAGGATGAAAATGGCCATCATTATTTTTTATTTCTAAAACATGTAAAATGATATTCCACACCTACATACATGTTTAATGAGACATTTTAACCATTTTACCCACCTCAAAACAAATTTTAAACACTCAAAAAGCAAAACCCTAGCTCATTCTTGGAGGTTTTTAGGCAAGTTTCATCATAAACCCTATTGTTTCCACCTGCAAGAAAATCATCCTTCCACTGTTCCTCCACTCATTTTCATCATATTTCAAAGACCTTTCACCTTTCCCAAGACCCCTCCCATAATTTTGTCAAAAAATCACCTTCATATCACTTCATTTCCATTCACACCTCACATTTTATTTTCGTTGCTCGCTGCTAGGGCTTTGTGTCATCATGGAGGCAGAATCTTTGCCAGAAAGAAAAATACAACATAAAGGAGGGAAGATCCTCATATATGAACCATTAGACTGCAATACAATCAACTCCTATGCTTTCATCAAACAATGCTTTGAGGATGTCCATTGCCTGGAATTTTGCAAAAGGATGAGCGAGGTGGGATTTCATGAGCAACTGATAGCTTGGGTGGAAACTCAACTGAAAGGAGAAAATTTTATCATTGCTGGTGTTGAGTTCATTTTTTCAGTGGCCTCCATCTCAATTGCAACTGGGTTACCCGAAAATGGTGAATATTGGTTCAAAGGAATGATTCTAGATCTTTAATACTACAAGCCTTTCTTGAAGACGCCATATAGGGAAACACATACTCACCTCATGCCTTTCAAATATTTATTGGAGAAATATTCCCCTTTGATGAAAATTGTCATGATATTCTTCACTTGTGAAGGTAGATTCTCTAGGTTGTATGCCTATCATATTCACCTCTTGATGCATTTCACCTCTCAAAATCCACTCAACATGTGTAATTATCTATTCAGGAGCATCTCCAAAATGTCTAAAAAAAATATAATTAAAGGAAAAAGAGCACTCTCCAAGCTTTTTCCATCATAGTCTCATCAAAACCGTTGTCCTTCACTAGCTGGCAAAGAAAGGTATGACTTGGAAGCCTTTTTGGAAGCATCCTTGAAATGGCATGAGAAAAATGCAGCATCTCAGTCTCCTAGTGCACCAAAACAACAAACAAAGGTGGTATCATCTAGAAAAATAGTGGAGAAGACTCAGTTACCCAAACCTAAGGTGACTAAAGTGTATAAGAAAGGGCAGAGGCTTGTGTTTTCTTCTCACAGAGAGAAAGGGGCCAAGCCTTCTTCATCAACAAAGCAGGAACCCACATCAAAAGAGAAAGACGCAGTTGAGCATGAGTTTGAAATAATTGATCCAGAGACTGAGGATTAGACCTCAAACGTGCAATAGAAAATCAAGGATAAGGACTACCAAATCAAGGAGCTAGCTATCAAATTGAAAAGGGAAAAATATGTTATATCATTCCTTGAACAGGAAAACAGTCAAATCAAAGCAAAGGTGTTGATCCTAGAAAAGGAAAAAGCCAAGTTATTGTAGCAAGTTGGCAAAGGTAAGGAGATCATGGAATCAAGCGAACCTAAAGCATCAAAGGGGAGAGGAAAAAGGAAAATATCGAGAACAAGAGGCCTTAAGAAATCTTTGCAAGAGGAGCAAGAACAAATTCTGCTGAATGAGGACCTTGACCTAGAAGATAGGATTGGCCTAGAGGTTCATCAAGATAAGGAATATTGACTCAACAGGGTGAATGAACACTTGAAAAATATCCTTGAGAAGGAAAATAGGGATGATTAGTTGCTCAAACACATGGCACATCACTATCAAGCTCAAAACATGATCGCCAATGTCAAAGTAAAACAACTTGAAAATAAGCTCAAGGAGGCCAAAAAAGACCCAAAGAATGAGGGGAACTTAGAGATGCTTGCTGAAGCACCAATGAAGCTATAAAAAACATGTTTTTCACCCTCCCTCCAATTTTGAGCAAATTCTGATCATTTTGAGCTTTTTGAGAAATTTTGGTCCAAGTTTAGAAATTCAGCTGCTCTACAAGACGCTGCGCTTTTTCCTCAGGCCTACATTTGAGGAAAGGTATACATTTTTGGAAAGATCTTTCCATCCTCTAAAAACCAATTTTTTTAGACTTTGCAGAGGTGCCTCAGTTTTGGAGAAAAATGCAAAAGGGTGGCAAAAAACTAGCATTCTAGACCCTTTTTTGGCAGGCACTACGCTTCTGGAGTGTCATTGGGAGAATTGATTTTGGAAGGACTTCCCATGATCCAAATTTAGAAACGCAAACTGTTATGGAATCTAGACTTGAAGGGCTAGTTGACTATTCTCTCATTTGTTGAATTTTAACCCCTTGAAGTCACCAAACAAATCAGCTTAAATTCAGCAATGCGCTTCTGCACTTTTCTGTGTTTCAAATTGTAAATTACAGTGTGTAAATTTCTAGTTTCTAGTTTGACTTAGTCAAAGTTAAGATTCTCTATGTAATGGCACTATTTTAGAGGCTAGGTGACATAGGCATGAATAAATGTACATCATAGGTTGTTTTTTATGTTTATTAGGCCTCATAAAAGAATCAAACTCCTAAACAAACTCTCCATGAAGTGTTTGAGTTTCACCTTCTCACTCTCACCTGTTGGTTGAGAGAATCTTGGAGTCAGTTCCTCCACCAAGGAATTCAACTCCTGAAGGTGGGAAAGTGGTCTAGGAGAGTCTATATGTATCATTTCTCTTCAGGAGAAGAGGGTTGAACTTTTTTTGAAGGAAGCTTGCATGTAATCATCTTTTTAGCTAATACAAAGACAGGTTGCAGCTATTTTCAAGGAACTCTAGCCCAGTGGGTTCATGGTGCTTATACTTCATTATTTTTGTTTTCTTATGGTCTAAGCATATTTATCTACATTATATCTCTTCTTTCTATGAATTCCTTACAATAAAACACACATAATTCTTGTTTTTCAAGCTCCGTTATCTAGTTTTCATAGTTATGTGTATGTCTTCCTAAGCTAATGAAATCATGTTTATTTATGCTCATTAGTTTCTTCCACACTATATCCTCTATACTACACTGACAATACTCAAAATACACCATGGCTTTTGATATCTAGCTCCTTCTCATATTTTCTCTTGCACTCCCACAACCTAGACCTACTTGTGGCTCCAAACCCTAAGTTCAACAAACCCTAAAAACAAAATTTCCACAAACAAATACACATATCTAGCTTAAAATTCATTTTCTTTAAAGTCATATCACTGATAAGATACTTAGAGAGATCCCTCTCATGCTCAGTAGGGCTAGATATTGAGCTAAAGTGGTTTGAGGTTACCGTTCTCGATTTCCTTTTCAACATAGGAGATTGTAAGGACTAACAGGGCGATGTCATTGGCGAATGGGATTTTCCTGAGGATAAGTTGGTATTTCATGCACAAAGATGCTAGGATAAATGCCAAGAATTTATTCATATGACCACAATAACACATCACGGAATTCTTGAAACAAACGAGTGTAGGTCTTGATCTCATCCAGAGAACAAGTTACCCCAATATGGACATGTTCAACGATACCAGGCTTGATAGAAATATCAATTGGCATCGTTTGGGCAATATTACCAAAATTTCCTTCTGACCATACTTCATGAGTTAGGATCAGTTCCAGAAGCGAGAGGGAAGGAAACTGAGAAGAGAACTTTTTGATACCGGTAGACATGACCGTCGGGTGAGGCGGGAACGAGGAACAATGATGAGTATTGTTCCAAGGTGGGTCCTCGAGAGACATTACTTCCATGATACTTTTGTCAGCAAGAAAATTCTTGGCTAAGGGATCAGGAGATTCCAAAGCACAACGCCATGGGGATTGAGAATATGTATCAAGAGAAGTCCTTGAATCAGAGGATATGGAACTCGAGGATGAAACAATCTCCACGTAATTGATTTCGGCAGGACTAAGTGGTATAACCTTACCCCAGGTATCAACAAGATCTGGTGAAGGTATGACCCAAGGATCAAATTTGATCGAGATCATGTTGATAGAGGCAACATGAGGAGATGGGAGCGGAAAAATTCCAATCAAGGCAAAATCTTTGAAAAGACCTGCCCCCACACTCTCATAGGGAGCACTAGTGTGCTTGACATACAGAACGTTGCCATCCAAGGAGGAAGAGGCAAAGAAGGACATTTGGTCGACAGTGATGATCTTCCCTTGATGGGGAAAACGAATCATGCGGAACATGGAGGAGGCTACAACATGTATAGCATGGGTCCATCTCTGTATGAGTATAATATTATAATTGAGATTAGCGTCAACAATCTCTACCTTGACTTGTACTGTATTTCCCTCCAAAGTAATGGCAAGGTTAGGTAAGATACCGAAGGGTTGCGAATCGCGCCTGTCGAAAGATTCCAAAGTGTTCGAGGATTGGTTCAAAGTAGGAGAACCAATGGCCTTCCAGCAGGTGATCAACATGATGCAGGTAGAAGCACCTTCATCGATGACAATCCTATTAGTGATCTTCTCATTAATGATTACCTGAATGAGAAAGGCAATCTGATGAGGCAGGCGCGGAACTTGGTTCTCTAGATCAAAACATATCAAATTGGAATTGGTAGGATCAATACCCCCAATAGCTGACATCAAAGATCTCCGTTGAGATGAATAGCTTTGGAGCACCTCGAGGGCCGACATATCTGACAGCACTTGAGCCAAATCCTCAACAATATTATAGTGCTGAGCGGCTTGAGCGTTTGGATTGTACGAGGATTTCCTTAGCACACCTCGAGAGGGTAGATAAATAGCAAAATCAAGGTTAGGGCGCTCGATATGAAGAGGGCCAGAACTCTGGGCAGAAGAAGAAGGGGTGGCCTCTTTCTCTTTCCTGGCTGTCAGAGCAGGAGTTTGGTAATATTTTGATCTAGTCACCACATTAATAGGTGTACTCATCGAAGCAGATGATTGAGGTTGGTCTACCATTTGAGTCTGCTGAGATGGAAATGACTCTTTCAAGACAGCTGGGGTCCCTTTGAGCAAACGACTAACTTCAGATCATCTAGGACAATCCTTGGTATAGTGACCCTCCTCGCAAATGAGGCACGGATACTTAGGCTTCCATTATGAAGAATCACTAGAAAACGACTTAGGAGGACCCTATTTTGGGGCATCGACTTTACCCTTTCCTTTTCCTTTCTTCTTACCTTTCGAGGATTTGTCCGCTGTGGTAGACTGGATAGTGTGAACCTCTGAGGTTTTACCAGGGCTAGGTGGATTCTTGGAGGAACTATTGGAAGTAGTGTTTGAGACCGACTTCTATTTAGAAGAAGATTTAGCAGGGGTCTGGTACACTAAACCAATTACTCCATCAACAAGAGGTGTAGCCTATGACTTTGATGTCGTGGGATCGGATGATGGTCATGGAGCATCAGGTAATAACTCATACAAAGTGTCAAACTGAGAGTAAACTAGATCTAAGTACTGGCACGAGCAATGGCTTGTTCTTTGGTAACACATCCACCCATAGTTATATCGCGAGCAATCAAAGCTACGAACAACTTAGTAAACCATTCAGTGAGAAACTAATCAACAATCTCGAATTTGATTAGGCAACATCTACGTCTCCATTCATGGATGTGA